>JAKRSK010010635.1:0-1215000 GCA_029891615.1 Natrix natrix natrix | reverse complement strand
AGATAGATAGATAGATAGATAGATAGATAGATAGATGACAAATGACATAGATCACGGGTGTCAAGCTCGCGGTCCAAGGGCCAGGTGCGTCACGTGCTGGCCCCGCCCCCACCCGGTTTAGCGAAGGGGAAAAAAGTCCCGATACATAACATGAAGCCGCTGAGATGCCATGAGTTTGACACCCCTGAAATAGATGATAGAGATAAAAGACAGAATAAATAGATGATAAGAGATTAATAACAGAAGAAAGATAGAGATGTTAAGAGTTAATTGACAGATAAAAGATAGATTAGATGAAATACGATGATAGAAACAAATGACAGATGAAAGATGACACCAATGATAGAGATAAACGACAAAGATAGATAGATAGAAGATTGATGACTGATAGATGATAATGACAGATAGGTATGACAGACAGATGTGGCTGATAGATGATAGATTAGATAGACAGAGAGATAGGCGGACAGACAGAATTAGATAGGAAGAAGCAGAGGAGATAGCGGAAAACGATCAAATAAGATATGGCATCCTTACACAGAATCTAGCCTGCCAAATATTTTTTTAATTGAGAGCATTTCACGTTATGGTCAAGAGCAAAAGCCTACAAAGTGATGCACAGAACAAGTGTCAAAGAAGATACAATTACAGTAATGGCATCAGAAATAGACCTCTGGAAATTACACGATGCCTCCGCTTCTGCTCTACCAACATAGGGAATCATCAAAGCAAATGCCGCAGAACAACCTGAGAAGCTAATTTAAGAGGAATAAGTTGATTTGAGTCTACATTCCAGGTTGCCTGGTTCTTGTACCTTGGGGACTATTCGTTTTAACAGAATAACAAGAGTTGGAAGGGACCTTGTAGGTCATCTAGGCCAACCCCCCCCCCCCCCCGCCGCCGCCCAAGCAGACACTACACCATTTTTGACAAATGGCAGTCCAGGCTCTTCTTGAAAGCCTCCAGGGATGAAGCTCCCATAACTTCTGAAGGCAACTTTTGTTTCATTGGTTGATTGTTCTGTTTTAGAAAATTTCTCCTTAGGTTGAATCTCTCCTTGATCGATTTCCATCCATTATTCCTTGTCTGGCCTTCAGGTGCTTTGTAAATGGAAGTTTTTTGGGGTGTTTTTTTTAAAAATGATGATAGTTCTAAAAGGAATCCAGAGATAACTCTTAGCACCAGTGGATTATATAACAGAATAACAGAGTTGGAAAGGACCTTGGAGGTCTTCTAGTCCAACCCCCTGCTCAGTCAGTAAACCCTACCCCATTTCAGACAAATGGTTATCTAGTCTCGCCTTGAAAACTTCCAATGTTAGAGTATCCACAACTTCTGGAGGCAAGCTGTTCCACTGATTAATTGTTCTCTAAGTATCAGGAAATTTCTCCTTAGCTCTAGGTTTCTTCTGTCCTTGATATATTACTGTTTATCAAGCAATAAGTGGAATTGTTAAATTTTATCAAGCAATAAACAACTATATTATTTATGGTTAGACTTTGGGTGAGAAACCAACAAGATCTAATTCTTTTTTTTAAAAAAATGCAGATTTTTTATTCCACCAATTTCTGAAGTCTCGTAGACCTTTACAGTAAAAACACCAACAAAAATAAAATACAGAGGTGCACCTACGTATACAAAATTATTAACAAATTACAATCCAATTCAAACATCTGCACGTTTTAAGGCTTTCAAAAATGCTAAGGAGCAGGTAGCCTCCTCAACAAAGCAGAAAGTCCATTCTGAAGACATGTGGGTGAATGCAGGGATGACCACACAGCGGTCAAAAAAAATCAGCTGTAACTGTCTAGTCTTGCCCCTTTTTTAAAAGGTGTGTGGCACATATGACACACATTAAGAAAGCTGGGAGACTTCACTTACATTGACCATCCTGATTTTTAAAACCAGGGGAGTGTCCAATCCTAGCAACTGTTAAGACTTGTGGACTTCAACTCCCAGAATTCCCCAGCCAGAATGGAATTCTGGGAGTCGAAGTCCACAAATCTTAAAAGTAGCCAAAGTTGGACATCCATGTGGATGTCCTTAGAAAGCTGATTGTTGCAAAAATGAACTTTGGATCAACTTTGGGAGTCATCTCAGTGGAATGGATTGATTGCTTGAATGGGAGTGAAATCCAGGAAGAATCATAGAGTTCTTGCCTTTAATTATGTCCTTCCATGCCATTCTCTGCTCACTTCTATAAGGTGAGAACCTCAATTCTTGCAGAAGTCAAATGGTTGACTGCAAAGGCATCATTTTGCAAAGTGTAAATGACATGTCTACATGACAGAACATTGGGTGTAGCAATGGCAGGTCCCCCTTACTAGGTTAGCTGTATGCTGTTGTTGAAAAAGGAAAGAGAAAATAGTTTCCAGCACTTAAAATATTGCTGAATTTCACAAATCAACATGACTTAAAGACTCAGTTTCTTCTCAGGATGTTCTCGCAACCTAATTCCTCCTTTGGTTACCTGGAAGTAAGTCACATGAGAAGTACTTGCATGATGTCCGCGACTTCTTCTGTCTGGCCTTGAACAATGAAGAAGGAAGATGTTTCTAGCCAACGGTCAATCTTGAAGCTCACAAGCATCAGAAGGGGGTCTTGCAATTGATGTCACCTTATCTATTGAGATCTTTATTTAATGGGAGCCAAAGGTTTCACACAAGATGGACCTCACTGGGTAACCAGTACTTCCACTCATACTCTTCGATCTACACATTCTTTCAAGGTTACCTGTTGCTGGTGTGCCTTTCTGTTATTAGAAGTCTTCCTTGCTCTTCGCTTATACCTTCTCTGTACTTTCAGCCCTTCAATAGATTCAGGATTCAATTAATTTTTTATTCTAGTTATCACAACCCCCCAAACCCTCCCTTGCTTAGATTTAAATGACATTATTTAAGACGACTTTGTTCTAATAGCGGAGATGGGGAACCACAGCCCCCATTATGACATGCGGACTTCAAATTCCCAGAATTCCTGAGCTACCATTTCTCTCCCCCCCCACCCCAATTTTTTAAAATTTTATTTTAGTACAAATAATCCGTCTTCCATTAAACAGTGTGTGGTCTGGGTACAAATGTTTGTGCAATAACAGTTAAAATTTACAATCATATTCATTATTTAATCTATTCTTAGCTTAATACCAACATTAAATATCTGATGCTTTACATCCTCTTCTTAGTTCACTTAACTCTATTGATATTTACTCATCTACTTTTATATCTAATTTTTATATTTATCCTCTAACCGTCGATGAAATGTTTCCATATTGCATAATAACCAGTTTGTTCTCTTTAATTGCCAGGGTTAACCTATTCATTTCTCCACATTCTAATATTTTCCTTATCATATTCTCCCCTGCAAGAATCTCTTCTTTTTTCCAGTTTTGTGCAAATACTAGCTACAGTTATTACCGTATTTTTCAGAGTATAAGATGTGCCTTCCCCCCGCCCCAAAAGAGGGTGAAAATCTGGGTGTGTCTTATATACTGAATACAGCATTTTTGGCCTCCCAAAACCCCTGCCCCCTTCACAAAAATGGACGTGCAGAGGGTTTGGGAGGCCTACAAATTGCTCCTGGGGGCTGGGGAGGGCAAAAACAAAAAAGGGCACTTTTTTTGCTCGTTTGTGCCCCCCCCAGCCCCCAGGAGCACTCTACACGCCTCCCAAATCCTATGCATGCCGTTTTTTTGCAAAAACGGGCCCATTTTCATAGAAAATGGCACATTTTTTGCTCATTTTTGCCCCCCCCCCCAGCCCGCAGGAGCACTTTGCAGGCCTCTCAAACTCTCCGCATGCCACACTTTTTAAAAAAAATGAGGTGTGCAGAGGGTTTGGGAGGCCTGCAGAGTGCAAAAACTTTTTATAAAAAAATTACCTTTTCAAAATCTTGGTGCGTCTTATACAGAGCATCTGAAAAATACGGTACATGAATAATCAAATATACATTTTCTTTATAAGTTTCTGGTAAGATTCCCAACAGGAATATTTCAGGTTTCAAGTCAATATGTTGTATCATATTTTCCAACCACTTGCATATTTTTATCCAATATTTTTTAAACGACCATTTCTAAGGGCTGGCTCAGGAATTCTGGGAGTTGAAGTCCACAAGTCATCAAAGAGGCATTTTTCCCCATCCCTGTTATACTGCTTCAGAAGCTTTCCTTCAATGACTCGATTGTTGTAATTTTTTTCATAGACAAACATAAACGATGAAGCTCGTGGGTCAATATTTCACACGCCACAATCATTTATTTGACATGGATTAAGAAGAAAAATGTTTGTCCCAAAGATTGGGGGGGGGGGGGGGGAGGAAGACCTCTGATCCAATTTGGGAGAAAGAAAGAAAAAAAGACCCTTAACATTTTGTGGAAAAGTTATACCACATAGTTAATAAGCTGTTATAAAATTGGGACTAATGGATTTATAAGTTCGTATGGTTATGTTCTTTTACAAACTGTTCTATTTAGAACAAATGTATGACATGATGGACATCACTGGCGAACCAATGGATATGGGATGGCGTTATTTGTTATAAGATTAATTTCTAATGGTCTCATCCGTCTTGATGTGACCGAAATTTTGGCCCTCACTTAAAAGCTCAGACGTACATCTTTAATTAAACGTGCTTTGGTGCCCGAGACCTGATTTGGCTCCCAAAAATATTTAAGGATGCATTTACCGTATTTTTTGGGCTATAAGACGCACCAGTGTATAAGACGCACCAAGATTTTGAAGAGGTAAGTAAGAAAAAAAAGTTTTTGACCTCCCCGGCCCCAGGAATACTCTGCAGGCTTCAGCAGGGCTGGGGGAAGGCAAAAATGCCCTCATTTTTGTGAAAAATGGGTGGAAAACGGACTGTTTTTGCAAAAATGGGGGCATTTTTGCCTGCCCCCAGCCATGCTGAAGCCTTCAGAGTGCTTCTGGGGGCTGGGGGAAGGCAAAAATGCCTCAGGTTTTAAAAAAAATGGCCTGTTTTTTGCAAAAATTGGATGTGGGGGCGGGGCTTCAGGAGGCCATAAATGGCTGTATTCGGTGTATAAGACGCACCAACATTTCCACGCTTTGGGGGGGGGGGAAGGTGCGTCGTATACTCCAAAAATATGGTATATTTGACACAAAACAAGTCATGATGCAGAAAACAATAAAGTCTTGGGGAAGAACCATAGAACCGACTCATGCTGTATAGTTTCCTAGCAAAATAATGCCTGCAGATATCTTCAAAATAAAAAATAGGTTGGTGACAGGCACATGAAATGATATGTAATTATTTTTACCCGCTTAAGCCGCAATATTCTGCTTTGCCCGTTCTGATGGCGAATGATGGCACATAAAAGTGCATAATTGTTTGCATATCTGTTGTAAAAAAGCTACTGGGTTTGGTTTAGCTTTCCCAGCTCATGATAGGCCCACTGTGAAGTTCACATGATTGTTAAAAAGGCCAAAGGATCGTGAAGGGGAACGCAGTCTCTAAAATTTCAACAAACGAACATGGTTTTTGATCAGTCTTCCTAAGCTAGTAGCTACTAAACTAGCTCCAGAAGGGATCTCTTTGCACGCATTGTGTTTTGTTGATCAAATTACACTCATATAACCCGAAAAGTTTCTTCTTACCCCAGGAAAAAAAGTAGCGAGTGAAATAGACCCTGTTGCATTCATTTGGAAATGATCCCACTGACCACTTCATATAAACCTGCAAATAGGCTGGTGAGACCTAATAATAAAACAAGGATGGGACGATCGGTTTGCAGCAGAAGAAAACAAGACCCAAATTGTTTCTCTCTCCTTTTAAAGTTCTCCCAAGACTTGTTGAGAGATGGAATTGTTCTCCATCATCATAGGTTGGATATTGCAGAAAGGAATGGTTCAGCCTCTTTTAGAAGGACAGGCAGAGACAGAGAGCGGAGTCAAGCGAGGCATCAGCCCGGAGTCCTTATGTTCCCACAAATGGCTGCCAGGCTAATTCAGGGGTTGGCAACCGGTGGCTCTGGAGCTGCATGTGGCTCGTTCATCCCTCTGCTGAGGCTCCCTGTCGCTGGTCAGCTCCACAATTGATAGGGCTTTCAGGTAGGACAGGTAGAGGAAAAAGGACGCCACTCTAGGAGGAGACTCTATGGTGGGGGGAACCAGACTTCCGGTCAGCAGAGAAAAAAGGACGCTGCACTAGGAGGAGACTCTATGGTGGGGAACCGGACTTCCAGTCGGCAGAGGCAAAAGGATGTTTGCGGTAGGAGACTCTATGGTGGGGAACTGGACTTCCGGTCGGCAAAGGAAAAAGGATGTTTGCGGTAGGAGACTCTATGGTGGGGAACCGGACTTCCGGTCAGCAAAGGAAAAAGGATGTTTGCGGTAGGAGACTCTATGGTGGGGAACCGGACTTCCAGTCGGCAGAGGCAAAAGGATGTTTGCAGTAGGAGACTCTATGGTGGGGAACTGGACTTCCGGTCGGCAAAGGAAAAAGGATGTTTGCGGTAGGAGACTCTATGGTGGGGAACCGGACTTCCGGTCAGCAAAGGAAAAAGGATGTTTGCGGTAGGAGACTCTATGGTGGGGAACCGGACTTCCAGTCGGCAGAGGCAAAAGGATGTTTGCAGTAGGAGACTCTATGGTGGGGAACTGGACTTCCAGTCGGCAGAGGCAAAAGGATGTTTGCGGTAGGAGACTCTATGGTGGGGGAACCGGACTTCCGGTCAGCAAAGGAAAAAGGATGTTTGCGGTAGGAGACTCTATGGTGGGGAACCAGACTTCCGGTCGGCAGAGGAAAAAGGATGTTTGCGGTAGGAGACTCTATGGTGGGGGAACTTTAAACGTAAAAGGAGTTTTTATGGTTGCCAACCCCTAGGCTAATTCCTCTCTTGACTCTGCCCCATCTCTGCCTGCTCTTCTCCTACATCTCCTCCTGTTTTCTCTGCAAGGTTCTGTAATAAGAATAGGTCCCAATCCATCATTGGTTGGAAACACCTGTCATCTCGGTGGACATTCTCTTTTCATTTGTCAACACTTGTAGAGACAGAAAGCTGGTTGAGGGAACATCACATCCGCCTATCTTCCGGAATGTTGCAGAAGTGAACAGGAGGAGAGGCGGAACATTTTGGGACGGGGATGGCTGATCTCCATTCTGAGCCAACTTTTCCCATGAAGGCAGGCACCCCTGAAGTATGAGTTGTCCCTCCAGTTTTCCGGAACACGGATTCTCTGAACCCGTTCCTGTCCTTAACTCCAAACAGCGATCCCTATTTTTCCTCAAGCCTGATTGTTTTTTTACTGATTAAGTGAACGGATTGCAAGACACACCTTTGCTCTGTGATCCAGGAAGCAGATTTCCCTCTCCCTCTGCCTCCTGCTTGGTTTCCTCAATGCTGACCTTATGCCCAGCTTCCTCAACGGCACTTCTGTCATTCTGGCTGTGCTCCGCGGCCCCCCACCACTCTGCGCCCACTCCTGCTTCAACTTTAAACCTGGAGGTGGCCTCTCCTGGCCTTTGAGCGTTGGGTGGACAAAGTTCTTCCCCCAGAACTGTGTTTGTGGTTTCAAAGGAAGTCAAAGTGCTGTCGTGATTGTGAATCATGCCTTTGTTCTTCTCTTCCACCACCTCTTCCTCCTCATCATCATCATCATACAGTTCAGGTGTAAAACAGAGCCTGTCGTCTACAGCATCGGTTTCGACACCTGGATCTGACCTCCTTGGAGAAGACACCACCTTCTCCAAGCCTTTATGTCTTTCGTGGGGACATTTCTCAGTCATCAAGGTGATCTTTGTCCTTGGAGAACCATTAACCGCTTTGCCATCTGGCAACTGTCTTATTGGTTGGTCTCCTTCGACCGACAAAATATTCTGCTGGGGTCCATAAGGAACAGAGTGACCGTCTTCCTCCCCTGCTTTTTCTGTTGGCCCGGTAGCCCTGAAGATGTAATTCTTCTTTACTGCTGGGGTTGAATTCCGCATTTTAGTGAAGTAACTTTCTATGCTGCCAGCGGAGAACTGATCGTTCGCTCTCTTCCTCCTGTTTTCAGCAGTGGAAGCCACGGGGCTGGAGTCTGTCAATTTATTTTGCTTTGTGGAGAAGGGCGAATCTGTGAAGGAAGAGCAGATAATAATAATGTCAAGCCTGCAGCCATCTTTCCTTTTGGGTCTTTGGCCTGCCACACTTTCTATTATTCTACTATGCATTTTCTATTGTGGGAAAATGGGAAAGAGAATTGTACGGAGTTAGATGCTATGTAGCCATAACAAAATTCTTTCTAGAAAGCCAAGGTCATCCTTTATCTCTGCACCTCTGCACCTGACCGGAACTGGATGGATGGAAACAACCAGCATGGCAGTGGGAGATTGGACCATGGGATGGACTTGTGGGTGTGGGGGCAAGATCTTTCAACTGGGTGGGGAAAACCAGGAAGCCTTCAGATTTGGGTTTTCCCAGATGTGCCAACATGGCTCACTCGATAAATTGGAACTTTGAGCAATACTTTGCCTTGGACTCTGATTTACTTTTGGATGCTATTTGGAACCCGGACAAATAAGATAAAAGAGACAGAAGGAGAGATGATTAATTCTTGTCATCAGGAGTCAGTACCAGGATAATTGATTAAATCATAGATTTACATCCCGCCCTAATTTATTTTTAAAAAACTTTTTAATTTATTTCAAACAAAGTTAAAACACAAAACTCCAACCAACATTTTTTAAAAAAACAAAACAAACACAGCAGTTGTTATGTGAATGCAATCATTGTTAGGTAAAGCCACTGTCTGCACGGGACTTTTTTTTTTTTGGCCAGAAACAAAGTAAACATCAGTTTCCGGCAAAAAAAAAAGTTGTAAATTGTGGTCACGTGTCCACGGAACGCTGCAAGTAAGGGAAGAGGAAAAGGGAAGGAGGAGGATGGAAGCGAAGGAGGAAGGATGGGCATAGAGGGAGAAACGAAGGAAAGGAAAATTTGGAGAGTGGGAGGAAAGGAGGGGGGAATGGAGAGAGAGAGAAGAAAGACAGGATGGAAATTCAGGGAGGGAGAGCATATGCCATAGAAGGAAGGAAGGAGGAAGAAAGGGGAAAACATGGAGAGCAGGAGGAAAAGAGAGAGAGGAAGGGAAGGAGGGCATGGAGAGAGAAAAAGGAAAGAAAGGAGGGTCAGTGAGGTAGGGAAGGATGGATGGAGGGATGAAATTGGAATAAATGAACGAACAAAGGATGGGCAGGGGAAAGGAAGGAAAATGAAGAAGGAAAAATGAGGATGGAATGGAGGAGAATAGAGGAGGATGGAAGGAAGAAAAAAAGGTAGGTAGGAAAGAAGGAGGGAATGAAGGAAGAGAAAGGGCATAGAAGGAGGAAGGAAGGAAAGGAAAAACATGGAGGGCAGGAGGAAGGGAGGGAGGGCATGGAGGGAGAAGAAGGAAAGGAAGGTCAGGGAGGGAGGAAGCTGGAACAAACGAATGAACAAAGGATGAGTAGAGGAAAGGAAGGAAACTGAAGAAAGAAGGAAGGAAAAAATGAGGATGGAAGGAAGGAGAATAGGTAAGAAAGTAGGAAGGAAAAAAGGAGGGGAGAAGGAAGAAGGAAAGAAGCAAAAAGAGAGGAATGAAGGAAGGGGAAAGGAGGAAGGGATACAGGATTAAAACTATTCATGTTGCAAATAAGGAATGCCACCCTGTGCCCAGCGTCGCATCAACACTCCACACAGCTCGTTGTGGCGCATTAGCAAAATGAACCAGCCTTTCCATCCTCCGGAAGCTTCCTCTCTTTGTAGAACTTTGACTAGTTTTCAAGGAAGCGGATTGACATGCCGTAATAGAACCTCCTGCCTTCAATGTATATACAACTAAGTATGGGGAGGAACTGCTATGGAACATTTTGTTAAGACGGACTTAATCCCTTCTTTCCACCCGGGAACAAAGGGAGCCCTGTGGGTGGCCCGACACATCCCTGCACGCCCAGAGGTGGGTGGGGTTTTTTTGGACTTTCCTTCCCGTTGGCAGCTTTTCGCGCTCTCCGCCAGCTCAGGACAACGCTACAGAAGGCAGTGCGTGTTTTCTTGGGATTGCGGTGTAGCCATGTATGATCCCAGGAACAGATGCAGCTGCTTTAAAGAGTTGCAGAGGGATCGTGTGAATGCCTACCTAGGCTTCAAAGCACCCACCACCCCCTGCCCTTAAATCTGCCCAGCCATGGGTCAGGGGATGGCACTTTTGCTCCTGAAAAGCAAAAGAAACTCTTCCATCCTCCTTTTCCTTCCTTCTCCTTCCTTTCCTTTCCTTCCTTCCATCCTGATTTTATTTCCTTCCTTCCTCCCATCTGTATTTCTCTTCTTTCATTTTCCTTCCTTCCTATTTCTCTTCCATCCTATTCTCCTTCTTTCCATCCTCATTTTTCCTTCCTTCCCTCTACCCATACTTTGTTCATTCATTCCAACTTGCTTCCTTCCTTTCCTATTTTTTTCCGTCCACCTTCTATTCTTCCTTCCATCATTTTTTTGTTCCTTCTTTCTCCTTCCCTCTACCCATCCTTTCTTCGTTCATGCATTCCAACTTCCTTCCTTCCTTCCTTCCCTATTTTTCTTCCTTCCATCAGCCTTCTATTCTCCTTCCTTCCATCATGTTCTCTTCCTTCTTTCTCCCTCCCTCTACCCATCCTTTGTTCGTTCATCTGTTCCAACTTCCTTCCTTCCCCATTTTTCTTCCTCCCGTCCACCTTCTATTCTCCTTCCTTTCATTCTCATATTTTCCTTCTTTCCTTTATTCCTTCCCTCTACCCATCCTTTGTTTGTTCATCCATTCCAACTTCCTTCTCTTCTTCCTTCCTTCCCTATTTTTTTCCCTCCCATCCACCTACTATTCTCCTTCCTTCCATCATTCTCCTTCCTTCTTTCTCCTTCCCTCTACCCGTACTTTGTTCATTCATTCGTTCCAACTTCCTTCCCTATTTTCCTTCCTCCCATCCGCCTTCTATTCTCCTTCCTTTCATCCTCATACTTTCCTTCCTTCCTTTATTCCTTCCCTCTACCCATCCTTTATTTGTTCATTCGTTCCAACTTCCTGCCTTCCTTCCCTACCTTCTTTGAACTTACCAACTCACTCATCCGCTGATTGTACCTACCTACCACTTTGTCAAAATCACCTCATGAAATTTCACTTTTCTTGCATGAGACCTTAAAAGATTTCTGAGGTGATTTCAGACAAAAAAAAAAAAAAAGAGCTTCCAAACTGCATAAAACTGCATGTATAAAATTGCATGAAACAAGACTGCCCAGGACCTCCGACGTGAGACCTCTGCAATCTGATGAGGCTTGACAATCTGAAACAGTTTTAGCCATTTTTAAAAATTTGGTTTTCAGATACATACCGTATTTTTCGAACTATAATACAATAGCAGAGTTGGAAGGGACCTTGGAGGTCTTCTAGTCCAACCCCCTGCCTATGCAGGAAACTCTATACCGTTTCAGACAGATGGCTATCCAACATTCTCTTAAAGACTTCCAGTGTTGGGGCATTCACAACTTCTGGAGGCAACTTCTGTTCCACTGATTCATTGTTCTCACTGTCAGGATGTTTCTCCTCAGTTCTAAGTTGCTTCTCTCCTTGATTAGTTTCCACCCATTGCTTCTTGTTCTACCCTCAGGTGCCTTGGAGAATAGCTTGACTCCCTCTTCTTTGTGGCAACCTCTGAAATATTGGAAGACTGCTATCATGTCTCCCCTAGTCCTTCTTTCTCTTAAGCTAAACATACCCAGTTCCTGCAACCGTTCTTCATATGTTTTAGTCTCCAGTCCCCTCATCCTCTTTCTTGCTCTTCTCTGCACTCTTTCTAGAGTCTCCACATCTTTTCTACATCGTGGTGACCAAAACTGAATGCCGTATTCCAAGTGTGGCCTTACCAAGGCCTTATAAAGTGGTATTAACCCTTCACGTGATCTTGATTCTATCCCTCTGTTGATGCAGCCTAGAACTGTGTTGGCTTTTTTGGCAGCTGCTGCACACGGCTGGCTCTTATTTAAATGGTTGTCGACTAGGACTCCAAAATCCCTCTCACAGTTACTACTATTGAGCAAGGTGCCACCTATACTGTACCTGTGCATTTCGTTTTTCTTGCCTAAATGTAGAACGTTACTCTAAGACGCACCTAAATTTACAGGAGTTAAACAAGAAGCAAATAGTTTTTGGCCTCTGCGTGTTGTGTTTTCGCCCTCCCCTGCCCCCAGAAATACTGTGCAGTGCTCCGCTCAGCCTGTCTTTCCCAAAAATGTACCCTTTTTTGGTTAAAATGGGCCATGGGTAGCATTGCAGAGTCCTTCTGGGGGCCGGGGAGGGCAAAAGTGTGACGTGTGGAGCGTTCGGGATGCCAAAAACACCTGTATTCAGTCTATAAGGTAAAGGTTCCCCTCGCACATATGTGCTAGTTATTCCTGACTCTAGGGGGCAGTGCTCATCTCCGTTTAAAAGCCGAAGAGCCAGCGCTGTCCGAAGACATCTCCGTGGTCATGTGGCAGGCATGACTAAATGCCGAAGGTGCACAGAACACTGTTACCTTCCCACCAAAGGTGGTTCCTATTTTTCTACTTGCATTTTCCACGTGCTTTTGAACTGCTAGGTTGGCAGAAGCTGGGACAGGTAATGGGAGCTCATTCTGTTACGTGGCGCTAGGGATTCAAACCTCCGAACTGCTGACTTTTCTGATCAAAAAGCTCACCCTCTTAGCCTCTTTTATAAAATTGCTTATGAGCAAACTGCCGAACTTTCTGATTGACAAGTTCAGCGTCTTAGCTACTGAGCCACCGTGTCCCTTATTCGGTCTATAAAGACGGATCTAAATTTTCACCCACTTTTAGGGGGAAAAAAAGATCCCTCTTATACTCTGAAAAATACGGTAGTTCCTGATTGATGGCTTGGGATGAAACAGCTCCTGGTACTGTATTCCTTGGACGCTGGTGATACCCAGAAGGCTGTCCCAAAATATGCAGAACGACAAAAGCATTTGGTTTTTTTAAATCTGAGCAAGAGGGACCTCATGACTAACCGGAGGTTATTGGGCGAGTTGTGATGCGTTCGGCAGAGCCTGTTTCCAAAGCTGAAAGTTGCGCTTTCCTTTCATGAAGAGCGCCAGGTGTTAAAAGAAGAGCTCCCTCCGGAGAAGAAAGCAGTGTCAGAATCTTTGAACTTGGAGACAGGAGCAGAGAGCTGTTGGGATCCTGAAGGGCAGCTTCAGTGCCATTCTGGTTCATTTTAGCAAAGGCATCCAAAGAGTTAAGGGCACAATCAAAGTCTTCGTAGCGATGGATCTGCTGACGAATCCATTTGGACAACCCTGGGGAAATGATATAATGAATCAGAGATGAATTCCATTCCATTCTGTTGCGATTCCATTCTGTTCTAATTCTATTCTATTCTATTCTAGCTATGCTATGCTATTCCTATTCTGTTCAGATCCATTCTATTTTGTTTTGTTTTGTTCTATTCTATTCCTTATTCCAGTTCTGCTCAGATCCATTCCATTCTATATTCTATTCTATTCCATTCTTTTAAAATATTTTTATTGAACATTTTCAAGTTTAAAACGACAAGAAAAGAGAAAAAGGAAAAAAAAACACCAAGAAAAAATACAAAAACAAATACAAAACAGATAAAAACACAAATAACACAACAATATAATATAATTTCACAGCTTCCCATATCAGCATGCATGTTCTGCTTTTGTGGTTTACTATTCTATTATTGCCTTTTTGTAGTTTTTAACAATTCTAATACTAATGTAATAATCATACTGTAGTAGAATAGTATAATACATACAATCAGATTTTACACATATATATTTTTATTCCTATTATAATCAATAGTTTTTAAAACATTTATTTTTTGCTTTGGCTTCTATTCTCTAGCCACTTGTACAGTCTACTACAAATTTTATAATAGTCCGACTCTTCTTTTTCTTTTAACTCCATAGTCATCCTATCCATTTCAGCACATTCGAGTATCTTCCTATTTACCATTTCATCTGGGGTGGTGGTGTAGTTTTTTGTTTCCAATTTTGTCTAAAGGAGATCCTAGCAGCGGTTAGTATGTGTAATATTATATATTGATATTTCTTGTCTATCTTTGGATCTATTATACCTAATAAACATAATTCTGGTTTCAATTCTATCTTCTGTTCCGTGATTTCTTCCAGCCAATCCTTAATTTTAAGCCAATATTTCCTGGCGTGGGGACATGTCCACCACATATGATAGAATGTTCCACATTTATGTCTACATGTAGACATATTCTATTCTATATGCCCCAACACTGGAAGTTTTAAAGAAGAGATTGGACAGCCATTTATCTGAAATTGTATAGGGTTTCCTGCCTAACCAGGGGGTTGGACTAGAAGACCTCCAAGGTCCCTTCCAACTCTGTTATTCTATTCTATTCTATTCTATTCTATTCTATTCTGTTCTGTTCTGTTCTATTCCTATTCTGTTTTGTACGGCTCCATTCCATTCCAGTCTTATACATTACACACTAAAGAGCTGTGGTGGCGCAGTGGTTAGAATGCAGTATTGCAGGCTAGCTCACTGCCAGCAGTTCGATCCTGACCGGCTCAAGTTGACTCAGCCTTCCATCCTTCCAACATCAATAAAATGAGGACCCCGAGTGTTGTGGGCAAGATGCTTACTCTGTACACCGCTTAGAGAGGGCTGTAAAGTACTGTAAAGCGGTATATAAGTCTAAGTGCTATTGCTATCTTTTCTTGAATACCTTCAGTGATGTAGCAGCCACAGCTTCTAGAGGCCAGCCGTTCCACTGATTAATTATTGTAACTATCAGAAAACTTTTCCTTAGTTTTTAGGTTTATTCTCTCTTTTAGTTTCCATCCATCACACACACACACACACACACACACACACACACACACTCATTCTTCTTTGTGGCAGCCCCAGAAGGGGAGTGGGCCTGGTGTGCTATGGTCCATGGGGTCACACAACTTAGCCACTTAACAACAACAACAACAAACCTAACTGGGATCACAAAGCTAAACCTATTAGAAATAGCAGAACAGAATAACAGAGTTGGAAGGGACCTTGGAGGTCTTCTAGTCCAACCCCCTGCTTAGGCAGGGAATCCTACACCATTTCAGACCAATGGTTATCCAACAACTTCTTCAAAACATCCAGTGTTGGAGCATTCACAACCTCTGGAGGCAAGTCGTTCCACGGGTTAATTGTTCTCACTGTCGGGAAGTTCTAAGTTGTTTCTCTCTTTGATATGTTTCCTCTCGTGGCTTCTTCTCCTGCATTCGGGTGCTTTGGAGAATAGCTTGACTCCCTCTTCTTTGTGGGTAGATATTGGAAGACTGCTATCATGCCTCCTCTGGTCTTTCTCTTCACTAGACTAGCCAGGCCCAGTTCCTGCAACCGTTCATCCTATGTTTGAGCGTCCAATTCCCCCTAATCCTCTTGGCTGTTCTTCTCTGCACTCTTTCTAAAGTCTCAACATCTTTTTTTTACATCGTGGCAACCAAAACTGGATGCCGCATTCCGAGGGTGGCCTTACCAAGACCTTATAAAGTGGTATTAGAACCAAGCAAGTTGGATCCAATGTCAGGGTTCCAAGTAAAACGGCCTGACCGAGGCCATCTTGAGGCTTTAGTGTTGCCATCCAATTTGTTGTAACAATTACAAGTTTTGCTGAATTTTCAGTCCAAGTCATACGATCTCACAAAAAACAACAGCAGTCCAAAGACAGCCCAAGGAGTCTCATTCTGTTGGTTTTTTTAAATGCACCATTATTATATCTCCCTCGTAGCTTCAATGTACTTGGCAAAAGTTTTATTTACCCTGTTACCTTCCTCTCCCATTTCTCCAGGGTCAGGGGAAAAAGAAGTTTTTGGAAAGGTTCCGGTGTCCTTAAACCCTCAGCTGCTCACTCAAGGACACCTTGGGAAATTAAAGGACTTTTGTCTGATCTGCAACGGGGACGCTTATTCTCATGCCAAGGCAAGATAGAGGCAGCTGGGAAGAGGTGTCCCAGAGATGTGACGGAAAGAGCAGTCGGCCAAGGCTGGCTTTTTCACAGATGTGGAGAGAAGACAGCAGCCTTTGTCTGCCGGTTGAACAGCAACGATAATCTTTCGGCCTTGGCCGGGTCCAAGAGCTGAACTTTTAACAGCAAATGTTTGAATGAAGCAAAGAATCAAGCACAACTGCTATGCAAGACATTTCACAATCCTTTTTCAAAATTTTGCTGGTGTACAAGTAGTCCTCGGCTTACGATCACAACTGAGCCCCCAATTTTCATGGCTAAGTGAGATGGTTGATAAGTGAGCCAGTTTGGCGCAGGGGTTAGAAAGTAGTATTGCAGGCTACTTCTGCCGACTGCCTGCAATTCGGCTGTTTGAATCTCACCAGGCTCAAGGTTGACTCAGCCTCCCATCCTTACGAGGTGGGTAAAATGAGGACCCAGATTGTTGTGGGCAAGAGGCTGACTCTGTAAACCCCTTAGAGAGGGCTGTAAAAGCACTGCGAAGCGGTATATAAATCTAGGGGCTATTGCAATTTTACAACTTTTTTTTTGCCACAATTAGATTAGATTAACAGAATTGGAAGGGACCTTGTAGGTCATCTGGCCCAACCTGCCCACGCAGGAGACCCTACACCATTTCTGACAGATGGCAGTCCAGTCTCTTCTTGAAAACCTCCAGTGGTGAAGCTCCCACAACCTCTGAAGGCAACTTCTGTTCCACTGGTTGGTTGTTCTCACTATCAGAAAGTTTCTCCTTATTTCCAGGTTGAATCTCTCCTTGGTCAGTTTCCATCCATTATTCTTTGTCTGGCCTTCAGGTGCCTTGGAGAACTGCTTGACCCCCTCCTCTCTGGGGCAGCCCCTCAAATATTGGAAGGCTGCTCTCCTGTCTCCCCTGGTCCTTCTCTTCCCTAGACTAGCCATGCCCAGTTCCTGCAACCGTTCATCGTATGTTTTAGCCTCCAGTCCCCTCATCATCCTGGTTGCTCTTCTCTACACTTTTTCTAGAGTCTCCACCTCTTTTTTATAGTGTGGTGACCAAAATTGGATGCAGTATTCTAGGTGTGGCCTTACTAAGGCTTTACAGAGTAGTATTTGTACCTCACTTGATCTTGATTGTATCCCTCTGTTAATGCAACTCAGGATTGCATTGGCTTTTTTGGCCGCTGCCACACACTGCTGTCTCATATTTAACTGGTTGTCCACTAAGATTTCAAGATATTCTCACAGTTACTGCTTTGAAGCCTGGTTTCACCCAGTGTCCTTTTGGTTTTTTGGCTCTGTGGCAGTCCCTCAAATATTGGAAGACTGCTATCTTGTCTCCCCTGGTCCTTCTCTTCCCTAGACCAGCCATGCCCAGTTCCTGCAACCGTTCTTCGTATGTTTTAGTTAAGTAAATCACTGCAGTTGTTCAGTGAGTCATGTAGTCATTAAGTGAATCGGGCTTCCCTCGTTGACTTGGCTTGTCGGAAGGCAGCTGAGAACTTTACCCATGATCAAAGGACTCTAGGACAGTGCAACCGTGATAAATACATGCCAATTGCTATGTGCCCAAATTTTGATGCTCCTAAGTGCGAAGTCACTTTTTTCAGTGCTGTTGTCACTTCGAACGAACAGTTGTAAGTCGAGGACTTTTTGTACAATGCGCCCTGCAGCTTTATTCTGGAAAAAACAAACAAACCCGAAGCCTCCTCTTCTGATAACATGCCAGAACAGCAGGATAAAAAAACAAAAACAGAAATAATTTACACAATACTCCCATCGGCCAAAAAAATGTAGCGTGAAAATTACGTGGGATCAATGTCTTTGTGTACACCAAGTGTGCCTGTATGTGTGACAGGCATGCACAAGCCAAAGGAGAAGGGAGGGGAAGGTGAGACATTCCACATGTGGGATTACAATTCCCACATGTGTTTTTTCCCGGCCGTTGGCCATACTGGGGTGGGTTACTGGGAGCAGAAGATCCACAATACTGGGATGGTTACAGGTTCTCCGCACCTGTGCAACAGGCGCCAGCAAGCCATACCTTCCAAGGCTTCTTAGCTTTCCTTTCGAACGTAATTAATTCATAAATATTTAGTGCCTTCTCTGATTTAATGGGCCTTGTTTCGACAAGAAAGAGGTTAAGTGTGTGGGGGGGAATACTGCTCTAGCAAAGACCAAATTGGGAAGGGAGAAAAACAAAACAAAAATACCCCACCCACCGCTGATTGCATCTAAAATTACTGTGAAAGATTTTAAAAGAGAGTCACTGTCATCCTTTCATCTTACGCCCCTTCGCTGACACGGCCCAAAGGTTCGTAGGATGGAAATGGAGCGCCCCCTACTGTCAAGACGAGGGGCCTGTGGGCTTTATCAATTCCCTAAAATTGCTTAAAAGGTAAAGGTTCCCCTTGCACATATGTGCTGGTCGTTCCCGATTCTAAGGGGCGCTGCTCATCTCCGTTTCAAAGCCACAGACCCAGCGCTGTCCGAAGACGTCTCCGTGGTCATGTGGCCGGCAGGACTCAACGCCGAAGGCGCACGGAACGCTGTTCCTTTCTCACCAAAGGTGGTTCCTATTTTTCTACTTGCATTTTTTACGTGCTTTCGAACGGCTAGGTTGGCAGAAGCTGGGACAAGTCACGGGAGCTCACTCTGTTACGCGGCGCTAGAGATTCAAACTGCAGACCTTTCTGATTGATAAGCTCAGTGTCTTAGCCACGGCGTCTCTTTTATAAAATTGCTTAGGAAGGCTTTATTTTAAAAAGTACGAAGAATACAGAATGCAGAATAAAGAGAGTTGGAAGGGGAACTTGGTGGCCTTCTAGTCCAGTGGTCCCCGATCTTTCCAGCTTGGTGGACTGGCGGGGTGGGGGAGAGGAAATGGTTATGTGAAAGTGGTAGGTCAGTGATGGTGAACCTATGGCACGCGTGCCACAGGTGGCACGCGGAGCCATTTGTCAGGGCACGCGAGGCGTTGCCCTGTCAGCTGGCCAGTGCGCATGCGCGCGCTGGCCAACTGAATTCACCTTTTTAAAAGCCATTTTTCGCCCTCCTCAGGCTCCAGAGGCTTTATAGGAGCCTGGGGAGGGCGAAAAGAGCCTCCCCCGCCCCCCCGGAGGCTTCAGGGACTGTCCGGAGGCTTCCCTGACGCCTTCGGAGCACTTAAAACGACCCTCCCAGCAAACTGGAAGTCACTTCCGGTTTGCTCGGAGGGTGGTTTTAAGCGTTCCAAAGGCTTCAGGCAACGTCCGGAGGCTTCCTTGACCCTTCGGAGCGCTTAAAACCACCCTCCAAGCAAACTTCTGGTTTGCTTGGAGGGTCGTTTTAAGCGTTCCGAAGGCTTCAGGGAAGCCTCCGGATGGTCCCTGAAGCCTCCAGAGGGCCTCTGGGGGGGCGGGGGAGGCTCTGTTCGCCCTCCCCAGGCTCCTATAAAGCCCCTGGAGCCTGGGGAGGGCGAAAAAAGCATGTAAAAATTGGGGGGGGGTCACGCGTTGTGTGCGCATGCGCACTGGGGGGGTCGCGCATTGCATTATGGGTGCGGCACGCCCGCACACGACCCCCCTGCGCTCCCCCCCTTGTGGCACGCGAGCCAAAAAAGGTTCGCCATCGCTGTGGTAGGTGGTCACGCGTGGAAGCCTGCCGCTCACGCAAACAGAGCTATATGTGTGAGCGTGAGCTATTTGCACCAGTGGATCAGGCTCGCCCTCCACTTGCATGGCCCGGTTCTGAATGGGCTGCGGTCCAATTGGGAGCTGCGGCTCGGGGATTGGGGACCCCTGTTCTGGTCCAACTAGGACACCCTATACCATTTCAGACAAATGGTTGTCCAGTCTCTGCTTGAAAACCACCATTGATGGAACACCCACAATTTCTGGAGGCAACTTGTTCCACTGGTTAATTTTCCTCACCGTCAGGAAATTCCTCCTTAGTTCTAGGTTGGAGCTTTCTTTAATGATTACTTCTTGAACTGCCCTCAGATGCTACGGGGAATAAGTTGACCCTCTCTTTCTGTGTTGTTGTTGCTAGTTGTGAAGTCGTGCCCGACCCATCGCAACCCCATAGCCATTTCTCTAAACACGCATCAGTCTAATCGGTGAAACCCAAAATCAACGTTCAATTACAGTTGTAAGGCGAGGACGACCTGGACTACAAAGACCATTTCCTGAAAAGCAGTTACAAGGGTTGGCAAGGTCATCCTTGCAGGTGGGTGGTTGGGAATGTTGATTTAAAAAAAAAATGTCGACGTCACTTAAAAAGGGGGCAGGGTTTTTGACCACAGGGCTGTGGTCGCTATCTTGACTTTTCTGACCATCACTTGGGAACATTCCTGATGACAACCCTGAAAAATGAATTAATACAATACAATACAATAGCAGAGTTGGAAGGGACCTTGGAGGTCACTTCGACTTCACAGTACTGCATTGTTTTAAATGTAAAAACAATAAAAATATATTCAAAAAAAGTATTCTCTTAATAAAAAACATATCACTTACGTTGCTGTAGAAAATTTGATAAAGTTTATTAAAAACCAGAGAATTTGAGTTTGCTATTTTATGGGACAATTTACAATACAATACAATACAATAGTAGAGTTGGAAGGGACCTTTGGAGGTCTTCTAGTCCAACCCCCTGCCTAGGCAGGAAACCCTATACCGTTTCAGACAAATGGCTATCCAGCATCTTCTTAAAGACTTCCAGTGTTGGGGCATTCGCAACCTCTGGAGGCAACTTCTGTTCCACTGATTAATTGTTCTAACTGTCAGGAAGTTTCTCCTCAGTTCTAAGTTGCTTCTCTCCTTGATTAGTTTCCACCCATTGCTTCTTGTTCTACCCTCAGGTGCCTTGGAGAATAGCTTGACTCCCTCTTCTTTGTGGCAACCTCTGAGATATTGGAAGACTGCTATCATGTCTCCCCTAGTCCTTCTTTTCATTAAACTAGCCATGGCCAATTCCTGCAACCGTTCTTCATATGAATTAGGGTGAGAGCATGTTATCCGCCCCGCCCCCCTGGTGCCTTGCCAACATAATCAGATGTCTTACCAGCTGTGTATTTATTGGGGTTCTTTACAAAACGATCATCGACTAAAATAAGTGCTCCCCAATCGCTTCGGTGGCGAATGCATCTGGAATAGAAGAACACGTCAGCAAAAAATACCCTCCGTGATCTGCTTTAATGTTCTGACTGGGGCTTCCCAAGAGCATGAAGCAAATTCCTTGTCATGACAAAAAAAAACCTTTTATTAATTGACTGTGAATTCTGCTCATTCACATCTAGCAAAGTCTTTCAAGGGAGGATTTACAGTCACAGACCTTATCTGGCTTGGAGAGCTGCCAGGCCGATCTTTGCAAAACTTGGCAAGGAGCCTTGGAGAGTCACGAACCAATTAAGCGAACTAATGGTCTCCTGCAAACTCCACTCCCCTTTCGCTCCTCTTTTATTTCCTCTGGGTGGGGCCATTCATCATCCACCTGTGGCCTTACTCCCAAGTCAACCCCTGTTCTTTAGCTGTTCCCTTCGCCTGGCAACTCTGGGCATGCCCACACTGGGAACAGGCTCCAGCTGTTCATCTGCCTCTCTGATGTCTGACTCTGAAGGCAGCTGATAACTGTCAGACGGCCCTGGTCCCCTCTCTGCCTCTGACACAGAGCCCTCCTCCGAGCCTTCCCCAGATTCCTCCCCAACCTCCTCACTGTCCGAATCTGCTGCCAGCTCTTAAAACTTTAAGGAAAGGTAGCGAATTGGATGTCCCAAAGGTGCTTTTTTTCAAGAGGCAACTGGACTTTTTAGGTTGTTTTTTTCTTTGAAGACATTTTGCTTCTCAGCCAAGAAGCTTCTTCAGCTCTGACTGGATGGTGGGGGAATGGAAGCATTTATGTTCCTTGCAGATAGCTGGTCATTTGCATCTTTTGAGAGAGTCGTTGAGGCCGCTTGGAGGTATATCTATGTCCTCAGAATTACCTGAGTGATGCAAATGGGTGTGGGGCCTTCTTGAAACTGCCAAAAGGACTGTGTTGTAAACAGGAGATGAGTGGTATCATATCCCTCCCCCCTCTGTTGAGAGAGGGCTGCTAAATTTGGACATAGATGGCCTCTTTGACCCCTCTTTCAAACCAGACCCTGAGGACACAGATAAACCTCCAAGTGGCGACAACGGCTCTCTAAAGGGATGCAAATGACCAGCTGTCTGCAAGGAGTATAAATCTTTCCTTTCCCCACCATCCAATCAGAAATGAAGAAGCTTCATGTGGCCTCAATGTCTCTCTAAAAAGGATGCAAATGACCAGCTGTCTGCAAGGAGTATAAATCCTTCCATTCCCCACCATCCAGTCAGAGCTGAAGAAGCTTCAGGTGGCCTCAATGACTCTAAAAAGGATGCAAATGACCAGCTGCCTGCAAGTATAAATCCTTCCTTTCCCCACCATCCAGTCAGAGCTGAAGAAGCTTCATGTGGCCTCAATGTCTCTCTAAAAAGGATGCAAATGACCAGCTGTCTGCAAGGAATATAAATCCTTCCATTCCCCACCATCCAGTCAGAGCTGAAGAAGCTTCAAGTGGCCTCAATGACTCTCTGAAAGGATGCAAATGACCAGCTGTCTGCAAGGAATATAAATCCTTCCTTTCCCCACCATCCAGTCAGAGCTGAAGAAGCTTCATGTGGCCTCAATGTCTCTCTAAAAAGGATGCAAATGACCAGCTGTCTGCAAGGAATATAAATCCTTCCATTCCCCACCATCCAGTCAGAGCTGAAGAAGCTTCAAGTGGCCTCAATGACTCTCTAAAAGGATGCAAATGACCAGCTGTCTGCAAGGAGTATAAATCCTTCCGTTCCCCACCATCCAGTCAGAGCTGAAGAAGCTTCTTGGAGGAGAAGTGAAACATCTTCAAAGAAATGCCAGGAAGTCCAGTTGCCTCTTGAAAAAAGCACCTTTGTGACAACCATGATCTGGATGACTGAGAATCTCCGTAGACAAGAGAATCGGATACTGGCTTTGGGTCTGGTTTCAGATACTGATAATCCTCAACTTACAACCTACAACTTATAATCAAAGTTATAATGACCCTGAAAAAATTGACTTAGGACCGTTTTCAGGCTTATGGCTGTTGCAGCATCCCATGGTCATGTGTTCTTATGACGGCTGCAGTGTCCCCAGATTGTGCGTTCATCATTTGGGACCTTCTGAAAAAGCAAAGCCAAAGGAGGGGGGGAGCCAGATTCACTTAACAACGGTGTTACTAACTTAACAACTCTTTCTCATTTCCAACTTTTAAAGGTATAAAAAAATCACCACTTCAACTCTTCTGATCTTTATTGTCAGAGAAATATCCTTATTCAAATATTTTCGATAACCGAGGGGTTGGTCTACTGCAGGGAGGGCTAGCCTTTTCGTCACTGAGTGCTGAAAGTGTGCGCAGGCATCAAAGCATGCGCACCCCCTAATGAAATGCGTGCACAACTCTCCCCGCATGTGTGTGAGGCAGCCCATGTGTGCCCTGCCTCTGAGAATGCATGCAAGACCCCACCCGTGCTCCCGCCTCCCCACGCATGCCAGTGCGACCCCCTGCCTGCCCCCCAACCCTCCTTCATGCACACGTGTCTCCCGCATGCACCCCACACATGCCTGGCAGAGACCCGAAAAACCAGCTGGCCGGTGGGAGGGGCCTGCACATGCGCGGTGGAGCTGTGCTGGGGCAAGGGCTCGTGTGTCCGCAGAGAGGGTTCTGCATGCCCCCTGTGGCACAAGTGCCATAGGTTCGCCATCCCAGGTCTAGTGGTTAAGGCAGGAGACTGTGAGTTCTAGTCTCAGCTTTTACGCATGGAAGCCAAATGGATGACTCTCACTCAGCCCAACCCACCTCACAGGGTTGTTGTTGTTATGGTGTGGGGAAAATAGGAGGAGGAAGGTGCATTGGATAGGTTCACTGCCTTGAGTTATTGGTAAAAACCAACAACGGCGGGATACAAACAAATAAGCATCCAAGTGGTTTGGAATGTCAAATGTTAAAAGAGCTGTGGTGGCGCAGTGGTTAGAATGCAGCATTGCAAGCTAACTCTGCCCATTGCCTGGAGCTCGAACCTGACCAACTCAAAGATGATTCAACCTCGCATTCTTCCAGAGTGGGTAAAATGAGGACCCAGACTGTTGGGGGGGGAAATAGGCTGCCTCTGTAAACTGCTTAGATTGTCCTGCAAAGCACCGTGAATGGTATATAGGTCTAAGTGCTATTGCAGTCTAACTCTGCCCACTGCCAGTAGTTCGATTCTGACCGGCTCAAGGTTGACTCAGGCTTCCATCCTTCCGAGGTGGGTCAAATGAGGAGCCAGATTGTTGAGGGCAAGAGGCTGACTCTGTAAATTGCTTAGAGAGGGCTGTAAAAGCACCATAAAGCGGTATATAAGCCTAAGTGCTAAGTGCTATTGCAGTCTAACTCTGCCCACAGCCAGGAGTTCGATCCTGACGGGCTCAAGGTTGACTCAGCCTTCCATTGTTCCGAGGTGGGTAAAATGAGGACCCAGATGGTTGGGGGCAATGTGCCCATTGTATAAAGCACTTAGAGAGGTCTGTGAAGCACTGTGAATGGTATATAAGTCTAAGTGCTATTGCTATTGCAGATTAACTCTGCCCACTGCCAGGAGTTCGATCCTGACCGGCTCAAGGTTGACTCAGCCTTCCATCCTTCCGAGGTGGGTAAAACGAGGACCCAGATTGTTGGGGGGAAATAGGCTGACTCTGTAAACCGCTTAGATTGGGCTGTAAAAGCACTGTTAAGCCGTATATAAGTCTAAGGGCTATTGCTATTGCTAAAATCAAAGTTCCAGGTGATAGCGGTGTTTGCTTTAAGGAATGGTCAGCTCCAAAAAAAGACTTTGAGGATGGAGAGCTGAAGGAATAGCCTTTCCTGAATAGGTTCACTCACCTGCCAAGGGCTTGGTTCAGAGCTCTGTAGGCCTGGATTTCATACCACTGGCTTCCTGTCAGAAGACCCCTGGTTTTTGAGTGCTGATCATTGTATTTCCTTTTCAGTTCCACCTGGAGAAATTACAACCACAATAAAGTTCTCTGCAAAAGATCGATCGTAACAGAATTCATTTTTTTCAACAACACCTTGAAATGGGGGGAAAAAATAGTACCTCCCCGACGGCAATCCATCTTGGTTGGACTAAATTACAGGTCCCGTATTTTTCGGATGCACCGAAGGTTTTGAAGAGGCAAATTAAAAAAAAAGGTTTTGCACTCTGCAAACCTCCCCAAAAGAGCCCTTTTTTTGCAAAAATGACCCAGTTTTTTCTTCTTCCAAAAAAGGGCTAGCCTTTAGGAGGCTTATAGAGTGCTCCCGGGGGCTGGGGTGGGGGGGCAAATTGAGCAGAAAATGGCCCGTTTTTGCTCATTTCTGCCTCCCCAGCCCCCAGGAGCACTCTGAAAGCCTCCATAAGGTTCTGCACGGCCATTTTGGTGAAGGGCGCGGGGTTTTGGGAGACCAAAAATGCTGCATTCAGTGTATAAGACGCACCCAGATTTTCAGCCTCTTTTTTGAGGGAAAAAGTTGCGTCTTATACTCTGAAAAATATGGTAGTTCTCAGCCTCTCAAGCTCGCCTCGCTTTAAACTAAATAATAAAAACTAGACCTTATATTTGAACTTTTAAAAATAATTAGATAAGATAATACACGAACGTTTGTATTAACAAACAGCGCGTATCGCGCGTATATGATGTGAATGGGTCAGGGGGGGGCTGGGAACACCCACGGCGACCCCCGGGAGGCGACCCGGCGGGACTGGGGCCGCAAGTCCGCGTCAGGGTCGGGTGGGCCATCGGATGCTAGTGGGCGAACTGTGGGAAGGGGGAGTATTGTAAGGCAGGGAATTACGGTGACGGGGCGGGGTCGGAGGTGGGAGGCGCGTTTGTGGTCGGGTTCGGGTCCGCTTGGGTGCGGGTGGTTCGGTGTGCGTGTGTGCGGATGGGAATGGGATTGGTGGGGGGTGTGATGGGATAATGTAATGGGTATGCGTTTGAAGGAATATTGTGTAGCGTTGCTCGCCTCATATGATATGGGATGTTGATTCGTGGTGGTCACCGGGATTAGGTGCGAGGGGGGGGATCTAAAATGAGCCAGATGAGAACGGACAATAGTTGCTGAGAGGGGTGAACACCGCAGCTACGGTGGTCGTGTCAGATTAAAGGACCCTAGTGCCGGCGTGATACTTACTTTTATTAGATTTGAATCTTTAACATTCAGTTAAACCGAAACGCAAAACATTATATTAGCAAGGCGAAGAGGTGTTATGGCGCTGTGGATGCTACAGTCTAGCTCGACCTACTATAGTCGACGCTGAGCGAGTCGTTAAGCAAGCACTAAGGGAAAGGACAGATGAGGGGTAAGTGGGCGTAGTCTGACAATACTCATCCAGTGAATGGGTAAGGGGAGGGGGGGGAAAGACAATAGCACTGGCAATGGATTCAGCTCGATCGTGACAGTTCGATCACGCTCAGCTACAAATTCGAAGAACGCGCGGTAGTGCGTAAGGCGGGGTGCTCAGTAGGTTTTAGTTGTGGTTGGGAAGTGGTCTATATCGTGGTGTCGTCTGTATGGCGTTTAGAATAATATTGTAGTGCGAAACAAGACATTTAACTAGAGCTCGTTCGAGATTGTGAGGGGCGAGGTAGTGAGGCTGTCGGAGGGGCGTCCGCTCGCTGAGGAGTGGTGACGTTTTACTGTGCCTCAGCTGTAGTTAAAAAGAGAAAGGCACACACATACAAAATGGACGATGAGTGACTTCACTGATGGGTGGGGGATGGATGGTGAGAACATGGGGGGCTGCGGGAGGCACGACTCTAGAGTGTGTATAGTTTTAGGGTAAGGGGAGGGAGATGGGCGGGAAGAAAAACTAACTACATTACAAAGGGGTGCTACTGCATGTTCAGAGGACTATCTAAGTCGGCCTATGATATTAAACTGGTGGGGGGGTTTGTTTTTCTTTTACGGGTGAATGTATGAGGAAATAATCATTTACGATGGCTCTGTCGGCGGCACGGGGGGGGGGAAGATGTCGTGTAATTGTTAATAGTGGCGGAGGTTTGGGCAAGATTGACCGAACACTCTTCGTTAGAGGGCAGTTCGGAGACTATAATCCCGGACCTGTATTTAGTAATTCGAAGTATGGAGGAGGCGTGCCAGTCCCGTGGGCGGGGGGGCCGGCGGGGCCTCGAAAGGGAAAGCGAGAGGTGCTCTGCAAACTCAGGGTGACAGTTCATAGTTAACACAGTGGAAGGGGGGTGCGGGGGGGGGCTGGCGGGTGGTGGTGGGGGGGTGATGGGAGGACTACATGGGGGGACTTCAGGTTTTGCGTTAGTTTATTTTCATGAGAACAGTAATAATATTTGGTTGGGGGGTGCAGGTGGGTGATGGCATTCGAACTGGGGCTTTGATCTGACTCGGCACTTCATGTCTAAATGCAGGCGATAGCAGGCGTTGGACAAAAGGGGGGATGGGGATGGGTAAGCGAGTGAGCATGCGACTAAGTGCATAGTCGCATATGGGTGGTGGAGATCTGTTGTCACTGTGTAGGGGGGGGCGTGTCGTTGATAATTTGTCACATGGTTCACTTGTATACTCATATGAATAGGGATGGGGGATATGCCACTAGCATGGGGCGGCGCGGCTATGGGGTCCGGCGCGAGTATTACAGGTAGGGTGAGAAAGGTTCGGTCTAAGTTGTGATATGGAGAGAGTACGGGGGGGGGGATGTAGTACACGTATAGAAGGTGGGTGGGGGGTATCTTTAGGAATACAAGGCGGAGGAGCAAATTACTCATGGGGGGTTGAGGCGTGGTGTGAGATGTATAGAGGGGGGGTGGGGGAGTGTGGCTTACTCGAGTGGCTAGGACAGTGGACGGGTAGATCTTAGAAGGATGGGGGGGCATGGTACAACTGTAGCAAGGTTTCGGGCGATACTTGGCTCGTTGCATGTTTTGCTCCCTGCCCAGTCGCGTCCAGGGGAACACGGGGAGGTGTGTCTGCAGAGGAGGCATCTACCGTCAGGCGCAAGCTTTGTCTTTCGGTGCACGAGCCCTGGGCGCGACACTTCAACCTGCGGGGGGGGCACTACATGTGAGGTTGGCACATCAAGAGACGTAGGCTAGCAGGGGGGGGGGGGGGTGGGGGGGGGGGGGGGCGGTGGGGGGGGGGGCCCCATATGGAACGCGCTGCGAGCCTCCCAACGCTCTGCAGCTGCCACACTCAGCCCCGAGCACCTCCTGGCTGTGCGACGCAGCACGGTCCAGGCAGACACTTTGCAGGACCTCAGCACAAAGGTTAGCTACTGCTATGTGCCGGAGGGGGGGGGGGGGGGGGGGGCGGGGAGGCGGGGGGACGGGGCGGGGGGGGGGGGCGGCGGGGCGGGGGGGGGGAGGGGGGCGCGCGGGGGGGGGGGGCGGGGGGGGGGGGGGGGGGGGGGGGGGCGTCGGGGGGGGGGGGGCGGGGGGGGGGGGGGGGGGCGGGGGGGGGGAGGGGGGGGGGGGTGGGGGCGGGGAGGGGGGGGGGGGGGGGGGGGGTGGGGGGGGCGGGGGAGGGTGGGGGGAGGGGGGGGGGGCGTTGGGGGGGGGAGGGTATATGCGTCTACTCGTAGTGATCGGATGTGCAAACATACTTATTATTATTAAAGGTGTGGGGGGGCGGGGAGGTGGTGTGGATGATGGGGGGGAGGACTCTGCGGTTACTGATCATGAGCCTAAACTAGTTTAGTGATGGGGATGACGGAAGGTAATATAGTGTGTTAGGTGGGGGGATCAAAAAAAGGCTCATTTTTGTTCGTTTCCCTCCCAGCCCCCAAGAACACTCTACAAGCCTCCCAAAGCTCTGCATGCCCCCCCCCCAGCCCCCTTTTTTCTTTTGCAAAAAACAAGGCATGCAGAGGGTTTGGGAGGCCAGCAAAGTACAAAACCTTTTTTTTAAAAAAAAATTACCTCTTCAAAATCATGGTGCGTCTTATAGTCCGAAAAATACGATTTATATTTTACCGCAGATAGTCCGCGACTTGCAACCAATGGTTGCACTGTCCCGGGGTCACATGATCCCCTGTGCATTCGGGCAGAGCAAAGGCAACGGGAGAGACAGACTCATTTCACAACTGCAGTGATTCACTTTAACAAATGCGGCAAGAAAAACGGGGCAAAACGAATTTCTCACGTGGCAACATATATTTTTGGCTCAATCGTGGTCGTCGTACGTGGAGGGCTACCTGTACATACGTGTGCCATGCGAGCAGGGCACATACAATTCAACGGCCTTCTTCGTACCGTCACTTTGCACAGGGCACTGAATTGTATGTGCGCAGCTAGCTGATTTTTCACATTTCCGGAGGCTGGAGAGGGCGAGAAATGGTCCCAACGGTCCAACCGGAAGTTTAGAAAAGCTTCCAGAGCCTGGGGAGGGGTGTTGCATGCATGTGCGGGGTGGTGCTGTTGCATGCGCGTGCGCAGTTGAACAGGGAGATTGAGGCAAATTAGGCACGCCATAAGAAAAAGATTCGCTATCACTGCTTTAGAATAAGTCACTTGTTCTTTGATTTTTGCTGATAAAATGTTTCACGAATTAATTATGTTCCATTTTAGTAAAAGAAAAAAGAAGAAAGAGGAGGAGGGAGATGGGAACAAGCAGTGGTGAAATTCATTTTTTTTTACTAGTGGTTCTGTGGGCGTGGCATGGTGGGCGTGGCAGGGGAAGGATACCGCAAAATCCCCATTCCCTCCCCACTCCAAGGGGAAGGATACAGCAAAATCCCCATTCTCTCCCCACTCCAGGGGAAGGATACTGCAAAATCCCCATTCCCTCCCCACTCCAAGGGGAAGGATACAGCAAAATCCCCATTCTCTCCCCACTCCAGGGGAAGGATACTGCAAAATTTCCATTCCCTCCCCACTCCAGGGGAAGGATACTGCAAAATCCCCATTCCCTCCCCACTCCAGGGGGAAGGATACTGCAAAATCTCCATTCCCTCCCCACTCCAGGGGGAAGGATACTGTAAAATCTCCATTCCCTCCCCACTCCAGGGGGAAGGATACTGTAAAATCTCCATTCCCTCCCCACTCCAGGGGGAAGGATACTGCAAAATCTCCATTCCCTCCCCACTCCAGGGGGAAGGATACTGTAAAATCTCCATTTCCTCCCCACTTCAAAGGGAAGGATACTGCAAAATCCCCATTCCCTCCCCACTCCAAGGGAAGGATACTGCAAAATCCCCATTCCCTCCCCACTCCAAGGGAAGGATACTGCAAAATCCCAATTCCCTCCACACTCCGGGGGAAGGATACTGTAAAATCTCCATTCCCTCCCCACTCCAGGGGGAAGGATACTGTAAAATCTCCATTTCCTCCCCACTTCAAAGGGAAGGATACTGCAAAATCCCCATTCCCTCCCCACTCCAAGGGGAAGGATACTGCAAAATCTCCATTCTCAGTCCACTCTGGGCCCAGCCAGAGGTGGTATTTGCCGGTTCTCCCAACTACTCAAAATTTCCGCTACCGGTTCTCCAGAACCTGTCAGAACCTGCTGAATTTCACCCCTGGGAACAAGAGTGCAACAAATGGTAATTTAGAAAATCAGCTTATTTTATCCTGCCAACCTGTTGTTTTGAAAGGGAAGGCACCCAGCCACACAATGGAAGGTTAATTTCACTGCTCTTTTATTCGGTATTAACCTTTTAAAACTGACAGCTGAAAGGACATGCTTCAAGAGAGAACACAGCCAACTCCTAACAGCTTCTGACAGATAACATTCAACTCTCATTTAGGTTAAAAAAAAGTCTTTTCTTTTCATGTTATTTTATGTGCCCGTGTCCTTTAAAACAACCTGTCAAATTCACAAATTCAAACTTCACGGGCAGAAAATAAATTCAGTTTGATCCCATAGATCTAATATTGGTTTCTGTCACTCATAATTTATGAACTCGGGCAAAAGGTTTCTCCCCCCCCTCCCCCCGACTCTGTTTGAAGTTTGTGGAGGGAACCTTTTTGTTTGATTTTATTATTTTCTATTTATCAGATGGCGGCACCTCATCTTGGAGTCCTAGTGGACAACCATTTAAACAGGAGCCAGCCGTGTGCAGCAGCTGCCAAAAAAGCCAACACAGTTCTAGGCTGCATCAACAGAGGGATAGAATCAAGAGCACGTGAAGGGTTAATACCACTTTATAAGGCCTTGGTAAGGCCACACTTGGAATACAGCATTCAGTTCTGGTCGCCACGATGTAGAAAAGATGTGGAGACTCTAGAAAGAGTGCAGAGAAGAGCAAGAAAGAGGATTAGGGGACTGGAGACTAAAACATAGGAAGAACGGTTGCAGGAACTGGGTATGTTTAGTTTAATAGAAAGAAGGACTAGGGGAGACATGATAGCTTTGTTCCAATATCTCAGGGGTTGCCACAAAGAAGAGGGAGTCAAACTATTCTCCAAGGCACCTGAGGGTAGGACAAGAAGCAATGGGTGGAAACTAATCAAGGAGAGAAACAACTTAGAACTGAGGAGAAATTTCCTGACAGTTAGAACAATTAATCAGTGGAACAGAAGTTGCCTCCAGAAATTGTGAATGCCCCAACACTGGAAGTCTTTAAGGCCACACTTGGAATATTTGCATCCAGGAAGAACGGTTGCAGGAACTGGGTATGTCTAGTTTAATGAAAAGAAGGACTGGGGGGGAAATGATAGCAGTCTTCCAATATCTCAGAGGCTGCCACAAAGAAGAAGGAGTCAAGCTATTCTCCAAAGCACCTGAGGGCAGGACAAGAGGCAGTGGGTGGAAACTAATGAAGAAGCAACTTTGAATTGAGAAGAAATTTCCTGACAGAACAATTAATCAGTGGAACAACTTGCCACCAGAAGTTGTGAGTGTTCCAACACTGGAAGTCTTTAAGAATATGTTAGACAACCATTTGTCTAAAGTGGTGTAGGGGGTTGGACTAGAAGACCTCCAAGGTCCCTTCCAACTCTGTTATTCTATTCTATTTTATCTAAAATAGGGCCAGAATAGACAGTGAACAATTTCTACTTCTGAATCAAATATAAAAATCTGCAAATCTTTCTTGTTTGGATGTCAACAGTGCATTGGTACAACAATATATCCAGATACAGGCAGTTAAATGAATCACTTGAGTTACAAGCATTTGTTTAGTGACCAATTGTAGCATGCCAACAATCACGCAATCCGTATTTGGGCACATGGGGGTTGGCATGTATTTACAATGGTTATAGCATCCTGGGGTCATGTGATCTCCATTTGCAACCTTCCTAGCTGGCTTCCGACAAGCAAAATCAATGGGGAAATCTGGATTCACTTAAGAACCACAATTCACTTAATATCTGCATCAGGGATCCAAGGAATACACCCATAGAAAGCAAAACTAGATTCCTGGAAGAATAGCTTCATTGGAAATATCATACGGGCACGTATCTGGTGAAAACCGACTCTGAAGGCTCCCACGGTTTTCACCAAATTAAAAATAAAAGTTTTGTCACTTCCTCAAAACAATCAGTCACATGGTCCAATCATGGTGCGGTCTGGTTGCCAGGTGACATCACTCCGCCTTCCTCCGACCAGGTCTGAGAATCTCCTTGGTTCCCGAGAGAAAGTATTTTGTTTTGGCTACAGAATCCCAACTATCTCAAATCCCCCCTCCCTGTCCCTCAGCTCCCGCGTGGCAACACCGAAGCTGTCAAAAATGGCTTCGGTCGGGTCAGCCTCAGGGTTGACCATCTGCAGCGATTTGATTTTCACTACCATGTTTCCCCGAAAATAAGACAGGTGTGAAATTCCCAGAAGACGACCTAATTAATTTACGAGCCTCGAGACAAAGTTCAAAAGAAATCCAGTCATTTATTAGGATCAACATTCTGGCGTGAACTCCTGTGGAGCCAAAACTGCTTTGACTTAATTGCGTTTGAACTTTACCCGTATACCCTCCCTTCTTCCTGCGTGATAACTCATATTCTCCAACTAGGCTGTAGACATGAGATCTGACTCCGGCTGAAGGCATGCATGGAATTTCCCCCTCCATGCCAGCCTGATAATAGTCATGGCAACGCTTTAGAAGTTGACAAGAGGGACTTATTTTCTTTTGACCCCCGAAATAAGCACTTGGCCTTATTTTCGGGGAGGTCTTATTATTTTTGAGGTGCAGGAGGTGGTGAGCGTGGTCACCTCATGGCTGCTGAAAATATTTGCAATATTTTCGGGGAGGTCTTATTATCCGGGGAGGTCTTATTTTCAGGGAAACAGGGTAGCACGGCAAAAAAGGTGATAAAATTGGATGCATCTCATTTTACCTTGCTTAGCCATGGAAATTCTGGTTCCAGTCGTGATTGTTAAGTCAAGGACTACCTCTGCATGTACCTGTAGTTTTCGGAGTATAAGACGCACCTTTTCTTCCCCCAAAAGAGGGTGAAAATCTGGATGCGTCTTATACACTGAATACAGCATTTTTGGCCTACCGAAATCCCGCCCCCTTTGCAAAAATGGACGTGCAGAGGGTTTGGGAGGCTTGCAAAGTGCTCCTGGGGGCTGGGGAGGGCAAAAAAGAGCAAAAGATGGGTCATTTTTGCTCATTTTTGTCCCCCCTAGTCCCCAGGAGCACTCTACAAGCCTCCCAAACCCTCTGCATGCCCTTTTGGGGGTTTTTTTGGGCAAAAAATGAGGCGTGCAGAGGGTTTGGGAGACCTGCAGAGTGCAAAACCTTTTTTTAAAAAAAAAATTACCTCTTCAAAATCTTGGTGCGTCTTATAGTCCGAAAAATATGGTAATCGGCTACAGGTATAGTCCTCGACTTACACCATTCATTTAGTGATCGAAATCACAAACAGCACTCAATAAAGTGACTTATGACTGTTTGCAGCGTCCTCATGGTTACACGATCAAAATTTAGATGCTTGGCAACTGGCGTGTACTTAGGATGGTTGCAGCGTCCCCGGGAAGGGGTGTGTGTGTCACGTGATCCACTTTTGCGATCTTCTCACACGCAAAGTCCACAGGGAAGCCCGATCGACTTAACAATGGTGTGACTAACTTAACAACAGCAGCGATTCACTTAACACCTGTGGCAAGAAAGGTCATAAAATGGGGCAAAACTCACTTAACCATTGCCTTGCTTAGCCAAGGGAAATTTTGAGCTGACTTGTGGCTGTGAATTGAGGACTAGAAGAGGTGAACTGCCTCTTCTGCCCCCTTTGAGCAGCTATAAACTGCCATGGTTGACGGTCTTAAGGTTTAATATCCCGTTTCCCTGAAAATAAGCCCTCCCCAGATAATAAGCTCAATCGGGCTTTTGAGTGCATGTACCAAAATAAGCCCTCCCTTGAAAATAAGCCCTCCCCTAAAATATTTAAACGCATGTGCAACTGGTTCCCACCATTTCCTGGGGGGGGGGCATGGCTCATGTGCACCTGCCATCCATGCGGAACGGCCTCGCAAAGGCCGCTCTCACATAGCTACCGCGCCCCTTCTCTTAGTGGCGCCCCTTCTCTTAGAGCAGCAGGCCAAGCGACGCGAGGGCTGGCAAGAGTGTGCCAGAAACAGAGACAGAACGTCTGGCGATCTCTGGATCAGCTGATCCGTGGGCCGAAGTTAAGGGGCCTCCTTCACCTCAAAAATAATAAGACCTCCCTGAAAATAAGGCCAAGCTCTTATTTTAGGGGGGAGTTCAAAAGAAAATAAGACCCTGTCTTATTTTCAGGGAAACGGGGTAATAAAATATTTTTTCAGATGTAGATTATTAAGATGGTGGGCCTGCATAACAGTTTCCCTAAGGGCCTCAAATGTAATGCTTACGTTTTCTTTTCTTATCTCATGGGATGTCAAAAAAAAAAAATCAGCAGCATCCATGCGACCAAAGTCCCACCCCTTTTTACCTGAATGCAGGTAGAAAGGGGGAGGGCAGGGCTTCAGTCAAATGATCGGGACCAACATCCTGATTTTTTCAATCAATCAATCAATCAATCAATTAATAGAGCTAGAAGGGACCGATGGAGGTCTTCAAGTCCAACCTATACTCACGGGATGGTGAACTTATGGCACACATGCCACAGGTGGAAAATGGAGCCATTTGTCAGGGCAAGCGAGTTCAGCTTTTTTTAAAGCCATTCCCCCCCCCCCCAGGCTCCAGCAGACTTTATAGGAGCCTGGGGGGGGCGAAAAGAGCCTCCCCCCGCGGAGGCCCTCCGCAGCGCAAAAAAAACGGCCCTATGGGCAAACCGGAGGTTTGGGAACGGACTTCCGGTTTGCTCGTAGGATCCTTTTTAGTCCTCCGGAGGCTTCAGAGAAGCCTCCTGAAGGCCCCTGAAGCCTCCAGAGGGCCTCCGGGGGTGGGGGAGGCTGTTTTCGCCCTACCCAGGCTCCTATAAAGCCTCTGGAGCAGTGGTTCTCAACCTGTCGGTCGGGAACCCTTTGGGGGTCGAATGACCCTTTCACATGGGTCGCCTAAGACCATCGGAAAACACATATTTTCGATGGTCTTAGGAACCGAGACACCAATTTTATGGTTGGGGGGTCACCACAACACGAGGAAGTATATTAAAGGGTCGCGGCATTGGGAAGGTTGAGAACCACTGCTCTGGAGCCTGGGGCGGGCGAAAAAAGCATGCAAAAAATGGGGGGGGGAGCGCCTCTCATGCGTGCATGCGCACTGGGGGGGGGCGAGCATTGCATTATGGGTGTGGCACGCCCGTGCACGACCCCCCTGCACTCCACCCCTCATGGCACGTGAGCCAAAAAAGGTTTGCCATTGCTGCCCTATACCATTTCAGACAGGATACTGAAACGAAGTGTGGTGAAATGCTCTGAAGTCTGCTATTCGTCTGCTTCACACGCATATGTGTGCCAAACACATGTTTTACGCCCATGCGCACAGAGACAAACCGGCTGTCAAGCCGGCCTCCCTCAGCAACCAAGAAAGAAACCACTTAACTCCATTGTGCAGAATTAAGAGTACTTTTACTGGTTATGAAAAGATAGCAGCTAAGCAAAGCAAGATCTGAGGCAAAAGCGCGCGAAATCACACATATCAATATGTGACCAAACCCTCTCCCCCTGGTAAACCCTCATCCCAGTGTCCAATCTGTAAATCCCTTAGGTGTCATCTGAGTTCCATCTTCAAGGAGCATCATCAGGTTGGTATGCACGACGGTTGGCCTTGACCGACCACCAAGCACTAATCTCCAGCATGCGCAGTAGACGGTGAGACCAAAGCTCCCTTTTTACAATCTCTCCTGTACTTAAACTTCCCCTCCCAAATACCACCCCCCCCCTTCAATGGCAGCCGAAAGCAAGTAGCAAAACAGAGGCTGACACTGGCAAACCGGCCCAAACCGGTAGCATTTCACCCTTGGATACTGACCAGTCTCTTCTTAATAACTTCCAGTGTTGGAGCAGCCAGAACCTCTGGTGGCAAGCAGTTCCACTGGTTAACTATAAAGTTAACCATAAACTATTCCGACATCTCAGGGGCTGCCCCAAAGAAGAGGGAGTCAAGCTATTCTCCAAAGCACCTGAAGACAGGACAAGAAGCAACGGATGGAAACTAACCAAGGAGAGAAACAACCTAGAACTAAGGAGGAATTTCCTAACAGCGAGGACAATTCACCAGTGGAACAACTTGCCTCTAGAAGTTATGAATGTTCCAACACTGGAAGTTTTTAAGAAGAGATTGGACAACTATTTGTCTGAAGTGGTGTAGGGTTTCCTGCCTAAGCAGAGGGTTGGACTAGAAGACCTCCAAGGACACTTCCAACCATGTTACTCTCATTCTGTTATTATTTCAATACAGAAATGATGGATTTTTGGAAGTCTGTGGTGCTGGGCCCTCTAAAACGATTACAGTGCCCTGTTATAAACAAAATGTTAAGATTGGCATGTCACTGTTTCATTACCCAAATGATAAGGCCTTTTAGGAGCAAAGGTTTAGTCCATTAAATAACTATCAGGACTAAACCTGTTAAAACAGCACAGATCCGAACCATTAAAAAAAAAAAACCAAAACTCCTTTGCCTCAGTAAAAATAAACACAACGTCTGCCAGACACTCACGCATAAAAGTTTTATCTTTAGCCAAAGCAGCAAACTTTCGACCCATTTAAAATAAAAGCCCACTTTGGGGGGGGGGGGGGGAGAACGTGCAAGAAACATTTTCCATCCAGAATTAGGAGGCTGTAAAGCAAACCATCAGAACAAGCTCATTTTTTTACTAGCAAAAGCTTACAAGTGTATTTTTTTAAAAAATAAAATAAAAATTGCCTACTTTCACTGTTTGAAGAGCCGATTTTTCTTAATCTCTCTCTCTCTCCTCTCTCTCTGTGTGTGTGTGTGTGTGTGTGTATCTTGGTAAAAAAATGAATGAGAAAAAAGCATTCTAAAGGGGGTAAACGAAACCAACTCAACTTTCAGGAAAACTATCCAAAAAGCACAATTGAGGCGGAGAAATGCTTAAAAGAACATAGTTTAAAAACACCACCCCCCCAGCCCCAACAACAGTACAACTATAAGGTAAAGGTTCCCCTTGTACATATGTGCTAGTCATTCCTGACTCTAGGGGGCGGTGCTCATCTATATTTTAAAGTCAAAGAGCCAGCGCTGTCCGAAGATGTCTCCGTGGTCATTTCTGTTATCTATCTATCTATCTATCTATCTATCTATCTATCTATCTATCTATCTATCTATCTATCTATCATCTATCTATCTATCTATCTATCTATCTATCTATCTATCTATCTATCTATCTATCTATCTACCTATCTCTCTCATCTTTAATTTAAATATTGTACAGTCCACATCCTACCTCCTCCGTTTAACTATTTGTTAACTATTTGTATATTTAGTATACCTATATTGTGTATTTATTCTGTTTTAACATGACTGTACACCGCCCCGAGTCCTGTTTAGGAAAGGGTGCGGTTTATAAATTAAAGTTATTATTATTATTATTATTATCTCTCTATTTCTCTTATCTATCTCTCTATCTTATCTATCTACAGTATCTATCTATCTCATCTGTCTCTCTCTATCTACCTATCTTATCGATCTACCTATCTCATCTCTTTCTCTTATCTATCTCTCTATCGTATCTATCTACAGTCTCTCTCTCTTTCTCTCTCATCTATCTCTATTGTATCTATCTACAGTATCTGTCTATCTACAGTATCTCTCTCTCTCTCTCCTATCTATCTCTCTATCGTATCTATTTACAGTATCTATCTATCTATCTCATCTGTCTCTCTCTTTCTCTTCTCTCTCTCTCTATCAACCTATTTTATCTTACCTATCTCTCTCATCTCTCTTTCTCTTATCTATCTCTCTCTCATATCTATCTACAGTATCTCTCTCTCTCTCTCTCTCTCTCTCTCTCTCTCTCATATCTATCTATAGTATCTATCTAATCTGTCTCTTTCTCTTATCTCTCTCTTTCTCTATCTATCTATCTCAACTAACTTTCTTTTCTATTTATCTATCCATCCATCTATCTCATCTTTCTTTCTCTTATCTCTCTCATCTCTCTCTATATATATATATCTACTATCTCTCTCTCTCTCTTCCCCCTATTCTATCCTATCCATCTATCTATCACACCCCTTAAAGGCTCAATTCTCCTCCTCCTGCACCCTTCACCCAAGCAGCAGAGATACAGGAAGATTCCAAGCAGGGGAGCCCTTTCCAGGGTCGTCAAGCCACGGCACACAGAGGCCTCCGCAACCGAAGTTGTAACCCACAGCAGCGCATCCCAACCTCTCATCAGTTCCCAACCACTCCTCCTCCAGCATCAACAGAGGGATAGAATCAAGATCATGTGAAGTGCTAATGCCACTTTATAAGGCCTTGGTGACGCCACACTTGGAATACTGCATTCAGTTTTGGTCACCACGATGTAGAAAAGATGTGGAGACTCTAGAAAGGATGCAGAGAAGAGCAACAAAGAGGATTAGGGGACTGGAGACTAAAACATATGAAGAACGGTTGCAGGAACTGGGTAGGTCTAGTTGAATGAAAAGAAGGACTAAGGGAGACATGATAGCAGTCTTCCAATATCTCAGGGGTTGCCACAAAGAAGAGAGAGTCAAACTATTCTCCAAGGCAGCTGAAGGCAGGACAAGAAGCAATGGGTGGAAACTAATCAAGGAGAGAAGCAACTTAGAACTGAGGAGGAATTTCCTGACAATTAATCAGTGGAACAGAAGTTGCCTCCAGAAGTTGTGAATGCCCCAACACTGGAAGTCTTTAAGAAGATGTTGGATAGCTATTTGTCTGAAACGGTATAGGGTTTCCTGCCTAGGCAGGGGGTTGGACTAGAAGACCTCCAAGGTCCCTTCCAACTCTACTATTGTATTGTATTCTATTTGGGACACTTTGAAGGGCTGCAAAGAAGCCCCTTGATTAAAATCATATGCAAGCCAACCTCTCCTCTGCAGAGCCAATTTACTTCCGCTGAACCAAAAGTGGAGGAGAAGGAGGAGAAGGAGGAGGAGGAGAAGGAAGAAATAAATAAATAAATAAATAAATAAAAATAAAACGGTGTCCCCTGGAGCAACAATGTGCATCTGGAGCAGCGTCTAAGGTGAAGTGGTAAAAGTGTCAGCCGCCCTTCCAAGTCCCCCTGGTGATAGCTTCGTTTTTTTCAAGCCTTCAACAGACTTTGACAGGAAAGTAAAAACTTAAAGGTCAGTGCTACTTATTAAGGAGAGCTGAACACAGGGAGACACACACACACACACACACACACACACACACACACACTCAGAGACACACACACCATTTTGGAGTTTCCTCCCCTTCCTCTGGAATCCGAAAAGGAATCTTCCCCAAGGAAAAAGGAGAAAAGGTCTTTATGGATCCCGGCAAAGGCTAAGAGAGGAGTTAAGTGCAGTAAAAGTGATAGGGGATAGGCCTTTTGCCACGATATAAAAAAAAATATGTTGAGACTCTAAAAAGAGTGAAAGAAGAGGAACAAAAATGACTAGGGGACTGGAGGCTAAAACATAGAAAGAATGGTTTGCAGGAATTGGGGATGTCTAGTTTAATGAAAAGAAGGACTAGGGGTGACATAGGCAAAGGTAAAGGTTCCCCTCGCACATATGTGCTAGTCATTCCTGACTCTAGGGGACAGTGCTCATCTCTGTTTCAAAACCAAAGAGCCAGCGCTGTCTGAAGACGTCTCCGTGGTCATGTGGCCAGTATGACTAAATGTCGAAGGCGCACGGAACGCTGTGACCTTCCCACCAAAGGTGGTTCCTATTTTTCTACTTGCATTTTTTACATGCTTTCGAACTGCTAGGTTGGCAGAAGCTGGGACAAGTCACGGGAGCTCACTCAGTTACGCGGTGCCAGGGATTCGAACCGCCGAGCTTTCTGATCAACAAGCTCAGCGTCTTAGCTACTGAGCCACTACTTCCCACCATGGGTGACATAATAGCAGGATATTCCAGTATCTGAGGGGCTGCCCACAAAGAAGAGGGAGTCAACCTGTTCTCCAAAGCACCTGAGGGTAGAACAAGAAACAATGGGTGGAAACTAATCAAGGAGAGAAGCAACTTAGAACTAAGGAGGAATTTCCTGACAGTGAGAACAATGAATCAGTGGAACAAATTGCCTCCAGAGGTTGTGAATGCCCCAACACTGGAAGTCTTTAAGAAGATGTTGGATAGCTATTTGTCTGAAACGGTATAGGGTTTCCTGCCTGAGCAGGGGGCTGGACTAGAAGACCTCCAAGGTCCCTTCCAAGTCTCTTATTCTTTGAAAGGTCTCTTTGACTGCCTAAGATCCCTGAGCAAACTTAAAATATTTGAGACTCTGGAAAGAGTGCAGAGAAGAGCAATGAAGAGGATTAGGGGATTGGAGGCCAAAACATACGAAGAATGGTTGCAGGAATTGGGTATGTCTAATCTAATGAAAAGAAGGACTAGGGATGATATAATAGCATGCCAATATCTAAGGAGCTGTCATAGAGAAGAGGGGGTCAACCTATTCCCCAAAGCAGGGGTCTCCAACCCTGGCCACTTTAAGACTTGTGAATTTCAACTCCCAGAGTTCCTCAGCCAGCTGTTCTGACCGAGGCTTCCCAAGAGCCTGAAGCAAACTCCTTGTCCCGACAAAAAACCCTTTTATTAATTGACTGTGAATTCTGTTCATTTATATCCAGCAAAGTCTTTCAAGGGAGGATTTACAGTCACAGGCCTTATCTGGCTTGGAGAGCTGACAGCCGATATCTGCAAGACTTGGCAAGGAGTCCAGGAGAGTCACCAACCAATGAAGCGAACTAATTGTCTCCTGCAAACTCCACTCCCCTTTCGCTCCTCTTTTATTCCCTATGGGAGGGGCCATTCGCCTATGGCTTTACTCCCAAGTCGACCCCTGTTCTTTAGCTCTTCCCTTTGTCTGGCAACTCTGTGCATGCGCACACTAGGAACAGGCTCCAGCTGTTCGTCTGTCCCACTGATCTCTGACTTCAAAGGCAGCTGATAACTGGCATACGGCTCTGGCCCCCTCTCTGCCTCCGACACAGAGCCCTCCTCAGAGCCTTCCCCAGACTCCAGCACTGGCCCATGTTCCTCCCCAACCACCACACTGCCCGAATCTGCTGCCAGGACACAACACGCTTAACAACGTACATTTTGAGCTCCATTGTGATTGTAAGTTGAGGACTATCTGTACACCTCCAGCGACTTTAAGCATCTCCTACCTGAAGATCCTTCAAGTTTGGAAACGGAATTCCAATGGTGAGAACCGCCCGGGCGTTGTCATCGGAGAAATCCAGGCCTTCGCTGACTTTGCCTCTGCACACAGCAATAAGCAGCGCTCCGTCTGAAGCAAAAGAACGCAACCGTCTGACATCATCCAAGTAGCCCTTCATTTGCAACCACTCATTTAGTGACCTTTTGAAGTTACAACGGCAGTGAAAAAAGTGACATATGGCCATTCACACTTAAGAATGGTAGTGTCAGGATTCCAAGTAACACCCCCAACGAAAGAAGACTCCGAGGCTTGAGTTCCTGAATGTTCCATTTTATTACAGATGTCATACTGGCACATCTGGGAGAACCCGAATCTGAAAGCTTCCACGTTTTCTCCACCCAAAAGAAAGTCCAAGTCCCTGCCCAGCACCCACATCTGGGGTGGGTTCCTACCAGTTCGGCTGAACCAGTTGTGGTTTGGCGGCCTGGATCGCAGCGACCCAGGCTGGCCACGCCCCCGAACCAGTTTTCCCGGTGGTGCCATAGGTGCCGCCATCTTGCTTTTTTGCTCCTGCTCATGCGCAGAGCAATTTTTATTGCATTGCACATGCACCACGCATCAAGTGCGCACATGCCATGCACGAACCGCTGGAAGTGACTGCCGCAACCCACCCTTGACCCCCATGTCCATCACATGATCCAACAAGACACCATCCAAAAACTGGAGATGGCACCCAATCACCCCATCCCAGCTGCAGGGCAAGGTGTCCTCAACTCTCTGAGAAAAGAATGTTATTTTGACTATATATCACCACACTCTATATCCGTGATGGCGAACCTATGGCACTCATGCCAGAGGTGGTATGCAGAGCCCTCTCTGTGGGCATGTGTGCCGTCACCAGCTGCTCTTCTGGCTTCCAGCGGGCACATGTGCGCCAGCCAGCTGATCTTCATGCACGCCAGATCCCATAGAGAGGGCTCTGTGTGCCACCTCTGGCACGCGTGCCGGAAACCAGAATACCAGGCGGTTGGCAGGCGCACTGCTCATCCAGCTGGTCTTCATGTTTCTGGGGCTCCGACGTGCGTTAGTTTGGGCACTTGGTGCCAAAAAGGTTCGCCATCACTGCTCTATATAATCCCCCCTCCCATTTTCCCACAGTAGAAAATGTGATAGGCCTGAAGGCCCAAATGTAAAAGATAGCTTCCAGGTCTGACAGGGCTGTGTTCCCACGGTCACGTGATCAAAATTCAGGTACTTGGCAACTGGCATGTATTTATGACTGTTGCACTGTCCCAGAGTCTCATGGTCCCCATTTGCCAGTTTCCCTTCCAACAAGTGAAGTAAATGGGGGAAGCTTCTGCTGGTTTGCACGTCTTCCTGCTTCAGACAGGAAGGTGGGAGAGAGAGTGGTGAGGACAGCAGAAAAGATCATTGGCAGTTCACTCCTTTCTATCCAGGGCAGAGTGTAGACGCGATGCTTGAGCAGAGTCTGCAGGATTACACCTCCTCTTTATGACCTATTTTCCTTGCTACTTTGTGGGAGGGGGCTTTGTGGTATCCGAAGCAAAACATCCAGGTTCAGTCATGTATGTATGAATGTAGATAGATATAGAACTAGAGATATATGTATGTATGTAGATATAGAGCTAGAGATGTATGTATGTATGTAGATAGATAGAAATTATGTATGTATGTATGTATGTATATATGTATGTATATAGAGATAATGTATCTCTATGTATGTATGTATGTATGTATGTATGTATGTATGTATGTAGATAGGTAGGCATGTATGTGTATTATGTATGCAGATAGATATAGATAGAGATGTACCGTGTTTCCCCGAAAACACAAAATGTCCTGAAACTAAAGCCTTGCCACATTTTTTGGGTGGACAAAAATATAAGCCCCTGCCCCGAAAATAAGCCACCTGGACAACCCTCCCCCCTTAGCCCGGCAGAGCACCGCTCACCGACCTAGTGATATCCCGAAGGCGCCAAGCCGCGGGAGCCGGGGGGGGGGGAAGAAAGGCACTCAGGTTGGGGAGTGGCATTCTGCCTGGCTGGAGGGGGGAGTTGCCAGGCGGCTGCTCCCTTGAGAGCAGGCTTCCGATTCTTCCAGCAGCGACCGCTCTAGGATTGTTTTCTATGGTTATGGGCAGGCTGCTGGACAAAGTCTTCCGGCAGTCTGCCCATAACCATACAGCACACTCCTAGAACGGCCGCTGCTGGAAGAATCGGAAGCCGAGTTTCGGAGTTTGGAAGCCGGACAAGAAGTTTTGTTCGGAGCTCGGCAGCGGCTGCAAGGACAGCTGGCCCAGGGCATGATGAGGCTTGGAGGCATGAGAGCTGAGGGCGGAGCAGGCGCTCGCGCAACCCCCCTCTCCAGCCGGGCAGAGCTCCATGCAATGACCTAGGGGGTATCCCGAATGTGCCAAGCCACGGGAGCTGGGGGGCGGGCAGAGCGCCACATGGCTTGGCGCCTTAGGGATACTCTCTAGGTCAGTGAATGGTGCTCTGCCCGGCTGGAGAGGGGGGTTGCCGGGTGGCTGCTCATGAGCATGGTCACCTCATGGCTGCTTCGCCCCTGAGGCTGTGCCCGGCTCTTCGGGAGCCCGCTTGCAAGGGAGCAGCCGCCCGGCAACCCCAAAACAATAAGCCCTCCCCCTCTAATAAGCCCAAGGCCATATTTTGTGGGTCAAAAAAATATAAGACCCTGTTGTATTTTCAGGGAAGCACAGTATGTATGTATGTACAGTATGTAGATATAGAGATAGAGATGTATGTATGTATGTATGTATGTAGATAAATATAGAGATAGAGATGTATGTATGTATATGGTGACACAGTGGTTAGGATGCAGTATTGCAAGCTACTTCTGCTGGCTGTTCAGCAGTTCGATCCTGACCGGCTCAAGATTGACTCAGCCTTCCATCCTTCTGAGGTCAGTAAACTGAGGACTCAGATTGTTGGGGGGCGGGCATAGGCTGACTGTAAAACCACTTAGAGAGGGCTGTAAAGCACTGTAAAGCGGTGTATAAGTCGAAGCGCTAGTGCTAGTCCTATAGCATGTGTATATGTGCATTATGCATGTGTATGGATTGATATATACTGGATTTTTTGGACTATAAAACGTGCCGGTGTATAAGACCCATCAAGATTTCGAAGAGGTAAGTAAGAAAAAAAAGTTTTTGTCTTCCCTGGCCCCCAGGATCACTTTGCAAAAACACCCCCATTTTTCACCCAAACAGGAGCATTTTTCCCTTCCCCCAGCCCTGCTGAAGCCTGCAGAGGGCTTCTAGGGAGTGGGGGAAGGCAAAAACACTCCTGTTTTTGCGAAAGACACCTGGTTTTTCGCCCATTTTTCACAAAAATGGGATGCGGTGGGTGGGGTGGGGGGCTTCGGGAGGAAAAAATGGCTGTATTCAGTGTATAAGATGCACCAACACTTCCACGCTCTTTTGGGGGGGGGGAAGGTGCGTCTTATACTCCGAAAAATACGGTACTTTCTTTTGAGAGCAGGCAACAGAATTTCATTTTTAATATGTGTCAGTGTGCTCACAGTAGAAAATGACAATAAAGGTTATCTTATCTTATCACCTCCCCTCCCCTCCCATGTGCTTTACTTAACAACAATGGTGATCCACTCAACAACACTGGCAAAAAGGTTGTAAAATCGGACGCAGCTTTCCTTAGTAACGGAAATTCCGGTTCTAACTTTGTTCGGTGAAGTTGAAGATCACCTGTATATATGGTGGAATCTTGCTCCAGTTATCCCTACCAAGGCTTACAGCTCCTGCGTTTTTTACGTACCTTTGCCGTTTTGAGTCTTGATGGCATCGGAGTATATTTGAAGCAGCTCATCAAAGTCAGCTTTGTCGCCTCCTTTGGGTTCCACGATGACCGTTTTAATCAGCTCAAGCTTCTCCCACAAGCTCGTGTGCAGCCAGCGATCCTTCAGCTTATCTAACATCTCCACCGAGGATCCAAAAAGAAAACCACGGGATTATAAACCAAACAAGAAAAGAAATGGATACAGGCAGTCCTCGACTTACAACCGTTCTTTTAGTGAAGGCTCAAAGTTACACCGACACTGGAAAAAATGTGGCCATCTATGGCCATTTCTCACACTTATGACCATGGCAGCAACCCTGTGGGCCACGTGATAAAAAAAAGGGGGGGCAATCACTTGAATATGAGACAGGAGTGTGCAGCCACCCCCAAAAAAGCGAATACAATCCTGGTGTCAACTCCTAACGTTGCCAGTGAGAGGGGAGGGAGAGCGCATTCCATGCATACTTTGGGCTAAAGTTGGATCTCAGATTACTGCAGCAGGCTTGGGAGGGGTGCACCTCATTGGTGAATGTGATTTATGATACAGACTGAGGGAAGGAACAGGGGTAAAGTTCAACTATAACTCAAACAAAGCTTAGATCTGACTGTGAAAAAAGGCCTTGCCTTAATGGTGTATTGAAACTTGGCTGGATACTCATGAATCAATTAGGGCATTTTTAGGAAACCTGACACCTGGACTGTATGAAAGGAGACATAGAATCAAGATCACGTGAAGTATTAGTACCACTTTATAAAACATTAGTGAGACCACACCTGGAATACTGCAACCAATTTTGATCACCATACTACAAAAAAAAAAAAAAGGGGGGGTTGAGACTTTGGAAAAAGTTCAGAGAAGATCAATTAAGATGATCAAAAGCCTGGAGACTAAAACATGAAAAATGGCTGCAGGATTCTGGTTTGGCTAGTCTAAAGAAAAGAAGAATTAGGGGTGACATGATAGCAGTCTTCCAATATTTGAGGGGCTGCCACAAAGAAGAGGGGATCAACTTATTCTCCAAAGCACCAGAGGGGCAGGAAAAGAAACAATGGACATTGGGTTGGGAAGAGAGAAAGCGATTGTCCACAAGATCAGCCAATCGGCTTTCATGCCTAAGAAAAGAACTAGAACTCACTGTCTCCTGGTGACTGGCCCCAGGACATTCCGCCGGCTTTCATGGCTAAGGCGGAACTAGAACTAGAAATGATATAGGGTTTCCTGCCTGAGCAGGGGGTTGGACTAGAAGACCTCCAAGGTCCCTTCCAACAATTCTATTCTATTCCATTCTTCTATTCTATTCCTTTCTTCTATTCTATTTTATTCCATTCCACCATTCTATTCTTTCTATTCTATTCCATTCTTCCATTCCACTCCATTCCATCCTATTCTATTCTATACCATCCCATCCCATCCTTCTATTCTATTCTATTCTATTCCATTCCTCCATTCTATTCTATTCTATTCTATTTCATCCCATCCTTCTATTCTATTCTATTCTATTCTATTCTATTCTTCTATTCCATTCTATTCCATCCTTCTATTCTATTCCATTCTATTCCATCCTTCTATTCTATTCCATTCTGTTCTATGTAGAAGAACACGGCTCATTAGCAGAGCATTTTAAACAACCTATCTATGACCTTTGCCCTTTTGTAGTGTTGAATCCGATGTTTCTTTCGCTCCTTGACACTTGAAGGATCAGTGTCGCATATGGCTGTGACACAGGTGGTCCTTGACTTACAACCATTCGTTTAGTGACCGTTTGAAGTTACAATGAAAAAGGTGATCAGGGACCATTTTCCCCACTTTACGACTGTTGCATCATCCCCATGGCTGCATGAACAAAATTCAGATGCTTGGCAACTGGCTCATATTTACAATGGTTGCAGTATCCTGGGGTCACGTGATCGCCTTTTTGCGACCTTCCCAGTTGGCTTCCAACAAGCATTGGGGGGGAGGGGGAGTCAGATTCCCTTAATGACTTCATGATTCACTTAACAACTGCAGCAATTCACTTAACAACCGCAAGAACAAAAAGGGTAATAAAATCAACAGGGTGACTTATGAACAGCCTCTTGGCTTCGCAAGGCAAATTCCGCTCCTAAATTTTTCTGACTCAATTATGGTCATAAAGTGAGGACAGCTTGCACTGAGAAATGGATAGCCTCCCTCGAGTGAGTACAATCTTAGGATGCTTGATGTCCAGAGTCCAACTTTTGAGCTTCAATAGCAAGGTTAAAGCATTCATGAATGAAGACAAGATATCAATCAAAGGAGCCAAAACTGGAATTACTGTTTTTTTGCTTGTTTCCCCCCTCCCCCCAGCAGCACTCTACGATACAATACAATAGCAGAGTTGGAAGGGACCTTGGAGGTCTTCTAGTCCAACCCCCTGCCTAGGCAGGAAACCCTACACCATTTCAGACAAGTGGCTATCCAACATCTTCTTAAAGACTTCCAGTGTTGGGGCATTCACAACTTCTGGAGGCAAGTCTGTTCCACTGATTAATTGTTCTAACTGTCAGGAATTTCTCCTCAGTTCTAAGTTGCTTCTCTCCTTGATTAGTTTCCACCCATTGCTTCTTGTTCTGCCCTCAGGTGCCTTGGAGAATAGTTTGACTCCCACTTCTTTGTGGCAACCCCTGAGATATTGGAACATTGCTATCATGTCTCCCCTAGTCCTTCTTTCTCTTAAGCTAAACATACCCAGTTCCTGCAACCGTCTTCATAGTTTTAGTCTCCAGTCCCTAATCATCTTGTTGCTCTTCTCTGCACTCTTTCTAGAGTCTCCACATCTTTCTACATCGTGGCGACCAAAACTGAATGCAGTATTCCAAGTGTGGCCTTACCAAGGCCTTATAAAGTGGTATTAACCCTTCACGTGATCTTGATTCTATCCCTCTGTTGATGCAGCCTAGAACTGTGTTGGCTTTTTTGGCAGCTGCTGCACACGGCTGGCTCATATTTAAATGGTTGTCCACTAGGACTACAAGCTTCCCAAAGCTCTGCATGCCCCCCCCTTTTTTTTTCTATAAAAAATGAGGTGTGCAGAGGGTTTGGGAGGCCTGCAAATTGCAAAACCTTTTTTTTTTAAATTTACCTCTTCAAAATCATGGTGCGTCTTATACTCAGGTGCGTCTTATATTCCCAAAAATATGGTAGTCCTTTTAACCATTCCAAGAAGGCTCCACACACCCGTTTGCACCACTCAGGTTACCCTGAGGACACAGACAAACCTCCAAGTGGCCTCAACCACTCTCTAAAAAGGATGCAAATGACCAGCTTTGTCTGCAAGGAATATAAATTCTTCCGTTCCTCACCATCCAGTCAGAGCTGAAGAAGCTTCAAGCGGCCTCAAAGACTCTCTAAAAAGGATGCAAATGACCAGCTGTCTGCAAGGAATATAAATCCTTCCGTTCCTCACCATCTAGTCAGAAAAGAAGCTTCAAGTGGCCTCAATGACTCTCAAAAAAGGATGCAAATGACCAGCTTTGTCTGCAAGGAGTACAAATCCTTCCCTTCCCCACCATCCAGTCAGAGCGGAAGAAGCTTCTCGGAGGAGAAAGCGAAACGTCTTCCAAGAAAAATCAAGTTGCCTCTTGAAAAAAAAAAGCACCTTTGGGGTAACTCTGCAATATTGGAACAGTTCCTAGCGTGGGATACGTCGGCTCTGCATGAGGTGGATGCCATTCCCTTCGGAGAAAAAGAAAACCACCCTTTTCACGTCGGCAGGTTCAGCGTATTAGCTATGGAATCTTTGGTGTGCAACACATTTCATTTTTCATTACCGATGCCGCTGTTCACATTTTCCATTATTTAGAAGCTGGCTTGAAAAATTCATGCCGTGTGGGTACCCTGAGACCTCCCGCAGGTCGCCGCGTTGATTCATGGTGCAGGAAACACAGTTTCGTGTCTTGGTCTACTGCTGGCAACTGGCACTTCATGGCGCTCCCTAAAGGAACAACCCTTCCCGTGAAATCCCTCGCGTTCCTTCCAAGTTGAGTGAAGCGTACTCTTATCTTCAGAACCGACGATGAATTATTCAATAGGGAGGGTGTTGGTGTGGGCGCGATGATGATCATCATGTCGCTTGCAAACACGGTTTGTCGCCCTGCTCCTGGAGCAGGTTTAATTATAGAACGCAAATGGGGCATGTGATGCTTTAAAAAGAAAAGAAAGTATAGGAGATCTGGGTTGTTGTTGTTGTTGTTTTTTAAATAGAAGAGAATATTTGCAGCTCCGGATTGAATTATGGGGGGTCCTTTGGTGCTCTCTGAGCTTGGTGGTTTTCTTAACCAAACTAGGGAATATCATCAGTGCTAGAAGGGAGTGGGGTTTGTGGAGAGGAGGAAGAGGAAGAGGAGGAGGAAGAGGAGAAGAGAAGAAGAAAAAGAAGTAGCAGTAGCAGCAGTAGCAATAGCATGGGGTCCTTGATGCTTTCTGAGCTTAGTGGTTTTCTTGCAGTCGTTTCATTACCAAACTAGGTAACATCATCAGTGTTAGAAGGGAAAAGGGAATGGGGTTTGTGGAGAGGAGGAGGAGGAGGAGGAGGAGGAGGAGGAGGAAGGAGGAGGAGGAGGAGGAGGAGGAGGAGGAGGAGGAGGAGGAGGAGAGGAGAAGAAGAAGAAGAAGAAGAAGAAGAAGAAGAAGAAGAAGAAGAAGAAGAAGAAGAAGAAGAAGAAGAAGAAGAAGAAGAAGAAGAAGAAGAAGAAGAAGAAGAAGCAGCAGCAGCAGCAGCATGGGAGATAGGAGAAGAAGAAGAACAGGGAGGGGGAGAACAAGAAGAAGAAGAACAAGAACAAGAAGAAGAACAAGAACAAGAAGAACAAGAAGAAGAACAAGAACAACAAGAAGAAGAACAAGAACAAAAAGATGAAGAAGAAGAAGAAAAAGAAGAAGAAAAAGAACAAGAAAAAGAAGAAAAAGAACAAGAAGAAGAAGAAAAAGAAAAAGAAGAAAAAGAAGCAGCAGCAGCAGCAGGGGGTCCTTGATGCCCTCTGGGCGTGGTGGTTTTCTTGCAGATGTTTCATTACCAAACTAGGTAACATCATCAGTGCTAGAATGGAGTGGGGTTCGTGGAGAGGAGGAGGAGGTGGGAGGAGGAGAAGGAAGAGGAGGAGCAGAAGAGAAGAAGGAGAAGAGAAGAAGGAAAAGAAAAAGTAGCAGCAGTAGTAGTATGGGGTCCTTGAGGCTTTCCGAGCTTGGTGGTTTTCTTGCAGACGTTTCATTACCAAACTAGGTAACATCATCAGTGCTAGTAGAGAGAGTGGCATCTGAGGAGGTACTTATTGGGTACTTAGGAGCCAAGGGCTTGACAGCACAACAACCAATCGCCGGCCATCAACACACCAATCAGCCAATAGGAAGGCATCACATAAATACAAAGCATAGAATAGCCCAAAACACACATTCTGATAGAGGATGGATGGATCCCACCAAAAGTCCGAAAGCTCAGGAGACTACATCTCTGGTCCCGGTGATTGACCCAGGTTGGATCTTGAATAGATTTCTTCCGCTCAACTTTGCCTGGTGCATACATCCAAAACTGAGTAAGCCAAGAACTCAACTAAGGCACTTGGGGTGATCCAGGTTCGGGAAATGTTTGAAAAGTAGCCATTTTGGATGTACAAAACCAGTTTAATGGTTCGTGGCACTATATCCCCCTGCTTTTCAAGGCTATCCAAGAAATGGATGGGAAATCTTTAACGGATGCCAGGTAGCAAGTGAAAATAAGATTGGACCGTGCTAATTCCTCTCCTTACGCTATGTTGTAACATGCCCTTTACATATCGATGGAGCAATATGGGGGAAGGAAAAAAAAAAAAACACCACGCTGCCAAGAAGTACATTTGCTCACGATAAAAATCAAAGATTCCTTGTTTTTCTTCTTGTGAATAAACAGCATATTGGCTCACAGAGATGATTTATTCCTTCCAATGAAAAATTAATTGTGGCACCTCAAGTCGGGTTTCCATGGAAGTATTTGTCTGAAGCGGTATATTTGTCTGAAACGGTATAGGGTTTCCTGCCTAGGCAGGGGGTTGGACTAGAAGACCTCCAAGGTCCCTTCCAGCTCTGCTATTGTATTGTATTGTTGTACTGAAGTCATGATTGAAAAAAATGGAGCAAGCTGTCTTTTTCGGCGTCCTGGCACTAATGACAGTGAAGGCTAACCTTTTTCTCCTCGGATGCCGAAATCGCACGTGCCCACACCCACAATGCAATGTGCCCCGCCCTCCTGCGCATGCATGCATGGGACTCCATGTGTTTCCCACCACCACCTGCGTGCGACACCCCCCCCCCGTGCCCTATTTGGGGCCTAGCAGGCCTCCCTGAAGCCTCCTGCGACACCCCCCCCCCCCCATGGCATGAATACCTTTTAGGAGGCTTGTAGAGTTCTCCTGGGAGGTGAGGGTCCAAAAACGAGCAAAAAAACGGCCTGTTTTTCACGAAAATGGGCCCGTTTTTTTTTTGTTAAAAGAAGGCATGGATAGCCTTTAGGAAGCTTATAGAGTGCTCTTGGGGACTGGGGGGGGGGGTTAAAATTGAGCATTTTGTGCTCATTTCTGCCCTCCCCAGCCCCCAGGAGCTTTTTGAAAGCTTCCTAGAAGCTATGCTCAGCCACTTTGGTGACGGGGGCGAGGTTTCAGAAGGCAAAGAATGCTGTATTCAGTGTATAAGACACACCCAGATTTTCAGCCTCTTTTCTGAGGGAAAAAGGTGCGTCTTATACTCTGAAAAATATGGTAGTTTTCAGCTTTAGCACAAAAGTTAAACAAGAGAGGCCCAGCTATCTCCAGCAAATACGGTTTCAGTTTCCAAACAGTCCCCATTGGATGACCTGTTACCATGTCGATTCATTGGCCAACCTTGTTACTAAGCCCTATTCCAGTTCATGAATATACTCTGACAAAGTCAAGGACTACCTGTATTAGTTTTTACAGCTGGAATTATATTATTATTTTTCAAAGTATAAGACGCACCTTTTTTGCCCCCAAAAGAGGGTGAAAACTTGGGTGTGTCTTATACACCGAATGTAGCCCCACCCACCCCCACCAGAGGCCAAAAACGTGAGGCACGAAGGCAGCGATGGTCTGTGACCATCCCTGCAGCCTGGAACAGCTGATTGGGGATATTTCGGCAGTCGATCCACCCACCAATCAGCTGCTCGGGCTGAATCAGGCTGCAATAAATGCTGAAGCTTATACCTCCCTGGTCAGAGTTTGCAGCAGCCATCACATTCAGAAAGCACAGTAACTCATTCAGCAGGATTCAAAATAATCATCATAATATATAATGCATTACCAAAAGTAGGTTTTCCAAAGTAGCAGTAAATACAAGCAAAACACAGTTTCACTTTCAGTTCTCAGTTAAGCCAGGCTCCTTCCTGTCTCCGTCTCCTTGTTGCTCACACAGCAAATTTCAAATCCAGCTAGCCCTCATTGGCTGACTTAGTTGCTCTGCCTATTCATTGGCTGACCTTGTTACCGTGTGTCAGCTGAATACCATGGATGCTGGTAGGCAGAGGCAGAATTTTTCTTCTCATTATTTTCCTCCCCAAAAACTAAGGTGTGTCTTATACTCCGGAGCGGCTTTTACTCCAAAAAATATGGCAGTTGAGGAGATTCTTTCTTTCTTTTTATCCTGGGAAGGGACTACGGTCAGCAGCTGGCGGATATTTTTAAATTTAAAATCAGATGGTTGAGGACATACCGTTTCAATTCCATTCTGAGAAAGAACGGATCAGCAGAGGAAAATGTGTATCTGTACGACTGTCGACTGCTGTCCAGGTTTAATGTTCTTTTTGTTCAAATGTGTGTTGTTGTTTTTTAAAAAAGTGATGTGCTTCTGTCCAAAGCAATAAATGTGAGTTGGGCGGCCTTACAAATTCCACAAACACAGATAATCTATTGTTTCCAGACATGTTCCTAAGCCTCTTGATACCACCGGCCAAAATTCAATCTAAAAATGGCAGCGTTTCAGGAAAATTCTCTTAATAATTACTTTTTTAATATTAGATGGGAAGGTCTCTCACTGTTCTTCCCTTTAGCTCCTCTAAAATGTCCTGAAGCCAGATATTTGTGCCAGATATTTCTTTCTTTCCTTCCTTCCTTTTTTCTTTCCTTTCTTTCCCCTTCCTTCCTTTCTTCCTTTTTCTTCCTTTCCATCTCTTTCCTTCCTTCCTTTCCTTCTTTCTTCCTTTCCATCTTTTCTTCCTTCCTCTCTTTCTCTCTTCTTCTTCCTTTCCATCTCTTTCCTTCCTTCCTTCTTCCTTCTCGTTACCTTGATTCCTTTCTTCTTTCCCTCTTCCCTTCTCCTTGTCTTGCTATTTTTTGTTTCTTTTTCTTTCTCTCTCCCTCCCTCTCCTTATTTCACCACCTTCCTTCTTTCTTTCTTTCCTTCCTTCTCCTTGCCATCTTTCCTTCTTTTCCTTCCTTCTTCCCTTTCTTTCTGAACAATTTGCTCCCAATATTCTCCCATTCCAAACCCAATATTCCCCAAAAGACATTGTCTTGCTGCTTTTCTTGACAAGAAGATATGGATGAAAGCCATTCACGGTGAGGGCAGGAATTGGTCTCTCTGCTCCTTCCGGCAGTGAGTGAGTGAGTGAGTGTGTGTGTGTGTGTGTGTGTGTATGTGTGGAGCAGGGAATTGGAGGTTGTAAGGCTTGAGGCAAGAGATACAGTTATATAAACAGGATGAAAAAAAAATATAAATCGGATGAAAAAATAATTAAAAATAAACTAGTAGTTACAGTGGCCAGGTAGTTAAGGCACTAGGCTGGAAACAAGGAGTTATAGTCCTGCCTTAGGCATGACACCCAACTGAATGACTTTGGGCCAGTCATCAGGAGATGGTGAGTTCTAGTCCTGCCTTAGGCATGAAAGCCAGTTGGGTGACTTGAAGTGAATCATCATGAGACAGGGAATTCTAGTCCTCTCTTAGCATGAAAACCGGCTGGGTATCCTTGAGCCAATCACCAGGAGACCCTGAGTTCTAGTCCAACCTTAGTCATGAAAGCTAGCTGGGTGACTTTTAGCCAATCATCAAGAGACGGGGAATTCTAGTCCCATCTTAGCTGGGCGCCCTTGGGCCAATCATAAAGAGACTCTGAGTTCTAGTCCCACCTTAGTCATGAAAGCTAGCTGGGTAACTTTTAGCCAATCATCATGAGACGCATCTTAGCTGGGTGCCCTTGGGCCAATCATAGAGACTCTGAGGTCTAGTCCCACCTTAGTCATGAAAGTTGGCTGGGTGACTTTAGGCCAGTCCAACCCACCTTACAGGATTTTGGGTCTAAGGAAAATAGGAGAAAGAAGGAGTATTGTGTATGTTCGCTACCTGGAGCTACTTATAAAATAATAAAAGCAGGATAAAAATCTACTTTAAAAAAAACAATAACCTATAAAATCGTAGATATTGCCGAAAATCATTGTGCAGAAAATTATTTAACAGCCTTTGTTCTAAAATGCTCTTTTTGTTACAGATGTTTAATTTTCTGGACTCAAATAATCTGTATTTCGTTTTCTTATCCCAAAGGTGCTTTTTTTCCCCAAGAGGCAACTTTCTGGTTTTTCTTTGAAGACGTTTCGCTTCTCATCCAAGAAGCTTCTTCAGCTCTGACTTGGAGGGTGTGGAATGGAAGGATTTATAATTCTTGCAGACAGCTGTTCATTTCCATCCTTTTAGAGAGTCGTTGAGGCCACTTGGAGGTTTATCTGGATTCATCATGTCTTCTAGCTGCTAGCTTAGAACATAAAATAATAGAGTTGGAATAGATCTTGGAGGACTACTAGTCCAACCCCCTAGACCCGTAATGGCGAAACTATGGCATGCGTGCAATTTCTGAGGGCACGCCAGCTGATTTTTGGGCTTGGTTTTTGGCCATTTTTCGCCCTCCGGAGGCTTCCCGAAAAACTGCCCAATGCACAAACTGGAAGTTCGGGAACTGCCTTCTGGTTTGTGCGTTGGGCTGTTTTTTGCACGCACGGGGCAGCGGGGGATGTCACGTGCGCAGGTGGCATGGCGCGTGCGGGGTGCATTAAATTACGGCGATAGGCATGCGTGGAGCGCCCTCGATAGTGCACGCGCATGCATGCTTTTGGAACCGAGGTGAAAAAGGTTCACCATGACTGCCCTAGACCATTTCAGACAAGTGTCTGTCCAGTCTCTTCTTAAAAACCTTCACTGATGGAGCACCCACAAGTTCTGGAGGCAAGCAGTTCCACTGGTTGATTGTTCTCAAGTTGACTCAGCCTTCCCTCCTTCCGAGATGGGTAAAAGGAGGACCCAGAATGTTGGGGACAAGAGGCTGACTCTGTAAACCGCTTAGAGAGGGCTGTAAAAGCAATACGAAGCGGTATATAAGTCTAAGTGCTATTGCTATTCTCACTGTCAGGAAGTTTCTCTTTAATTCCAGGTTGCTTCTCTTCTTGATTAGTTTCCCTCCATTGCTTCTTGTCCAAAGCATTCTGGTGCTTTGGAGAAGAGTTGACGCCCTCCTCTTTGTGGCAGCCTCTCAAATACTGGAATGCTGCTATCATTTCACCCCTTGTCCTTTTTTTCTCTAGACTGCCCATGCTAAATTCCTGCAAATCTACTTCATATGAATCTCCAAGGTCCTTTGTAATTGTTATTCTGAGATTGGTTCCATGATCAACTCTCCATAAGTCTCTCAAAACTTCATTGGGTCAACCGGCGTGGGAGTCATGAGGCAATGTTGAGCCGATGACGTGGCTTCATTGTCTGTAAGATTAGATGCTTTCTCCTTGCCTTTCAGTTATAGACTAATGGCCTGATTGTTAATTATTTTCGATATTGCAATCCTGTTTTCCCGAAAATAAGCCCTCCCCGAAAATATTCACCGTATTGTTTGGAGTATAAGACGCACCTTAGTTTTTGGGAAAGAAAATAATAAGAAGAAAAATTCTGCCTCTGCCTATCAGCATCCATGGTATTCAGCTGACACGTGGTAACAAGGTCAGCCAATGAATAGGCAGAACAATTAAGTCAGCCAATGGGGGCTAGTTGCTGGGTGAGCAAGGAGGAGACCGGAAGGAGCCTGGCTTAGCGGGAAAACTGAAAGTGAAACCGCTTGTGTTTTGCTTGTATTTACTGCTACCTTGGAAAACATGCTTTTGGTAATGTATTGTATATTATGATGATTATTTTGAATCCTGCTGAATGTGTTACTGTGCTTTCTGAACGTGATTGCTGCTGCAAACTCTGACCAGGCAGGTCAGCTTCAGCACTTATTGCAGCCTGATTCAGCACAGCTGATTGGCGGGTGGATCCACTGCTGGAAATCAGCTGTTCCAGGCTGCAGGGATTGCCACAGACCATCGCCTCCATGCTTCGCATTTTTGGCCTCTGGTGGGGGTGGGGTGGGCTACATTCGTTGTATAAGTCGCACCCAAATTTTCACCCTCTTTGGGGGGCAAAAAAGGTGCGTCTTATACTTTGAAAAATAATAATATAATTCCAGCTGTAAAAACTAATACTTTGTCAGAGTATATTCATGAACTGGAATAGGGCTTAGTAACAAGGTCGGCCAATGAATCGACATGGTAACAGGTCATCCAATTTGGGGGGGGAAAAGTGCATCTTATACTCCGAAAAATACGGTAAAAGCATGCACAGCCGGTTTCCCACCCCCCCTTCCTCTGGTTGGTTGCCGTGCAAACAAGACGAGGTGAGGCCAGAGGAGGGGGAAAGGGAGAGGGGACGCTAATGGCCGCCATAAAAAGAGCGGCAGGCCCAGAGACATGCATCACAGCAGCAGCCATGAGGTGACCACGCTTGCCGCCTCCTGCACCTCAAAAATAATAAGACCTCCCCAAAAATAAGGCCAAGCGTTTATTTTGGGGGTCAAAAGAAAATAAGTCTCTGTCTCATTTTCGTGGAAACATTGCGGTTTGTTATGAATTGCCCAGAAGCACAGTCTGTGAAGTGGGCAGCTTTATAAATATGATAATTAATTAAACGTCGTGAGTACATCAAAATTTGGGATAAGAAAATACAGGTTGTACGATCACAACAGAACCCAAAATTTCCATTTGCTGAGCAAGTCCGTTGCGAAGTATATTTTAACCTGGACTAGAAGACCTCCAAGGTTCTTTCCAACTCTGCTATTGTATTGTATTGTATTAACCCACTTTACAGCCTTTCTTGCCACGGTAGTGAAATGAATCACGGCACTAAGTTGGTAACACGGGCGTTAAGTGAATCTGGCTTCCCTATCCATTTTGCTCCTCAGAAGGTTGCAAAGGGGGAATCACGTGACCCCCGGGGACACTGCAACCGTCATAAATACGAGTCAGCCGCCAAACTTCAGAATTTTGATCCCATAAAACTGGGGGGGGGGGGGGATCCTGCAACGGTCGTTAAGTACGAAAACTAACCCCAGCTCACTTTTTTCAGTGCCGTTGTCGCTTCGAACAGTCACTAAATGAATTGCTGTAAGTCAAGGACTACCTCTACATGTCGGTTCCCAGGTGCCTGAATTTTGATCACCGTGGGGATACTGCAACAGTTGTAAGTGGGTGAAAACGGCGATAAGTTACTTTTGTAAGTGTGGTGGGTTGTTGTCACTTCGAAGGGTTGCTAAACGGATGGTTGTAAGCCGAGGATTATCTGCATACCTGGGTACCAGAGGTGGGTTGCTGTGGATACGGCCCGGTATGGGCGAACTGGTAATGGCCTGGAGCAGCTGAAAGCATACTGGTACGGTGACTCTTGGCCCACCTGCCTGCCCGCCCTCTATACCTGTTCTTATGGCAAACGGCAAAGAGCGCATGGACACAAGGTGTGCGGTGCCTGTGCGAGCCCCAACACTCAGCTGGTTGTCTTAGGGACGATGTCAGGCGCGTGTGCAAATAGAATGTGCGAGCGCGGGATTAGCGTACCAGTAGTGACAATAAGAGCAACCCACCACTGCTGGGTACGGGTTCAAAGTTAAGGACAACTCAAGTGAATTCCAAACTTCCTCGCCGGACACCCCGTCCGTTTTCTTCCCAGCCCACGCAGTCTTCGGCGCTCTCCCCCACATGTGCACACGGCAAAAAAAAAACAAAAAACCCACACCCCTATCTGGCTATTGTCATTTTATTGTTTCCATTTTTAAAAAAAAAGAAGGGAGGAAATGGGTCAGCGTCAGACCTAGCTGGGGGAAGCACTGCACTTGCTCAACGTCTGTGGCTTTTACACAGTTCCAGATGTTCGGGCGCATTAATAACGCACGACCTCAAACTCTCTTTTTGAAACCCGAGAACGTGCAAACTGCGTTCAAGCCTTTCTGCCCTCATTAATGGTCCCGTTACAAGCCCAGCACTCTGGGAAATGCTTTTTTTGGCCTTTGTTTCAAGCTTGTGATGTTGCCATCGGATGGCTTTAACAGCCAGCCCTCAAACCCTCATGCTTTTAAAAGCTGGGGAACTCAACAGGCTGCCTTCCTTTTTTATTTTTTTATTTTTTTAGGGGGAGGAAGAAATTTATTGAAGTCAATTCAGATCACTCTCCTTTCTTCCCCGCACCTGAAACATTCCTGCTCAAGATACCTAAGGGGAGAAATATTTGACCATTTCCCGAGTTGTTTCGGATACCCTTAGGGGCGTGGGTATGTTCTTCCAACATAAACTAGAATTAGTAAGGAAATTTAGGGGGGATTTTTTTTCCCCCAAACAAGAAGGGGCAGAAAAACCTAAAAAATAAAATAGACTAGAATAACAAGAGTTGGAAGGGACCTTGGAGGTCTTCTAGTCCAACCCCCTGCCTAGGCAGGAAACCCTACACCACTTCAGACAAATGGCTATCCAACATCTTCTTAAAGACTTCCAGTGTTGGGGCATTCACAACTTCTGGAGGCAAGCTGTTCCAATGACTAATTATTCTCACTATAAGGAAATTCCTCCTTAGTTCTAAATTGTTTCTCTCCTTGATTAGTTTCCACCTGCTTTCCCATGGCCCCAATTGACGCAGCCGGGATCAACAATGGCCATTCACCATCTCCCTGGCACATCATTTATTTTTTACAGAAATGCGTACGGTTGTATACTTAACGCTCTGGCCCTTGTCCAAATCAACGTTCAAGAGGAAGAGTCGTCACTAAGAACGGCCGACATTTCCCCAACAATAAAGAATGAATAATAATAATGATAATAATAATAATAATCTCGGTATTGGGAGTCTATCGGTACCATGCAATGTTCCTATCGCAGCATCCCTGAGATATAAAATGATTTAAGACTTTTTTCTCCCTGCTCTTGACTTGGGATAGGAGACATATTGACTGAATCATGCCAAGATGCAGGCACCAGCCAGGATGTATTTGAAGAGCAGACAGCTCGGCGACAGGCATCTTAATGACCCCCTTATCTTAATCTTGTTTAAAAGCACCTCGGGTTTTTCTGAGTAATCTTCTCACTTTATAATATTCTCCTTTACAGGGTATGTGTGCTTCTCCAGGCAGCTACCAAATTGGAGTAAAATGTTTTTATCGCTCAGGTTAATTTACGCCACTGTGCCTGTCGGTAAGGCGCGCCAGACTTTTTGGGGGGATCAGTGACCATATTTTTAAAAATGGTCACCATTAAAGCTCGCATCGATGGGCTGGCTTAAATCAGGAGACTGAATCAATCTTTGGATGCCAAGGGATGTTACAAGAGGCCACTCTTTGAAGTAGTAGTAAAAGGATAGGGGATAAAATGGCTGATTTAGAGCAGCCCCCCCCCCCCCTTTTGGGAAAAAGAAAGGAAGTTGATGTATATATCCATTTAGGCATAAACAAACAGACCTTCAAGTTTTTAATGAATAGAATAGAGTAGGGTAGGATAGGATAGAATCGGCCGCGCGGGTGATTATGGGGAGGACTAGGTACTCCCATGTAACACCTCTCCTGCGCGAGCTGCACTGGCTTCCTGTGATCTACCGGGTGCGTTTCAAGGTTTTGATTACGATCTTCAAAGCGCTCCATGGCACAGGACCTAGTTACTTGCGGGATCGCATCCTGCCCCATACATCCCTACGACCAATCCGCTCGCACAGAGAGGGACTTCTCCGGGTGCCGTCCGCTAAACAATGTCGGGGGGCGACGCCCAGGAGCAGAGCCTTCTCTGTGATGGGCCCAGCCCTGTGGAATGACCTCCCCCTTGACATCAGGATTACTTCCGATCTCCGCTCCTTCCGTGTAAAGCTCAAGACCCACCTTTTTCAATTATCTGGCCTGGCTCAACCGTAGTTTATCCTATTCCTCCTGACAGTCCTTTTAAATTTGTAATTTTATTTGGGGTATTTTTAATGGTTAATTTTATTATTATTATTGTGATATATGTAATTTTTACCTCCTCCGTGTATGTATATGTATGTGTATGTGTGTATGTGTATGTTTATATGTATTTATGTATGTTCTTATTGTACGCTGCCCCGAGTCCCTTGTGGAGAGGGAGCGGCTAACAAATTAAATTATTATTATTATTATTATTATTATTATTATTATTATTATTATTATTATTATTATTATTATTATTATTATTATTATTATTATTATTATTATTATTATTATTATTAGCCATGGTGGCGCAATGGTTAGGGTGCAGTATTGCAGGCTACTTCTGCTGCCTGCCGACAGCCAGCAGTTCGATTCCCACCGGCTAAAGGTTGACTCAGCCTTCCATCCTTCTGAGATCAGTAAAACGAGGACCCAGATTGGTGGGAGCAATAGGCTGACTCTGTAAAACCGCTTAGAGGGGGCTGGAAAGCACTGTGAAGCCGTATATAAGTATGAGTGCTATTGCTGTAGGTTAGAGGAATAGGGGAGTGGAGTGGGGAGAGGAAAGGGGAGGGGAGGGGAGAAGAGTTGGAAGGGACCTTGGAGGTCTTCTAGTCCAACCCCCTGCTTAGGCAGGAAATCCTATACCATTTCAGACAAACGTTTACCCAACATCTTCTTAAAGATTTCCAGTGTTGGGGCATTCACAACTTCTGGAGGCAACTTCTGTTCCACTAATTAATTGTTCTAACTGCCAGGAAATTCTACCTTAGTTCTAAATTGCTTCTCTCCTTGATTAGTTTCCATCCATTGCTTCCTGTCCTACCCTTTGGAGAATAGCTTGATTCCCTCTTCTTTGGGGCAGCCCCTGAGATATAGGAAGACTGCTATCATTCCCCCCATCCTCCAGGCCTTCTTTTCATCAAACTAGACATATCCAATTCCAGCAACTGTTCTATGTTTTAGCTTCCAGTCCCCTAATCATTTTTGTACAAGGGTACCTCGGTACTCATCATTAATTGGTTCCGGGAGGTGCGATGACTTTGACAGAAACATAAGAGTAAAACATGCAAACACACACACACACACACACACACTCCTCTATAGAAAAGAATGATGGGCTTTACCTTGTAAGAGGGCAAAAAGCACAAAACCCCACGTCGCACCGTCTGACAGACCGACAGCAGGAGCTCACCGACTTCATCTTGAAACTCAAACGTTTCTGTATGTTGGAAAGTTGCCCGCAACTGCCGGCGTTTCGGGCCTGCTCCAATGGTGCCAATCCAGACCTGTTGGGATATTGAATTGGGCATTGGTAAGCAAGCTTATTCAGGAATAAAATTTCCAGGATGAGCAAAATAGCAAACTGTCGGAGTTTGTTGCAGAAAAAAATCAAATCCAGAAAGCACACACAGATAACTGATTCAGCTGGATTCATTAACTTCTTTAGATACATGATAACAGATGAATTAATGTACAATACCAATAGTAGATTCTTTCAACGTGGTAGAAGTTACAAGCAGAAGACAAGCAGGAGAGAACAGTTGGCCTCGTTTCAAAGTTTAGAGCAGACAGAGTCTTAAGCTTCTGTTTCAATTCTTTGCACAGACTCCGCTCTGTTTTAGCTCCCATTGCCTGACTTAGTCGCTATGCCTATTCATTGGCTGACCTTGCTCCCATGTCTCTCCCAGTCATGAATATTCTAACACAAACAAAACAGGATTTAAAAGGAGATGATGCACCTCATCCAATAAAGTACAGATAGCCCTTGAGTTACAACGAGTGGTGCAGTAGCCTAGAGGGGGAGCTGAGAATATATCTGCTGAAAGAAACTCCGCATTGGCAACAGGAAGGGCATCCAGCCAGTAGACACTCAGGCTCCATTCAGCTGCCCAGACTCCACCCCGCAAGGGATTATGGGGTCGTTAAAAGAGGAGGAGGATGAAAAGAGTCCTTGACTTACAACAGTTCATTAGTGGCTGTTCGAAATTACAACAGCACTGAAAAAAATGTCTATTTTTCACACTTGCGACCATTGCATTAGCTCCATGGCAAACTGACTCATATTTATGACGGCTGCTGTGTCCCGGAGTCATGTGATCCCCTTTTGCAAACTTCAGACAAGCCAAGTCAATGAGGGAGTCAGTCACTTAACAAAAGTTTAACTAACTTAGCAACTGCAGTGATTCCCTTAACAACGGTGGCAAAAAAGGTCATAAAATGGGACAAAAGTCACTTAGAAAATGTCTCACTTAGCAACATTATTTTGGGGCTCAATTGTGGTCATAAGTCGAGGACTGTCTATGCCCTTAGCACTCGACTTACAACCATTAATTGCGCCCAGAATTATGATTGCAAAGTCATGCTGGTCATTAAGTGGGTCACCATGTGACGTTGCTAATTTTTACCACCGTTTTTTTTTTTTGCAACAGCCATTAAGCAAGCACTTTATCTGCAATGGTTTTTATCTGCAATGGGCTTTTTTTTTTTTTGCTGGAAATCAGGAGGAAAAGCCAATTTCTGACAAAAATGCAAAAATGCATTGCAAACAGCTATAAACGCAAGCTGATTGTTGAGTACCTTAAAATGTGATCATGACCACACCAATGGAGGGGGGAAGGGGGAGAGCAGGCCATCAGAACTTTAAATCCCAATCGTAAGCTCCCTGTCCATATAATTTCGAGCAGTCGCTAAGCGATTTGTTGTAAGCTGTACTTTGAAAAAATAACATCTTAACATCCAAGTGTTCCTTGCATTCTTAACATCAGAAGGCATTGGCTGCTGAAGGTAGTAGTATAGCCTTTATTGTCGTCATACATCATATATACAATGAAATTGGCTTTAGCCTCACTGGTGCAATCCATGACAAAAAAATACAAAAAAAAAATAGCATAAAGAATAATTCCCATGCAAGTAATTGGAGGGGAAAAAAGAAAAACTAGTCATACGTTTCCACATTTGCGTGGAGTGGTTGTGTTTAAGAGTCTAACAACTCAATAGCGGCGGAATGATGAAAGTACTCCGGGACTGACCGTGCTAAATCGGGAGGGTCGCGCCCACTCCAGCCGACGCGAGAATGGCGGACCTACTCTCAACCGCGGCAACGCAGAGATCGAAGAGCAGCGAACCGACTCTCATCAGACTATGAAGACGAACAGTCGCGCGGCTGCGTTTCTTTCCGCCAAAAATCTCCCGGCCACGAAAGCCACAAGATCTCGCTGAAGACTCAAAGCCTCGCTAAGCCTCGAAAAGATCTTGCTGAAGCTATTGATCGGATAGCAGGCATTCAGCGCAGCTGCTGCCCGTCGGAACGGACTGACAATGCCCAGTTCTCTTTGCTGCCTCTACAGATTTTCAATTAAAGTAAGGAATCCAAATGTGTAATAAAGAGTTAGCTTTGTCTATTATCCTAGAGTTAATTTTTACATCTCTTTAGGCTGGACTGAGTTAAAAAACTGGACTACCCCAACAATGACATAACTCAGTCTCTAAGCTAATGGACAAAGTTAACCTATGCTTGGATTCCCCAAGCAGCGCACAGGTGAAAAGCTTCTGATGATCACATGGAGCAGCTATGAGCCGCACGATCGTCGGAAGCTTTTTTTTCCACTTTTTAAAAGCATTTTTTTCCTGCTTTTCTCCCGAACCGGCAGAAAAAAAAATGCTTTAAAAAGTGAAACAAAGTTGGCCATGCCCACCCAGTCACATGACACCCCCACCACCAAGCCACACCCACAGAACCGGTGGGAAAAAATATTAGATTTCACCACTGCCAAGGATAGAAATTATTTTTAAACCTATTTGTTCGGTTGGCTATTCTTCAATGTCTTCTGCCTGATGGTAGAAGTGGGAAGAGACCCTGACCTTACCTGAGAATTTCTTTTTCTTTCTTTTTTGTAATATTTTTATTGAATGTTTTAATCTTTAAAAACAGTAAAAAGGACACAACAAGAAAAAAACAAAACAAAACACAGAACATACATAACAATATACAGTAATTTTACAGCTTTCTATATCAGCTTTCCTGCTTAGCTTTTATAGTTCTCCCCTTGCCTTCCTATTGATTTAACCTTGTCCTATAATGTCCTATAATGTAGCAAACGTAGTATTAACACTTATAATAATATTCATTATTTGTATCACCATATATTTATATTCCCTATTTTCTGTTTTGGCTTTGATTTTTAACCACTCATAATTTTTATTCCATACTTTATAGAAGTCCGATTCTTCTCTTTCTTTTAGTTCTATTGTCATTTTGTCTATTTCTGCACATTCAAGTATTTTCCTGATTATATTTTCAACTGAGGGTGTATTGATTTTTTCCCAGTTTTGTGAGAAAGCAATCCTGGCTGCAGTCAGTATGTGTATGATTATGTATTGAGATTGTTTATCCATTTTTTGATCTAGTACTCCTAATTAGAATGCTTCTGGTTTGAGTTCTGTTTTTCGCTCAGTAATTTCTTCCAACCATTTCCGAATTTTGTACCTGAGAATTTCTAATGACGTGGTTCGCTTCAAGCTGAATGGAAAAGTTCACCCCGAGCTCGGATGAAAAGGAATCCATGGGAGAAAGCGTTCCCGAGGTTAAAACGATGGACCGGACCACGCTGCTTAAATCGGAAAAGGCCTGCAGAGAAGAAACAAGAGGAAAACATTTAAAGGATGTGTGGCTTTCCTCTTTAAAGCCCCCAAATGTGGCGATAGATCCATGATGGCGAACCTATGGCATGCATGCCAGAGGTGGCACGCAGCGCCCTCCCTGATGGCACGTGAGCTGTCGCCCCAGTTCAGTTCTGCTGTGCATGCGCACATGCCTCCCGCTGACCAACTGGTCTTTAGGTCTCTGCCATGCGTGCGCGGGTGGAGGGGGCATGTGAGGGGCCGCAGATGCATGCACGAGGCGGGGCACCTGTGGAGGGGTGCGCAGACATGCAGGGGGCGCCTCCAGAGTCCCTGAGTTCGCATGCGTGATGGACGAGGGGCCTGTGTGCACATGTGAGGGGGCGTGGTATGTACAGGGGGTGCACACCCATCTACAGGGGGCAGGCTGCATGTGCAGGGGCACACACGCATTGCAACCCCCTGCCTAGGCAGGAAACCCTATACCGTTTCAGACAAATGGCTATCCAACATCTTCTTAAAGACTTCCAGTGTTGGGGCATTCACAACTTCTAGAGGCAACTTCTGTTCCACTGATTAATTGTTCTAACTGTCAGGAAATTTCTCCTCGGTTCTAAGTTGCTTCTCTCCTTGATTAGTTTCCACCCATTGCTTCTTGTTCTACCCTCAGGTGCTTTGGAGAATAGTTTGACTCCCTCTTCTTTGGGGAAGCTCCTGAGATATTGGAAGACTACTATCCTGTCTCCCCTAGTCCTTCTCGCCTGACATTATGCTAGCAAAGGCTAACATGGCCCTTGCCTTCCATTCAGCCAATCCAGAAGCATTTGAAGCCAAGGGTTCCTCTTCTGGGGGCAGGGAAGAAGGAGCAATATCTAAAAGGCTCAGATCACAAAAATAGAGGTGTTTGGAACAATAGCAATTGGTGATATTTTAGAAAGTGACAAATAAAAATGTAGAAACACATGATTGATAATATAGAGTAAGATTTGCTCTGCTGCTTTCTTTTATATTTTGTTTTTAAGATTGTTAAATCTGGGAGTTTCTTGGAGGGATCTCCACCACCAGTGTGGAAGCTGCCAAAATTTTTGTACATCCCCTTACCTTTCCCTATACATTCAAAAACCAATAAAACCTTGTTTTATTAAAAAAAAAAGAAGCCAAGGGTTGCTGATAGGTTTGCTTCGTTTGTCTCTAAAAGCAGATGTTATCACATCTTACCACAGCTGGATTCAAGCACCAGAAGTTGAGGCTGTTTACGGCCGTTTTGTGTCGCATTTTTTTCCGGGGACGGGCCAAGAAACCGTTCATATCCAGCGTGTCAGGTGGATTTTCATTTATCCAGGTGAAGGTTTGCTGCAGGGCGATTCGGTAATCGTCAGCAAACCTAAGGAGAAGCAAACTGAAAATGTAGTTAAATCAGCAAAATATATGTGATTATAAGGACCACAATTGGAGAAAAAAGAATGGCAGTGAAAGCTTTACTGACCTGTGGTTTTCTTTGAACAGATACTGGATGACCATAAAGAGACCTTTTAGGATAACTTGAGTTGAAGGACTTATAACTGGAACAGAAACCACTTTTTCAAACCCAGGAAACTTTTCTTCCTTTTCGAGCACGGCGTGAAGATGTTTCTAGAAAAGGCCAAAACAGTTGCCACAAAGAAGAAGGAGTCAAGCTATTCTCCAAAGCACCAGAAGGCAGAACAAGAAGCAATGGGTAGAAACTAATCAAAAAGAGAAGAAAGCTAGAACCAAGGAGAAATTTCCTGACAGTGAGAACAATTAATCGGTGGAACTCCTTGCCTCCAGAAGTTGTGGGTGCTCCAAAACTGGACAGGGGGTTAGACTAGAAGCCCTTCAAGGTACTTTCCAACTCTGTTTATTCTATTCTATTTTATTCCATTCCATTCCAGTCTTTGTATTGTATTGTATTGTATTGTATTGTATTGTATTGTATTGTATTGTATTGTATTGTATTCCATTCCATATTTGGTATTCTATTGCACTGCAATGCTTTGCACTGCATTGCGTATTTTATTCCACTCCACTCCATGTATCGTATCGTATGCCATTCCATATTTTGTATTCTATTGCATTGCATTGCTGTGCACTGCATATTGTATTGTATTCCAATCCATTCTTTGTACTGTATTGTATTCCATTCCCTATTTTGTATTCTATTGCATTGTATTGCATTACATTGCTTGCATATTGTATTGCATTGTACTCTATTCTATTTTCCTTTCTAAGTTAAACAGGGACTTTAAAGAACCCACATAATTATTCCATGGGGATAGGGCTTCTCTGTTTCCACAGTATTTAAAATAATAAGAATCACACAATTGTGCATTAAGAAAGAAGGTGTTTTTGGTCTTCTAAAGCTTTTGAAGAACACTCCCACCAACACTGACAGGGCTGGTTGCTAGTATATCAGCAGAGAGTAACTCCATTCCCTTCTAGCGTTGATGTCGCCTAGTTGGGTAATAAAACATCTGCAGGAAAACAACCGAGCTCAGAGAGCATCAAGGACCCCACAGTTCAACCCTACAACTAGGTGAAACTCGAACTCAAGTCCATCTTAGCCTTGAAAATTAGCTGGGTGACTTTGGGCCAGGCTCTGTCTCTCTGTCTCTGTCTCTCAGGCCAACTCACCTCACTGGGTTGTTGTTTGGGGGAAAATAGAAGAAAGAAAGAATATTAGATATGTTCACCGCCTTGAGTTATCTATCTAGCCATCCATCATCCATCCATCCATCTATCTATCTATCTATCTATCTGTCTGTCTGTCTGTCTGTCTGTCTGTCTGTCTGTCTATCTATCTATCTATCTATCTATCTATCTATCTATCTATCTATCATCTATCTATCATCTATCTATCTATCTATCTATCTATCTATCTATCTATCTATCTATCTATGTAATCTATCTAATCTATCTATCTATCTATCTATCTATCTATCTATCTATCTATCTATTTACCTACCTACCTACCTACCTACCTACCTATCATCTATCTATCTATCTATCTATCTATCTATCTATCTATCTATCTATCTATCATCTATCTATCTATCTATCTATCTATCTATCTATCTATCTATCTACCTACCTACCTACCTACCTACCTACCTATCATCTATCTATCTATCTATCTATCTATCTATCTATCTATCTATCTATCATCTATCTATCTATCTATCTATCTATCTATCTATCTATCTACCTACCTACCTACCTACCTACCTATCTACCTATCTATCTATCTATCATCTATCTATATTTGTTTTTGTAGATTTTCCCGGGTGTAGATATGCTGGTCTTGTTGTATTCGGGTCTTTTCCCATGTAAGATTGAGATTGTCTTTGCAACGTTTCGGCGAGGTCCCACTCGCCATCTTCAGGCTGGTGTTTTCAGCTTCGTGTTTGTGTGAGTAAGGTGTAGTCAGAGCTGTCGTCTTTCTATAAATCTTGGTGGGCGGGGTGTGGAGTGCTGGCTTTGCTGCTGTAAGTGGGTTGATTGGCTGTGTAGTTGCATCCTGATTGGTAGATGGAGTTGATGTTTGTAGATTGGTCGGCTGTTTCGTCCACACAGGATGATACGAAAGAGCAACAAAGCCAGCACTCCACACACCCCCATCAAGATTTATAGAAAGACAATATATATAATATATGGCTCTGTGTTTGTGTGTGTTCCAGCATAACTGTGGAACGCCTCGAGCAATTTCAACCAAACTTGGTACACCGATGACTTACACTCTGGAAATAAATAGTGGGGGATAAGACAAACCTAACATCCCTCGGGGTGTGTGTTCTGTTAAGATACAACCTGTGCCTCAAAATGGCTTCTACCGTACTGCCTTAAAATGGATTCTACTGTGCAGCGCGGTGGAGTTGTCATGTCACAGTACTCCACAAGGGGGCTCCCCTCTGGTAAGGGAGGAAATCCAACATTAGAAATTGCTGGCGATATTTATGGAAGGAGGGTTGGGATAAATAAATACCTGGGCAGCGCCAGGTTGTAAAAAATAAAAACGGTGGGATGCAAAGAAATAAGATAAATAAACAAAATGAACCGTGAGTCAATTATTAGGTGACTACAGAGCAAAATCCAAATAATATAAGAACATTGAGTAAGTTTGTTTTAGCCAGATGAATGTTAATACAGGTAGTCCTCGACTTACGACTACAATTGAGCCCCACATTTCTGTTGTTAAGTGAGACATTTGCTAAGTGAGTTTTCTTTCCTTGCCACAGCTATTAAATGAATCACTGCAGTTGATAAGTTAATAACCTGGTTGTTGAGTGAATCAGTCTTCTTCAGAAGGTCGCAAAAGGTGATCACATGACCCCAGGATATAGCGACCGTCATAGGTACATGCCAGTGGCCGAGCATCTGAATTTTGATCACATAATCACGAGGATGCTGCGAAGGTCGTAACTACGAAACAGGGTCATATCGCATTTTTCAGTGCCGTTGTAACTTTGAACGGTCACTAAACGAACCATTGCAAGTCAAGGACCACCTGCGTGATATTTTTTACCGTTGAGTTCCAAACGGTTTTGAAAATGGCACCTTTCAAACTGATTTTCATGTATGGTTAAAAATTCCTACCTGTAAAATGGGAAACATCGCATCCGTTATTCCCATTTCATGGAAATTAGTCACCATCTGACTTCCGCTCCAAACTTTACTTGAGGTCTCGTAACCGCTCTGGATCAGCTGACCGCAGGCGCCCCTTAACCACCTGCAAAACAACAGGCAATTTTGGTGTTTATTTTTGTTAACAGCGGACCGTTAATTGGTTCGCCCAATTAATTGGACCGCCACAGCCTTAAAATGGTCACGTGATCAAAACTTGGACATTTGGCAACTGGTGCGTATTTATTATGTGTTCTGACCTGAAGGCTTCCCCAAAAAGCAGGAGGCGGAGTCCTGGTCCCGACAAAACCCCTTTTATTAAATGAATGTGAATTCCTCTTCATTCACATTCAGCAAAGGCCTGGGAAACAGTCTTTCAAAAGTGAATTTATGGTCGCAGACCTTATCTATCTTGGAAAGCTGCCATGTAAATATTTTCCAAACGAGGTGCTGTGCAAGGAGAGACTGGGCACAGATTCTCTGAGATTCACGGACAGATCTTCACACCCCTGAAACGAATCTAATGACTGAACGAAGAAATTGTTCCCTGCAAAAGCTCACTCCCCTTTCGCTCCTCTTTTATTTCCTCTGGGAGGGGCCGTCCACTCCGGTGTGAACCACTCAAGCCACTGTTAAAAATCACAAGTCTTGAATAAAAAAAATGCTTAAAAAAGTAACCAGGGAAACAGAACCAAATCCATGGTCCCTCAAAGCTTTTCAGTTAAAGCAGCCCAAATACTCCTCATTTAAAGGTACAGGTAGTCCTTAGCTTACGACCACAATTGAGCCCAAAAATTATTTTGTCCCAGTGCTGGAAACTTGGGACCCGATCTAAAAGATGTGTGCTGCGGTTAATAGGTGAAGGAACCCTCTCTTTTTTGAGCCAACGAGAGAGCAAAGTCGGTGTAAACTCTCACACACACGTGCAAAAGCAGATTTTGAAACAGAGGGCCCAAAATGAAATTGCCTACCACAAAGCACTTGGGTCTCGAACCGTTTACGCCACTCGACGCAACGTGAATTCATCTTTAAAGCACGCAATGGGAAAGGGATCCAAAGCCATCCAATTGCGGTTAAAAAAAAAAAGGTGAAATGCTTTGCCCAGGGGGCGTGACGGTCTCAGCGGTTTAAGATCCTGAGCTTGTCAGCGGGAAAGCGCGTTTTGGTCACCACACTATAAAAAAGAAGTGGAGACTCTAGAAAGAGTACAGAGAAGAGCAACCACGATGATTAGGGGACTGGAGACTAAAACATATGAGGAACGATTGCAGGAACTGGGCATAGTTAGTCTAGTGAAGAGAAGGACCAGGGGAGACAGGATAGCAGTATTGCAATATTTGAGGGGCTGCCCCAAAGAAGAGGGGCTCAATTTATTCTCCAAAGCACCTGAAGGCCAGACAAGGAACAATGGATGGAAACTGATCAAGGAGAGATTCAACCTAGAAACAAGGAGGAATTTTCTGACAGTGAGAACAATCAACCAACGGAACAGAAGTTGCCTTCGGAAGTTGTGGGAGCTTCTGAGACACGCATGTGCTCAGTGCCGAAAAGGTTTTCCAACACCGCTGTATACCAAAGTCCCTGGAAGGAAAGGAGGGTCTGTGCCCGAACTACAGGTGAGCTGAGGGGACCCAGTTCAAAACAAGAGCTGTCACAAGTATAAGACTAACACTCAAACAGGAATGGGCAGAGTTCACAGCTTCTGTGTTTACTAGAATTCACCGTCCCCTGTTGATTGGACCAAAGTTGCCCAGATGGCTTTCATGCCTAAGGCGACTAGAACTCATTTATTTACTAAGTAAGTTTAGTTGACCACCAGTAGAACAACCACTTCCACCTCAAAGTCCAGAAGCTCCTTTTCACTGCACTGCTCAGTGGGCTTCACTTACTTTGTCAGACTGTAGCACACACCACGCAAGGGCTCGTGGTCGTTCGGTCTGATGTGGTTGTTCACCATGGCGTCCAGCTCCTCTTGAGCCAATCTGAGCTGTTCTTCTGTCACGCTGTAGCTGGCTGACTCCCGGGCACAATCCTCGATATTATGAGCCTCGTCTAAAATCAGCACCTGGTCTTTCAACTCAATTTCCATCTGCAAAGATTGAGATCGATCAGCTTATCAATTAGCAAAAGCAGCTCCCTCCTCCACATACTTTGCTTTTATTTTGACACTAGCTGATAACCCGACATTGCCCGGATATTTATTTAGAGCGCGGGGTGGGGGGGGGGATGTCCGGACCAAACGTAATTTCTAATGTTGGATTTTCCCCCTTGCCAGAGGGAGCCCCCTTGTGGAGTACTGTGAAGCCGTTACCATGGCAATTCCACTGCGCTGTACAGTAGAAGCCATTTTACAGCAGTACAGTAGAAGCCATTTTAAGGCACAACAGGCTGTATCTTAACAGAACACACAACCCGAGGAGTTTTAGGGGTGTCTTACACCCTCAATATTTTTCTCCAGAGGGTAAGTCATCTATGTACCAAGTTTGGTTGAAATTGCTCGAGGCGTTCCAGAGTTGGGCTGGAACATACACACACATGGACGCACGCATTCACACATTTTTATATAGATAGATTTTAAATAAAACTGCAGTCGTGACCTTGTTATAATTCCATGTTGTGGTTTCAATATTACAGTACTTAATTTAGCACTGATGATGCTACTTGGCTGGGGAATGAAATGTCTGCAAGAAAACAACCAAGCACAGAGATCATCCAGGACCCCGAAGTCTTCCTCTTTGTCGTCTCTGCAAATCCTTCCCCCTTGTAGCACTGATGATATCACCTAGTTGGGTAATGAAATGTCTGCAAGAAAACAACCAAACCCAGAGAGCACCAAGGGCCCCACAGTCATCCTCCTTCTTCTCCTCTTCACAAACCCCTCTCCCTTCTAGCACTGATGATGTTACTTAGTTGGGTCGTGAAATGTCTGCAAGGAAACAACCCAGTTCAGAGACCACCAAGGACTTCACAAGAAACCAACACTCACACTAATACTGACAGGGCAAGCCATTTGGTATATAAACGAATAGCAAAACCCACTTCCTTCTATCACTGATGATGTTACCTAGTTGAGTAACGAAATGTCTGCAAAAAACCAACCAAATTCAGAGAGCACCAATGACCCTCATTACTTAATTTATTTTACTTTTCCTGTAAAAATAAAAAATATTTTTACTACTTTAACAGCAGTAACTCAAGTCACTTTTTCCCTAACCTCTCTCATAAAAGTTTTTGTAATTGGAAATCTTGCACTGAATTTGTACAGTTATTGCCCTGGACACAATATTCACCTTTGACTTCTTAAAACTGGACCCAAATAAGCTACTAGAAGGACATTTTCTACATGAAAGATATTGCTGAAAGAAATAAAAATGTTGGCCTTGCAGCAAAGTAAGACTTTACATTAGATGCCTTTAAAGTGCAGAACAATTTTTTGTTATTCGCTGCTGCTTACAGTGTAACACAAATACAGGCAGTCCTCGACTTACAGCCATTCATTTAGTGACCAGTCAAAGTTACCACGGCACTGAAAAATATGACTTACAACCAGTCCTCATACTTACAACTAATGCAGTGTTTCCCAGTCACATGGGAAAAAAAGTGGTTGCTTAGCACCCAGCCTGTATTGTAAGTCCTTGACTTACAAATAATTCATTTAGTGACCGTTCAAATTTATAACTGCAATGAAAAAAGGGACTTATGGCCATTTTTCGCACTTATGACCGTTGCCGCATCCTCATGGTCACGTGAATTCAGATGCTCGACATCTGACTCATATTTATGAGTGTCATATTTTGCAGTGTCCCGGGTCATGTGACCCCCCTTTTGCGACCTTCTGACAAGCAAAATCAATGGGGAAGGCAGATTCACTTAACAATTCGTGTTACTAATTTAACAACGGCAGTGATTCACAATTGATCAATCTGGAGCTCTCTTATCGCCTGCAGAGGACTTCAGGAAAGCAATGGGCCGGCAAGGCAGGTGTTGGGGTGTGCGAGGCCTGGTTGCAACTATCCAAAGGTAAGTAGTAGGGCAGCTACACCCCTCCCAGCTTAATTTATACCCACGCACCCTGGAGTGGCCAGGGTCTTAATTAGGGCTTATTTTGGGGTAGGGCTTATATTGGGCGCACGTCTAAAAATAAAGGTAGGGCTTACTTTTGGAGTAGGTCGTATTTTTTGGTTCAGTTGTTCTTGAGGCTTCCCAAGAGCATGAAGCAAACTCCTTGTCCCGACAAAAAACCCCTTTATTAATTGACTGTGAATTCTGCTCATTCACATCCAGCAAAGTCTTTCAAGGGAGGATTTACAGTCACAAGACCTTCTCTGGCTTGGGGAGCTGCCAGGCCAGTATCTGCAAAACTTGGCAAGGAGTCTCGGAGAATCCTGAACCAATTAAGCAAACTAATTATCTCTGCAAACTCCATTCCCCTTTTGCTCCTCTTTTATTTCCTCTGGGAGGGGCCATTCATCGTCCACCTGTGGCTTTACTCCCAAGTCGGCCCCTGTTCTTTAGCGGTTACCTTTGTCTGGCAACTCCACGCATGCGCACACTGGGAACAGGCTCCAGCTGTTCTTCTGCCTCTCTGATGTCTGACTCCCAAGGCAGCTGATAACTGGCATACGGCTCTGGCCCCCCTCCTAGTTACCTGCGGGATCGCATCCTGCCCCATACATCCCTGCGACCAATCGGCTCGCACAGAGAGGGACTTCTCCAGGTGCCGTCCACTAAACAGTGTCGGGGGGCGACGCCTAGGATCAGAGCCTTCTCTGTGATGGGCCCAGCCCTGTGGTATGACCTCCCCCTTGACGTCAGGATTACCTCCGATCTCCGCTCCTTCCGTGTAAAGCTCAAGACCCACCTTTTCCAATTAGCTGGCCTGGCTCAACCATAGTTTTATCCCATTGCTCCTGACAGTCTTTTTTAAATTTGTAATTTTAACTGAGGGTATTTTAATTGTTAATTTTAATTCTATTATTACTATTGTATGCATTTAACGATTGTTACCTCCTCCATGTACATGTATGTGTTTGTATGTATGTGTATATGTATTGTATGTATATGTATATTTGTATGGGTTTTTATTGTACGCCGCCCCGAGTCCTTTTGGAGAGGGAGCGGCTAACAAATTAAATTTATTCTATTCTATTCTATTCTGCCTCTGACATCAGAGCCTTCCCCAGACTCCAGGACTGGCCCATGTTCCTCCCCAACCTCCTCATTGTCCCAATCTGCTGCTCCTCTGGCAGGCTACAACACTAGAAAAGAAGAATTGCTCTACCAATGGTGTGGCCTGGGAACTGTGAGAAACAGATAATCAGCAGAAGGCATTTGTACGTACACTTTGTCTTATCTGGGAGTCCAAAAGGTAGTTGTAAGGGCAGAACACAATCTCGGCGTACGCCATGAGCTCACGAGCTGCAAAATAGGCGCAGGATCGGAATTTTTTCCCCAAGCTCACCAGCTCTTCTAAATCCCAAACCTGAGGTTTTTTATCCGCAGACGGTATGGAGAGATGCTCAGTCAGCCTGTGGGCTCCATGATAAAAGGAACAGGACTGGCCCTGGAAGGAGACAATGGAGGAAGTTTAAAGCATAATCACGAGCCTTCATGTACAAGACATCCTGAAATTACAACCATTCCTTTAGTGACCGTCCGAAGTTAGAACGGCACTGAAAAAAAGGGACTATATGACCAGCATCTTCATGGTCATGGGATCAAAATTCGGGCGCTTGACAACTGGCATATATTTATGAGGGTTGCAGCATCCTGTGTGTGTGTGTGTGTGTGTGATGTGATCCCAACCAGGGTCCGATAAGCAAAGTCAATAGGGAAGCCAGATTTGAAGTGATTGACTTAACAACGGTGGCCAAAAAGGTTGTAAAACTGGGAACAACTTTCTTAGCTTTCTTGCTTAGGAATGGAGACTCTGGGCTCAATTGTGGTCATAAGTTGAATATGTCCACCTGTATGTTTCATTTCATGAGGATCCGCCGAGTGCAGAACGGATAACTGACCCTGAAATCTTTCTTGGATTAATTCTTCTCTTGCCCCTTTTGTGCAGGAGCTCAACGTGTATTTATTCATTTATTAGAGTTTTTAATCCCACCTTTATTAATTTATAAGTAAGTCAAGTTGACAAACATATCTAACGTATGTCAGGATACTGCTTGTAAGCGCTATGTGCTTAGAACTCAAAGCATTGTTAGAGACCCCACACACCCATTTTATGGTCTGTTTCCGTTGCTCCCATTGGGGTGGGGGAGGTTTCGAAGTATTTCTAGCAGGACTACCAGATTCTGTAACAGTTTTGCCCGGGTATTTATTTATAGGGGGAAAATGTCCGGACCAAACGTAATTTCTAATGTTGGATTTTCTCCCTTACCAAAGGGAGCCCCCTTGTGGAGTACTGTGAAGTCGTTATCATGGCAACTCCACTGTGTTGCACAGTAGAAGCCATTTTAGAAGAGTACAGTAGAAGCCATTTTAAGGCACAAAAGGCTGTATCTTAACAGAATACACACCCCCAAGGGGTCTTAGGGGTATGTTACCCCCACAATATTTTTCTCCAGAAGGTAAGTCATCTGTGTACCAAGTTTGGTTAAAAGTGCTTAAGGCGTTCCAGAGTTATGCTGAAACATACACACACAAACACAGAGCCATTTTTATATAGATAGATTTAAATTGACAATAAAAAAATGATTCGATTTGATTCTTCTATTCTGTTTTGGTCTAGTCCAGTATAGTCTCAATAAAGATTTTCTTCTCTTTTCTTTTCTTCTAATTTAGTGCTCCTTTCTCCTCTTCTTTTGCCTCACATCAACCCAGTGAAGTCAGATGGGCTGAGAGAGAGTGGCTGACCCAAAATCAGACAGCGAGTTTTCCTCACTAAGTATATCTGAGGTCACCGTACTCCTAAATCTAATTGTCAGGCCTGCAGCCGGTTCCTTTTCGATCTTTGGCCTGCCACATTAATATTCTATTCTACTATGCTGTTTCATTAGTGGGGAATTGGGAGGGGGAATAGTAAGGAGTAGAATGTGTTGTTGTCAAAATAAAATTCCTTTCTAGAAAGCCAAGGTCATCCTTTGTCTCTACACCTCTGGACCTGACCGGAACTGGATGGGTGGAAGCTGCCAGCGTGGCAGTGGGAGATTGGACCATGTGATGGACTTGTGGGTGTGGGGGCAAAATCATGAACTCTCAACTGGGTGGGGAAAACCAGGAAGCTTTCAGATTCGGGTTTTCACAGATGTGCCAACATGACTTTCTTAATAAATTGGAACTTTGAGGAATACTTTGCCTTGGACTCTGATTTAATTTTGCATGTTATTTGGAACCCTGACACTAATACCTTAACCCCGAGTTTCCTAATCGTGGCAACCTTAAGACAGGTGGACTTCAACTCCCAGAATTCCCCAGCCAGTCATCTATCCTATCTGCTTTCTATTTACAAGTAGGCCTCAACTTAAGACCACAATTGAGCCCAAAACTTCTCTTGCTAAGTAAGACATTTGTTAAGTGAGTTTTGCCCCATTTTGCCACCTTTCTTGCCATAAGTGTTAAGCCAATCACTGCAGTTAGTGAGTTTGTCAAGGTTCCAAATAGCATCCAAAAGTAAATCAGAGTCCAAGGCAAAGTATTGCTCAAAGTTCCAATTTATTAAGAGAGTCATGTTGGCACATCTGGGAAAATCCAAATCTGAAAGCTTCCCGGTTTCCTCCACCCATAGTCTTTAGGAGGCTTGTAGAGTGCTCCTGGGGGCTAGGGGGACGGGAGGGGTTATGAGCAAAAAATGGCCCGTTTTTCATGAAAAAGGGCATGCATAGCCTTTTGGAGGCTTGTAGAGTGCTCCTGGGGGCTGGGGGGCGGCAAACACAAGAAAATGGGCCGTTTTTCACTTGTTTTTGCCCTCCCCAGCCCCCAGGAGCACTTTGCAGGCCTCCCAAAGCCTATGCATGTCCTTTTTTGCAAAGGGGGCAAGGTTTTGGGAGGCCAAAAATGCTGTATTCAGTGTATAAGGCCCACCCAGATTTTCACCCTCTTTTTTGGGGAAAAAGGGTGCGTCTTATACTCCGAAAAATACGGTACCTGTATCTAGACTCCTGCTTCAGCAGGGGGTTGGACTAGAAGCCCTCCAAGGTCCCTCCCAACTCTGTTTTTTCTGAAATCACTCACCTCTTTCCCTTCCAGCAACTCTGCGCATTTTTCATTCTTGTTGCTACCTCGGGAGATCCTCGGATGGACGCAGGAATACTCCCTGCTTGACAGAATGGTCATGCGGACGATATGAGTAGCCCGTCCTGTGCAGCTCCTTCACAATCTGAGCTATTTGCTTGTGTGTACGCGTGCCAAAAAATATTTTGGGGATGGGCAACTTCTCGCCATTCTCCTTCTTGGCCTCAGCTGCATTTTTGGCGTTTTGCTGGATGGCAAAGCAGGAACACGTCGTGCAGGGACTGGAAGGCTGCATCTATGGAAAAAACAAAATCCCGTTTAAAGGTATTAATTTGGCAATCTTTTTCCCCCCTTCTAGAAAAAGTTCCTTTTTGACCTGATGGCAAATTTTTCAAGGAGAAATTAAAATTAAAACCATTCCATTAAGTATGAAATGGTCTTTTTTCCTTCTGTTTAGTTCTATCCAGTTTTTGACGACTGCCTAGATAAATCACGGCAGCTTTTTTGCAAGGTTTTTCAGGAATGGGGTTGCTATTGCCTCCATCCTACAGCTGAGAGAAAGTGACTGGCTCAAGGTTACCCAGCTGGCTTTCATGGTTTAAGACGGGACTAGAATTCTCTGTCTCCTGGTGACTGGCCCAAAGTCATCCAGCCAGCTTTCATGTCTAAGGCGGAACTGCAACTCACCATCTCCTAGTGATTGGCCCAAAGTCACCCAGTCAGATTTCATGGCTAAGGTAGGACTAGAACTCACTGTCTCCTGGTGACTGGCCCAAAGTCACCCAGTCAGATTTCATGGCTAAGGTAGGACTAGAACTCACTGTCTCCTGAGTGCCTGACCCAAAGTCATCCAGTTAGCTTTCATGGTTAAGATAGGACTAGAACTCACTGTCTCCTGAGTGCCTGACCCAAAGTCATCCAGTCAGCTTTCATGGTTAAGGTAGGACTAGAACTCACTGTCTCCTGGTGACTGGCCCAAAGTCATCCAGTCAGCTTTCATGGTTAAGGTAGGACTAGAACTCACTTTCTCCTGAGTGCCTGACCCAAAGTCATCCAGTTAGCTTTCATGGTTAAGATAGGACTAGAACTCACTGTCTCCTGGTGACTGGCCCAAAGTCACCCAGTCAGATTTCATGGCTAAGGTAGGACTAGAACTCACTGTCTCCTGGTGACTGGCTCAAAGTTCATGCAACCAGTCTTCATGTCTAAAGCAAGACTAGAACTCACTTTCCTGGTTTTTAGCCTGATGCCTTAACCACTTTACCAAACTTCTTCCGTGATCATTACAAAAATAATACCAATCCGAAAAAGATTCTGTACCATCTGCTCTCAGTTATAACCTCTCACTTTATTTCTTTTTAATTCTGGTAAAGAAAACATCACTTGGGAAAATAAATATGTTCTCTTATCATTTCCTAATGATTTCCTAATAACCTATATTTTTACTGAACCGAGCACCAGTGGGAATATAAAATTTACTCCCTTTTATCTAGCATTCTGTATTAACTTACATGTCTGACTATGAGAGCAGAAAAATCTGCAAATAAAATAGCACTTTACATAGCCAATACATCTTTAGATGCTTTTATTGCAATTTCACAGTCATTCAACTTAATCAAACAACATGGACAACAGAGTAACACTGAAATAAATGCAGCTAAAAATGAATGAATATAAGAAACAAAGTTCAGAATGCTGTGAAGTTACAAACCAGCCAATTTTCAGGAACAGTGATTTGAGATCTTCACTTCATTTTTAACAAGCAAAATTCAATTATCAAAGCAGAAACCGGCCAGAGAGTTATAGGTGAAGCAGCTCAGGAAATATTGGATAAAAATGCTGAATGCATTAAAATTAACCTTTAAATTAACCTTTAAATTAAAATTAAGAGTACATTTAGGCAACAAAAACGGAATGCACAGGTACAGTATAGGTGGTACCGTGATCAATAGCAGTAACTGTGAGAGGGATCTTGGAGTTCTAGTGGACAACCATTTAAATAGGAGCCAGCCGTGGGCAGCAGCTGCCAAAAAAGCCAACACAGTTCTAGGCTGTATCAACAGAGGGATAGAATCAAGATCACGTGAAGGGTTAATACCACTTTATAAGGCCTTGGGAAGGCCACACTTGGAATACGGCATTCAGTTCTGGTCGCCACGATGTAGAAAAGATGTGAAGATTCTAGAAAGAGTGCAGAGAAGAGCAAGAAAGAGGATTAGGGGACTGGAGACTAAAACATATGAAGAACGGTTGCAGGAACTGGGTATGTCTAGTTTAATAGAAAGAAGGACTAGGGGAGACATGATAGCAGTCTTTTGATATCTCAGGGGTTGCCACAAAGAAGAGGGAGTCAAGCTATTCTCCAAGGCACCCGAGGGTAGAACAAGAAGCAATGGGTGGAAACTAATCAAGGAGAGAAGCAACTTAGAACTGAGGAGAAACTTCCTGACAGTGAGAACAATTAATCAGTGGAACAGAAGTTGCCTCCAGAAGTTGTGAATGCCCCAACACTGGAAGTCTTTAAGAAGATGTTGGATAGCCATTTGTCTGAAACGGTATAGGGTTTCCTGCCTAGGCAGGGGGTTGGACTAGAAGACCTCCAAGGTCCCTTCCAACTCTACTATTGTATTGTATTGTAACCTAAGCACATTTTCCTAGCTACAAAACCTACTGAATGCAGAGCCCTAAACAGACAGTTGCAATGTTAAAGGTTAAGGTTTCTTTTATTTTATTCCCTCTCCGATATTCCAGCATTCACTCTGAACTGTGATCCTTACAAGGCCAAGACTAACAGTGACAATGACAGGGAGACGACATCGCCTTTCCGACGTAAAAAAAAAAATAAAGTCACACTGACACGGAGAATCAGACACGCAATATTCCTGTCCAAATTCCCCCCCCCTCCTCTTCTTAATTGTAATCAGTAAGATTATCCCCTGTAAAGCAAATGCTAAGTCACCGGGCGCGTTATGCTACAATAGTCAGGATCAACTATCTCTTCGCCTCGGCTCTATGGAAAAGCGGATTCAAATTTCCGCCCGCTCCCACTGGAGCTTGTCTGCCGTTAAAAAATGACAATGCAGGATAGGAGGGACGTCAATGCAACCCCTTCAAGAGCTGCCAGTCAGCGGGAGAAAAGGCCGGTTGACGTGCCAAAGAAACGGGCCGTCCATCTGGATAAAGTTACCGGCCGTGCTAGAATTGTTACATTCCTCTCTCGGGTTGCCAGAAACGGCAGGTTTCATTATGTCGTCCTGCCACATTAAATAGAGGCTTCCAAATAGGCGCTCTTCTCGATATTGAATAATTACTTATTCACACACCCCCCCCACCTCCCCAAGGATAAAAGGGAGGCTTATGAATGGACCTCTTGTCAGCCGGCGAGGAGGACAACAGCTGACAGCGGGTGTCCATTACATACCCTGATATCTTGGCCTCGGCTCTACAGTCGGACAGAAAAACTGGAACGCAAAGCAGGCCGCGTGATATTACAGTCGACGCTCCTGTCGGCTTTTTTTCAGGAAAGAGGGAGGAAAGACATTGCTAGGCGCACGCGGCCAGGCACACAAGCGGACAAAACTAGGAGAAAGCGCCTGTTGATGGAATGCTTGGTAGGCACGTTTGACCCAACGGGGAACACCTTGAGAAGGGGGACTAGTTAGGAACCAGCCCATGGGGCAGACGGCTTCAGGAAATACAGGTAGTCCTCGACTTAGCACAGTTCATTTACTGACCAATCAGAGAGAGAATGCCACTGAAAAAAAGTGGCTTAGGACTGTTTTTCACAATTATTTCAACCTCTGTAGCATCCCTGTGGTCATGTGATCAAAATCCACAACTGGGTCATATTTGTGATGGTGGCAGTGTCCCTTTTCACAAGCAAAGTCAATGGGGAAGCCGGATTTTCACTCAACTGAGTTACCAACATTATCACTTAATGGTTACCATCATTATTCACTTAACAGCCGGGGCAAGGAAGGTCGTAAGATGCGGCAAAACTCACTGAACAAATGTTTCACTTAACGACAGAAATGTGGGGGTTCCATTCTGGTTGTAAGTCGAGGACTACCTGTAATGGAGGTATAGGGAAGGGGGAAGGGACATCAGCTGGTTTGCTTGTTGATTCGTGTCAGAAGCATCACAATTAAAGTAAGTAAGGCATACTGTACGGCATGAAAATTTAAAATACAAAATACACCAGATTAAAATAGGTGCAAGTTACAGATCTTGCCCAGAAACTAGCAACATTAATTGTGTTCTGTCACACTGCCGTGAGGTCCTCAAGTGTAGACTGATCGGGGCACAAGGGGCAGGTATACATGTGTGTTGTGGTCTGCATGTCACCACAATCACAAAGAGCAGAAGCCATTGAATAACCCCACTGTTCAGATCTCGTTGTACCCATGCGCTGTCTATTAAACAATTTCCATACTTCCCAGCGTTCATCAGACGCAGGTGCCAGCTCCTTTGTTGGTTCCATCCAGTTTTGGTTCTTTATAGCTTTCCATAGGTCCTCTCTGCTTTTAAACTGATGTGACATTTAAAGTGGCAGAAAAGTGACAGTATTCCTATTCCTTTCTATATTCTATTATATTGTCTATTAGCTAATAACCTGGCGTTTTCTGAGTATTTATTGATAGGGGGAAAATGTCCGGACCAAACGTAATTTCTTTTATTTTCATAAACGATTTTTATTGAGCTTTTTACAAAACCAAACATAAAAAATCACGTTCTACATCCATTCTTCCCATTCCTAAGACATTGGTGCATCCCGTTTTGTTTATCGTCATACATATTTTCCATTCATTTTCCAGTTACAATTTCCTTTTTACATTTATGATTCCTATAACCTAATATCAATTTCAATCATAATTTCTAATGTTGGATTTCCCCCCGTACCGGAGGGAGCCCCCTTGTGGCGTACTGTGAAGCCGTTACCATGGCAACTCCCTTGTGCTGCACAGTAGAAGCCATTTTAGGGCAGTACAGTAGAAGCCATTTTAAGGCACAACAGGCTGTATCTTAACAGAATACACACCCCAAGGAGTTTTAGGGGTATCTTACCCCCCACAATATTTTTCTCAGAGGTAAGTCATCTGTGTACCAAGTTTGGTTAAAATTGCTTAAGGCATTCCAGTTATGCTGGGACACACACACACACACACCAGTTTTTATATATATACAGTATATTCTATTCTATTCTGTTCCGTTCCGTTCCATTTTTCAAAGACTTCTGTCAGCCTAAGGAAGCTTTTCCTGGATTTTAGTCAATCAAACATAGGTGAATCTGCTCTATGGTATTCCCCATAGCTACCTACGTTTGTGAAAATCTCATCCTTGAAAAAGGAAGACAGAAAGAAAACCGACTTGTTTGAGCTCTGGTGGCCTTTTGTGGTCGTATATCAAGGACCAGGTTTGTAGGAGACCCCTGACGCAAACAACAGCCCTTTCAGGCAATGTTGGCAAAGGTCCCTGCCTAAAATTGCAGAATAACCCTCGACAGATCCAGTCTAATTTACCAGACAGATCAGTTGTCTATGTCTGGCAATTTCCTAAGGAAGAAGCCAGTTTTACCTGAAAAAAGATCTCATGTGCAATTATTGACATTATCTCGGAAAGCTGGGAAAGACGCAGGCTACGAGACAAGAGAAAGCCTGTGTTAATGTCGTGGTTTTTGTTTCTGCTGAAGTAAGAAGCACACACTAAACAGAAAAGAGTGCTTTTTTTGCAAGATCAAGCAAAAGGTTTTTTTATACACTATATTGCCAAAAGTATTCGCTCACCTGCCTTTCCTCGCATAGGAACTTACTGTAAGTGACATCCCATTCCTAATCCAGAAGGTTCAATATGACGTCGGTCCACCCTTGGCAGCTATAACAGCTTCAATTCTTCTGGGAAGGTTTAGGAGTCTGTTTATGGGAATTCTTGACCATTCTTCCAGAAGCGCATTTGTGGGGTCACACACTGATGTTGGACGGGTTTATGTGGCCTACCACTTCGTGACTGAGCTGCTGTCATTCCCAAACACTTCCACGTTCTTATAATACAGCTGACCGTTGACTGTGGAATATTTAGGAGCGAGGAAATTTCACGACTGGATTTGTTGCACAGGTGGCATCCTATCCCAGTTCCACGCTGGAATTCACTGAGCTCCTGAGAGCGACCCTTTCTTTCACAAATGTTTGTCAAAACAGTCTGCATGCCTAGGGACTTGATTTTATACCCCTGTGGCCATGGAAGTGATGGGAACACCTGATTCTGATTATTTGGATGGGTGAACGAATACTTTTGGCAATATAGTGTATATATATAGAAGTTAAGAGCAAGATAGGAAGAACACCAACTTGTTTGAGTTGGGGTGTTGGAGGCGGCTCCCGCACATTCCTTGGACAGCAAAGGCAATCAACATGGAAGCACTGAAGTGCATAACACCAGACATGTCACTGGAAGGCAGAAGCACGAAACTACGTCTCGCTTATGTTGACCATGTCATGCGGGGAAATTCACTGGAGAAAGCAATTATGTTGGGAAGAGTTAGCGGTAAAATCACCACTGTCAAACCATTCACTAAGGCTGCCTTACTATTACTAATAGTCTTCTCATCGTTCCTATCCCCCATCTCCTCCCACTTATGACTGCAGGACTGTAATTTTGTGGCTTTTATTCTTACGATTTATATTGATATTGATTGTTTCCTGATTGCTTATTTGTACCCTATGACTATCATTAATTGTTAGGGTAGAACAAGAAGCAATGGGTGGAAACTAATCAAGGAGAAAAACAACTTAGAACTGAGGAGAATTTCCTGACAGTGAGAACAATTAATCAGTGGAACAGAAGTTGCCTCCAGAAGTTGTGAATGCCCCAACACTGGAAGTCTTTAAGAAGATGTTGGATAGCCATTTGTCTGAAACGGTATAGGGTTTCCTGCCTAGGCAGGGGGTTGGACTAGAAGACCTCCAAGGTCCCTTCCAACTCTACTATTGTATTGTATTGTATTGTTGTACCTTATGATTCTTGACGAATGTATCTTGTCTTTTTATTTTACACTGAGAGCATCTGCACCAAAGACAAATTCCTTGTGTGTCCAATCATTCTTGGCCAATAAAGAATTCTATTCTATTCTATTCTGTTCTGTTCTATTCTGTACTCAATTCAATTCTATTCAATTCATAGTTATTCTATTCTATATTCTATTCAATTCTATTCTATTCATAGTTATTCTATTCTATTCTATAATCTATTCAAATCTATATTCTATTCTATTCAATTCATTTCATTGCTATTCTGTTCTGCTCTATTCTATTCACTGCTATTCTATTCCATTCCTATTCTATTTATTGCTATTCTATTCTATTCCTATTCCTTTGTATTCCATTCCATTCCATTCAATAATACAATAATACAATAGTAGAGTTGGAAGGGACCTTGGAGGTCTTCTAGTCCAACCCCCTGCCTAGGCAGGAAACCCTATACCGTTTCAGACAAATGGCTATCCAACATCTTCTTAAAGACTTCCAGTGTTGGGGCATTCACAACTTCTGGAGGCAAGCTGTTCCACTGATTAATTGTTCTCACTGTCAGGAAATTTCTCCTCAGTTCTAGGTTGCTTCTCTCCTTGATTAGTTTCCACCCATTGCTTCTTGTTCTACCCTCAGGTGCTTTGGAGAATAGTTTGACTCCCTCTTCTTTGTGGCAACCTCTGAGATATTGGAAGACTGCTATCATGTCTCCCCTAGTCCTTCTTTCTCTTAAGCTAAACATACCCAGTTCCTGCAACCGTTCTTCATATGTTTTAGTCCTCCAGTCCCCTAATCCTCTTTGTTGCTCTTCTCTGCACTCTTTCTAGAGTCTCCACATCTTTTTTACATCGTGGCGACCAGAACTGAATGCAGTATTCCAAGTGTGGCCTTATTCTAAAAGGAAACCAGGCCATCAAAGAACAGGTTGGTTGGACACCATCAAAGCTGCCACCAGTCAAAGAACAGAACAACTCAAAGAAGCAGTGCAAGATTGGCTCACGTGGGAAGACCACCTGAGCCACAGAACTGCCAACAGTCAGACACGACTGAATGGATAACACCACCATTATCATCAGGGAAGGGGATACACCCTTGTGAGATGGAAGACCACCTGTAGGCCACCTATGTCATCCATTCCACTCTCAGATCTGACCATGCCTCTCCTATCAGTGAACCCATAGACAATCAAACAAAAAAACCCTTAAGTCTTTCTATCTATATGAGCCGTAGTGGCACAGTGGTTAGAGTACAGTACTGCAGGCTATTTCCGCTGACTGCCGGCTGCCTGCAATTTGGCAGTCCGAATCTCAGCAGCTCAAGGTTGACCCAGGACACTGCAACCGTCGTAAATGTGTGCCAGTTACTAAGTGCCTGAATTTTGATCGTGTGAGGATCGATTGTAAGCCACCTTTTTCAGTGTTGCTGTAACTTTGAACGGTCACTAAACGGATGGCTGTAATTGGAGGGCTACCTGTACTTAAAAATCAAAGACCATTCACAGTACTCTAGCACTGATGATGTTACCCAGTTGGGTCATGAAAGGTCTGCGAGAAAACAACCAAGCTCAGACAGGACTAAGAATCCCTCTGTCAGTTTTCCGAAAGATGCCCTAATTAATTCATGAGCCTAGAGTCAAGTTTCAAAAGAAAACCAATCATTTATTAGGAACACCATTTCGGCAACACCCCGTTGCAGTCAGATTGAAACCTCATTTGAATTATGGCTGAACTTTACCCCTGTTCCTTCCCTCCCATCGGTCTGTGTCATAAATCACATTCTCCAATGAGGTGCACACCTCACAAGCCTGCTGTAGTACTCTGAGATCCGACTCTAGCCGGAGGTATGTGTGGAATGCGCTCCCCCACTTTCCTCACCATGGCAACTTATAACAGACATGCCAATGCTTAATGAATTGACATTCGGCTCCCCTCACTTTCTAAAAGTGACCTGTGCGAAGTAAAAACAATTTGAGTACAGGTATAGGATTTAAGGCTGTGTGTGTGTGTGTCCCCCCCCAGGCCTATTTGGATTTTCTGCATAGAATTTTGCTATAAGGCGATCAGCTTGGATATTTCTACTCTTTACCCAAGATGCCTCTGACAAGGGATAACCCTTCCACTTGATTAAGTATTGGAGTTGTCTCCTGTGCTACAAATATTCTCCTTTATCAACACAATTTCTTTCTCAAGCCCCCTCAAGCTACATATGACGGGAAACAGAAACTGGTTCACCGAGAGTGCCGTCTGTGCGAAATCTCACACAAGCACACACCCGGCCGAGATCCCGAAGTGGCCCGGTTGAAAGCCTTCCTTTATAAAATTAAAAAAAATAGCCTGGGCTTCTTGATTAAGCAGCACAAAGCATCTGTTTATCCCCTGGCAGTAACCAGCAGATGAACCCAATTCAATATTTATCGAGAGCTTCGCAGATCACCGCTAACCAAGCAAACATTTTAATTAAGCCGGGACTCCCTTCAAAGGCTTCATTCAGAACATCCATCAACGGCAGGCCAGCATCAGATATGGGTCAGGTGGCAGAAGGTAACACAAATCCACAATTTTGCTTCGTCGCACCCGGCGGCGAGCTTTGCCCAACCCCAAAGCCTGGTCTTGTTGATTGTCGTAGGCTGCCATTCTCCCGGAATGTGTAACTGAAATCCCCCGGCTCCCTTTGTGAGGTTGGTAAGCAATACGTTCCACCACAACGGGCAGGCGCATTAAGCCAGATGCTTGTCGCAGCTGTTCCTTGATACCCCGAGTGTTCGTTTCACGCTTCTCCGTTTGCTATTTACTTTCCTGCCTTGGGGACCTCGGGATTCCTTCCTGCGTGCAGCCGGCCCCTTGCTTCTTGGAGAGAAAAGATTACGAGAGTGTTCGCACTTGGGTGGCAATAATTAACAGGGATTTTGACCTGAATCTTTGTTGCCTTCTGTCGATAGGGACCGTTTTACCAGTAGAAGAGGCTATCGGTAGCTCAGGATTGATATGACGGGTCCCTAGCGTTCTCTGTGCTTGGTGTGTGTTTCTTTTTTAACAGACGTTTCATGACCCAGCTAGGTAACTTCATCAGTGCTAGAAGGGAGTGGGGTTTGTGGCTAGGAGGTGGATGGAGAGGGAGGAGGAGACTGGATAAATCAAGGACTATAGTGTCCTTGATGCTCTCTGGGCTGTTTTCTTGCAGATGTTTCACTACCCAACTAGGTAATTTCATCAGTGCTAGAAGGGAGTGGGGTTTGGGAGGAGGAGGAGGAAGAGGAGGTCCTTGGTGCTCTGAAATTACAGCAGCCTCAAAAAAGGGGTGATTTGTGACTTACGGCCTGTAAAACACTTCTGGCTGTCACAAAACATACCCCTGCGGTCACAGATATTGTGATCTGGGTGCTCGGCAATCTGTTCGCACTTAGCACAGGTTGTCAAAACACAAAAACACCTGCAGTTTTGTGCTAGTCCTCAAGTTATCACCACAATTGAGCCCCAGATTTGCTTAGCAAGACAGCGGCTTATGTGAGTTTTGACGACGTTTCTTGCCAAGCTATGAAGTGAATCACTGCAGCTGTTCGGTTAGTCACACAGATGTTCAGGGAATCTAGTTTTCCCATTAAATTTGCTCGCCAGAAGGTCGCAAAAGAGGAGTCACGTGACCATCATCACTAAGGGTCTGGATTTTGATCATGTGACCACGGGGATGCTGCAACAGTCACAAGTATGAAAAAACAGCCCTAAGTCACTTTTTGTTTCAGTGCAGCCGTAACTTCGGACGGTCGCTAAACGAATGGTTGTAAGTCGAGGACTACCTGTATTTGCAGTCTTCTCTGCCAGAAAGACTGAAGGTTGAAAGCTGCTTCCACCTGCTTAGAGGGCTCCCTCTGGTCTCTAAAGGCTGGTTGAAAAAGCTACTCAAAATCGGAAGCAGAACAAGATTCCCCAGATGCAATGATCATAATACAATACAATACAATAGCAGAGTTGGAAGGGACCTTGGAGGTCTTCTAGTCCAACCCCCTGCCTAGGCAGGAAACCCTAGACTGTTTCAGACAGATGGCTATCCGACATCTTCTTAAAGACTTCCAGTGTTGGGGCATTCGCAACTTCCGGAGGCAACTTCTGTTCCACTGATTCATTGTTCTGTCAGGAAATTTCTCCTCAGTTCTAAGTTGCTTCTCTCCTTGATTAGTTTCCACCCATTGCTTCTTGTTCTACCCTCAGGTGCCTTGGAGAATAGTTTGACTCCCTCTTCTTTGTGGCAACCCCTGAGATATTGGAACACTGCTATCATGTCTCCCCTAGTCCTTCTTTCCCTTAAGCTAAACATACCCAGTTCCTGCAACCGTTCTTCATATGTTTTAGCCTCCAGTCCCCTAATCCTCTTTGTTGCTCTCTTCTCTGCACTCTTTCTAGAGTCTCCACATCTTTTCTACATCGTGGCCACCAAAATTGGATGCTGTATTCCAAGTGTGGCCTTACCAAAGCCTTATAAAGTGGTATTAACCCTTCACGTGATTTTGATTCTATCCCTCTGTTTATGTAGCCTAGAACTGTGTTGGCTTTTTTGGCGGCTGCTGCACACGGCTGTCTCCTATTTAAATGGTTGTCCACTAGGACTCCAAGATCCCTTTCACAGCTTGCAGCTGCCAAAAAAGCCAACGCAGCCCTAGGTTGCATTATCAAAGGGATAGAATCAAGCTCACGTGAAGTGTTAATACCACTTTGTAAGGTCTTGGTAAGGGCATACTTGGAATATTTGCATCCAGTTTTGGTTGCCATCATATAAAAAGATGTTGAGACTCTGGAAAGAGTGCAGAGAAGAGCAACGAAGTGGATTAGGGGACTGGAGGCTAAAACATATCAAGAAAGGTTGCAGCAATTGGGTATGTCTGGCCTAGTGAAGAGGTGGGCTAGAGATGACATGGGAGCAGTGTTCCAATATCTTAGGAGTTGCCACAAAGAAGATGGGGGGGGGGGGGGGTCAACCCATTCTCCAAAGCACCAGAAGGCAAGAGGAGAAGCAACGAGCTAATCAAGGAGAGAAGCAACCTAGAACTAAGGAGAAATTTCCTGAATATGAGAACAATTACCCGTAATCAGTGGAACGACTTGCCTCCAGAAGTTGTTCTTAACGTTTTTAAGAAGAGAGTGGACAACCATTTGTCTGAAATGGCATAGGGTCTCCTGCTTCAGCAGGGGGTTGGACTAGAAGACCTCCAAGGTCCCTTTCCAACTCTGCTATTGTATTGTATTGTATTGTATTGTCTCAGTGGCTAAGACACTGGGCTTGTTGATCAGAAAGGTCGACAGTTTGGCGGTTCAAATCCCTAGTACAGGTCTGCGTGAGCAGGGGGTTGGACTAGATGACCTCCAGGGTCCCTTCCAACTCCGTTACTGTTTATTGTTTAAGAGACTGTAATCAGAGATCCTTCTGCCTTCCCCCCCAACCCCAAACAGCTTATGCTCTCTGACTCTATCCTTATAATGAATTTTCTGCAGGGAAATCCAAGTAGTCCTTGATTTACAACCATTTGTTCAGTGACCTTTTGAAATTATAATGGCATTGAAAAAAGTATGTTTAGCTTAAGAGAAAGAAGGACTAGGGGAGACAGGATAGCAGTGTTCCAATATCTCAGGGGTTGCCACAAAGAAGAGGGAGTCAAGCTATTCTCCAAGGCACCTGAGGGTAGAACAAGAAGCAATGGGTGGAAACTAATCAAGGAGAGAAGCAACTTAGAACTGAGGAGACATTTGTTATTCTGTTCTGTTCTGTGAAGCTCCTGAAAACAGGACAAGAAGCAACGGATGGAAATGAATCAAGGAGAAAAGCAACTTAGAACCAAGGAGAACCATTGATCAATGGAACGACAGAAGTTGCCTTATTTTAATTGTGATGCTTTTGACACAAATAAACAAACAAACCATTTGATTGCCAGGCAAACGTCCTTCCCCCTTCCCTATTTCTCTATTGATTCCTCAAATGAAAAGAAGGTCTAAGGGTGACATGATAGCAGTCTTCCAGTATCTCAGGGGTTGCCCCAAAGAAGAGGGAGTCAAGCTATTCTCCAAGGCACCTGAGGGTAGAACAAGAAGCAATGGGTGGAAACTAATCAAGGAGAGAAGCAACTTAGAACTGAGGAGAAACTTCCTGACAGTGAGAACAATTAACAGTTTGCCTCCAGAAGTTGTGAATGCCCCAACACTGGAAGTCTTTAAGAAGATGTTGGATAGCCATTTGTCTGAAACAGTATAGGGTTTCCTGCTTAGGCAGGGGGTTGGACTAGAAGACCTCCAAGGTCCCTTCCAACTCTGTTACTCTGTTAAAGGTGAGCAGAGTAGCAGAGTCTTTACCAAACACTTTCAATTCTGGAACCATCTTTAGCTGCCAAATCCCAGATTGCAGGCAAAGGTCAACTTTATAAAACAGGCATTGTTTTCTGATGAAAGATCGCGCCCAGCCCAAAGAGCGCAGCACCCTTTTAACTGTGAACATATATGCAGCTCGGCACAAAACAACACAACCGCCAGTTTCTCTCTCTCTCTCTCTCTCTCTCCCTTCTTCCCATCTCCCGAATCGGATGACAAGCCTTTTTTAAAAAACTGAATAAATATGCCTTTAATTATCGTAAGGGAAATACATGCCCTGCGAATCTGAGGACAAAAGAGGATCTCCAAAACCAACATCTGCGTAGTTTCAAAAAAGGGGGGGCCTGTTGTGCGTAGCCTTGCTTGGAGAAGTCATTGTTAGCATAAGAGTAGAAGAGAAAGAAAAACATCCATTAAAGGGTAGATTGTCAACAAACACCAGGCGGGCACAATACATATCCGTTGTGCCCGGGGGGGGGGGGGATCAAAAGGGGAATAGAAGCAGAAGGTTGAGTGGTGGCTTTATCCTCCTTCTCACTTTTGTCTCCTTTTCTAAGAAGCCTTAGAATCGCTGCTTTAAAGAGAGCTCCTTTGAGGAGAAAAGATAAATGCGCAGCTGAAGGTCGGCAACCCGAAGCTAATTCCTTTGGATAATAGTTTTCTACACCACGACTAGTCCTCCTCGACTTCACGGCCCCAACTGAGCCCAAACTTTCCCTCGCTATGCGAGGCCATTATGTGAAGTGAGTTTCACCCCGTTGGATGGCCTTTTCTCACCGCGGTGGTTGAAGCGAACGGCTGCGGTTGTTAAGTTAAGAGCACGGTTCTTAACGGAATCGGACTTCCCCATTGACTTTGCTGGACAGAAAGTCTCAAGAGGGGAGCACATGATTCCGGGACACTGCGACCCTCAGTCGCCAAGCATCGGAAGGAAGGAAGGAAGGAAGGAAGGAAGGAAGGAAGGAAGGAAGGAAGGAAGGAAGGAAGGAAGGAAGGAAGGAAGGAGCTGATTTACGGGGGAGGGGGGGAATGAACTCAATTGAAAAATGGAGGCTGCACCCTTTTCTTCTTCTTTTTGGGTATGGCCAAGGTCAGGCTCAATTTCTTTATCTAATCCTATGAGACCCAGGTTGACCCTCCCTGCCCCAGTGAAGGTACCCTGCAATCCCATCTAGACCAAATAATAGAATAGGGATAGGGATATGGATATGGATGGGATGCGGTAGGACAGGACAGGACATTAAGAATAGGGTAGGATATTAAGGATAGGATAGGATATTACGGATATAATAGGGTAGGCAGGAGGACATTAAGGATAGGATAGGATGGGATAGGACAGGAGGGCATTAAGGATAGGATAGGATATTAAGGATAGGATAGGATAGACAGGAGGACATTAAAGATAGGATAGGATGGGATAGGACAGGAGGGCATTAAGGATAGGACAGTATAGACAGGAGGACATTAAGGATAAGATATGATATTAAGGATAGGATAGTATAGACAGGAGGACATTAAGGATAGGATAGGATGGGATAGGACAGGAGGGCATTAAGGATAGGATATTAAGGATAGGATAGGATAGGATAGACAGGAGGACATTAAGGATAAGATATGATATTAAGGATAGGATAGGATAGACAGGAGGACATTAAAGATAGGATAGGATGGGATAGGACAGGAGGGCATTAAGGATAGGATAGTATAGACAGGAGGACATTAAGGATAAGATATGATATTAAGGATAGGATAAGATAGACAGGAGGACATTAAGGATAGGATAGGATGGGATAGGACAGGAGGGCATTAAAGGATATTAAGGATAGAATGGGATAGACAGAAGGACATTAAGGATAGGATGGGATAGGATAGGATAGGACAGGACAGGACAGAATCTTTATTGAGACTAGACTAGACTAGAATGATAGAGTTGGAAGAGACCTTGGAGGTCTTCAAGTCCAACTCCCTGCTTAGGCAGAACAAACCCTCCACCACTTCAAAATGGTTATCCAATCTCTTCTTAAAAACTTCCAGTGTTGGACCATTTACATCTTCCGGAGGCAAGTTGTTCCACTGGTTAAATGTTCTCACTTTAAGGAAATTTCTCCTTAGTTCTAGGTTGCTTCTCTCCTTGATCAGTTTCCACCCATTGCTTCTTGTCCAGCCTTCAAGGGCTTTGGCAAATAGCTTGACCCCCTTCTTCTTTGTGGCAGCCCCTCAAATTTTGGAAGACTGCTATCATATCACCCCTTCTTTTCATTAAACCAGACATACCCAATTCCAGCAACCACTCTTTATATGCCTTAGCCTCCAGATAGGACTACAGATTAGGTTTTACTGGTGAACATGGACCAAGGTGGACTGTAAAGCACTGTGAAGCGGTATATAAGTCTAAGTGCTATTGCTATTTACCTTCCCATCGTGTCCTATTATTTGCTTTTATATTTTGTATTTTAAAATTGGGGGTGGGGGGAATTTAAACTATATTTGGCTGCTTGAAAGCAGAAATAGTCGGTTGCTGCCGGTGGCCACTATTATTAGTTTTTCTAATGAACGGTTTATAATTCTGGAGCCTGTTCAATCAGATAGAATATAGTGTGTATATACCGTATACAAATCTTCACACTGTGGTTTACCACCACTACCTATATGTGTCCTAACTTGCCTTAGCAATCATTGTCTTACAATTTTTCAGGAAACTGAGCAGGTTAATGATTTGATTTTTTTTTTTTTAAAAAAAGGGATTTGCATCTGAAAACCAACAGCACCCCCTGCTGGCATCTCAAAATTATTTGAAATGAATTTGCAAAACTTGACAGATTTCAGGTTTTATAGGCAAATCCTCTTCTGCAAGAGACAAACAGCTTCATAAATAGCACAGTTGAGCTTTTTATAGCCATCAAGATATAAAGCCTAAGTTTGCAATGAACTGAACATTGCAAACTTAGAAACAAGTTTGCAGAACAAGAAGAAAACAAAAACAACCCAACAATAATGGGTAGTCCTCGACGTACGGCCACAACTGAACCCAGAATTTCCATTGTTGAGCGAGGCAGCTGTTAAGTGAGATTTGCCCCATTTTACAACCTTTCTTGCCACCATTGTTAAACAAATTGCGGCAGTTGTTCAGTTAGTCGCATGGTTGCTAAGAGACTCCGACTCCCCCCTTGATTTTGGGGATCAAAAGATTGCAAAAGGGGATCACGTGTGACCCCGGGTCACTGCAACAGTTATAAATATGAAGAAGTTGCCAAGTTTTGATCACGTGACCACGGAGAATGCTACAATGGAGGTAAATGTGAAAACATGTCATAAACAGGGGTGGGATTCAGCCAGCTCATACCGGTTCGAGCGAACCGGATGTTAATTTTGCATCCGATTCGCCGAAACGGTTATTGCAAGGACCGGCTGGCCCCGCCCACCCAGGAGTCTCCACGCAGCCCGTTCATCATGCCAGCTAAGTGCAGGGCCCACGCGGAGGCTCTCGGAGGGTGAAAAATGGGCCTCCCGGAAGTCTGGAAACGGGCCTGGTTCCAGCCTCCGGAGCCCAGGGGAAGCTGTTTTCGTCCTCCCGGAGACTCAAGGAAAGCCTCCGGAGTGCGGGGAAGGGCAAAAATGCGCCCTCCCTGCCATGGTGCAGGAGGCTGAATAGGCCATGCCCACGCCCACCCAGCAACTGGGCAGAGAACCGGTTGCTAACATTTTCCAATCCCATTCCAGGTCATAGGTCACTTTTTTTCACTGCCCTTGTGATGTCAATTAGTCACTAAACAATTGGTTATAAGTTGAGGAGTACCTATATTTCTTATGGCAAAAGCGGAACAGAAGTTGCCACCAGAGGTTGTGAATGCTCCATCACTGGAGGTTTTCAAGAAGGGATTGGACAGCCATTTGTCTGAAATGGTATAGGGTCTCCTGCCTGAGCAGGGGGTTGGACTAGAAGACCTCCCAGGTCCCCTCCAACTCTCTGTTAGTCTATTCTATTCTAAAAATTAAAGCCTCTGTACAAAAGAAGAGGGAAGCTCCAAATGACAATCATCCACCCACATTTTTGGCAGGCTGTTCTGGATCCCAATCAATACGTCTACTCCAGGCTAAACAAACCAGATTCACACTAGTTAAGAGTGTCATATATTATTAAAAGTTTATGCAGTGGTTTCACAGGGCCAGATTTTTATGCTGACAGGTTTTCAGTGATGTGGGAAGAAAAAGCAATGCAAATTATTACCTTGGCAGACAATCCGTCCCATTTGTATTTAATGGAGGCTCAAAATGAATCCCGTCCTTATTTTATTTATTTGAAGCATTTACTTAAAGGAACAGCTGTAGAACCCCCCCTTTTTTTTCTTTTTTCAAGTTTAGAATATGAAATACAACAATACAAAAGAAAATGGGGGGAATAGAAGGGAGGAAAAAGGGAAGGGGGAAAAGAAAGAAAAGGCCTTGACTTCTGACTCCCTTTGGGGCAGTAGAATAAGATAAAAGCATCAAAGCGCAACTTTTTACTTTTACATAATAATACAAACTAGTGATTTAACTACAAACCTATCTAAGGTGAAGGTTTTATTTCCCCCCCCCACCTTGAGCACAAAGTTCAGAAGTGGTTTCCAAGTAGAAACAAAAGTAATTGTGGATTTTTTCTTTGATCAAAGCTGCCAATTTAGCCACCTCTGCATTTTGCCTCCCCAAACCCCACCCCCTTCACCAAAATGGCCATGCATAGCCTTTAGGAGGCTTTCAGAGAGCTTTTGGGGATGGGGAGGGCAGAAATAAGTGAAAAATGGGCCGTTTTTTGTTCATTTTTGCCCCCTAGCCTCCAGGAGCACTCTATAAGCCTCCTAAAGGCTATGCATGTCATTTTGACAAAAAATGGGCCCATTTTAGCGAAAAACAGGCAGTTTTTTGTTCATTTTGACCCCCCCCCCCCCGGAGCACCTTACAAGCCTCCTAAAGGCTATTCATGCCCTTTTAAAAAAAAAAAACGGGCCCATTTTCGTGAAAAACAGGCCGTTTTGGGGAGATCTGCAGAGTGCAAAAACCGTTTTAAAAAAATTTGCCTCTTCAAAACCTTGGTGCGTCTTATACTCCGAAAAATACGGTAATTCCATCCACTTTTGCAGCCATTTGTCTATTGTGGAAATCAAATTGGCCTTCCATAATTTGTGCATAAAGTAATAGCAACAGCCAGGGGTGAAATCCACTTACATTTGCTACCCGTTTGGTAGCAATGTAAGCATGCATGCGCAGAGCGTCAAAATAACGTCCGGACGGGTGGGGATCCGAACCGGTACCATTTCTCCCCTGGCAACAGCCCTTAAGGCTTACATACCGCTTCACAGTGCTTTTACAGCCCCTCTCTAAGCGGCTCATAGAGTCAGCAAAATGCCCCCAACAATCTGGGTCCTCATTTTACCGACCTCAGAAAGATGGAAGGCTGAGGCAACCTTGCACAAGATTCATAACTGTGACCATTGTAGCGTCCTGAGGTCACGTGATCCCCTCGTGACCTTCTGACCAGCAAAGTCGATGGGGAAGCTGGATTCACTTAACAACTGGATTCGCTTAACAATCATGTTGCTAACTTAACAGCTGCAGGGATTCCCTCAACTACGACGGCCAGAAAGGTCATAAAATGGGGCACAAAACCAACTTAACAACTTGCCTCGCTTAGCAACAAAAAAAATTGGGCTCAATTGTGGTTGTAAGTCGAGGGCTCCCTGTAGAGGCACCTAAAACCACTGTTTTGGCAGTGTTTTGCCAATAGAGCGTCTTCTTGTCACCGTTATCCGCCATGGCTCCAAACACAGAAAATTTTCCCTACCATAAAAAGATCAGAAAAGCAGCGGGATCAACAAAGCATTGTCCATGTGGGGTGTGCCTGTGTATGTACTCTTCTGAGTTATGCAATGATCTTGAAAGGGTCCATAACAGCAGAGATATCGCAGCAAGACCAAGAGACAGCCAAGGAGATTTGGGGGTGCAATTTACTTCTGATTAGGGATCATCCGGTCAAGACAGGTTAGAGACACACACACACTCCATGGCCTGTTTCTGTTGTCTCCCCTCTGGGATGAGGTCTCGAAGTATCTATAGCAGGACGACTAGATTCTGGACAGCTTTGTTCCCCAGGGCTGGGATGGCAAACCTATGGCATGCGCGCCACAGGTGGCACGCGGAGCCATTTGTCAGGGCACGCGAGGCGTTGACCTGTCAGCTGGCCAGTGCGCATGCGCACGCTGGCTAGCTGAGTTCAGCCTTTTTTAAAGCCATTTTCCCCCCTCCCCAGGCGCCAGAGGCTTCTTCCAGATGTTTCTTTACCCAACTAGGTAAATTCATCAGTGATAGAAGGGAATGGGGTTTACGGAGGGGAGGAGGAGGAGGAAGAGGAGAACTATGAGATTCTTGGTGCTCTCTGAGCTTGGTTGTTTTCTTGCAGACATTTCATTACCCAACTAGGTAACATCATCAGTGCTAGAAGGGAATGGGGTTTGAGGAGGATGGAGGGGGAGGACTGTAGAGTCCTTGGTGCTCTCTGAGTTTAGTGGTGTTCTTGCAGACCTTTCATGACCAAACTAAGTAACATCATCAGTGCTAGAAGAGAGTGGAGTTTACAGGGGAGGAGGAGGAGGAGGAAGAAGAAGAGGAGGACTGGGGGGACCTTGGTGCTTTCTTGCTGATGTTTCTTTACCCAACTAGGTAAATTCATCAGTGATAGAAGATAACAGGGTTTGCAGAGAGGAGGAGGACGACGACTGTGGAGTCCTTGTTCTCTGAGCTTGGTTGTTTTTCTTCCAGACGTCTCATTACGCAAACTAGGTAACATCATCAGTGCTCAATCAGTCTGCAAGAAAACACCCAAGCTCAGAGACCACCCAGGCTCCCTGTTTTCATGATTTTGATACCAAAAAGCCTCAAGGCCCTGGTGACTTCCCGTCTTGATTACTGCAATGCTCTCTACATGGGGCTCCAGCTGGTTCAGAATGCAGCCGCGCGGGCAATTATGGGGAGTACTAGGTACTCCCATGTAACACCGTTCCTGCGCGAGCTGCACTGGCTGCCTGTGGCTTTTCGGGTGCGTTTCAAGGTGTTGATTGTCATCTTCAAAGCGCTCCATGGCTCAGGACCTAGTTATCTGCGGGATCGCATCCTACCCCATACATCCCTGTGACCAATCCGCTCTCACAGAGAGGGACTCCTCCGGGTACCTTCCGCTAAGCAGTGCGGGCGGGCGGTGCCCAGGAGTAGGGCCTTCTCTGTGATGGGCCCAACCCTCTGGAACAACCTCCCCCCCCCCCCCCCGATATTAGAACTACCGTTGATCTCCGCTCCTTCCGTAAGAAACTCAAGACCCACCTGTTTCGACTAGCCGGCCTGGCCCAATTGTAATCATAAGTAACATCTATTACTGACCTTCCTGGATGGCTTTTTAAATTTTGGGGTTTTAATTGGTTTTAGATTGTTTTTAACTATTAATTAGTTTGGGCTAATATACAGACTGTATGTTTACGTTGTTTGTCTGGGTTTTCGTGTTGTGCTTTGTTGTTTTTATATATGTGATGTCTGTACACCGCCCCGAGTCCCTGCGGGGAGAGGGGGCGGTTTATAAATTTAATAAACTCAAACTCAAACTCAAACAAATAATAAAAAGGGGGAGGGGAGATGCTGACATCCACTCCTTGCTTCAGAAGGGTGACCTAAAGTTATAGAGATGGATGAGGGACCACAGGGCTGAAAACTGAACCATGGCAAGACAGAATGGCTCTGGGGTTGAAGGCTCTGGGGTCCATGGAGAATTGAACCCACGTGGTTCAAAAACATCCATCTCGGAGGGGGTCCCAAGTAACTGGCGGGGGGGGGGGGGGAGAGAATAAAATGTTGCCAACTCTTAGATCTCCCAATAGATGAATCCCAAAGGCCCAAGTCCTTAGGAGACACAATGTCAGGAAGCCGATGGGGAGACGGCTTCTGATGCCAGCCTGACCCCACAGCAAAACCTCAAAAAAATTAAGATGGAGTGATTCAGTAGGTCTGGGGTCACCAAATTGCTGGAAAAGGTTTACTAGGGATTAATAGGTTTCTTTGTGCAGGCAAAAAGTCCTTTATGGGGTTAATCTCCAAGGATTTAACAGTGGAGTTTAGAAGCTTCATCAAAAGCAAGAACATTAAACAGCAAAGCCAATGAATGCTTTTAAAAAAAACAGATTTGGGTCTGAATGAGCTACTTTGGGCTTCCAATTCTTGACCTTGGTGACCTCTGGGGTCTTGATTCTCTTGAATTACACATGTTTTGCTCACATGGCTGGAACTGTTTTTTTTTTTTTTGTAATGACTTTGTGGCTGATCTTCAGTCTGTTAATGTTTTCTGGTGCTTTATTGCTTGGTGGACTGGATTTCTACTGCTTCTCTAATACAACTTGTATCTAAAATTGGCCAGGCATTTTTGCCAGCCTGAACAGCCTTAGGCCAGGGATGGCTAATCTTTTTTGTCATGGTGTGCCGAAAGCATGCGCACATGCGTGCACCAGCCTGCAGCCATAATGCAATACGTGCGTCATCCCCCCCACATGCATGCACACACACCCCGCATGTGCCCTCCCTGCCCATTTTTGGCTTCCAGGTTGGTGCAGGAGGCCTTCCAGACCTAAAATGGGGCACCAGGGGGAGGGGAACGGACGTGTGCGGCCTCTCCACACCCCATTTTGGCTTCCAGGTTGGTGGAGGCCTTCCTGGCCCAAAATGTGCCCCGTTTTGGGCCTAGAAGGCCTCCTGCACCAACCTGGAAGCCAAAATGGGGCACGGTTGGGCTGCGCGAAGCTGCAAATGTAATGTGAGCCCCCTAGCATAGGCACCCCTCGCCGCGTATGTGCGCGTGCATCCCCCCTCCCGCACATGCGCAGCAGAGACCTAAAGACCAACTGGCTGTCAGGAGGCACATCTGCCTGTGTGTTGGAGCTGGGCTGGGGCGACAGCTGGCGTGCCTGCAGAGAGGGCTCTGCATGTCACCTGTGCCAAAGGTTAGCCATCACGACCTTACGTGGATTTAAAAAAAAAATGTTTTTCAAACTTGGCAACTATAAGACTTCAACTCCCAGAATTCCCCAGGCAGCTTTGCTGGGAGTTGAAGTCCAAGAAAGTCCAGTTGCCTCCTGAAAAATCACCTTTGGGACAAACATGGCCTGGATGACCGAGAATCTCTAAAAAGCAAAGGTAAAGGTTATTCATTTCCGACTCTACAGGCGGTGCTCAGCCTCTGGAACACTTCAAGCAATTTCAACCAAGCTTGGTACATCGATGACTTACTCTCTTACTCTCTCCCCCCAATACTGTGGGGGTAAGACACCATGAACACCCCTTGGGGTATGTGTTCTGTTAAGATACAGCCTGTTGTGCCTTAAAATGGCTTCTACTGTACAGCGCACTAGAGTTGCCATGGTAACGGCTTCACAGTACTCCACAAGGGGGCTCCCTATGGTAAGGGGGGAAACCCAACATTAGAAATTACGATTGGTCCGGACATTTTACCCCCATAAATAAATACCCGGGCAACGAAATATAAACAAACAACACCTAAAACGCAGCCATATGATGAGGGAGTGGGCATTTTAACTTTAGAACTGCAAATTTGGGGGGGTCCATCGTAACTCCAATGGTCGTAAGTCAAGGACTACCTGTAACCAGAAAAGGAGGCAAGAAAATCCAAGCACCTTTTCACAAAGATGAACTCTTGACCTCTTCCAAACCAATACCATTTGTCTTTAATTTATTTTTAAAAAAAATATCCTAATATTACCGCACTTACTGTTTTAAGTGAGGGAGGATCTGCTTTTCCGGGAGTCACTGTCAATTCCCCATTCTTCCGCTGTTCATGAACTTCCAAAGCATCCACTAGCTGGGTTCCTCTAGTCAGCCGGTGTCGTTTCCTCGCCTATAAGCCAGGCAAACATGCTTTTGAATTCGGGAGTCTAAAAAAAACCATGGTTTTTCCCCCCCTCCCCAAATAGCAACAGCAATAGCACTTAGACTTATATACCGCTTCACACAGCCCCTCTCTAAGCGGTTTACAGAATCAGCCTCTTGTCCCACAACATAAAATGGGTTGGGGGGGGGGGTTGGTAATAAAAACAAGCCATTAAAAAAAGAAACAGCAACAGAGGGCTGGGAAAATTGAAGAGATGGATTTGTTGTTATTGTTATTAGTAGTAGTAGTAGTGCAAGGTGCTACCAGCCAACCTCATAAGGGCTCCTTTCCATGGTTAAAGGAGAAGATGGTCAACAGTTTTGAAGGCGGAAGAAGGCTCTACGCCCCAATGGCAGAACGCCAAAAAAGCCAACACAGTTCTAGGCTGCATCAACAGAGGGAGAGAATCAAGATCACGTGAAGGGTTAATGCCACTTTATAATGCCTTGGTAAGGCCACACTTGGAATACGGCATTCAGTTTTGGTCACCATGATGTAGAAAAGATGTGGAGACTCTAGAAAGAGTGCAGAGAAGAGCAACAAAGATGATTAGGGGCCTGGAGGCTAAAACATATGAAGAACGGTTGCAGGAACTGGGTATGTCTAGTTTAATAGAAAGAAGGACTAGGGGAGACATGATAGCAGTCTTCCAATATCTCAGGGGTTGCCACAAAGAAGAGGGAGTCAGACTATTCTCCAAGGCACCTCAGGGTAGAACAAGAAGAAATGGGTGGAAACTAATCAAGGAGAGAAGCAACTTAGAACTGAGGAGAAATTTCCTGACAGTGAGAACAATTAATCAGTGGAACAGCTTGCCTCCAGAAGTTGTGAAAGCCCCAACACTGGAAGTCTTTAAGAAGATGTTGGATAGCCATCTGTCTGAAACGGTATAGGGTTTCCTGCCTAGGCAAGGGGTTGGACTAGAAGACCTCCAAGGTCCCTTCCAACTCTAGTATTGTATAAGCAGCAGAATCATCTTCTAGGAGAAGGGAAACTCTGATTACAAACTCCCCCTGCCTTGTGGCTATATCCATTAATGGAAAAGGCTTCAGGAGTAAACCTCAAGGCAAAATCCGGAGCCGGAGTCCCAGAAGCAGTTTGCGACTGTGTACAACCACGTTCTGGTAACTCCTGCGACGCAGCTGGAACCAACCGTATCGGCTCTGCCGTTCCATCGGACTATTTCAGCGATGTGGAGAGGGGGGGAATCTGCTGCTTGGGTAACAGTCTATCCTCCATATCAATCCACCCAGGCCTCGTGCTCTGGAGAGGACACTCCAGCTTTGACTCTTTCCAGAGCAGGATACCATCGTCTTTTGAGACTGAAGGATGCCAATGAACAATGAGTAGTAGTAATAGTAGTAATATATGGCATTTTTATAGTAGCCAGGAGACCACAATGCAATTGCTGAGTAGTAGTTTGGCTGTCAAGGTCAGCCAGCTCAGTTTGGGTCTACAACAACTCACCACAGCCAATTCACCCAAGAGTTACCCTAATATCGAAGAAATAGTGGGAAAGAATAATTAAAGGACATCAAAGGAGGGGCAAAATGAAATGGGAACGGCAAAAATTAAAGCCATTTCTTCAAAATTATTTTAAGTAATTAAATTGAATGGTTGAATTGTCCCACGGCGAGTTGGCCATAGCGAGTGGGCTGCGAGTTGTCCCATTCCGGCCATGTACTAGGGAATGCCTGTGTGCTTCCCAAGGTGCGCCAAAGGAGGGTGAGCTGGCTTTGCACCAGGAAAGAAAGGCAAGCAGCTCTTCCTGCAGTGCCACCCAAGGCCCCTTCCCTTCCCAGAAGCCACCTCGCAAACAGGCATCACAAATGGGAAGGTTCAGAGCCGGCAGGAATCCGACAGCCTGCACAGAGCACCAACTTGTCTCCCCACCGAAGTGGTACCTATTTTTCTACTCCAGGGATGCTAAATTCAAGCCATGAGGGGCAGATCCAACCGTCTCTGCATGTGGCCCTCCCGGGCTCCATTTCCGCTGCCAGAGGGCTGCAGGAGGTCATCACAGCTAAAAACGGAGCCTGGGAGGGCCGTGTGAGGGCTGCAGGACATCGAGCTGGCTACACCCACCCAGGCCTCAAACACCCCACGCCACCCCACCCGGAGGTCAAACACAATCCTGATGCAGCCCTCAATGAAATAAAGTTCGACACCTCTGAACTACTCGCAGAGAACATGCTTCTAAACTGTTCGGTGGACAGAAGGTGAGTGACGGGAGCTCACCCTGTGCTACGACTCGAACCGCTGGAGCAGAGACCGTCTTCAGCATCATTAAGCCACTGAGCCTCAAGAGATGAGGTCACTGCAAAAAGCACAACAACCACTGGGAAAAAAGGTCTCTTTTGTGCCAAGTAGCACATCGCAGGCCATGGCATGGAAAGATCTTCCCTGAAGAGGAAAAGGTGTAAGTCGGCATAATGGCACATGTTCTTCACCGCCATGCGCTCCAGAGTTGTTTAGGATTTATAACCAGTATTTGTAACGCATGGGTGTAAGTCGAGGATGCTGCAACCGTCATAAATATGAGACAGTTGCTAAGCGACTGAATTTTGATTATGTGATCACGGGGACGCTGCAATCATGTGAAAAACGGCCAGAGGTCACTTGTTTCAGGGCCGTTATAACTTCAAACGGTCACTAAACAAGCGGTTGTAAGATGAGGACTGCTTGTATACATGTTGCTCACCTGCTGCTCTGTTTCGAGGGAACGAATCCTCTTCCTTTCCACTTTAAAATCACTGTCGCTGTCATCGTCTTCACAGAATGAGGCTTGATGTTTGGCAGACAGCTTTGAAGCCAATGTAATTCGTGAGACGCTTTCTGCAATAACAAATACATCAGAGGGAGTCTGGGGAAGCTTCCTATTCAACAGAAAAACAAGGGACACAGTGGCTCAGGGGCTAAGAAGCTGAGTTTATTGATCTGGAAGTCGGCAGTTCGGGGTTTGAATCCCTAGTGCTGCATAACAGAGTGAGCTCCCGTTACTTGTCCCAGCTTCTGCCAACCTAGCAGTTTGAAAGCATGTAAAAAAATGCAATTTATGTTTTGTTTGTCTACGTCTGTCTAAAAATAAAAAACTTTTATTTAAAAAAATGCAAGTAGAAAAATAGGGACCACCTTTGACAGGAAGGTAACAGCCTTCTGTGTGCTTTCGGCATTGAGTCATGCCGGCCACATGACCACGGCGACATCTTTGGACAGCGCTGGCTCTTCGGCCTTGAAACGGAGATGAGCACCGCCCCCTAGAGTCAGGAACGGCTAGCAGATATGTGCAAGGGGAACATATACCTTATTCAACAGAAAAATGTAACCCGGCAGAGAAGAAGGAAATACAGGTAGTCCTCCTTGACTTAGAAGAGTTCCCTTAATGACCATTCAAAGTTAGAGCGGCACTGAAAAAAAGTGACTTGTGATCATTTTTCACACTTGTGACCGTTGTAGCGTCCCCATGGTCATGTGATTTCCATTTGGATGCTTGACAACTGACTCACATTTATAACGATTGCAGTGTCTTGGGGTCACGCGGTCCCCTTTTGCAACCTTCAATGGGAAAGCCAGATTCACTTAACAACCGTGTGACTAACTTAACAACTGCAGTAATTCCCTTAGCAGTGGGGGCAAGAAAAACCATAAAATGGGGCAAAACTCACTTAACTAATTTCTCACTTAGCAACATACATTTTGGGCTCAATTGTGGTCATAAGTTGAGGACTACCTGTAAAAATGAAAAACATGTGGAGAACATGTTGCGACTCTAGAGTTTAGAGAAGAGCAAAAAAGATGATTAAGGGACTGGAGGCTAAAACCTACAAACAACGGTTGCAGGAACTGGGTAGGTCTAGTTTAATAGAAAGAAGGACTAGGGAAGACATGATAGCAGTGTTCCAATATCTCAGGGGTTGCCACAAAGAAGAGGGAGTCAAGCTATTCTCCAAGGCACCTGAGGGTAGAACAAGAAGCAATGGGTGGAAACTAATCAAGGAGAGAAGCAACTTAGAACTGAGGAGAAACTTCCTGACAGTTAGAACAATTAATCAGTGGAACAGAAGTTGCCTCCAGAAGTTGTGAATGCCCCAACACTGGAAGTCTTTAAGAAGATGTTGGATAGCCATTTGTCTGGAACAGTATAGGGTTTCCTGCTTGAAGTAGAAGACCTCCAAGGTCCCTTCCATCTCTGTTATTCTGGTATAAAGGAGGTCTGTGTCTTTAAAAGCCCCTTAGATAAGATGGTACCTTTGTGGGTTGAGCTACTTCCACCGCCTGGTGAGGTCTCCGTTGCATGGCTGGGGAAGAAAGAAGATGTGGTTTGGCAGCCTCCTTCTGCATCCTGACCGGACGATTTAGTGTGGCATGGGCATCGGCAGAGTTTCAAAATCTCGGTCTTCTTGGATTCTTTTGAGCACAAGTCATCCAGTGGTTTTTCTAAACAGCAGGCAAGATTTTTTTTTAAAAAAAAAAATAATTCTTGACTTACAACCATTCATTTAGTGACTGTTGAAAGTTGCAGTGGCATTTGAAAAAAGTGACTTGAGACCATTGCAGCAGTCCCAGGATCATGTGATCAAAATTTGGAAGCATGTACCATATTTTTCGGAGTATAAGACGCAGCAAAATTTTGAAGAGGCAAATCAAAAAGAAAAGTTTTTGCACTCTGCAGGCCTCCCAAAAACGGGTGTTTTTGTTTTTGTTTTTCAAAAAAGGGGGCATGCATAGCCTTTAGGAGGCTTGTAGAGTGCTCGGGGGGGGGGATCATTTCTGCCCTCCCCAGCCCCCAGGAGCCCTCTGGAAGCCTCCTTAAGGCTAAGCACAGCCATTTTGCTGAAGGGGGCGTGGTTTTGGGAGGCCAAAAATGCTGTATTCAGTGTATAAGACGCACCCAGATTTTCAGCCTCTTTTTTGAGGGAAAAAGGTGCGTCTTATACTCTGAAAAATATGGTATTTAAAACAGTTGTAACATACCAAGGTCAATTGGTCACCATTTGTAACCTTCCCAGCTGACTTCTGACAAACGAAGTCAATGGGGGAAAGTCAGATTCACTTAACAACCGTGATTCACTTAACAACTGCAGCGATTTACTTAACAACCATGGCAAAAAAGGACATGAAATCGGGCACAACCTGAAAGTGTCTCTTCTCCCCCCTCCCACCTTTTAACCAATTTATAACATCCCTTGCCTTTTTAAAATTTTATACGTATATTGTTATTAGGCTTTTAACATTTTATGGTACACTACCCGTAGAGTCCCTCTGTGAGAGAGGGATGGTTCTTAAATATGATAGATAGATAATGATAGATAGATGATAGATAGATAGATAGATAGATAGATAGATAGATAGATAGATAGATAGATAGATAGATAGATAGATGATAGATAGATGATAGATAGATAGATAGATAGATAGATAGATAGATAGATAGATGATAGATAGATAGATAGATAGATAGATAGATAGATAGATAGATAGATAGATAGATGATAGATAGATGATAGATAGATAGATAGATGATAGATAGATAAGTTAAATAGACAGACAGATAGATTTTTTGTTGTTGTTAGTTGCGAAGTCGTGTCCAACTCCATGGACAACATAACCCCATGGACAACATTCCTCCAGGCCTTCCTGTCCTCTACCATCCTCTGGAGTCCATTAAAGCTCACGCCTTCTGCTTTGGTGACTCCATCCATCTCATTCTCTGCCGTCCCCTTCTTCTTCTTTTGCCCTCCATCTTTCCCAGCATTAGGCTCTTCACCAGTGAGTCCTTCCTTATCAGGTGGCCAAAGCATTTGAGTCTCATCTTCAGGATCTGGCCTTCTAAAGAGCAGTCGGGGTGATCTCCACTAGCACTGACTAGTTAGTTAGTAAGTTAGTTAGTTAGTTAGTTAGTTAGTTAGTTAGTTAGTTAGTTAGACAGACAGACATGGATGGATGGATAATGGATACATTTGAATAGATAGATGGGAATATATTTATATAGACATAACATTAGCAGGAAGAATGAAGCCAAAACGAGAGTCTTGATGGCTCAAACAGGCCCACCCAAGGCCTCACCATAGAGAGACTGCTGCCAGGCCAGCGCAGAGCAGAGCAGGGCCAAGCTTTTTCCACTTCCAGTCGGACTCTCCAGCAGGCAGTGTTGCTTGGAGCTCAGCCCCTTCACAATCTGCAAAGAAGGAAATGAATTTTGCCAGCACGGAAAACAAGCTGCTGCCTTTTCTTTCCTTTTCTCTTTTTGCTGCAAGATGGCAACTAAGAACACCTGAAGATCTGATTTACCTGTTGCTTTCAAACTGTTTCCCTAATTTGATTCCTAGCAGAACCAAATTTGAAAAATAATGTAGAGGGCTATCTATTTTAAAACATGGAATTTCGACAGCAAATGCAATTTCTATTCCGTGTGAAAGGTTGGATCCTGACTCCCCAATGCTGCATTAAAAGCTTTCCATTCCTGACTTAAATACCCTGCAGAATCCTAGGGTCATATGCTCACCATTTGCGACCTTCCCAGCCGGCGTCCAACCAATAAAGTAATGCGGGAACCCAGGTTTACTTAACAACCATGTGATTCACTTAACAACTGCAGTGATTCACTTAACCAACGAGGCAAGAAATTGGGGCTAATCATTTTCACTATGATTTAAAAGTTTTGAATGTAATCCTGTTGCTTTCTTTCTTTTCTTTTTTTTAGAAAAACAAACACCAAGTAAAGCCTTTAAAAGTTGAAAGACAGAAAAAGATTTTGGAAGCGGGAGAAAATCCTTGTTCTCCAACTATAAAGTGATGTTTCTCAATCTTGGCAATTTTAAGAAGGGTGGACTTCAACTCCCAGAATTCCTCATCCAGCATGCTGACTGGCGGCATGCACTTAACAATTCTGGGAGTTGAAGTTGCCAAGGCTGAGAAACAGCATTGTAGAGGCTTAAGCGTAACCTTACAATCCTCCTCCTCTTTTAACGACCTCATAATCCCTTGTGGGAAGGAATCTGGGCAACTGAATGAAGCTGAGTGTTTACTGGCCGGATGCCCTTCCTGTCACCAATGCGGAATTTTGTTCAGCAGATATATTCTCATTGAGCCCGGAGAAATATCTGTCTCTACCTAGGATTGAACTCACAGCCTCCTGATTGTGAGACGAGAGCTCCATCTCTAGGCCACTGCACCGCTCTTAAGCATAATCTTACAACGACTGCTATAAAATCATTGCTTTTCATACTTACTGCGTTCATCATAGCAAGTTGCGATGGATACGCCTTACAAGGGAAGAGAATTTTTACACCACCGATGGTATATTCTGATGTTCGTAATGCCATAATCGCATTGGCTTCTCAGGACATCCACCTACAAGAAACAAGAAGCAATGTTTTAAATTATAAACTGTTGAGATCCGATCCCGCCTCAGCTGGTTGACTTTGGCCAATCACCAGGGACCTGTGAGTTCTAGTCCTGACATAACTGGGTGACATTGGGCCAGTTACTCTCTCTCAGTTCCAACTCATCTCCCAGGTTTGTTGTGAAGATAGCAGGAGGAGGAAGACATATTGGATACGTTCACCACATTCAGTTATTTGTAAAAATAATAAAGGCAGTATACAAAGAAATCTAAAAAAAAAAGTCTTCAAAGAAAAAAACAATCCAATTGCCTCCTGAAAAAAAGCATCTTTGGGACAACCATGACCTGAATACAATACAATACAATACAATAGCAGAGTTGGAAGGGACCTTGGAGGTCTTCTAGTCCAACCCCCTGCCTAGGCTGGAAACCCTATACCGTTTCAGACAAATGGCTATCCAACATCTTCTTAAAGACTTCCAGTGTTGGGGCATTCACAACTTCTGGAGGCAGGTAGTTCCACTGATTAATTGTTCTAACTGTCAGGAAGTTTCTCCTCAGTTCTAAGTTGCTTCTCTCCTTGATTAGTTTCCACCCATTGCTTCTTGTTCTGTCCTCAGGTGCCTTGGAGAATAGCTTGACTCCCTCTTCTTTGTGGCAACCCCTGAGATATTGGAAGACTGCTATCATGTCTCCCCTAGACCTTCTTTCTATTAAACTAGACATACCCAGTTCCTGCAACCGTTCTTCATATGACTGAGAATCATTATAGACTTTTAGCTATGCAATTTGGGATGAACACCCTTTGAGCGGTGTGGGAGTATGAACGGATTTCCAGAAAAATTGCAGACAACAGGAACTATTAGCACTATTCAGGGGATCTTGAGGACACAGACAAATCTCTAAGCGCCCTCAACAACTTTCCAAAAGGATGCAAATGACCAGCTGTCCGCAAGGAATATAAATCCTTCCTTTTCCCCCACCATCCAGCCAGAGCTGAAGAAGCTTCTTGGATGAGAAGTGAAAAGTCTTCAAAAGAAAAAAACAAGAAAGTCCAGTTGCCTCCTTGAAAAACACCTTTGGGACAACCATGACCTGGATGATGGAGAATCTCTACAGATTTTTAAACAAATCTAAAATAAAAAGTTTCAACTGAGAATTCAAAAATCCATAATAGAAGGAAGGCTAGATCAAAGTGTTAATACCACTTTATAATGCCTTAGTAAGGCCACACTTGGAGTTTTGGTCGCCACAATGTAGAAAAGATGTGGAGACTCTAGAAAGAGTGCAGAGAAGAGCAACAAAGAGGATTAGGGGACTGGAGACTAAAACATATGAAGAACGGTTGCAGGAACTGGGTAGGTCTAGTTTAATGAAAAGAAGGAGACATGGGGAGACATGATAGCAGTGTTCCAATATCTCAGGGGTTGCCACAAAGAAGAGGGAGTCAAACTATTCTCCAAGGCACCTGAGGACAGAACAAGAAGCAATGGGTGGAAACTAATCAAGGAGAGAAGCAACTTAGAATGGAGGGGAAATTTCCTGACAGTGAGGACAATTAACCAGTGGAACAGCTTGCCTCCAGAAGTTGTGAATGCCCCAACATCTTTAAGATGCTGGATAGCCATTTGTCTGAAACGGTATAGGGTTTCCTCCCTAGGCAGGGGGTTGGACTAGAAGACCTCCAAGGTCCCTTCCAACTCTGCTATTGTATCGTATTGTAAATCTTTTTTTAAAAAACCTGTACTATTACTTCTTAATAAACGTAATAAACATGTTTCAATGATAGGTTAGATCCCACATTTCTGCGTGATTTAAATCAACATCAAAAAAGCCTGCGGATTCAGATATGCATTGCCAAAAGGCACCTCAAAAGGGACCTCAAGAACAGACTGCCAAGAGGCACAAAGGCATTCATATTTGAAATTCTCTCTGGTTTTAGTTTAGGCATTGAACTCAGAAAGAAATAGCAATAGGTAAGATGAATGCTGAACCCCTTAAGAACTAGTTCGAGTTGGCCCATAAAAAAAAAAAAAACCTGCCAAGCAAAGCCAAAATATTACCAATCGCCTCAAAACAATCCCACATGGAAAACAAAACCTACTCAGGCCATAACAAGCTGAATGGAACTATGCCAGGAAAGAGAGACAAGTGTGCCATAGTGTACATTTCTAGTTCCAAATGCGCAATTGGCACATTTGTGGAACCTGTCATGTTTTTGGATGGGCTAGGGCAGTGATGGCGAACCTTTTTTGGCTCACGTGTCACAAAGGGGGGGAGCGCAGGGGGGTCGAGGGCGGGCGTGCCGCACCCATAATGCAACACGCGACCCCCCCAGTGCGCATGCGCGCACAACGCGCAACCCCCCCCCATTTTTACATGTTTTTTTGCCCTCCCCAGGCTCCAGGGGCTTTATAGGAGCCTGGGGAGGGCGAAAAGAGCCCCCCCCCCCGACCCCCCGAAGGCCCTCCGGAGGCTTCAGGGATTGTCCGGAGGCTTCCCTGAAGCCTTTGGAGCGCTTAAAACCACCCTCCGAGCAAACCGGAAGTGGCTTCCGGGTTGCTCGGAGGGTCGTTTTAAGTGCTCCGAAGGCATCAGGGAAGCCTCGGACGGTCCCTGAAGCCTCCAGGGGGGCGGGGGAGGCTCTTTTCGCCCTCCCCAGGCTCCTATAAAGCCTCTGGAGCCTGGGGAAGGCGAAAAATAGCTTTTAAAAAGGTGAACTCAGCTGACAAGGCAGCGCCTTGCGTGCCCTGACAAATGGCTCCACGTGCCACTTGTGGCACGCGTGCCATTGATTCGCCATCACGGGGCTAGGGCTATTGTGAAGTTCCCAAAAGATGACCTAATTAATTTACGAGCCTCGAGACAAAATCCATTCATTTATTAGGATCAACATTTTGGCATGTTCTTCTGCGGAGAGTCGAAACTGATTTCCGCTTATTTGCATTTGAACTTTACCCCTGAATCCCATCCCTTCTGTCTGTGTCATAAATCACATCCACCAACAAGGTGCTGAAGCAGGCTATAAACAGGCGCATTTCACACGCCAGTTGTAGGAATATGAGACCTGACTCTGGCCAAAGGTATGCATGGAATTCTCCTCCTTTTTCTTTATTAGTAGTCATGGAAACGCTTTACAAGTTGACAGCTATTTTTTGTTTGTCCAGACTGTTCATTTTCCTATTTTTACTTTTTCTATTTTTATTTATTCAATTTTTATGGCCCCCGATCTCAGAAAACGACTCTGGGTGGCGACCAATCTTAACGTCTAGGGCAGCAGTTCTGTCAGAGTATATTCATGAACTGGAATAGGGCATAGCAACAAGATCAGCCAATGGGAGCTGAAACACTTTGGAGCCTGGGCGTGGCTTAGCTCTGTTGCTCTGAGTCGGTACTAAATCTATATACTGGTCTGCTGCTGGAAGTGAAACTGGAAACCGTTCTCTCCTTTGACTGTATTTGCTTGTATCTACCACATTGGAAGAACCAGCCATTGGTATTGTATATGACTTATGTGTTATTATGCATATAAAGAGAAGTTAATGAATCCTGCTGCATCAGTTACCTGTGTGCTTTCTGGATTTCATTTCTGCAACAAACTCTGACAGGTTCCCAACCAGCAATCTGTGGACTGGCACCGGTCTGCAGCATGTAAGCAACTGAGTTACGCAAACAAGCGAAGCCCTATCTGCGACATGCAGGCAGCACGCAAAGCACACCCTCTGCAGTCCGCAGAAAAACTCTCTCCATGGAATCGGTCCATGGTGCCCCAAAAGGTTGGGGGCCACTGGTCTATGGAGATTCTCAGTCACCCAAGTCATGGCTGTCTCAAAGGTGCTTTTTTAAAAGGCAACTGGACAAAAGTCCAATTGTCTTTTGGAAAAGCACCTATGGGACGACCAATCTTAAGTTTTAATTGTTTTGATTGTCTATTTGATATCTTGTAAGGTGCCCAGGGTGTTTGGCATTAGTTATTGATAATGTTGGTCGCACTCAGACAGATATTTAAGACTGCATTTGGCTTTTAAATTCACCTATAGCATCCTTCTCAAGGAATCGGGTTAGACAAATGACGTTGCTGGATGGTGTTTAAAGACATCATCACAGGATGTCAGCTGTTCCGAGAAAAGCTGCCTTTTGCAATTAACTGGTGGTGAATTTGTCAATGCCGATGGTGTTCCAGTGGAGCTCCAGATGTTTTGAGACTGCATCCAAGGGGCCTATTACTATTGTTACTACCTTTGCTTTCTTTTGCCACATTCTATTTCTATTTGTGGATCTTTATTTTGCTATCTTCTCTAGTTCTTTCTCTTCCACTATCTACAGGTACTGCCACATCCACTATCTAACATTTTTGTCTTTGTCTTTTAACAACAATTGTTAAGTAGTGGTATTATATTGCAGATACTTGTCCGTTTGTATTCTAAAGTCCCAGTCCTCATTTTCTGTTTTTTTCCATTTTATGATCCCACCAGTTTTTGCAATTGGTATTTCTAGCAGTTCTTCCAATCTAGTTGTTGCTACTTTGACATACCACTGCTTGTAATCAGTCTATGCAGTCTCTTATTGTGGTTATGTTGACTTTCAGCCAGATGTATAGATGGGATTTGGCTTTTTATATTCACCTTTTATTAATAGGCAGATGTGGATGTTTGAGGACATGAAAAGTATGATCACTATAATACAATACAATACAATAGCAGAGTTGGAAGGGACCTTGGAGGTCTTCTAGTCCACCCCCCTACCTAGGCAGGAAACCCTACACCGTTTCAGACAAATGGCTATCCAACATCTTCTTAAAGACTTCCAGTGTTGGGGCATTCACAACTTCTGGAGGCAACTTCTGTTCCACTGATTAATTGTTCTAACTGTCAGGAAGTTTCTCCTCAGTTCTAAGTTGCTTCTCTCCTTGATTAGTTTCCACCCATAGTTCTACCCTCAGGTGCTTTGGAGAATAGCTTGACTCCTTCTTCTTTGTGGCAACCCCTGAGATATTGGAACACTGCTATCATGTCTCCCTTAGTCCTTCTTTTCATTAAACTAGACATATCCAGTTCCTGCAACCGTTTTTCATGTTTTAGTCTCCAGTCCCCTAATCATCTTTGTTGCTCTTCTCTGCACTCTATCTAGAGTCTCCACATCTATTCTACATCGTGGCGACCAAAACTGAATGCAGTTTAGTATTACGTTACATTTTTTATATATATAAAATGAATTGGCTTAAGTCGAGGTCTACCTATACATGCTAGTTGCCAACCATCCAAATTTGGATCATAGGACACTGCATATAGTATCCTAGCTGTCTATAAGTGTGAGGACTGATTGAAAGTCGCTTTTTTCAATGCTGTTATATTTTCAAAAGATTGCTAAATGAATTATTGTAAATCGAGGACTTTTGTTGTTGTTAGTTGCGAAGTTGTGTCCAACCCCATGGACCTCATTCCTCCAGGCCTTCCTGTCCTCTCCCATCCTCCAGAGTCCATTTAAGTTCATGCCGACTGCTTCGGTGACTCCATCCAGTCCCCTCATTCTCTGTCATCCCCTTCTTCTTTTGCCCTTTATCGTTCCCAGCATGAGGCTCTTCTCTAGGGAGTCCTTCCTTCTTATTAGGTGGCCAAAGCATTTGAGTTTCCTCTTCAGGATCCAGCCTTCTAAAGAGCAGTCAGGGTGGATCTCCTCTAGGACTGACCGGTTGGATCGCCTTGCAGGAATCTTCTCCAGGGAGTCCTTCCTTCTCATTTGGTGGCCAAAGTCTTTGAGTTTCCACTTCAAGATCTGGCCTTCTAAGGAGCAGTCAGGGTGGATCTCCTCTGGGACTGACTGGTTGGATGGCCCTGCAGTCCAAGGGACTCGCAGGAGTCTTCTCCAGCACCAGAGTTCAAAGGCCTCCATTCTTTGGCACTCAGCCTTCCTTATGGTCCAACCTTCACAGCCATCCATTGCAACTGGGAAAACCATAGATTTGACTATACACACTTTTGTTGGCAGGAAAATGTCTCTGCTTGTTAGTATGCTTCTAGTTTTACCATAGCGTTCCTCCCCAGGAGCAAACGTCTTTCAATTTCTCTGCTGCAGTCCCATCTGCGGTGATCTTGGAGCCCAGGAAAATAAAATCTGCCATTACCTCCATTTTTCCCCATCTATTTGCCAGGAATTGAGAGGGCCGGATGCCATGATCTTAGTTTTCTTAATGTTGAGTTTCAAGCCAACTTTTGCACTCTCCTCCTTCACCCGCATCAAGAGGCTCTTTAGTTCCTCTTCCCACACAAACAAACGGACTTATGTGTGTATGTGTGTGTGTATATATATATGTATGTATGCATGCATGCATGCATACATACATATATATATATGAGTATTATTGAACTGACTGTAAAAAATTAAAATTAAATAATTAATGGAGGTTAGGCTGCCCAAATTTTAGGATTTTTTTAAAGGAATTGATGCACCAGAAAAAGCAAACTTTACTTGAGGGATGATGGTTTCTTTCCAACACCCCTCCCCCCCCACATGAAAATTAAGACTTTTGACTCACTAAACGCTGGAGGGGGCATTTTATTCCCTCCCCTCCCCCATGCCTCACTTTTCGATCCTTCAAAAAAAAACATTTTATGGAGGATAAATTGAAAGGCGCAAAAACGAGCGTGGTTTAAACAATTCTCCCCCTCCCAAAATTTGAATTGGAAGAGTCGAAAAGCGCTGTACTCCACACCCACCCCCGCCTTCCACCGGGTTTTTGGACTCGTCTAACGTGGAGGAGCCAACGCGCGCCCCACTTCTCAGCGCGCGCAAGGAGAGTTACCTCAGGATTCCAAGCGCTTCTTCGCTCGCTTTCTCAGATTTCGATCCTTCCTTCCCGCCTCGGCTGCGACCGCTCTCTTCCGGTTTTTCTGCCAATCAGTGGCTAGCTGGAAGCGCCAACGAGAGAAAGCCCGGTAGCGCGGCTTCCGGTGTCCTTCGGTTACCTAGATACCTCGCGGCCTAGCTCTCCCGGGCTTCATTTCGGAAACTACCTTGTCTTATAGGGGCGGCGTGAGTTCCGACGGCTGCTCCAAAAATTTGAGGAATTCACATTTAGTTGGCTGCGAGGAAGACCCCCTGATGAAGGAAAAAGGCCTTTCGAATTGGTAGAGGCCTTAGTCCCTTGGCACTGGCTGTATGGCAGGGATCTCCAACCTTGGTAACTTTAAGACTTGTGAACTTCAACTCCCAGAATTCTTCAGGCCGCTGGCTGAGGAATTCTGGGAATTGAAGTGCACAAAATCTTAAAGTTGCCAAGGTTGGAGATCCCTACTCTATGGCGCCTCATGATCTTTGAGCTCGCAAGATAGGCAGTGGATTATGGAAAGAGTTAAAACATTGATGACAGCGTTTCACAACTTCCAACAACTTTAAAACCTGTGGACTACAATTCCCAGAATTCCCCAGCCAGCACGGTTTGGCATGGGTGGACTTCAACTCCCAGAATTCCCCAGCCACAGTTGCAAAACATTGATTTATTCTTCTGCCCCTGGAGAAGAATAAGTGTATTTCCTGACAGTTAGAACAATTAATCAGTGGAACAGAAGTTGCCTCCAGAAGTTGTGAATGCCCCAACACTGGAAGTCTTTAAGAAGATGCTGGATAGCCATTTGTCTGAAACGGTGTAGGGTTTCCTGCCTAGGCAGGGGGTTGGACTAGAAGGCCTCCAAGGTCCCTTCCAACTCTACTATTGTATTGTATTGTATCCATGACGGTTGTGTCCCGGTGTCATGTGATCCACTTTTGCAACCTTCTGACGAGCAAAGTCAATGAGGAAACCAGATTCACTTAACAACCGTGTTACTAAGTGAAGAACTGACATGATTCGCTTAAGAAATGGTGGCGAGAGAAGGCGTAAAATGGGGCAAAAGTCACTAACCAACTTCTCATTTTAGCAACATGAATTTTGGGCTCAATTGTGGTTGTAAGTTGAAGACGGCCCAAGGGTGAAATCTGGAGAACCGATAGTGGAAATTTTGAGTAGTTCGGAGAACCAGCAAATACCACCTCTGGCTGGCCCCAGGGTGGGGTGGGAATGGAGATTTTGCAGTATCCTTCCCCTGCACGCCCACCAAGCCATGCCCACAGAAAGGGTAGTAAAAAATTTTTTGCATTTTACCACTGGGACTTCCTCTATTTACAAGGGTGGGTGGCAGCATCCGAGATCATGGGATCGCCATTTGTGAGTTTCCCAGCTGACAAGTAAGGTGAATGTGATCCCAAAGGTGCTTTTTTTTCCAAGAGGCAATTGGATTTTCTGTTTTTTCTTTGAAGACTATTCGCATCTCATGCCAGAAGCTTGGATGAAGAGCTGAAGAACCTCCTCGGATGAGAAGCGAAACGTCTTCAAAGAAAAACCATTTTTCTTGTAACTGTGAGAGGGATCTTGGAGTCCTAGTGGACAACCATTTAAATATGAGCCAGCCGTGTGCAGCAGCTGCCAAAAAAGCCAACACAGTTCTAGGCTGCATCAACAGAGGGATAGAATCAAGATCACGTGAAGTGTTAATACCACTTTATAAGGCCTTGGTGAGGCCACACTTGGAATACTGCATTCAGTTCTGGTCGCCACGATGTAGAAAAGATGTGGAGACTCTAGAAAGAGTGCAGAGAAGAGCAAGAAAGAGGATGAGGGGACTGGAGACAAAAACATATGAAGAACGGTTGCTGGAATTGGGTACGTCTAGTTTGATGAAAAGAAGGACTAGGGGAGACATGATAGCAGTCTTCCAATATCTCAGGGGTTGCCACAAAGAAGAGGGAGTCAAGCTATTCTCCAAGGCACTTGAGGGTAGAACAAGAAGCAATGGGTGGAAACTAATCAAGGAGAGAAGCAACTTAGAACTGAGCAGAAACTTCCTGACAGTTAGAACAATTAATCAGTGGAACAGAAGTTGCCTCGAGAAGTTGTGAATGCCCCAACACTGGAAGTCTTTAAGAAGATGTTGGATAGCCATTTGTCTGAAACGGTATAGGGTATCCTGCCTAGGCAGGGGGTTGGACTAGAAGACCTCCAAGGTCCCTTCCAACTCTGCTATTGTATTGTATTGTATTGTATTGTATTGTATTGTATTGTATTGTATTGTATTGTTCACCTTTCTCTCTCTCTTGGTGGTGGTGGGGAAAGCACCTTTGGAACAACTCATTGTGTAATATAGGCAGTCTTGCATTTACAACAATTGAGACCATAATTTCTGTTGTTAAGTGAGGCAATTGTTAAGCCAGGTGGTCCACAAAATCATTGCAATTGTTAAGTGAACCATGCGTCTTTAAACAAATCTTGCTTCCCCTGCTGACTTTGAAATGTCCAACTGGGAAACATCTTCCCAAATGGTGATAGAAACATCCTGGGACACTACAGCGGTCATCAATACATGCTGACATGCCAAGATTTGGCATCACTGTGGGGGATATCTCAAAGGTGCTGTTTTCAAGAGACAACTGGACTTTCTGGTTTTTCTTTGGTTTCGCTTCTCATGCCAGAAGCTTGGATGAAGAGCTGAAGAAGCTTCTGGGATGAGAAGCGAAACGTCTTCAAAGAAAAACCAGAAGGCACAGTTGCCTCTTGAAAAAAAAAACAGCACCTTTGGGACAACCATGACCTGGATAAGTCAATGGGATGTGCTTTTGACACAACTCTTGCCAACTTATGGTAAGCTTATAGTGACATCTTGTGGAGATGAATGGAGTTGTGGAGAAGAGAATCCTTGTAGTTCTCTCTCTTTTTAACAGATTAACAGAGTTGGAAGGGATCTTATAGGTCCATGATGGTGAATGTGGAGCCATTTGTTAGGGCAGGCAAGGCTGGAGCTCTGTCAGCTCCAGCGCGCATGTGTGTGCTGGCCAGCTGTCACCGGCCTTCTTTTTCAGCCGTTTTTCGCCTTCCGGAGGCTTACCTGAAGCCTCCGGAGGGCGAAAAACAACCCAACGTGCAAACTGGAACCCAACGTGCAAACCTCTGGAGCCTGGGGAGGGCGAAAAATAGATCCATTCTGGGAGGTCGGGGGTCGTGTACGCATGTGCGTGGAGGGTTCGCATGGATAGCAGTATGGGTGAGGGCATGCCCCCACATGACCTCCCCTGTGCTCCCCCCGCTTTTGGCAAAAATGTTAGCCATCAATGTTATAGGTCAGGGGTCAGCAAACGTAAACACTCAAAGAGCCATTTGGACCCGTTTCCCACCGAAAAGAAAACACCGGGAGTCACAAGGGTCCTAACCGGAAGCCCCCCGTTCAATTCTGCAGCTGACCGGAAGTTCAGTTCCCCCACCATAAAGTCTCCTCCTAGCGCGTCGTCCTTTTTCCTCTACCTGTCATAACCGAAAGCCCTATCAATTGTGGAGACAAATGGAAAACCCTCCCCTTGCCATAGAGTCTTCTCCTGGCGCACTGTGCTTCTCTCCCCTCCTCCCACTAGAAGCTCCTCTCAAAATTGTGGCGCCGACCGGTGACGGAGCCGCAGCAGAGGGAGGAAAGAGCCACATGCGGCTCCAGAGCCGCAGTTTGCTGAGCCCTGTTATAGGTTATCTAATCCACAGACACCCCTGCTCTGAACACCAATCATCTAGTCCAACCCCCCTCTCTGAACGCCAACACCTACACAGTAGTCAAGAGACAATCAAAAAGCCAAAAAAGGAAACAAAAAGACCAAATTATCTCTTCACCAGCAATCAACATCCAGATGAGCATATTTAACCTCAAAATTTATATTAGACCAACAATCCAAAAGCAAACAATACCCCAGTCAAGGAACTACCAACTCAGACAAATAAGCAAACAGCAAATAATATCCTTGAAATGTGGATTTACAAGTGGCTGCGATTTATAAGCTGGGTTGACAAAATCAGAAATGAGCTGGTGATAAGCTGCCTGGGGAAGCCAAGGGAAATCAATCAAAACCATTAAAAAGCGTAAGTTAGAATATTTTGGACATGTGATGCGACACCCAGAAAAATACGGCATCCTTCACTTAATCCTCCAGGGAAAGATTGAAGGCAAAGGAGGTCCGGGGGAAGAACAGTTGCAGGAACTGGGTATGTTTAGCTTAAGAGAAAGAAGGACTAGGGGAGACATGATAGCAGTCTTCCAATATCTCAGGGGCTGCCACAAAGAAGAGGGAGTCAAACTATTCTCCAAGGCACCTGAGGGCAGGACAAGAAGCAATGGGTGGAAACTAATCAAGGAGAGAAGCAACTTAGAACTGAGGAGGAATTTCCTGACAGTGAGAACAATCAATCAGTGGAACAGAAGTTGCCTCCAGAAGTTGTGAATGCCCCAACACTGGGAGTCTTTAAGAAGATGTTGGATAGCCATTTGTCTCAAACGGTATAGGGTTTCCTGCCTAGGCAGGGGGTTGGACTAGAAGACCTCCAAGGTCCCTTCCAACTCTACTATTGTATTGTATTATTGTAAGAAGAACATCATGGCTTCAAAATCTAAAGGACCGGTTTGGACAAAACTCAGCAGCAAACTTTTTCATGCGATTGTTGATAAAAATAGGATCGGCAACATGCAATGACGGATGTGGTACAAGAAGAAATAATATCCTATTCAGGGAACTACCAAGAACACCCACCAACTCAGATAGGGCAAGCGACTTGTATGTAGACAAGAAAGCAAACCCACTCCCTGCTAATGCTGATGATGTTACCTAGGTTGGGTAATGAAATGTCTAATCTAATTGTAGATTGTTTGCCTACAAGTGGCTTGCCCTGTTGGTGTTTTTGTGGGAGTGGTCTTGATGATTCATTGATTAGGCAGCTGCTTATTGCAGGGGTGTCCAAACTTGGGAACTTTAAGACTTGTGGACTTCAACTCCCAGAATTCCCCAGCCAGCCATGCTGGCTGGGGAATTCTGGGAGTTGAAGTCCACAAGTCTTAAAGTTCCCAAGTTTGGACACCCCTGGCTTATTGTTAGCTTGCTTGCCTGAGTCGCTAATTCCTTGACGGGGGTTATTGTTTACTGCTTGATTTTGTGGTCTAGTATTAATTTTGCTCTTAATCTCGGCTTGTCTGGGTATTGACTGCTGGCGAAGAGGTGACAGGGCAAGATGCTAGTCTATAAAAAGAGAGCAAGCCCCACACCCTTCTGCAACTGATGATGTTACCCATTTGGGGAATGAAATGTCTGCAAGAAAACAACCAAGCTCAGAGAATGAATATAGACACGTACCCTATATGCGTAAATTAGGGAAGGTGCTCACAAAGTTAAAATTACCAAACGTGAATAAATAACCATCCAAAACCATGAACAACAAATTGAAAGGATTAAAAACATATTAACCAAAAACATACAACATGGGACAGTGTCAACTAGTAACTTATGAACGGCAACAAACTGTGGAGAAGTTAGTAAAACAATTCCATGAAAAGTTTCCTGATAAGCCAAAGGGTCCCCCTGGGGGGAGGGGGGGGGGAGAGGTGGTTAATTTTGTTATGTTAACTTTTGTGTTATTCTCTTTTCAGGAAACGTTTTTCTTCTGAGGAGAGGCCGCCTGTCAGGCCTGCAGTCATATTCCCTTTTAGGATCTTTGGCCTGCCACACTCTTTGTTTCATTATGCTGTTTCATTAGTGTAGTCATTGGGAGCGGGGAATAGAAAGGAGTAGAATTGTGGAATGTGTTGTTGTCATTCTTTTCTAGAAGCCCAAGGTCATCTTTTGTCTCCGCACCTCTGCACCTGACCGGAACCTGCTGGGTGGAGATGCCAGCGTGGCCGAAGACGATTGGACCATGCGATGGATTGATGGGCGTGGGGATAAGATCATGAACTTTCAACTGGGTGGAATCCCAGGAAGCTTTTAGATTTGGGATTCCACAGTTTGTTGCCAACATGTCTGTCTTATTCAATTGGAACTTTAAGGATAGCTCTGCCTTGGACTTTGATTTAATTCTGCATGATATTTGGAACGCTGACAGTAATACAGCCATCCTGCAGGATCGCCAGCTGTGCCTTTAGTCGTAATGCCAATACAGCTGAAGCCAATCTGATTTTAGGTGTTTTTTTTTTAATGCTCTGCCCATTGGTTTTTATTATCATTATTATTTTTTCTACTGGAACAATCAGGTCATCATGCTACGCCGCTTACTCAACTCCCACTCTAATGGTAAAACAATGGACTTTTATTTCATTTGAGTCGGCTTCAAGAACACAACTAGTAGGGGTCATTTCAGGGTTTTTGGAAAAGTTGGCCTATTTTTTTCCCCCTCCACTTTAGTGATAAATCCCCAGGTAATAGAAGCAGGTGGTTGTTTTGTCATGCAATTTCACTTTACAATAATTTGTCCATCCAAGTAAATTTCTGATAAAGTTAAGCTGTTTTTTACCCTGCAACCTCATCCATTTATTGCATTTCTATCCTGCCGTAATCATTTCAACTCTCAGCAGCTGCCGGAGGTTGAAACAGAGAATATCAATCTTAAAACACTATGATCTACCGCCTTTTTATACTATGCTTTCAAAAAGTTTATGGAGGGAAAAAATCTACAGCTGAAATCTGCAGCGGTCTGAAATAGGTATACCAATTGAGTATGCAATGGCTGCAGTTTTTAAGTGATATCGCGAAATAGAAATATGTTTGATTTGTGGTTGCATACTAAAAGGGAGAATCATTTTCGTATTTTAATCCAGCGATTTCTAAACTAACAACGTGCAGCAAGAATTATTTTCGATTAAGATACAAAATGCATATCCCACTCTAGGCATAACTCAGGCAGTCCTCAGGTTGTGACCATAATGGAGCCTGCCCATCAGGTCGTAAAGTTGTGACGCTTAGTAAATCGGATCACCCACGACTGACCTGATTGTATGACCTTTTCTCTCTCTCGTGGTGTTAAGTGAACCCATGGTTCTCTCTATGGGAGTGTCTCTTTGTCTGTCTGTCTGTCTGTCTGTCTGTCTGTCTGTCTGTCTCTCTCTCTCTCTCTCTCTCTCTCTCCCCGTCCCTCCCTCCCTTTCTGTCTCTTTTCATCAGCTTCTTTTGAATCCTTGTTCACAATTCCACAGATTAAAGTTCTATCTCAATGTTAATGTGATGATTGATAGTTGTTATAGATGGGAAAAAAAAAAAAACAAAAAGTATTTTAAAAAATAAAGTTCTACCTCAAATTGAACTTTTTCAACTTTAATCCAAGATATGCCGGAGCCAGTTGAAGAAATATTTTTTTAAAAACAAAAAGTGAACCCAAGTCCCCAAATGATGTTACATGGCAATCATTGTTTGTATGGCCTCCTCTTTGAAAGGCAAGGAAACCTGGATTCCTGCAGTGGGAAAATGGCAACCCCAGACCAGCTTTCCCCTGCCTTTGACCCATCATGCTCCTCTTCTCAGAATCTATAAGCCAGGATGGCTTGTCTGGAGAGAACAGATCTTAATCGCCCCAGTTCTAGAGATGCTTTCTCTGAAAACAGCGGTGGTTGACTTGTGGTTTAATGCCGCAGTGGTGAAAAACGTTTCAGGCCAATCCTTCGTTTTACTTCGACAAAAAAACCACGTGCGTCCCGCGATTTTGCCACAGCCGGACCCATCCGGAGGTGCTTAAATGGCTCCGACGCTCATGTTAATGATTTCAACGAAGGTATTTTCAATGCAGTGACAGAGTTGGACGTTGGGGTCTGGGCTAGGGGTCCCTCCTCCAGTTTTGTGGGTCGTGGGAAGCCTCGTCTGTTCCGTGGGCTTTTCCTTCAGTTGCTGGAGGCCTAGAGGTAAACATTCAGGGCAGAAAAGGGGCGAAAAAAATAAACCAAGTTAAACGTGGGAGAGTGGAAACACTCAGATGATGTTAGGCATAGAAAAGTGATGGTGAACCTTTGGGAGGTGTGTCAGAGGCGGCACGCAGAGCCCTCTCTATGGGCACGCACACTGGTATTCGCCGTGGGCGTGCCCTAAAAACAGCCAAAACGAATCCATTTTCCGGGCCTTTTCCCAGCATTCTGGAAATTTTGCAATGGTTTTTCCCACAAAAACTATTACAAAAATGCCCTGAAAATGCCCCGAAAGCAGCCCCCCCCCAAACAGTCCAAAAACAGGCATGTGCACGCCAGCCAGCTGGTCTTCGGGTTTCTGGTCCTCCAGCATGGGCACATACAGCCCCTTGTCTGGTTTGGCCACTCGGTGCCGAAAAGGTTTGCCATCCCTGGCAGGAGCCGAAGGGCAAGCAAAAAGCGACTGAAAGCATTGAGATACGATGGCTTACGTGTAATAATCGGATCGAAATCCCTCGTTTCTGTGGCCACATCGGAAGCACAAACTTGTCCAACTTGGATGAGGAGGGACATGATGTCTTCGTACAGGGGAGGGAAGGCTTGGCAGAAGGAGACCAAGCAGGGCAGGGTAGGCATAAAAAACGTGTAACGCTTGGCCTCGGTTAGAACTGTGGAGACCACAGAAATAGCAGTTTGAAAGAACAGTAGTGATTTGCAGAAGACGGTTGCTTAACGTATTTTTTGGAGTATAAGACGCACCTTTCCCCCCCAAAAGAGGGTGAAAAATTGGGTGTGTCTTATACACCAAATGTAGCCCTGCCCACCCGCCGCCTCCCACCCTTTGGCCTCTGCCTCCCAATAGTTTACCTCCTTGCAGCAAACGCAGAAGCAGCAATAGGCTATGGCAATCCTTGCAACCTGAAACAGCTGATGATCGGGAGGCCTGTGCTGAAATTGAAAGTGAAACTTGCTGTTTGCTGCAAGGAGGTAAATTGCTGGGAGGCAGAAGCAGATTTTGGTTTTCTTCAGCTAATCGGCCTGTTTGCTGCAAGGAGGTAAGTCAATAACTATAAATGCCTATAGAATGTTGAAATGATTAGACTTATTTTTTAAAGACTGCTTTATTTTTGTTCTAGACAACTTAACAAAATGAAGATGCTTTTTAAAACAAATGTTTGATCTGAAGAGGCCCAGTGTATTATATCTTTTAAATAGCAGAGAATAACTATACTTCCAGAAAGCACATCAATTTTAACAGCATCTGTAAAAGTATAGTCTGAAATGTAACACTACAAACAGTGTATATTGTCTGCACTGTTTGCTGTTTGTTGCAAGGAGGCAAATTGCTGGGAGGCAGAGGCAAAAGATTCCTCTCCAAAAGCTATGTGCGTCTTATACTTCAGAGCATTTTATACTCCGAAAAATACGGTAACTACAGGTAGTCCTCGACTTACGACCAACATTGGCTTCTATGGCTAAGCAAGGAACTATTAAGGGAAGCGTGCCTGATTTTACGACCTTTTCTGCCAGGGTTGTTAAGTAAATCGTAGCTGCTGTTAAGCGAATCATGCGGTCGATAAGCAGATTCGGCTTCCCGCATGGATTTTGCCTGGCAGACGATGGCTGGGAGCATGGCAAAAAGTGACCACATGACCATGGGATGCGTCAACCGTCATAAATACACGTGAATGGCCAAGCGCGCAAATTCTGATCACGTGACTTCGCAATGTAAATTTGGGGCTCAACTGTGATTGTTAAGTCTTACTGAGCCCAAAATTTATGTTGGTAAATGAGACATCTGAGTTTTGCCCCATTTTACGACCTTTCTTGCCACCGTTTTAAAGCAAATCACTGCCGTTGTTAAGTTATTGACTTAACATGGTTGCTAAGTGAGTCTGGCTTCTCCATTGACTTTGTCAGAAAGTCGCAAAAGGGGATCGCATAACCCTGGGACCTGGCAACCGTCATAAATGTGAGTCCGTTGCCGAGCATCTGAATTTAAATTACATGATTATAGGAATGCAGCAATGTATGACCAGTGCAAAAAATGATACGGCCCTTTCTTCAGTGACTTTGAACGGTCACTAAATGAACTGTCGTAACTCAAGGACTACCTGTAAATACATACTAATTCATACAAACTATTCTCCAGGGCACCTGAGGGTAGAACAAGAAGCAATGGGTGGAAACTAATCAAGGAGAGAAGCAACTTAGAACTGAGGAGAAACTTCCTGACAGTGAGAACAATTAATCAGTGGCACAGAAGTTGCCTCCAGAAGTTGTGAATGCTCCAACACTGGAAGTCTTTAAGAAGATGTTGGATAGCCATTTGTCTGGAACGGTATAGGGTTTCCTGCCTAGGCAGGGGGTTGGACTAGAAGACCTCCAAGGTCCCTTCCAACTCTGCTATTGTATTCTCACCACTGTCAAACTACTCACTAAGGCTGCATTACTATTACTATTAGTCTTCTCATAGTTCCTATCACCCATCTCTTCCCACTTATGACTGCAGGACTGTAACTTTGTGGCGTTTATCCTTTACAATTTATATTGATATTGATAGTTTCCTGATTGCTTATTTGTACCCTATGACTATCATTAAGTGTTGTACTTAGGATTCTTGATGAATGGATCTTGTCTTTTTATGTACACTGAGAGCATCTGCACCAAAGACAAATTCCTTGTGTGTCCAATCACACTTGGCCAATAAAGAATTCAATTCTATTCTATTCTATTCCCTTCTCTTCCATTCCATTCCATTCCATGTTCTGTTGTTCTTTCTATCCTGTCCTGTCCTGTCCTGTCTGTCCTGTCCTACTCTATTCTATTCTATTCTTCCATCCTATCCTACCTTATCCTATCCTATCCTATTCATGACGGACAACGTAAACAGACTGGGGAAAGCAATGTCACTCAACTCACCAGGAAGGGCAAAATGGGTACTGCGTTTTCCCCACTCCAAACAAGAGATCTGGTTCCAGAAATGGAATCCCAGAGACGGAAAGTCCCTTTTGACTTTCCAGCACCAACTAGGTTCCAGGGTTAGATTGTTCCAGGGCTAACCTGCCTTACCTGTCAGCAGGGTTCCCATGACGTTGATAGCCAAGCGTGCCACGCTGAGAGACTTGGGTAGCGCATACTGAATGCACAAGTAAGAAAGCAACTGGATAGCGAAGATCTGGAACAGGGAGAAGCAAACCATTCACTAAGGCTGCACTGCTGTTACTATTAGTCTTCTCATCGTTCCTATCCCCCGTCTCCTCCCACTTATGACTGCAGGACTGTAACTTTGTGGCTTGTATCCTTATGATTTATATTGATATTGTTTCCTGATTGCTTATTTGTACCCTATGACTGTCATTAAGTGTTGTACCTTAGGATTCTTGATGAATGTATCTTGTCTTTTTATGTACACTGAGAGCATCTGCACCAAAGACAAATGCCTTGTGTGTCCAATCACACTAAGTAAGTAAGTAAGTAAGTAAGTAAGTAAGTAAGTAAAGGAAAGGAGGAAGGAAGGAAGGAAGGAAGGAAGGAAGGAAGGAAGGGAAGGAGGGAGGGAGGAAGAAAGGAAGGGAGGGAGGGAGGAAGGAAGGAAGGAAGGAAAAAAGAAAGGGAAAGGAAAGGAAAGAAGGAAAGAAAGAAAGGGAAAGGAAAGGAAGGAAAGAAAGAAAAGAAGGAAGAAACAAAGAAGGAAGAAAAAAGAAAGAAAGAAAGAAAGAAAGAAAGAAAGAAAGAAAGAAAGAAAGAAAGAAAGAAAGAAAAAAGGGAAGGAAGGAAAGGAATGGAAAGGAAAGAAAGCAGTCAAGAAAGATCTTTTAAGCAGGCGTGTCAAACTCAAGGCCTGCAGCCTGATTCCAACTCGTGGGGTGCTTAGATCTGGCCCACGGAGCCAGCCTGGAAATATCAACAAAATGGCCCGCAGTGCCTATGGCGCCAAAAACGAGCTGTGGGGGGCCATGCACACACACCCCTGCTCCCCGTTTTCAGCCTCCACCACCTCCTGCAGCTGAAAATGGGCTGCGGGGGCCTGCGCAACCCGTTTTCAGCCTCCACGTTTTTGGCCGGCAGAGAGGCTGCAGGAGCCGTGGAGGCCAAAAAACAGGCAGCCCTGAGGGAGGGGGGAACCTCGTGCGTCTCCCCGCCCTCACATACGGTGAGGAGAAGGGGGTGGGAGGCAGCTGAGTGAGCTGGTACCTGCTTCTCCAGTTCAGGCTGAGCAATCAGTTCGGGGATGAAGTCCAGGCAGATATGCATAGAAGGGATGCCAGCCACGGTTAGGGAAAGCAGCTCACAAGGGTAGCCCTGTTCGAAGAGAAAGGGAAGAAAAAAATGGGCCCTGCGAGAAATCTGGCTTAGCCCTGCCTGTTTCAAGCAAAACCAAAGGAGAATATTTGTAGCTCAGGGTTGAGCTACATGAGAAGTCCTTGGTGTTTTCTTGCAGACATTTTATTACCCAACTCGGTAACATCATTAGTGCTAGAAGGGAGTGGGGACTGCAGAAGGGAGGAGGAGGGGGAGCAGAAAGGATTGTGGGGGTCCTTGGTGCTCTCTGAGCTTGCTTGTTTTCTGGCAGACGTTTCATTACCCAACTAGGTAACATCATCAGTGCTAGTTTATATTCTGGTGTCTTTAACAAGATCTATAGACTTCGCCCAGCTTCTGCCAACCTAGCAGTTCGAAAGCACGTAAAAAATGCAAGTAGAAAAATAGGGATCACCTTTGGTGGGAAGGAAACAGCGTTCTGTGTGCCCTCGGCATTGAGTCATGCCGGCCACGTGACCACGGAGATGTCTTCGGACAGCGCTGGCTCTTTGGCTTTGAAACTGAGGTGAGCACCGGCCCCTGGAGTCGGGAACGACTAGCACATATGTGCAAGGGGAACGTTTACCTTTATAGACTATGCAAAAGGGACAATCAACAAGCTCAAAAGAGAACAAAAAGATTCCAGCACCTCTCCACCAGCAATCAGGACCCAGATCAGCATAGATCAGGGGTATCAAACTGGTGGCCCGCAGGCCAGATGCGGCCCGCGAAGGCCACTCCCATCCCAGCTCCGCGAAGGGAAAAAATGTCACGAAATGTTACATGAAGGCAGTGAGAGACCGCAAATTTGGCAACCGTGGCCAAATGCCAAATAGGTGGTCTAAAAGTTATGACCGTAATGAACCTTGCCCATTATGGTCATAAGTTGTTAGCAGTCATAAAAATGGGTTGGTTATTAGGGTCGTAACTTGAGGATTACCTGTGTTATTGGATATGACACTTTGAGATCAAGTGACAGATCCCGGGAAACACACCCACCCACACACAATCAAGATCATGTGAAGGGTTAATACCACTTTATAAGGCCTTGGTAAGGCCACACGTGGAATACTGCATCCAGTTTCGGTCGCCACGATGTAAAAAAGATGTGGAGACTCTAGAAAGAGTGCAGAGAAGGGCAACAAAGATGATTAGGGGACTGGAGGCTTAAAACATATGAAGAACGGTTGCAGGAACTGGGCATGTCTAGTTTAATGAAAAGAAGGACTAGGGGAGACATGATAGCAATGGCTCCAATATCTCTTTGCCCCAAAGAGGGAGTCAAACTATTTTCCAAGGCACCTGAGGGCAGGACAAGAAGCAATGGGTGGAAACTAATCAAGGAGAGAAGCAACTTAGAACTGAGGAGAAACTTCCTGACAGTGAGAACAATTAATCAGTGGAACAGAAGTTGCCTCCAGAAGTTGTGAATGTCCCAACACTGGAAGACTTTAAGAAGATGTTGGATAGCCATTTGTCTGAAACGGTATAAGGTTTCCTGCCTAGGCAGGGGGTTGGACTAGAAGATCTCCAAGGTCCCTTCCAACTCTGCTATTGTATTGTATTGAAATCAATCAAGGAGAGAAGCAACCTAGAACTGAGGAGGAATTTCCTGACAGTGAGAACAATGAATCAGTGGAACAGAAGTTGCCTCCAGAAGTTGAAATGCCCCAACACTGGAAGTCTTTAAGATGATGTTGGATAGCCATTTGTCTGAAATGGTATAGGACAGTGATGCTGAACGTTTTTTGGCTCGTGTGCCATAAGGGAGGGGGGAGGAGTGTAGGGGGGTTATGGGTGGGCGTGCCACACCCATAATGCAACGTGCAACCCCCCCAGTGTGCATGCACGCATGAGAGGCGCAACCCCCCCATTTTTATGTATGCTTTTTTCACCCTCCCCAGGCTCCAGAGGCTTTAGAGGAGCCTGGGGAGAGCGAAAACAATCTCACCTGTCCCTCTGGAGGATTCAGGGACCTTCAGGAGGCTTCCTTGAAGCCTCCGGAGGACTAAAAAGCACCCTACGAGCAAACCAGAAGTGACTTCTGGTTTGCTCGTAGGGCCAGTTTAAACCCTCCGGAGGCTTCAGGGAAGCCTTCTGAAGGTCCCTGAAGCCTCCGGAGGGCTTAAACTGACCCTACGAGCAAACCGGAAGTCCATTCCGGAACTTCCGGTTTGCCCACAGGGCCGTTTTTTTGCACTCCGGAAGCTTCAGGGAAGCTCCGGAAGCCTTCAGAGGGCCTCCGGGGGAGGAGGGGGAGGCTCTTTTCACTCTGCCCAGGCTCCTATAAAGCCTCTGGAGCCTGGGGAGGGTGAAAAATGGCTTTAAAAAGGCATGCGCGCTGACCAGCTGACAGGGCAACGTCTTGCGTGCCCTGACAAATGGCTCCGTGTGCCACATGTGGTCCGTGTGCCATAGGTTCGCCATCCCGGGTATAGGGTTTCCTGCCTAGGCAAGGGGTTGGACTAGAAGACCACCAAGGTCCCTTCCAACTCTGCTATTGCATTGTATTGTATTGTAAACCCGTTGAAAGCTATTCAGTGATGGTGAATCTTTTCGGTGCCGAAAAGGGAGCGCACATGCTTGTCTTGGACGCACCCTGGAAGAGGAGCTGCCCAGTGGGCACACGCACCGGAAATTGGAACTTCCGGTTTCCGGCATGCACATGCGCACCAGCCAGGTACTGTTCTGGTTAATGACGTGAGCAACAATCAGCTGGCCGGAGTGCATGCTCACACCAATAAGGGAATACAATACAATACAATAGTAGAGTTGGAAGGGACCTTGGAGGTCTTCTAGTCCAACGCCCTGCCTAGGCAGGAATCCCTATACCGTTTCAGACAAATGGCTATCCAACATCTTCTTAGAAACTTCCAGTGTTGGAGCATTCACAACCTCTGGAGGCAACTTCTGTTCCACTGATTAATTTTTCTAACAGTCAGGAAATTTCTCCTCAGTTCTAAGTTGCTTCTCTCCTTGATTAGTTTCCACCCATTGCTTCTTGTCCTGCCCTCAGGTGCCTTGGAGAATAGCTTGACTCCCTCTTCTTTGTGGCAACCCCTGAGATACTGGAATGCTGCTATCATGTCTCCCCTAGTCCTTCTTTTCATTAAACTAGCCATGCAGCCGTTCTTCATATGTTTTAGTCTCCAGTCCCCTAATCCTCTTGGTTGCTCTTCTCTGCACTCTTTCCAGAGTCTCAACATCTTTTCTACATCTTGGCGACCAGAACTGAATGCCGTATTCCAAGTGTGGAAGACCAGATCTTCCAATTTTGGGCACTGCCGCACACACAAATGCCAGCTGATTGTCATGGGCGCATGCGCGCCAGAAAACCGGAAGAGGAATGGGCGATGCTGCGTGTGCCAGGGGACATGGTTCCACATGCCACTTTGGGCACACATGTCATAGGTTCGCCATCACGGGTACAGATGGTCCGGCATGGCATGAGCAGCCAAGTTGTCAAAGGAGCAGCTAAAAACACAAACGCACACCTGGAAGTGGACCAGCTTAGCAATGTTGGGGTCGGCGATGAACATCTGGTGCACAAGACAGCAAACCAGGCACTGGACTTCCCTCAAGTTGCAGAGAAGGCTGTCTTCTACGTCCTCCCCGTCTCCTCCTTCCTCCTCTTCCTCCTCCTCCTCTTTGACCTGCTTGTTTGGAGGACTGCGTGTGGCACTTCCCGGCTGGCTCTTTAGCCGCCTGGTGGAATTCCTGTCCAGAGGACTTTCTTCTTCCAAAGGCAAGCAAATCTCCAGGAGGATCTGCACTGCGGCGCTATCCTGGAAGAAGGGAAGTCAGGAGCAAGCAAGCAGGTTGAGACCAGTCAACATCCAGCTCGAGAATCCAAATAAAAGTTCATTTCGTTTCCGAAAACTTTACTGTTTACTGAATGCACTGCCTGGTAAGGTCGAAGCAAAACTACCGTATTTTTCAGAGTATAAGACACAGCTTTTTCCCTCAAAAAAGAGGGCGAAAATCTGGGTGCGTCTTATACACTGAATACAGAGTTTTATGCCTCCCGAAACCCCGCTCCTTCACCAAAATGGACCTACATAGCCTTTAGGAGGCTTATAGAGAGTTCCTGGGGGCTGGGGAGGGCAGAAATGAGTGGAAAACGGGCTGTTTTTTGCTCAATTCTGCCCCTACCCCCAGCCCCCAGGAGGACTCATCCTCCTAAAGCAGGGGTGTCCAAACTTGGCAACTTTAAGACTTGTGGACTTCAACTCCCAGAATTCTGGGACTTGAAGTCCACAAGTCTTAAAGTTGCCAAGTTTGGACACCCCTGTCCTAAAGGCTATTCATGCCCTTTTTTTTTTGGAAAAAAACGGGCCCATTTTTGCGAAAAACGGGCCGTTTTTGGGAGGTCTGCAAAGTGCAAAAACTTTTTTTTTTAAAATGTGCCTCTTCAAAATCTTGGTGCGTCTTAAACTCTGAAAAATACGGAGACTCTGAGGTCCCCAGGCGCCGGTTCATAGAATGAAACAATAATTTTTCCAGTCAAACCCCCAACCTCTCACGTCTTCCATGAAAACAAGTGCACTTTGTCATGGGAACTGTCTGCTTCAAGGCCTCACCTGTTATGAAGTCCTTGAAAAGGTTCCAGGCTCTCACCGTCTTCAGAGGAATGGTGGAGGTTTCGTTTCTCCAGCCAACCCATTCTAAAGCAACATCCCCCCCCCCCCCATACCTCTATTGGTAAGTTGAGACGAAGAGGCACGTAGCTGTCCAAGTTTCAAACTTTACACTAGGATGCAAAGAAACCAGGAGGTGGTGAATTCTAGTCCCACCTTAGACACCAAAGCCAGCTGGGTGACTTGGCCCAATCACCAGGAGATGGCGAGTTCTAGTTCCATTCTAGGTATGAACACTGGCTGGGTGACTTTGGGGCAATCTCTGTCTCTCTGTCTCTCTGTCTCTCTCTGTCTCTCTCTCTCTCTCCCCCCTCCTTCTTTCTCTCTCCCTCATACACACACACTTTGTCTAACACTGTCTCTCTCACTCACTCTCTCTCTCTCTCTCTCTCACACACACACACACACACTATCTCTAACTCTCTCTTTCTGTCTCTCACTCATTCTCTCTCTCTCCCTCCCTCCTTCTTTCTCTCTCCCTCATACACACACACTTTGTCTAACACTGTCTCTCTCACTCACTCACTCTCTCTCTCTCTCTCTCACACACACACACACTATCTCTAACTCTCTCTTTCTGTCTCTCACTCATTCTCTCTCTCTCCCTCCCTCCCTCCTTCTTTCTCTCTCCCTCACACACACACACTTTGTCTAACACTGTCTCTCTCACTCACTCTCTCTCTCTCTCTCTCACACACACACACTTTGTCTAACACTGTCTCTCTCACTCACTCTCTCTCTCTCTCTCACACACACACACACACTTTAACTCACTCACTCTATCTCTCTATCTCTATCTCACACACACACTTTCTCTAACTCTCTCTCTCTCACACACACACACACACACACTATCTCTAACTCTCTCTTTCTGTCTCTCTCTCTCTCTCTCTCTCTCACACACACACACACACACACATTCACTCACTCACTCTCTTTATCTCTCTATCTCACACACACACTTTCTCTAACTCTCTCTCTCTCACACACACACACACTTTCACTCATTCACTCTCTTTATCTCTCTATCTCTATCTCACACACACACACACTTTCTCTAACTCTCTCTCTCTCTTTAAACCTTTCTCTCTCTCTCTTCATCACGCACACACACTCTTTCTTTATCTAATTCTGTCTCTCTGTCTTTCTCTCTGTCTCTGACTCTTTCAGCCCTACACATTGAGTTGCTCTTGTGGGGAAAATAGGAGGAGGAAGGATATTAAGTATATTCACCGTCTTCAGTTATCTATAAAGTAATAAAGGGGGGGATAAAATGAAGGCTCCTCGGTGGTCTCTGAGCTTGGCCGTTTTCATTATCCAAACTAAGGAACATCTTGAAACAATTCAGCTTCAAACGATTCTCAACCAGTCTGCCCAGCAGCTAAGCTGTTGAAAACTGACCCTTTCAACAGCTGCATGCTTTTAAGATTACCTGGGCGGCCAGCAATGCGTTTTTCAGTTCTTCCCGTGTGACTTCGGGCCCTTCCAGACCCGTGACGTTGTTTTGCAAAGGTTTGACATCCTGATCGGCCGTTTCTTTCAGGTGGGCGCTCAGGTAAGCTTTGGAAGCCAGCAGGTAGCCATTTAGCATATGCAGGGTGATATCCATCAGAGGGGGACACCTGAGGAGGCACAAACAGGGGAAAGACAGAGAAGGGAGGAGGGAGAAGAAGAAGTAGAGGTGTACATGCAGTCCTCGTTTAGCAACCTGTTCAGACCTGACTCCCGAACATCACAAACCCTCCATAGTTAAATACCGTATTTTTCGGAGTATAAGATGCACCAAGGTTTTGAAGAGGAAAATTTAAAAAAAAAGTTTTTGCACTTTGCAAACTTCCCAGAAATGGCCCATTTTTCGTGAAGGGCATGGATAGTCTTATAGGGTGCTGCTGGGGGTTGGGGGGAGCCCTCCCCAGCCCCCAGGATCTCTCTAAAAGCCTTCTAAAAGTTATGCACGGCCATTTTGGTGAAGGGGCGGAGTTTCGGGAGGCAAAAATTGCTGTATTCAATGTATAAGACGCACCCAGATCTTCAGCCTCTTTTTTGAGGGAAAAAGGTGCGTCTTATACTCCGAAAAATACGGTAAATGTTTTCTTTATTAGAAGCGCCAGCAGCCCCGGCAAAAAGTCTCTCTCACATCCAGCAATCTAACCAGGCAGGGAGATGAATACTTGTCTGCCACATCTATTCATCTCCGTCCCCTGCCTTTTATCCCCAGAGCTAGGGTGGGGCTTTGCTAGCAGTGGTGGCTCTCCCGTCCCAAGGGCCAGCCCATAGATTTCCACTGCTCTCCTCTCCTCTGCGCATCCGAGTGTCATGCACTGGACCCAGCTGTTCCTCCTCTTCCTCATCAGCCACCTCCAGACCTGAGGGCTGTTGACTCTCCAACTGAGGGATAACGGACGGCCCAGGCTCTACCTCTGTCTCTCTCTGTCAGCTCCATTCCTTCTTCCCCCTCAGAGCTCTTAGGTTGCCTTGATACTGACCTTGACTCCCACGCCTGCTCCTCCTCTGTTGGAGGGGCCGGCGGCCAACGGGCCACAACACAACCATTCAAAGTTAAAACATCACTGAAAAAAAGTGGCTCATGACCACTTTTTCACACTTATGACACTTCCAGTGTCCCCACGGGATCAAAATTCAGACGCTTATCAATCAACTCCAATTTATGACAGTTGCAATTTCCCGGGGGGGGGGTGTCACATGATCCCCTTGTACGACCTTCTGACAAGCAAAGCCCATGGAGAAGCCAGATTCGCTTAACAACCGTGTGGCTAACCTCACGCGACTGCAAGCGATTGACTTAACCGTGGCGACCTAGAGAAGGAAAACAGCCTTACCTGTGAACCCTTGGATCACACCTTAACACAATCAGGGGATCAATGAGAAGGTCCTTCTGGGTGTACTTCTGCCGTCTGACCGTTTTGCCGGATGGCTGCAGGGCATTCACTGTCATTACCCACAATCTGGAAGAAAAATACATATAAGATACATAGATGATAGATAGATAGATAGATAGATAGATAGATAGATAGATAGATAGATAGATAGATAGATAGATAGATAGATAGATAGATAGATAGATAGATGATAGATAGATAGATGATAGATAGATAGATAGATAGATAGATAGATAGATAGATAGATAGATGATAGATAGATAGATAGATAGATAGATAGAGCTAGAGATAATGGCTCTGTGTGTGCGTGTGTGTATACCAGCATAACTCTGGAACGCCTTGAACAATTTCAATCAAACTTGGTAGACAGATGACTTACCCTCTGGAAACAAATACTGTGGGGTAAGACACCCCTAACACCCCTCAGGGTGTGTGTTCTGTTAAGATACAGCCTGTTGTGCCTTAAAATGGCTTCTACTGTACAGTAGAAGCCATTTAAGGCACAACAGGCTGTATCTTAACAGATGGCATATAAGTTTAATAAGTAAAAAAATAAAAATGAAAATATATCTCTGAGGGAGGTGGGCAGTTAAGGGATCTATATATATATATAAATGGTGCCCCCCCCCCCCCTGTGTGTGTGTGTGTGTGTGTGTTTGTTCCAGTATAACTCTGGAACACTTCAAGCAATTTCAATCAAACTTGGTAGACAGATGACTTACCCTCTGGAAACAAATACTGTGGGGGTAAGACATCCCTAACACCCCTCAGGGTGTGTGTTCTGTTAAGATACAGTCTGTTGTGCCTTAAAATGGCTTCTACTGTACAGAGCAGCAGAGTTGCCATGGTTAACAGCTTCACAGTACTCCACAAGGGGGCTCCCTCTGGTAAAGGGGAAAATCCAACATTAGAAATTACGTTTGGTCCGGACATTTCCCCCCTATAAATAAATACCCGGGCAACGCCTGGTTATCGGCTATTTAATATAAATATTAAGAATTTCCAGAACTGGCAGGCTAAATCAGGGCAAGGCTCAGGTTAGAGCAAATGTCTGTCTTCCACTGGCCAGCCAGGTGTAATAGGCAGAAGGGATCACCTGGAGGAACTGTCAGGTGCGAAGAATCAATAATACCTGGTTTGTTATTGCTATATAGAGGTAGTCCTCGACTTGCAATAGTTCATTTAGGGACCGTTCAAAGTTACGACGGCACTGAAAGGAGTGACTTAGGGTCGTTTTGCAGACGGACGACCGCTGCGGCTTTCCTGTGGTCAGACGATTATAATGGAGATGCTCGGCAACTGACTCACATTTATGACCGTTGCAGTGCAAGCAGAGTCCACGGGGAAGCTGGATTCATTTAACAATCGTGCAACTAATTTAACTGCAGTGATTCGCTTAAGAACTGCGAGGAGAAAGGTCGTAAAATTCACTTGACAAATGTCTCGCTTAGTGACAAAGGTTTCGGGCTCAGGCGTGGTCGTAAGCCAAGGACCACCTACACACAGGAATATGGCTTGCCCTTTCATATTAATACCAGATGAACACTCAAGAAGTAAGAAGAAGAAGCTGCCCACTCAAGACAAACAAGCTAACATTAAACAATAGCCTAATCTACCCCAGGAGTTGCTGATACAGGTCGTCAGAGGGATTTACGGCCACAACTGAAATCCAAGCAGGACAGGTAGACACTTCAACAGGTAGTTAAGACTGCAAAAAAACACCCAATGGCTACCAGCCTGCCTTCCAGTGAGTATCTGTATATTATGAAGGTCAGAAGGAGGGCTGAGAAAATATCCACAGACCCCTCACATCCTGGACACAAACTCTTTCAACTCCTCCGCTCAGGATGGCACTCTAGGGCATTGCATGCCAAAACAACTAGATAGAAACCCCGGTGCCATCACCCGGTGCAATCCCCACAACACTCTCTCACCCATGTAGTATGGCTGTATTATCATTATCTTTCTCATCTTTTCTACAACCTTCTCCTATTGGTATCTTATGATTATATTACCTCTTTTGTATGTACACTTGTTGTTTGTATGTTTATATGTACCGTGATTATATTAGCTTGTTGTTTATATGTACACTGAGAGTTTATGCACCGGAAACAATTCCTTCTGTATCCAATCACATTTGGCAGGTAACTTATTCCAATTCCAAATCCAATTCCAAATTTCAAATCCCAATTCCAAAATCTAATTCAAATCTAAATCCCAATTTCCAATTCCAAATTCAATTCCAAATCCCAATTGTAAATTCAATTCCAAACCCCAATTCCAAATTCAATTCCACATCCCAAATCCAAATCCAATTCCAAATTTCAAATCCCAATTCCAAATTCCAAAATCTAATTCAAATCTAAATCCAAATTTCCAATTCCAAATTCAATTCCAAATCCCAATTGTAAATTCAATTCCAAACCCCAATTCCAAATTCAATACCCCAATTCCAAATTCAATTCCAAATTCCAAATCCCAATTCCAAATTCCAATCCCAAATCCCAATTCCCAAATCCAAATTCAATTCTAAATTCCAATCTCAATTCCAGAATCGCAATTCCAAATTCAATTCCAAATCCCAATTCAAATTCCATATCCCAATTCCAAATCCCAATTCCCAATTCAATTCAATTCCAAATTCAGAATCCCAATTCCAAATCCCAATTCCAAATCCCAACTCCATATCCCAATTCCAAATCCTAATTCTAAATTCCAATTCCAAATTCCAAATTCCAATTCCAAATCCTAATTCCAAATCCCAATTCCCAATTCAATTCCAAATCCCAATTCCATATCCCAATTCCATATCCCAATTCTAAATCCCAATTCCAAATTCAATTCCAAATCCCGATTCCATATTCCGATTCCATATCCCAATTCCAAGTTCCAATTCCCAATTCCCAATTCCAAGTTCCAATCCCAAATCCAAATTCAATTCCAAATCTCAATTCCAAATCCCAATTCCCAATTCAATTCCAAATCCATATCCCAATTCCAAATCCCAATTCTAAATCCCAATTCCAACTTCCAATTCCAAATCCCAATTCCAAATCCCGATTCTAAATCCCAATTCTATGGACTCCCAAGAACACTCCCACCAACACTGCCAAGCCTGTATATATATAGGGAGCAAGTCCCACTACCTTCTAGCACTGATGATGTTATCTAGTTGGATCATGAAACGTCTGCCTGAAAACAAGCAAGCTCAGAGAGCACCAAGGACCCTCCTCCTCTACCTCCTCCTCTTCCTCCCCTTTGAGCACTGACGATATTCCCTAGTTAGGTCATGAAACATCTGCAAGAAAACCACCAAACTCAGGGAGCCCCCAAGGGCCCTACAGTTCAACCCTGAGGTACAAATATCCCATTCTATCGGCAACGGTGCTCCTTTGCGAAGGTCTCTACCGTCCTAACATCTCCAGATGAAGCCCAAGTCACAGTAGCTCAAGATCACCCACCTTCGTGGCATGACCATGTTCAACGCCATCCAAATCCTGTTGACCGTCTGAAGGATTCGCCGAGGGACTCCAGGATGGAACAGCTGGTGCATGTTGGATGTCAACACTTCGGCGTAAGGAATTAATTCGGACGCCGAGAGGAGCGTTAGGTGCTCCAAAATCTGCAGGACCCGAGTGTGATTTCCTTGCAGGGCTGAGAAAGCTAAAAAAAAAAAAAAAAAGATGTTGAAAAAAACAATTTGATTTGGCCTCCACTGAGGTGCCTCCTTCTTATTTCTGGCATGATTTTTTCCCACAAACATACAAAATACAAAAAAACCCCAAAAAACCTTTAGACATAGACTACAACCATTTAAATATGAACCAGCCGTGTGCAGCAGCTGCCAAAAAAACCAACACAGTTCTAGGCTGCATAAACAGAGGGATAGAATCAAGATCACGTGAAGGGTTAATACCACTTTATAATGTTTTGGTAAGACCACACTTGGAATACTGCATTCAGTTCTGGTCGCCACGATGTAGAAAAGATGTGGAGACTCTAGAAAGAGTGCAGAGAAGATCAACGAAGAGGAGGCTAAAACATACAAAGAACAGTTGCAGGAACTGGGTATGTTTAGCTTAATAGAAAGAAGGACCAGGGGAGACATGATAGCAGTCTTCCAATATCTCAGGGGTTGCCACAAAGAAGAGGGAGTCAAGCTATTCTCCAAGGCACCTGAGGGCAGAACAAGAAGCAATGGGTGGAAACTAATCAAGGAGAGAAGCAACTTAGAACTGAGGAGAAACTTCCTGATAGTTAGAACAATTAATCAGTGGAACAGAAGTTGCCTCCAGAAGTTGTGAATGCCCCAACACTGGAAGTCTTTAAGAAGATGTTGGATAGCCATTTGTCTGAAACGGTATAGGGTTTCCTGCCTAGGCAGGGGGTTGGACTAGAAGACCTCCAAGGTCCCTTCCAACTCTACTATTGTATTGCATTACATTTACACAATACATTGGAACTTCGTGTTCCTTCTTATAGCAGTTTCAAATTGGTACAATTCTCCTTATGTTATTTCCCCTTCTAATATGTTTCACTTAAGTTTCACCGTTTTTAACCCTCTTATTTCATTTTGTTTTACTTATCTATGAAAATGTATAATAAAAACTAAGTTAAATTTAGTTTACTAGTAGTATGTATAAAATGACGTGACAATAGCTAAAGTTAACTAATGATTAATAATGATAACAATACATATAGATATATTAGTTTGATAATATTGACCTCCGCTCCTTTCGTATAAAGCTCAAGACCCACCTATTCCAAGTAGCTGGCCTGGCTCAACTTTGATCTAACTATATCGCTCCTGACGGGTTTTTATTTGGGTATTTTAATTGTATTCAATTATTTAGGGGTTTCTAAACATTGTATTTTATTGTTTTTATTCATTAGCCGACCTCCTCCTTGTACATGTCTTGGTATATGTTTTTGTAATATGTATGTCTTGTCTATATATTTATTTCATGTGTTTTATTGTACGCCGCCCCAAGTCCTTTGGGAGAGGGTGCGGCTAAGAAATAAATATTTATTATTATTATTATTATTAATATGAAATTTTATATAAACAACACACGAGGTTTAAAAGCTTTATCTAGAATATGTTATAAAGATGCATTGCAATTGGATGATTTTAGGATGATTTAATAGAATGTTATCATATAATCCTATTCTAGATTTTGAATATTATATATAAAAGGATGTCAAAACAATTACAGTCAAATTAAGGTTGAGATATAATAATCGCGATATACATGAATATAGGTGAATTTAAAATATGCGATTTGATATGAAAAGCAGGTGGTGACTGTGGAAGAGATGCATGGAAATACTCTAACCAACTGACACACTTTCTACAATTTGTAATGGAAGATGGTGTTTTTATGTTTGTTTGTCTTTGTTTAAAAATAAATAAAAATTGTTTAAAAAAACTTTTGACTTTATTAACTTCTTTCATTGGCCTTTGTTTCTTTCCTCCAACCACCTGTACCATTTTTCCCATGTCCGATAATATTCTGTCTCCTCTTTTCCCTGGATTTAATACAATACAATATTACAATACAATAGCAGAGTTGGAAGGGACCTTGGAGGTCTTCTAGTCCAACCCCCTGCCTAGGCAGGAAACCCTATACCGTTTCAGACAAATGGCTATCCAACATCTTCTTAAAGACTTCCAGTGTTGGGGCATTCACAACTTCTGGAGGCAACTTCTGTTCCACTGATTCATTGTTCTCACTGTCAGGAAGTTTCAAAAATTTCTTTTGTTAATTTGTCCATTTCGGCACAGTCCAGAACCTTTCTTAGTATTTCGTCTTCGTTTGGTATCAGTTTATTTTTCCATTTCTGAGCGAAAGCAATCCTCACCGCCGTAATTATGTGTAGAATTAAATACAACATTTCTGTTTTACATTTGGTCATCATTGTTTCAACACTTCGGCGTAAGGAATTAACTCGGACGCCGAGAGGAGCGTTAGGTGCTCCAAAATCTGCAGGACTTGTGTGTGATTTCCTTGCAGGGCTCAGAATGCTTTAAAAAAAAAGATGTTGAAAAAAAAACAATTTGATTTGGCCTCCAGTGAGGTGACTCCTTCTTATTTCTGGCATGTCCTACTGGGAAAATCAGTACAGGTAATCCTCGACTTACAACCGCTCATTTAGCGACTGTTCAAAGTGGCTCCGGCATTGAAAATAGTGATTTAGCAATAGCACTTAGACTTATATACCACTTTATAGTGCTTTACATCCCTCTCTAAGCAGTTTACAGAGTCAGCCTCTTGCCCCCAACAATCTGGGTCCTCATTTTACCCACCTCTGAAAGATGGAAGGCTGAGTCAACCTTAAGCCTGTGAGGATCGAACTCATGGCAGTGGGCAGAGTGAGCCTGCAATGCTGCATTCTAACCACAAGGAAGGAATAGCACTTAGACTTATATACCGTTTCACAGTGCTTTTACAACTCTCTCTAAGCGGTTTACAGAGTCAGCCTATTGCCTCCAACAATCTGGGTCCTCATTTTACCCACCTCGGAAGGATGGAATCAACCTTGAGCCGGTCAGGATCAAACTCTTGGCAGTGAGCAGAATTAGCCTGCAATACTGTATTCTAACAGGAAGGAAGGAAGGAAGGAAGGAAGGAAGGAAGGAAGGAAGGAAGGAAGGAAGGAAGGAAGGAAGGAAGGAAGGAAAGAAGGAGAGGATCGAACTCATGGCAGTGGGCAGAGTGAGGCTGCAATGCTGCAGTCTAACCACAAGGAAGGAAGATAGCAATAGCACTTAGACTTATGTACCGCTTTACAGTGCTTTTATAGCTGCCTCTAAGCCGTTTAGAGTCAGCCTCTTGCCCCCAAGAATCCGGTTCCACATTTTACCAGTCTCAGAAGGATGGGAGGCTGAGTCAACCTTGAGCTGGTCAGGATTGGACTCCTAGCAGTGGGCTGAGTTAGACTGCAATAGCAATAGCACTTAGACTTATATACCACTTTATAGTGCTCTACAGCCCTCGCTAAGCGGCTTACAGAGTCAGCCTATGGCCCTCAACAATCTGGGTCCTCATTTTAGTAACCTCAGAGGGATGGAAGGCTGAGTCAACCTTGAGTCCGGTGAGATTTGATCTGCCAAACTGCAGGCAGCCTGCAGTCAGCAGAAATAGCCTGCAGTACTGCACTCTAACCACTGTGCCACCGCGGCTCATTGATCCCAATTAATGTATGAGTGTTTTTTACATTTATGACTGTTGCCGCATCCCCATGGTCACGTGACTCAAATTCGGAAGCTTGGCAACTGGCATGTACTTATGACGGCTGCGGTGTCCTGGGGTCAAGTGATCCCCTCTGGCGATCCTCCGACCACAACTGCGCTAAAATGTCTGTTGCTAAGCAAGACAGTGGTTGAGTTTTGCTCCGTTTTACCACCTTTGTTTACCACAGTTGTTAAGTGACTCGCCGCCGCTGTTAAATTAGTAACACGGTGGTTAAGTGAGTCCGGCTTCCCCATTGAGTGTGCTTGTCAGGAGGTTGGAGAAAGGGATCACGATTCCCGGACTCTGCAACCGGCATAAGTCCATGCCAGTTGCCAAGCGTCTCAATTTTGATCATGTGACTGCAGTAAAAAGTGTTAAAAATGGTCACAAGTCACTTTTTTCTGTGCTGTTAGTGTGGTCTCTAAATGAATCATTGTAAGTCGAGGACTACCTGTCATCTCTAGTTCTCTGGCTCCATTTCTTTCATATTTTCTCCGTGAGACAATGTTACAGCGGTGCCATGGGTAGGACCAAAGTCTGTCATGCCCCCCATCATAGCCTGAATCTGCAGGGGAAGACGAGATTGAGGGGGCGGCTTTGTTGGCTTCGGAGGAAAATGGAGAAGGGCAGGGCCAGTCAGGCCAGGGCCTTTCAGGATTAGAACAGTTTGTAGACAGAAACAGGGGCAGAATGAACATGAGAGAAAGAGTTGAGGCGAGAAGCAAGGATCACCCCCTCCTGATCCGAGAGCACGGAGAGTGGAGAGAAGGTATGAACAGCGCAGACTGAGCAGGCTGCTCAGGAGAAGAGTGCCCCTCCCAGCGCAGACTGAGCAGGCTACTCGGGAGAAGAGTGCCCAGCCCATCTTCACCAGGCACACCTGGGCAATGAGACTTAAGGAGATGTTGTGGGGAGGGACGTTTGTCGGGAACAAACACGGAGTTCCTGAAGCGTTGAGTGCCGACGTTTGAACTTCCCAAGAGTCCTTGAATTCTTTCTGGCTTTCATGGATCCTTTGCTTCCTGAACTCCTTGATTTGCCCTGCTGGATTTATTACTCTGCAGTCATGGTCTACACAGCACTGGGCTGGACTATTTGCAGCCAGAGGCTGCTTGAGGGTGGGAGGGCGGGGATTGTCATCCCTTTGCTCTGGGACTTGCCGGAAAGGTGGGAGCATTTGGGGAAATTTGGAGCAATAAAGGGACAGTTTGAACTGCCAGCTGCCTGTGTTATCTCTGTGCCATGCCCCAAGTGTTGCGATCCGCCAGCGGCCTGCGGAACTGGCAGCAGAGTCGGACAGTGAGGAGGTTGGGGAGGAACGTGGGCCAGTCCTGGAGTCTGGGGAAGGCTTGGACGAGGGCTCTGTGTCGGAGGCAGAGAGGGGACCAGGGCCATCTGGTAGTTATGTACTGCCTCTGGAGTCTGACATCAGCGAGGCAGAGGAACAGGGGGAGCCTATTCCCAGTGTGCGCATGTGCAGAGCTGCCAGGAGGCAAGAACAATTAAGAAAACAGGGTCGACTTGGGAGTAAGGCTTGGAGATGATTGGCCCCTCCCATAAGACATAAAAGAGGAACAAATGGAGGCGAGCCTTTGCAGGAAGCAATTTTGTTCATTCTGGTCTGTTCAAATTCTGAGAAGCTCCGTTTGACTCTATGCTCCAGTTGGCCTTGCAAAACTAATAGGCAATTAGGTTCTCTGGCATCGTTCCAAGGGAGATAAAGGTGGGTGCTTATCAGCCTTATCCTGAAAGACTGTGGCAGACTTCTGTCGGACTCTTCACAGACTGTTTGTGTCTCATTACGGGCTGTGAATGAACATAATTCACAGCCGCTTAAATAAAAAGAGGGTTTGGGGGACTAAGCGTGTGATTTATGCTTTCTCAGGAAGCCTAGGCCAGAACACTTGGGTCACCACAAAGTCACTCAAGTGTTACTTCTAAGGAGACCCACCTTCCTGCAGTTGCTCCGGGGAGTGTTTCTTGGCAGCGCTGGTCAGAAGCATCTTGCGCAGCAAAACGTCAGTGCCCGTGATGTGTTCCTCACAGATCCAGTCGTCCACGATGCAGAGGTGGGGATAGTTGGTTGCCAGGAGGCGCAGCAGGGCAGAATGCAAGCCTGGGGAGGAAGGAGCGGACAGAGAAAAACAGCGTCACTTTCTAGCCTGGGGCCATAAAACAGAGGTCTCCAACCTGGGCAACTTTAAGACTTGCGGACTTCAACTCCCAGAACTCTGGGAGTTGAAGTCCACAAGTCTTAAAAGTTGCCCAGGTTGAAGACCCCCACCTTAAACTGGCTCTCCAACAATTTGCATTCTAAATTCTAACAATGACAGTGAAAGCTATTTTACTCTCCCTGTAATCAAATACTTTTGAGATCTGGTGCATTTACATTGTACCGCCGGTGTTTTTCTAAGTCTTCCGTCAGCAGGGGTGGGATTCAAAAATTGTAGGAACCAGTTCTCTGCCCGGTTGCTGGGTGGGCATGGCCTACTCGGCCTCCTGCACCAGGGAGGGGGTGGTGATGTTTTTGCCCTCCCGAGGCTTTTCTCGAGCCTCCTGGAGGGTGAAATTGGCCTCCCCTGAGCTCCGGAGGCTGGAAATGGGCTGTTTCCAGATTTCCAGAACTTCCAGGACGACCATTTTTCACCCTCCCAAAGCCTCTGCGCAGGCCCTGCCCTTACCTGGCATCCAAAACAGGCCGCTTGGAGACTCCTGAGAGGGACAGGGAGGGCAGGGCCAGCCAGTCCTTACAACTACCGGTTCGGCAAACCAGATGTAAAATTAACATCCGATTCATTGAACCGGTCCGACTCAGCTGAATCCCACCCTTGGCCATCAGTTGCATTTTGTCTATCCATACACACCATCTCTAACAAGCGAAGGCAAATAGATGTGTCCCAGGATAATGATAGGAGATCGAATTTGGGTCAGTCACCGGGAGCTGCAGCCCAATTTTGGGAAATTTCGCTCTACGTGATTTGGGCTGTTCTGTGAGTGGTGCTTATGGAGTGGCTTCCTATTGGCTGATTGGTGTTGACTGACAAGGGGCCTGTTTAACAGGAGTGCCGAATTACCACCAGCTTATCAAATACTTAGGAGCTGAGGGCTTGGCAGCGCAAGGAAATGACAGCCAATCACCAGCCTTCAACACACTAATTAGCCAATAGGAAGGCACCCCACAAATACATGCACTCAACACTCACTAAACGACCAGTTGTAAGTCAAGGATACCGCTGTGATTAAACATTCCTTTTTTCCCCCTCCTATGGAAAACACAAAAGACTCAATTTCTGGACAACAAAACTTATCAGGCAGATTAAAACCAAGCCATCGGTCAGAGATGCTTTCATCAGAATTCCAGAATGTTTTAATCAGAAACTCCAGGCAGGGGGGTAAAACTAGATGACCTCAAGGACCCCTTCCAACTCTAGGATTCCGTGATAAAACTTTAGCTGAACTTACCTCCCAATTCTTGCTGCAGCCCTTGAGCCTGCCGGATGAGGAATTTAATTGGGATCTGATCCATCAGCGCCGGGGAATAAGATTTGGGCTTCCTTTGCATGGCAGCTGCACAAGACACAACAACACAAAGAGAGCAACAGCAAAGTCTGTAGAGATTCTCAGTCATCCCGTGCCTGGTTGTGTCAAAGGTGCTTTTTTTTTCAAGAGGCAACTGGACTTTCTTGGATTTTTTCTTCAAAGACGTTTCGCTTCTCCTCCAAGAAGCTTCTTCAGCTCTGACTGGATGGTGGGGAATGGAAGGATTTATACTCCTTGCAGACAAAGCTGGTCATTTGCATCCTTTCAGATCAATACAATACAATAGTAGAGTTGGAAGGGACTTGAGAGGTCTTCTAGTCCAACCCCCTGCCTAGGCAGGAAACCCTATACAGTTTCAGACAAATGGCTATCCAACATCTTCTTAAAGACTTCCAGTGTTGGGGCATTCACAACTTCTGGAGGCAACTTCTGTTCCACTGATTCATTGTTCTAACTGTCAGGAAATTTCTCCTCAGTTCTAAGTTGCTTCTCTCCTTGATTAGTTTCCACCCATTGCTTCTTGTTCTACCCTCAGGTGCCTTGGAGAATAGTTTGACTCCCTCTTCTTTGGGGCAACCCCTGAGATATTGGAAAACTGCTATCATGTCTCCCTTAGTCCTTCTTTCTCTTAAGCTAAACATACCCAGTTCCTGCAACCGTTCTTCCTATGTTTTAGTCTCCAGTCCCCTAATCCTCTTTGTTGCTCTTCTCTGCACTCTTTCTAGAGTCTCCAGATCTTTTCTACATTGTGGCGACCAGAACTGAATGCCGTATTCCAAGTGTGGCCTTACCAAGGCCTTATAAAGTGGCATTAACCCTTCATGTGATCTTGATTCTATCCCTCTGTTGATGCAGCCTAGAACTGTGTTGGCTTTTTTGGCAGCTGCTGCACACGGCTGGCTCATATTTAAATGGTTGTCCACTAGGACTCCAAGATCCCTCAGAAACCAGAGGCCCTCTGAAGCCGGAAATGGCCCATTCCCAAACTTCCGGTAGGCCTGGTAGGCCCGTTTTTCACCCTCCAAGGCTTCAGAGGCTTTCCTGAAGTCTGAGGAGGGCAAAAATGGCCTCCAGCGGCCAGCCCCGGAAGCCAGAAATGTCCCATTTCTGGTTTCCTGAGGGCCTCCGTGAGGCTGGGGGAGGCCGTTTTTGCCCTTCCCAGGTTTCAGGAAAGCCTCTAAAGCAGTATTTCTCAACCTTGGCCCCTTGAAGATGTCTGGACTTCAACTCCCAGAATTCCCCAGCCAGCTGGCTGGGGAATTCTGGGAGTTGAAGTCCAGACATCTTCAAGGGGCCAAGGTTGAGAAACACTGCTCTAAAGCCTTGGGAGGGCAAAAAACAGGCGTAGTGGAAGTTCGAAAACAGGCCATTTTCCGGCTTCCGGAGGAGGTCGTTTTTGCCCTCCCCAGGCTTCAGGAGGGCGGGGTGTCATGTGCCCATGCGCTGGAGGGGCAGTGAGGTTGTGCACACATGTGCGGTGTGTGTGTGTGTGTAATTATGGGTGTGGCAAGTGTGCTATTGGCACCCGAGCCAAAAAAGATTAGCCATCCCTGATATAGATGGTCTCTTGGACCCCACGTTCAAACCAGCAGTCCTCTCTGTCCAAAATGTGGACTTTGCTGTCTTTTAAAGATGCTAAAAGGATGCAAATGACCTGCAAGGAGTATAAATCCTTCCGTTCCCCACCATCCAGCCAAGAAGCTGAAGAAGCTGACCTAGTTATCTGCGGGAGCGCATCCTACCCCATACATCCCTGCGACCAATTCGCTCTCACAGGGAGGGACTCCTCCGGGTGCCGTCCACTAAGCAATGCCAGCGGATGGTGCCCAGGAGTAGGTCCTTCTCTGTGATGGGCCCGACCCTATGGAATGACCTCCCCCCCGATATTAGAACAACTACCGATCTCCGCTCCTTCCGCAAGAAATTAAAGACCCACCTGTTCCATTTAGCCGGCCTGGCCTAACCGTAGTTTTAATTTCCAACACTTCTGGCCGGTATTGTAATCCCTGGGGATAGATTTTTTAGATTGCTTTTAATTTTTGTTTTAGAACGGTTTTATATTGTTTTGTTTTATGGGTATCCGATATTGTATTTTGTATTTTGTATGTGGTTTTTAGCTGTATTTTGTACACCGCCCCGAGTCCCTTCGGGGAGAGGGAGCGGTTTATAAATGTAATAAATAAATAAATAAATAAATAAATAAATAAGAAGCTTCTAGGATGAGAAGCGAAACGTCTTCAAGGAAAAACCAAGAAGTCCAGTTGTCTCTTGGGAGAAAAAAAAAGCAGCTTTGGGACCACAGCCTTTTTGTATTCGAAGGTCCACACGGCTGCAACTAATGCAGTCTTTGTGCTCTCTAGAGGACCCCGTTCATACTCTCTAGAGGAACCCCCACTCCCCCAAATTATCTGCCTCGTACCCAAAGACTTTGAACTGGCCAGGATGGCTTCTTCGTAAGACAAGATGTAGTACAGGACCAACAGCTGGACTGTGATTCCGTAACGGGGATTCAGCCGAGCAGCCTCTCCTCCCTACAGATGGAGAGAGAGACAAAACCAAAGAAGATGCACCATGTGGTAAATGTCATAGTATGAGGGAGAGACCTTGGGAGACAGAAGGAAGAGCCAGAGATTAGGCAACCAACAGATAAGAGGCAGCTAAGCCCACAGAAGGAAAGGGGTGTGGCAAATCAGTGGTGAAATTCAAAAAAAAATAACTACCAGTTCTGTGGGAGTGGCTTGGTGGGCGTTGCAGGAGAAGAAGGATACTGCAAAATCCCCATTCTCTCCCCACTCCTGGGGGAAGGATATTATAAAATCCCCATTTCCCATCCAACCCCCCACTCCTGGGGAAAGGATATTGCAAAATCCCCATTTCCACTCCACTCTCTGGGAAAGGATACTGCAAAATCCCCATTCCCACTCCACTCTCTGGGAAAGGATACTGCAAAATCCCCATTCCACTCCCACTCTTGGGGAAAGGATACTGCAAAATCCCCATTCCCTCCCACTCCTGGGGGAAGGATAGTGCAAAATCCCCATTTCCACTCCACTCTCTGGGAAAGGATACTGCAAAATCCCCATTCCCTCCCCACTCTGGGGGAAGGATACTGCAAAATATCCATTCCTATCCCACTCCTGGAGGAAGGATACTGCAAAATCCCCATTCCCTCCCCACTCTGGGGGAAGGATACTGCAAAATATCCATTCCTATCCCACTCCTGGAGGAAGGATACTGCAAAATCCGCATTCCCCCCACTCTGGGGGAAGGATACTGCAAAATCTCCATTCCTCTCCCCACTCCTGGGGAAGGATACTGCAAAATCTCCATTCCCTCCCCACTCCTGGGGGAAGGATACTGCAAAATATCCATTCCTATCCCACTCCTGGAGGAAGGATACTGCAAAATCCCCATTCCCCCCACTCTGGGGGAAGGATACTGCAAAATATCCATTCCTATCCCACTCCTGGAGGAAGGATACTGCAAAATCTGCATTCCCCCACTCCTGGGAGAAGGATATTACATGGCACCAGAGATTCAAACCGCCGAACTGCCGACCTTTCTGATCGACAAGCTCAGCGTGTCGATCAGAAGCCACCGCTTCCCTATGCATAAGCTTAACATCACCCTTAAATGTTAATTGATTTTGTTTTCTCCTTTTATACCCCGGTCAGTCCTCTAAAAACATTCAAGATTTCTTGCTCCGTGATGGGCTGGTTGGTGGCTTCTGGGTTGGATTTGGAGGCAGGGGTCAGAACAGAGTTGATGTACACATCGATGAGTGGGAGCAACTGAGGGTGGAGGGGGGTTGTCGTTTCACACAGTTGTCTGTAAATCCAATCCTGAAGAGAGAGAGAGAGAGAAACATAAAAGAGGAAAAGTCGGCTGGCTAGAAGAAGAACAGGAAAATGGGAGCCTTCCCATGTGTGTCTAGATAGGGATTCTCAGTCATCCAGGGGGTAGTGGTCCCCAAAGGTGCTTTTTCAGGAGGCAGCTGGACTTTCTGGCTTTTTTTTTTCTTTTTAGACTTTTAGCGGTGCAATTTGGGATGAACGAATGGTGTGGGAGTAGGAATGGATTTCCAGAAAAATTGCAGACTACAGGAACCAACTAAGTAAGATCATCAGTGCTCGATGGGAGTGGGGTTTATGGAGAGGAGGAGGAGGAGGAGGAGGAGGAGGAGGAGGAGGAGGAGGAGGAGGAGGAGGAGGAGGAGGAGGAAGAGGAGGAGGAGGAAGAGGAGGACGACTGTGGGGTCCTTGGTGCTCTCTGAGCTTGGTGGTTTTCTTGCAGACATTTCTTGACCCAACTAAGTAACAATGTCAGTGCTAGATGGGAGTGGGGTTTATGGAGAGGAGAAGGAGGAGGAGGAGGAAGAGGAGGAGGAGGAGGAAGAGGAGGACGACTGTGGGGTCCTTGGTGCTCTCTGAGCTTGGTGGTTTTCTTGCAGACGTTTCTTGACCCAACTAAGTAACTTCATCAGTGCTAGATGGGAGTGAAGTTTACAGGGAGGAGGAGGAAGAAGAAGGAGGAGGACTGTGGGGTCCTTGGTGCTCTCTGAGCTTGGTGGTTTTCTTGCAGACATTTCTTGACCCAACTAAGTAACAATGTCAGTGCTAGATGGGAATGGGGTTTATGGAGAGGAGGAGGAGGAGGAGGAGGAGGAGGAGGAGGAGGAGCGGAGGAGGAGGAGGAGGAGGAGGAGGAGGAGGAGGAGGAGGAAAAGGACAGTGAGGTCCTTGCTGCTCTCTGAGTTGGTGGTTTTCTTGCAGACATTTCTTGATCCAACTAAGTAACTTCATCAGTGCTAGATGGGAGTGGAGTTTGAGGAGGAGGGGGGAGGACTGTAGGGTCCTTGGTGCTCTCTGAGTTTAGTGATTTTCTTGCAGATCTTTCATGACCAAACTAGGTAACATCATCAGTGCTTAGAAGGGATGGGGTATGCAGGGAGGAGGAGGAGACTGTGGGGTCCTTAATGCTCTCAGAGCTTGGTGGTTTTCTTGCAGACATTTCTTGACCCAACTAAGTAACAATGTCAGTGCTAAGAAGGGAGTGGGGTTTGCTCTCCATGGATACAGAAGTGGCGTGGCCTTTCTGTTGGTGGGAGTGTTCTTGGTACTTCCTCAATTAGGCTGTTGTTTCCTGTTTGAAATAGCAAACCGTTCTCCCTTCCAGCACTGATGACGTTACCTAGCTTGGCTCATGAAACATCTGAAAGAAAACAACCAAGCTCAGAGAGCACAAAGAGAGCACCTCATGGGGGAACTATGGACGGTCGCTAAACAAGCAGTTGTAAGTCAAGGATAACCTGCACCCCTAACGTGGTGTGTTTTAATTCTGAACCGTCGCTAAACAAGAAGCTGTAGGTCGAGGACTCCCTACTCTTTGGGGACCATAATTTCAGAGAGCAATCATTTTCCAGACATTCTTGGAGATACCAAAGATTAAGCAGACAATCCTTGTCTTAATTCTCCCTTCGTTCCCCACCCAACCGTGCAAAATTCACGACCCACCTTGATGGAGACTTTGTGCTTGGTGAACGAACGGCTCCTGAGAAGCTGGTAAATGCAATGGATGGGCAGGAAGCCGGTGATGTTGGCGCTCAAGTTGCTGGTGACAGCCACGCGCACCGCATGAGCGGTCACCACCTGGGAGAAAGAAAGGCATTAGCGCCCCACCAGGCGAGAGGGCCGCGTTCTCCCAAAGACCTCCCCTGAAACTCTGCTCTGTATGTTCTGACCTAGGCCACCCAAGGGCACGAAGCAGACTCCTCCTCATCCCCATCAAACCTCTTTTATTTAATTTACAGTGAATTCCTCTCCAGCAAAAGTACCGGTTTAGTCCAGGGATCGACAAACTTAAACACTCAAAGAGCCATTTGGACCCGTTTCCCACCGAAAAGAAAACACCGGGAGTCACAAAGGTCCTAACCGGAAGCCCCCTGTTCAATTCTGCAGTTGACCGGAAGTTCAGTTCCCCCCACCATAGAGTCTCCTCCTAGCACAGCATCCTCCGGGGAGAGGGGGCGGTCTAGAAATTTGATAAATAAATAAATAAATCCTTTTTCCTCTACCTGTCATAACCGAAAGCCCTATCAATGGTGGAGACGACTGGAAAACCCTCCCCTTGCCAGAGAGTCTCCTCCTGGCGCACTCTGCTTCTCTCCCCCCACCGGAAGCTCCTCTCAAAATTGCGGTGTTGACCGGTGACGGAGCCACAGCAGAGGGAGGAAAGAGCCACATGCGGCTCCAGAGCCGCAGTTTGCTGATCCCTGGTCTAGTCTTTCAAGAGATTTCACAACCACAGACCTTTATCAGGCTTGGAGAGCTGCCAGGCCAATATCTTCCAAACACCATGCTGTAGCAGCAATTACTTGGCAAGAAGTCAGGAACGGATCTTCACTTTAATAAACTGAATTCATTGTCTCCTGCAAACTCCCTCCTCTTTTATTCCCTATGGGAGGGGCCATTCACCATCCATCTGTGCCTTTACTCCCAAGTTACCCCTTGTTCCTCAGCTGTTCCCTTCTCCTGACAGCTCTGTGCATGCGCACACTGGTTACAGGCTCCAGCTGTTCTTCTGCCCCACTGATCTCCGACTGCGAAGGCAGCTGATAACTGTCAGACGGCCCTGTCCCCCTCTCTGCCTCCAACGTGGAGCCCTCATCAGAGCCTTCCCCAGACTCCAGGACTGACCCATGTTCCTCTCCAACCTCCTCACTGTCTGAATCTGCCACCAGCTCCGCTGGCGGGCCACAACACTGCATTCTATTATTTTGCCCATACGCTGGGAACTTCTGCACCAAATTCCTTGTGTGTCTAATCCTTGTGCGTCTAACCGTTGAAACTTTGAACGGTCACTAAATTAACTTGTAATTCGAGAAACACCTGTTGTGTAAGATGTGCAGATTTCTATGTGAAGCAAGCATAGAAATCAATCTCATATATATACATACATACATACATACATACATACATACATACATACATATATATATATAAATAAATATCGGTGTGTATATACAATTGATCGTTCACCTCCTATACGACAGTAGTGGTCCCCTTATTCTATACTTATTTATATATACTATTCCATCTTTATTTATATTTAACTGTTTATATCAGAATATCATACTACCTATATTGTAGTTTGTGTTCTAACTAACTTTTAACTACTATGTCTTAATTTATCTTAGCTGTATCTTATCTTATCCATCTCTCCTAATACTTCTATTACATCACTGTTTTAGGTTTCCTTATTTCTGTCCTCTAGCCATTTGCACCATTTGTTCCAAGTTAGATAATATTCTGATTCCTCCTTTCCTTGTATTTCTTTCATCAGTTTGTCCCTCTCTGCACAAATCAATCAAATCTTTATTCAGTCCAGTGGTGGGATTCAGCCGGTTCGCACCTATTCGGGAGAACCGGTTGTAAAAAGCAGTTCGGAGAACCGGTTGTTGGAAGAAATCGCCTTTTGTTTTTTTCCACTTTACAGGGCTAATCCTGTAAGGAAGGCAGGAAGGAAACATTCTGGCGTTGTTTCTAGTTTAATCTTTACTGCCCTGCTTACAGAAACTGCCTCTCCAGTTAACCCTTGTTACATTGTAACAGCTAAGGCAAAGCGCCCATCCACCTGAGTGATGTTGAGTTAGCCACGCCCACCCAGTCACATGACCACTGAGCCCCCGCCTACCCAGCTGGCCATTAGGGCAGAGAACCGGTTGTTAAGTTATTTGAATCCCACCACTGATTCAGTCACTGACCAACAGAGCAAAGTAGAAATGTTTTACATGAAATATATACCCAGATGAAGCTTTCCTGGGTTTTTGGTGCTATTTTTTTTTAAAAAAAAACAACAAAGTGAACTTCCATCTTGGATGAAGGAAAAAGACGAATTAACGGATTTTACCTGTTCGGTGAAAATCTCTTGGGTGAAGATGGTTTTCATGCGACTCAGAGAACTGGGTTTGATGACGATCTGAAATAAAAGGAACACTCATGTTGTCATGATGGGGGTTTTGGTACAGTCCATGTTCCTCACAATACCGTATTTTTCAGAGTATAAAATGCACCAAGATTTTGAAGAGGTAAATTAAAAAAAAAAAAAGGGTTTTGCACTTTGCAGGCCTCCAAAATCCTCTGCACACCTTGTTTTCTTGTGAAAAACGGGCCATGCAGAGAGTTTGAGAGGCCTGCAAAGTGGGGGCTGGGGGGGGGGCGGCAAAAACTGAACAAAAAACGGTCCTTCTTTTCATTAGACTACACATACCCAGTTCCTGAAACTGTTTATCATACTCAGCCTCCAGTTTTCGGGGCATTGGCCCAAAGTCACCCCAGCCAGCTTCTAAATTTAGACTGGGATTAGAACTCTTCATCTCCTCCTTTTTAGCTGGTGCCTTCTCCACTAGACCAGGGGTCTCCAACCTTGGCAACTTGAAGACTCTTGGACTTCAACTCCCAGAGTTCCTCAGCCAGCAAAGCTGAAAGTTGAAGTCTAAAAGCAAAGCTGGCTGAGGACCTCTGGGAGTTGAAGTCCACAATCAAAGCTGGCTGAGGAACTCTGGGAGTTGAAGTCCACAAGTAAAGCTGACTGAGGAACTCGAAGTCCACAAGTAAAGCTGGCTGAGGAACTCTGGGAGTTGAAGTCCACAAGTAAAGCTGGCTGAGGAACTCTGGGAGTTGAAGTCCACAATCAAAGCTGGCTGAGGAACTCTGGGAGTTGAAGTCCACAAGTAAAGCTGACTGAGGAACTCGAAGTCCACAAGTAAAGCTGGCTGAGGACCTCTGGGAGTTGAAGTCCACAATCAAAGCTGGCTGAGGAACTCTGGGAGTTGAAGTCCACAAGTAAAGCTGACTGAGGAACTCGAAGTCCACAAGTAAAGCTGGCTGAGGAACTCTGGGAGTTGAAGTCCACAATTAAAGCTGGCTGAGGAACTCTGGGAGTTGAAGTCCACAAGTAAAGCTGGCTGAGGAACTCGAAGTCCACAAGTAAAGCTGGCTGAGGAACTCTGGGAGTTGAAGTCCACAAGTAAAGCTGGCTGAGGCACTCTGGGAGTTGAAGTCCACAAGTAAAGCTGGCTGAGGAACTCTGGGAGTTGAAGTCCACAAGTAAAGCTGGCTGAGGAACTCTGGGAGTTGAAGTCCACAAGCAAAGCTGGCTGAGGAACTCTGGGAGTTGAAGTCCACAAGCAAAGCTGGCTGAGGAACTCTGGGAGTTGAAGTCCACAAGTAAAGCTGACTGAGGAACTCTGGGAGTTGAAGTCCACAAGCAAAGCTGGCTGAGGAACTCTGGGAGTTGAAGTCCACAAGTAAAGCTGGCTGAGGAACTCTGGGAGTTGAAGTCCACAAGTAAAGCTGGCTGAGGAACTCTGGGAGTTGAAGTCCACAAGTAAAGCTGGCTGAGGAACTCTGGGAGTTGAAGTCCACAAGTAAAGCTGACTGAGGAACTCTGGGAGTTGAAGTCCACAAGTAAAGCTGGCTGAGGAACTCTGGGAGTTGAAGTCCACAAGCAAAGCTGGCTGAGGAACTCTGGAAGTCCACAAGTAAAGTTGACTGAGGAACTCTGGTTGTTGAAGTCCACAAGTAAAGCTGACTGAGGAACTCTGGGAGTTGAAGTCCACAAGTAAAGCTGGCTGAGGAACTCTGGGAGTTGAAGTCCACAAGCAAAGCTGGCTGAGGAACTCTGAGAGTTGAAGTCCACAAGTAAAGCTGGCTGAGGAACTCTGGGAGTTGAAGTCCACAAGCAAAGCTGGCTGAGGAACTCTGGGAGTTGAAGTCCACAAGCAAAGCTGGCTGAGGAACTCTGGGAGTTGAAGTCCACAAGTAAAGCTGGCTGAGGAACTCTGGGAGTTGAAGTCCACAAGCAAAGCTGGCTGAGGAACTCTGGGAGTTGAAGTCCACAAGTAAAGCTGACTGAGGAACTCTGGGAGTGAAGTCCACAAGTAAAGCTGGCTGAGGAACTCTGGGAGTTGAAGTCCACAAGTAAAGCTGGCTGAGGAACTCTGGGAGTTGAAGTCCACAAGCAAAGCTGGCTGAGGAACTCTGGGAGTTGAAGTCCACAAGTAAAGCTGACTGAGGAACTCTGGGAGTTGAAGTCCACAAGTAAAGCTGGCTGAGGAACTCTGGGAGTTGAAGTCCACAAGTAAAGCTGACTGAGGAACTCTGGGAGTTGAAGTCCACAAGTAAAGCTGGCTGAGGAACTCTGGGAGTTGAAGTCCACAAGCAAAGCTGGCTGAGGAATTCTGGGAGTTGAAGTCCACAAGTCTTCAAGTTGCTAAGGTGGGAGAGCCCTGCGCTTAGACCAAACTGACTCTTGGATTACATCCGGGATGTTTGACAGATCATAGAGGCGGCTTCAGGAAAGTCGAGCAGGAAGGCCTGCAGCTCCAGGCCCAGCGGTGGGAGTGGACCACTTACCTTCATCCCCAAAGTAGAGCACACCAACTCGATGATGGCACTGAGCTGGTTGCTATGGAAATACATGGCGACCAATAACAGCATCTCACCAAAGGAAGCTGAAACTCCGGAAGTGCTGTCGGAAAAGGAAGGTGGGGAGGAGAAGAGGCCAAGTGTTTTCATTGGGAATATTACGCAGAATCGGAATGGAGCTGGAGGGGACCGTGGAGATCTTCTAGTCTAGCCCCCTGACCCTAGACCATTTCAGACAAGTGACTGTCTAGTCTCTTCTTAAAAGCTTCCAGTGTCAGGCCTGCAATATCTTTTCCTTTTAGGCACCCTCTTGAGGACCGTGGCAGCACAATAAAAACATAATATAAATATCTAGACAAAATATTCTTATGCGTTTCCATTGGTATAGTAGTTGGGAGGGGGGATGAATAGAAAGGAAGTAAGATAATGTTGAAATACGCTAATTGTTATGGATTTTCTCAAATAGAAAGCCGTCAAGGTCGATCTTAGTTGATCATCGTCGAGCCTCGACAGCTGGCCTGGAAGAAGAGGGGTCTTGAGCTACACTGAAGACGTGGAGGATCAGAGGTATTGCCTAATGTGATGGAGGTCATTACAGGGCTGTGGGGCACAGATGAAGCTTTAACCTGGCGTGCAATTCAACCGTCGGATGTACGTACTGAGGAGTGCCATCTCTAGCAGCGGATGATCGCAGGGAATATGCGTGGCTGTCTGGATTAAATTGGGAGTTTTAAGGTCCATAATCTTAAGTTCCCAGTTGGACACCTGATCTAGTTCTGCTTATAGGAACGCTGACATCCAGTGGATGAAGCACCTACACGTTCTGGTGGCAAGCTGTTCCAATGATTAATTGTCCTCACTGTTAGGAAGTTTCTCCTTAATCCCAGGTTGCTTCTTTCCTTGATGGGTTTCCACCTGTGGTTTCTTGTCCTGCCTTTGTTGCTTCGGAAAATAAATTGAACCTCCCCCTCCCCTCTTTCTCGCAGCCTCTCAAATACTGGATTACTGCGATCATGTCTCCCCTAGTCCTTCTTTTGTCTAGACTAGGAAAAAAAACCCAATCCTGCAAGCGTTCTTCATATGTTTTCGTTCCCAGGCCTTTCATCATCTTAGTTGCTTTGCACTTTTCCCCAAAAATCTCAACATCTTTTATTTGCAAGGTGGGGAACCAAAACTGGATGCCGTATTCCAGGTGTGGCCTTACTAAGGCTTTACAAAGCAGGTACTAATACTTCACACCATATTGCAGCGCACAGCTGTTAAATTTGGCAAGGGCAGGGAAAAGGCCTCTCACCTTTCAAAATAAGCTTCTTCCTTGATCATCCAACTCAGCCACATCACCATCAGCTGCTCCTGTTCTGGGGTACTAAAGAGATAATTGTGTTAGAATTGGAAGCCGGACGGGATAGCAAGTTTATGTGCTATTGCTACTCGGGACAAGTTCATAAAATGGGGGAAGCCTCCCTCAACAGCTGTCTTGCTTAGCAAGAGAAATTTGGGGCACAATTGTGACTGCGAGTCGAGGACTACTGTAGCAGATTATTCTGCTGCTGTAGAAATGGGGACCCCCTCCCCTGCAATGACACGTATTCCTTTCTTCAGGGGATACTCCGGTTACTCAAAGGGTACCTGACCAGCGTGGAGAAAGCAAGCAGCATGCAGAAAGAGAGCGACACAAAGCGGACTCCTGCCGGAGTGGCCGGTGGGCGGCTGGTCATGAGCTGAAGTAGCTGCTCTGCTTCTTCGTCGGTCGGCCTGCAGGATGAGACAAAGATGGGATCAGCTGCATCCTATGGGATGGCGTATTTCCCCCCCCCCCCACCCATGCTGGGGTCATTTGCAAGAGAGGTCTTCTAAACCAGGGGTCCTCGACTTTTTTAAAGCACACTGGCTGGGGGATTCTGGGAATGGAAATCTACCCCTCTTAAAGCACGCTGGCTGGGGGATATTGGAGGAGTGGAAGTCCACCCATCTTAAAGCATGCCGGCTGGGGAATTCTGGGAGTGGAACTCTACCCATCTTAAAGCATGCCAGCTGGGGAATTCTGGGAGTGGAAGCCCATCCCTCTTAAAGCATGCTGGCTGGGGAATTCTGGGAGTGGAAGTCCACCCCTCTTAAAGCATGCTGGCTGGGGAATTCTGGGAGTGGAAGTTCACCCACTTTAAAACCTGCTGGCTGGGGAATTCTGGGAGTGGAAGTCCAGCCCTCTTAAAGCATGCTGGCTGGGGAATTCTGGGAGTGGAAGTCCACCCATCTTAAAGCCTGCTGGCTGGGGAATTCTGGGAGTGGAAGTCTACCCATCTTAAAGCATGCCGGCTGGGGAATTCTGGGAGTGGAACTCTACCCATCTTAAAGCAGGCTGGGTGGGGAATTCTGGGAGTGGAACTCTACCCATCTTAAAGCAGGCTGGCTGGGGAATTCTGGGAGTGGAACTCTACCCATCTTAAAGCATGCTGGCTGGGGAATTCTGGGAGTGGAAGTCCACCCATCTTAAAGCAGGCTGGCTGGGGAATTCTGGGAGTGGAAGTCCACCCCTCTTAAAGCATGCTGGCTGGGGAATTCTGGGAGTGGAAGTCTCACCCATCTTAAAGCATGCTGGCTGGGGAATTCTGGGAGTGGAACTCTACCCATCTTAAAGCATGCTGGCTGGGGAATTCTGGGAGTGGAACTCTACCCATCTTAAAGCATGCCGGCTGGGGAATTCTGGGAGTGGAACTCTACCCATCTTAAAGCATGCCAGCTGGGGAATTCTGGGAGTGAAAGTCTACCCATCTTAAAGCAGGCTGGCTGGGGAATTCTGGGAGGGGAACTCTACCGATCTTAAAGCATTCTGGCTGGAGAATTCTGGAAGTGGAAGCCCACTCATCTTAAAGCAGGCTGGCTGGGGAATTCTGGGAGTGGAAGTTCGCCTGTCTTAAAGCATGCTGGCTGGGGAATTCTGGGAGTGGAAGTCCACCCATCTTAAATTTACTAAGTTAAAACTGATGGGAAAAATGAGATCAAACTGAGATATGGATCTTTCCTCAAAACAACTTTCCCACTACACATGTTGGACCTCAGCTGCTACCATCCCATGAATGGCCACAAAAGGGTCGTATGAGACACCACCCGCAAAGATGATCATCGTAGGATGACTTAAGTCCCCGGAAGACGATCAAGGCCTGCTCACTTTAAGCCCGCAATGCCCATCAGAGCACAGTAGAGACGCAGGAGGGCGCTGGCCTTGACGACATGTTCCTCCTTCAACCCAGAATAGACCGAGATGTTGGGCTCCATGTCTGGCTCGGCCTCCTCGGGGATGTGCAAACTGCGGACGGTGGGAAGTATCTCCATCAGTTCCAGCAGCAGCTGCCTCCTCATCTGCCAAAGCACGGAGCGGATGTTCTCCCGTTTGCGCTGCACGAGAAAAGGAAAATGTGGCTCCCTTGAACATCGATTTGCTGAGCAAACCCCCAATTAGGGCTTAGCGCCACACAGGAATACCAGAGGGAGGGTAGGAAGGGGGAGAGGAAGAGGAGGAGTAGGAGAAAGGGAAGGGAAGAAGGAAGGGGAAGGAGAGGAGGATGGAAGGGAGAGAAAGAAGGAAAGAGGGCGGGAGGGAAGAGGAATAAAGATAAGGGAAGAAGGAAGAGGAAGGAGAGGAGGATGGAGGGGAGAGAAAGAGAAGGAGAGAAGGTAGGAAGGGAAAAAGGAAGAGGAAGAAAGGGAAGGGAAGAAGGAAGGGGAGGGAGAGGAGGATAGAAGGGAGAGAAAGAGAAGGAGAGGGGTAGGAAGGGGAAGAGGAAGCGGAAGAAAGGTAAGGGAAGAAGGAAGGGGAAGGAGAGGAGGATGGAAGGGAGAGAAAGAAGGAAAGAGGGTAGGAGGGAAGAGGAATAAAGATAAGGGAAGAAGGAAGAGGAAGGAGAGGAGGATGGAAGGGAGAGAAAGAAAAGGAGAGAAGGTAGGAAGGGGAAGAGGAAGAGGAAGAAAGGGAAGGGAAGAAGGAAGGGGAGGGAGAGGAGGATAGAAGGGAGAGAAAGAGAAGGAGAGAGGGTAGGAAGGGGAAGAGGAAGAGGAATAAAGGTAAGGGAAGAAGGAAGGAGGAGAGGAGAGGAGGATAGGAGAGGGAGAGAAAGAGAAGGAGAGAAGAGAGGAAGGGGAAGGAAGAGGAAGAAAGGAGAAGAGGAAGAAGGAAGGGAAGGGAAGAAGGAAGGGGAAGGAGAGGAGGATGGAAGGGAGAGAAAGAAGGAAAGAGGGTAGGAGGGAAGAGGAAGCGGAATAAAGGTAAGGGAAGAAGGAAGAGGAAGGAGAGGAGGATGGAAGGGAGAGAAAGAAAAGGAGAGAAGGTAGGAAGGGGAAGAGGGAGAGGAAGAAAGGTAAGGGGGGAAAGGAAGGGGAAGGAGAGGAGGATGGAAGGGAGAGAAAGAGAAGGAGAGAGGGTAGGAAGGGGAAGAGGAAGCGGAAGAAAGGTAAGGGAAGAAGGAAGGGGAAGGAGAGGAGGATGGAAGGGAGAGAAAGAGAAGGAGAGAGGGTAGGAAGGGGAAGAGGAAGAGTAGGAGTAGGAGAAAAGGAAGGGAAGAAGGAAGGGGAAGGAGAGGAGGAAGGAAGGGAGGAGAGAAGGGAGGGAGGGAGAAAAGAAAAGGAAAACAAGGTGGTGTTACAACAGGAGGAAGGGATGGTAAATAAAGCAACCCAAACTGTATATTATAACCTATTAAATGAAATAATAAATGTATAAGAATGACAAATGTAAAAAGAATAACAATCATGTGAATGTATATTTAAAATGGTACGTCAGAGGAACACAACCAGACACCCCCTGGGCTTTTGAAATAAAATTTCACAAGCAAACTAAGATCATTTAGAAATCCAACCTAAAACGAAGGAGAGACATTTCCTGACACTGAGAACAACGGATCTCTGAAAACAGCTCATCTCCAGAAGTTGTGATGCTCCATCACTGGAAAGTTTGAAGAAGAACCTGGACAGCTATTTTTCTGAAATGGTACAGAGCAGGGTTGTCAAGCTCAATTTCATTGAGGGCCGCATCAGGGGGTGTTTTTTTTTGAGCTCGGGGAGCCAGGATGGAAGTGGTCAGAGTAGGCATGGCCAGCTCAATGTCACTCACGTTGGGGGCCCTGTGGCGGCCTGAGCACTCTACCAGTGAAAACGGGCTCCCGAGCTCCGAAGCATCAAGACCGCATGTCCGTATCGTCGCAACGTTGGCTCCTCCTCCTGAGATATTCTTATTAGGTATTCTACCAGAGAAATATACTAAAGAAGGCTCATAGCTGATTGTATACATAATAACGGCAGCTAGAATTGTATTTGAACAAAATTGGAAAGCAGACAAAATCCCATCGGAAGGGGAGGTAATAAAGAAGATATTAGATTGTGCAGAAATGAATAGGTTGGCATTGAGAATAAAGGACAAAGAGGAATCAGTGTGCTACAGGGCATGGGAGCGATTTTATGATTGGCTTGAAAAAAGATAGAAAGAGAAAGAGAAAGGAACAAAGCACAAAACAAATAACTCAAGACGACACATTATTAAATCAGGGGGAGAGGGAATAAGAAAGTATGAAAATGTAGATACACAGGCAGAGAAAAATGATCTGAATTGACAAACGTTAAACAGCAATTATAAGAATGTACATTTAAGAATGAATTTGAAAGGAAAAATAAAAAACTTTTTTCCAAAAAAAACCTCAAAGCATTGTTAGAGACCCCACATTTTATCGGTCTGTTTCTGTTGCTCCCCTTTGGGAGGAGGTTTTGAAGTATTTCTAGCAGGACTATCAGAGTCTGTAACAGCTTTGTTAGCTCCCTAGGCCGTCCATCTGGTAAACTCGCATAATTCATTTTTCTTGTCATGTACACGTACATATCCAAACTAGACAGTGTTGTTTCTCTGTGTCATATAATATATGTGGGTATATAATAATACAATAGCAGAATTGGAAGGGACCTTGGAAGTCTTCTAGTCCAACCCCCTGCCTAGGCAGGAAACCCTATACCGTTTCAGACAAATGGCTATCCAACATCTTCTTAAAGACTTCCAGTGTTGGGGCATTCACAACTTCTGGAGGCAACTTCTGTTCCACTGATTAATTGTTCTAACTGTCAGGAAGTTTCTCCTCGGTTCTAAGTTGCTTCTCTCCTTGATTAGTTTCCACCCATTGCTACTTGTTCTACCCTCAGGTGCTTTGGAGAATAGTTTGACTCCCTCTTCTTTGTGGCAACCCCTGAGATATTGGAAGACTGCTATCATGTCTCCCCTAGTCCTTCTTTTCATTAAACTAGACATACCCAGTTCCTGCAACGGTTCTTCATATGTTTTAGTCTCCAGTCCCCTAATCATCTTTGTTGCTCTTCTCTGCACTTTTCTAGAGTCTCCACATCTTTTCTACATTGTGGTGACCAGAACTGAATGCAGGATTCCAAGTGTGGCCTTCCCAAGGCCTTATAAAGTGGTATTAACCCTTCACGTGATCTTGATTCTATCCCTCTGTTGATGCAGCCTAGAACTGCGTTGGCTTTTTTGGCAGCTGCTGCACACGGCTGGCTCCTATTTAAATGGTTGTCTACTAGGACTCCAAGATCCCTCTCATAGTTACTACTACTGAGCAAGGTACCACCTATACTGTACCTGTACATTCCGTTTTTCTTGCCTAAATGTAGAACCTGACTCTTTTCATCATTGAATTTCATTTTATTAGATAGTGCCCAAGGTTCAAGTCTGCCAAGATCCTACTGTATATTTATATATGCATAGTCTTTTATCATGTTTATTTAGTATATATTGGAGGCAATGACCCTTTTGAGAATGCAACGAAATTTCATTTTAATGTATGCTGATCGGTGTACATTTAAAGTGACAATAAAGTTATTCTAAGTCTAAATCTAACTTTTGTTTGCCACAGCTGTTAAGTGAATCACTGCAGTTGTTAAGTGAATTGCTCTGTCCTTAAGTGAATTCAGCTTCCCCCATTGACTTTGCTTGTCAGAAACTGGCTGGGAAGGTCTATAAATGTTGGTTAAATGACCCCAGGATGCTGCAGCTATCATAAGCACATGCCAATTGCCGGGCACCTAAATTTTGATCATATGACTGTGGGGAATGCCACAGCGGTTGTAAGTGCAAAAACCGTCAGAAGTCACTCCTTTCAGTGCCATTGTAACTCTGAGCAGTCGCTAAATGAATTGTTGTAAATTGAGGACTACCAGTATTGGCTATGATCTTTTCCTCTATCAAGCACCGATGTTCTCACCTGTTGACCGTTCCGGATAAAAGTTCCGAACCAGGTCCGAACTTTGGCGTTCGTTCCAAGCAACAAGCCACTCACAAAGCAGATCAGGTCACTGACGCCATCCTCCGAAAACTCATTCTTGGTGTGATCCAGCGTCAAAGCCACGCCAAGTCCTGGTAAGTGACATTCCTCCACCTAAGCACACAAGAGCACCTTAAAACTTGGCTGCAAATTTACATCAGAAAGGACGTCTTCCCTTGCCAGATGGCTGGAAGGTACATACGCAAGAGCACGTGGTAACTTTATGTTCCTTGCGCGAGGGAAGCCACATCGTTTTAACCATGTCGCTAACTCAATGGAGTTTGCACATCACCCTGATGTGCAATTTCGCAGACTAGTTTGATGAGGAGACAAAAGCCAAAAGATCGTGCCCAGAGGCGTTGCCTACAGAAATCGCTTGGACTTTTTCTCTCCCACTCTTTACAGAGTTTGGAGAGGAAGGGACAACAAGAGAGTAAGCAAGCACACAATGGAGAATACCGTATTTTTCGGAATATAAGACACACTCCCCCCCCCCCAAAAGAGGTTGAAAATTTGGATGCGTCTTATACACCAAATGTAGTCCTGCCCACCCGCTGGCCCCAACACTTTGGCTTCTGCCTCCCAGCAATTTGCCTCCTTGCAACAAGCAGCAAACAGCCTGCTTCAGTTTCAGCTTCAGCACAACCTGATTAGCACAAACAGCTGATTGTCAGTTGGATGGCCTCCCAACCATCAGCCGTTTCAGGCTGCAGGGATTGCCATTGCCTATTGCCGCCTCCGCGCGACCCATTTTCGGCCTCTGCACGCCCCATTTTCCACCCATTCTGATCCCTGCCACCCAGAAGAGGCGGAAAATGGGGTGCAAAGAGACCGAAAACAGGGCATGCAGAGGTGGCCAATAGGTTATGGCAATCTCTGCAGCCTGAAACAGCTGATCGTGCTAATCAGGCTGTGCTGAAACTGAAACGGGCTGTTGTCTGCTGCAAGGAGTCAAATTGCGGGGAGGCAGAGGCAGATATTTTTTCTTGTTTTCCTCCCCAAAAGCTAGGCACGTCTTATACTTTGGAGCGTCTTATACTCCGAACAATATGATACAATGGGCTGTTTGTATGGTGAGCCTGCAGTTGCTGGCACCAGTGTTTTGATTTGATAAATACTCTCTATTGCAGTGATGGCGAACCTTTCACCTCGAGTGCCAAAAGAACGAGCACGCACGTGTTTGGGTACCCACCCCCATAATTTAATGTCCCCCCACACCGTGCCCCCTACACATGCTGAGTGACCCCCTGCCCGCTACCCTGTGCATGCGCGCACGGCTTTCTTGTAGCCTGGGGAGGGCGAAAATGGCCACACACACACAAACACACCGGAGGCCGGAAACTGCCCATTTCCCGATTTCTGGTGTGCCCAGCAGGCCCATTTTTTGCCCTCCTCGGGTTCCAGAGGCTTTCTAGGAGCCTGGGGAGGGCAAAAATGCACATTTTCTGACTTCCGACGGGCCAGGTAGGTTCGTTTGTATTGGAGGCCTGCCGGAGGCCGGAAATGGCCTGTTTTCAAACTTCCGGGTTGCCCATTGGGCCATTTTTCTCCCCCTGGAGGCTTCAGGAGGGCGAAAAACGGCCAAAAATCAAGGCCAAAAAATCAGCTGGCCAGTGCGCACATGCGCGCTGGAGCTGACCGGGCAACATCTCACATGCCCTCAGAAATGGTTCCGTGCGCCACCTGTGGCATGCGTGCCATAGATTCCCCCTCACGGCTCTATATTGCGTGGCTGCAATCTCTTCCTTTCCAACATCTCTGCTTTGCATGTGTATGTGTGTGTGTGTGGTGGGGAAGCCAGGCAAAGGACCACCCAGGCTGACCATAATGGTGATCACCGGACTAAGGAAACAGTGCGAATGTCGTAAATGTGGTTGCCGCTTATCAAGCCATTTTAAAAAAAAATCATAATTTCATTAAATATTATAATTACAATAGTAAAAATGCAAACTAAAAAGAAAAGTAAAGAGTAGAAGTTGTAGAAGTGTTTAAAAAAAGGGGAAACAATGTAAAGGAAAGAAAAGATATAATAAAGAAAAAGAGAAGAAATGCAATGTCCTTGGTACTTTCTTGCAGACGTTTCATTATCAAACTAAGTAACATCATCAGGGCTACATAGAAAGAAGGGTTTGGTCTCACGTTATGTGCAAGTGGCTTGCACTGTCAGTGTTGGTGGGAGTGTTCTTGAGAGGTTCCTTGATTGACTGTTAGCTTGTCTGTCTGCGTTGGTAGTTTCTTGATTGAGGAATTGTTTGCTTCAAGATTCTTGCTTTCTAGTGTTAATCTTGTCGTTAATCTCTGTTCATTTGGGTGTTGATTGCTTTTTTTTAAACAATTTTTATTTGTTTTTAAACAAGGACAAACAAACATAAAAATAAAAATAAACCCATTTTCCATTACAAGTTGTAGAAAGTGTGTCAGTTGGTTACAGTATTTCCATGTATCTCTTCCATAGTCACCACCTGCTTTTCATATCAAATCGTATATTTTAAATTCACCTACATTCATGTATATCACAATTATTATATCTCAACCTTAATTTGACTATAGTTGTTTTTACGTCCTTTTATATATAATATTCAAAATCTAGAATCATCCTAAAATCATCCAATCGCAATACATCTTTATAACATATTCTAGATAAGGCTTTTAAACCTCCTCTCATATTCTCCATATAGTGTTTATATAAAATTTCATATTATCAAACTTCTATATCTATATGTATTGTTATCATTATTAATCATTATTTAACTATAGCTACTGTCGCTTCATTTTATACATACTACTAGTAAACTAAATTTAGCTTAATTTTTATTATACATTTTCATTGCATCAAGCTATATCCCTCCAGCAATAGTACGGTCTTATATCTCTTGCCATTTGTAGCATTAATGTTCTAGTTACTTTCTTAATAAATCTTGTATAAACCTCCCTTGGCAACATGCTGTTCCTTTCGTATCTCACAAAAGCTTGAAACCCAACATATGCTCTTTCCATCAGCTTATCTTTGGTTATCACTAGTGCTTCTATCAAGATTTCTCTCCTTATCTTCGTCAATTTTTCTCTCTTTTCTTCTTCTGTGCTTTGAAGTCTGGGGTAGAGTTCCAATCCATCTATCTCCCCTTTCCATATTCCGCTCTTGCCATTACCAACCACGCTCACTTTGTTGTCAGTATCCACAGTTTTCTTATCTCTTTGCTCATTTTTTTCTTCCATTTTTTTAACTCTGTCCTCCACTTTCTTCATTTGGTAAACATCCTCAGTTTCTCCATCCGATTTTTCTGTTTTGTATTCCATATTCTCCAAACTCTTTTCAATTCTCTCTGTCACAACTAATAGATTTTGAATTTCAAACATAATCATTTGCAATGTTACAGTTTCTTTTTCCTGTTGGGCCATTCTTTCAATTTTGCAGATACTGCCACTATAGGGTTCAAGGCTATTTTAATAAACTTCAAACAGGTTCATTTATTATCTTTCAAGTCAAAATGTTGTTTTCTCTCCAATAGCTAGTGATAGAACTTCCAAAAGGCACCTGTATAAACAACTTGTGCACTTCCTACTATCACTGTCAGTAAACAAGCTGAAAAAACCTTGAATCTCAAGTGATCAAAGAGAAAGAAGAAAAAATGTATCCAGCCTCCAGCCTCTAAGTGGCAGCTTTTCCTCCTGTTGTTACAACCCTCTTTAATCCTTCTTATTTTCTTCTTTGTATTCCAAGCAATTCGACACACTTTCTCTTTCCGCTTTCTTCCCGTTCAGGACCTGTCCCAACTTCAGCAGCTTCATTAGCTGTGTTTCTGTCACCGGAAATAAAGGCTATTCCTGGATCTTTCAGGGACTTTGTGGTGTCCCTGAGATCAGCAAGAGGTGCCCCTCTCAATCACCGTCTCTGCGGGACGGTTTAGGTCCGAATGGACCATCCAGCGGCAGGAATTCGACTGCGATCTCGGGACACCAAGCTCACACGTCGTGCTGTCGCGATGTCAGCTATCTTCTGAGGGTGTTGATTGCTGATGAAGTGCTTTTGGATGATTTTTAGCTTTTCGATTGTGTTCTGACCGAGGCTTCCCAAGAGCATGAAGCAAACTCCTTGTCCCAACAAAAAAAAAACCTTTTATTAATTGACTGTGAATTCTGCTCATTCACATCCAGCAAAGTCTTTCAAAGGAGGATTTACAGTCACAGACCTTATCTGGCTTGGAGAACTGACAGGCCAATATGGCAAGGAGTCTCAGGGAGTCATGAACCAATTAAGCGAACTCATTGTCTCCTGCAAACTCTACTCCCCTTTCGCTCCTCTTTTATTTCCTCTGGGAGAGCCATTCATTGTCCACCTGTGGCCTTACTCCCAAGTCGACCCCTGTTCTTTAGCTGCTCCCTTCGTCTGCCAACTCTGCGCATGCGCACATTGGGAACAGGCTCCAGCTGTTCTGCCCCACTGATGTCTGACTTTGAAGGCAGCTGATAACTGTCAGACGGCCCTGGCCCCCTCTCTGCCTCTGACACACAGCCTTCTTCAGAGCCTTCCCCAGACTCCAGGACTGGCCCATCTTCCTCCCCAACCTCCTCACTGTCCGAATCTGCTGCCAGCTCCTCTGGCCACAACAAATTGTCTCTTTTGGATAGTATGAAGATGTTGATAATGACATTATCTCGTTTGGTAAAGAAACGTCTTCAAGAAAACCACCAAGGACCCCATAGTTCAACCCTGAACTACACACATTATCTGTTGCCAGGGAAAGAAATAAGTAAATTAGTTACTTCCCATCTTCATCACAAGTTACAAAAGGACTTACCACCATACCCCGAACCCTCAGCGCCTGGGAAGGGTTCATTTTGCAAAGGTGACGCAGCACATCGGTTCTGCGGCGGCCTCCAAAACTCTCCTCGTCTTGCCTCTCACCATTCTTAATCAAGCCCCTGCATACTGGAATCCACCAATTAAAAAAAACAAAACCAAATTTTCAACTCAGTGTCAGCGTTCCAAGTAATGCACCCACTGAAAGCAGAACTCCGAGGCAGGTAGATTCCTCAAAGAACAATTTATTGGATACATCATACTGGCACAACTGGTGAAAACCAACTCTGAACGTTCCAGCGGTTTTCACCTAATCAAAAAGCGAAAGTTCCTCCTTCCCCTCAGGTCATCTGGCACACTGTCCAATAGTGGTGCTGGCAGGTTGCCTGCTTACTCTACTCCTCCTCTTCTCAGCCACCTGTTGGAATGACCTTGGTTCCCACAAGAAAACTTTTTATTTATTTTGACAGCCAAGCCGAGCTATCTAAAATCCCCCCCTACCTTTATCCCCCCTTCTCTTTGTGGCAACCATGAAGTCTCAAAGATGGCCTCAGCCAGGTTTGCTTCAGGGTTGACACTCAGTGTACCTTCAGGTTGCAAAAACAGTGGTGGGAGTGTAATGACCCCGGCTAAGTAACTCGAGCAAATCAGAATTCTGAGGCTAAGTTCTCTAAGAACTTCTTTATTGGGTACACAGGTCACGTTGGCTGGTTAGGTTAATTGGCGGGGTCAATTAGAGACTCCTCCCCGTCTGTATCCACTACCTGTAGAGATGACCTTGGTTCCCACGAGAAAGTGCTGTGTTTTGTCTAGCAACATATTTCATCCTCCTTCCCCCCTGAGTGGCAACTGAGGAATAGAAAAATGGCTTCTGCCATGTTCGATGCAAAGTTGACACAGAATACATGCAACTTGCCAGCTCATCCTGACCTAAAAGTCCAAGCTTATCCAGGATTCAGAAAACAATTTAGGGCAATTGAAGTGATAGAATTGTCAAGCTGGGGGCCACATTCTCATTCCAAAGTAAGTTTACAATTTTCAGGAATTATTGATGAAGTGAATTAGATTCTTCCTTGCTCCCCGTCTTTTGAAACATACACAGGTAATCCTCGACTTACAAACAGTTCATTTAGTGATCGTTCAAAATTACTCTGAGACATGTGACTTATGACCGTTTTTCATTGTTATGACCTATGGAGCATCCCCCATGGGTGACTCGATCAAAATTCAGATGCTTGGCGGCTGGTTCATATTTACGACCTTTGCTTTGCGACCTTGTGACAAGCGAAGTCAATGGGGAAGCTCGATTCACTTAACAACCAGATTACTAACTTATCAACTGTAGAGATTCACTTAACAACTGCGGAAAGAAAAGGTCATAAAATGGGGCAAAACTCATGTCATGTACCAAAACAAAAAAGTTTTCCCCTCCCCCCTCAAGTCACTGGTCACGCTGTCCAATCCAGGTACTGGCTGGTTGCTGGGATACCGATTGCTGGGTTACCGGCTCCTCCTCAGGCCAGCCACCTGTGAGAATGTCCAGAGGAAAACTTCATGGTTTTGGCTACAAAACCCCATCTATTTCCCCTCTCGCACTGCTGTGTAGCAAACTTGAAGTCTCCAAAATGGCTTCAACCAGGCTCACTTCACGGCTGACAACTCACTTGACAAATGCGTCACATAACAACAGAAATTTGGGACTCAATGGTGGTCGTAGCTCGAGGACTAGATGTACAGTGTTTTTCAGTCAATTTACAGTCCATACACAGCATTCAAGACATAAAGCTAAAGGTTCCCCTTGCAGATATGTGCTACTCATTCCCAACTCTAGGGGGCGGTGCTCATCTCCGTTTCAAAGCCGAAAAGCCAGCACTGTCCGAAGATGTCTCCGTGGTCATGTGGCCGGCATGACTCAACGCCAAAGGCACACGGAACACTGTTGCCTTCCCACCAAAGGTGGCTCCTATTTTTCTACTTGCATTTTTATGTGCTTTCGAACTGCTAAGTTGGCAGAAGCTGGGACAAGGAACGGGAGCTCACTGCGTTACACAGCGCTAGGGATTTGAATCACTCAACTGCCGACCTTTCTGATCGACAAGCTCAGCATCTTAGCCACTGAGCCACCTCATCCTTTACAATATATCAAAACATATATTGAATGCAATAAGTATGCTCAGTTCCTACTCAGCTGTATGGCTACTTTTCTTACCCTTTTAATGCTTTAGTTGAAAAATGTGCTCCTTCAAAAGCTTCTCCTGATGCGCAACCGCTGGTGCCTTCGCAACACACAGGAACACACGAAAATCACTGCCAACAAAGTATTCAGGAGTGTAACATACCTTCGTTAAAACTGTCGGGGACATTGGCGACTAAAAGGCAGAGGAACCAAGCGCCATTCTTCATGTGGAGCAAAGCTTCAGCCACATCGACGATGGGCAACAGCGAAGGAAGTTCTGAACACAGAGAGTCCAAAAATAAGGAGTACACTTCAGCATAATGTTTAAAATACAAAATACAAGATTAACAGATGTACAGGTTAAAAACAGGTTCTTGCCCATAAAGTAGCAGCATTCATCAAGGTCAAAACAAAGCGAGTGAGCTAGGGATAAATGCTTTTACATTAGGACAACTATTAGCAATAGCACTTAAGACTTATATACCGCTTTACGGTGCTTTTACAGCCTTCTCTAAGAGAAACACACACACACACACACCTGCTTGCAAAATGCAAAGGACGTCTGCTGCTTCTTCCAAATAAACTGGGCTCTCAAACAGCTCTGGGGATTTGAAAAAAAATTCGCCGGTGGAGTCTGCCACCTGTTCGGAGAGAAGGGCTTGTCTTTGAAAATGAAAAGCAATGCAAGCTGGAAGGAAGGGAGGGAGGAGAGAAAAGACAGGGAAAGAAAAAAAGAGAGGAAAGAAAGGAAGGAAGGAGAGAAAAGCGGAAAGAAGAAAGAAAGAAAGAAAGAAAGAAAGAAAGAAGAATGAGAAAGAGAGAGAAAGAGAAAGAGAGAGAAAGAAAAAAGGAAGAAGAGAAAAGAGGAAGGAAAGAAAAAAGAAAGAAAGAAAAGAAAGAAGAATGAGAAAGAAAGAGAGAGAGAAAGGAAGGAAGGAAAGAAAAGAAAGAAGAATGAGAAAGAGAGAGAAGAGAAAGAAAAAAGGAAGGAAGAAGAGGAAGGAAAGAAGAAAGAAAGAACAAAAGATAAAGAAAGAGTGAAAGAAAGAAAGAAAGAAAGAAGAAAAGGAGAAGAGGAAGGAAAGAAAAAAAGAAAAGAAAGAAGAATGAGAAAGAAAGAAAGAGAGAAAGGAAGGAAGGAAGAAAAGAGAAAGAAGAAAGAAAGAGAACAGAAAGAAAAGAGAGAGAAAGGAAGGAAAGAAAAGAGGAAGGAAAGAAGAAAGAAAGAGAAAGAAAAGGAAGGAAAGAAAAGCAAAAGAAAGAAGAAAAGAAAGAAAGAAGAATGAGAAAGAGAGAAATAAAAAAAATGAAGAGGAAGGAAAGAAGGAAGGAAGAAAGAAAGAAAGGGAAGAAAAAGAGGGAGGGAGGGAGGAAGGAAAACCGACAGCTTTAAGCATCCCGAAAAGGGAGGCGACCTTATCAGGAAGGACCGAAGGAAAACATTCACCTTATTCATAATTGCCAGCAGCTCACTCAGCACGAGACGGAGCCGCCGGGGGGAATCGCTGTGTTCAAACTCCAGAGTCAGGCCGTGCTGCAGCTGGGACACCAAAATGCTCTCTCCGCTGCCTCCGCCAAGCTTATGTCTAAGAAGGGAAGAACAGAAAAGCTGCCTTTTCCCCATCCCTTATAGCACTTTTAAAAACAAAAAAAAAACCCACTGTCGCGAGGAAACCAAAACCGCGGGAGCCTTACCTGAGCTGTTGCTCCTTGTTTGCATCCTGTTCCAGAGCGTGAAAATCCACAGAGAGCAAAGCGACAATGGAGTTTACGGCTTCGACCCCCGAAAGCAGGCGGAGGATGAGTTTCTTGTCCTGGGCCCAACTCTGGCTCTGGTCGGCTGGGGCGCACAAGGCCATGCGCACCAAGCAAGGCAGCAGCAACCGGAGCTCCGGGTCGCTCAATGCCGCCAAACGGACCACATCCACCTTCTGCATGGCTTCGAAGGCGTAAGGACTGACAAACTGAAGGGCTGCGCATTCCGCCATTTTTGCCAGGAGGGTCCTGAAAACCACAACCAACGAAGAGTTTGGGACATCAAATAGACGCACGCACGCACACACAAACACACGCAGGGCAAATACTGATTTAAGGAGAATATTTGTAGCTCAAGATTGAAATGAGAAGTCCTTGGTGCTCTCTCCAGCTGTATTCAGGTAAATCCATGGCTTGGCGTTTCAATGTTTGCATTTTAATTGTTTGCATTGCTTTTATGATACTGTAAGCTGCTTCTAAGGAAGGAGAAGGAAGAGGAGAAGGAGGAAGGAGGAGAAGAAAGAGAAGAGGAGGAGGAGGAGGAGAAGAAGTAGAAGGAGGAGGAGGAGGAGGAAAAGGAGGAGAAGGAGGAGAAGGAGGAGAAGGTATTTGGTTGATACCTAGGATGCTGGCAGCAACCCCTATCAACCATTAACACCAGTCAATGGTATTTATGATGCATTTTTGATTGCTCAGTTGACTGAGTTTCATGTTTAATGAATAAAGTATAATAATGATGATAATTATAACGTACATTTTAAGAAGATACTTGGCAGCCATACCATCACCGCCCCGAGTCCCTTTTTGGGAGAGGGGGCGGTCTATAAATCCAAAGAAATAAATAATAAATAAATAAATCAACACCAGTCAATGATATTTGTGATACATATTTAAATGTCCAGTTGACTGAGTTTCATGTTTAATGAATAAAAGATAAAAATAATAACAACAATGCAGACAGATTGTCCTTTGGAACACAACATGCCAGATATCACAGCTGTCAAAAACCAAAGCGTACAATATATTGACATGGCTGTACCAGGAGACGCCAGAGTCGAAGAAAAAAATCACGAGATATGGCGACCTGGCCATCGAAACTATGGATGATTATGGATGAAGCATGTAACAGTGATACCCATTGTCATCGGGGCACTTGTTACCATGGCCAAGAATTTTACAAAACACATCGAGAAACTGCCGCTTCCTGCAATAACACCAGCGGAACTGCGAAAAAACCTGCGCTACTCGGAACATCTTATATTTTACTACAATACAATACAATAGCACAGTTGGAAGGCGCCTTGGAGGTCTTCTAGTCTAACCCCCCGGTATATAGGAAACCCTATACCGTTTCAGACAAATGGCTATCCAACATCTTCTTAAGGACTTCCAGTGTTGGGGCATTCACAACTTCTGGAGGCAACTTCTGTTCCACTGATTAATTGTTCTCACTGTCAGGAAATTTCTCCTCAGTTCTAAGTTGCTTCTCTCCTTGATTAGTTTCCACCCATTGCTTCTTGTTCTACCCTCAGGTGCCTTGGAGAATAGTTTGACTCCTTCTTCTTTGTGGCAGTCCCTGAGATATTGGAAGACTGCTATCATGTCTCCCCTAAGTACCTTTAAGAAGATACTTGGTTGATACCTAGGATGTTGGCAGCAACCCGTATCAACCATCAGCACCAGTCAATGATATTTGTGTTACATTTTTAAATGTTCAATTGCCTGAGTTTCATGTTTAATGACTAAAAGAGAAGAAGGAGGAGGAGGAGGAGGGGAAGGAGGAAGGAGCAGTAGTAGTAGTAGTGGATTCATTGCGTAGCTGTTAAATTACATAACAGCAATTCCACGGCCACCATTCCTTTCTTGAAATTTATCCTGGGTGAGAGATCCTTGGTGCTCTCTCGATTGCTTTCTTTCAGACGTTTCATGACCCAAAGTAGGTAACATCATCAGCGCTGGTAAGGAATGGGGTTTGCTCTCAATTTATATTCTGGTAGCTTTCCCAAATGAGCATAGATCAGGGGTGTCCAAACTTGGGAACTTTTAAGACTTGTGGACTTCAACTCCCAGAATTCCCGCCACCATGTGCTGGGAGAGTTGAAGTCCACAAGTCTTAAAGTTCCCAAGTTTGGACACCCCTGGCATAGATGAACCAAAATTAACAGCAAACCAACAGTCAAGAAGTAAACAATACTCCAATCAAACAACTGCCAAACAAGCCAACAGCAAACAGGCCAATCAAAGAATCTCTAAGACCGGTCCCACCAACACTGAGAGGGCAAGCCTTAGTTCTAGGCTGCTTCTCTCCTTGATTAGTTTCCATCCATTGTTTCTTGTCTTGCCTTCTGGTGCTTTGGAGAATAATTTGACTCCTTCTATTTTGTGGCAGCCCGTCAAATACAGGTAGTCTTCGACTTACAAGTTCACCGGTTTAGTGACCACCCTGAGTCCTGTTTAGGAAAGGGCGTGGTTTATAAATAAAAGTTTACTTACTTACTTACTTACTTACTGAAGTTACAATGGCATTGAAAACAGTGACTTTTTCACACTGAGGACCGGTGCAGCACACACACACACACACACACCATGGTCACCTGATCAAAGTTCAGACGCTTAGTGACTCTTATTGATGATGGTTGCCAAGTCCCGGGGTCATGTGATCCCCTATTCTGACAAGTAAAATCAACAGGGAAGCCAGATTCACTTAACAACCATGTTCACTAACTCAACAACTGCAGTGATTCACTTAACAAGTGTGGCAAGAAAGGTCGTAAAATGGGAGAAAACTCACTCAATGTCTTGCTTAGCAACAGAAATGTTGGGCTCAGTTGTGGTTGTAAGTTGAGGACTACCTGTATTGGAAGACTGCTATCATGTCTCCCCTAGTCCTTCTTTCTTTTAAGCTAAACATACCCAGTTCATGCAACCGTTCTTTATATGTTTTAGTCTCCAGTCCCCTAATCCTCTTTGTTGCTCTTCTCTGCACTCTTTCTAGAGACTCAACATCTTTTTCTTTTAAAATCAGAACAGCAGATATAAATTAAAATACATCCTCAACCAGGGAAGGTCCCTGCAGGAACTGGAGCCAGTCCCTCTCCGTCTCTCTCTCATCTCTCTCTCTTCCATTTCTCTTTCTCCCTCCTCTTTCTCTCTCTCCTCTCTCTTTCTCACTCTTTCTCCCCCTCTCTTTCTCTCTCTTTCATCTCTCCCTCTTTCCTCTCTCTCTCTCCTCTTTCTCTCTCTCCTCTCTTTCTCTCTCTCACTCACTCTCTCCTTTCTCTCGCCTCTCTCTCCTCTTTCTCTCTCTCCTCTCTCTTTCTCTCTCTCTCACTCTCTCCTTTCTCTCGCCTCTCTCTTCTCTTTCTCTCTCTCCTCTCTTTCCCTCTCACTCACTGTCTCCTTTCTCTCTCCTCTCTTTCTCTCTCCACTCTTTCTCTCTTCTCTCTCTCACTCACTCTTCTCTCTCCTCTTTCTCCCTTTCTCTCCTCTTTTTCTCTCAGTCACTTTCAATCTCCCCTTTCTCACTTTCTCTCTCCTCTCTCTTCCTCTTCTCTCTCTCACACTTTCTCCCTTTCTCTCTCCTCTTTTTCTCTCATTCACTTTCTCTCCTCTTTCTCTCTCCTCTCTCTCTTCCTCTCTTCCCTTTCTCTCTCCTCTCACTCACTTTCTTTTTTCTCTCAGTCACTTTCAATCTCCTCTTTCTCACTTTCTCTCTCCTCTCTCTTCCTCTTCTCTCTCTCACACTTTCTCACTCTTTCTCCCTTTCTCTCTCTTTTTCTCTCACTCACTTTCTCTCCTCTTTCTCTCTCGTCTCTCTCTTCCTATCTTCTCTCTCTCACTTTCTCTCTCTCCTTTCTCACTTTCTCTCTCCTCTCTCTCTTTTTCTCTCTCTCTCAGCCCGACCTACCTCAGAGGATTGTTGTGCGGGGAAATGAGCAGGAGGGAGTGTTATGGAAACCCCCTTGAGGGCGCCTGAAGGAAAGGAAAGCGGGATATAAACCTAAAAGACAGACGCGGGAGAAAGCAAGAAGGAGAGCCAGGGCCGCCTTCCCAGGGGAAGCTCCGCTTCCCCGCCCGCCATAAGAACGGGGCTCCTTCGCGGCGAAGAAACGCTTCGCATCCACCCGCTCTCTACAAAGCGAAACTGCCAGGGAAGCTCTACTTCCGGGTTAAAGCAATTGTACTTCCGCTAAAGGGGAGGCAATGGCTCCAAAGGCAGGGGAAATGTCACTTCCGGCGAGGAGGGGGGAAGCACGTAGCTCCACCCCCGTAAGGGAGGAAGTCGTTCCTTACTGGCCTCACTACCGCCCTCAAATTGACGGAAATTTACTAGTGATGAATGTTGGAGCCCACAGAAGCGTTGTTGTTTGTTATTGTTACGTGTACGTGCGTTGCACTGCGAGTTGGACACCGCGTGTGTTTTGTTGGGTGGTTTTATATGCTTTTGTTCTCCCTTTTATTACTGATCTTGAACCAGCCAGGTTTCTGTTAGAATAGAATAGAATAGAATAGAATATATTTATTGAGAATGGAAGGAAAGAGAAGAGATAAAATATAATAGAATAGATTTATTGAGAATGGAAGGAAAGAGAAGAGAGAAAATAGAATAGAATAGAATAATTTATTGAGAAGGGAAGAGAATAAATTTATTGAGAAGAAGGGAAGAGAAGAGAATAAATTTATTGAGAATGGAAGGGAAGGGAAGGGAAAAGAAGAGAAGAAAAGAGGAGAGAAAATAGAATGGAATAAATTTATTGAGAATGAAAGGGAAGGGAAGAGAATAAATTTATTGGGAAGGGAAGAGAGAGAATAGAATAGAATAAAATAGAAAATTGAATTTAATTGAATTCTTTATTGGCCAAGTGTGATTCGACACACAAGGAATTTGTCTTTGGTGCATATGCTCTCAGTGAACATAAAAAGACAAGATACATTCATCAGGGATTAGGGAAGAAGCAACAGATGGAAGCTAATCAAGGAGAGAAGCAACCTAGAACTAAGGAGAAAGTTCCTGAGTGAGAAAAATTAACCAAGGGAACGACTTGCCTCCAGAAGTTATGAATGCTCCAATATTGGAGGTTTTCAAGAAGAGATTAGATAACAATTTGTCTGGAATGATATAGGGTTCCCTGCTTGAGCATTGGGTTGGACTAGAAGACCTCCAAGGTCCCTTCCAACTCTGCTATTCTCTAAGATAGGCGATGTACAAATGTTTTAAATCATGGGTACTCACTAGCTGTAACTTAGACCTGTGGACTTTAATTCCCAGAATTCCACAGTTTTAAAGTTGCTAAGGTCAGATATATCTGCTTAAATAAATTGATTTTTTTTAAATCTGGGTGGGGCTACTTATATTTCTAACCTAAATATCTGGAAGGCTTTATGGATTGCCAGAAATCGGTGGAAACCGTAGGAATATTGGTGGGTTTTAGGTTGCTGTGAAACTTAACAAGATGAAATCCTTAATACCTGGAATATCGGTTATAGGGGGGGGGAGGAGGGGGGGAATTAATGGAAAGTCTTTTATATTTTGTATTAAATTTCAAATATTTCAAACTAAAGCGCTAATGGTTCCTTTAGTCTGCAATTTTTCTGGAAATCCGTTCCTATCCCCTCACGGTTGGGCTGAATGCCCTTCAAATGATGTGGGAGTATAAATGGATTTCCAGAAAAATTGCACAGTACAGGAACTATTTGTCAGCGTTCCAAATATCATCCAAAATTAAATCAGAGTCCAAGGCAGAACTTTCCTCAAGCTTCCAATTTATTAAGAGAGACATGTTGACACATCTATGGAAAACCCAAATCCGAAAGCTTCCCGGGGTTCTCCCACCCAGTTGAGAGTTCATGATCTTGCCCCCACACCCACAAGTCCATCACATGGTCCACTCTTCCACTGCCACGTTGGCATTTCCACCCATCTAGTTCTGGTCAGGTGCAGAGGTGCAGAGACAAAGAATGACCTTGGGCTTCTAGAAAGGAATTTTGTTTTGGCTACATAACATTCTACTCCTTACTATTCCCCCTCCTAATTCCCCACTAATGAAAAAGCATAGTAAAATAATTGAGAGTGTGGCAGGCCAAAGATCCTAAAAGGAACCAGCTGCAGGCTTGACACTATTTGCTCTTCAGTTTGAGATGCACACGACACAGACTCAATCCCAACAACAGCCTGCGCCTGTCTTCAACAGGGAAGGGACGCAGGGCAGAGAAAAACATCCTGCAGCTAAGGCTCCACACCCATTTGCACTACTCAGGTGTCCCTTGAGGACACAAATAAACCTCCAAGTGGTCTCAACAACTCACTAAAAGGATGCAAATGACCAGCGGTCTGCAAGGAGAATAAATCCTTCCACTCCTCACCATCCAGGCAGAGCTGAAAAAGCTTCTTGGATGAGAAGCGAAACATCTTCAAAAGAATCAAACAAGGAAGTCCAGTTGCCTGCTGAAAAAGCACCTTTGGATGACCATGGATGACCATGACTTGAGTGACTGAGAATCTCTACAGACTTTTAGCTATACAATTTGGGATGAACACCACTGGTGCATTTCTACCGGTTCGGCTGAACCAGTAGTGGTTTGCCAGCCTGCGTCGCTAGAGCGGCTCCGACTGAGCCACTCCTTCTTCTTCTCACTGCCTCCGGAGTCTTCGTGGCTCCAGTGGCTTCCTCTTCTCCTCCGGATGGCAGCAGGCGACGAGGCTTGGCTTTTGCCCCCCCCCTCCACCGGAGCCGGTGTTGTGGGGCCCTCAGGCTGCAGCTGGCGTGGAAGCGCTTAGGCAGCCAGGCAAAAGGGCGCAAAACCGAGGCAGAAGAGGAAAGGTAGGCTTGCTTAAGGAAAAAAAAAATTCTAACTAACTACAAAAACTCTTATCTAAAATTACTGGAGAGTCACTGTATAGTTCCTGTTAGGCCGAAGACTGAGGTTGATCTGGGGAGTCACCAGGAGGAGCAGAGGGAGTGTCCTCAGATTACCTCAGTCTCCAGGCAATTGGGCCGTAACAATACCCATACAATGACTCCTCCCACACCCCACCTCGGAGACCCAGGCATGCCATGCCTCCAAACTGGTTCATTGATCGGCGCGGCATGTTAGTTTTTCATTTTTTAATGGTCTGCGCATGCGCAGACCTATCTATGAGCAAAACAGGAAGTAACCCACCCCTAATGAGCACCCTTTGAATGGTGAGGGAGTATAAATGGATTTCCAGAAAAATCACAGACTACAGGAACCAGGAGCACTGCTCAGGTTACCCTGAGAACATAGATGTACCTCCAAGCTGCCTCAACGACTCTCTAACAGGTTGCAAATGACCAGCTGTCTGCAAGGAATATAAATCCTTCCATTCCTCACCATCCGGTCAGAGCTGAAGAAGCTTCTTGGATGAGAAGTGAAATGCCTTCCAAAGGATAAAACAAGGAAGTCCAGTTTCCTCCCGAGAAAAAACCTTTGGGGAGAACAGAAAATCTGATGTTCACAGAGGAGGATTAGTCAGTAGGAGCTGCACCTGGCTGAGTCTGTGAGGCTTCTGAAGCTGAGCAGACTTGGTTTAATACCTAGAAAAGGTACTAAGGGGTACTAAGCAAATAAATTGTCCCAAGGGGTGATGATACAGGTCTTCAATTTGTAATTATGATTGTGCTGTGGCTCCCCCAGTGGCCAGTGGAGCTGGCAGCAGATTCGGACAGTGAGGAGGTTGGGGAGGAGCATGGGCCAGTACTGAAGTCTGGGGAAGGCCCTGACGAGGGCTGTGTCGGAGACAGAGATGGGGCCAGGGCCATATACCAATTATCAGCTGCCTTCAGAGTCAGACATCAGTGAGGCAGAAGAACAGCTGGAGCCTGTTCCCAGTGTGCGCATGCACAGATTTGCCAGAGGAAGGGAACAGCTAAAGAACAGGGGTTGACTTGGGAGTAAGGCACAGGTGGATGATGAATGGCCCCTGCTAGAGGAAATAAAAGAGGAGCGAAAGGGGAGTGGAGTTTGCAGGAGACAATCAGTTCGCTTAATGGGTTCGTGTCTCTCCGAGACTCCTTGCCAAGTTTTGCAGAGATCGGCCTGTAAGCTCTCCAAGGCAGATAAGGTTTGTGACTGTAAATCCTCCTTTGAAAGACTTTGCCGGCTGTGAATGAGCAGAACTCAGAGTCAATTAATAAAAGGGGTTTTTGCTTCATGCTCTCAGGAAGCATAGGTCAAAACGGATTGGGACCACTGCTAAGCAAGGCGGTTGTTAAATGAATCCCGCCTGATTTTACAAGCTTTTTGCCGTTTTAAGGTCAGACGTTCCCGAAATCAAGCCATGTGAACATCAAGGAAGACTTCATGAATAATTTATTCCATTTGAATTTTAATTCTTAAAAGTATAGAAACCGTTTTCCATTTTCTGAATCACAATTTGTACAAGTTGGCATTCTGCAACAACACTTTATTCCTAATTTCTTTTCTTAAAAAAAAAATTCATCCCATTTACCATGTTCAATGAAGATTTGAAGCATTAAATACTGGAGGGGTGGGGGGGGGGGGAAAAGCATTAAATGATACCGAGATAGAATTCTCCACCCATCCCGTTAAGGTGATCCAGCTTTTATTTAAAACAAAAAATCAAAACAAAACAGCTGTGAAACTTAACATTTCCAGGAACTGTGCTTCTTTTCATGCCAAAATTCTCAGCTCCGGTTTATTTAAAAAAACCTACTAGTTGTCAACATTTTCTTGAAAGTTTGATTCCAAGGATTCATTTTCTTCCACTGAAACATTCCTCGCATAGCAACAAGTGCAAACTAATATTTCCTGCAAGTTATTGAGGGACTTCGTTTCATTGAAGACAGACGCTATTTTTAAGATCACAGTCAACTAAGGAGAAATTTCCTGACAGCGAGGACAATTAATCAGTTGAACAATTTGCCTCCAGAAGTTGTAAATGCTCCAACACTGGAAGATTTTAAGATGTTGGATAACCATTTGTCTGAAATGGTATAGGGTTTCCTGCCTAAGCAGGGGGTTGGACTAGAAGACCTCCAAGGTCCCTTCCTGTTATTCTATTCTATTCTATTCCTTGAAATTCACTCGGAGGGACATTTTTTTTATTGCTCTTCTCCCAAATTACTCTCTCTCCCCTGGGGTATTGAAGTCCTAGGAGGAGGCTGGGGTGGATAAACCCATTCTGCTACTACCTAAAAGGGCAGGCGCTATGTATAAAATTCAATCAATTGGACCATCTTGAGAAATCCAGTCCAAAGACGTCTCTAGCAGAATGTCATTGGTTGAGGAACCTTGCAAAATATTAATAGAATAATATGCAAATATTAATAGAATAATACGCAATGCCACAAGACTGTCATGCTGGAACAGAAAATATTAATAGAATTAATTATTAATAGAATAATATGCAATGCCGCAGGACTGCTGTGTTGTAACAGAAAACCATCAGCTGCAACTTTTGAACAAGTTTATATTTGAACGTGTTCGAATACAGGGAGTCCTCGACTTAGAACTGTCTGTTTAGTGACCAAAGTTACAATGGCACTGATATAAGGTGACTTGTGTTCATTTTTCACATTTAACGACCGTTGACAGCATCCCAGGAGTCACATGATCAAAACTTAAGACGCTCGGCAATTGGCATGTATTTATGATGGTTGCAGTTTCCCGGCGACATACCAATAACCCAAAGCAACAAATATGCCTTTATATTCCTTCCTCCTCCTATTTCCCCCCTGCCATGGGTTGAGCTTAGAGGGGGGGGGGGGGGGGCTGGCCCAAAGTCACCCAACTGGCTTCCATGCCTAAGGTGAGACTAGAACTCACTGTCTCCTGGTGAGTGGCCCAAAGTCATCCAGCTGGCTTTCATGTCTGAGGCAGGACTAGAATTCACCATCTCCTAGGGATTGGCCCAGAGTCACCCAGCCCAGTTATAATCTACCAGGTGCCTTAACCACTGACTAGAGCAGGGAGGGAGGGAGGAAGGGAGAGAGGGAGGAAGGAAGGAAGGAAGATGGATAGAGAGAAAGAGAAGGGGGAGAGGGACAGAAAGAAAGGAGAAGGGAAGAAGGAAGGAAGATGGCTAGAGAGAAAGAGAAGGAGAGGGACAGAGAAAGAAAGGAGAGGGGAGAGAGGGGGAGGGGGGGGAGGAAGGAAGATAGCTAGAGGGAAAGAGAAGGAGAGGGACAGAGAAAGAAAGAGGGACAGAGAGGAAAAAGATGGAGGGAGGAAGGATGGAAGGAAAGAAGATGGATAGAGAGAAAGAGAAGGGGGAGAGGGACAGAAAGAAAGGAGAAGGGAAGAAGGAAGGAAGATGGCTAGAGAGAAAGAGAAGGAGAGGGACAGAGAAAGAAAGGAGAGGGGAGAGAGGGAGGGAGGGAGGAAGGAAGATAGCTAGAGGGAAAGAGAAGGAGAGGGACAGAGAAAGAAAGAGGGACAGAGGAAAAAGATGGAGGGAGGAAGGATGGAAGGAAAGAAGATGGATAGAGGGAAAGAAAAGGGGGAGAGGGACAGAGAAAGAAAGGAGAGGGGAGGGAGAGAGGAAGGCTAGAGGGAAAGAGAAGGAGGAGAGGGACAGAGAAAGAAAGGAGAGGAAAAAGATGGAGGAAGGAAGGAAGGAAGGAAGGAAGGAAGGAAGGAAGGAAGGAAGGAAGGAAGGGTCTATTGATAGAAAGAGTTAGAGGTAGCAGTGAACAGTTTGTGGTTTTTTCACATCCGTTTTCATCACACTAGGACGCAACCACTTAGTTAAAAGAAGATAAGCTTTAGAGTTTCCACTACAATGTGCAAACAACAAAGATTAAATCAAGGCATGGAGAGAGGTAGAGGTTGGGGATGGTTTTTTCTTCTTTTTTTCAAGGAGACTGAACTTGCATTAATGGACTCGATTCTGAAAGCATCTAGTGAAAATCTATTTAAATGAATAACAAACGGCAGCCTTCAGAAATCAAAATCAACTTGTTTTCTAACAGCCGCAATGGCTTTTAGCATTTTTTAAAAAAGGCTTGAGCTATGCTAACATTTCGACCTGAAAGGGAAAGGATTATGATAGAAGCGATTCCCACGTAATTCCGACCTCCCCAAGAGAAGTGTGATTAGTGACGAACACAAATGCTTGAAAATGAAAGTGACACAGTTTATTGAGGGCAAGGATTTCTTTTGTTTTTAGGAAAAAAAGTGTCGCAATTTCATCAGATGACACAGATTCTGTCTTGGCTTAAAATGCACACAGGGGGAAAAAACATCAGAGGCCCTTGTAGTCAAAAAGCACATCCTCCTTCCTTCAAGAAACAGGGAAGGGAATCTGCCCAAGTTTTAGTCTCGGCCCTCAACAGAAATACCAATAAAATAAAATAAAATAAAATAAAACAATTTATTATTATCATCTTCTTCTTTAAATTCTCACTACAAGTTAAACCACCTAACAATATCACTTTTTTATTTTAATATATTGCCATTATGTTAACTCTGCAAATGTGTGATATAAAATTGCTGTAAGACTTGGTACCTTTATTTTTTTTTCTTCAATTTTATATAAACACAGTGAACTTCATTTACTGTACACGTATAATCTGCAACTACAGCTTAGCTGTAAATCTCCCACACACAAAGGTATGGACATTTCTATCCCGCCCCACCTTCCTATAGTCCCCATTAAACTGTACATCAAGACCAAATACAAATTTTTTTGCGGTCCCTGTCCCTCCCCACCCGCTTACAAAAAAATAACACTCTAAAAGCAATCTACCGCAAGTTTTCAATTAAGACGATTACAGATATAATTTTAGACCAATTGCTTTAAAGCAAGAAGGCAGTATAAACCTTCTAGGAAATTTTTTTTTTTATAAAAGAGGTTAAGAAATATAAGACAATTTATACATTTAAAAACTTACAATAAATAAGAGATGCAGGCATTTTTTTGTTTTTGAATACTAGATACTATAATCCAATACAAGAACATTGTAATGTTCCAAAAACGTTCTGTAAATTAATATTATTTTTGTCGTTTCTCCCTCATTCATCTTTTTTCTTTTAATGGTCTCCATGCTCATTCGTTTTCTTTAAAATATTTATTAACATGGCAGGGGCCTATGGCTCATAAACTCTTCACAAATACTGTGACAGGTTGATGGGCAGAAGGAGAATGGATACTTGGCTACTCAAAAGATGCATTATAATACATGTCGGCTGACCCGTTCACCACTTTGGCCAGTCAGATATACGCAATACACCAACAAAAAAAAAAAAAAAAAAGGAGAGAGGGGAACAAACAATGAGGTTACGTGCCTCCCACCGAAAGTCAGAATCCTTGAAACCAATGAAGGATGATTAACAGCCTCCCCCACTTCCCTCCATCACAAAAAAATGACGTTACAGAGAAGAATTAACTCGTGTCCTTGGGGTGGATTTCTGGATTTTCCCTTTTTTTCGGTTGTTGTTGTCTGTTCTTCGTCTCGCTCGGTTTGGGATAAAGATCACAGCATGTTCATGATAAAGTTATACAACTGATTCAGCACCACAAAGTGAATTGGGAGACACGACCGCCGGTCCTGGGTCGCAGGGTCACAGGTGAGCCACGAGAGTGCATTGTACTGTTCCAACACAAACCTTGAGACGGAAACAAATCAAAACAGAGCGTTAAAGGGAGGGAGAAAGGGGGCTTTGGGGTTTTCAGAAAAGCTCAGCAGGTACAAAAAAATCCAGTGACTCAACTTCCAATCTCCACAAGCAAATTGAAGTTCTACAGATAAGAAGAAACTGAACATCCGTCAGGAGAAAAGAGAGATGCCCAGAGGATACAGATGGTCCTCGACTTATGACCACCTCTGAGCCCAAAAATTTCAATTACTAAGCAAGACAGTGGTTAAGTTAATTTTGCGCCATTTTTATGACTTTTGTTAGCTACAGGGGTTAAGTGAATCATAGCAGTTGTTAAGTCACATGGTGGTCCTTTACAGGATGAAGAAACTAGGGAGAATTCCTTTTGGGGTTGCTCGGTGTGGCCTCAAACCACAAAATGAGTGGCAAATTAACTTAATAATATTAAAAATCTGCCTATTCCGGACTCTTGGGAAGAACTTGATAGGGGTATAAAAATGCCAAATCCAGTCTGAACATCTGGTTGGAAGAAGAAGATGACGAAGAAGAAGAGGAGGAGGATGCAGATGAAAGGGAAGGAGAAGGAGGAGGAGGAGGAGGAGGAGAAGGGGGGGGAGGAAGGAGAAGATGCAGATGAAGGGGAAGGAGAAGGAGGAGGGGGAGAAGAAGAAGAAGAAGAAGGGGGAGGGGGAGGAGGAAGAGAAAGATGAAGGAGAAGGAGGAGGGAGAGAAGAAGAAGAAGAAGAAGAAGAAGAAGAAGAAGAAGAAGAAGAAGAAGAAGAAGAAGAAGAAGAAGAAGAAGAAGAAGAAGAATGAGAGATGGGAGAAGAAGAAGAACAGGGAGGGGGAGAAGAAGAAGAAGGAGAAGGAGGAGGAGGAGAGGAGGAAGAGGAAGATGAAGGGGAAGGAGGAGGAGGAGGAGAAGAGGAGGAGGAGGAGAAGAGGAGGAAGAGGAGGAGAAGGAGGAGGAGGAGCTCTTCCTCCACCCTTATCCAGTTAAGGGATCTTCTGTCTCTTATCTGACTTGGCTTTGTCTCTTGTCCCAGTCTCCCAAGGTCTATAGACTATATCAGGAGTCCTCAAACTTGGCAACTTAAGACTTGTGGACTTCAACTCCCAAAAGTTGAATAGCTGACTGGGGAATTCTGGGAGTTGAAGTTCACAAGTCTTAAAGTTGCCAAGGTTGGAGACCCCTGGCTTATATGGAGATAGAAAGGCAAAAAAAAAAAAAAAAAAAAAACACCAAGCCGCTGGAAACTACTGACAGATCAAAACAGAGAGGCGGCCAGTAGTGGAATCTTAAAATAATGAAAATGCATTTCTGCAATAACAGCTCACACTTGGCCATGCAGGGAACACGCCTACCTGAGGACATCGGAAGTTTGATTCGAGTCAAGAGGGTGGGAGTGTTTGCTGTGAAGTAGCTCGTCCGATTGCACTGAAGGCACGTGGAGGTGCAAAGAAGCCTTTGAGAAAAAGCCAAAGCCAGAGTCAATGCTCAGTGTGAAGCTCATGTGATCTCTTACCCCCCAATTCAATCTGCAACGGATGCTCTATCTAGGGGACGAAATCTCAGAAGAGAAAATACTAGGGAGTGTAGCTTAAGACCTCGGGAATAAGTGCCCTCGGTTCCCGCCACCTCCTAAGACTCGGGGCTTATTATCTCTTCGGGCACAGAGTCAGGCAAAGCAGCAGTGAGCTGTACGTTTCATGCACCTATTTTACAGGTATGTTGTAATATATAGAGAATACTTCTTTTCTACCTGCCATAATCAATATGTCTTCCTTGACTATCCTTTCTTTTCTCCATTCTCCTTTCCTTTCTTTCCGTTCCCTATGTTGCCTCAATGTCCTTTCCTCTCCTTTCCTTTCTTTTCCTTCCTTCCCCTCCCCTTCTTTCCTTCCCTTTCCTCTTCCTCCCTTCTTTCCATTCCTTTTTCCCCCTTCCTTTACTCCCCTCCCCTCCCACCTTCCCTTCCCTTTTTTCTTTTCCTTCTTTTCCTTTCCTTTCCTCTCCTCCCTTTCCTTTCCATTCTCCTTTTTTTCCCAAAGGTATTTTTCCGAAATGAAGGAGCTTTTTGGATGAGAAACAAGACCTTAAAATATATATATATATATCAAGAAAGTCCAGTTGCCTTTTTGGAAAAGCTCTTTTGGCACAAACCTGACCGGGATGATTAAGAATCTCCGTCGCCGCCCTTCTCTCCTTGCCTTGCTTGCTTATTTTCCACATAAATCTTCGACAAACATCCCTCCTATCCCCGTGCGACGGGAGCTCCTTACCTTAAGAAACAGAGGACACTGATTTTGTGCTTGAGGACATGCCGACCAAAACCATTCAGGCAACGGACCTGCTTTAGCGGTGGAGACGAAGTAACCGAGGGCCAACGGCTGCTGCAGAATATTGGGGACTTCGTCGTGGGATTCGGTGGAGAGCAGCCGGTCTGTACCTTGACCCTGATACGAGCAACAGAGAAAAGTGGCATTTAGGATCAGCCTCAAAGGGATAGAATTCAGCAATTCAGTATTCTCTTTTAGCTAGGGATCCGCTAGTGGCTCCTGGGGAGCTTACAAGCAAACCACGGAGAGCACTCGCACACACACGTTTCCTTACCCCTCCTGGCCGCAGAGTCTATAGCCATCAACAGCCTCATCGCCTAGAAATTTGTTAGATTCACCTTAAAAAGGAGTTAAGTTACTCACCATTATCCTATATTCTGCCGGTCAATTTCATCAGGCAATATGTGAGTTTAACTATCGTGTTTTTCGGAGCATAAGACGCACCGGAGTATATGACGCCGGTAAGAGATATTGAAGAGGTAATTTTAAAAAAAAATAGTTTTTGCACTCTGCAGACCTCCCAAACCCTCTGCATGCCTCATTTTTTTGAGAAAAATGGGGCATGCAGAGAGTTTGCAAGGCCTGCTCCCTGGGGGCAAAAATTAGCAAAAAACAGGGCTGTTTTTTTTTGCCAAAAAATGGGGCATTCAGAGGGTTTCGGAGGCTTGTAGAATGCTCCTGGGGGCGGGGAGGGGGGTGTCACTGCGTTAAATTGTTTGCTAGCCTGAACTGACGAATTGAAACTAAATAGTTAAACTGAAAGAGTTACTGCGCAGGTCATAAGGTCTTATCTGACAATGATGTACTGCGCATGCTTATTTTTTTTTTATTACTTCACACATTCCAGAGACTTCTCCTTCCCTTTTGATCTTTGTCCGTCTTCCAGGAAAACTGGGAGACAGAACTCTTTTTTCAAAATGTAATAATTAGATTATTTTGTTTTATTTCCATTTTTTATTTTTGTATTAAAGTTTGTTTTTCATTAGAATATGTTTTTCCGGAATTTATTTCTTTTCTTCGCACCTTAAAGATAATGCTGTTTGGAAATGCCGCGGTCTAAGCCTCATCTAGTTCAGGGTGAAATCTTCCCGTGACGGGGGGAGGGGGCCAAAAACAAACAAAAAACAGCCCGGTTTCCCCTTGTTTCTCCCCTCCCCAGGCCCCAGGAGCATTTTGCAAGCCTCCCAAACTCTCTGCATGTCCATTTTTTTTGCGAAAAACGGGATGGGGTTTCAGGCGGCCAAAAATGCTGTATTCGGTGTATAAGACGCACCCAGATTTTCATCCTCCGAAAAATGGTGGTGGGATCCTTTAACAATTGGTTTGGTGATTGCGTGCTTCACGATAGAAATAGCCCTCAGAATTAGATACTACTTCGCAGTGCTTCGCAGCCCTCCCTGAGCAGTTTTACAGTGTCAGCCTCTTGTCCCCAACCATCTGGGTCCTCATTTTAACTGATTCCAGAAGGATGGAAGTCTGAGTCAACTTCGATCCGGTCAGGATCGGACTCCTGACAGTGGGTAGAGTAAGCCTGCAATTCTGCATTCTAACCCATGCACCACCATGGCTCCTATTAAGTCAGGGGTGTCCAAACTTGGCAACTTTAAGACTTATGGACTTCAACTCCCAGAATTCTGGGAGTTGAAGTCCACAAGTCTTAAAGTTGCCAAGTTTGGACACCCCTGTATTAAGTATTAGGTATCTGATAATAGTTTCAGTCTTGAATTAATCTTAATATTAAAAGAAATCTATAACTGTATATTTGATGTTATAAGTCTGTCCGTCCGTCCGTCCCGCCCTCCCACACACAAGCCTTTTGACGTGGATGGCGATAACGACACCATCAAAGACAAGCAATAGCGCTTAGTCTTATCTACCGCTTTGCAGCCCTCTCTAAGCGGTTTACAGAGTCAGCCTCTTGCCCCCACCCTCTCCCCCACAATCTGGCTCCTCATTTTACCGACCTCGGAAGGATGGAAGGCTGAGTCAACCTTGAGCCGGTGAGACTCGAAGTGTCAAACTGCTGGCAGTTGACAGTCGGCCGAAGTAGCCTCCAGAGAGCGGTGAGAATCGTTTTGCTTTAGCAGGCATCTGGTGGCTAATTATTAATACTCTTGTTTGACTGAACCGCACTAGGCTGCCAACTTTTTTATCCTGCTGATGTGGAATCACACACGTTATTTGTGTTTATGGTTCTGCAAACTTCTTAGCGCATTGTGCTTCTTTTTACAGGTAGTCCTTGACTTACAATAGTTTGCTTAGTGAGCGTTCGAAGTTGCAACAGCACTACAAAAAGGGACTTAGGACTTAGGACTGTAGCAGCATCCTCAGAATCACATGATCAAAAATCAGACGCTGGGCAACTGGCTTGTATTTATGACGGTTGCAGTGTCCCGTTTTGCGACGTTTTCACAGCCAAAGTCAATGGGGAGGCCAGATTCACTTAACAACTGTGTTACTAACTTAACAATTGCAGTGATTCATTTAACTGTGGCAAGAAAGGTTGTAAAATGGGGCAAAAACCCACTTTAACAAATGTTTTGGACTAGCAACAGAAATGCTGGGCCTCCATTGTGGTCATAAGTCAAGGACTCGCCCGTATGAATATATCCTTCCCACGCACAATCCCATAAATGTGTTATACATTTTCCCTTATTCCCCCTTTCTCCAGAACAGTATTTGCTATTTGCTTGTGAGGAATGATAGTTCAACCTGCTGATAATTTTGACTGCTATTTTTGCCATTGTCTTCAGCTCTATATTTTCCTTTTAACATGCTACAGCAGGGGTGTCCAAACTTGGCAACTTTAAGACTTGTGGACTTCAACTCCCAGAATTCTGCATATTGTAAGGGTGATCATGTTACTACCGTATTTTTTGGAGTATAAGACGCACCAAGGTTTTAGAGAGGCAAATTTTTTTAAAAAAAGGTTTTGCACTCTGCAAACCTCCCACAAACGGGCCGTTTTTCATGAAAAGGGCATGGATAGCCCTTAGGAGGCTTGTAGAGTGCTCCTGGGGGGGGGAGGAGAAACGAGCAGAAACCGGGCCTATTTTTTGTCACTAAAAGGGCATGGATAGCCTTTAGGAAGCTTATAGAGTGCTCCTGGGGGCTGGAAAAATTTTTTGCCCGTTTTTTGCTCATTTCTGCCCCCCCTCCCCCAGCAGTTCTCTGAAAGCCTCCTACAAGCTATGCACGGCCATTTTGGTGAAGGGGTGGGGTTTCGGGAGGCAAAAATGCTGCATTGAGTATATAAGACATACCCAGATTTTCAGCCTCTTTTTTGAGGGGAAAAAGGTGTGTCTTATACTCTGAAAAATACGGTACTTGAAAGTAAAGTTGCATTTAATTTCTGGTGGCTAGAATGGCCTATCCCTGCTCCTATCTTGACAACAACGTGGAAGTTTTGTCTTCTTCCAGGGTTCTGTTTTTCAATTCCCAGAATCAATCAATCAATCAATCAATCAACCAATCAACCTACCTACCTACCAATCAATCTATCAATCTGTGTGTGTGTGTTTGTGTGTGTGCGTGTGTGTTCCAGTATAACTCTGGACCACCTTGAGCAATTTCAACCAAACTTGGTACACAGATGGACTTACACTCTGGAAACAAACACTGTGGGGGTAAGACACTCCTAACACCTCTCAGGATGTGTGTTCTGTTAAGATACAGCCTGTTGTGCCTTCAAATGGCTTCAACCGTACTGCCGAAAAATGGCTTCTACTGTACAGCGCAGTAGAGTTGCCATGGTAACGGCTTCACAGTACTCCACAAGGGGGCTCCCACTTTCCTTGACGCTTCTGGGGGGCATTTGTAACTAATTTAATTGTCGTCGACATCAGGGCTTTCCCTGTCTAATACAGGATTAGGATAAATAAATACACGGGCAACGCGGGATTATCAACTAGTATCCTATAAGACTAGAGATTTAGGAGTTGAGCAGGCTGAATTGGAGGGTGGGGTTAAACACGTCATCAGTTTGGAATCACTGTGCATCCACAAGAGAACCAAGGCCAGCCCTCCATGAATTACAATGACCTTTATCTAACGCCAACTGAGCTTTAACTGTTAACTGATCAGATTCGGTTGTATAGGTGACAAAAATAAACTCTTAGTGTTTTGAACTCCACTCCTCTCCCTGGTTAATTGCAGGCCGATAGGAGGTTTCCCATTCAAATGCTTACTTGGTGGAACCCTGCTTAGCCTTTTCAAGATTAGCTCAGCTATCTACTATGATAATCAAATTATAGTTTTGTAGATCTGATCATCTGTGAGTTCCTTGGACTGCAAGGCGATCCAACTGGTCAGTCCTAGAGAAGATCAACCCCGACTGCTCTTTAGAAGGCCAGATCCTGAAGATGAAACTCAAATACTTTGGCCACCTAATGAGAAGGACGGACTCCCTGGAGAAGAGCCTCACGCTGGGAATGATTGAGGGCAAAAGAAGAAAGGGGTGACAGACAATGAGGTGGCTTGATGACATCACCGAAGCAATCGGCGTGAGCTTAAATGGACTCTGGGGGATGGTAGAGGACAGGAAGGCCTGGAGGAATGTTGTCCATGGGGTCACGATGGGTCGGACACGACTTCGCAACTAACAACAACGTTTGAAAAAGTCAGGATAATCACCCATAAAGCCATATTAGGATGTTGTCTTAAACGCTTCATACAGGTAGTCCTTGAGATATAACTGCACAGAAAAAAGTGACTTATGGTTGTTTTTCATACTTAACGGCCATTGCGGCCTCCCAGCGGTCATGCATGATCAAAATTCAGACGCTTGGCCAACCAACTCCATGGGGTCCATGGAGATCCACGTCCATGGGGTCGCGATGGGTCAGACACAACAGATCTGATCACCCTGCCAAGCATTATCATCCTTACTGTGAACCTGTAAGCATTGACTGAAGGAGCATTTAAATCAGGGGTGTCCAAACTTGGGAACTTTAAGACTTGTGGATTTCAACTCCCAGAATTCCCCAGCCAGCCGGCTGGGGAATTCTGGGAGTTGAAGTCCACAAGTCTTAAAGTTCCCAGGTTTGGACACCCCTGATTTAAATGTTCTGAAGTAATCCCTATATCCAAGAAGAAATTTCAATCAGGTCAAACAACAACAACAACAACAACAGTTTTCTCATGCAAAGTTACCTTGCCCATATCACCTCCATGGGTGAAGTGAGAACCTGGTGAGTGAACGGGGGATCCCGTTGGGGACGCAGGAAGGATGCTTATGATATCAGGATCCAGGTCATCGCCGGTGTCCAGCAAATCAAAGATTCCCATTCCATCCGGTCCATCTTGAAAGGAAATGATTCACAGAAATAGAAGGGAAAAAAAAACGTTGACTAAGAAGAGCAACTCACACGCTTGATTTTTTTTTTTTAAAAAAGAAGAAAACATACACACATCCATCCAACGTTAGCCCCGACGATCGTTAAATTGGCTGACGGATTTGATGGGATTTGATTTGATTTGCTGTGACGTGGATTTTTGCCCATCTTGAAACAATTCTGAGCAGCTCAGTAAAAGAACACTAAAATCACCGTATTTCTCAGACTATAAGACGCACCGGAGTATAAGACGCACCAAGGTTTTGAAGAGGTAAATAAACAAAAAAGGTTTTTGCACTCTGCAGGCATATTTGGACATACCAGGGGTTGTAACACAAATACACACACACACACACACACACACACACAAATATATATTCTAAACATATATATATATAGGTTTAGAAAATTGTTTTAAAAAGTTTTAGTGCCTCATCTCATTGACTGAGATGAGCGGCTATAGAAATTGGAGGGATGGGGGATGGAATGAATGAGGTGGGGCAGTCACAGTAAAGGCTCCTTTCCTAGGTCCCACTATATCAAGGGTTGGCAAGTATGGCAACCCTATGACCTATAGACTTCAACTCCCAGAATTCCTGAGCTATCCATGTTAGCTCAGGAATTCTGGGAATTAAAGTCCACAGGTCGTAAAGTTGCTACAGTTGTCCACCCTTGCACTACATGCTATTACTTCACGGAAGGGACTGGAGTGTATCCAATCTATCTGACCTATATTACAACAGTTACTATTTGGGGCTGAACTACAAAGGCGGGATCTAAACTGTTATGCAGCCAGGATATTCACTGGTTAACACAGCAACTGAATTGGCAGTTATTACGTCTGCTTACATTTGACCCTTTGCAAATCTCTTTCGTTTAATTTATATTTGTTTCCAACTGCAAAGAACTGTCTCGACCCTTTTTCTTTCATCAACAGTCTGCTACATTATGAGCAAAATGTTCAGTTGCTGGTGGCATAAATTTCCTGACAATTAGAAAAATTACCGTATTTTTCAGAGTATAAGACGCACCCCCCCCAAATAAGAGGGTGAAAATCTGGGTGCGTCTTATACACTGAATACAGCATTTTTGGCCTCTAAAAACCCCACCCGCAAAATGGATGTGCAGAGGGTTTGGGAGGCCTGCAAAGTGCTCCTGGGGGCTAGGAAGGGCAAAAACAAGTGAAAAACAGGCCATTTGTTGCTTGTTTTTGCCCCCCCCCCCCCCCAGGAGCACTCTACAAGCCTCTTAAAGGCTATGCATGCCCTTTTGGAGGGCATAAAATGGGCCCGTTTTGGTGTAAAACGGCTCATTTTTTGCCCGTTTTTGCCCCCCAGCCCTCAGGAGGCCTCTCAAACTCTCTGCATGCCCTATTTTTCACAAAAAAAAGTAGGCATGCAGAGGGATTGGGACGTCTGCAGAATGCAAAAACTTTTTTAAAAAATTTACATCTTCAAAATCTTGGTGTGTCTTATACTCCAGTGCGTCTTATATTCTGAAAAATACGGTAATCAGTGGACCAACCTACCTCCAGAAGTTGTAAATTCTCCAACTCTGGAAGGTTTTAAGAAGAGACTGGACAACCATTTGTCTGAATTGGTATAGGACCGTGATGGTGAACTTTTTCGGCACTGAATCCCCAACCGGAACGTGGGTGTGCGCCGAAGCTCCGGAAACTCAAAGACCAGCTGACCAGTGCGCATACACAGGCTGGCCAGATGGTTTTCACACGCGCCAGAGCTCTGGAAAGGGGAAGAAGCTGGTCTTTGGGTTTCTGGGGCTTTGGCGTGTGCGAAGATCAGCTGGCCAGCGCACATGTGCGTGCCGGAGACCAGAAGAGCCGCTGGCGACAGTGCGCTGTGCACACAGAGAGGGTTCTGTGTGCCACCTCTGACACGCCTTCCATAGGTTCGCCATGTTGGGTATAGGGTTTTCTGCCTGAGCAGGGGGTTGGACTAGAAGACCTCCGAGGTCCCTTCCAACTCTGTTATCCTATTCTATAAGTTCTAAAGTGCTCAGTACAGATTCTGCAAATTAAATTAAAAGTCTGCTTCCTTACAATGAAGGAGATCTATACAGGTAGTCCTCAACTACCAGGATTTCCATTGCTAGGCAATGGTTAAGTGAGTCGAGCCCAATAGTTGTTTAAAGTAATCACTCCAATTGTAAATTGAATTGGGGGTGTTGCAATGGTTGTTAAGTGCAAAAAGCAGCCGTAAGTTATTTTGTTCAGTGCCCTCGTGTGATCTGGATGCTTGGCAACCAGCATGCCTTTAAAATGGTCGCCACATCCCATAATCACAGGACCACCGACTGCAACACCACACAGCCAGCTTCCAACAAGGGAAGGCAATGGGGAAGCTGGCAGGAAGTCGGAAGTCACAGTCACGTTGTGAAGTTCCCAGAAGATGACCCGATTAATTTACGAGCCTCGAGACAAAGTTCAAAAGAAATCCATTCATTTATTAGGATCGACATTCTGGCGTGTACCCCTGCGGAGCCAAAACTGCTTCCGCTTAATTGCGTTTGAACTGTACTCCTCTATCCCCTCCCTTTCTGTAGAAATAGGAGATCCAACTCTGGCCGAAGGTATGCATGGAATCCTGCCTCGAATCCAACCTGATAATAGTCATGGCAACGCTTTACAGGTTGACATACGTGCTGAATGAATGACCTGTGATTTGCTTTGCAACTGCAGCCAGAATGCATGTTTTAAGTCGGTGTGTCCAAATGTTGTTTCGCTTAATGACCATGCCACTTAGCATGGTCATTAGAATTGCCAGTCCCAGCTGTAGTTTATAAGTGAGGACTACCTACTGTGTTTCCCTGAAAATAAGGCAGGGTCTTATTTTCTTATGTGTGTGTGTGTGTGGTGTGTGTGTTGTATTTGTACTGATAAATAAATAAAGGGAGACTAGTATAGATCTATTTCGAGCTAATTAGCTCTCATCAGCTAGCCATACCCTTACTGGGATTTGAACCTGGGCTGTATTATATCTTAGGCAGGAGTCTTAGCCACTAAGCCACAGGCTCGCCTCCTTATCATATATATATGATATATATCCCTAATATCCCTAATATATATATTTATTGTTTTTACATTTAAAACAATGCAATGCCGCGGAGTCGGAGTGATCATATATTCACATTATGTACAGCTAGTTTCAACCATTAACAGTTAATCTACTTAATACATTGTCTGTCCTTCTGTTCGATCACAATATATACATTTGTATAAAGGGTCTTATTTTCTGTTGACCCCCCAAATAAGCACTTGGCCTTATTTTCGGGGAGGTCTTATTATTTTTGAGGTGCAGGAGGCGGAGAGCGTGGTCACCTCATGGCTGCTGCTGTGTTGCAATATTTTTGGGGAGGGCTTATTTTAGCGCATGTGCTCAAAAGCCCGATTGGGCTTATTATCCAGGGAGGTCTTATTTTCAGGGAAACAGGGTATACTTGTGGAGAGAGTGGTGTTTGGGAGTCCTGAATCAGCAGAAGGAGGGAAGCCTCCACAACCCAGGGATTGCAAGTAGTCTTCGACTTACAAACACTCGTTGAGTGACCGTGTGAAGTTGCAATGGCCCTGAGAAAAAGCGACTTACGGGCAGTTTTCACAGTTATGACGGTTGCGGCATCTCTGTGATCACGTCGTCAAAATCAGCATGTATTTATGACCGTTGCAGTGTCCTGGGGGTCAAGGGATCGATCCCCTTTTGCAACCTCGCAAGCGGACTTCTGACAAGCAACGTCAATGGGAAAAGCCAGATCTGCATGATTCACTTAACAACTGCAGTGACTCACTTAACACCCGAAGCAAAAAAAAAAAAGTGTTGCAAAATGGGGCAAAACTCTCTTAACAACCGTCTCGGACTTAGCCAGGGACATTTTGGGCTCAATTATGGTCGGGGACAACCTGTACCAAGAAAAGAGGGGACAGGCTGTTGGGAGCCAATGGGCACAGCTGCCTTCCACATCCTGACCCAATACAACGGCTGCATCTTAACCGGCCGTCCCCTCCCTTTTTCTATCGCTTGAACGATCGACCGGTTAACATTCTCACGCATGCCCATGCAGGCACATGAGTTGCACACACACACGCACACACACAAACCATTGTTCGGATTAAAGGCCAGTTCCAAACCAGTTTCAGTGGTGTAGGTGGATGGTGCCAGCTGCACGGACGCGGAGGTGGGGAACACGAGGATATGGGTGCACGAAGTGTCCTGGGGGGTGTTGAGCTGGGAGGTCTGCATGTTTAGGGTGGTGCTGCGTCCAAACACAGAGCCAGTGGATACGGAGTCTTTAGGAAAAAAAAGAAGAATGGAGGAGAATTACCCAATGCGATCAACAGCAATAGTAAGTAGCAACAGCACTTAAGACTTATATACCGCTTCGCAGTGCTTTGCAGCCCCTCTCTAAGCGGTTTACAGAGTCAGCCCATTGCTCCCAACCATCTGGCTCCTCATTTGACCGTCTTCGGAAAGAGGTAAGGCTGAATCAACTTTGAGCAGGTGGGAATCGAACTGCTGGCAGTTGGCAGAGCTTGCCTGCAATAGCGCTGGAACTTAAGACTTATATACCGCTTCGCAGTGCTTTACAGCCCCTCTCTAAGCGGTTTACAGAGTCAGTCTCTTGCCCCCAACCATCTGGGTCCTCATTTGACTGTCTTCGGAAAGAGGTACGGCGGAATAAACTTTGAGCAGGTGGGAATCGAACTGCTGGCAGTTGGCAGAGCTTGCCTGCAATAGCGCTGGAACTTAAGACTTATATACCGCTTCGCAGTGCTTTGCAGCCCCTCTCTAAGCAGTTTACAGAGTCAGCCTCTTGCCCCCAACCATCTGGGTCCTCATTTGACCAGCCCCAGAAGGATGGAAGGCTGACTGAGCTGCGGCGACGCAGTGGTTAGAGTGCAGGACTGCAGGCTACTTCTGCTGATCACCAGCCGCCAGCAGTTTGGCAGATCGAATCTCACCAGGCTCAAGGTTGACTCAGCCTTCCATCCTTCAAAGGAGCATTAACAGATTAACAGAGTTGGAAGGGATCTTGCAGGTCATCTAGTCCAACCCCCTGCCCAAGCAGGAGACACTACATCTGGCTCTACCTAGGATCGTCCAGATTGTGAGGCGAGAGCTCCACCTTTGGTCACAGCAGCAGGTCCGTAAAATGAGGACCCAGATTGTTGGGGGCAATAGGCTGACTCTGTAAACTGCTTAGAGTGGGCTGTAAAGCACTGTGAAGTGGTATATAAATCTAAGGGCTATTGCTATTGTGCTGGTCAGACTGTGGGCAAAGTTAGCCTGCAATACTGCATTTTAATCACTGCGCCACCCTTAGGGATGGTCCATGTCTTCCTCAACTACTAGTCCTCTACCACAGGGATGTCCAAACTTGGGAACTTTAAGACTTGTAGACTTCAACTCCCAGAATTCCCCAGCCAGCTGGCTGGGGAATTCTGGGAGTTGAAGTCCACAAGTCTTAAAGTTCCCAAGTTTGGACACCCTTGCTCTACCAGAAGCCTGGGGGTTTGTGGGTTTTGCGCAGGATTTTCCCTGGACAGGCAGCTCTGAGTGTTTTTTGTTTTTGGAGACAGCAATAGCAAAAGCTCTTAGACTTATGTACCATCCCACAGTGTTTTGCAGCACTCTCTGGGTGGTTTGTAATGTCAGCATGTTGCCCCCAACAATCTGGGTCCTCATTTTATTGAGCTCGGAAAGCTGGAAGGCAAAGTCAACCTTGAGCCCCATCAGGATCAAATTGCAGACTGTGGGCAGAATCTGCCTGCAATGCTGCATTCATTCATGCCACCAGGGCTCAATACTGTCTTTGCCCTTCCTCCCTCCCTCCCTTTCCTTTCCTTCCTTAATTCTTCCTCCTTCCCTTTCCCTTCTTGCTTTTTCAAGAATCTTCCTTCCTCCTGTTCCTTCGTCTTTCTCCTTCCTTAATTCTTCCTCCTTCCCATCACTTCTTGCTTGCTCAAGAATCTATCTTCCTTCCTTCCCTCCCTTTCTTCCCTTCCCTTCCCTTTCCTTCCTTAATTCTTCCTCCTTCCCTGCCCCTTCTTGCTTGTTCAAGAATCTTCTTTCTTTCCTCCCCTTCCTTCCTCAATTCTTCCTCCTTCCCTTCTTGTTCAAGAAACTTTCTTCCTTCTTCCCTTCCCTTCTTTCCTCTTTCTCCTTCTTTAAATATGCCCCCCTCCCATCACTTCTTGCTTGCTCAAGAATCTGTCTTCCTTCCTTCCCTTTCCTTCCTTAATTCTTCCTCCTTCCCTTCCCCTTCTTGCTTGTTCAAGAATCTTCCTTCCTTCCTTCCTCCCTTGTCTTCCTTTCCTTTTCTTCCCTCTTTCTCCTTCCTTAAATCTTCCCCCCTCCCTTCACTTTTTGCTTGCTCAAGAATCTATCATCTATCTATCTATTTATTATCTATCTATCTATCTATCTATCATCTATCTATCTATCTATCTATCTATCTATCTATCTATCTATCTATCTATCATCTATCTATCTATCTATCTATCTATCTATCTATCATCTATCTTCCATATCTATCATCTGACATCAATCATCCATCCAAATCTATCTTTCCTTCATCTATATCTACCTACCCATCATATCTATCTGTCATCCATTATCCATCCATATCTGTGTCTGTCTGTCTCTCTTCATCCATCCATCCACCCATCTATCCTCTCTATATCTGTCTGTCTGTCTGTCTATCTATCTACAGTATCTATCTATCTATCTATCTATCTATCTATCTATCTATCTATCTATCTATCTATCTATCTATCTATCTATCAATCATCTATCATCTATCTATCTATCTATCTATCTATCTATCTATCTATCTATCTATCTATCTATCATCTATCTATCTATCTACCTACCTACCTACCTACCTACCTACCTACTACCTACCTACCTACCTTCCTTTCCCTTCCCTCCCTCCGTAAAATTCCCATCAACCCTATTTTTTTTGTGTGTGTAAAATTTATTAGACGCCTATCTTGCCCCTCAGTAACTCTGAGAAGCTTACAATATTAAAACTCCCTTTTGCGGGAGTTCCAACCCAATGAAAAGGACTCGGCACATACCTGGCATGATCACGAAAGATCCTTGAGGTTCCATAGCCACTAAGCAAGCACTGAGGATGCTGGGGGAATCAGCAGCAGAAATCCCGCACATCCTGCACATATCTTTGAGCCTCTTGCTAAGAGACTGCAGGTTCCGGCGACTCAATAAACAGCTCCAATCTGGAAAGGAAACAAGACATCGTTTTTCCGTAGCCTTCCAGAAAGCAAGATTGTCTGCCGAGAAGAAGTTCATCGTTTTTGGAGGCTTTTAAAGAAAAGAGGCAAGGGAGATTCCCGCCACTTCAGAACTGCAAACGGTTAGAATGCCCATGTGTTTATTTGCTCAACCGTAGTTCCATCCTATTCCTCCTGACAGTCTTTTTAAATTCGTAATTTTTAAATTGGGGTATTTTAATTGCTAATTTTATTACTATTATTGTATGTATTTAATGACTGTTACCTCCTCCGTGTATGTGTATGGTGTATGTGTATATGTATATATATATATGTGCTTTTATTGTACGCCGCCCCGAGTCCCTTGTGGAGAGGGAACGGCTAACAAATTAAATTTATTATTATAATTATTATTATTATGCTCTTTGGTCTTAAAAGCCAAAAGGGAAATCGGTGAGGATTACAGGTTGTCCTCGACTTACGACCGCAACGGAAGCCAAAATTTCCGTTGCTAAGCAAAACAGTTCTTAAGGGGGTTTGCCCCATTTGGCGTCCGTTCTTGCCACGATCGTTAAGTGATTAAGTTAGTGACACGGTTGTTAAGTGAATCTGGCTTCCCCCGTTGACTTTGCTCGTCAGAAGGTCGCAAATGGGGGATTGTGTGACCCCAGGATACTGCAACCGTCATAAGTAGGAGTCAGTTGCTGAGAGTCTGAATCTTGCTCAGGGGGATGCAGCAATGATCCCAAGTGTGAAAATGGTCATACGTCAATTTTTTCAATGCCGTCATTAAGTACATGTCAGGTGCCAAGCATCCAAATTTTGATCATGTGACCACGGGGAACACAGCAAAGGCTGTAAGTGTGAAAAACGGTCATAGGTCACTTTTTTCAGTGCCGTGGTAACTTTGAATGGTCACTGAATGAATGGTTGTAAGGCGAGGACTACCTGTATGTTTAGACCAGGGGTGTCAAACTCGATTTCATTGAGGGCCGCATCAGGTTTGTGTTTGGGGGGCCAGGGTGGGCATGACCAGCTCAACGTCACTCATGTCGGGGGCACCTGTGTTGGCCAAGTGCTAAGGCAGGGCTTCCCTAAGACCCTCCCTCACTCTCATTATAACCTTCCTTCCCTCCTTCCTTTCCCCTTCCCACTTCATTCTCCTTTCTTCTTCCTTTCCTTCTTTTTCCTTCCTCGCTCTCTTCCCATCTTCCCTTCTTTTTCTTTGTCTTCCCCTTTCTCCTTTCCTGTCCCTTCTTGCACGCTCAAATGCAAAAGGGGAAACATTTCTCCTTTCGTTTTGCTTTTCGTTTGTTTTACTAGCCTGCTGCCAGAGAAAACGGAGACCGGTCCCGTTTTCAGCCACGATGGCCTCCTGCAGCCCTCTGCCAGCGGAAATGGAGCCCAGGGACCGCACACGGTTGAAAATGGGGCCCATTTTCACCGTTTCACTCCGTTCTCACTGGCAGAGGCACTGTGGGCTGGTCCTTCGCCGTTTCCAGGGTAGCCCCATGGGCCGAATGAGTTTGACACCCCTGATTTAGACTGTTTATATATCATCATTTCAGGGCAGGCTTCTGCAGTACCTTTCAGCTCCCCATGGCCGATTCTTCCGAGCCGTCCTATTACAACTCTCCATGGCACAGAACTCATCTGCACGAGACCCAAGCACCATTCCCAGAGTTTCTGAAGACCGAGCCTGCGAGCAGATCCTTTTTTCCTACGAGCCCTGTTGAAAAACGAAAGTTCTTGGGTAAATAGCATCTCAGGCATAAAGAATGGGGACCACACATTAAGTTCCAGTTACGTTGATTTATTGCCCATGCCTTTACACAAGAATCTAGTCAGAGAACGGTCAGCACTAAATTGCTGGACTAGATAAAAATCAATGAAAGTTTAAAAAAAAATCAATGACATTCCAAAGGGGTTGGACTGGGACTGTTTGTGGGAACGTAAGGACTCCAGGCTGATTCCTCTCTTGACTCCTGCCCCAGGCTCTGTCTCTCCTTCTCCTACCTAATAGTTGTCCATACTCCTCAGCTGCTCCCCAAAAAGAACAGTTTGGCCTGCTACGCAATCAAATGGTACTTCCAAAGGCGCCTTTGCAAGAGGCAACTGGACTTGTTTTTCATTGAAGAAAAAGAAAAGGAGGAGCTGAAGAAGCCTCTGGGATGAGGAGCGAAACGTCTTCAAAGTAAAACCAGAAAGTCCAGTTGCCTCTTGAAAAAAAAAGCACCTTTGGGACAAGCATAACCTGGATGATTGAGAATCTTCGTAGTCAAAATCAAACAGTACATTTGTTGCATTTTTTCTAAAGTTAGCCAAGTGTTTCAAATTTGAAACTTTACTGAATTTCTTCCTCTCGCTCAATTATGTTAACTTAAATTTTATATTGTTGTTTTTATTTTGTAAGTGGCCCAGAGTTGTTTGATGGCGAGAAGGGTGGCATATAAATTTAATGAAAAAATAAATAAGCTAAGAGGGCAAAAACAAACAACAATAACAAAAACCCTGCACCTTGCAAAATGAATGGCATTCCTACTCTTTCCTACTTTTTAAAAATGACAGCTAAAAAAGGAAGTTAGGCAAGAAGGAAGGGAGGGAGGGAGGAGGAAGGGAGGGAGGGAGGGAGGAAGGCATGAAGGAAGGCATGAAGGAAGGAAGGAAGGAAGGAAGGAAGGAAGGAAGGAAGGATTTCTTATCAAATAGGAGTAGAATACACCAGCGTAAAAACTCCCATAGTAATATAAGCACACCATAAAAATGAGATAAGATCATTTCTGGAAGAGAAGAATTCATACTGTATTTTCTCCTAAAAGAAGAAAAAAATAAACAGGAGGAGAATAGACAGAACTCATCTGTCGTTAGTTGATAATTTATAGAATTCTTGGCTTGCTGGGGAATTCTGGGAGTTGAAGTTCACGGGTCTTAAAATTGCCCAAGGTTAGGAAACCCTGCTTTATAGAAAAGTATTCCAAGAGAACTCTTGTTACTGTCCTTATACTTGCAACATAACCGTCTGAGCCTTCCGTTAAAACGGGCTGCTAAATGATCTTAAAAAGGCCACTGTCCCCTATTTGACTTAACAATCTCAAACATACCACACACACACGCACAAAAAAAATGAGGAAAGGATATGGGTGTACCTGTTTGGTACGTCAATGTTTATGATGCAGGTTTCCAGAAGTTCTCCGTAGAGATCTGTGCAGGATGCAAGGAGCCACCTTTGATCGTGGGACAGACAGTAGCCCACAAAAAGCACGTTGTATTTTTGCCCAGCCTCGCCAAAGGTTTCCCCCAGTTCAGTCTGTTTATCTTTGACAGGAGCCAGGATGAAAGGTGGAGCGTAGAGTTTAATACACTCCGGTCTCTGCATAGCGCGCACAGAGGGGGTGGGGGGGGAGAAAAACAGAATATTGGAAACGTTAGCCATGTTTTCCAGTCATTAGTCATATATTTTTTAAAAAATAAAATAGACTTGTGTCTCTCCCAAATCAATATTACCCACCTTCTGTTTTCACAAATGCATCATTCACATCTATCGCTAATTCCACACCCACTTCTCAATTGTGCACAGAAAGCAGACGAGAAGGCAGCTCATTCGTTAAACTTAGTACGGCCTAGCAATAAATAGACCGTCGTTCTAATATTTTAATCATGTTGCCAAGTTTGGCGTTGAAGAACATGATTCTAAAGTTGATCAGAGATGTGGGGAAAGAAAAACTACAAGCACCGGTAGACCTCGACTTGCAACCGTTCATTTAGTGCCTGTCCAAACTTACAGCAGCACTGAAAAAAAGGGACTTATGACCATTTTTCACACTCATGGCCATTGCTGCATCCTCGTAGACACGTGATCAAAACTCAAGATACTTGGCAACTGATTCATATTTATGACAGTCACAGTGTCCCGGAGTTACATGATCTCCTTTTGCGACCTCCTGACAAGCAAAGCCAATGGGGAAGCTGGATCATTTTAAACAGCTGTGTTACTAACTTAAAAACTGCAGTGATTCCCTTAACAACAGTCATAAAATAGGGCAAAACTCACTTAACAACTATCTCGCTTAGCAACAGAAATGTTGGGCTCAATAGTGGTCCTAAATCAAGGACTACCCATAGTCCTGGATTTACGACCACAGCTGCAACCAGAACATCCACTGCTAAGCGATGAAGTGTCATGGCATAAGAGATTTCACGACCTTTTTTTTTTGCATGGCAGTTAAGCAAATCACATGGTCACCGAGTCCCTTCGGGGAGAGGGGGCAGTCTAGAAATCAAATCAAATAAATAAAATAAATAAATAAATGGTCATTAAGTGAACCCATTGACTCGACTTAAGGTGCCTGAGAAGGTCACAAATGACGATCGCGTGAACTGCAGGGATGCTGCAAGAGTCGTAAGTAAGCAAGGACCAGTCGCAGGTTTTCAGTGGCACTGTCACTTGTGACAGCCGCTAAAGCAACGGCCGTAAGTCGAGGACTACCTCCATAGCAAAAGACGGCGGCAGTTTCTTCTCTTCTGCCCATGACGGTGTCCGATTTAGAAGCATTCTAAACCTTTCCCAATTGAGAGCAAGTGTGCGCTCATAACCTGGAAGCACCTTTTTTTATTCAGCGAATGTTTCTCCACACTCCACTAGAATTTCACCTTGTTCTCCCATTGGCAGTACTCACATCAGGACTTTTGAGTGCCATTTCCACCGCTAAGCCCGGGCCGAACCCTGTTAATGTTTTCACATTGGTGGACGTTGGGAGAGGTCTTCGGCACTGGGTAAAGGCGGAAAAGGCCAGGGATTTTAAGTGCTGGGTGTAAATCTGCCTGTCTTCGTTCTTGACGGGTTGCAGCAGATACTGACAAGGAACAAGCTAAGCACCAGAGAGAGAGAGAGAGAGAGAAATGTCTATTAATCTGGGCATTCTATTTGTTTAGCATGTGCCGTTATCATACATGGGCTTTCATATATATAACATTTCCCCCTAGATTACAAAAAGCACAATAAAATATAACTGTTAAAAAGATCTATATGGATCTATATAAAAAGATCTATATAAGAGGGAGTCAAGCTATTCTCCAAGGCACCTGAGGGTAGAACAAGAAGCAATGGGTGGAAACTAATCAAGGAGAGAAGCAACTTAGAACTGAGGAGAAACTTCCTGACAGTGAGAACAATTAATCAGTGGAACAGAAGTTGCCTCCAGAAGTTGTAAATGCCCCAACACTGGAAGTATTTAAGAAGATGTTGGAGAGCCATTTGTCTGGAACGTTATAGGGTTTCCTGCCTAGACAGGGGGTTGGATTAGAAGACCTCCAAGGTCCCTTCCAACTCTGCTATTGTATTGTATATTCAGATACCAAAGTCTAGGCCAGGAGTGTCACACTCGATTTCATTGAGGGCTACATCAGGGTTGTGTTTGACCTTGTCGGGCCAGGGCGGGGAGCATGGCCAGCTCGCTGTCACTTGTATTGGGGGTACCTGTAGTGGCCTGAGCACTCTGCCAGCGAAAATGGGCTCTTGAGCTCCGTTTTCGGCTGCGACGGCCTCCTAAAACCCTCCGTCAGTGAAAACGGAGCTCAGGAGGCCCGCATGCCGAGCTCCATTTTCGCTGGCAGAGGCACTGTGGGCCGGTCCTTCGCTGTTTCAGGAGTCAAAAAATGCTGTACTCCGCATATAAGACGCACCCAGATTTTCAGCCTCTTCTTTGAGGGAAAAAGGTGCGTCTTATACTCTGAAAAATACGGTAAGCACCCTGTGGGCCAAATCCGGCCCCCAGGCCTTGAGTTTGACACTCCTGGTATAGGCCATCTAAACATTGAAGCTCAGCATCGTTTATCTCAGGGGTCCCCAACCCCCGATCCATGAACCGGCACAGGGCCATGGCATGCCAATAACCAGGCCTTGCAAACAAGTGAAGTCCCCTCTGCGGGATGCAGGCAACACGCGAAACCACGTCGCTTCCGATCCACATAAAAATCTCCCTCCATGGAACCAGTGCCTGGTGCCCCAAAGGTTGGGGACCACTGGTTTAGATGAAAGAAATACAATACAATACAATAGCAGAGTTGGAAGGGACCTTGGAGGCCTTCTAGTCCAACCCCCTGCCTAGGCAGGAAACCCTATACCATTTCAGACAGATGGCTATCCAACATCTTCTTAAAAACTTCCAGTGTTGGGGCATTCACAACTTCTGGAGGCAACTTCTGTTCCACTGATTAATTGTTCTAACTGTCAGATACTGGACTGGCATATGTGATCTACCGCCTGAGGTGGAACCCCAAAGTCACACTTTGGGAGGGGAAGATGCTATGCCCCATTGATACAGTGAGTCCCAGCAGATGCCGTGTGAGGCAAGAATCCTATTCAAGATTTGAACTACCATGCCAGCAATGGAGAACCCTGGGCATACTAGGACACTGCTATGACTTCAGTGCTATTAAAAAAGAGAGAAAAAATGTTAACATTCCCACGTTCAGGTATCCCATTAAAGATAAAGGTTCCCCTCGCACATATGTGCTAGTCGTTCCCGACTCTAGGGGGCGGTGCTCATCTCCGTTTCAAAGCCGAAGAGCCAGCGCTGTCCGAAGACGTCTCCGTGGTCATGTGGCCGGCATGACTCAACGCCGAAAGCACACGGAACGCTGTTCCCTTCCCACCAAAGGCAGTTCCTATTTTTTCTACTTGAATTTTTACATGCTTTTGAACTGCTAGGTTGGCAGAAGCTGGGACAAGTAACGGGAGCGCACTATTACATGGTGCTAGGAATTCGAACTGCTGACCTTTCTGATTGACAAGCTCAGCACCTTAGCCACTGTGTCCCTTTAAGCATCCCATTAGAACTCAGTATTCCTTTTTCTCCATTATTTTCTACACGTATATTTTATTGTGATTTTTCATGAGCTTTGACATATTTAGACATAGATGTATGGTTTTATTTTAATATTCTATGCTGCCTAGAGTCACATTGTGGCAAGGCGGGCAGCGAACAAATTTAATAACTAATTTCCTAACTAACTAACTAAAGACTAAAGGTAAACGCTGCCGTTGGCCGCCAATTTTTTTTTCTCACACAAAGAAATAAAGTTGACTACAAAACCTAATTGTTACACAAGTAAGGTGATTTTTACATGCACCCCTCCATACTTTCTGCAATTTTAGAAGTCCAAATAATAAATAACAAATCAGAGGATAGACACTTTGGTAGGTTGTACCTTGTTTCCCCGAAAATAAGACAGGGTCTTATTTCCTTTTGAACACTCCCCCCCCTGAAATAAGCCCTTGGCCTTATTTTGGGGGAGGTCTTATTATTTTTGAGGTGCAGGAGATGGCGAGCGTGGTCACCCCATGGCTGCTGCTGTATTGCAATATTTTCTGGGAGGGCTTATTTTAGCGCATGCACTCGAAAGCCCGATTGGGCTTTTAATCTGGGAAGGTCTTATTTTCAGGGGATCGGGGTACTGACAGACCTTCTGTGTGATTGAGACTGTTTCGTCTGTTGGCTTTCTCGCGCATTCTGAGACGTGCAACTGAAATGCTGAAGGCGCTTGGGAAGGAAAAGGCCAGCGGGGCAGCCATCTGCCGAGACTCAAACATTGCCCGCTTTGCTAGTACGCCAACCAAGGTTGGCACAGACCCTTGCAGTCACTAACCAATATACCCCATTCCAAAGTAAGGAAACACCCTAGCATGGATGTCAGGAGTATAGTTGTCATCTATACCAGGGGTCCCCATCCCTTAGGCTGCGGATCATTGATTAGCGGCCCGCGCAAGCGAGCAAAACTTCCACCTGCGCATGTGTGCGATCTAGGTACCAGGCAAAACCACAATCAGCGGCTTACTTTAATTCAGTGGCTTACCTGAACAGCCACGATGCTTCTAAGGTGAGGAGGAAGGTTTTGGATCATTTCTAGAAAGCAGCGGAGAAGACCAAGAGTCCAGACGTTTGAGGAGCTGTTCTCTTCTTTCTTTTCATACGTGAAAGGATCCACAATGTAAACAACAATGGCAGGCGGGTAGGTGACCGCGTGGGAATCGCCATCGGTGGGAATCCCGACTCTGTCCCGTTCCATAGTGCTGGAAGGAGATTGCAAACAGAACGGCAGTGAGATGCAGACAGTTTCTCTCTTGTAAGGAAATAGACTCCTGTGCAATGCTTGCCTTTCTACAAGGCTGACTTCTGCTCCTCCCATGCAAGAGATGGAGCTCCCAAACCTCCAAGGATGAGTACAGGTAGTCCTTGACTTACAACCACTCATTTGATGACTGTTCGAAGTTACTAAGGCAGGGGTGTCCAAACTTGGCAACTTTAAGACTTGTGGACTTCAACTCCCAGAATTCCCCAGCCAGCTCTGCTATGGCCAACTCACCACAGCCAACTCTCCATGGGACAACTCACTATGGCCAACTCACGGCAGCCAACTCTCCATGGGACAACTCACGGCAACCAACTCACCACAACCAACTCTCCATGGGACAACTCACCATGGCCAACTTGCTTGCCACGGCCAACTTGCTTGCCACAGCCAACACACCATGGGACAACTCACCACAGCCAACTTGCCATGGGATAACACCTCATGGCCAATTTGCTGTGGGACAACTCGCTGCAGAACAAGCTTTACACTAACACCAAGAAATGGTGGAATAGAATCACTAAAGAAAGAATGAAAAAGGAGGGACAGAATGAAATGTGAACGGCAAAATTGAAAACAGTGTTTTATTTATTTTAAATAATTAAATGGAATGGTTAAAATTGCCCCGCATCGAGTTGCTTCATGGCAAGATGGCGGTAGCGAGTTGTCCCGCAGCAAGTTGGCTGTGATGGATGGTCCCATTCCGTGTTGCAACTTCGAACGGCCACGAAAGGAATGGACGTAGGTTGAGGACTACCTGTTCACCAGAGCCAGTTGGAATAATAAAAACGTTACCTTTCGGAAACCTCCGGATGCGGCTGCGTCGGGGCAGGCAAGACCTCCCCGGTTATCCCTGCTGTTTGCTGCGGGTGCTGTATCCCTGCCTGCCCATTCTGGACGGCCGTGGTCTGCGTGGAAAGGGAGGAAGGGGCTGCGTTGTTCATGCTGCCGAAAGGTGGAAACGAAGAGGCCTTGCTGGCCGGCATCGCGCTGCCCAGGCTGGAAGAAGAGGATGAAGCAGCGGTTGTGGTCAAGGTGGAGCTGGCAGTGGTGGTAGCGGAGGTGATGGCGCTGCTCGAATTCATCGGGACAGCAGCGTTACTGGCGGTGGAGGATGGAGTGCAGCTGCCTGCAACCTGAGGCTGGGTGGAAGCAGGATGGCTGGTGGGAGGAGCGAGGTTGGACTGGGAAAGCAAGGAATTGTCCAATGGCTGTGTAGCAAGATAGGGACCTTGAAACAGAAAAAGGCACATAGAAATCAATGTCTACGGAGATTTTTAAACCAACCAGGTCGTGGTTGTCCCAAAGGTGCTTTTTTTTCCCCCTTTCCAAAAGGCAACTGGCTTTTTTCTTGCGTTTGTCTTTTTCCTTGAAAATCTTTCGCTTCTGAAGAACGTACCATATTTTTCGGAGTATAAGACGTACCGGGGTATGAGACGTACCAAGATTTTGAAGAGGCAAATAATTTTTAAAAAAGGTTTTGCACTCCGCAGACCTCCCGAAAACGGGCTGTTTTTTTTGTAAAAAAAAAAAAAAAAAAGAGCATGCAAAAATGGCTGTGCATAGCCTTTAGGAGACTTATAGAGTGCTCTTGGGAGCTGGGGGGGGGGGGAAGCGAGCAAAAAACAGTTTTTCACTCATTTTTGCCCTCCCCAGCCCCCAGAAGCACTCTGGAAGCCTCCTAAAGGCGATGCACGGCCATTCTTGCAAAGGGAGCGGGATTTCGGGAAGCCTAAAATGCTGTATTCAATGTATAAGACGCACCCAGATTTCCATCCTCTTTTTTGAGGGAAAAAGATGTGTCTTATACTCCAAAAAAAATCGGTATTTCAAGAGGTCCAGTTGAATCAGCAAAATTCAACTGCTTTCTAGGTCCCAAAACTGATTTTTTCCAAAAGGGAATTTGAGTTTTGTTTTTCCCCTGAATGGAGCTTCTTCTGGGATGAGAAATGAAGTGTTTTCAAAGAGAGAGGAGGAGAAACAACAAAGTCCAGCTGGAAAAAGCACCTTTGGGACCTAGAAAGCAGTGGCTTTGTTTTTGCAAAGGTATCAGTGCTATTCTGGTATCGTTGCTATTTATTTAAACCAGGGATCTGCAAACCTTGGCAACTTTTAAGACTTGTAGACTTCCACTCCCAGAATTCCCCAGACAGCGCTGTCTGGGGAATTCTGGAAGTGGAAGTCCACAAGTCTTAATGTTGCCGAGGTTTGCAGACCCCTGATTTAAACGAAGCATCCATTCAGCTGAGAGTGCTCGAAAATTTCAGTTCGCAGGAAAGATAAGCCAATCTCCAAAACGGAGACATTTTCCTGAAGGACAGGTTACCTTACCCCATCCATTTTTCCACCTGCAATGGTGAGATGGAAACCACCCTGCACCTCCCAAGTGTTCCCCGTGAGCTACTACGACCCGAACACCTTGGTACACAGACCCAAATGCCCTGCAAAGCTTTGCGTTTTTGTGCCAAACATGCAGGACATGGGGCGTCTCTGTGTGTGTGTGTGTGTGTGTGTGTGTGTGTGTGTGTGTGTGTGTGTGTGTGGTGCGGAAACAGATAAGGAGCTGGAAACCAAAAGGACATCTCAACTTTTGGGCTGCAGCAAAATATCACCCTCGGACCCTGTGTACTGGACACAAGATGGCAATGCAGGGGTTCCCCCCCCCCCCCAACGTCTGACTAGCAGCCAAGTCTCAATAACAGCTGTGATCAAAGCCACACGCAGGAGAGGTGTGCCAAATAAACACGAATAAATTTGCTCAAGATATCGGAGCGATCGTCTGTATTACATGGCGGCCTGGCTAGGCCTCCGAACGAGCCACTGTTGCTCATAGCCAGTTCAGAACCTGTTACTAAAACTACAAGTTTTGTGAAGCTGCTGCTGCTGCTGAAAGATCCAATTTAAGGTACAATGTCTCTTTCTCTGCCCAGCGATTGAGTCGAAGTCACACCTGATGGGCTTGACTGAGTTGAGAAACTGAAGGCAGTCAAGCCTAGGAGGAGTGGCTAAAGACTCTAAAATAACTCAGTCCCCGGGCGGACAAACAGAAGCTGAACCTATGCTTGGATTCTCCAAGCAGCACGCAGGATAATTGCCCAAGATATCAGAGTGATAGTCTGCACAGCCAAGGGCAGGGATGAGTTTGCCACTTTCGAATGCCAGCATCGTTAAAAATGTTCCAACGTTGTTCCATGTACTTGTATTTATGTATTATTTTTGCAAATTTTAGGGGAGGGGGGGGGGGCAAAATGGAGGATTGGTGGGTGGGTGAGTGGGATAGAAATCATACCCAGGTCGTATCTGCAGACTTGAGCGTAGAGTTTGAGCCTGGAAAACGATTCCTTGTTGGCGTGAGCCGTCTGCGAGAACCACTCGGCTACCGACTTCTCGGAGAGTTTGTTTGAAGCAGTGGATCCCACTCGCATGATCCCGTCGGGCAAGAGTTTGCAGATGGGCCGATGCAAGCCGAGTTTGCAGGACTGCAAAAGAAGAGACGCCAGGAGGAAGCACGGTGAATGCAAAGCATTGGTTGATGGATCCTTGCGCAACGGACTCAACCCAGATGTGTCAAACTCACGGCGTTACGTTGTCGTCACATGACCTATCATGACTTTACCCACCCGCGCTAAAATGGGGGTGGGCAGGGCCAGCATGTGTTGCATCCGGCCCACGGGTTTCTCACCCCTGTCCTAACCCATCTTAAAGAGCATATGCTGCGGAATAAAGAATGCAGGGAGTTATGACCCTAATGGAGCCAGCCCATGCCAGTCGTAAGTCACGAGAGTTATAAATTTTGGAATCTTTCTTGCAGTGATCATTGGCAAATTACCACAGTTACTATATTATTCAGAGTATAAGACGCACCGGAGTATAAAACGCACCAAGGTTTTGAAGAGGCAAATAATAAAAAAAGTTTTTGCACACTACAAACCTCCCAAAAATGGCCCGTTATTCACAAAAATGTGCCGCTTTTTTAAAAAGGCATGAATAGCCTTTAGGAGGCTTGTAGAGTGCTCCTGGGGGGTTGGGGCCTCCAAAAACGAGCAAAAAACGGCATTTTTTATAAAAAAAATTGCATCCATAGCCTTTAGGAGGCTTATAGAGTGCTCCTGGGGGCTGGAGGGGGGGGGAAAATTGAGCAAAAAAATGGCCCTCCCCAGCCCCCAGGAGCACTCTGAAAACCTTCTACAAGCTCTGCACAGCAATTATGGTGAAGGGGGAAGTGTTTTGGCAGGCAAAAAATGCTGTATTCAGTGTATAAGATTATCAGCCTCTTTTTTGAGAGAAAAAGGTGCGTCTTATATTCCGAAAAATACGCTAAATTAATCTGTGTTTTTTACATGAGCCAATGGCTCTTTAGGGACTCAGTTTTGCAAAAAGTAAAAAAAAGGAAATGTGGGATTAGGAGGGGGAACATGTGGTCACGTGATAGGACACTGCAAATGGTCACAAATGTGGCCATGTTGCCAAGTGCCCGAAGTTCGGTCACGTGACTGGAGGAAGGGTAGGGACATTACATTGTATTATTGCATTATCGGAACAGCAAATCTGGGTTGTAAGTAGCCATTACTTTGAATGGTTGCTAAGCGACCAGCTGTAAGTCCAGGGCTACAGATAGTCCTTGACGTACGACCACAGCTAAGGCCAAAATCTAGGTTGCTAAGTGAGAAATTTGCCCCCTTTTACGACTTTTCTTGCCACATTTGCTAAGTGAATCAATGCAGTTGTTAAGTTAGTAATGCAGTCGTTGAGTGAATACGGCTTCCCCATCGACTTTGCTTGTCAGAAGGTCGCAAAAGGTCAACCCGGAACACTGCGACCGCCATAAATATGAGTCGGCTGCCAAGCGTCTGAATTTTGTTCACGTGACCATGGGGATGCAGCAACGGTCGTAAGTGTGAAAATGCTCATCAGTCACTTTTTTTGTAACTTTAAACAGCCACTAAATGAACCATTGTAAATCGAGGACGGCCTCACATCCTAAAGGCAAGTCAGTTGTCAAGCATCTGAATATAAATCGCGTGACCACAGGGATGCTACAATAGTCGTAAGTGTGAAAAACGGCTATGTTACTTTTTTCAGGGCTGTCTGTTTTGTAACGTCGAACGGTCACTAAATGAACGGTTGTAGGTCGAGGACTACCTGTACTGGTAAAGAGAAACAAGTGCCCTTTTTATTAAATAAGCCTTGCCCAAATTTTGGGTCCTTTACTGTTCTCGTCAAACAACACCAAAAGTTGGAAGGCAGGTGGGCAAACAAGCAAGAGAGGTGAATTTCAAAGTACTTTAGAATTTACTCTGTAGTTTACTTTGGCAGGAGTTGAACGCCGTTCTTTGTTTACCTGCTTTTGAGCAAACCTTTGCAACTGAAGTAACACATCACGTTCCATGGTAGTAATTTAGGCTGAAAAATTATAGCCTTAGATGCAAAAGGCTTTTTTGCTCACCCTCAAATTATATTTGATTACTTTTTCCATTTTGCTCTTCATTACTGTGCGTTGTAAATAAATGTGAATCTGAGTACATATAGTCCAGCTCTCTTGGATTGAATGTCCCTTTGGGAGGGTATAATTTAGTCCTAGGGTACGTTAGAACAAAAGGCAACAAAAGTGTATTAACGGCTATGGTTTTCCCAGTTGCAATCCATGGCTGTGAATGTTGGATCATAAGGAATGCCAAAGAATGGAGGCCTTTGAATTCGGGTGCTGGAGAAGACTCCTGCGAGTCCCTTGGACTGCAAGGCCATCCAACCGGTCAGTCCTAGAGATCAATCCTGACTGCTCTTTAGAAGGCCAGATCCTGAAGAGGAAACTCAAATACTTTGGCCACCTAATGAGAAGGAAGAAAGACTCCCTGGAGAAGAGCCTCATGCTGGGAAAGATGGAGAGCAAAAGAAGAAGGAGGTGGCTGGATGGAGTCACCGAAGCAATCGGCGTGAGCTTAAATGGACTCCAGGGGATGGTAGAGGACAGGAAGGCCTGGAGGAACGTTGTCCATGTGGTCGCGATGGGTTGGACACGACTTCACAACTAACGACGTTAGAAAAAGTCTAATGACCACATGATTCACTTTACAACTGCAGTGATTTGCTTGGCAATCGTGCCCCCTCCCCTCCAAAAAAAGGCCGTAAAATTGTTTGCAACTCACTTAACAGCCACATACCTTAGCAATGGAAATTCTGGCTCCAATTGCGGTCGTTAAGTCAATAGTTAAGGCTATCCGTAATGTAGGCTTACAATAAATTAGAATTAGTTGATTAGTTCATTTTGTCATGTTTCCGGTTTGGTTTACTCAGGAGGATTGACAGAACGGCGTTAAGACTAGAGAAAGTGATTGTCTTTAAGGAGTTGGCACATTTACAGATTAAGATGTGGTATACTCTATATTTTGCCTCTTGTGGTATGAGTATGTAAAACTTTCACATTTTGAATGCATGCATGATGGATAATTTACTTTGAAAGACCTATTATTGTATAATGCACATCAAAGTGTATCTCGTGCCTTTTTTTTTGCAAGCTAGAAACTTTCTCATTTTAAATATTGGCCGGATTCACACAATGTACTTGACCAGTTCACTTCAGGATCTGGGAGTTCCATAGGCTCCCTATTATTATGCTTGCTTAACTAAGTTGGTTTGTTTTGTTGTCACATGATATTTACAAATTCGGTCTGTCTGTCTAGTTAATAATCCACCATGTATGGCAAACCCCAGGAAACAGGTTAATTTGGGCCCTGAATTAAGAAGCTGTGTGATCCCAAATGTCAAGAAGCTATTTAATGTGACAGGCAAGGGTGCCTGGGGAAACCCACTGTAAAACGAGGTCAGATCAAACTACTTTCCCCTCCCATCCTTAATAAACTTGGGAATAACACCGTAACCTGGAAGAGTAGTTAACAGGGAGGGAGGTTCAAAACGTTTTAAAATACAGGGAGTCCTCGATTTACTATCACAATTGAACCCCAAATTTATGTTACTAAGTGAGACTTTGTTAAGTACTTTCTGCCTCATCTTACAATAATACAATACAATAGTAGAGTTGGAAGGGACCTTGGAGGTCTTCTAGTCCAACCCCCTGCCTAGGCAGGAAACCCTATACCGTTTCAGACAGATGGCTATCCAACATCTTCTTAAAGACTTCCAGTGTTGGGGCATTCACAACTTCTGGAGGCAACTTCTGTTCCACTGATTAATTGTTCTAACTGTCAGGAAGTTTCTCCTCAGTTCTAAGTTGACCTTGGTCGTAAGTTGATCTTATGACCTTTCTTGCCACAGTTGTTAAATGAATCACGGCAGCTATTATTGTTAGGTGAGCCTGGCTTCCCCATTGACTTTGTCTGTCAGAAGATGCGCAAAAGGGGATCTTTACCTTTACCTTACCTTTATTTTCGATTTTTATACCGCCCCCTCTCCCCAAAGGGATCACAGACTGCAACCGTCATAAATATGAACCAGTTGCCGAGTGTCCGAATCTTGATCACCTAACCATGGGGATGCTTCAACGGTTGTGTAAGTGTGGGAAACGGTCGTAAAAGTCACATTTTTTCACTGCCGTTGTAACTTTGAGTGGTCGCTAAACTAACTGTTGTTAAGTCGAGGACTACCAGTATATATATTTAGGAAGTCATGCCATCTGGGCCTTCTGGAACAGACAAAAGAGTTCAGCATCCCCCAAATTACAAGGTCTGTAGCCGTAGCGCAGGAGGGCAGTACAAAATGTAACCACAGGATGGCACCTCCGTAAGACGCAGCTTTTATCTTCCTCGGCCATCCATTTTAGTTGCTTTGTTCAGAGAGGGCCCTGCAGGACTTTTCCCCCGCTGACAGCTGGAATGCAGGGGTTGATGGATGTTCATTTGGGGGTAGGGGGTGGGGAAGGGGCCCTGGAACTCCCGTGCCCTTAAAATTCCTCACCTCGTATATTGCCGTGAGGTCTCGAAAGAAGTTCTTCGCTCCGTTCAGCAGCGCTTCGTTCTCCGGACACACCACCACGTAGGCGATGTCCCTCTGAGATCCGTAGGGCTCCAGCATTAGCCTCTCCCAATATGGTAAGGCAAAAGGCGACAGCACCAAGAAGTCATAATCGTGCCCCAACAAGAAGGTTGGAATGGGCAGTGGTTCAGGAGACTCGTCGGTTCCTGGGGAGGGGGAATAAAAATAAAAAATAAATATATCGTTTCCTTCCCAGATGCCCTAATGGAGCGGGAATATAAAACTCCTCCATGACACCTTCAGACAAGTTCTCAAGTTCATAGAAAAGTTTTCGGTGCGATTCTGAGAACTGGCACTCCAAAACATCTGGAAAGGGCCATTGCAGTTTAACATTTTTCCAAGAATCTAATTCTAAGCCCATTGATGGATTTTGATTTTTGTTTTCATTTTGATTTCATTCATGCCCAAGGAGCTGCTGATTCAGTTCTACGGGGGAATTATTGAGTCTGTCATCTGCACCTCAAAAATGCCTGGTTTGGTTCTGCAACCCAACGAGACAGGCAAAGACTTCAGAGGATAATCAGAACTGCAGAAAAAACAATGGCTGCCAACCTGCCTTCCATTGAGGGCCGAGAGTCCAAAAGAGGGCTGTGAAAATATTTACAGATCCCTCACATCCTCGACATAAATTGTTTCAACTCCTACTCTCAAAATGACACTATAGGGCACTGCATACCAAAACAACTAGAGACAAAGACAGTTTTCCCCCGGAATGCCATCACTCTGCTAAACAAATAATTCCCTCACCACTGTCAAATTATTCACTAAGGCTGCATTACTATTACTATTAGTCTTCTCATTGTTCCTATCACCCATCTCCTCCCACTTATGCCTGCAGGATTGTAACTTTGTGGCTTGTATCAATTTATATTGATATTGATTGTTTCCTGATTGCTTATTTGTACCCTATGACTATCATTAAGTGTTGTACCTTAGGATTCCTGATGAATGTATCTTGTCTTTTTATGTACACTGAGAGCATCTGCACCAAAGACAAATTCCTAGTGTGTCCAATCACATTTGGCCAATAAAACAATTCTACTCTATTCTATTTAATTCGTATTCTGCCTTTTTATTATTTACACAAATATTTTACAAGTATTATTTTTAGAAATCAGTCAAGGCAGACAACGTAGCCAAACTTACACCTTAACTCCTCCCTATTTTCCCCACAACTGAGAGATAGAGAGTTGCTGGCCCAAAGTTACCCAGCTGACTTTCATGGTAAGCTGAGACTAGAACTCATGGTAGTCCGCTTTCTAGCATGGTGCTTTAATAATCGGGCCAAAGTGGCTCTCTTGATTAAATCAACTCAAACCACACACACCCTCTTCCAATAGACTGGAAACAACACAATGAAGGTTTTGCTAGTAAAACTAAATCTTTACTAGTAGTAAAACTACTAGTTCTGATAATGGAGTCAATGTCCCAGACTGCATGGAGTTTTCTCTCCAGGAGAGAACTATGGAATAATTGTTGTTGGTTGTTCAGTCATTAAGTCATATCTAACTCTTTGTGACCCCATGGACCACAGCCACACACTACACACACACACACACACACACACACACACCAATCTCCACTGTTTCTTGGAATTTGTCCATTCCATTGCGTCAATGATACACTAACCATCTCCCCCTCTGCCGTCTCCTTCTCCTTCTGCCTCAGGGTCTTCTCCAAGGAGACCTCCCTTCTCTTTAGGTATCCAAAGTATTTGAGCTTCAGCTCAACTTATTTCAACTGAATAATTAAGTTTAATAAATAATATTCAACTGAATAATTAAGCAAGCTCCCCACCCTACCCCAAAGAAACCCCTTCTCACGCCTGTGGGCGGTATGCATTTTCCTCAATCTCGGGTCCTCTTCTGGAGACTTCATCCTAGAGCCGTGATGGTGAACTTATGGCACGCAGAGCCCTCTCTGTGGGCACACGCCATGTTGCCAGCTGCTCTTCTGGTTTCCAGCACGCTGATCTTCACAGGTGCCGGAGCGCCAGAAAGTGGCCTGAAAAAACGGCCTGAAAAAACAGCCCCGAAAATGGCCAAATAAACAGGCATGCGAGCGCCGGCCGGCTGATCTTTGGGTTTCTGGTGTCCCACAAAGACAAGCTGTCTGGTGCGCTTGTGCAGGCCGGAAACCCGAACAGCAGGTGGCTGGCGCATGCATGCACAACGGCCAGCTGGTCTTTGCGTTGCCGGCACTCCAGCGCACTTGCATATATGAGTATGCACATGCGTTCTGATTTGGGCACTCGGTGCCGAAAATGTTCCCCATCATTGTTCTAGAGCAATGTTTCTCAACCTTGGCAACTTGAAGATGTCCGGACTTCAACTCCCAGAATTCCCCAGCCAGCATTCGCTGGCTGGGGAATTCTGGGAGTTGAAGTCCGGACATCTTCAAGTTGCCAAGGTTGAGAAACACTGCTCTAGAGACTCCTCTTCTAGAGACAAAGTTCTAGAGACTTTGGGGGTTTCACACAGGGTCTTAGCTGTTCCTACCACGTTTCCCCCAAAATAAGACAGGGTTTTATTTTCTTTTTGATACCCGAAATAAGCGCTTGGCCTTATTTTGGGGGAGGTCTTATTATTTTTGAGGTCAGGAGGTGGCGAGCGTGGTCGCCTCCTGGCTGCTGCTGCGTTGCAATATTTTCAAGGAGGGCTTCTTTTGGGGGGAGGGCATGTGCTCAAAAGCCTTACCGTATTTTTCAGAATATAAAATGCACCAAAGTTTTGAAGAGGCAAAAAAAAAAAAAAGTTTTTGCACTCTGCAAACCTCCCAAAAACAGCCCGTTTTTCGCGAAAAACAGGCATGAATAGCCTTTAGGAGGCTTGCAGAGTGCTCCTGGGTAGGGGGGAGGCAAAATTGGGCAAAAAATAGCCCATTGTTTCGCTCATTTCTGCCCTCCCCAGGCCCCCAGGAGCACTCTGGAAGCCTCCTAAAGGCTCTGCACAGCCATTTTGGTGAAGGAGGCGAGGTTTCAGGAGGCAAAAAATGTTGTATTCAGTGTATAAGATGCACCCAGATTTTCACTCTCTTTTTTGAAAGAAAAGGGTGCGTCTTATACTCCGAAAAATACTGTGTTATCCAAGGAGGTCTTATTTTCAAGGAAACAGGGTAGCACTGGACTCTGGACTGAGAGGTCTAATACTCTAACTGTATCTGTTGAAGTGTCTCTCCCAGTTTAGAAATCACAGCCCCCAGTGCTCCTACCATCCCAATGTATATCTATAACAAAGCTCAGTCACCCAAATCAAAAGTCACAGAAGCATGCAGAAGTTTCAGAGACCTAGTTACCAGAAGCAGAAGCATCCGCAGTAAACTGGCTCGACACTACGACGGCCCACATACAAGGATGTCACGCAAATGCCACGACCAATCTGAGCCCCAGGCTCTACAGCAAGCAGACAGGTCGTGCCATTTGCCTGATGTTGCCCTGTCCATATCCAGCACACTCACCCACAGCCAAATAATCAGAATAAAACTCTTAAATCATGTAGGATTAATCCAGAGAAAAATAACAGAAATTAAATGACACAAAGAGTAACAATTCAAATAAAGTTTGCCTAGAAAAATTATTTACGTCTGTCCAAAGCTAGACTGAGTTAAAAAGCTGAGCTATACCAGCTAGAGGGGGCGTGGCCAAGACTTTTCTAACTCAGTCTCAAGGCTAATGGACAAAAGTTAAACCCATGCTTGGATTCTCCAAGCGGCGCACAGGATAACACACACACACACACACACACACACACATACACACACACTCCTTTAGCTCCTCTGTGGACATCCTTACTTACCCTGTTTCATTGCCAAAATGTAAAATTGCCAAAATGTTCCAACAAGGCAGTTTAGATTTACTTTTAGGCGCCATGCTCCTCATGGCTTGGATTTGGTAGTTATAAAAGGAGGGGAGATCAGAATTGAAAACGCCCACCGTTTGCCGGACTGACTCAAGCAGGCAATTATTTACTGGACAAACTAGGGTTTCACCACAATCTATGAAATAATGTTCCGTGGTTTGTTAGATTGTATTTTGAGGTGGCAGCACAACATTAGAGTCGTGTTGCGGTTCCTCTCGCATTTATAGGCCTCCAATTTTCACATCCCTGGACAGTTTTCATGTCCAATATCTCGCCACAATTCTGTAACTACCATTTAAACTGGATTCCTCTTCTCTATAAATAAAAGCTAAGACCGTTTAAAAGAAAGACCCAGCACGCAGTCGATCCAAGTAAGGGTCTCCAACTTCGGCAACTTTAGAGACTCGTGGACTTCAAAACTCCTTGCTGGCTGGGGAATCCTGGGAGTTGAAGTCCACCACTCTTAAAAGTTGCCGAAGCTGGAGACCCCTGGATTAAAGGACAGTCATGTTTCACAGACAATGTTTACCGTAAGAGCCTCGTCCAGCCATTTTATGAAACTGTTGCCACGTGAGGGGCCCTTGTACACCCCAGGATCGAACCGTTCGTTTTTTCTGAATGGCATCCTGAAGAACTGGTTGGAGCGAGAGCAGCATGCGAAGGATGTCCTGAGAACATTGCATGCTCACGTCTACAACTGGAAGGACACAAAAAATTCATTCAGATGAATTGGGAAGCAGAGAACGGACCATTGTTTCTAATTGTTAACAGCTATATTTCTAAAGGCCAGGCCTTACGGCTCAAGAGACACGGGATTAAGGAGCAGCAAGGAGGCATTTTCAGCTTTAGAAGTCAATTTCTTCCAGGACAGATGGACGGATGGGAAGGAGGGAGGAAAGAAGAAAGGAAGGAAGGAAGGAAGGAAGGAAGGAAGGAAGGAAGGAGGGAGGAGGGAGGGAGGGAGGGAGGGAGGGAGGGAGGGAGGAAGGAAGGAAGGAAGGAAGGAAGGAAGGAAGGAAGGAAGGAAGGAAGGAAGGAAGGAAGGAAGGAAATTTAGAGCTCAACATCTCAGGGACAGTTGGTTTCACTATCAAATAATTCTTGTCAGTCATTTTTTTTCTGTAGGTTCAAGAGGAACTGGCCTTCCTATAACATAAACCATGTAGAATTATAGGAATTATAGGAATCAGATCTTGGCCTTTTGTGTGTGTGTTCAGATACCTGTAGAGGGTTATTCTATCCCTCCTCAATCTATTTAAAGCTAACACACTCTGGTGACACTGAGTGAGGCCTTTTAAATGATGACCTCCTTGTTTTCACAAGTTGGAACAGGGAGAAAAATATCTAAGACAGAAAAATCCAAGACTTTATTCCCGATAAATTACAAAACATCCCTGTGGAAATTTCCATGATCAAAGGAGGATCTCTACTGCAAGCCTGCTCTCTCATGAGAAAAAATTCTTACAAATTAAAAAAAATAATCACAACTTCCCCTTGGCTGTTGACTGGAGAAGGTAAGGATTGCTCTCTAACATAGCACATTTTGTACTGTAAACCTTATAACAACTTGGAGCAATAAAGGCTAACAATTTAGTACATTATTCAGACTGTGCTCATAGGAATCTATACCAGGGCAACTCTGATAACTTTATAACCTGGAAACTTCAACTCCCAGAATTCCTGAGCCAGCCATACCGGCCCAGGAATTCTGGGAGTTGAAGTCCACAGGTCATAAAGTTGCCATAATTGCTTGCCCCTGATCTATGCAAACTAAGGTCTGACTAGTTCCTTAAAGATCTACAGGTAGTCCTTGACTTACAACCACAACTGAGCCCCAAATTTCTGTTGCTTAAGCGAGGGATTTAAGTGAGTTTTGCCCCATGTTGTAACATTTCTTGCCGCAGTTGTTAAGTGAATCACTTCATGTATTAAGTTAGTCACACGATTGTTAAGTGAATCTTGTCAAAAGGTCACAAAAAACGGACGCGGTGGCTCAGTGGCTAGAGACGTTGAGCTTGTCGATCAGAAAGGTCGGCAGTTCGAATCCCTAGCGCTGCGTAACGGAGTAAGCTCCTGTTAGTTGTCCCAGCTTCTGCCAACCTAGCAGTTCGAAAGCATGTAAAAATGCAAGTAGAAAAATAGGAACCACCTTTGGAGGGAAGGTTAACAGCGTTCTGTGCGTCTTTGGCGTTGAGTCATGCCGGCCACATGACCACGGAGACGTCTTCAGACAGCGCTGGCCCTTCGGCTTTGAAACAGAGATGAGCACCGCCGCCTACAGTCAGGAACGACTAGCATACAGTAGATGTGCGAGGGGAACCTTTAACTTTACCTTTACACAAAAGCGGATGACGTGATACTACCACTGTCATAAATATCAGCCAGTTGCCAAACCTTTGAATTTTGATCATGTGACCTTAGGGATGCTGCAATGGTTTTAATTGCAAACAAGAATCCTAAGTCATTTTTTTTTCCAGTGCCATTTTATCTTTATACAAATGGTTGTAAATTGAGGATTGCTTGTAATGGACTGAATGTGGGATGCTAAAACTGAAACAGATCATTCTGCAGACTGAAGGATCCCAAATCTCAAAGTTGATGAAATACCATTCCCACATTCCTCTTTGTCACTGGGGTTCCAAGCACAGGTAGTCCTCGACTTACAACAGTTCATTCAGCGACCGTTAAGACGTTAAAACGGCACTGAAAAAAAGCGACGTATGACCGTTTTCCCACGCTTAGGACTGTTACAGCATCCCCATGGTCACGTCATCAAAAGTCAGACCCTTGGCAACCAACTCGCATTTATGACCATTGCAGGGTCATGCTGATCCTCTTTAGCGACCTTCCAGCAAGCAAAGTCCATGTGGAGGCCCGATTGACATCGCACCCGGGTTACTAACTTAACAACGGCAGTGATTCACTTAACAAGTTTGGTTTGGTTTGGTTTGGTTTATTTGGATTTATATGCCGCCCTTCTCCAAAAGGACTCAGGGCAGCGTACAACATTAAAAAACACACATCCCAAAAGTTAAAAAAGATTAAATCCATATCCAAAAAAACCAAATTGAATTAAAAGATAATACATTTAAAATAAGTTAAAATTAACAGGCCAGGCCAGCTTGCTGGCAAAGCCAACTTTTTAGGGCGCGTCGGAAGGTCCGGAGGTCAGGGATTATGCAAAGCTCCGGGGGGGAGCTCATTCCAGAGGGAAGGCGCTCCCACAAAGAAGGCTCTCCCCCTGGGGGTCACCAGCCGACACTGCCTGGCCGACGTGTAGCAAGAAGTGTGGCAAGAAAAGTCGTAACATGGGGCAAAACTCACTTCCCAGCTGTCCTGGTTAGCAACGGAAATTTTGGGCTCAATTGAAGCCGTAAGTCAAAAAAATTATCTCTTAACCTACAGGGTTTTTTCTTCCAGCCAACTCTGTAGGTTAAACAGCTCTTAACATTCCTGAACTTTGACGAGAATTGTGTATGAAGTCGTTAACTTCCCACTGAGATCACACCGAAGGCTATAATTGTTCAGGATAGTGTTGATGACACAGAGGCTGCACAACACAATTGCTAAAATTGCTGGTGAGGACATCAGTCGCAAATCACACCTATGTTCTACTCCAGGTGTTCATTCTTTCTTTTTCTGGCCTGCGTCCGCAGTTTAGTGATAGTATCAGCGTGCGTTTTGTTTCTAATCCAGATTTGGTGTTTTTTTGTTTTTTAATGAGGTTTTACTTTATTGTTCCGTATTGATTTTATCACACTCCAAGAATTACTTTAGGGATGTTTATAAATATTTTATGAGATCTATATCTCAATGTTTGTTCAGGAATTTGAAGGTGGCATGCGTTAACGCTTTGCGTTTTCCCACAATCACAGCTTCAGCCATTAAGCTGGGCTCAGAGAGAAAGGGATTGGGACTTCTCTGACTCAGGATGGATTTGAACCAGGTTCCCCCAGAGCCAGTAATACTTTAAAAAAAAAACAACAGACTGGCTTTCAGTCTGTAGAGATTCTCAAGTCATCCAGGTCATGGATGTCCCAAAGGTGCTTCAAGGACCTTCTAAAAGGATGCAAATGACCAGCTGTCTGCAAGGAATATAAATCCTCCCATTCCCCATCATCCAGTCAGAGCTGAAGAAGCTTCTTGGATGAGAAGAAGAAGCAAAACGTCTTCAAAGAAAAAACAAGAAGAAGAAAGTCCAGTTGAAAAAAGCACCTTTGGGACAGATTTGGCTTTCAAATACTATCTTTTAAAAAACATGAAAAGTAAAAATGATCCCGCATTTAACTAAACCCTTTACCACCTGTTACAAGTTCTTCCTATAAAGATAGTCCTCCAGTTACAACCGTAACTGAGCCTAGTAATTAAGATCGTCATGACCGTTGTAAAGCAGGTCACTGTGTGACTGGAGTTGATTTCATGACCTTTAAGTTACTAAGCAAACACCACGGATGTTTTTGGCAAAACCGTTACAAATTTGCATGCATATGACCATGTCTATAGATGCAGGCCAATGCAGCGCTGAGCGGCCAAAATCTGGTCACATGACTGCCGGAGAAGGGTGCACCTCATAACTTCGAAACCGGGTTGTAAGTCCCTTTCGGGAGTCCTTTGTAACTTCAAAATGTCATTAAACTACTGGTTGTAGGTCAAGGACTACCTGTACTTCCTATTAGGGTTTTTGCTGTTCTTGTCTTCTGGAAGAGGCGTGGACTTCAATTCCCAGCATTCCCCCAGACAGCCGTGCTAGGGAATTCTGGGAGCTAGTCTGCACATCTTTAAATAGGGGGTTGGACTAGATAACCTTAGGAGGTCACTTTCAACTCTGTTAATCTGTTAAATTGCAAGGTTGAGAAACGTCATTCTAGATCAGCGTTTCTCAACCTTGTGAACTTTAAGATGCGTGAACTTCAACTCCCAGAATTCCCCAGCCAACAAAGCTTGCTGAATTCTGGGGGTTGAGATTTATGGATCTTAAATTCGGTAAGGTTGAGAAACCCTGATCTAGAATAACATTTCTCAACCTTGCAATTTAAAGATGTGAAGACCAGCTCCTAGAATTCCCTAGCAAGTCTGGCTGGGGAATTCTGGGAATTGAAGTCCACCCATCTTAAAGTTACCACGGTGGAGAAACACTGTTCTAGTAAATTAGGAACAGATAAGAAAGTTATTGTTTCTGACGGAAAAGAATATGGGTAGCTCAGGGTTAAACTGTGAGATCCGGTGCTCTCTGAACTTGGCTTTTTTCTTGCGGACATTTCATTACCCAACTAGGTAACGTCATCAGTGCAAGCTCTTGTTTCTTTGCCATTTCTTGTCAACCAACTATTGAGCCGCGGCGGCGCAGTGGATAGAGTGCAGTACTGCAGGCTACTTCTGCTGACCACAATTTGGCAGTTCAAATCTCAGCAGGTTCAAGGTTGACTCAACCTCCCATCCTTCCAAGGTGGGTAAAATGGGGACCCAGATTGTTGAGGGGCAAGAGGCTGACTCTGAAAAACCGCTTAGAGAGGGCTGTAAAAGCACTACAAAGCAGGATATTAAGTCTAAGTGCTATTGCTGTTGTAAATCAACGTTTTACGTGGAATTAAAACACATGCTTTCATTCGATCGGCAAACTGAGGCACTTACCATTTCGTTTTGACCAGTGATGCAAGCAAGTACTCTTCACAAGCGCCTCGTCAACCTTCCCTCCGGACATGTTGTCCATAAACTGGCGTCCATGTTCCAATGCGAGATAGCAGTCGTAGCAACAGTCTCTTTCCTCGGCCCGCACCAGATTGCCCGTGGCGCCGACTTTGGGCAAGGGGTCTTGATCTGCCGCTCCAAACGGCGAAAACAAGTTGGTGCACTGGTCTTGCAACAAAAGGATCAGCTCGTCGGGAAGCCGGTCCGCCTCCTTTAAGCTTCCACTCTGCTCGACGGAAGCCGTGCGAAGGGCCTCGAAGCGTTTCTCCACTTCTTTGCCGCATTCCGAATTGCGGCCCAAGATGTCTAACTCATCCTCGAGGAACAATCCCGAGCTGTTGCCAAATTTCCGGTTCATGACCGCGCTGAATCCACACGTAGCACCTGTACTGGGCTTCCTGGGTTGGGTCTGGAATGTAAACTCCGACGTCAGCACCTTTGATGTTCATGTTGCAAACGCAAATGCAACAGCTGTCAAAGTTACAGTCTTTGAAAAGATTCATCACCGATTCGGACAGTATGAGGGTCACGTAGAGGCTGTGCGCCTCGGGAATTGACGGGACCGTCGCCGGCTCGACCGAGTTTAAGGGCCTGCAGGTGGACGGGGTGGAGGCTGGCGAGTACAAATCGGAATTCTCATACTTGACAGAGCCTTGCGCGCTTGCTGGCCCACCCGCCCCGCGGGGAGTCCGAGGCGTCCTTGGAGTCCGGGGAGTTGGGAAGCGAGGGGTGGAAGGGGAAGGAAGGATCCCAGCGCCGCTATTGCTTGGCGGGGCGCTGCTGGGGGGCATACCGAAGGGGGTATGTGTCTGCGGAGTGTAGGCAGGGCCGTACTCTTGATCAACGGTGCTCCCATCCCTGGAGAAGGAAGGGAAAAGCTTTTAATTTCAAAGAGTATGCATTGAAGCCAATGGGACATATAATGACCAAAGCATACTGTTTTTCAGAGTATAAGACCCCTTAAAAGTGGGTGAAAATTTCAGTGCTTCTTATAGACCAAATACGGGCCCATTTTTGGCCTCCCAAATACTCTGTGCGTCACATTTTCACCCTTTTTTTTTGCAAAAACGGGACACATGGAGGGTTCGGGAGGCCAAAAATGGGCCTGTTTCTGGCCTGCAAACTACCTCTGGGAGTCGGGGAGGGCGAAAAAAGGGATGCACATAGGCCAAAACCTATTTTTTTCTTGTTTTCCTCCTCTAAATCTAGGTGTGTCTTATAGTCCGAAAAATACAGTAATGATAAAGAGGTATAGTCTGATGACCATAAGGGAGCCTACCAAGGGTTATACAAGGCAGTCGTCGACTTACAACCACCATTGACCCCAACATTTCTGTTCTTAAGTGAGACATTTGTTAGTTTTGAGACATTGGTTAGAAATTTGAGTTTTGTCCCATTTTACAACCTTTCTTGCTGCACTTTTTAAGTGACTCACTGAAGTGGTTACGTTAGTCACATGGTTGTTAAGTGAATCCAGCTTCCCCGTTGACTGCTTGTCAGAAGATCACAAAAGGAGATCAGGTGACACTCCCCCCCCCCCCCCCCCGGGACACCTGTGACCAACAGAAATACAAACCTGTTGCCAAGCATCTGAATTTTGATCACGTGACCCCAGGGATGCTGTAACGGTTGTAAATGTGAAAAATGATCATAGAGTCACTTTTTCAGTGATGGTATCATTGAACAGTCACTAAACGAACTGTTAAGTCGAGGACTACCCACCTGGTACAGTCATAAGTCATGATGGCCATAAAGAGAGTCATCATGTGACTGGACCTGATTTCATTACTCTTTTTGAATCAGTCGTTAATGCAAATACCAAAGCAGTTAAGATAATGCCACGTTCATTAAATGAAACCATGGTTCGTGAAAAGAGTAAGGTTCTACATTTAGGCAAGAAAAACGAAATGCACAGGTACAGTACAGGTGGTACCTTGCTCAACAGTAGCAACTGTGAGAGGGATCTTGGAGTCCAAGTGGAAAACCATTTAAATAGGAGCCAGCCGTGTGCAGCAGCTGCCAAAAAAGCCAACACAGTTCTAGGCTGCATCAACAGAGGGATAGACTCAAGATCAAGGGAAGTGTTAATACCACTTTATAAGGCCTTGGTAAGGCCACACTTGGAATACTGCATTCAGTTCTGGTCACCACGATGTGGAGACTCTAGAAAGAGTGCAGAGAAGAGCAACAAAGATGATTAGGGGACTGGAGACTAAAACATATGAAGAATGGTTGCAGGAACTGGATATGTCTAGTTTAAAAGAAAGAAGGACTAGGGGAGACATGATAGCAGTCTTCCAATATCTCAGGGTTTGCCACAAAGAAGAGGGAGTCAAGCTATTCTCCAAGGCACCTGAGGGCAGAACAAGAAGCAATGGGTGGAAACTAATCAAGGAGAGAAGCAACTTAGAACTGAGGAGGAATTTCCTGACAGTTAGAACAATTAATCAGTGGAACAGAAGTTGCCTCCAGAAGTTGTGAATGCCCCAACACTTTTAAGAAAATGTTGGATAGCCATTTGTCTGAAACGGTTTAGGTTTTCCTGCCTAGGCAGGGAGTTGGACTAGAAGACCTCCAAGGTCCCTTCCAACTCTGCTATTGCATTGTATTATATTGTTATAGAACGTTTATTGCCGGAAATTGGAAATAAATGGTTTATGGCAAAGATGCGGTAAATCATGGTCACATGACCATAGGATGCTGCAAACAGCTTACAGGTCGGCTGTGAGTATGATTGATCCTAAGTCAAGGACTAACTGTAAGCAGCAAGGAGATAGAAGCAACGGATGATTCCACACTTCCTTGATGTGTTAAAACAACTTAATATATGTATCTTACATTAGCTTTCTCTCGGATATTTTTAACTTTACAGGAATGCTATATTTTTAGTGCTTTGTGCACTACTTTGATGAGAGAAAAATACTATTGTTGCTTATTGATGTTAAAAAACTAAGCAATCAGTCTCAAACATTGGAGAACTTGTAATTTAACTTGTACTTTTTCAACGGAATAGAACATCTATATACATTTTCCCCTATAAAATGAGAAAAAGATTGCGACACACAAACACACACCCAGCTCTATCCGACTGCCAGAAGTATAGAGGAATTCCTGGTTTGTCTTTACTCTTAATAGACTTCATGGCTTATTAAAACTGATGGAATTAAGCACCCCCAAGATACTCCTTATACCGCAATCAAATTGTATCTCTGTTAAATATTTTTAACAGCTATGTTTAAATGGAGAAAAAAAATAAGCAATGATAAATGATGGCTTGCCATAAAGAAAAGAAGGACTAGGGTTGACATGATAGTAATATATTCCAATATTTGGGTCAGACTATTCTCCAAAGCACCTGAAGGCAGGACAAGAAGCAATGGGTGGAAACTGATCAAGGAGAGAAGCAACCTGGAACTAAGGAGAAATTTCCTGATAGTGAGAAAAGTGTCATCATCAAAATGTTCAGTAAATAAACAAACCTAAGCCTTGCTGGACCATAAGAAAGGTTGAGTGCCAAAGAATGGAGGCCTTTGAACTCTGGTGCTGGAGAAGACTCCTGCGAGTCCCTTGCACTGCAAGGCCATCCAACCGGTCAGTCCTAGAGGAGATCCACCCTGACTGCTCCTTAGAAGGCCAGATCCTGAAGAGGAAACTCAAAGACTTTGGCCCCCTAATGAGAAGGAAGGACTCCCTGGAGAAGAGCCTCATGCTGGGAAAGATGGAGGGCAAAAGAAGAAGAAAGGGATGGCAGAGAATGAGGTGGATGGATGGGGTCACCGAAGCAGTTGGTGTGAGTTTAAAGAGACTCCAGGGAATAGTAGAGGACAGGAAGGCCTGGAGGAACATTGTCCATGGGGTCACGATGGGTTGGACATGACTTTGCAACTAACAACAAGCCTTGCTGAAATGCATCTGGATTCTGTGAAACCCAGCCATGCTCTCGGACCGATACATTTGCCAGAAGACAATGTGAAATCGTTTCTTAAGCTCGATGAAGTCCGTTTATTATCTGGTCTTAAAGAAACACTTACCCCTCTTTAATGAATGGCATGGTGGGTCCTGGCGGAAGCAAATCCAACTTGCCAACAGTCCAACTCTGCCGATAAACACACTCCTCTGGCAGTTTGATGGCAGGGAGACAGTGGCTCGGGAGAGTCTTCAGTGGGGCAAACATGGAGCATCCCATGAAAGCTTGACTGTTCTCGGGCTTATAGACATAGGAATAATCCTGAAACACACACCAAGGAAGAGAATTTAAAAAGAGCTATGAATGGAAAGGACGCAGTGGCTCAGTGGTCAGAGACGCCGAGCTTGTTGATCAGAAAGGTCGTCAGTTCGAATCCCTAGCACCGCCTACCGGAGTGAGCTCCCATTACTTGTCCCAGCTTCTGCCAACCTAGCAGTTCGAAAGCATGTAAAAAATGCAAGTAGAAAAATAGGGACCGCCTTTGGTGGGAAGTTAACAGCATTCCATGCGCCTTCGGCATTTAGTAATGTCGGCCACATGACCACGGATGCGTCTTTGGACAGCGCTGGCTCTTCGGCTTTGAAACGGAGATGAGCACCGCCCCCTAGAGTCAGGAACGACTAGCACATATGTGCGAGGGGAACCTTTACCTTATGGGTGGAAAGTTTAAACAGAAAGACTCATGGATTTAAGTTTCAAATATTTGTGAATTTTAATGATCAGTCTTCCCTTAATGAACATTCAAAGGTACGACGCCCCCCACCCAAAAAAAAAAATGTTATCCCAAAGATGCTTTTCAAAAGGCAACTGGACATTTTGCGTTTTTTCAAAAAAAAGCAACCAACCCTCCCCCCCAAGAACCTTGAAAATGTTTTGTTTCTCATCCAAGAAACTCTTTCTCCAGAACTGAAGAAGCTTCTTGGATGAGAAGCGAAACCTTTTCAAGGCAAAACAAAACAAAACAAGAAAGTCCAGCTGTCTTTTGAAAAGTACCTTTGGGACAATCGTGACCGGGATGATTGAGAATCTCCATAGACATTCCCCCAAAAGCTACTTACCACCTGGTCCCAAAGTTACAGCTATTGCAATGCCCCTGTGATCATTTACCCTAATGTTGCAGTGGCCATCGGGAGGGGGGGGGGGCTTTGGGAGACCCAGGGTAGGTAGGCCTGGGCCTCCAAAGGCCTCCCCCACCCAAGGCAATCTGTACTCCATTTAAATGACCTGCACTTTCATTTAACAGCTTCACTGGGGAGAGCAGGAGCTGTGGGTTGTTAAGCAAGGCCACCTCATTTTCCAGCCGTCATGACATGGGACCAAAATGGGCAGCCTCTATTAAGGTTGTTTGTCAAGGACTATCAACACTGGGGACCGGGAGGAGGGGGTGGGAGAGATACTAGTGGAAGAAAAACGCGCTCCTATCTGAGCGCAGATAGTGGCGAAGCTCTCATTTGTGGCAACATCTGTTTTCTCCCATTGCCAGCGCACCTCCTCCATGTAAAATGCATTCCCTTCATAACTGATACAGACAGAAGCTAAGTTAATATTTAATTGGAATGCAGGGCTGAAAAAAGTCAAAAGTTAATCAAACAAGCTGTTCTCACAGCTAATGAAACGTGAGTCCATTTCACTGCGCACCCAAATAAAGCTATGGAGGGGGGAAAAATCTCGTAATGGTGGCAGGGGAAAAAAAACACCGCCGTCACCAAAATGAATTCCAGGAGAGAGAAAAACAAATAAAAAGTATTAAAATGAACAATCCTGGCTATTTCAGGAGAAGTGTAGCCATTCGGAAAAACCTTGTCTCTGACAATGAATTAACCAACCAACCAAAAAGCTGTTAAATTGTCCTCCTCTGTCATTTTTGTAGCTGAATCAAAACTAGACAATGCTACATAACTAACATTCAAGAACATCCAAAGGAATTTACAAACCTTTATTTCTGTAGGTTTTGGACTACAGAATCCCTCATCCACTTCAATCCTAAACTGAAGGCCACCAGTCACACCGTTTCCTTCGAGGATCGTTCCTCCTGGGGTGGTGTCCATGCTGCCGTACTCCTTATTGTTCATATTCATGGGAGAAAATCCCATAATGTGTTGCTCCAAGGATGGTGGCGTGGGATACATTTTGTGAAGATCAGCTGTACCTGGTTTAGGTGCAAGTTATTTAACATGTTATTTTTCCTTCCGCTTGTCAGTCTACTCAAATAGTACAGCTGCTTTCCCATTCTGCATCTTTTATTCTTTTAGAATAGAATAGAATAGAATAGAATAACAGAGTTGGAAGGGACCTTGGAGGTCCTCTAGTCCAACCCGCTGCTTAGGCAGAAAACCCTACACCACTTCAGACAAATGGCCATCCAACATCTTCTTAAAGACTTCCAGTGTTGGGGCATTCACAACTTCTGGAGGCAAGAAATTCCACTGGTTAATTGTTCTAACTGTCAGGAAATTTCTCCTCAGTTCTAAGTTGCTTCTCTCTTTCATTAGTTTCCACCCATTGCTTCTTGTTCTGCCTTCAGATGCTTTGGAGAATAGCTTGACTCCCTCTTCTTTGGTGCAACCCCTGAGATATTGGAACACTGCTATCATGTCTCCCCTAGTCCTTCTTTCTCTTAAGATAGACATACCCAGTTCCTGCAACCGTTCTTTGTATGTTTTAGTCTCCAGTCCCCTAATCCTCTTCGTTGCTCTTCTCTGCACTCTTTCTAGAGTCTCCACATCTTTTCTACATCGTGGCAACCAAAACTGGATGCTGTATTCCAAGTGTCTTATGTTTAAAGGACACAGAGGCCTACTGAGATATATTAATTTTCTAAAGAGAGCTAAGGGACAGACATTTTTGAATCAGCCTTTTTAGGGCTTCTACAGGGTTTCACCTAGCCAATCTGCAAGCTAGCTCACAAATAGCATTAAATTCCACAAACCCACAATGGTGTTCTCTCATCTCTAGTGGGGCCACCAGAATAAATGGGATAAATTACTTGTCTTTTTTAAAAAAATGTTACATAAGCTTAACCAAAATTTGGACAGAAATCAAGAATCTTCTTTCCTTTCCTTTCTTTTCCTTTCCTTCCTTCCATATATTTGCCACCCATCTCACCACCAGGTGACACTGAGTGGCTTACAATTATACAGAAATAAAAAAAAATGAAACATGATAAAAATGTTATGAAAGAAGCGTTCTCTCTTTCCCTTTCATTTCTCCCCAACCACTAATCACTAATTATTTGTCTTTTGCACTGAAGATTAAACATTGGAGAATGCTCCTTATATCTGTTTAAATCATTTCGTTTTGTCAATTTTAATTATTCTTTTAACTGTAGAAATTACCAAAGGTGCTTTTCCCAAACGGGATCTGGATTTTTTTTGTTTTTGTTTTTTGGTCATTTTCCTTTGAAAAGGTTTCGCTTCTTTATCCAAGAAGCTTCTTCAGTTCTGAAGAAGAGGTTTCTTGGATGAGAAGAGAAACATTTCATCCACTTGTCTTTTGGAAAAAGCACCTTCCGGGCAACCATGATCTGGGTGATTGTGAATCTTCATAGACAATTCTAGAAATCATATTCTAAACATTTAAATGTGCTTTGCTGTGTCGTATGTAATGAATAAGAGAATCATTTCTGCTTAAATTTAATTAAACTTCTGTTATCAAAATATACTATTAGATTTGCTTTTGCTGCCTATTCTCCAATTTTGGTCTCCCAAGCTTGTATCAACAGCCAAATTACATTTTTCCAGTGCAGAGCATAATTTATTGTTGCTGCTGTCATCATATATTTTATTAAGTTATAATACTTTTCATTTAATACATCTTGTAATTACAGTATTCCTAATAGGAATGCTTATGGTTTGAGGCCAAATTTCTGTATACTTTGTTATATTTCCTTCCAGATACATTTAGGTTTTTTTGCACGAACACCACATGTAATAAAATGCTCAAAAGAATATTTTATTACATGTGCAAGAATATATGGCATTTCCAGCATTTATTATACATGATTTGTCCATCTTGGCACACTCATTGATGGAGTTATATACCCTACTTAAAACATTTTATACCAATTTGGCCTCAAATTATAGCTTGAGTGAATGTTATTGATTTTTTCACAGCTCTTCCCATTTTTCCACTGTAATTACTTCCTTGAAATTTTGCATCAATTATTAATTTGTTCCATCTCCATGACATGTCTCAGTAGCTCAATTTATAAATATATCCTAGGAAATGTTCTTGACTCGTGTAAGGGCTTTGAATTCTGTCATCCTTCTAAAGGCCTGTTCTTGAGCCTTGAGGTCATTTGTTATTCTTTCAGCAATTTATAATTTATTAAGTTCCTATCTTTCCTATCTTTATGAAGCAAATTTATAAATACATTAACTATGGTAAATTCCTATCTTTATTAAGCAAATCTTGCCATCTCCTTAGTCTGGTTTTTTTTTTTGAAGCTGAATGTACCATATTAGTAAAAATACCTAAAGCTTGCATGTAGTTATCCTTTATGTAAAAATAATTGATGGAGATGTTAATGGTAAAGAGATATCATTCTCAGAAGACTCCAAATTTTTAACAAGTTTTGTCTCATCATATATCCTAACAAATGTTTTTTTCTTTTCTTTTTCTGCTTCTTTGTGCTGTAATTACTTCTGAAGTCCTTTGGCTACTTTTATCATTGACGTTCTACTATTTTGAGAATTTTATCCATTCTGTTCGTTGCTTTCTTGCAGTCATTGCATTTCCCAAACTAGGTAACATCAGCCTAGCACTGATGATGTTACCTAGTTTGGGTAATGAAGCATCTGCAAGAGTCAGGTTCTACATTTAGGCAAGAAAAACGAAATGCACAGGTACAGTATAGGTGGTACCTTGCTCAGTAGTAGTAACTGTGAAAAGGATCTTGGAGTCCTAGTGGACAACCATTTAAATAGGAGCCAGCCGTGTGCAGCAGCTGCCAAAAAAGCCAACACAGTTCTAGGCTCCATCAACAGAGGGAGAGAATCAAGACCCCGTGAAGGGTTAATACCACTTTATAAGGCCTTGGTAAGGCCACACTTGGAATACGGCATTCAGTTTTGGTCGCCACGATGTAGAAAAGATGTGGAGACTCTAGAAAGAGTGCAGAGAAGAGCAACAAAGAGGATTAAGGGACTGGAGACTAAAACATATGAAGAACGGTTGCAGGAACTGGGTATGTTTAGCGTAAGAGAAAGAAGGACTAGGGGAGACATGATAGCATTGTTCCAATATTTCAGGGGTTGCCACAAAGAAGAGGGAGTCAAACTATTCTCCAAGGCACCTGAGGGCAGGACAAGAAGCAACAGGTGGAAACTAATCAAGGAGAGAAGCAACATAGAACTGAGGAGAAATTTCTTGACAGTGAGAACAATGAATCAGTGGAACAGAAGTTGCCTCCAGAAGTTGTGAATGCCCCAACACTGGAAGTCTTTAAGAAGATGTTGGATAGCCATTTGTCTGAAACGGTACAGGGTTTCCTGCCTAGGCAGGGGGTTGGACTAGAAGACCTCCAAGGTCCCTTCCAACTCTATTGTATTGTATTAAACAAACAAGCTCAGAGAACACCAAGGATCTCTCATGCTTGAAGACCTTATAACCTGGGCCAGGTTTCCCAATGTGGTGTCCTCAGGTTCAGTTGGAGTGCAACCTTCATCATTTCCCGCCAACATGAGAAAGCTGTCCTAGAACAGCATTTTTACAAACACCCACAAATGGGAACTATTTTGTTTTATTTTCATTTTAGTTGGTACGGCATCTACTTCCATGATAAAAAGTTTCTCACCACCAAACCGCAAAGATAACCCAAGAAAAATCATAACACTAGGAGAAAGCAACTTACTTATGCATGACAATGGGTCCAGGTTTCCAGCTTTTGACTCTTTGCAACTAGACTTGTCATCTGTTCCGTTCAATATTCTTTTAGATCCCGGCTAGGAATGAAAGAAAGAAAAATAAACATCCCAGGGGCATAAGTTCCAAATTGTAACACTGGACAAAACATTTTTTTTAAAAAAGCCAAATAATTAACCTTTTTAAAAAAAAATGCAAGCAAACAGCTGAGCTAATAAAACAGAATATTATCCAAATCGCATCATACGTTAAAAGCTTCAATTATCGGCATATGTTCCTTTGACAACATCTGGGTAACTGTTTCTGCATGGCCATTAAATTTGAGGGTAAAACGGAGAGAAAATTCATCAGCATCTTCTCCAGGACCGCATGTCACTTATTAAGATGTACGGAGGATAGTGTGATGCTGAATACAACATCACCGAGGCAGCAAATCAGTTGGAAGCAATTGGCCAGCTAAAGGGATGGTTACTTCTTCAGCAGCACCAGCTTCACTGGAAGAGGGACTTAAGAATCAACGGATGGAAACTGATCGAAGCAACTTAGAACTAAGGGAGAAATTTCCTAACAGTGAGGACAATAAACCAGTGGAACAGCTTGCCTCAAGAAGTTGTGAATGCACCAACACTGGAAGCTTTCAAGATTAGATTGGAACAACCATTTGTCTAGAATGGTGTGCTTGAGCAAGGGGTTGGACTAGGAAGACTTCCAAGGTCCCTTCCAATTGTATTCTGATCGATTGATATTATTAAATAAATGTGGCCGCCTAAATCACACGTTGCTGATAGTTTACAACATTTAAAAATCCACCACACAAAAACCCATAAAGACATAGGAGAACAAATCCATCAGGACAACATTCAGTAGTCCATCTGCATTTAGAAGAAAAAGGCCACTCTTTTTGAAAGCAGCAACGTCCACAATTTGGATGGAGAGGACCGCTGGTTAGAAAGAGAGATCGCAAAGAGGCCATCTATGTCAAAACTGAACAGCCCTCTCTCAACAGAGGGAGAGGAACATGACATTGTCTATCTCCAGTCTACAACCCAGCACTTTCAGCAGTTCCAAGAAGGCTCCACACGCCCATCCGCACTACTCAAAGTGACCCTGAGACTGCTGTGGTGCGCCAGCGGCCAGCAAAGCTGGCAGCAGTTAGGACAGTGAGGAGGTTGGGGAGGAACATGGGCCATTCCTGGAGGTTGGGGAAGGCTCGGACTAGGGCTCTGCTTCGGAGGCAGAGATGGGGCCAGAGCCCTATGCCAGTTATCAGCTGACTTTGGAGCTAGACAGCCGTGAGGCAGAGGAACAGCTGGAGCCTGTTCCCAGTGTGCGCATTGTGCAGAGTTGCCAGACGAAGGGAACAGCTAAGGAACAAGGGTCGACTTGGGAGTAACACCACAGGTGGACGGTGAATGGCCCCTCCCATAGGAAATCAAAGAGGAGCGAAAGGGGAGTGGGCTTTTGCAGGAAACAATTCGTTCCTTCGTTTCAGGAGTGGGAAGATCTGTCCGTGAATCTCAGGGACTCTGTGCCAAGTCTTTCCTTGCAGAGCACCGCGTTTGGAAAATATTTACATGGCAGCTTTCCAAGATAGATAAGGTCTGTGATCATAAATTCACCTTTGAAAGACTGTTTGCCAGGGCTTGGCTGAATGTGATTGAGAGGAATTCACATTCGTTTAATAAAAGGGGTTTTGTTGGGACAGGAATCTGCTTCGTGCTTTGGGGGGAAGCAGAGGTCAAAACAGTGACAAACCTCCAAGTGCCTTCAACAACTCTCTAAAACAGGGGTGTCCAAACTTGGGAACTTTAAGACTTGTGGACTTCAACTCCCAGAATTCCCCAGCCAGCATGGCTGGCTGGGGAATTCTGGGAGTTGAAGTCCACAAGTCTTAAAGTTCCCAAGTTTGGACACCCCTGCTCTAAAAGAATGCAAATCCTTACATTCCCCACCATCCAGCGGAAGAAGCGAAACGCCTTCAAAGAAAAACCGGCTTGTCTAGTTGCCTCTCGGAAGAAAAAAAAAAGCACCTTTGGGACCACCATAAAAATCCCATCCCACCCCCTATGGCCGCAGCAACAGATCCCCCTGATCACATTTGTGCAAGGCTCCCACCACCCTAAAAAAAGCTACTTACTGTCAGGTCGTCTTCATCGGAGTTGAAGAGATTATCAAGGTCAGTATAGGAGACAACCAGGTCATTTTCATGGAACAAACTAGTTGAAGCCGTGCGATTGTGAGGGGGATTACGCTGCGCATCTATTGCTGAAAAGGAGACCAAGGTCAAAAGCTTCACGGTGAGGCGTTATCTAAATTGCACCCTGTTTCCCCAAAAATAAGACCTCCCCAGATAATAAGCCCAACAGGGCTTTTGAGCGCATGCACTAAAACAAGCCCTCCTCTGAAAATAAGCCCTCCCTGAAAATACTGCCACACAGCAGCAGCCATGAAGTGACCACGCTCGCCGCCTCCTGCACCCCAAAAATATTAACTCCTCCCCGAAAATAAGGCCAAGCGCTTATTTCAGGGATCAAAAGAAAATAAGACCCTGTCTTATTTTCGGGGAAACACGGTAACATTTCCACTGCAGGCTGTCGTTTTATTAGAGGCTCTACCACCAAACAAACGAATGCAGGTAATCCTCGACTTACGCTTAATGACCATTGGACGTTACGACAGCACTGAAAAAATGGGACGTGAACCACTTTTCACAGTTACAAGCGTGGCAGTAGCTCTACGATCACATGAAGAGCCACGGTGGGGCCGTGGTTAGAGTTGCAGTGTTGCAGGCTACTTCTGCCGATCGCCGGCTGCCAGCGGTTTGACAGATCAAATCTCACCAGGCTCAAGGTTGACTCAGCCTTCCATTCCATTGGGGGCAATAGGCTGACTCTGTAAACTGCTTAGATTGGTCTGTAAAGCACTGTGAAGCGGTATATAAGTCTAAGTTCTATTGCTATTGCAGATTAACTCTGCCCACTGTCAGGAGTTTGATCCTGACCGGCTCAAGGTTGACTCAGCCTTCCATCCTTCCGGGTTGGGTAAAATGAGGACCCAGATTGTTGGGGGGCAAGAGGCTGATTCTGTAAATTGCTTAGAGAGGGCTGTAGAGTACTGTGAAGCGGTATATACTGTACGTCTAAGTGTTATTGCTATGATCAAAATTCAGATGCTTGACAACTAGTTCGTATTTATGACGGTCGTAGTGTCCCGGGGTCATGTGAGCCCCCTTTGGGGATCTTCTAACCAGCAAAGCTAATGGGGAAGCCAGATTCACTTAATAACCATGTTACTAATTTAATAACGGCCATGATTCACTTAACAACTGTGCCAAGAAAGATTAGAATGTGTGTGTGTATGTGTGCGGGGAGGGGGGTGACTCAATAAATGCCTCCCTTAACAACATACATTTTGCCTTAATAATGGTCATAACTGAGGATCACCTGTACATTCCTGTTACTCTTACAGATTTATTTTTTATTTTTTTACAATAAGCCAACTAAACATTTCCTCCCCCCCAAAATTAAGAAATTTTACCTTGTTTGACTGAAGGGCTAAAAAGTGACATTGCATCTTCTCCAACATTGGGCGTTCCATCGTCAGGCTGTGAAAAAGGTAGCTGTCAGTCGCGTGTGTGAAAGAGGGATAAGTCATAACCCAAAAAACAAGTTCGATTCTGCCATCCACGGAGATTGGCTACTTAGTAGAGCACTGCCTCCTTCATTGACAGTTGATTCCCTTCAAAGAGCTGCTGTATCAAGATCTTTTTACATCAAGATCTTTGAGACAATTTAAGATCTCTGTGCTCTACTCTCTCAGCTACGGTATCTTCAAAGTTAAAAAGGCTAGAGAAGTAACTAGGAGAATCACACACCAACAAAGCTACTCTGCAAAATATTTTGTGCACGGCCCCATTCCTCCTTTCCTTTCCTACATTGTCCTTTTCTTCCTTCCCTTCCCTCTTCCTTCTTTCCTTCCCTCTTCCTTTCCTTTCCTACATTTCCTTCCCTTCCCTCTTCCTTCCCTTCCCTCTTCCTTCCCTTTCCTATATTTCCTTACCTTCCCTCTTCCTTTCCTTTCCTTCCCATCCTTTTTCCTTTTCTTTCCTTCCCTCTTCCTTTCCTTTCCTTCCCTCTTCCTTTCCTTTCCTACATTTTCCTTCCCTTCCCTCTTCATTTCCTTTCCTACATTTCACTTCCTTCCCTCTTCCTTTTCTTCCCTTCCCTCTTCCTTCCCTTCCCTCTTCCTTTCCTTTCCTACATTTTCCTTTCCTTCCTGTTTCCTTTCCTTTCCTACATTTTCTTCCCTTCCCTCTTCCTTTTCTTTCCTTTTCTATTTAAGACACATTCATAGTTTAGTTTATTCAGCATGAAATGGAGCTCAGTTATGTAGCATGAGGCTGTAGATTCTGCAACATTGGGACTGTCGGTGAATCAACAGCGGGTCAGAGGAGGAGCCACTGCAGGACAGAGAGGACAGGTGCTCTTCTAAAACTATGATTTAAATCGAGTTGATTTAAATCAAGCCATTTTACTAGGGATTTAAATCGTGATTTAAATTGGCTTGATTGAAATCAATCCACCCTGTGGGTAATCCATCACATTAAAACATCCTCCGCCCCACCCCCAAAAAGCCTAGATCCTTAATGTTAATGCTTACTCTACTGGTTTATATCCTGATATATATTTTTTCACTTACCTTATGTTTTTTCCCAATTTCTCGGTCATTGTTTGGCCTGTCCTTTTTATCGGGAAATGGGAACTCTTCGTCTCCATCAACGAATGCATATGGGTCCATCTCCATCTCCTGGTCAGCTACTATAGCCGCTAGGTATTGGTTCTTGCTCTGGTACTGCTGTATCAATTCATCAGAGACCTTGAGAGGTTTCCTATATTGCAACATTAATCTATGGGAGAAAGAAAAAGCCAGAATTATAAGGCGGCACAAGTTGAAAAGGCAAAATCCGTCTGTGATTCATCAGTGAAGAGGGCAAGAAAAGAAGCAATGTGGAACTGCTTGCCTTCGGAAGTTGTAGCTGGAGAGGTGATCCAGAAAAGGAGGGGCCCAGTGGGCATGCGTGCGCTAGAAAATGAACTTCTGGTTTCCGGCGCGTGCATTCGCACCACCCAGTTCATCTTGCGGTTAATGGCACGCACGCACAGGTGATGATCGGCTGGCTGGCGCACATGCTCACGCTGGAAACGGAAGACCAGCTCTTCCAGCTTTTGGCACCGAGCCACGCACAAAGGCCAGCTGATCATCACGCGTGCATGCACACCAGAAACCTGGAAGAGGAACAGCCGATGCGGCACCTGCCAGGCGACATGGCTCCGAGTGCCACTTCGGGAACGCCTGCCATATGTTCCCCATCACGGGGATACGGGCTCCTGCTTGAGCAAGGGCATCAGTGGTGGAGTAAGGACGTTGGTACTTACCTGATACGCCTCTTCTCATAGTGGGGGAGGAGTATCCAGGATGGGTTGACCTTGTCCTCTCTTGTTTGGACTGAGTCAGATAAGCTCTTTTAGCCACGCCTTGGTCACCAGGCTCCACCCAGTTATTGACTCAGTCCATCAACAGACAGCTGTGTTCATCCATTCTAGACTTATTTTAGTTTCAACCTTTATTTATTTCAACAGAACAGCTCAACCATCAAACATAACGCTCAAGTTACATAACCATATGAGGGAGGGGCTGGATATTCCCCCCCCACTATGAGAAGAGTAAGTACCAACGCCCTTTCTCCATAGTGAGGGGAGGAGTATCCAGGATGGGTTGACCTTGTCCTCTCGTTGATTGGGCTTAGTCAGATAAGCTTTTTTAGCCACGCCTTGGTCACCAGGCTCCACCCAGTTATCGGCGAAGAACTCTATCTGGTGTGTCATCCACTCTAGACTTTATTTTAGTTTCAAACCTTTATTTATTACTTCAACAGAACAGTTCAACAAACAACATAACAATTTCGCAACCTACCCATACCAGGGAGGGGCTGGATACTCCTCCCCCACTATGAGAAGAGGTGTATCAGGTAAATACCAACGCCCTTTCTCCATAGTGAGGGGAGGAGTATCCAGGATGGGACGTACCAAAGCCTACACGTCCCTAGGGAGGGTTACACATTTGAGTATATGACCAAACCTATGCCTGGTGAGGCCTCTCCCCCGCCCTGTGAACAGCCTGCAACACCCTACATTCGAATGAGGCGTCCGCAGAAGCAAAGGAGTCCAACTTGTTATTCCTCACGAATGGTGAGGGGGGAGACCCAGTGGCTGCCCTACAGATCTCAGATAGTGAGGAATGCGTGGCCCAGGCTGCCGAAGTGACAAATCATGGCTTGAACTATCTTGCTTTGTATGTAATGAGTCTATCTCATATATTAGTTTCACCTTTTAAGATGCATTACTGAGATAAATGAACATATTCTAATTTTTTGAGTTTCACCTGTATTTTTTACTGATCTAGCTCTTTAAGTAATATACCATATTAATCCTCTCACATTAGAATTAAAAATAGTTTAACTTTTATATAGGTGTGCAAGTCTTATGTAAGAATATTAGGCAATATTCTTTGGCCACATATGTGCGGAGTAATGTTGTTTCAAGTTTTTTATGTCCGCGCCCAGGTAGTCCTCAACTTGTGACCACACTTGAGCCCAAAACTTCTGCTGCTATGTGAAACAGTTACGTTAATTTTGACCCATTTTACGACCTTTCTTACCATAGTTATTAAGGAAATCACTGCAGTCATTACATTAGTAACACGGTTGTTAAGTGAATCTGGCTTCCCCATTGACTTTGTTTGTCAGAAGGTTGCAAAAGTTGAGCACATGGCCCAGGACACTGCAATTGTCGTAAGTATGAGTCAGTTGCCAAGTGTCTGGATTTTGATCATGTGACCATGGGGATTTTGCAACAGTTGTAAGTGTGAGAAATGGTCAGAACTCACTTTTTAAAGTGCCGTTGTAACTTTGAACGGTCACTAAATGAATTGTTGTAAGCCGAGGACTACCTGTATTTGAATAACACAACACTTTGGATCCACAAAAACCACTTCCTCCAATGTAGCCACAGTAATTTTACACTTTTAAAAAGGGCCAGCCTAGTTAGGGTTCTATTCTTACAAAACGATTAGGGAGAAATCATTTTCTATCTGTTCCTTTTCAGCAGCTAGTTTTCAGATAAAAATCTATCTCCATTTGTGTCAATAAAGCTACTAAAGAATCAGGATGTGTATCCTACAGCTTGGGAATCAGCAGTGAAACCTGTTGGAAGACTGACTGATTTCCCCGTTTAGCAGATTACAGTGTAATTAACATAGAATTTCCACACTGGGACACAGTTATTCCCCAAGTGACCTGATCTGAGAAGAACTATGCTATTTATTGGGGGGGGGGGGGGGGGGAATTGAGCATCCCCTTCTGCTATCTTATGATCACAAGACCAAACATTCTCAGTCAGTACAACCAGGATTAAAGGCAATATTGAAAATGAGTCTGTATTCAAATACTATATCAGTCCTTTGGTTTTCCTGGAAGAAGATCACGCTAAGAAAATTGGGCTTTGGTGGTCTAATTCCACTACCACCAGTAAACAATCTAGATTTGTGGGGACCTTGGTGCACTCTGAGCTTGGAGGGTTTCCAGGAGACGTTTCAATACCCAACTAGGTAACATCATCAGGCTTAGCACTGGCTATTAACTAGCACTCAGAGAGCACCAAGGACCCCATAGTTCAATCTCTCTCAATTCAAGCTACAAGTCTATAGACATGGTTGTCCCAAAGGTGCTTTTTTTTTTTTTCAAGAGGCAACTGGACTTTCTGGTTTTGCCTTGAAGATGTTTCACTTCTCATCCAAGAAGCTTCTTCGAAGCGAAACGTCTTCAAAGAAAAACCAGGGTCCAGTTGCCTCTTGAAAAAGCCCCTTTGGGACACTGAGCTAGAAATTCAATGGTGAAAAGAGTAAGGTTCTACATTTAGGCAACAAAAACGAAATGCACAGGTACAGTATAGGTGGTACCTTGCTCAGTAGTAGTAACTGTGAAAGGGATCTTGGAGTCCTAGTGGACAACCATTTAAATAGGAGCCAGCCGTGTACAGCAGGTGCCAAAAAGCCAACACTGTTCTAGGCTGCATCAACAGAGGGATAGAATCAAGATCCCGTGAAGGGTTAATGCCACTTTATAAAGCCTTGGTAAGGCCACACTTGGAATACTGCATTCAGTTCTGGTCGCCACGATGTAAAAAAGATGTGGAGACTCTAGAAAGAGTGCAGAGAAGAGCAACAAAGAGGATTAGGGGACTGGAGACTAAAACATATGAAGAACGGTTGCAGGAACTAGGTATAGCTTAAGAGAAAGAAGGACTAGGGGAGACATGATAGCAGTGTTCCAATATCTCAGGGGTTGCCACAAAGAAGAGGGAGTCAAACTATTCTCCAAGGCACCTGAGGGTAGAACAAGAAGTAATGGGTGGAAACTAATCAAGGAGAGAAGCAACTTGGAACTGAGGAGAAATTTCCTGACAGTGAGAACAATGAATCAGTGGAACAGAAGTTGACTCCAGAAGTTGTGAATGCCCCAACACTGGAAGTCTTGAAGAAGATGTTGGATAGCCATTTGTCTGGAACGGTATAGGGTTTCCTGCCTAGGCAGGGGGTTGGACTAGAAGACCTCCAAGGTCCCTTCCAACTCTACTATTGTATTGTATTGTATTGTATTAAATATTCTCTTCTATCAGTACCAATCTAGGTTCGTTGTCTGAAGATCAGAAGCTTCTACACTAACACTGCATTAGGAGAGTTGGATATAGTATCTATTGCCACTTTTAGTTTCAGCTTTAAAATAAAACCAATGCGGAAAAATGCACCTTATTGCATTTCCTATACAGTATCATTAGAATTGCCCCACATTTTTAAATAGATCGTGGCAAACGAGATACTTAATAGTGTCCCAGATAATAAGGCCAAGAAAATTGATACAATCAGAATTTTAAAAAAAGACTCTTTTTAACTCCCAATGTGAAATCAGTAAAAGGTTTGACCGTTTTTCTAAACTGCGTATAGGTAGTCCTCGACTTACAACGGTTCATTTAGCAAACGTTCAAAGTTACAACAGTCGTAAGTGTGAAAAACGGTCCTAAGTCACGTTTTTCAGTGCGGACCATTTTTCACACTTACGACCGTTGCAGCATCCCTACAAATCACATGATCAAAATTCAGATGCTTGGCACCTGACTCATAGTCACAACGATTGCAGTGTCCCGCGGTCACGTGATCCCAGTTTGCGACCTTAACAAGCACACTGGTTGGGAAAACCGGCTTCACTTAACAATCACGTCACTAGCAATAGCAACTGCACTTAAGAGTTATATACCGCGTCACAATGCTTTTACAGCCCTCTCTAAGCAGCATACAGAGTGAGGCTCTTGCCCCCGACAATCTGGGTCCTCATTTTACCCACGTTGAAAGGATGGAAGGCTGAGTCAACCTTGAGCCTGGTGGGATTCGAACTGCCAAATTGCAGGCAGCCGGCAGTCAGCAGAAGTAGCCCTGCAGTACTTCACTCTAACCACTGCGCCACCACGGCTCTTAACTTACTAACTTAACAACCGCAGTGATTCACTTAACAATGGTGGTAAGCAAGGTCGTGAAATTGGGCAAACCTGACTTAACAACGGTCTCGCTCAGCAACAGAAATTTGGGGCTCAATCGTGGTCATCAATTGAGGACTCTTAAATCCAACCCCCCCCCCAAAAAGAGTTTTGTCCTTCTTTCTCCAAGGATAATTAAGCTTATATCCTTTCATATCTCTCTCTATTTTCATATCGTGCGGTGGCAAACAACAGCTGCAATCATCAGCTACCACTGAAGGATTCTAAAACAAGGGAACTGCAAGTGTTTTTTTTTAGGGGGGGGGGGAGTTGGCCAATTCATTTCAAGGAAATGCAGTTCTTTTGAAATTCAGCAGCAATCAGGGACAATTAAATTCGTCATTTGTTTGCAAGGAGGGTAGATTAGAGATAGCTTGCTAGGAAACTGTCAAGTCAGTTCTCTGAATAATAGGAATAAAGAGAAGATGCAATCCTGCAGGGGACAGGAGAAGAGAAATCTGTAACACATCTCCTCGCATGGCGTTCTCCCTCTTCTTGATCTTGGCTTCGGTTCTCATAAAAATAAATATACCATGTTTTCCCGAAAATAAGACAGGGTCTTATTTTCTTTTGACCCCCCCCCCCAAAAAAATAAGAGCTTGGCCTTATTTTCAGGGAGGTCTTATTATTTTTTTAAGGTACAGGAGGCCCCTTAACCTCGGCCCGCGGATTAGCTGATTGAGAGAGGACCGGAAGTTATGTCTCTGTTTCTGGCACACAGTTGCCAGCCCTAGCGTCGCTGGGCTGCCGCTCTTTTTGCTGCCGCCACTAAGAGAAAGGGCGCGGTAGCTAGGATTTGCGGGAGTGGCCTCCGCAAGAACTTTCCGCGTGGATAGCAGGTGCATGTGGGGCACACGTGCTTTCAGATTCGGGTTTCCCACAGATGTGTCAACATGTCTCTCTTAATAAACTGAACTCTGAGGAAAGCTCTGCCTTGGACTGATTTGATTCTGGATGATATTTGGAACGCTGACACCAACAGCTTCTCATTCGGCGAGACGGTCTGGCCTTGACGTGCTCAAAAATATACATCCCTGATACCCAACATATAGCGGTATTACAATGGTGCCACAATGCTAGGGCTGTGGGACATTTCATGTTCTTAAAAACCCTTCAGCTGATGAACCGACAGTTCTGGTGGCTGCGAATGAAACGAGATGTAGAGGAATATATTTGGAGCTGCACCATCTGTGCCACCATGAAGAAATGACTGGGAAAACCTCCCGGCCTTCTACAGACCATGGGAGGACCTAGCCATGGATTTTATTGTAGAACTACCAGAAAGCCGTGGTAATACAGTCATCTGGACCAGTGGTGGGTTCCGGCTCCCCTTGCAACCGGTACGCCGCAACGGGGCTGGACGTCCATCATGTGGACGCGCACAACTTACGCATGCATACCCACTGCCCGCGATGCTCCAGCTGTTCGGCGGAACATTGCGCAGGCACCGTACACCCCGTGCGCATGCGCAAATGCCCCAGTCGGCTTAAATAGAGGTAAGGAGAGCGGGTGGAACCTCCAGAGCACCATATCGGAACGGTACCTGGTGCTCCCAGTAGGCACCAGTATGCCCATACCGGGGCGTATTGGTCGTATCCCACCACTGATCTGAACAGTAATTGACCTGTTTTCGAAACAGGTTGAGGACTACCTGTAGACTGAACCAAGCAAGGACAGACCACTCTGTCATTTCTTCCTGTCTCCCTTCCACTGTGACAGGCCACCCCCTTCCCCCCCTCCCCTTATAAGGCAGACCCAGCCCTACATGGGCCATCTGGACCTGAATCATACACTGTACAGATTCAGAAAAGCAGAAGAGATGCAATATCTCATATTCGCACAGCAGTCTGTCCCAAAACCATTTTGATTTTAATGGTAGCTAAGACAGGTAGTACTGGTTTTTCCAACAATTTGTTAAGTGACCATTCGAAGTTACGATGGCACTGAAAAAAGTAACTTACGACCAACTTTTCACACTTACAAAAATTGCAGCGTCCCCTTGGTCACGTGATCAAAATCCAGACGCCTAGCAACCGGCTTGTATTTATGACGGTTGCAGTGTCCCAAGATCCCGACAAGCGAAGTCCATGGGGAAAATGGGTTCACTTCAACAGCTGTATTGCTAACTGAAGAACTGTTACCTCAGGGTTACGGATTTCATCATTTCTCAGTGAAATAATATAGTCAAGAACAAAGCAAATCAGTCAATTCCCTCTCTCATTCTCCCTCTCTCTCCCCCCGCCTCTCTCTCCCTGTCTGTCTGTCACTTTCTCTCTCTCTCTCTCTCTCTCCCTCTCTCCCTCTCTCCCCCTCTGTCTGTCACTTTCTCTCTCTCTCTCTGCCTCTCCCCCTCCCTCCCTAATGGAGGCAATGAAGAGCAGTCTACCAAAAGATATTGGTTTATTATGTAAAAGTGACTGGAACTGTCAGAGATTGTGTCTGTGTTATCTTGAGTTCATGATTACAAAAGAGGGGGAGAAGAAGGATCAGAAGGGTAGACAGTACTGGACTTCAGAAGAATAGATTTTCATCAACGCAAAATAAAAATAATAAGGTAGATCGATCCAATGCTTAGAAATTCTGAAGGCAAAAGCTACCTGGAAAATCTTCCTGAAAGAAAACACTAAAGTACAATTAAAACACTTCCTATTAAAAGGAAAAAATGGGAGACACCTAAATAAACCGGTTGCATATATCTAAATATATCTAAATTGCCAAAAAATAAAAATACAGACAGAGAAAATGGAAGAAGAGAAGTATAACCAAAGAAAGATAGAAAGCAATTAACCGAAACTACAGAGATTCTAAAAAGACAAAATCTCAGAATATGGTTAAGGTTAGAGAGAAATTTCTACACCTTCAGAAACAAGAAAGGCATTCTTGTTGTATGCCATTCTATTGCGGGGTGTGTGTGTGTGTGTGTGTGTGAATTGATGGGTTATAACACAAAAGCAGAAGGTATTACAGATAGTCGACTTATGACCACAACTGAGCTCAACGTTTCTGTGCTTGTTGGTGCCGTGGTTAGAATGCAGAATGGCCGGATAACTCTGCACAGAGTCTGGAGTTCGATTCTGAGAAGGATCGAGGTTGACTCAGCCTTCTATTCTTCCGAGGTCACTAAAAAGAGGAGCCAGATTGTTGGGGGCAATATCTCAGGGGCTGCCACAAAGAAGGAAGAGTCAAGCTATTCTCCAAAGCAGCTGAAGGCAGGACAAGAAGCAATGGGTGGAAACTAATCAAGGAGGGAAGCAACTTAGAACTAAAGAGAAATTTCCTGACAGTGAGAACAATTGATCAGTGGAACTACTTGCCTCCAGAAGTTGTAAATGCTCCAACACTGGAAGTTTTTAAGAAGATGTTGGATAACCATTTGGATATGGTTATATCCATTTGGATAACCATTTGTCTGAAGTGGTGTATGTGGGGTTGGACTAGAAGACCTCCAAGGTGCTATTCTATTCTATTCTATTTTACTACTCTACTCTACTCTACTCTTATTTCTATTCCAGTCCATTCTATGGTCTAGATGGGATTGCAGGGTTGAAGCCCAGCCACAAGAACTCATAAGGAACATTATTTCTAGATATATCATAAGACCGGCTGCAGGATTTGCATCTGGCTAATATAGAGAAAACACAGACTAGGGGAGACATGATAGCAGTCTTCCAATATCTCAGAGGTTGCCACAAAGAAGAGGGAGTCAAACTATTCTCCAAGGTACCTGAGGGTAGAACAAGAAGCAATGGGTGGAAACTAATCAAGGAGAGAAGCAACTTAGAACTGAGGAGAAACTTCCTGACAGTTAGAACAATGAATCAGTGGAACAGAAGTTGCCTCCAGAAGTTGTGAATGCCCCAACACTGGAAGTCTTTAAGAAGGTGTTGGATAGCCATTTGTCTGAAGTGGTGTATGTGGGGTTGGACTACAAGACCTCCAAGGTGCTATTCTATTCTATTCTATTTTACTACTCTACTCTACTCTACTCACCTCTACTCTACTCTACTCTATTCTACTCTACTCTTATTTCTATTCCAGTCCATTCTATGGTCTAGATGGGATTGCAGGGTTGAAGCCCAGCCACAAGAACCCATAAAGAACATTATTTCTAGATATATCATAAGACCGGCTGCAGGATTTGCATCTGACTAATATAGAGAAAACACAGACTAGGGGAGACATGATAGCAGTCTTCCAATATTTCAGAGGTTGCCACAAAGAAGAGGGAGTCTAGCTATTCTCCAAAGCACCTGAGGACAGAACAAGAAGCAATGGGTGGAAACTAATCAAGGAGAGAAGCAACCTGGAAGTAAAGAGAAATTTCCTGACAATGAGAACAATTAATCAGTGGAACAACTTGCCTCCAGAAGTTGTGAATGCTCCAACACTGGAAGTTTTTAAGAAGAGGTAGGACAACCATTTGTCTGGAATGGTATAGGGTTTCCCAGCTGAGCAGGAGGTTGGACTAGAAGACCTCCAAGGTCCAGCTGCCAACTCTGTTATTCTGTTTATTTATTTTATTTTATTTAGTTAGTTTGTCAAACATGTAAAAGATAACATGTATAAGTATAAACATAAATATGGACAGAGTAAATGGGTAAGAATAAATGGAGACAGTAGGACAGGGACGGTAGGCACGCTGGTGCGCTTATGCGCGCCCCATTACAGACCTCTTAGGAATGGGGTGAGGTCATTAGTAGACAGTTTAAGGTTAAAGTTATGGGGATTTGAAGATGTAACCACAGAGTCAGGGAGTGCATTCCAGGCATTGACCACTCTGTGGCTGAAGTCGTATTTTCTGCAATCGAGTTTTGACACGGTAAACCACCCAGAGAGTGCTGTAAAGCAGTATATAAGTGCTATTGTTATTTATGACCGTGGCATTCACTTAACAACCACCACCTCCTCAGGGTGCCGTCAGCCAGACAGTGTCGGCTGGTGACCCCCAGGGGGAGAGCCTTCTCTGCGGGAGCGACTTCCCTCTGGAATAAGCTGCCCCCGGAGCTTCGCATAATCCCTGACCTCCGGTCCTTCCGATGCGCCCTAAAAAGTTGGCTTTTCCAGCAAGCCGGCCTGGCCTGTTAATTTTAACTTATTTTAAATGTATTGTTTTTTTAAAAATTCGGTTTGTTTTTTGGGATATGGATTTAATCTTTTTTTAACTTTTGGGATGTGTGTTTTTTAATGTTGTACGCTGCCCTGAGTCCTTTTGGAGAAGGGCGGTATATAAATCCAAATAAACCAAAACAAACCAAACCAAAATACACCTCATAAAATAAGGCCCAGTCATGTCATGACCTGCTTAATGACCACCACAACTGACACCCAAAATTGCAAGCTCAATTATGATTGTTAAGGGAAGGACTGCCTGTACCATTGTAATATTTATAAAATTAATGCAGGCCAGGCCAATGTACACACACACACACACACACACACTCTCACACAAACCATTGTGCGAATCAATTAGTCATACGGACTCCGAGCTCAAACTTCAAGTGCGCTTACTCTGTAGCTGAAGGTACATTGTCCGATGCTGCAGATCCCACGGGCTCGTCCCGAAATTTTTCACTCGGCAAAGGTGGTGGCAAAAAATCCACGTCTTTTTTCTTTGGGACCTTGTAATACTTCCACATGGAATCCGCGTCTTCCTCCTCCAAGTTCACTGCGGCGCCGACGTACATGGTGGGCTCCACGACGTCGGGAAACGTGGCTGGGAAATTCTGGGATAATCCTTCTATCCTATCTTCCATGGCTTTTGAAGGAACCAAAGGATCGGGAGTCGACATTTGATAGAAATGTTGGCTCTGCGGCGTGGAAGGCGTTTTGGTTGCCCCCTCCTCCGCCGCGTCGCAGGGGTGGGGACTGAGGGGCGGCGGCTGCGGGGAACTGGCAATTTCCGCGGGGTGCATCTGAGGTGTCTTGGCCACCTCGTTAGTTCTGAGGTTGGAAAACCTCACTTGGCTGTCGGTGGTGGGGATTACCAGCCGCTGATTGGCGGAGTCGGCCTCCAGGATAACCTTGTCGCTGATGGACACACGATGGTGAAACGGGGTTAAGGGACGTTTGGGGGGTTTCTCTCCTTTCTCTTGCTTCTCGTTGGCCTTGTGCTTGGTCGCTGGCTGGGGTTGCTGGCCGGCGGGAGGCACCGGCCCCTGCTGAATTGCGAGCCTCGGTTTGAGACTTTTGTGCCTGAAGGGAGGTAGAAAGATAACGGAGATATAGGTCATCCACATTTCAGCTGCCAAATCAATAAACAGGTCACAAAAGGAAAATCAATCAACGGATACATAAGCATAAACACTGAGCCAGGAGAGCTGTTTTGCTTCACTGCTAATTAGAGCTATGAGTAGGGAGAGAGAATGAATTTATTGCTTGTCACTGTGGTTTTTTTGTTTGCCAGCTGTGCTCAAACTCTAAGACATACGGTAGACTGATCTGACTCTTATCACTAAACTCACTACGCATGTCCATTCATTCTTCCACATTCCTTCATCATTATTATTGCGTCTTTGTCTTTTGTTCGCCTGCCAAGGTGGTAGGCAGGAACTCTGCCAAAATGTAATCGTTAGCTAGTAAGTTTGTGTTTTCATTTTCTTTACAATAAAATGTTTTTCTTAGAATATATCTCGGGTATATTTTGCTTAATTATCAAGTATACTTCAAGGAAAGGCCACGGTTCATCCCTCACTAAATACAGAGCGGAATTTACACCCTGACATTGCTTTCCCCCCTATTTGCAGCTCTTCACAGTACTAACCGTAACGTTCTACCAGGCAGGTAGTCCTCGACTTACGACAATTTGTTTAGTAACCATTCAAAGCTACAACGGCACTGAAAAAAAGTAACTTGTAACCATTTTTCACAGTTATGACCGTTGCAGCATCCCCGTGGTCACGTGATTTACGTTCAGTTCACAGTTGTGATGCTGGCAGTGTCCCGGGATAATATGATCGTATGTTGCGATCCTCCGACAAGCAAAATCAACGGGGAAGACAGCTTCGCTTAACAACCGTGTTACTAATGTAACAACTGCAGGGATTCACTTAACAAATGGGGCAGGAATGGTTGTAAAAGGGGGCAAAATTCACTTAACAAATTTATCACTTAGCAACATAAATTCTGGGCTCAATTGTGGCCCTACGTCGAGGACTACCTGCAGTGGAGCTCCCAAATTTGAACTTGTGTTTCAGCCCTGTAAATTTGAGTGGAGGCCATTTCTTCGTTAATAAGGAGACAATATCAGCTAATTACCTTCTTTATAGAGAAGCTGAAGATGGGGTGAAACAATCATAATTTGGACCATGCACATGTTTATTTATAACAGATCATAAATATAAAGGTGTTATAGATACTGGTTATCTGTAATGCCTGGTCTTTGCAAATGTACTTCAAATCACAATTTTACGGATTTTAATGGTAAGACGCACCGGAGTATAAGACGCATCAAGATTTTGAAGAGGTAAATTTTTAAAAATAAGTTTTTCCACTCTGCAGGCCTCCCAAACCCCCTTTATGCCACATTTTTTGTGAAAAAACGGGGCATGCAGAGAGATTGAGAGGCCCGCAAAGTGCTCCTGGGAGCTGGGGGGCAACAACGAGAAAAAAATGGGCGGGTTTTCACAAAAACGGGTTCGTTTTTTTGCAAAAAAAAAAAAAAAAAACAGGGCATGCACAGGCTTTAGGAGGTTTGCAGAGTGCTCCTGGGGTCTGGAGGGGCAAAAGCAAGCAAAAAACGGCTTGTTTTTTTGCTCATTTTTGCCCTCCCCAGCCTCCAGGAGCACTTTGCAGGCCTCCCAAACCCTCTACACATCCATTTTTGCACCCAGATTTTCACCCTCTTTTGGGGGGGGGGGGAGGTGCTTATTATACTCTGAAAAATACGGTAAGTTATTACCAACAAGGCAGTTAGGACCAGACAGTAGGCCAAGGAGAAGGGCCCTTCGGAGAGAGTTTGTCCCACTTGGGAGAAGGAGTCAAGTAGGGAATTAGTCTGGAATCGATAGTCACAAAAGGGCAAGGTCCAATACCCCTTGAATACCTTTGAAATTTATCTAGTGCTTTTGTTTCCCCAGGGGCAAACTGCCAGTCTGAGAAGATTACTTTACTTTACTTTATTTTGGACTTTTATACCGCCCCCCTCTCCCAAAAGGGACTCGGGGCGGTGTACAGTCAGATTAAAACACATAAATACATAAAAATACAAACATAGTTAAATACTAAGTGCCTAAAAGAGGAGGCTATAAAGACTGTACCCAAGTAAAGTAGTTAAAAACAATGTTTAAAAATAACCCCTAAAAAATACCCAATTAAAAATATCTGCCAGGAGGTGAAATAGGACTATGAATGGGCCAAGCCGGCTAAACGGAACAGGTGAGTCTTCAGTTTTTGTCGGAAGGAGCGGAAGTCGGTGGTGGTTCTGATATCGGGGGGGAGGTCATTCCAGAGGGTTGGGCCCATCACAGAGAAGGCTCTACCCCTAGGTGCCGCCCGTTGGCATTGGTTAGTGGACGGCACCACTATTTGCTGTGAAATAGGCATAAAGAAATAAAGTACAAGTAGTTCCTCGACTTGTAACCATTTGTTTAGTGACCATTCAAAATTACAAAGGCACTGAAAAATTGTTTAGGATCATTTTTCATGACTCTTGCAGCATTCCCATGGCCACTCCAAGGTCCCTTCCAACTCTGTATTGTATTGTATTGTATTACTTGATCAAAATTCGGATGCTTAGGAAGTGGCACGGATTTTCTGACAGCTGTGGTGTCCCGGGGTCACGTGATCACCTTCTCATAAGCGAAGTCAATGGGGAAGCTAACTTACTAACTGAACCATGATGCTGTGATTCACCAAACCACGATGGCCAGAAAAGTCGTGGAATGGGGCAGAACTCAATTGTGTTTGTAAGTTGAGGACTACCTGTCATTAATTTATACTCTACATTCGTGTGTGGATCTTGTTGTTCCCACCTGGCAGCCCCGCAGTAAAGGAAGACAGCCCCCCCCAAAAAAAAGAAATATGAAAAAGCACCTAGAGTTTGGTTTGCGCAATGCTGCACACATGAATCCATTTATTTGGGGAGAGAAGGGCCTACTGCCGTGATGGTGAACCTATGGCATGCGTGCCAGAGGTGGCATGAAGAGCCCTCTCTGTGGGCAGATGCGCCATTGCCAGCTGCTCTTCGTGGGTGCTGGAGCACTGGAAAACGGCCCGAAAAACGGCCTGAGAACAGCCCCCCAAACAACCCAAAAACTGGCAATGAGCCCCGGCCAGCTGGTCTTCGGTTTTCCAGTGTTCCATCATGCGCACATGTATGTGCATGCATGTGTGTTCCGGTTTGGGCACTTGGTGCTAAAAAGGTTCCCCATCACTGGCTTATTATATGTAATGTGAACATAGAAACTGTGTTTTGTTAACCCAGGTTTCGGGTTTCACAGATTGCCTGAACCCGTCAAGAGCGGTAGACGACAGGTGCAGCCTGACGTCAATATGTGACAGAAGAGGACATGACAGGACCAACTGGGACTGACTCTGCCCACCACAGCTTTCTTTCTTTCTTTCTTTCTTTCTTTCTTTCTTTCTTTCTTTCTTTCTTTCTTTCTTTCTTTCTTTCTTTCTTTCTTTCTTTCTTTCTTTCTCTTTCTTTCTTTCCTTCCTTCTTTCCTTCCTTCCTTCCTTCCTTCCTTCCTTCCTTCTTTCTCCCTCCCTCCCCCTTCCTTCCTTCCTTCCTTCCTTCCTTCCTTCCTTCCTTCTCTTTCTTTCTTCTTTACATATCTAATATAGTCAGAGGGCAGCCAGCTGGAAATGTACATAATTACAAACGTTCATTTTATTCCTCTCAGTAGAAACATGCCTTTTCTTAACAAAGCGATGCAGGGTCGCCCTTAGGGGCCTTGTCAAGAGTATAAAATCCAGTGTTTAAAATTACCCAGCTGCACTCCTGCGTCACAAATAGATTTACAACCAAGACAAAACAGGAACAGAAAGGGGCTGTCGGAATACCCAGCTTTCGTTCTTGTCCTCCTTCCTTCCTTCCTTTCTTTCCTTCCTTCTTTCCTTCTGAGTTGATAGGGTTAGTACAGGGGTCAGCAAACTGTGGCTCTGGAGCCGCATGCGGGTCTTTCCTCCCTCTGCTGCGGCTCCGTCACCGGTTGGCGCCACAATATTGAGGAGCTTCCGGTGGGGAGGGGAGGGGAGAGAGAAGCAGAGTGCGCCAGGAGAAGACTCTATGGCAAGGGGAGGGTTCTCCAGTCACCTCCACAATTGATAGGGCTTTCGGTTATGACAGGTAGAGGAAAAAGTACGCCGTGCTAGGAGGAGACTCTATGGTGGGGGGAACTGAACTTCCGGTCAGCTCCAGAATTGAACAGGGGGCTTCCAATTAGGACCTTTGTGACTCCCGGTATTTTCTTTTCTGTGGGAAATGGGTCCAAAAGGCTCTTTGAGTGTTTACGTTTGCCGACCCCTGGGTTAGTACTACAGATACTCCTTAACTTACAACCGTTCGTTTAGTGACTGTTCAAAGTTACAATGACACGGAATAAAATGACTTATGACTAGTTTCAGACTTTAGGACCATAGTAGGATCCCCATGGTGATGTGATCAAAATTCAGATGCTTGATGATACTTTCAGGTATGAATGATGGTTGCAGTGTCCTGGGGTCACGGGATCCCGTTTTGCGACCTTCTGACAAGCAAAGTCAATGGGGAAGCCAGAGTCACTCAACAGACTTCCCCACTGACTTTGCTTGCCGTAAGGCCGCAAAAAGGGATCACGTGACCCCGGGATACTGCAACCGACATAAAAACAAGTCAGTTGCCAAGCGTCTGGATTTTGATGACATGACTATGGGGATGCTGCAACGGTCGTTAAATGTGAAAAAATGGTCTTAGGTAACTTTGGACAGTCACTAAGTGAACGGTTATAATTCGAGGACTACCTGTATAGAAATCCAGGGAAAAAGAAGAAACAGAATATTACCAGATATGGGATAAATGGTATAGGTGGATGGAGGAAAGAAACAAGGATCAATGAAGGAAGTCAATAAAGCCCAAAAATAGTAGTTAAGGCGATTTAACATATACACTCAAGAGAGTTTAAATTTACTAGAGGTAATCACCCAATATAGCAGGTAGATGAGTAAAAATAAGAAGATTAAAAATGGTGAAATGCAAATGAAATCTACGAGGAGGAGAAATAACATAAGGAGAATTGTATCGATGTGCAATTGCTATTAGAAAGAAAAGAAAGTTCCTGTTCGCACTGCATTGTGTAAATGTAGTGTACGTCTAAGTTTTATGTGTGTGTATTTTGTATGCTTGTAAATAAATAAATATTTTTTTAAAAGAAAAGTAGCTTGCCAGGGTCTTTTTCCAGAGACGTTTTCAACCTCCCCGTCTAGTCAATAGCTCTAGCGTTTTCTAATGGTTTTCCATTCTGGTACCAATCTGATCTGATCCTGATCGATCTCTGGAGATCAGCAAAATTGGGCTGTTTTCAGGTAGTCCTCGACATACAGCCATTCATTCAGTGACCATTCAAAGTGACAACGGTGATGGAAAAAAGGGACTAATGTTCCGTTTTCACAGTTCTGATGTTGCAGCATCCCTGTGGTCACATGATCAAAATTCAGCCCAGCTTGGCATGTACTTTCCCAGGATCACCATTTGTAACCTTCCCTTCTGATATGCAAAGTCAACGGAGGAAGCCAGATTCGCTTAGTGATCGCGTGACTCATTTAACAACTGCCGCAATTCGCTTAACAACTGTGGCAAGGCAGGTCATAAAATGGAGCGAAACTCCCTTCGCAACTGTCCTGCTTAGTAAAGGAATATTTGGGCTCAATTGTCGTCATAAGCTACCCAGCTACCTGTTTGTCTCAGATCTTACTTTGAGAAATTGACGCATTTAAATTGATTGTGCTGGCAAGCCATTAGCTTCTTATTGTTTCGTTATTTCATACAATGGACCCCAAAAGACCTCTGCCTGTTTTCAACTATCAGGTTCGGTTGTGGCCAGTGGAGCTGGCGTCAGACTCAGACAGTGAGGAGGTTGGAGAGGAACGTGGGCCAGTCCTGGAGTCTGGGGAAGGCTCTGCATTGGAAGCAGAGAGGGGGCCAGGGCCGTCTGGCAGTTATCAGCTGCCTTCGGAGTCGGAGATCAGTGGGGCAGAAGATCAGCTGGACCCTGTTCCTGATGTGCACATGCGCAGCGCTGCCAGGAGAAGGGAACAGCTAAGGGACAAGGGTCGACTCAGGAGTAAAGCCACAGGTGACAGTGAATGGCCCCTTCCATAGGGAATAAAGAGGAATGAAAGGGAAGAGGAATTTGCAGGAGACAATTAGTTCAATTCATTAGAGTGAAGATCTATTCCTGACTTCTTCTCAAGTGATTGCTGCTACAGCGTGGTGTTTGGAAGATATCGGCCTGGCAGCTCCCCAAGTCTGATAAAGGTCTGTGGTTGTGAAATCTCATGAAAGACTGATGGCCAGGACTTTGCTGGAGTGGAATTCCCTTTAACCTAAATAAAAGAGGTTTTATTGGGACGAGGAGTCGGCTTCATGCTTTTGGGAAGCCTCGGTCAGAACAGGTTCTCCTACCTGGAACATGTGCAATTGGCCCTCTGTGCAGCTTCGACGAAGTCCCAAAATCCCATTTTCTCAATCGTCTCCTCTTCACATAAGCCATTCGATGTAGCAGAATACTTCCTTCTACATTGCATTCAAGGGAAAAAGAACATTCTTTAAGTATAGGAAAATATATTTTAAAAGGCACTAAACTACTACTGGTCTTTTACAGCTCTACTGGAACTGAAATTTCCAGTTTGCTAACTAGGAATTCTAGGACTTAACAACCTCCATTCGTTTAGAAGGTATCATGTGTAGTGTTATGATAACACGAGAACCAAGTGTTTGTGGAGGGACCTCTGCCTGACGGAGCCCAGAACAAAAAAATTATCACCCAAGTATACATCATTTATCACTGTTTTTTCCTATTGTGAACAATTAACAAGTAAATTATATAAGTAAATGGTAACAAAAATATTGTAAGACTTCAATTCCTCGGAATAGTCGCAATATATAATCAAATTAAATAATTGCAAACAAGCATTTTGTAGTTAGCTTGTGATGCTTGTGACAGTCGATGGAAGAGGGTATTTGTAGTTCACGGTTGAACTGTGGGGTCCTTGGTGCTCTCTGAACTTTGGTTGTTTTCTTGAAGATGTTTCATTACCAAACTAGGCTACATCATCAGCGATAGAAGAGGGAGTGGGGTTTGCTCTCTGCTTGCCCTGTCAGTGTTGGTGGGAGTGCCCTTAGATGGTTCTTTGATTAGGCTGTTGTTTAATGTTTGATTGCTTGTCTTAGTTGGTTGTTCGTTGATTGGGATATTGTTTACTGCTTGATTGTTGGTTTGGTGTTAATCCTGGCGTTATCTTCTGATTGTTAATTACTGGCCAACCAAACTCAGAAAGCACCAAGGACCGCAAAGAATATGGTTCTGTCTAAGCTAAGGATGTGGGGACTTAGGGACTTGGTGGCTCTGTGGCTGATCAGAAAGGTCAGCAGTTCGGTGGTTTGAATCCCTGCCCCGCATAATGGAGTGAGCTCCCGTTCCTTGTCCCAGCTTCTGCCAACCTAGTAGTTGGAAAGCATCCAAAAATGCAAGTAGAAAAAGTAGGAACGTGGGAAGGTAACAGTGTTACTTTTGGCATTTAATCCTGCTAGCCACATGACCACGGAGACGTCTTTGGACAGCGCTGGCTCTTCGGCTTTGAAACGGAGGTGAGTACCGCCCTTAGAGTTGGGAACAACTCTAGGGGTGCATATATGTGAGCGGAACCTTTATCTTTACCTTAAGATAAGGACATTATTCTGGGAGAAGAGTGGTGTCCCATTTGGGGGAAATGAGGAAGGCTCAGGCTAGAAAGAGTTGGTTATTATTATTGTTATTGTTATTATTATTATGACATCCAAGATTTGGGTTAGCCTTCCTCTAGAAATCAGACTGGCTTTCATGTTAACAGCCTCCCAGAAGCTAAGGAAGAGCTTTTGGGATGTCATTATGGTTACAATTATTCTGTCCTAGTTGCTGTTGTTGGTTTTCACCTGAAAACTAATTTTGGGTTTATAGTCTTTTGTGGGATAAGTGGATTTGCTTACTTCAAATGTTTGATAGTAATTATCTTTCTTCCCTTTGGATGCTTCATTGTATGTAATGTCGTAATCCACTAGGAGCCAGAATGCTTTGGCAGCACACAAATTTAATTCAATAATTATTATGGATGTTATTTATTAGCCTCTATTATCACAAGGTATTTACTGGGAATTTCCGTGTCACTGTTTTAATTATCAAAGAACTTTAGCATCTCCATGACTTACAGTCAGGTTCCCCAAAGTACTTGGCTGATCAAACTTAGAAAAAGAATAGTGGAATAATCCTGAGCTAGCAAATCAATTATTAAGTTTTAGATAACCATGTGAGTTTCCTAACTTTTTGGAAGCTGGTGGGTATATTTCAATTTAGATCTGTACCTACAATACGGAAAGAAGGCGGCGGTATTGTCTTCCTATCCCATATGGATTTACTGAGCTACATTTTGACGTTCTTAGCAAATGTCAAAAATAAAATAAAACCACCTACTTGGTCAGTGCTCTGTTCATATTGCATTCTTGCCAAACTCTGTCAACCACCTGATTGGCCAGCCTTCGAGGGATCCTCCCCCCGTGGTGATTAGTGCTGTCACAACTGAACACATCGGAAACCGAAGACAGCTTGACCCACTTCTGAGCTGAGCGAGCATCAACTGAAAAAGGAAGCCAAAGCAGAAGACATCTCATTATTATATTGTATCTACCCCATAATCCGCTAAACCAGAAAGGAAAATCTATAGAGCTTTGGTCAGTGAGACACAGTGATTTATGAATTTAGAAAGCAAGTCAAAGCTAACAACCCCAGCATTTTTAGGACACTGCGTGAATGCAAGCTTAAGCAGAAGCCTCAAAGTTTTATGAAGTATGCACACCACCACCACCTGCATCAAAAACTTAGTCCTTGGTTGACAATAAGTACACAAAAGCATCCACAAGAAAGAAAGAAAAACTTGATTGAGTTTACAGGTAGTTCTCGACTTACGATCACAACTGGGCCCAACCTTTTTGTTGCTAAGCAAGACATTTGTTAAGTGAGTCTTGCCCCATTTTACAAACTGTCTTGCCACAGTTGTTAAGTGAATCACTGCAGTTGTTAAGTTAGTGGCATGATCCACACTGGCGCACTGATTAGAGTTGCAGTACCGCTGGCTACTTCTGCTGACTGACAGCTGCCTGCAATTTGGCAGTTCGAATCTCCCCAGGCTCAAGGTTGCCTCAGCCTTCCATCCTTCCGAGGTGAGTAAAACGAGGAGCCCAAAACTGTTGCAGGCAATATGCTGACTTTGTAAACCGCTTAGAGAGGGCTGTAAAGCAGTATATAAGTCTAAGTGCTGTTGCTATGGGTTGCTAAGTGAAACTGGCTTCCCCACTGACTTTGCATGTCCGAAGGTCACAATAGTTATTACATGATCACAGGACACTGCAGCCGTCATAAATATGAGTCAGTTGCCAATAGAATAGAATAGAATAGAATAGAATAGAACAGAATAGAATAGAATAGAATAGAATAACAGAGTTGGCAGCTGGACCTTGGAGGTCTTCTAGTCCAACCCCCTGCTTAGGCAGGAAACTCTACACCACTTCAGACAAGTGGTTGTCAATCTCGTCTTAAAAACTTGCAGTGTTGGAGCATTCACTACTTCTGGAGGCAAATTGTTCCTCTGAGCCAATCTCTTGAATTTTTTTATCATGTGACGCAGGGATGCTACAGCAGCCATAAGTGTGAAAAATGATCAAAAGTCACTTTTGTCAGTGCTGTTATAACTTTGAATGATCATTAATGAACTGTTGTAAGTCCAGGACTACCTGTATCTTAATAAAATTAGAACAGAACAGAACAGAACAGAACAACAGAGTTGGAAGGAACCGTAGAGGTCTTCTAGTCCACCCCCCTGCTCAGGTAGGAAGCCCTATACCATTTCAGACCAATGGTTGTCCAATCTATTCTTAAAAACTTCCAGTGTTGGAGCACTCACAACTTCTGGAGGCAATTGCTCCATTGTTTAATTGTGTTAACTCCCAGGAAATTTCTTCTTAGTCCTAGATTGTTTCTCTCCTTGATTTAGTTTCCATCCATTGCTTCTTGTTCTCAGGTGCTTTGGAGAATAGGTTGACCCCCCTCTTCTCTGTACTTCCCTCAAGTACTGGAAGTTTGCTATCATGTCACCCCTAGTCCTTCTTTTTATTAAACTAGACAATACCCAATTCCCGCAACCATTCTTTATATCAAGAGTCCCCAAACGCCGGACTGTGGATCAGCACCAGTCCGGGGCATGCCAGAAACAGGGCCACGCAAACAAGCAAAGTCCCATCTGCAGGATCCAGGCAGCCTGCGAGACCACGCTCCCTCCAGTCCACGGAAAAATCTTTCTCCACCGAACCAGTTCCTGGTGCACAAAAGATTGGGAGGCCACCACTTTATATGTTTTAGCCTCCAGTCCCCTAATCATCTTTGTTGTTCCTTTACAACACAAAGCATATGCGTTGAATGTATTACACTTCACTGTGGCAGCTTTACTGGATATTACTGGTCCTCACATGCACTCTAAGCATCACGATAAAAGACCACGTCAAAATAGTTGGAAGTTCTTCTACTCTGGAGATTCAAAAGACAAATTTTAGGAGCGGTCCATTCTGATAGGTCAATAATTGTTTTTACTCTACCTGTCTGAACTTCTTCTGGGGAGGTTGGTGGCGTGAGAGTAACTGAGGAAATAGCTGGATCTCTCGTGGAAACAGGCACTTGATGGACACCCAAACAGTTGCTTGCACCAACAGTGCTAGGAACAGGAATGTCTGTCTGAGGAACCAGAACGAAGCAGGCTGGGTAGACCATTCGCACACCAGCTTTAAAAGAGGGGGAAAAAAGGAAACAGTGATTTATTTCACAATCCTGTTGAGTTACAGATACACTAGCAGACATTACCGTATTTTTCGGAGTAAAAGACGCTCCGAAGTATAAGACGCACCTAGCTTTTGGGGAGGAAAACAAGGGGAAAATATCTGCCTCTGCCTCCCAGCAATTTGCCTCCTTGCAACAAACAGCAAACAGTACAGACACGTACACTGTTTCTAGTGTTACATTTCAGACTATACTTGTACAGATGCTGTTAAAATTGATGTGCTTTCTGGAAGTATAGTTATAGTTATACTATTTAAAATAATAGTACATTCTAAAGCAATAGCACTGGGGCTCTTCAGAACAAGCATTTATTTTAAAAAGCTTCTTCATTTTGTTAAGTTGTCTAGAATAATAATAAAGCAGTCTTTAAAAAATAAGTCTAATAATTTGAACATTCTATAGGCATTTATAGTTGTTGACTTACCTCCTTGCAGCAAACAGCCTGATTACCACAAGAAAAAAAAAAATCTGCCTCCCAGCAATTTGCCTGGTGGAGCAAACAGCAAGTTTCACTTTCAATTTCTCCCGATCATCAGCTGTTTCAGGCTGCAGGGATTGCTATAGCTTATTGAAGCCTCTGCAAGCCCCAGTTTGCTGCAAAGAGGTAAATTGCTGGGAGGCAGAGGTCAAAGGGTTGCGGCCGGTGGGTGGGACTACATTCAGTGTATAAGACACCCCCAAATTTTCACCCTCTTTTTTTTGGGGGGGGGGGGGTGTCTTATACGCCGAAAAATATGGTATATAGCAGTGTATGCGAACCTTCCCGGCACCAAGCACCAGGGCTACAATCTGGAAGAAGAGCTGCCCAGGGGGCATGCGCGTGTCGGAAAATGAACTTTGGGTTTCCGGCACATGCCAGCTAGTCTTCCGGTTACTGGCGCACGCATGCACATGTAACGATCAGCTGGCTGGCATGCATGCTCACACCGGAAAATGGAAGACCAGCTCTTCCAGTATCTGGCATGAAGGCCAGCTGATCATTGCACGTGTATGCGCAACAGAAACCCAGTATAGGAACGAGCAACATTGCACGTGCCAGGCAACATGGCTCCATGTGCCACTTTGGGCATGCTTGCCATAGGTTCACCATCACGGTTATACAGTAATAGGTTTGTACTTATTTCTCCTGCAACGCCAGATGGATCAAGTCTTTTCACTCCCTCTTTCTTTTCTTTTTTTTTTTAATTGAAAAAGTTTTATTCAAACATATTTTCCCCCTTTAAGCCCCCCACCATACAGTGTAAATCCCATACAGATACTATACCCCTCCCCTCCCCCCAGCCCCCCCTAAAGAAAGGAAATTCAAATATTATACCAATTATTTTACCCCCTCCCCTCCCCCTGTCTAAAAGTAGATTACTCATACACATATTGTACCCCCTCTCTTCCCAACAATCACAATATAAATTTCACTCCCTCTTTCAATCCTCGCTAAGAGTTGCTGGCTTCACAAATGAAATTCAACCATTAGGGAATTTGTCGTGGCTAAGGGCAGTGTGTGGGTCCAGCCGCTGTAGCTTATTTTTAAAAACACAAAACAATATCGGTAGCCCTCAACTTGCCATCATTCATTCACCGACTGCTCAAAGTGACAATGGCACTTAAAAAGTGAGTTATTACTGTTTTTCACACTTATGACTGACGGCTGGGGCATTTGGCAACTGACATGTATTTATGACGGCTGCAGTGTCACGGGGTCATTGATCATCTTTCGTGACTTTGTCACAAGGAAAGGGGAAGGCAGATACATTAAACCAAGGGTGTCCAAACTTGGGAACTTTAAGACTTGTGGACTTCAACTCCCAGAATTCCCCAGCCAGCTGGCTAGGGAATTCTGGGAGTTGAAGTCCACAAGTCTTAAAGTTCCCAAGTTTGGACACCCCTGCATTAAACACTCGTGTTTCTGACTTAACAGCTACAGTGACTAGCTTAAACAACAGCAGTGATTCACTTAACCACTGTGGCAAGGAAAGTCATAAAACAGGGCAAAACTCACTTAACAGCTGTCTTGCTTAGCAACAGAAATGTGGGGCTCAATTTTTGGCCATAAATCAAGAACTATCAGTTGATTTACTATCGGCATAACACAAACACAACCAATATGGCTGGATAAATATCCCCCAGGTCATGAATGAAGACCCTCCTGGTTAACAACTAAAAATGGTAGAAAAATATTCCATCCATCCATCCATCCATCCATCCATCCATCCATCCATCCATCCATCCATCGTTTGTGTGGTGGGTGTGGGTCTGTCTGTCTGTCTAAATTTCTATAGATGCCCATCCCAACCAAATGATTCTGGGAAGCTTACAATTCTAAAATTATAATAGCACTAGCACTTAAGACTTATATAGCGCTTCACAGTGCTTCACAGCCCTCTCTAAGAGGTTTACAGCAAGGGGGAGGAATCCAGAAAATAAATACATACAGTACTCAATTTTGTTATATACTTGGATGAGGGGTTTCCTGGGATTTGGGAGAAAGTTAGGGAGGTTTTTTTTTTTTTTTAAAGCTGTATTTAAAGCGATATACTACAAGATTCTGGGTGTTTCTCTGCAACTGCAGGAAATTACATTGGGTGTTCATTCTCTAGATTTCACTCCTAGTTTCAGCCAAAGCAGAGTGAGACTTGGCTTAGATCACATGAACCAAATATACATTTTAGACCTGTGGTGGCTAATAAGACAACAGAGGAACCTGCACAAGAACAGTGTCCTCACAGTAAAATCACAGCCTTCCATTTCAAAAAATGCACAACAACATTGCACCCGTGTGCGCTCTTAACTACAAGCTGTGGGATAAGGGACTTTAGACATTTTTTTCTTTCCTTAGAATCATAGAAAGCCCAGGAACGGTTTGGGAAAATTCAAATGACTGGTGTCTCCATTTAAGTTCAGTAATGCATGGTGTACGGTTTTCTTCAGCTATGAAACCTGAAACTACCTCTGTTCCCACATCTAAATCCTTGAGGAACTCTCTTGTTTTGTCTTCGTCTGGATTATCCTCAGAGCAGCACTAGGCTAAAAGCATGCTCCTTGTCAGTGATGCAATATAATTTATCTGCCTTTTTTCTGTCCTCCACCAAAGCTATAAAACTTTTGGTTTTTTTAACATCTGGGCCGTAAATCCTACTCTATGGTTGGGTCCACAATCATGCCACTTTCCTGTGCCAAGCACTTAAATTTTAATCCATCTCAATGTCATCTTTTTTTGAAAAGTTGCATTGTGCCAAGCAAGCCCAGGGTGGGTAACAACTGCCCTGACATCCAAAGAGCAGGAAGATTATTCGAGGCAAGGCTTCAGACAAGTGCATCTTGATAGTTGATCAAAGCTAAACGAGGACTTCCTTAAATTACTAACATCCTGCTTCTATCGTGTTTTTTCCCCCCCATCTGCAACTCAGAAAGCTATAAAGAGTTCAACTTCTCTTGGATAATGTTATACTCCCAAGAAGCTTAAAAGAGTGAGTGAATGTTTGACTCTATTTAGATCGGCTGCTCAGAATTTAAATATAGCTCCAAATCAACGACCAATGGACCATACTGGCACACAAGACATTTATAAGCTAAGGAGAAGAGGACGAGACAAGCTGATGATGTTACCTAGTCTGGTAATGAAACGTTCAGAAACTAAATTGAAACAAGCTTGGAGGGCAAAACAACTGCCAAAATCTAAACCAGAGCTACCAGTATTTTCTATTATTTCTATCTGGACCTTTCTAACCTAATACAAAAAGGGGATGTGGTGGCTCAGTGGCTAAGACGCTGAGCTTGTCAATCAGAAACGTAGATAGGTCGGCGGTTCAAATCCCTAGTGCCGCGTAACTAGTGCCGGTGACTTGTCCCAGCTTCTGCCAACCTAGCAGTTCGAAAGCACATTAAAAATGCAAGTAGAAAAATAGGAACCACCTTTGGTGGGAAGGGAACAGCGTTCCGTGTGCTTTCGGCGTTTCGTAATGCCAGCCACATGACCATGGGAGATGTCTTTGGACAGCGCTGGCTCTTCGGGTTTGAAACAGAGATGTGCACTGCCCACTAGAGTCGTGAACAACTAATATGTATGTACGAGGGGAACCTTTACCTTAACCTAATTCAGGAACTTGACTTACAACCAACAATTGAAAGGAAGATTTCCGTTGCCGAGTAAGAAAGTTACCACCTTTTTTGCCACTGTTCTTAAGTGAATCGCTGTAGCAGTTAAGTTAGTAACACGGTTATTACGTGAATCTAGATTTCCCCCCCCCCCCTTGACTTTGCTTGTCAGAAGATCGCAAAAGGGGATCGCGTGACCCTGGGACACTGCGACCGTCATAAATACATGCCAGTTGCCAAGCGTATGAATTTTGATCATGTGACCATGGGGATGCAGCAATGGTCGTAAATGTGAAAAATGGTCACAACTCCCTTTTTTCAGAGTCATTGTAACTTCAAATGTTCCCTAAATGAGTAAGTTGTAAGTTGAGGATTACCTGTATGTGCAAAAATATGGTTTTGTTTACCCAGACTGTAAACAAATATACTGTAAAGCAATATGCTACATAGCAGTGGTTCTCAACAATGTCATCACCGGTGTGTGTGTGTGTGTGTGTGTGTGTGTTGTTGTTGTTGTTAAATTGGATAGGACTCACTTAACAACCGCCTTGCTTACCAACGGAAATCTTGGCCTCAACTGAGGTGGTAACTCAAGGCGTACCTGTCCATCTAAATTTTAATAAGGCTTGCGGTCTTCAATTTCCAAAAATGTGTTTTTTTCAGAAAGTGCCAATGAACAAAACAAATTTTTATGGTCCTAATGGTAAAATCAGATAGCCAATATTAGGATTAAATAATGATATTTAACCATAAAAATGAAATTAAAATACTAATCCTCTTTTAGAGTTCATCTTTCTTTCTATATTTATATTATCAAACAAAATTTTGAATCCTCTACGTCCGTGATAGCCAACCGGTGGCATGCGTGCCAGAGGTGGCAAGCAGAGCCCTCTATGTTGGCAAGGTGCACATGTGCAACGGCCAGCTGGTAGTCAGGTTTCTGGTGCGTGCGTGCGTGCGTGCGTGCTTTCCAGTTTAGGCACTCTGTGCCTAAAAGGTTCGCCATCACTGGTCTATGTGAATAGTTTGTTTTACGTTCCATAACTGGACTCAACCAACATCCAGTTCCCTTCCTTAAACAACTTGTCTGAATGGCTATTTTAGACTTACCTTAATTTGCACCAACCTATTATATTGCTTTCTATTTTACAGTTTGCTCCTCCTTCTTATTGTGCTCTTTTCTGGCAAAGCCTTTAAGTTCTCCTAATACTACCTTTAAAGCAATTCTAATTCCAGTTAAAATTAAAAAACATAATATAATCTCAGAGCCCAGGGATTTATTTATACAACAAAGAGTAATGTGGTGTGTAATTAATTTATTATTGCACAAGCTTTCATGAATTATATATCCATGCAAGTAAGCAGGCGGGGACAAAATAACTGCTATTTTCTGTAGGCAATTAACAGCTCTTAAATCAGTGTGTTTATGACACAATTCTTAACTAAGATAGCTCCAGAGAAGAGGTAGGTAGGTAACAGCATGTTGTGTGTCCTCACAACAAAGCTGCCATGATGGATTGCGAGTCACCCAACAGCTATTTAAAAGAAGGTTTCTGCTTCAGAATACAGGAATATGTAATTGATATATTTTTTTAATGGAAAACTCGTGTGCTTTTCTGGACAGACCTCTGTAACTCCTCTGTTGAAGTTACAGGTAGTCCTTGACTTATGACTGGCCACTTAGTGACCATTTATAGTTACAATAGACCCCCCAAACCCGGTTCCAAAATTCTGATGGCAGTAGCCACCGCCCCCGATGCCCCATGGTTGGCATTTTCTTCCAGTTTTCAGCAAAAACGCCCCATGGGAAACAATGGATTCACTTTAAGACTGAGGGGGCTCACTTTACGATCACTGCATTCATCTAATGACGGCCACACAAAAAAAGCCATAAAATTGGATCCAGTCATTTGATAATCGGCTTTATAGCTTTCATGACTTAACACCCATTATGGGAAAGCTCCATTGCAGTCGTAGGCCGAGGATGACATGTACTGATAAGCATATTTCTGAATCAATGCCCTTGCTTCTTAACCAACTTAATTGCTGCAAAAAAACCCATTGACCTTAAGCATCGTTAACTTTCGCAAACACAGACTACGATAATTTGCTAACCCGTGGAAGGACATTTGATGCTTCTATAAACCATCGTGAAATGATCTTCATTGTTTTGTAACTGCAGGTAAGTCCTCAACTTACAACCACAATTGAGCCCAAACTTTCCCTTGCTAGGTGAGACATTTGTTGAGTGGGTTTTGCCCCATTTAACGACCTTTGTAGCCACAGTTGTTAAGTGAATCAACCTGCAGTTGTTAAGTTAGTAACAAGGTGGGGAAGTGAATCGGCCTTCCGCACTGACTTTGCTTGTCGGAAGGCCGCACTAGGGGATTGCGTGACCCCAGGGACACTGCAACCGTCATAAATATGAGTCAGTTGCCAAGCCCCTGGATTTTGATCACATGATCATCGGGATGCTGCAAGCAGTTGTAATTGCGAAAAAAAAAGGTTATGAAGTCATTCTTCAGTTCCGTTGTAACTTCAAACAGTCATTAAAGAACTGTTGTAAGTTTAGGACAATAGGCTACTATCATGTTTCCCTGAAAATAAGACCCTGTCTTATTTTTTATTTTATTTTTTGGCCACCAAAAAAGGGACCAGGTCTTTTTTTATTTGGGGGGGAAATGTCATCCACTGACTCAACTCACTTGCGCGCAACGTCCCCGACCTCTTCTTTGCCGTAGGAGGCCTTCAGCAACTTCGTCTGAAGCCAGCAAGGCTTTCCTGGAGGACTCTGTAGCCGATAACAGAGCTCCGGATCGATCCAGAGCTCTGTTATCAGCTGCAGAGGCCTTTAGAAAGCCTTGCTGGCTGCAGAAGAAATGGGCCGGCAAGGTAGGTATCGGGGTGTGCGAGGCCTGGCTGCAACTGTCCAAAGGTAAGTAGTAGGGCAACTCCACACACACCCAATCTGCACCCTAGCTTAAATTTTACCCGTGCACCCTGGAGTGGGTGGGGGTCTTAATTAGGCTTATTTGGGGGGTAGGGCTTAAATTGGGCAGAAGTGTAAAAATCAAGCTAGGACTTACTTTTGGGGTAGGTTGTATTTTCGGGGAAACGTATTCAAATACACATTTGAATTGATGATCTCTGGAGGGCCAGAGATAGGGGTTGTTCCTCTATCCTGGTCCTATTAGACCTCTCGCCGGCTTTTGATACCATCGACCATGGTATCCTATTGCGCCGGTTGGAGGGGATGGGAGTCGGAGGCACCGTTTTGCGGTGGTTCGGCTCCTACCTCTCCGACCGGAAGCAATGTGTGTTGACAGGGGGGCAGAGGTCGTCCCTGAGGCCACTCACTTGTGGGGTGCCACAGGGGTCGGTCCTCTCGCCTCTCCTGTTCAACGCATATGTGAAGCCGCTGGGTGAGATCATCCGTGGTTTTGGGGTTGAGTACCATCTGTACGCTGATGATACTCAGCTGTATATTTCAACCCCAAACCACCCCAACGAGGCTGTCGAAGTGATGTCCCGGTGTTTGGAAGCCGTCGGGGTCTGGATGGGGGACAACAGACTCAAACTCAACCCCTCCAAGACCGAGTGGCTGTGGTTACCGGCACCTCGGTTCAGCCAGCTGACTCCATCGCTGGCCATAGGGGGCGAACAACTGTCCCCCGTGGAGCGGGCGCGCAATTTGGGCGTCCTCCTTGATGCCCGGCTGTCAATGGAGGACCATGTGGCAGCCGTTGCAAGCGGGGCGTTCCACCAGGTTCGCCTGGTGCGCCAATTGCGCCCCCTACTGGACCGGAGTGCCCTGCGCACGGTCACTCATGCGCTGGTGACGTCTCGCCTGGACTACTGCAACGCCCTCTACATGGGGCTTCCCTTGGGACGCATCCGGAGACTGCAGCTAGTTCAGAACGCAGCCGCGCGGGTTATTATGGGAAGTACACGTTACTCCCACGTAACACCTCTCCTGCGCGAGCTGCACTGGCTACCTGTGGCCTTTCGGGTGCGTTTCAAGGTATTGATCACCATCTTTAAAGCGCTCCATGGCAGAGGACCTAGTTATCTGCAGGATCGCATCCTACCACACACGTCCCTGCGACCTATCCGCTCACACAGGGAGGGGCTCCTCCTGGTGCCGTCTGCTAGGCAATGCCAGCGGGCGACACCTAGGAGTAGATCCTTCTCTGTGATGGGCCCAACCCTCTGGAATGACCTCCCCCCAGACATTCGAACTACCACCGACCTCCGTTCCTTCCGGCAAAAGTTAAAGACTCACCTATTTCAATCAGCTGGCCTGGCACTTTCTTAGTTTTACCTCCCAGGGATTTATTTTATTTTAGGGTTTGGGGTTTTAATTGTGATGTTTTTAGGATTAGAATTATTTATTTCTTAGTACAGCCTATCTCCCCCTCCAAATGTATCTTAAATGTAGCTTAAATGTATTTAATTATTATGACTGGTTTTATTGTATTGATTGTACACCGCCCCGAGTCCCTTTTTGGGAGAGGGGCGGTCTAAAAATCTAAGAAATAAATAAATAAAATAAATACATTCATTTTTGGGAAAACATTTTTAAAAGGCCATACCAACAAGGACCTCCACAGCAGCTAGAGAGTCATCTTCCCAATCCATCTCCTCCTGCTTTTCTTCCAGTCCCTCTTTCAAGTTGGACGTGATTGGATAGAACTGCTTCCATTCGCCAATCAGCTTCTTCGTAGCGGAGTCCGACAGCTTGAACGACTGCCCCGTGAGTGTACCATTTAATCCGAACGGACTCAGAATAACTAGAGGTTAGAACGACAGAAGAAAAGAAAAGAAAAAATCTCACATTAGAGCAGCAATCATTAACCTCGGATCGTATAGCCAAAGACTGCTGATGGAATCATGATGGTTCTCTCCAATGAAAACTTCCTTGGGACTGTCTCACCGAAATATCTATTTTTGGAGGCATGCCAAACGGTATTTTCCCCGAAGGGCTGCACACAATTCTTATTAAAATGGCTTTCAGCAGCGAAAGTTGAGCACCGAAGAGAGGCTTAAGAGTGAACCTTCCCTTTTAGAATATTTATACAAAGGAGTATCATTACTAAGGCTGCAAAAGAGGACAGGATAAAAATGACAGTATAAATACGTGATTGCAAAAGATACTGGGTGTAGAGCCAGTTCTCTCTCTCTGACTAACGTCATCGCCTCCAAAATTGAACAGAGTTTGATAATAATGTAGGTCCCATCACCACTTTCCACAAGCCGTTTTGGGAAATTAAAGAGAATTAGTGACCTACAAATGTTGGGGCAGGTAGCTCCTGACTTACAACCACAACTGAGCCCAAACTTTCTGTTGCTAATTGAGACAGCTGTTAAAGAGAGTTTTGCCTTATTTTATGAACTTTCCTGCCACGGTTGTTAAGTGAATCACTGAAATTGTTAAGCTAGGAACATGGTTGTTAAGGGAATCGGTCTTCCCTCTTGACTCTGCTTGTCAGAAGGTCGCACATGGTGATCACGGGACTTCAGAACACTGCAACCGTCATAAATAGGAGTCAGTTGCCAAGCCTCTGAATTTGGATCATGTGACCATTGGGATGCTACAACGGTTGCAAGTGTGAAAAATGGCCGTTTAGTCACTTTTTTTAGTGCCGTTGTAACTTCAAACAGTCACTAAATTTATTTTATTTATTTATTTTATTAATTCATTTTACTAAATGAACTGTTAAGTTGTGGATTAGCTATACATGCTGTAAATGCCCAAATTGTGATCATGTGACCATTAGGATGCTGTAATGGTCATAAGTAGGAGGACCAGTTGCAAGTGCAAGGACTTGCCATAAGGATGTTTTTTTCAGTGACATTGTAATTTTAAATGGTCACTAAATGAATGTTTAGTGTCAAGGAAGCCAAGGACTACTTAGGTTAATTTGTCCCATCTATTAGAGATGTCAATTCCCCTGCTCCCAAAAATTTTAAATGTGACTCACTTTATTTAACCCTTTCATGAACATTTGGATTGTTTTTAAGTCACTCTGAGTTTATCTGCAAATGCAACTATAATTTGTGAGCAACAAATCATTATTTATGCAATTTTCTAAATTTCAGACAAAAAAAAGAGAGATTGAACCATTTTTTAATGTTATGCAAGGAAAGAATAGGATAAAAAGACTAGTGTCTACTAGTTTTTAACTCTAAATCATGGTTTAATATTATTGAACAAGATCCGAAACTAATACAAAAAGTTAATATCTCAGATATTAATAACTGAATGTCCTATTCGTATTAGAAGGAAAACTGAATTTCAATAAAGAGCAACTGATTACTGGCAATTTCAGGACAAGGACTTATTGTCCCTCATTAAAATGTATGTGTACTAAAACAGTATGTTATATAAGAATCATGTTCCATAACAACAGCAAGAAATTAATCCTTCTGAACATCTGACACAGAAACTCATTAAAATAAATCAAGAATGGAAACAATATTCTGGTATACCACATGGTAATTTAAAATAAAATAAAAAACAAGAACAATGTACTGAAGTCACTGCAGGATGCTCTAAAGTCAGAGTTCAATTTTTTTTTCCATAAATGAAGGAGAACCTAATAATAAAGGGATGGTCTCTGAAAGTACATTAACCAATGTTAGGAAAGATACATTTCACTAGTTAGAACACTTCACAGAGATATAGTGGAAAAGTTGCTGAACACATTTTTTTTAACCTGAACACAGAACTGGTCAAAAATATGTTCAAAATCACTTTAAAAATAGTCATCTGGCTGTTAATGTAAATTCCAATAGCAATATTCAAGATTCTCAACAACAAAAAAATCATTATCGTTTTACTTATTTTCTTTTATGTGGCCACTCCTCATCCCATTAATTGTACTCTGGGGTGGCTAACAAAGACTTAGTATGAAGAGCCAGATTGGTCTAGAGCAGTGATGGCGAACCTATGGAGCCATTTGTCAGGGCATGCGCGCGCTGGCTGGCTGAGTTGACCCTTTTTTTAAAGCCATTTTTCACCCTCCCCAGGCTCCAGAGGCTTTATAGGGAGGGTGAAAACAGCCTCCCCCCACCCGGAGCCCCTCTGGAGGCTTCATGAGCTTCCCTGAAACCTCCGGAGCGCAAAAAACCGGCCCTATGGGCAAACCGGAAGTTCGGGAACTGACTTCCTGTTTGCTCGGAGGGTCGTTTTGAGCGCTCCGAAGGCTTTAGGGAAGCCTCCTGAAGGTCCCTGAAGCCTCCGGAGGGCTTTCGGGGGGCGGGGGGCTGTTTTCGCCCTCCCCATGCGCCTATAAAGCCTCAGGAGCCTGGGGAGGGCAAAAAAAGCATGCAAATACAGGGGGGGTCGCGCCTGTGGTGCGCGCATGCGCACTAGATCGCGCATTGCATTATGGGTGTGGCACGCCTGCACATGACTCCCCTGCGCTCCCCCCACTTATGGCACGCAAAAAAGGTTCACCATCGCTGGTCTAGAGGTTAAAGCACCAAGCTAGAAAACAGGAGACATGGAGAGTTCAAGTCCCATCTTAGCCATTAAAGCTGGCTGGATGACTCTGGGCTAATCACCAGGAGAAGGTGAGTTCTAGTCCCGCTTTAGTCATGAAATCTGGCTTGGTAACTCCGGGCCAATCACCAGGAAATAGAATATAGAATAACAGAGCTGGAACGGACCTTGGAGGTCTTCTAGTCCAATCCCCTGCCTAGGCAGGAAACCTCGCACCAGTGCAGACAAATGGCTATCCAACATCTTCTTAAAAACTTCCAGTGTTGGAGAATTCACAACTTCTGGAGGTATGTTGTTCCACTTTGTTTGTTCTCACTGTCAGGAAATTTCTCCTTAGTTCTAAGTTGCTTCTCTCCTTGATTAGTTTCTACCCGTTGCTTCTTGTTCTGCCCTCAGGTGCTTTGCTCAGGCCCTCTTCTTTGTGAGATATTGGAAGACTGCTATCATGTCTCCCCTAGTCCTTCTTTTCATTAAATTTGACATACCCAGTTCCTGCAACCGTTCTTCATATGTTTTAGCGTCCAATCCCCTAATCATTTTTTTTTGCTCTTCTCTGCACTCTTTCTAGAGTCTCCACATCTTTTCTACAACGTGGTGATCAAAACTGGATGCAGTATTCCAAGTGTGGCCTTCCCAAGGCCTTATAAAGTGCAATTAACCCTTCACGCGATCTTGATTCTATCCCTCTGTTGATGCAGCCTAGAACTGTGAGTTCCAATGATGAGTTCTAATTCCGTCTTAGCCATGAAAGCCAGATGGTGACTTTGGGCCAATCACGAGGAGACTAGGTAACCTCATCAGTGCTAGAAAGGGAGTGGGGTTTGCTCTCTATTTACATAAAATAAATATAGCACTCCCTATAGCACTGGTGGTATTAATTAGTTGGGCAATGAAACATCTGCAAGAAAACCAGCAAGCTCAGAGACCATCAAGGGGCATCAAGCTTACGCGTGTGAGCAAATAAAGTTTATTTTATCCCCATTGGTTTAAGAAAATGCACAATCACGTTAAGGGCTTGAATTATAGAATTTTTTGACGATGCATTGTACTTGGAAGAGATCCTAAATGAATTTGATTGAAATAGACAGACGGTATGCTAAAAGCAAGGTATACTGATCTGAAAATTATAAATTAAAGGCAAGGGATTTCTGTTCCACAGTGAAAACGGGCTGAACAATTGTGGATTATACATTAATAGCCAAAAAAAAAAAAAAAAACTAGACCAAGAAGATGAATGTGTGCGCCTCGGGAGAAATATTTTCTTAAAGGCAGGGAAATGAGTATACATTCTGAAGCATGTCCAGTGTTTTCCGGCTAACTCTTACATCACTTACGCACTAAGAATGTGAGTGCAAAACATTCCTCAGAAAAGCACCTTAATGGCCCCTTTTCTTGCTTTATTCCACAGTTGGCCAAGACTGTGTTGAAACAATACTAATTTAAGAAAGACCCATCACTGCATGGAGTCCAGGAAATAAGAATAAGAATTCTTTATTGACCGAATGTGATTGGACACACAAGGAATTTGTGTTCAGTGCATAAGCTCTCAGTGTACATAAAAGAATATATTCATCAAGAATCATAAGACGTAACACTTTGTGATAGTCATAGGATACTAAATAAGCAATCAACATAAATCATACTAGGTAAAGGTTCCCCTTGCTCATATGTGCTAGTCGTTCCCGACTCTAGGGGGCAATGCTCATCTCCGTTTCAAAGCCAAAGAAACCAGTGCTGTCCAAAGACGTCTCTGCGGTCATGTGGCCAGCATGACTCAATGCCGAAGGCGCACAGTACGCTGTTACCTTCCCACCAAAGGTGGTCCCTATTTTTCTATTTGCATTTTTACATGCTTTCGAACTGCTAGGTTGGCAGAAGCTGGGACAAGTCACAGGAGCTCAGTCCGTTACACGGTGCTGGGGATTCGAACCGCCGAACTGTCTGAATTCATCATAAACATTTTCTTTGTCAAATCCAAGCTGATGAAGCATCTGAGTTTTGAGCACATGGCCCTGGGGATGCTGCCACAGTTGTCATAAGTAACTGTTTCCATTGTCATCGTAAGTTTGAATGGCCACTAACCAAATGGTTGTAAATCCAGGACTACCTGTAGTAAGAAGTCTATCCTTCAGCCAGTCTTGTTTCAAATCTGGACTTAGCACGCAAACATCTTTGACTGTCTTAACTGGTGAATTTTACTTGGAGAAAGACAGGGAGTGTTTCTTTTCATTATCCTAGTTCTATTAATGAAATTGCTGAGTTGGGGGGGGGGGGGGGGGTTACAGGGAAACCAATACAGTGGTCTCATCTGTGTGTGTGGGGGGTTGAACTAGAACAGGGGTCACCAACCTTTCGCACTTCAGGGACCACTACATTCATAATTTTAAATTCCGTGGACCACTAATAGGATCTGCCTAATGACCAGTTGGTGGATGCGGAAAGGTGGTCATGTGACTGGGTGGGTGTGGCCAACTCAATGTTATTCACGTCGAGGGGTGCCCTTGCCAGCCTCTACTCGCCACTCCTTGCCTGCCCAACCCAGCTCCTAAGGGCCGCAACAGGAAGCAGCTGCTGCAGCTAAGCAGCCACCACGAGAAAGAGTTGGCGCAACAGCTGGCTCAGTTCAAATTGGATCTGACCGAGAAGGAGGCTCAGCAGAAGACCTCACTGAGGACTCCGAATATAGGCTTTCCAAGGAGAGGGAAGACCTGCAGGAGTGCAAGGCCAGGTACCGGCGCCCGGAGGCTCAGCCAGTTCCAGGTTATGATGCAGTCCCAGTGGAACGAGGCCCTCCGGCTCTTCGCCACCAGTGGCACTTCCCTCCAGCCTTTGCCCAAAGCCCCGCACCAGGAGGCTAAGCAGACCCCAAGTTGGAATTTCTGCCCCCCTCCGACCTGCACAAAAAGACCCCGAAGGGAGGGACTCTCTGCAGCAACACAAGCATTCATTGCACGTATTCAGCCCAGGGTTCATAGTTTGAGGACCGATATAAAAAATGCAAATAACTTTTTGGACCACCAAAATTTTCTCATGGACCACCAGTGGTCCATGGACCACCAGTTGGTGACTGCTGGACTAGAAGACCTCCAAGGTCCCTTCCAGCTCTGTTTTTCTGATGTTCGTTTCATTCCTGTCTGCAAACCTGCCACGGTTACTTGGAGATTTCTGTTCAACTTCTGGGTTTTTTTTTGCCTTGTGGAATTCCACAGAATTCTATCTTTTCTCTCTTTCCTGTTTATATTAAGTCAGCAAGGGTGGTGATCCAGTGATCTGCACTGCTGTGTCATCAGTATGTGGATTACATTATCTCTCTTTCCTACTGGAATGTGTAGGTGCTTGACAATTGCCTGGAGACAGTTTGCAGGCTGAACGAGAGCCAAGGAATTCAAAATCTATCCAGAAACAACTAAATGTATTGAGCACAGGTTGTTCTTGTGCTTGGGAAGTGGGACAGTGGCCTATTCTGGATGAGATAAGAACGGGAAGTACAGGTAGTCCTCGACTTACGACCACAATTCAGCCCAAACTTTCTGTTGCTACGCGAGACAGTTAAGTGAATTTTGTCCCATTGTGTGACTTTTCTTGCCCCAGTGAAGAGAATCATTGCAGTTATTAATAGCAATAGCACTTAAGACTTATATACTGCTTTACAGGGCTTTACAGCCACCAGAAACCCAGGGTCCCAAGCCAAATACAGATAGCAATAGCAATAGGACCGTCATAAGCCAAGGACTACCAATACAGTATTGCTACAAGCCCAGCCAAACAGTCACAAAGAGGAGCCATGCCCACCTTTGACTGATACACAACTTGCACTGTTAACTGAACTGGCAAGCCTCAGTGGCCAATGTCTAAATAACTTTGTGCAGCACATTCTGTGTAGAGTTAAACTTAGAATGTCTAGAAACTGCAATTAGCGTAGACCCCAATTAAGCTACAGAGGGCAACACCAGTCTTGAAGGATAAACGCCAGCCATGGAGCATTAAATTTCTGCCTTTCACCTATGGGCCCCGATTTAATCTAACCCCGATTTAAACATTTAAATGTATTTCAAATTTCTGGGGGTAGACTTTTTAAGTTGTTTTTTAATTTTTACTATTATGGTACAGACTCTATATTTAATTTGTTTTTAAGGGGTTTCTAATATATTTTTTATTGTGTATATGGTATTTTAGCTTCTGTCTGTACACCGCCCCGAGTCCCTTCGGGGAGAGGGGGCGGTCTATAAATTAAATAAATAAATAAATAAATAAATAAATAAATAAATAAATAAATAAATTGCTTCCCTCAATTCCATCTAAACCCCATATCCCAGCATTAAAACCAACTGCTTGAAGCCCCCCCAAAGTCCATTTGGGTTCATAACAACCAATTTTGTTGTATTTATTTTAATTTATTTATTTATTTATTTATTAAACTTCTAGACCGCCCCCTCTCCCCGAAGGGACTCATTTATTTTGCACAATGACAATAAAGACTATACTATAACAGCAGGGCCAGCTTAAGGAAAGCACCCCAATTATGAAATGCCTTGCTGAGGGAAGTACAACTTGGGGGGGGGGGGGGGGGTTGGGCTCTTGGTGCTCTTTGAGCTTGACTGTTTTCATGCAAACGTTTCATTACCAAACTAGGTAACATCATCAGTTTGAAAACATCACTCCCTTCTTAGCACCGACGATGTAATCTAGATTGGTAATTAAACGTCTGCCAAAACAAACAAAAAACAAAGCTCAAAGACCACCCAGGGCCCCTCCTTTCAACCTTGAGCTACAAATATTCTCCTTTATAAGTACAACTCTCCCTAAGGTGTTTTCATTAAGCAACTGTTAAAGAAAACCTTGTTCATACATTTGCTTCTATGATGTCTATTTTCAAGGACTAGCAATCTTTTAGACACCGTCCAGATTGTTATTCTTTTTACAATGATTTTTTTTAAGGATTATATATTTTAGTGCACGATTTACGGTATATCAGATTTTTATTACTTTACCCCCAAGAAGGAAACAGGAGGCAGAAGTAAAACAAACAAAATCTGAAACTCATCCAGTGTTCTCCCAACGTATAATCATCTCTTGTGTTTCCCCCCCTCCCCGCACGCAATATTTTTATTGAAAGCTTGGAAAACAGAAGGATTCCATTTTCGCAGTCAGGCAAGCAAACCCTACCTTGAAAAGGACTGTTGGACTGCTGGGCAAGGGTGAGGTGTTCTTCGCTCAGGAAGTACACAGGTTGATGCTGGTTTATTTCCACGCTGGTGCAAACGTTGCTGTCCCCGTGCAAGAAGAAGGTGAACGAGCAAGACAAGTGCTCACTAAAGAAGAAACCGAAGACAATAAAGTTAATTAGCCCCTAGGGCAGTGATGGTGAACGTTTTGCTGCTCTGGTGCCAAAAGGCGCATGCGCAAGCCCACACCCATAATGCAATGCTCTTCCTCCCCACGCATACACACACAACCCCCATGCTACCCCCCACGCATGTGCACAGGCCTCACTAAAGCTTCCGGACTTCCGGTAGGCCCGTTGGGCCACTTTCCACCTTCCTCAGTCTTCAGGAAAGCCTCTGGAGCCTGGGGAGGGCAAAAAACAGCCCAACAGGCCTACCGGAAGTTCGTAACTTCCGATTGGCCTGTTGGGCTCGTTTTTCGCCATTCACAAGTTCCAGAGGCTTTCCTGAAGCCTGCGGAGGGCGAAAATGGCCTTCTCCCACCCTCTGGAAGGCCGAAAATCAGCTGGGCTGCGCGTGCATTGACCTAGGGTATCGTCTCGCATGCCCTTAGATGTGGCTCTGTGTGCCATGGGTTCGCCATGCTAAGAAGGTTGCTGGCGAATGTTTGTTTGTTTTTTTAAAAAAGGGGGCGCCTCTTAAAAAATTAGCAACCGGACCTAAAGCACCCATTATGTGTAAGTTGAGAGCAGAATCTTAAGAGGCTACCATTTAACAAATCACAGTCTAAAGTGGCTGATCAGAAACTATAGTACAGGTAGTCCTCGAGTTACAGCAGTTCATTTAGTGACCATTCCAAGTTACGGCGGTATTGAAAAACCTGACTTATGGTTGTTTTTCACACTGACAACTGTTGCAAGCATCCCCGTGGTCACGATAAAAATTCAGACGCTTAGCAACTGACTCATCTTTACGACGGTTGCAGTCAGGGGTGGTATTCACTTACTCTCCCTACCGGTTAGCAAATCTGAGCGCACGGGCCCCGTCCACGCATGCACTCGGCCTTCCGGGCATGCGCTTTGATCCCGCGTGCGGCTTGCACAGATGTGCGCGGCTTTAGAAAGTGCCTAAATAGGACGGCATAGAGCCTGGGGTGGAGGTGGGTGGGCCCACCTGCGATTTCCACTACTGGGTCGGGTGAACCGGTCCGAACCGGCTGAATACCACTTCTGGTTGCAATGTTCCAGAGTCATGTGATCACCTCTTGCCACCTTCTGACAAGCAAAGGATTGACTTAACTACCATATAACTAATTTAATAACTGCAGTGGTTCCCTTAACAACTGTGATAAGAGAAGTCGTAAAAAAAGGGACAAAACTCACTTAACAAATGTCTCACTTAGCAACAGAAATTTTGGGCTCAATTATGGTTGTAAGTAGAGGACCACCAGTACAGCAATAAGATTTGTGGGTCCCCTAGGGTGGCAGTATTAAACCTTGTACTGCCGGTGTAGGTATTAAGATTTTTTTTTAAAGCGGTATAAGTAGTCCTTGATTTGCGACCCTAATTGAGGCCAAAGTTTCTGTTCCTAAGCAGGATATTTGTTAAGCCAGTTTTGTCCCAGTTTTACGACCTTTCCTGTCATAGTTGTTAAATGAACCGCTGCAGTTGTGAAGTCAGCAGCATAGTTGTTAACGGAATCTTTCCGTCCCCTTTGTCTTTGCTCATCGGGAAGTCACAAAAGGGATCACATGACACACACACACACACACACATACACCCCACACACTGCAACTATCGTAAATACATGCCAGCTGCCAAGCACCTGAATTTTAATCACATGACCCGGGGGATGCTGCAACCGTCATGTGAAAAATGGTCATAAGTCACGTTTTTCAGTGCAGTCGTAACTTGGAACAGTCACTAAAGTAATGGCTGTAAGTTCCTTGATGTAAGATGTGTAAGATAACACAAAAAGGACTCAGATCCTGCCTAGACTTGCACGTTGCTCCTCCATATTAATGCAAACACTACATATTAATAAGCGTGTTTAACATGGTTGTCAAAGCAGGAGATCAGGACTTTCTTTCTTTCTTTCCAAAACTCATTTGATTAAAAACAAACATCCAGTTTGGAATATGGTACAAAAGGAGAACAGCAAAATGAACGCGAAGAAGCTGCATATCCTTCAGAATTAGGATCTCCAATATCTTGCAGCACTCACATCTTTCACCAAATTATATCACAGCAACATTTGAAGAAAGGTACTTGGCTTTCAGATCTGAATAGCCTGAAGTTACAATCGAGAAAAAGAATCGGGCTATCTAAATTGGCAATTCAGTCTTTAGATTCAAAATACGATGAAATCCGAACAACATTAGCGAAAGAGAGGCCTCAAAAAAAAAGGGGGGGGGGGACTCTAAAAACACTTAAGGGAAAATATATTTGGCAGGATTGTTTAAAATTAATTTGTATTCCATGATCTTTAATTACTAATGAGCATTTCAGAGAACAAAACAAAACAAAAATTACCCCACGGAAACATACTCTCTCCCATTCAATTAAATTGCAAGTAAACTAACAATAGCGATGCTTGATGTTATTCTGGGCAATCCTCAAACGCAACCCCAGGAACTAACTTATCCCCTGTTGTTCCAAGGGAAACAGAAGCACTGAAAACGGGGGTTTAATGTTGTGGTTCCCAAACTGTGACACCACAACAAACCCATAGGGGCACAGTGGGATTACCTTACTATGTAATAAACAAAACAGCGAGTGACGTCACTGCAGCGCCCCAGGGCATCACTGCACACAGTTTGACAAACACTAGTGGCACTGCCAGCTAAGACTGTGACCCAAGTTTGAAATCTCAGACTTAACGTAGGTGGGTATTGTTTAGTCGCTAAGTCATGTCCAACTCTTCCCAACTCATTACTAAAGTAGTTAACGCTCAAGGGCTGAAGAGGTTACCCAGTTTGGGTAATGAAATGTCTGTTCTGACCTAGGCTTCCTGAGACAGTAAAAATCACACGCTTAGTCCCAAGCACACTCTTTTTATTTAAGCGGCTGTCAATTATGTTCATTCACAGCCCGTAATAAGACACAAACAGTCTGTGAAGAGTCCGACAGAAGTCTGCCACAGTCTTTCAGGATAAGGCTGATAAGCACCCACCTTTAGCTCCCTTGGAACGCAGCCAAAGACCTAATTGCCAATTAGTTTTACAAGGCCAAACGGAGCACAGAGTCAAACGGAGCGTCGCAGAGTTTGAACAGACCAGAATGAACAAAATTGCTTCCTGCAAAGGCTCAAGTGCCTTTGCTCCTCTTTTATGTCTTATGGGTGGGGTCAATCATCTCCAAGTCTTACTCCCGAGTCGCCCCTTTTGTCTTAACTGTTCTTGCCTTTTGGCAGCTCTGTGCATGCGCGCACTGGGAACAGGCTCTCCCTGTTCCTCTGCCTCGTTGATATCAGACTCCAGAGGCCGCACACAACACCCAGATGGCCCTGGCCCCCTCTCTGCCTCCGATGCAGAGCCTCGTCTGAGCCTTCCCCAGACTCCAGAACTGACCCATGTTCCTCCCCAACATCCTCACTGTCTGACTCTGCTGCCACTCTGACTGGCCCCGCCCCCATCTATTCTCTGCCTCCCAAGTCCCAGCTGATCGGGAAGAAATGGGGATTTTGCAGTAACCTTCCCCTGGAGTGGGGAGGAAATAGGGATTTTAGAGTATCCTTCCCTTGCCATGCCTACCAAGCCACACCCACAGAACCGGTAGTAAAAAAAAATGAATCCCACAACTGGTCCAGATGTAGGGATGAAGTAAAGTAGCTGGGCTGGGCAACTATGGCCCTTTAATGATTTCTGTGAGTTGAACCATAAGTAAGTTCAAAATGGCACAGAGACCAAAACCCCATACCAAAAATCTGGATATACAAACACTTTCCTACAGAAATGTGTCTGCAATTATATAAAAATGGCTGCGTATGTGTGTGCATGTTCCAGCATAACTCTGGAACGCCTCGAGCAATTTCAACCAAACTTGGTACATAGATAACTTACTCTCTGGAAAGAAAAAATACTGCAGGGCTAAGACACCCCTAGCACACCTCGGGATATGTGTTCTGTTAAGATACAGCTTGTTGTGCCTTAAAATGGTTTCTACTGCACTGCACTGTTTCTACTATACAGTGCAGTGGAGTTGCCATGGTAATGGCTTCACAGTACTTCACAAGGGAGCTCCCTCTGGTAAGGGGGAAAATCCAACATTAGAAATTATGTTTGGTCCCAATATTTTCCCCCTATAAATAAATACCCGGGCAATGGCGTGTTATCAGCTAGTCATCCATAAATATACAAAGCTGCATACAATAAGACTAAAGGATAATGAGGGCCATCAACATAAATGTAAATACCATGTCAAAACTATTTTCTAAATTTTAAAAAAGGTTTATTACTATAATTTATATACTCCAAGGAACTATTCCCTGACTAAATTGCTTTGCCAATGGACCCAATGAGAACTAAGTTTATTTTAATATTCAGGGAAAAAAATTTTTCATATAAAAAACGGCCTAAAAAATAAAAATAAATCCAAAGCAATATTTCATATAAGGCAGGGTATCAAATCTTAGCCCACGGGCCGGATGCATCATGCACAACCACACTCACACCCAGTTTAGCGAAGGGAAGGAATCATGATATGTCACGTGACGATAACATGACGAGTTTGACACCCCTGTTATAAGGGGTGTCCAACCATGGCAACTTTAAGACTTATGGACTTCAATTCCCAGAATTCCTCAGCCAGCGTTCTGGGAATTGAAGTCTACAGGTCTTAAAGTTGCCAAGGTTGGACATCCATGCTGTAGCTGGTTGTCTGTTCTGTCCATACCTGTATGTGGACAACCACACAATCTGAAGTAAATTCTCACAAATTTTCTTGCAACGACAGAACACAAGAGCCAGCTCCTTCGCCTAGCTCAGAGGTGGGGAATGATGGCTCCTTTGTAACGTGTGGACTTCATCTTCCAGAATTCCACGTCATAAAAGGGCCATCGTTTTCCACCCCTGGCCCAGCTACTCTATTTCATGCCTACATCTACACCGATAGTGTCATCCCAGGTCCCAATCACGTAACCTATAGCTAGAGGCACTTTCACATTCTCTCCATCTGAGGTGATACATGCCATCATCTGCCAGCAGTGCCACCCTAGATTCTATGTAGGACAAACATCCCAGATGTTGTGCAAGACCATTAACCAGTTCGACATCAGATGCAAAATAGGAACCGAGTTAAAGCAGCATTTTTAATCTCCCAGGACGTTTCAACACAGATTTCTGAATGGCAGTTTTGGAAGAAAGGAACATTTTGCAGTACAACTGAAGGGGGAACCGCACGAGTTTACATATCAAACAGGTTTCAAGCTATCTCAGAAGGATTTAATAACACAATAAGCTCTTAATACTTTACCAGTGTTAACTGATAAGTGTGCATCTAATGAAGTGAACATCAGCTCATGCCCTGAATAAAATAATCTCAGAAAATGCTACCAGATTTTCTGAATCTTGGCTACCAAGACTAGTAGCACAGTGCTTTCAACCATGGCAAGTTCAAGAGAGATGGACTTTCCATAAAGGAGAATATTTATAGCTCAGGGTTGAAATGAGGGGTCCTTGGCACTCTCTGAGCTTGGTTGTGTTCCTGCAGATGGTTCATTACCCCAAAACTGGGTAACACAATGAGAGTTGATGAACTTCAACTCCCAGGATGTCCTAGCCAGCCGTAGCACCCGTCCGAAAGTTGAGAAACACTGGCCTAATATGACTCTCCTCCTCTAACAGCTCCCTAATCAAGTTCTTTAACCAGGCACATGTTTATAAACGCCTTGTCACTTGCATTATAAGCATCTATCCAAGACGTTTCAAGGACACACTGAGACATTGCTACCACACTGACAAAAGAAAATTCTTAGTGAGTTAAAATTGGTATTAAATGATAAGACAAATCAGAGACAGACAAGGGATTTATTTCTATCTTCTTCTCACTGTATTTCAATGAATAGTATGAATGTTGTACAACAGGGGTGTCAAACTCAGGGCCCAGGGACCGGATCCAGCCTGTGGGGTGCTTAGATCTGGCTCATGGGGACGCCCTGGAAACAGCAAAGGACTGGCCCATGGCGCCTCTGCCAGCAAAAACAGAGCTTAGGAGGGCTGCACACGGCTTTTCTGTGCTCTGTTTTCACTGGCAGAGGGTTGCAGGAGGCCGTCGCAGCTGAAAACGGAGCTCAGGAGCCCGGTTTCGCCCTCATCGAGGAACTGAGTCAAAAGCTGGGTCTGCCTAGCAACAGGGGTGTGGCTTAACAGCTTTACCAGACTCAGTCCTCGAGATGAGTGGATGAAGGTTAACCCAGCCTGGATGCTGCCTCCACCACTAGGGAGAAGCCAAGTCTTCACGACAAAGTAAAAAGAATTCCCACCCACTCTCAAATGATGGGAAGCATTGCACATGATCTGCTGGTAAAGACTCAATAGAAGCTAAAAGGTAGTTGTTATAGTATTGTCATTGTACAAAATAAATACAACGAAATTGGTGTTGTTTTTGTTTTCCTAAAAGACACTCAGGTACAGAGAGTCCTTAGGACCACAAAATATCTGTTGCTAAGCGAGACAATATTAAGTGAGTTTTGCTCCACTTTACGACCTTTCCTGCCACAGATGTTAAGTGAATCGCTGCTTCTGTTAAGTTGGTAACACGGTTGTTAAGCAAATCTGGCATCCCCCGTTGACTTTGCTTGTCAGAAGGCCGCAAAGGGGGAAATCACGTGACCCTGGGACACCGCCAGCAAAGTCAGTGGAGAAGCCAGGTTCACATAGCCAATGCAAAACTTAATCACTACAGTTATTCACTTAACAACTGGGGCAAGGAAGGTCGTAAAATGGGGCAAAACTCACTTCACTATCTTGGTTAGCAACCGAGAATTTGGGCTCAATTGTGATACTAAGTCGAGGGGGGTACCCATATTCTGCTTTTTGTGCGTCCGTCAATCAATTTACCTTTTCCATCAAGGCAGTGCTGAGCTTCAAAAACAAACAAACAAACAAATGAAGCCATTATACAGTGCAAGATTTGGTGTCCCGGTGTCGGGGTCAGCCTGTGCTAGATCTTTAAGCATTAGCTCAGAAACAGATTCAGCCTTCATTTTACACTGGCTATGAGCCAGTTCCAAGCAGCTGTAGAGTAGCTAACAGACAAATGAAAATAGACCAGATCTTGTGGCAGAGGACAAATTTCTCTGCATAAGAAACCAGAAATTCAGAAGTCAAGTAATTTGGCAATGAGGCTTTAACCATTTTGGCCATTTATTTTTGTACAAGAAGCTACTTGGGGAAAATTACAGCCAAATTGTTATTGAAGAAACGATACAGAAAACCCCTAGACAATTAAAAGTAAGATAAGCTTAATCATTTTGTAACTGAGATGCAATTGATGGTTATTAAGCAATTTTACTGATAAAAGAAAATTAATTTGAAATTGGAATATGAAACCCTGCCAATCCATAACAAGGCCCTCGCTGACATTTCCAGACAGAACATCACAGAAGAGAAGAGCAAGAAACAGGATTAGGAGATTGGAGGCTAAAACAATACAATACAATACAATAGTAGAGTTGGAAGGGACCTTGGAGGTCTTCTAGTCCAACCCCCTGCCTAGGCAGGAAACCCTATACCGTATGGTATAACATATCATATAACATATGAAGAACAGTTGCAGGAACTGGATATGTCTAGTTTAATGAAAAGAAGGACTAGGGGAGACATGATAGCAGTCTTCCAATATCTCAGGGGTTGCCACGAAGAAGAGGGAGTCAAACTATTCTCCAAAGCACCTGAGGGCAGGACAAGAAGCAATGGATGGAAACTAATCAAGGAGAGAAGCAACCTAGAACTAAGGAGAAATTTCCTGACAGTGAGAACAAACAAAGTGGAACAACGTACGCACTGGCCAACAAGCATGCACTGGCCAGCTGACTTCGGCCTTCTTTTGAGGCAGTTTTTTGCCCTCCGGAGGCTTCCCTGAAGCCTCCAAAGTGTGAAAAACCGGCCCTATGGGCAAACCAGAACTTCAGGAACAGACTTCCAGTTTGCTCAGAGACCGTTTTTCGCCCTCCAGAGCCTTCAGGCGGCTTCCCTAAAGGTTCCGAAGGGCGAAAACCAGCCCTAAGGGCAAATCGGAAGTCACTTTCCGTTTGCTCGTAGGGCCGTTTATTGCCCTCCGGAGACCTCAGGGAAGCCTAAAGCCCCTGGGGTCAAAAATCGGCCCTATGGGGAACCCAGAAGTTCAGGAATGGTTACTTCCAGTATATCCGTAGAGCCAATTATTGACCTCCGGAGCCTTCAGGGACTTTCAGGAGACTTCCCTGAAGGCTCTGGAGGACAAAAACCGCCCCTACAAGCAAACCGGAAGTGACTTCAAGTTTGTCTGTAGGTCTGTATTTCACCCTCCGGAGCCTTCAGGGAAGCCTCCTGGAGGCTTCAGAGGTTGAAAATTGGCCCTACGGAGAAACCATTCCCAAACTTCCGGGTTCCCTGTAGGTCTATTTTTTGCCCTCTGGAAGCTTCAGGGAAGCACTTGAGGCCTCCGGAGGGCATCCGGGGGGGCGGGGAGGCTGCTTTTGCCCTCCCCAGGCTCCTAGAAAGTCTCTGGAGCTTGGGGAAGGCAAAAAAATGCAGCAAAAGCGGTGTGTGTTGCTGATCGCGGACATGCGCGCACGCTGGGGGTTGCACATAGCATTATGGGTGTGGCATGCCACCGCATGACCCCCTGTGCTTCCCCCTCTTTTGGCACGGCAGCCAAAAAAGTTTTGCCATCACTGATATAGGGTGTCCTACCTAAGAAGGGGGTTGGACTAGAAGACCTCCAATGTCCCTTCCAATTCTGTCATTCTATAAAAGAAAGGCCTCTTCCAAAGCTTGTATCTCTCACTCCGGGTTTTGATGGCCTTTTGGTGACTATTGGCTCAGCAATTAGCAATTTGAATTTCTGCTCGTCTATGCAAAACGCAGTTTAACACGTTACTTTTAAAGTGAAGTTTGTTTTTGCAGTCTGAAAAAAAGAAGCAGCACCAGTTGTAGATTTCACAAAAAGCAGTGTGTCCATATTTTAAACCAACAAAATATCTTGAGATCACAAAGGTGCCTTTTCAAGACGCAAATGGGCTTTTCTGGTTTTTCTTTGAAGACGTTTTTCTTCTCATCAAAGAGGCTTCTCCAACTCCCTATCTTGGGATAGTATTCATTCTTGGGATAAATTCATTCTTCAGCGTTTATTATAAAATGTATGGACTATAAGAAGAAACATTATTATGCTACGATTTTGCCACGCAGGAATCAGACTGAAGAATTCAACAACTGAAGAAGTCTAGAATTTTTTTTTTCCTGAATAATTAAGTTTCTTCAGGACGTTTTCACTCTTCTAGGGGAAAGAGCTCATCTGATTACAAGGAAAAGCCATAAATGTCTTCATTCCCTACGGTTAACTTGAATGGAAAAGGAATTGATCCCCGAAAGTAATTTAAGTGAGCTCTCAAAATAATGAAATTACACACTACGTTATATTTCTTACTTGACTGCCAGAGAAAAATAATTATACGCTCGTGAAAACTGAACTCAACTCAATTGCAGGGTTTGATGGGATTCACGAATTACGTTCTTGCCCATGCCTGCTCAAATCCTGTTTACTGCAATTAATCACTTTTTTTTAATTAGTTAAAAGATTGCAGGCCTTTATGAAGCGCCCGATCGTCTTCATTTGATTTACTAAAAATAATAAAAAATAAAAAATAGACGACCTAATCTGGCCTTTGTAAAAGAACGTTCAAACCAATTAACTTTCTTTTGTTATCCAGATACACAACAACAGTCTATTATGCCCAGATAAATCACACTGAGACCCAAACAAGGCGTTACTAAGAGTCAAAGAGTAAGATTCCAAAATCTTAACGTTTGCATGGAATGATCAGTGTGACACCAATCAGTAAGAAAGAAGGAATAGAGCAGTGATGGATACGCTTTTTGCCAACACCCATAATGCCGCTGCCCCCCCTTGTACATGCCCTGAAGCCTCCTGGGACCAAAAATGGGCCACGGGGGGGGAGGGCACACCCCCTATGCCCCCCGCGCCCCGTGCATTCACACATGACAACCCCCTCGCACGCATGGATGCATGTCTCCCGCATGTGCGACAGAGACCCCCAAAAATCAGCTGGCCGGCAGGAGGTGCACACCATGCGCGGTGGAGATGAGCTGGGCGGCCACAGAGAGGGCTCCCCATGCCACATGGGCCATAGGTTTCCATCATGGGAATAGAGAATCCTCTGATAGCCTCTCGGGACTAATCCAGACCATGGACTACTTGCTACTTAAGAGTACAGGTAGTCCTCGACTTACAAAAGTTCATTGAGTGACCGTTCAAAGTTACAATAGCACTGAAAAATGTGACTTAGGAATGTGTTTCGCAGTTACAATCTTTGCAGCATCCCCACGACCATGTGATCAAAATTCAGGCCCTTGGCAACTGACTCCTATTTATGACGGTTGCTGTGTCCCGGGGTCACGTGATCAACTCTTGCGACCTTCTGACAATTGAAGTCCACAAATCTTAAAATTCCCAAGTTTGGACACCCCTGTCCTAGGGTTTCCCAACCTTGGCAACTTTAAGACGCGTGGACTTCAACTCCCAGAATTCCCCAGCCAATATGCTGAGTTGCTACACTTGGGTCTTATACCAAATGAGTCAAAATACTGTAAATCATTTTCTTGATTGAGAAAAGATTTGTAGGGATACTAGATTAATGGTAAACTATATAATATAGATAGCCCTCTACTTACAACAGTTCATTTAGTGATTGAATTTACAACAGCACTGAAAAAGAAATGATTATGATCAATTTTTCACACTTATCACTGTTGTAAGAATATCCCCGTGGCCATGGGATCAAAATTTGGACAATTGACTCGTATTTATGATTCGCATTATGCAATGTCCCAGGGTCGTGTGACCTTATGAAAATCAAAGTCAACCAGATTAACAACTGTGTTACTTACTTAACTGCACTGATTCACTTAACAAATGTGGCAAAAAAAGGTTGTAAAATGGGACAAAATTCTATTGATAAATGTCTGACAGTAACAGAAATTTTGGGCTCAATTGTGGTCATAAATCGAGGACTGTACAGTTTAAAGAGCATGATTGCTAATCCGTTACACAAAGTTAACTTGGGAGCAATTCTCCACCTCTACTTTCTGTCATCAAACATTAGCAATAGAGCTTAAGACTTATATACCGCTTCACAGTACTTTACAGCCCCCTCTTAAGCGGTTTACAGAGTCATCATATCATCCCCACAACAATCTGGGTCATTTTACGAACCTCGGAAGGATGGAAGGCTGAGTCAACCTTCAGTCGGTCAGGATTGAACTGCAGACAGCCGGCAGTCAGCAGAAGTAGCCTGCAGTACTCCATTCTGACCACTTTGCCACCACGGCTCATTGATTAACATTTAAAGCATGACTATCCAACAGTGAACAAACTAGCAAAACAGGTAGTCTTCGACTTACGACCAGAATGGAGCCCAACATTTCTGTTGCTAAGCGAAACAGTGTATTTGTCCCATCTTATGACTTTTTTTCTTGCCAGAGTTGTTAAATGAATCACTGCAGTTGTTAAGTTAGCAACACAGCTGTTAAGTGAATCTGGTTTCCCCACTGACTTTGGTTATAAGAAGATCACCAAAAGGGATCACATGACCCCCGGGACACTGCAACCGTCATAAATATGAATCAGTTGCACAAACTTCCAAATTTTGATCCCTTGGCCACGGGGATGCTGCGATGGTCGTAAATGTGAAAAATGTCACTTTTTTCAGTGCTGCTGTAACTGTGAACCGCTAAACAAACCATCGTAAGTCGAGGACACCAGTACGTCCATTTTTATTTTTATTTTTTTTGGGCAAACCTGGGAAGTTCAAGTGAAAGTCAGGAACATGGGTTTTTTTTTCCTAATACCGAGTTCTGCTTTGGCTCACTTGTCTCATAAGATGAAGAATACACACCTAATAAAAAGTTTACTTTTCATCAACAGCCACTAGGACCTGTCAATGAAATATTGAATTCTACAATAGCAGCTTAAACATAAATATCAATTTGGACACGCTTCTCAGTAGCAATCTGGATGATTTTACACCATGAATCATACAGTCCCACAACCCGCCAATCTGGTTAAACGACATAAGAAGAAAAATGTTGAGCCAATGCAGCCCTTCATTTGCCTAAAGGAAAGATATTCTGCACAGAAGAAGCATGTAGCAAAAAGGGGAAGCTTCATTTCATTTTAAATGTAAACAAAATTATGGCGTGAAATTATGCAGCAGTAATAAGATGCAACCACTGTGAGAAAGTTAACGATTTACAAAACAGAGGGAGCCCTCGACTTAACAACCACAATCGAGCCCAATGTTTCTGTGGTTAAGTGAGAGATTTGTTAAGTGACTTTTGACCATTTTGCAGCCTTTTTTTTTTTGCCACCGCTAAGTGAATCACTGCAGTTGTTAAGTTAGTCACACGGTTGTTAAGTGAATTTGACTTCTTCCCTGACGGTCAGAAGGTTCCAAAAGAGGATCACATGGCCCCAGGACCACCATAAATAGGAGCCAATTGCCAGGCATCCAAATTTTGAATCATGTGACCATGGGGATGCTGCAACAATCATAAGGGCAAGTTGTAACGTCAGTTTTTTTCAGTCCTATTGTAACTTCGGACAGTCACTCAATGAATTATTTTAAGTTGAGGACTATCTGTATCACACAGGTCAGGAGGGCTGAGAAGATACCTGCAGACCCCTCACATACTAGACATAAACTGTTTTTGGCAGCAGCCGCCAAAAAAGCCAACACAGGTCTAGGCTGCATCAACAGAGGGAGAGAATCAAGATCACGGGAAGTGTTAATACCACTTTATAAGGCCTTGGTAAGGCCACACTTGGAATACTGTGTTCAGTTTTGGTCACCACGATGTAGAAAAGATGTGGAGACTCTAGAAAGAGTGCAGAGAAGAGCAACAAAGAGGATTAGGGGACTGGAGGGTAAAACATATGAAGAATGTCTACTTGAATGAAAAGAAGGACTAGGGGAGACAGGATAGCAGTCTTCCAATATCTCAGGGGTTTCCATAAAGAAGAGGGAGTCAAGCTATTTTCCAAGGCACCAGAGGGTAGGACAAGAAGCAATGGGTGGAAACTAATCAAGGAGAGAAGCAATTTAGAACTGAGGAGAAACTTCCTGACAGTTAGAACAATTAATCAGTAGAACAGAAGTTGCCTCCAGAAGTTGTGAATGTCCCAACACTGGAAGTCTTTAAGAAGATGTTGGATAGCCATTTATCTGAAACGGTATAGGGTTTCCTGCCTAGGCAGGGGGTTGGACTAGAAGACCTCCAAGGTCCCTTCCAACTCTGCTATTGTATTGAATTGTATTGTTTCAACTCCTCCCCTCGGGATGGCGCTATAAGGCACTGCTTGCCAAAACAATTACACAGTTTTTTCCCCTCCTGCCATCGTTCTACTGTAAATCTAACTCTCACAGCGCTGCTTACTAATGTCTGTGTGTATTTACCCAAGTAGTATGGCTAAAGCATTATTATTATCTTCTTTACTCTCCCCTGTTATTGGTATTATGATGATGATTATCATTATTTGGTCGCTTTGTATGTACATGCTTCGACACTGGAGACAAATTCCTTGTTTGTCTAATCACACTTGGCCAAATAAAATGCAGGGAGTCCTCAACTTACAGCAGTTCATTTAGTGATCGAAGCTACAATGGCACTGAAAAAAGTGACATGGCCATTTTTTTACACTTATGACTGGTTGCAGCATCCCCATGGGGGATTTACATTTACGAAATTTACATTTGACAAGTGATTGATATTCGTGACAGTTGCACTATTCCGGGGTCATGTGACCATCCTTTGCAATCTTCTGACAAGCAAAATCAATGGGGGGTGGGGAGCCAGATTCACTTAACAACCGTGTGGCTAATTTAAGAACTGCAGGGATTTGCTTCACAAATGTGGCAAGGAAAGTCGCAAAATAGGGCAAAGCTCCCTTCACAAATTTCTCACTGAGCGACACAAATTCTGGGCTCAATTGTGGTCGTTAAATTGAGGACCACCTATATTCAATATTGCCTTTGAGATTAACAGATTAACAGATTTGGAAGGGACACTGTACTGTAGGTCTTCCAGTCCAACACTCCGTCCAAGCAGGAGACCCTACACCATTTCTGACCAATGGCAGTTTGATCTCTTCTTAAAAGCCTCCAGTGATGAAGCTCCCACAACTTCCGAAGGCAACTTCTGTTCCATGGGTTGATGGTTCTCACTGTCAGAAAATGTCTCCGTATTTCCAGGTTGAATCTCTCCTTGGTTAGTTTCCATCCATTCTTCCTTGTCTGGCCTTCAGGTGCCTTGGAAAATAGCCTGACCCCCTTCCTCTCTATGGCAGTTCCTCAAATATTGAAAGACGGCTATTGTGTCTCCCCTGGTCCTTCTCTTCACTAGACTAGCCATGCCCAGTTCCTGCAACCATTCATCGTAGGTTTTAGCCTCCAGGCCCCTAATCATCTTTGTTGCTCTTCTCTGCACTTTTTCTAGAGTCTCCTCTTTTGTATAGTGTAGTGACCAAAACTACTAAAGCAGTACTCTAGGTGTGGTCTTACTAAGGCGGTGTTAGTACCTCCCTTGATCTTGATTGTATCCCTTTGTTAATGGAATTTAGGATTGCATTGGCTTTTTTGGCTGCCACCGCACACTGCTAGCTCATGTTTACCTGGTTGTCCACTAAGACTTCAAGATCCCTCTCCCAGTTCCTGCTATTAAGCCTGGTTTCACCCAGTTTATTTGTGTACTTTTGGGGGGGGTTCTTGCCTAAGTGTAGGACTTTACTTTTCTCTACATTGAATTTCATTTTGTTAGATGGCGTCTGTCCGATCAAGGGATTGAGGAAAGTCACTAGATGGGAAGGAGCGGCCCTGACAGCAAGGCACAAAACCTCACACTGTCCCACTAATCCCCTTCATTAAGCAGGTGCCTCCGTTGTAGCAACTCCAGAGCTCAGAGGCAGCTCTTTTCTGGAAGGAAGGGAGAAACCCAGAAGGCTATTGCGGCTTTGCCTCCTCCTCCTCCTCCTCTTCTCAAGCAAATCTAAAAACCAGTCATACTGGCTTTCTTCCTCTGCCTTGGGAAGCAAAGGAGCCATTTGGAGGTAGACCAGAGAGAAAAAACCAGCCCTTAAAACAGTGTTTCTCAAACTTGGCGACTTTAAGTCCTGTGGACTTCAATTCCCAGAATTCCCCAGCCAGCTATGCTGGCTGGGGGATTCTGGGAGTTGAAGTCCACAGGACTTAAAGTCGCCAAGTTTGAGAAACACTGCCTTAAAAGGAAGGAAGGGGATTGGCAGGGGGAAATCGCAGCAGCCGTGAGAAGTGTTAAACTTTTATTCTTTTTTAAAATCCATTTTTCCCCAGAATTTTTCATAAGATGCTTTCAGGAATGATCTCGCTCAGATTTCCCCCCTTTTGGTAACCCTGCAGATAAATGGATTTTAAGAGGTCCCAGAGGGTTACATCAAAGCATCAGGCACTTCCGTGAATTCTAAACATTGACTTTATACAGGTAGTCTTCGACTTACGGTGATTCACTTAGTGACCGTTCAAAGTTAGAACAGCACTGGGGGGGAAATGACTTACCACCACTTTTCACAATTAAGACCGTTGCAGCATCCCCGTGGTCATGTGATCAAAATTCAAAATACGCTGGGTAACTGACTCATATTTATGACGGTCGCAGTGACCTGGAGGGGGGGGTGTCACCCAATCCCCTTTTGAGACCTTCTAACAAGCAAAGTCAATGGGGAAGTCAGATTCTCCTAACAACTTAACAACTGCAATGATTTATTTAACAACCGTGGCAAGAAAGGTTATAAAATGAGGCAAAACCTACTTAACTAAAGATCTCACTTAGCAACATAAATTTGGGGCTCGATCACTTTTTGCAACTTTCTGACAAGCAAAGTCACTGAGGAGGACAGATTCTCTTCACAACCGTGTTGCTAACTTAACAAATGCAATGATTCGTTTAACAACTGTGGCAAGAACGGTCATAAAATGGGGCAAAATTCACTTTAAAATGTCTCACAACAACAGAAATATTGGGCTCAACTAAGGTCGTACGTCGAGGACTATCTGAACACCGGGAGGATGCCCACTATAGATATCAATGACATTTTGGGAAAAAAGCAACAAGAAAAAGAAAAGCCAATTAAGAGATTTTCAATGCAGGAGTCAAATTTAAGTAGTTAATACTGGAAAAGAATCCAAAAGGAAGCAGTAGAACAGGGGTGTCCAAACTTGGCAACTTTAAGACTTGTGGACTTCAACTCCCAGAATTCCCCAGCCAGCATGGCTGGCTGGGGAATTCTGGAAGTTGAAGTCCACAAGTCTTAAAGTTGCCAAGTTTGGACACCCCTGCAGTAGAAGCAGCAATTGTTCACTAACACTAAGTAGCAGCTAAGAATTTGAATATGAAAGTCAACACTGGAAAAAGTGTTATAAAATTACAGGTGAAAAACAAGCAGATACATATTTATAGTCCATGAAACTAGCTTACATATCCTTCATCGTGTGAAAACCTTACGTAAGTGACGCTCCTCTTTTTCCTTTTAACGATCTTTCATGAACTTTCGGTTAAAACCATTGAAATTAGCAAGGTCGCACCATATGACAACTGCTTCAGTGACTTACAAGTATTTTGAAAGATGCTTTCTAGTAAACTGTGTATCTATTAGAAGAAAGGGGATACTTAAGGCAAGGCTTAAAATTTTAGAAAAGCCCAGGAGTGAAATAATGACAAGATAAGATTGTGTCACTTTTTCTCCGGTGGCAAATACATTTGATAAATAAACAAAAGAAATAAATTTTCAGTATTTGGTGAACCTAGGTAATTGTCGGTATCTAAAACTCTCAAGCACCCCCCATCATAATCACACGCCAATTACAAAAGTTTGTTGCTGTAAAATAAAATAAAAAAGTAACTTTTTGCAAAGTACATAATTTATTTATTCATCTAATTTATATTCCGCCCCCCCATCTTACAAGAAGAAGTGTTTCTGGGCAGCACACAAGGCTAAAACACTAAATATATAAAAACATCACCTACAATGAGAAATAAAACATCAGAAAATAGCTAAAATTAATAGGCGAAGGGATGCTTAATAACAATTCACCCATCCCCTGGGATCTCCAGGCCTGGTGGCATAACCAGGCCTTAAGGGACCTTGGGAAGTTTAGAAGTGTTGAAGCGATCCTCACCTCGAGGGAAGATTTCTTGTGTCATTTTTTTTTCCAGAGAAGACAGACCTTTTTGCGATTGAATGTGTAAAAAAAACTGTTTTCACTCCTTATTTTCTAATGCCGAGATCGATATGGCTGTATTTAAATGTTAGTTCATCCTTCGCCTGGCTCCTATTTAAATTGATTGAAGGGTGTGAAATGACATTAAGTGTTCCTACTAAAGAGATGCTTGTCATATTAATAAGTAAGTGTGGCTGCTGTTTAGATCTCAACAGCTGCTCTCAGGAACAAAAGGAACAATGGTGAATCAGGAATCACAGTAGCCGCAAAGCGATTAGAAGAGGGACCATCTAGGAAATACAAACAGCATTAGAGCCATCGGATAATCCGTTTAAGGGAGAAATATTGAAAGTGTGAATAGGTAGAACATTTAGAGTAGGGCAAAAACTGATTACAAGAGACAGTAAAAAGATCAGCGTCTGGTAACATCAAGAGTTAAGTGATATTAAATAACATTTAAAAAAGAGCTATGGCCACCAGAAACCCAGGCCAAATACAGATAGCAATAGCACTTAAGACTTATATACTGCTTTACAACTGTAAGCAGTTTACAGAGTCAGCCTATTGCCCCTAACAATTTGGGTCTTCATTTCACCCACCTTGGAAGGATGGAAAGCTGAGTCAACCTTGAGCCTGATGAGATTCGAACTGCCAAATTGCAGGCAGTCGGCAGGCAGCAGAAGTAGCCTGCAGTACTGCACTCTAACCACTGCGCCACCACGGCTCATAGGTAGTCCTTGACCTATGGCAATTGAGCTCAACGTTTCTGTTGCTAAGTCAGGCATTTATTAAGGGAGTTTTGCCCCATTTAACGAGCTTTCCTGCCCAGCTGATAAGTGAGTTGTTAAGCGAATCTGACTTCCCCGTTGACTTTTGCTTGTCAGAAGGTCGCCAAAGGGGATCACGTGACCCTGGGACACTGCAACCGTTATAAATATGAATCAATTGCCAAGCGTCTGAATTTTGATCACGCGACCGTGGCAATGCCGCAACAATCGTAAGCTGCGAAAAACAGCCGTAAGTCACTTTTGTCAGTGCTGCTGTAACTGTGAACGGTCGCTAAATGAATTGTTGTAAGTCGAGGACTACCTGTTCACTGTAGAGACTTTTAGAGGGAACGGGTAAGACAAAAATACGGAAGAATAATAAGGGAACAAAAGTTTTTCTTTTCCTCACAGCAAGACAAGGAATGCCGTCCAAAGTTCGGTGGTGCTAGAATGCATTTCTGTTCCAAAGCATTCCTCGGGGATTTTTTTATCTTTATTTTTTAAATCAATCCTGCAGCGCATTTGACAGCTTGAATATGCCTGGAATGACCGTTGGCTTACCTGAATGGTCGTTCTCTAGGCGCTGCAGGAGTGTCCAAGCATAGGGGACATACCCAAGCTCTGAAGTCCCAGGGTGGGAAGAAGGAATGTCCTGGTTAGCAGGAGCCACAAGGACCCGCTGTAAGACCCTCCTTTCAAATGAAGCCTCTGCAGAGGCAAAGGAGTCCAGTCTGTAATTCCGAATGAACGGTGACGGCGAGGACCAGGTAGCCGCCCTGCAGATCTCTTCAATAGGCGCTTGAGTAGCCCAAGCGGCCGTAATCGCGGCGCTCCTCATGGAGTGTGCGGTGATACGAAGAGGAACAGGTCTGGATTGTTGCTCGTAAGCCAGCTTAATGCAAGCGCGCAGCCAACGTCCTATGGTGGAAGATGATGCCTTCCTGCCCAGGGAGGTGGGCTGAAACGATACCCGCACAGCGCGGCACACATCCAATTTGTGCCAGTTGCGCTCCCTGGGATGACTGGGGTGCGGGCAGAAGTCGGGGAGAATGACCTCTTGCGTTCTGTGGAATAAGCTGTTAATTTTTGGTAGAAATGCTGGATCCAATCGCAGAATGACTCTGTCCGAATGTATCATACAAAGGTCCTCCCTAACTGATAGCGCAGCTAGTTCCGAAATTCTGGGCGCTGAGGTGATGGCTACGAGAAAGGTGGATTTGAACGACAAATGTCGTAGGCTAATAGAACAAATTGGTTCGAATGGTGGCGATATTAAGACCTGTAAGACAATCGCTAAGTCCCAAGTTGGGTAACGGTGTACCGTCGGAGAGTGTAGGTTGGTAGCCCCCTTTAGGAAACTGCGGACTCTTGGGTGTCTGTTGAGCAGTTGAGAATCGTCTCTAGACAAGATGGCCGCCAGGGCTGCTGTCTGTCTCCGAAAGGTGTTAGGGGGCAAGGCCCTTGTCCAACCCCTCCTGAGGAAGTCTAGGATTTGTGGGATCGTCGTTGCTGTGGCATTGATGTGATGGGACTGACACCAAGAGGAGAAGATAGCCCAAGCAGCATCACAGATCCGCACAGTGGAAGGTCGCCTGGATGCCTGGATGGTTTGAATGACCTTGTCAGAAAAACTGTCTTGCCTCAGGAGGTCCTCCTCAAGTGCCAAACGGCTAACTGAAGCCATTGAGGGTCCGGGTGAGGTATGGCCCCCTGGCTGAGGGAGATCTGCTCCTGAGGTATGTGCCAGTGCTTGGTCACTGACAGGCTGACAAGGTTGGCAAACCAGGACCTCCTTGGCTAGTGTGGGGCGACTAGCAGTACTTCAGCGCCCTCCAGTAAGATCTTCCTGATCACCTGAGGTATCAGTGGGAGGGGCAGGAATGCTTATAACAGTCTGGGAGGCCAGCGGCATCGAAGAGCGTCTGTCCTTCCGCGCCGGAGCATTCGAATCTTGAAAAGAACCGGGGGAGATGAGTGTTCTCGGGACTGGCAAACAGGTCTATTGTCGGAAGACCAAATCTCTGGGTCAGCAGGTAGAACAGAGATGGATGAAGTTGCCATTCCGAGTTGCTGATGGCCGTTCTGCTCAGCCAGTCTGCTGTCATTTTGTCCTCCCCCAAGATGTGGTCCGCTGTCAAGGACTCGAGGTGGTGCTCCGCCCATCGTCCTATGGCTTCCGCCTCCGACATCAGGGCCGTTGATCGAGTTCCTCCCTGGTGACTGACATAGGCCTTGGTGGCGATATTGCCCATCAGTATGAGGACATGGGAACCCTCGATGAACCGACGGAAGTGGCGCAGGGCTAATCTGGCAGCTCTGAGCTCCAGCCAGTTTATGTTGTGGGCGAGCTCTGCCTGCGACCATCTGCCCTGCGTCACATGTGTCTGTAGGTGGGCGCCCCAGTCGTACAAGCTGGCGTCTGTTGTTATGACCAGGCATTCTGGTTCCTTGAAGAGGGACCTCCTCATCAGCGCTGATTGCCACCACCCGAGCGACCGGAGCACCTTTGGGGGGGAACGCTGACCACCCTCTTGGAGTTGCTGGCCTTGCGCCGCTGAATGGGAAAAAGGAACCACTGAAGATTCCTTTCATGCAGCTGTGCCCAAGTCCCAGGAAGGGTACCTCTGCACCATGGGCGTTTAAGATTGGAGACCCCCTTGAGGAACCGCCTGACCATTGGATGGTGAGTCAGTGTCTGAGATTTACCGCACAGGAGTACCGATGAAATGGACAAGACCTGTCTCCTAATCGTGTTGGGAGCCAATCTTCTGTCCAGCCCCGCCTGAAGGAAGTCCAGAACTTGTGCAACAGTGGCCCGGACCGGATCGTGGCCCCTAGAGATGCACCATGTTGATAAAGCCCGCCCAGTAGTGCCGTAAATGCGGCACTACCCTCTGTGGAGGGTCTGCGAGCTGCCTGGATAATCTGTATAACCCTGGGGGAGAAGTGATCTTTGCTCAGGATGCTCCGCTCAAGCACCAAGCGGTCAACTGGAGCCACTGAGGGTCCGGGTGTTCCAGCGACCCCTGACTGTGGGAGATCCTATCCTGGGGGATCCTCCAGGGCCTGTCCACTGAGAGGGATTGGAGATTGGCAAACCAAGGCCTTCAGGGCCAGTGTGGGGCAATCAGTACCACCTCCGCCCCCTCCCGCAAGATTTTTTGTATGACCCTGGGGATCATGGGCCGCGGAGAGCATCTACCCCCCTCCACCTCCCGTGTCCGGTACCTGGAGTAAAGCCTCGGGAGCTGGGCATTGAGAGGGGTGGCGAATAGGTCGACCTCAGGCGTCCGAAGCGCTCTGCCAGCTCCTCGAAGATTGCTAGCTGCAGCTTCCACTCCAAATTGTCCACCTCGGTCCGGCTGAGCCACTCGGCTCTGATGTTGTCCACGTCTGCTATATGTTCTGCCCACAGCGAATGCTGTCTAAAGTCATAGGCTATCTGAGGTGCTTTTGCGTTTTCTCATAGTTGGACATCCAATTCTGAGTTTGTGGTGGGTTCAGGCATGGGGACTGGCCTGTCTGACCCTTTTGCCATGGCTAGAAGGGTGCTATGATTCTATGACTAGGATTAGCTCAGAAAATTTATTGAATGTATTATGAATTCTTTGAGTTCAATTCACTTGTCGACCACTAGGGTGCGTTGCAAGACTTTGTAGATGCAGGCGCAGTTCACTGGTCAGCCCCTAGAGTGTGTTGCAGGGCTTTGGAGATGCAGGCGCAGTTCACAAGTTGGCCACTAGGCATTGCAAGTGTTGGCCAGAAATACTGGATTGCAGTTTGTAGAGGAGCCACTAGTGGGCGCTGCTTGTGCCTACTGTTTGGAGTGATTGGTAATGGCGCCTTCCTTGCTGTTAAAGGCTGAGTCAATCTTGAGCCAGTGAGATCTGAACTGCCAAACTGCAGCTAGCGGTCAGCTGAAGTAGCCTGCAGTACTGCACTCTAACCACTGTGCCACCTCGGCTGTAGTTGCCAAGGCTATTCTGCTGGTTAAATTTCTCAAGCTGACTCTCCAATTTTGGAATTCCTAAGGGTCTTTACCCAAACTCGGAACCCGTCTTGTACCTGGCTAGTTTGGTACCTTCTATAGGGGTTGAACCCTTCCCAAATAATTCATAAACAATACTAACCAATCCACAAGAGCAAAACAATCTCTTCAGCTGAACTACATCTGCCCTTTGGGTGCTTGAAGACTTTGCACACACAAGGTAAGCTGATGTTGGGATGGTTGGTGCATCTTTATTGCTTTATCATGCAATTCCTGGATCCCTTCCCCTGGAGCTCAGTTAGATGGAAAAAAGGTCGATCTTGCTTTCAAACAAGGAGAGAGAGGAAACATGCTTTTCTAACTTTGCAGGATCTGCTTTCTCAGTGTATCAGAGAAGAACAAGAACAGGCTTTTCAGAGCAGATTGAATCAGCTAGGTGGTAGACGCTGCATTTTTCATGCAACTCTTGGCCCCTTTTTAACACATTTTCTTAATCACAACAGAGTCCTTCATCTCAGGAGAGATAATCAGCCTTTCTCACTGAAACGGGATGTTCCTCTTTGCTCCAAGAGGGCGTGGGGGAAATCCCGGCAGCTGATTTCAGTTAGACTGCAAACAGAGTTTGGGATTCAACTTCAATGTCCCTTTTACTCGAGGGGAGCTCAAAATAACCTCATCTTTACACTGTTCTGCCTCGGGTGGTTGCCCCACTCCCATGCCTGCAGAGGTAGAAGGGAGGCTTGAGGAGAATGCCCTATAGTGAGGGAGACTACCATCCCTGGATAGAGCCCCAGATGCCTGAGGTATCAATGGGAATCCTCACTTGCTGGGAGGGATCCTCCTCTGTGATCGCGTTCAGGCTCCGGACCAGGGGGAGCCTTCTTGCTGATGGCCTTATGGCAGATGCGCCCTAGGGCTTTATGCCTCTGCCTTTCATATTTAGAGGCAGGTTTGGGAGGCTTGGAGCCGGAGCTTGCCTCTTTAGCCACCCTGGAGGAGGTGTGCTTCATTTTGCTCTTTGCCTTGCTGCCCCCGCCCTTGGATGGAGCCTTCAGGGGTAATCTCTAACCTGATTGGAGGCTCTTCTGCCCCTCCAGTGGGGCTGCCGGCTTTAGAAGTGAGGACTTGATTCCTGCCTGTATCCTCTGAGCTGCAGAAGGCCGCCATCTTGGACCACATGGTTTCAAAATGGCTCCCAGCTCCAAATTCAAAAAGTTCCTCTTTGCTGAAGCACGTGGAAACAGCTTATGCCTTTGCAGGCTGCCGCTGGGGGCTCTCTCTCGCCTCCCCCTGCCACCTGCAGCTCTTTCTGAGCCTCTCCGGCTCTCACCTTGTTTTCTGGCGATCGCTGCCAGCGCTGAACTGAACTAATAATATTAGGATGGCACTTTGGAAAAAGAATATTAGGAAAAAGAGCATCCGGTAAAGTAAAGAAGAAATGATGTTGAGAGGATCTAGCTACGTCCTCTGTGAGGGAGAGGCTAGAGCGAGGTTTCTAAATTCAACAAGTAAACCTAATTATTTACAAATAATTATAATTATTAAATTATAAGAAAAACAATAAATACTCCTGAGCATTTTGTGCAGAGTAAAGAATGGGGATGCACGTCTAAGTATCAAAAATCAACAAATGCTAATGTCAGGATTCCAAGGACCCCCCACCCCCACCCCCAAATGAAATAAAACTCCGAGGCTTGAATTTCCTCAAAGTTCCACTTTGAGGCTTCCGGGACTGACAGCTAATTTGTTCTTGTGGGTGATAGCAGTGACTTTAAAAAAATGAAGCTTACTCAATTAGCAGGCGCGCTAAAATTGGTCAGAATTTATTCTCTCTGCTATAGAGGTAGTCCTTGATTTATGGCCACCGTGGAGTCCAAACTTTCTGTTGCTAAGCAAGACTGTTGTTAAGTGTGTTTTACCCCCATTTTATGACCTTTCTTGCCACAGTTACTCACTGTAGTTAAGTGAGTAACACGGTTGTTAAGTGAATCTGGCTTCCCCATTGTCTTTGCTTGCAGAAGGTCAGCAGAGGTGATCACATGACCTCAGAATACTGTAACCATCATAAATATTGCCAAGCATCCAAATTTCAATAACATGACCATCGTGATGCTGCAATAGTCAATAAGCGTGAAAAACAGTCAAAAGTCCCTTTTAGTGCTGTTGTAACTTCAAACAGTCACTAAACGAATGTTAAGTCAAGGACTACCTGTGTAGCATAGAGAATAAAGTCTGTCCAATTAGCATGCCTGCATTAGTAAAAGAAGGTGATATGTCTGAAGGCCCAAAGACTTTTCAAAAGTTATCCTAATTACCGTATAATGAAAGATGCCAGCATTGCTACATCTGTCTAAATATTTACACAGCAGATCTTTCCAAAGATAACTAACATTTCCGGAATAAAGATGGCAAAAGCTGATTTAAAACAGCACACCAGCAACAGCATGAGCCAGCATTGTGTAATGCAGAAGTGGGCAACGACGGCCCCTTTACAACCCATGGACTTCAACTCCCAGAATTCCTGAGTCAGCCATGCCTGGAATTCTGGCTTGGAATTCCATGCTGGCTCAAGAATTCTAGGAGTTGAAGTCCATAGTTCGTAAAGGGGCCATAGTTGCTCACCCCAGATGCAGTGGTTAAAATGCTGGACTAGAACTGAGAAAATCCAGATGCCAGTCTGCCTAAAATTAGTTACACTTGATTTAAAACGCTTATACAGATGCCCATTTTAGAACCAGCTTTGGGGAGATCCCAACAGGGAGGCCTAAACAAAGGAAGTTCACCATGTTATGCTTGTGAGATGGGGCAGCTATGCACATTTAATTAATAAATAAGTCAGTGAATTACTTTGATGCCTCTTTCAGTTCAGTCAATCTTGTTGGATTGTTGCTATGGGGAAAAACTGGAGTATTATGTTTATCTCCATGAGTTCCTGGAGATTAAGATAGGATATAAATCAAATAACAAAAGAAATAAACAGTGCAAACCAGAGCAAAACTGGTATCTTATTTTTTACAGTAGATACTCAGTACATCTTTGATTAGAAATAAGAACAAGTTAAGTTACAACATTGACTTGTTTTCGAAGATATTCAAGTTCCTACAGTAGTTAAAAGTAAAATATATGCTGTTTGCAATCTTCCTTATCACTATTTTTTTTTTTTGCTGTCATTGTTTTGCTGTCATTATTTCAAACTCGCATATGGACTTTACCCAAGTTTCATATCAGCTTATCGCAACATGAAACAACCTTCGAAGTGTACATTTTCTCCTAGTGCAAGATAGATACTTTCGTTGGTTTATACATCTTTCAACAGCGTTTTCCAGAAGTAAATGCATTTAATTAATTCTTACAACACACTAATTAGAGATACGGAATCTGAGTAAAGCTACTTACCCTGTATGAGAGAAAATTGTGGCCTGCCACTGGTTGCATACTGCAGCTATCTCAAATTTCACCCATTGCTTAACTCCTGTGATGTGTATATTTATAATCCTGCTTTAAGCTTAATATTTTGTGAACACACATCTCAATTTCTCTAATTGCAATCATAGAGGAGTTTGCATGAATGACATTTAACATGCCGACGCTGCAGACCATAACTTTTAATGGTCGCGAAATGAACAGTTGTAAATCGAGGACTACCTGTGCTTCTGTGCAAAGCTCTGTATAGATTATGTTTCATTAAACAATTTAAAGGTTTTGAAATATTTTTAACAAGCATATACAAAAATAGAATAGATTTCCTTGATGGGGGGTAGGGGGATGGATTACAGGTAGTCCTTGACTTAAAATCACAATTGAGCCCAAATTTTCTATTGCTAAGCAAGATAGTTAAGTGGGTTTTGCCCCATTTTACAACCTTTCTTGCCACAGCTGTTAAGTGAATGACTGCAGTTGCTAAATGTGCCATGCAACCTTTTGTTTAGCGACCATTCAAAAGTTACAACGGCACTGAAAAAATGACACGTCGTCACCTTTGCAACCTTCTAACAAGGAAAGTCAATGGGGAAGCCAAATTCACTTAACAAACATGTTACTAACTTAACAACTGTAGTGCTTCACTTAACAATAAGCAAGAAAGGTCATAAAATGGAGCAAAACTCATTTAACAACTGTCTTGTTTAGCAACAGAAATTTTGGGCTCAACGGTGGTCATAAAGCGAGAACTACCTATAAGGTTCAGGAGTGTGTATGTTAAATTAGTTTAATTAGTTAAACTTTAAGTCGATTAAGTGTTAGACTTATCTCTGGAATGTTTCAAATGTCTATGATCATAAGTGATCACAAAACATCTCTAAATATTGTTGCCTAATCCTTCATTTAATGAAAAGAAAGACTAGTGGGTGACATGATAGCAGTCTTCCAATATCTCAGGGGTTGCCACAAAGAAGAGGGAGTCAAGCTATTCTCCAAGGCACCTGAGGAGAGGACAAGAAGCAATGGGTGGAAACTAATCAAGGAGAGAAGCAACCTAGAGCCAATTAGAAATGTCCTGATAGTGAGAACAATTAATCAATGGAATGATTTGCCTCCAGAAGATGTGGGATGCTCCATCACTGGAGGTTTTTAAGAAGAGATTGGATAACCATTTGTCTGAAATGGTATAGAGTTTCCTGCATGAACAGGGGGTTGGACTAGAAGACATCCAAGGTCCCTTCCAACGCTGTTATTCTATTCTATTTTCTACCATTAAAAAAAAGATAGCTGAAGAGAGACTGAATTATAGCTGAATTTCGCCTTTATAAATCTAAATATTCATAGAGAGAAAACAGGGAATTTTTAGTTCTGCCATTTTCAAATCTAATTATAATAATAATAATAATAAATTTAAATTTATTAGCCGCTCCCTTTCCAGATAGGACTCGGGGCGGCGTACAATGGAGCATATAAAACATATACAAACACAAAAACATACATATATACAGAACATACATGCACGGAGGAGGTAACAAATTACATCACATTGGACAATTAAAAGTCACCATTAAAATACCCCAATTGTAAAACACAATTTAAAATTTAAGATTTAAAAGGACTGTCAGGAGGAGTAAGAAAAATTTACGGTTGAGCCAGGCCAGATAATTGAAAGAGGTAGGTCTTCAGCTGTACACGGAAGGAGCGGAGATCGGAAGTAGTCCTGATGTCACGGGGGAGGTCATTCCACAGGGCTGGGCCCATCACAGAGAAGGCTCTGCTCCTGGGTGTCGCCCCCCGACACTGTTTGGCGGACGGCACCCGAAGAAGTCCCTCTCTGTGTGAGCGGATTGGTCGTAGGGATGTATGGGGCAGGATGCGATCCTGCATGTAACTAGGCCCTGTGCCATGAAGCGCTTTAAAGATCATAATCAAAACCTTGAAACGCACTCGGTAGACTACAGGAAGCCAGTGCAGCTCGCGCAGGAGAGGTGTTACAGGGGAGTATCTGGTCCTCCCCATAATCACCCGCGCGGCCGTGTTCTGGACCAACTGTAGTCTCCGAGTGCATCTCAAGGGAAGCCCCATGTAGAGAGCATTGCAGTAGTCCAGGCGAGACGTCACTAGCGCATGGGTGACTGTGCGTAGGGCATCCCGGTCCAATAAGGGGCGCAATTGGCGCATCAGGCGAACCTGATGGAACGCCCCCCTTGCCACGGCTGTTACATGGTCATCCATGGACAGCCGGGCATCTAGGAGGACGCCCAAATTGCGCACCTGTTCCATGGGGGCCAGTTGCACGCCCCCAATGGCCAGAGATGGAAGCCACTATTATACCCAACCTAATTGTGCAATAGATGTCTGTAGGCATTTCTGTTCCATTTCCAGGTGCACAGCCATTCCACCAAGTAACAATGACAAGCAACCTCTTTTAATTTCAACTGAATCCTGTAAGTAGAGTGCCATTAAATTTCACTCTACGGTTTTTAAATGTTTCCCTAAAGTAAGATATTTTACCAGAAGTAAATGCATTTAAAATTCTAAAGAAACGCCACGATACAGCCCATCTTCCAGTTAAGCAGACGACCACCTACAAAGGTAGACCTTGAGTTAAGACCACAATTGAGCCCACATTTTCTGTTGCTAAGTGAGAATCTCTACAGTTACGTTAGTACAAGCAATCCTTGACTTACAACCATTCATTTAGTGACCGTTCAAAGTTACATTACTGAAAAAAGTGACCTGTGGCTGTTTGTAAGTAACACTTACAACTGTTGCAGCATCCCCATGGGCCACATAATCAGAATTTGGATGCTTGGCAACTGGCTCACAACTGTGGCAGGAAAGGGGGCAAAATTTAAAATGGGACAACATTTATTTAACAACTTTCTCACTTAGCAACAGAAAAAATTGGGCTCAATCGTGGTTGTAAGTACAGGACCTGTAAAATATTGTTCAGTGAAACTGACTTCCTTCTCCAGTAACTTCGATGTCAGAAGGTTGCAAAACGTGGTCACACGATCCTGGGACACTGCAACCGTCATAAATATGAACCAGTCTCCAAACAGCCAAATTCTGATCACATGGCCAAGGGGAGACTGCAACAGTCATAAATGTGAAAAACAGTCACAAGTTACTTTTTTCAGTGGCCTTATCTGAATGGCCACTAAACAAACTGCCGTAAACCAAGGACTACCTGTATAGATTAAGTAAACAAGAGGCTCAGCACACTTTTAAAGAAATAGCAGAATTCATGCATCTGAAGTGGCCTTAATACATTTGTTAATACTTAATGTGCCATGAAATCTTGTTTTGTCGCAAACGGCTAATATAGCTGCGCGCTTCTCAAAATGAATAGCTTAGAGTTCTTTTTGTACAATTATTTTTCCATACAGCAGGATAATTTGAAGCTGGAGGAGGTGGATCTCAAGGCAGCCCAGGCAAGACAGCTTTAATTTCCCCCTAGGGGAGGGTGGGCTTAATATCTAATTAAACAGCGAAGAAATAGAGGAATCCCGATTTCTCCCCTGCACAAAACATTCCTTTGATTAGAAAAAAAACAAGTCTGTACACATTTCATTTCTTTTAAAGTTTCACCTATCTTTCTCAGAAACAAAATAAAACTGAGACTGTCTCCAAGTAACAGGAGTTCTCAGTAGGAGCTGCTGTGCAAGAAAAGTGGCTGGAATTAAGCAAGCAGAGAAATCCTAAAGGAAAATTGACTCTCGCCGTGGATTTTTTTTTCCCAATCATTTCCTCAGACTACTGTGTCCATGGGGAACATGAAGGGTGAAGGCTAAGTATAAAGATGCTTAAGAGTCTAATTATTTCTGTTCATTCAACGATCAGCGAGTTGTTCATTAAGCCTTTTATCTAATTTTATCTATCTTTATTGCAAACTTTACATGAATTCATTTTAAAGGTGAGGTGGCATTCTATTTCAAAGAAAGGAGTGTGTAGCTACACTTTAATGTGGGAAATGCTTATCTTCATTTACAGAACTAAACTGTTCTTAAGCAACTAAAATCTAAGCAGCCCGTGGTTTTTAAGACCTTATTTTTTTAAAAAATATTTTAACAGTGCGCCTGGAAGCAATCCAACAAATGAATCTCATGCACTAAAAAAATATATATTTTTTAATACCCATTGCAAAACTGCTAAAAGAAGCCCCACCACCCTCGGTAGCGATTTTGCATTGGGAAAAAAAAATAGTTTTATGCTGTAGATTTAAAGATACAGGGTATTTTTAGGCTCCTGTCTGCCATCAGAGTCTGGGTAGCAGAGGAAAGAGAGAGAGTTTGGCCCAGGCTAGAAATCAGGAGACTGTGAGTTCTAGTCCCACCTTAGGCATGCAAGCTGGCTGGGTGACTTTGAACCCGTCACATTTTCAGCCCAACACACTACACAGGGTTGTTGTTGTGGGGAAGACAGCAGGAGGAAGAAGTAGGAAGTGATTTTGTTGCCTTGAGTTATTTCCCGAATGCCATCACTCTGCTTAACAACTAATCCCCACAACATTGACAATAATTTACTACAAATGTATTACTATTATTCTTCTCTTTCTTCTTAGCTCGCACAGAGAGGGACTTCTCCAGGTGCCGTCTACCAAACAGTGTCGGGGGGCGACGCCTAGGAGCAGAGCCTTCTCTGTGACGGGCCCAGCCCTGTGGAATGACCTCCCCCCTGATATCAGGACTACCTCTAACCTCCGCTCCTTCCGTGCAAAGCTCAAGACCCACCTCTTTCAATTAGCTGGCCTGGCTCAACCATAGTTTTACCTTATCGCTCCTGACGGGTTTTTTAAATCTTGTAATTTAATTGAGGATGTTTTAAATTGTCAATTTTAAATTCTATTTTATATATTTGTTACCTCCTCCATGTATATGTGTACGTACGTGTATGTGTTTATTTTTATCTGTATATGTATTGTTCATTTGTATATTTTATGTGCTTTTATTGTACGCCGCCCCGAGTCCTTTAGGAGAGGGTGCGGCTAACAAATAAAAATTTATTAATTTATTATTATTAGTATCTATCTCTACACACTCATGACTAGAACCACATTTGTATCTTTCAATTTATATTGTTTTTGTTTCCTAGTACGATTGGACAGCTTATTAGTAACCCTGACTATCACTAAGTGTTGTATCTTTTATTCTTGATGAATGTATTTTATTCTCTTATGTACACTGCACCAAAGACAAATTCCTTGTGTGTCCAATCACACTTGGCCAATAAAGAATTCTATTCTATAAAAAGAATAAAGAATAAAGAAAAATCTAAGAGACTCGGGCTCAGCATACATGGAAAACATATTAAAAGACCTAAGCAACAAGGAACAAAAAATACCCAAATGATCACTTTCTGGAAATTCCTTAAGAACCTCCCTAAACCGTTTCTGCTTGATATCATAATTGCTTTTAATATTCAACCCCATAACAGCAATTACAGGTAGTTCTTGACTTGCAACCAGTGGCGGGATTCATATTTTTTTACTACCGGTTCTGTGGGTGTGGCTTGGTGGGCGTGGCTTGGTGGGCGTGGCAGGGGAAGGATACTGTAAAATCTCCATTTCCTCCCCACTCCAGGGGAAGGATACTGTAAAATCCCATTCCCTCCTGATCGGCTGGGACTCGGGAAGCAGAGAATAGATGGGGGCGTGGCCAGTCAGAGGTGATATTTACCGGTTCTCCGAACTACTCAAAAGTTCCACTAACCGGTTCTCCAGAACTGGTCAGAACCTGCTGAATACCACCTCTGCTTGCAACCGTTCCTTTAGTGATTGTTCAAAGTTATCACAGCATTGAAAAAAAAGTGACAACAATTGTTGCATCCCATGGTCACATGATCAATATTCGGATGTATGGCCATTTATGACGGTTACAATGTCAGGGGGGAGAGGGTCCAGGTGATCCCCTTTTGCAACCTTCTGACAAGCGAAGTCAATGGGGAAGTCGGATTCGCTTAACAACCGAACTACTAACTCAACAACTGCAGTGCTTCACTTAACAACCGTGGCAAGAAAGGTCGTCAAATGGGAGGCGGGGGAACTCATTTTAACATCTGTCTAACTTAGGCACAGAAAGTTTGGGCTCAATTGTGATCGTAAATCAAGGACTACCTGGAACAACGAGCTACTCTGTTTTTTGGGTTTTGTTTTTTTTAATAGGACTTGTAAAAGGTGTTTAATTTATTTCTATACCCAGAGTTGGAATGGCTTCTTTTGATTTCAGATTAAGATAGAAGAGAACGGAGAAGTTACTGATCAAAATGTCAGAAAATCAAAGTAATTCTCTCTTTGTTTTGAGCTATTAATATTCTCGTTTCAGTGCCATTTTTTTTTCTTTGGTATTTGTAAAGATGAAGGGAGCAAAAGAGTAATTAAAGCAGATGCTGAGTGGAATGCTCTTTCTGTCTTTTTATGCCTGTTGCTTTCACTCAGAGCTATATACCTGCTGTTTTCCATTACACTGCATTCCAGGTTAAAAAGCAGAACTATCTAAGACAGAATCTGAACTGTAGTTTAAGTGAATTCCACTTCAGCATTGTCCAATAAATGGCCTTGCGTTCTGAAAATGCCCCCTTGTGCAGTCGGCTTTCCAGCTTTATTTGCTTTTCTTCAGAACTGCCATTGCGATAGAGCATTACTTGTGTGCTGCCATGGGTTATCTTCTAGCCATCTCTGCAAAGCAGATTCCTTGACCATCATCTGAATATGTAAGGCAAAGGTAGCTTCAAATGGTCCTTTTAAAATTAAGACAGTGATTCGGCAAAAAACTTTTACCTTTTTAACCTTGGCACATGGTTATTGCCAAGCAGGGGTGTCAAACTCAAGGCTCTTGGGCTGCATCCGGCCCACAGGGTGCTTAAATCTGGCCCTCGAGGCCGGACTGCAAATAGCAAATAGGACCGGCCTGTGGTGCCTGTGGCAGCCAAAACAGAGGGGGGGGGGGAGGAAGACGACACATGTGAGTCCTCCCACGCCCCGTTTTGCTTAGCAGGGTGTTGCAGGAGGCCATCCAGGTTGAAAACGGGGCACAGAGGGGACTGCGCGAGGCCTCCCATACACCCTGTTTTGGCTGGCAGGGTGCTGCAGGAGACGTCCGTCCCATCTCCCCACCCACCCAAAGCTAGATCAGAGACTATAATGCTGATTCGGCCCTAGAAGAAATCCAGTTTGACACCCCTGTTCTATAGAATTCATAATCACAGGGTGTAAACATGGCCATGAATTTGGTTTCTTTCAAAGGCCTAAAGGAAAAAAGTATTTAATTGCCATGATAGCTACAATCTCAGGGATCCTAAGTCGTATTAAAGGGATTTTACTGAGAGTGTGAAATTATGTTTATTTTCTTATACGGGCTACCTGTATGAAACCTCTATGAAACGTGAGACGTCTGTGGATATTAGTTGAGATGGATCTTTGTTATGATGCTCTTCTCTGGCTTTTAATGTACAGATGGTCCTCTATTTACAACCATTCATTTAGCAACCAATCAAAGTTACAAAATATGCTGCCTTAGCAGTTGCTGCACGGGCTTTCTACCCCCACAGGGGGTTTCCTCAGCCTCTGGTGATTGATCAGGCAGTGTGGAGGCAATTCCGATCGCTTTTGCAGCAATTTAAAATTTCCTTTAAGTTTCTTCAGGATCTCATGATGAACACAGCCGTCCATAGATAGACTGAGTCGATAACTGGGTGGAGCCTGGGGACCAAGGCGTGACTAAAAGAGCTTATCTGACTCAGTCCAATCAAGAGAGAAGACAAGGTCAACCCATCCTGGAGGCTCCTCCCCCTCACTATGGAGAAAGTGACTTACGACCAATCCTCGCATTTGTTACAGTATTCCCACTGTCATGTGAGCAAAATTCAAGGGGCTTGGCAACCAACATCTAGCTACGAAGCTCTAGCAGCCTGGGGTCATGTGATCGCTATTTGAGTCCTTCCCACCCAGCTTACGACAAGCAAAATCAATGGAGGAAGCTGGATTCCCTTAATGACCGCATAATTCATTTAACTAGTACAACTTTTACAGTCATGAAATTGGGCACAACTCACTTAACAACCATCTTCTTAGCAATAGGAATTCTGGTCTCAATTGTGGTCATAAATCAAGGACTACCTATCCCTGCTCATCTATTTTGCTTATTGTGTCAGATTCTTTCATCTGCTAACTTCCAAACTATGAATAAATATAAACTCTTTTTAAAGAACTCTGCATAGTTATCTCACTGGCAATGTCAGATGCTTAGTATCTTTGGTAACCTTAAAATCATTCATTTTAATTTTATTTTAAAAAATCTCTTCTTACTCAGTACACTGAGCGTTTCTGTACCAGAAACAAATTCCTTGTGTATCTAACCACAGTTGCCAAATAAAATAGTTTATTCCTATTCCATTCCATTCTTCTTAAAATAGAACCCATTTACTCAATATTTTACTTGTGAAAAAAAAACATGAATCCTCTAAAACTAGGAGGGGGGAGAAACCATTTGCAATTTCAGAAATGAAATTACACAAAACTATTATGCACAAATAGCACTTAACCCTGCCAAATTAAACTACACGGAAGAATACCACATGAAAATTAGTTAAGAATTCACATTGTAGCTATGTGTTTCTTTGCCAGGTTAATATCAGTGCAGGCTCTCCCTGAATTTTCATAAAACACCGTAATTGGCATTATTAGCATATTCTGATGAAATAAAAAGTGTACATGCAACATTTTTTTTAACCTTGAGCAAGAGAACTCATAGACAAAACCTGCTTCATATTTCTCACAGTGAGCATTTTGCCATACCCACACAAAAACCTCTTAGGAGCTCATCCTAAAATACTGAACAAGCATTGGGAACCAACAGTCAACGAACTTTGAGCAACGGACATAAAATACTTGCTGCACAATTTACAGTAGGAATTATGGAAAATGACCCTCTAACAAAATAATTAACAGACTAGCAAAACAACAGTTAGAAAGGGACCTTGGAGGTATTCTAATACAATACAATACAATACAATAGTTGAGTTGGAATGGACCTTGGAGGCTCTTTAGTCCAAACCCCCTGCCTAGTCAGGAAACCCTATTACCAGTTTCTGACAAATTGCTATCCAACATCTTCTCTAAAGGACTTCAGTGTTGGGGCATTCACAACTTCTGGAGGCATCTGTTCCACTTGATTAATTGTTTCTCACTGTCAGGAAATTTCTCCTCAGTTCTAAGTTGCTTCTCTCCTTGTTTAGGTTTCCACAATTGCTTCTTGTTCTACCCTAAGGTGCTTTGGAGAATGTTTGACTCCCTCTTCTTTGTGGCAACCTCTGAGTTATTGGGAATAATGTATCATGTCTCCTAGTCCTTCTTGCTCTTAAGCTAAACATACCCAAGTTCTGAAACGTTCTTCATATGTTTTTGTCTCCAGTCACCCCCAAATTCCTCTTCTTGCTCTTCTCTGCACTCTTTCTAGAGTCTCCACATCTTTTTTACATCGTGGCGACAGAACTGAATGCAGTATTCCAAGTGTGGCCTTACCAGGCATTATTAAAGTGGTATTAACACTTCACATGATCTTGGATTCTATCCCTCTGTTGATGCAGCTAGAACATGGTGTTGGCTTTTTAGGCAGCTGCTGCCACACTGCTGGCTTACTATTTATATGGTTGTCCACTAGGACTCAAGATCCCTTTCACAGTTAATACTACTGTGTAAGGTTTACCTTACTGTACCTGTGCATTTCGTTTTTGTTGCATAAATGTAGAACCTTACTCTTTTCACCATTGAATTTCATTTTATTAGATAGTGCCCAATGTTCAAGTTGTCAAGATCATTCTAGTCTTCTTAGTCCACCCCTGATCAAGCAAGAAACGCTCTACCATTTCAGACAAACGGTTGTCCAATCTCTTCTTAAAAACCTCCAGTGTTGGAGCATCCGTAACGTCTGGAGGCACTGAGTGAAATAACTGCATGAGTTTCCATCAGGAACATTCTAAAGGCATGCAGAGCATCCCATTTTCAAAATACAAATGACACCAAGAACTCCACAAGTTACTTTCTGCCTTTTCCCAATCAAAGAAAAATACACTGAACAGATGCTAGAATCCATAAACTCAATTTACAATGACTTTAAAACGAAACCAGTGAAGGTCACACATGGTCCACAATGGAAGACAAGCAAGTGCCTATGTCCCTAAATTTAAAAGTAACACTGATAGATTTATATTTTCCTAGTTAAATCATGAAACGGTGAATAAGCTCTCAATTTCCTTTGGTCTCCCAGTCAATCCTAATAAACGGTTCAATCGCATTATGACCTTTTCCGTTTATTTTGTTAATGGACCAATATAGCTACATGGCATTACTGTCATGATTCCAAAAACTATTTTAATAAAAGACATTTGCATGGCACTTATTTGCATCTCTTCTCTGAGAGAGCTATAACTCTGAGTTGACCGTGGCCAAGAGAAGGATACAAAAGCAACTCTGCCTTCATTGATACCGGCACATGCAAAAATGAAAGGAAGGTTTTTATATAGGAATAGTTGTAGAAGCAGAGTTTATTCCAGGAAGTTGCAAATGCATGAAAATCAGTTCTATCATCAAGTAATATTTGCACTTCAGCGAAAAATCAGTTCATCACTTCCTCTTTTTTATATTTACAGATAGCCCTCGACTTTCGACCACAATTGAGCCCAAAATTTCTGTTGGTAAGAGAAAAGAAGCTTTTAAGTCAATTTTGCCCCATTTTGCAATCTTTATTGCCACTGTTGTTAAGTGAATCACTGCAGTCATTAAATTAGTAACACGGTTGTTAAGTGAATCTGACTTCCCCGTGGACTTTGCTTGTCAAAAGGTCAAAAAAAAAGGTGACCAACATGATCCTGGGACAATGCAACAACCATCATGAATATAAGACAGTTGTCAAGCATTTGAATTTTGATCATGTGCCCATGGGGATGTTGCAACGGTTGTGTTAAAACCAGTCATAAGTCACTTTTTTTAGTGCTGTTGTAACGTTGAACAGTCACTAAATGAACTGTTGTAAGTCGAGAACTACCTGTACCTCATACATACGCTTATATATACGTACGAACACACACACACACACAGAGAGTAAAAGCTACAGAGAAAAAGAAAACAGAGAAAAAGAATCATTAAGATACTTTACCTTTTATTGATAGGTTTTTCATCTTTCTCATAAGGCTTCACGAACCACTTCCCAATACGGACAAAATTCCGGTTCATTAAGCATCTTTCCACCAGGTTGTGAATTGCTTTGAAGAGCAGAGTTCGGCATTCATAGGAAAGCCCGTTTTCCCATACACCGTCTTCCTCATCTGCAGGGATTAAACAAACCTAAGTTAATATCAAGCTTTCAATTAGAAGCTAAGAGTAGAACGACCACGACTAAGGGCAATAAATATGATTACTTGTGTAAGAGCCATCCTAATAGTTTACGTTTAAGTCAGGGGTGGGTTTCACGTTTTGTTACCACCGGTTCGCTGCGCACACACCCACTCACTTCGTGCATGCGCTTTGCTCATGCGCTTGCCTTCCGTGCATGCGCCTGGCCTCAAAAACGTGCCTAAATAAGATGACATAGAGCTGAGGTGTGTGAATGGGCGGTATTTCCACTACCGGTTCAGGCGAACTGTACCGGCTGAATACTACCTCTGCTTTAAGGCCACCTGATATATAAATACACGAGGGAGTCTTTTTGGCTTTCCGATAGGCAACAAAATCTCTACGCTCTCAGAACAAGACATTTTTTTCCAGCTCTTGAACAAAAATCATCTTTTGGTTTAAGCAGAGGAGTCAGGGATTTGCTATGCCAGTGAAGTATGAACGCATTTCTTCTACTCAGCCACGGTTAAATTTTAAGCTACAAGATCTTTGAGACAAAGCTTTCCTTCATTGTTACCATAACTAGTCCTTGATTTATGACCACAATTTCCATTACTAAGAAAGGTGGTTGTTAAATAAGACATGCTCCATTTTATGACCTGTTTTGCCAAGGTTCAATACACAAGAATGTATTCGTTTTTTTAACGACTGCCTCATTTGCTTAACGACCACCCTCTGTACTGGAGAGAGAAATACCTTGTATGTTTAACCACTTGGTCAATGAAGTAAGGTAATGATACTACTTGCTTAATGACCATCGAATTCGCTGAATGACAGCCACACACACACACAAAGCGCCACAGAATCAGATCCTGAGTCATGTTGGTGCCTCAAAATTGTGACTGTAATAGAAACAATAGAAATTCCATGCTCAGTTATGGTCAGAAGTCAAGGACTACCTGTATTATCAGTTACTTGGAGGGGATCTTGGCGTCCAGATGGACAATTACTTGAATAGGAGCCAGCCATGTGCAGCAGCTGCAAAAAAGCCAACACAGTTCCAGGCTACATTAACAGAGGAAATAGAACCAAGATCTCGTGAAGGGTTAATGCCACTTTATAAGGCCTTGGTAAGGCCACACTTGGAATACGGCATTCAGTTTTGGTCGCCACGATGTTAAAAAGATGCGGAGACTCTCGAAAGAGTGCAGAGAAGAGCAACAAGGATGATGAGGGAGGCCAAAACATATGAAGAACGGTTGCAGGAACTGGGTATGTTTAGTTTAATGAAAAGAAGGACCAGGGGAGACATGATAGCAGTCTTCCAATATTTCAGGGGCTGCCACAAAGAACAGGGAGTCAAAAAAGCTATTATTCTCCAAGGCACCTGAGGGCAGGACATGAAGCAATTGGGTGGAAACTAATCAAGGAGAGAAGCAACCCAGAACTAAGGAGAAACTTCCTGACAATGAGAACAATTAACCAGTGGAACAACTTGCCTTCAAAACTTTGAATGCTCCAACCCTGGAAGTTTTTGAGAAGAGATTGGACAACCATTTGTCTGAAGTGGTGTAGGCCCTATACTATAGGGTTTCCTGCCTAAGCAGGGGGTTGGAATAGACTACCTCAAAGGTCCCTTCCAACTCTATTAATTCTATATTTTGTACTTTTAATATAGAAACATTACTATTTATGAATTCATAGGTTGAAAATGACAAGCACATTCAACAAGGCAATCATAGGTAAATAAAGAAGTGTGCCTGCAGCCTCATCAATGCTCATTAAAATGTTTAAATAGCAGAACAATAGTTGTATCCCATTACTATACATACACACACAACTAGTACCAAGTATTGTATTTTTGGTTACAGGCAGTAGTCCTTGACTTACGACAATTGAGCCCAACATTTCCATTGCAAAGCAAAATAGTTGTTAAGTGAGTTTTGCCCTATTTTATGATTTTTCTTGGCACAATTCTTTAAGTGTATCCCTGCAGTAGTTAAGTTAGTAGCACGGTTGTTAAGTGAATCTGACTTCCCCATTGACTTTGGTTCTCAGAAGGTCGCAATAATTGATCATGGGACTTTGAGATACTACAACTGTCATAAACACATGCCAGGTTTCCAAGCAAATGAATTTTGAATACGCGACCAAGGGGATGCTTCAACGGTCATAAGTGTGAAAAACAGTCAAAAGTCTTTATTTTCCCCAGTGATATTGTAACTTTGAACAGTTATGAAACGAACGGCTGTAAGTGGGGGAGTACCTCTATGCACTCCTTTCTGTGGCCAGAAACCAAGAATACCGCCAGCCTCCAGCAGGCTGATAACAGATTCTGCAAACTAGTAATCATTGTAAATGTTTTTGTAAAAACAGCCACAAGTTACATTCTTTTTGTAAACATCCTCTTAGTTATTTCATGGCCCTTACCATTTTTTTTTGAAACGCAAGTCATAAGCATTAAAACAGTAAAAGTAGCTCAAGACATTCCATAAAGTTAACAAGGCAGAAGCCTAGGTCAATAATTACATTTGTCAAAAGTCAAGGATCAGTGAAGTTTTCCCTGTGGAAAAAGTACACTGAGCCAGAAAGGAAGAACCCTTTCATAAATTGAAGCTGGGTATAAACAGTATGAAAGTCAATTATTTTGCTATAAATAAACAGTTTCAACTCCCTAATCAAAATAGATGACATGGGCACTGCCTCGTGGTCTATCTGCAGCAGAGAAATAGTAATTCAACAGTCTTAAAAACACAATACATATGCATCAATACAAGTGATTGAAACTTACCTGCTAAAGGTAAGTCCTCAATTTACAACAGTTCATTTTAGTAACTGTTCAAAGTTATATCAGCACTTTAAATTTTGATTCATGGCCGTTTTTAACACTTGTCTCGTGAGCAAAATTCTGACACTTGGCAACTGGTTCATACTTATGACGGTTGCCATGTCCTTTTTTGTGTCTTTCCGACAAGAAAAGTCAACAGGCAAACCAGATCCACTTAACAACCATATTACTAACTTAACAACTGCAGTGATTCCCTTAACAACCGTAGCAAGAAAGATCATAAAACGGGGGCAAAACTCACTCGGCAACTGTCTTACTTCACAACAGAAATGTTGGGCTGGACTGTGGTTCTAAGCTGAGGGGCCAGGTATTCTCTATCACAACGCTTCAAACCTAGTTACTCGGCACAAGCTTTCCTGAAAGGCAGCTTGCCTATGAACTACCTCTGCAATGTAATAGAATTGTTCAGAGTGTGGACCACTCACTCATGCAGGGGTGCGTTTTTCGCGCCTGGAGCGACACCGGGGGAGAAATTGGAAGCCTAATGCCTCCCTGGGGCACCTAACTGCCTACCTGACCCCACTCTGGTCGTTGGGAGATTCCAAACGACCCCCCCGAGGAGCGGCTGCGATCGTAGAAAACGAAGGCAAGCCACGCTGCAGGCAGCCTGCCTCGCGCGTCTCAGTCTTTTATTTAAAGCAACAGGAGGAAAAAAATAACAAACGCTAAGGAATTGTCTAACTTTACTCAAAAAACAAAAAAGGAGCTACACTATGCTATCTAAAGGGTCCAGTTTGCTGCACAAGGACTGGAGCACCCCAAAAAGCGTCCTGTAGGGCGACTGAGTTTTTTTAAAACTGAGCCTCTGAGGAGAGCAAGGGGGCGGAGCTACAAGAAATTCGAACTCAGTCCTTGGGCAGCAAGCTGAAGTTAACCCGTGCTTGGACACTCCAAGCAGCGCCTAGGAGAATTGTTCAGAGTGTGGATCACTCACTCATGCAGGGTAGCTACAATACTATGGACTAGCTCAAAATCCCTGAAAATAGGCAGAGAGTCTTCAAAAGCATTACTCTATTTCCTCATGAGATAACTGGGAACAGGTTCACCCTTGAAGTTTCATTTCCTTTAAGCACTGTCAACAAGAAAAGCTTGGGTATGCGTAATGGTATGTGGGAAAGACTTTGGGAGATGGGGCAAAAAGACGCTGCCTAGGTAACTTATCAGATAAGAGAGGGCATAGCCCTCAGCTGCATAATGGGTGGAGGAAAAAAGAGTCAGAAAGGAACCCTCCCTAACTTCTCAGGCTGTTAAAAAAAAAGGAAGGAAGGAAGGAAGGAAGGAAGGAAGGAAGGAAGGAAGGAAGGAAGGAAGGAAGGAAGGAAGGAAAGCAGATTTGTGTTTTCAAACCTGCAAGCATCTATTAATGGAGCCTTACAATAAAGTAGAATTAACTCATCTACCTGGGAAGGTTTACAGTTATGGGACCATAGTATAATCTAGGCTGTCCATTTAGTGACCATTCAAAGTTACAATGGTACTGGAAAAAACTGACTTATGGCCATTTTTCACACATACAACTGTTGCGGATCCCCATGTTCACACGATCAAAATTTGGACGCTTGGCAACTGGCTTATATTTATAACGATTGTGGTGTCCGCGGGGTCATGTGATCACCTTTTGCGACCTTCTGAGAAAGTCAATGGGGAAGCCAGATTCACCTTACAAACTACTGTAGTGATTCACTTAACACAGGGGTGTCCAAACTTGGGAACTTTAAGACTTGTGGACTTCAACTCCCAGAATTCCCCAGCCAGGGAGTTGAAGTCCACAAGTCTTAAAGTTCCCAAGTTTGGACACCCCTGACTTAACAGCTATGGCAACAGGGCAAAGTTTGCTTAACAACTGCCTCACTTAGCAATATGGGCTCAACTGTGGTCACACGTCAACGACTACCTAACATGAAAAACCAGGAGTCATAACATACAATGCAATATGAGCGCTACAGTCCCTTAACTAATGGGACATAAAATCCAAATTGATCCTTCCCCGGGGGACTTATTTTCCTTCACAGCACCTTAGATTAACTAGTAAATAACTCCAGAAAAGTCACTACTCAGCAAAGTACATTGCAGTTAAGAATTGATAGAAGGCAGCGTTTCCATGTTGCAAACCAATGGTGTTTGGCTCCTTTAGCAGCCCAATTTGTTTCATGCTGGGCTCAGAGGCAGGAAAAAAAATGCTGCATCTTCCATTCGTCTGAACACAGTATTTGTGAACATAAAATCAGTCATCACCAGCAAGCTATTAGGCTAGGCTTTAATATCAGTATTAATTTAAGAAACTTCGAGTGGTTGTTGGAAGAAAAACTAGCCTATAAGAATTGTTAAATAGATTTGATAATACAATACAATACATACAACAGTAGAGTTGGAAGGGACCTTGGAGGTCTTCTAGTCCAACCCCCTGCCTAGGCAGGAAACCCTATACCGTTCCAGACAGATGGCTATCCAACATCTTCTTAAAGACTTCCAGTGTTGGGGCATTCACAACTTCTGGAGGCAACTTCTGTTCCACTGATTAATTGTTCTCACTGTCAGGAAATTTCTCCTCAGTTCTAAGTTGCTTCTCTCCTTGATTAGTTTCCACCCATTGCTTCTTGTTCTACCCTCAGGTGCCTTGGAGAATAGTTTGACTCCCTCTTCTTTGTGGCAACCCCTGAGGAATCAGAACACTGCTATCATGTCTCCCCTAGTCCTTCTTTCTCTTAAGCTAAACATACCCAGTTCCTGCAACCGTTCTTCATATGTTTTAGTCTCCAGTCCCCTCATCCTCTTTGTTGCTCTTCTCTGCACTCTTTCTAGAGTCTCCGCATCTTTTTTACATCGTGGTGACCAGAACTGATAAGCAGCCATTTCCCTGCAAAGACAGCCTCAACCACAGAATGTGAATTGACTTCTGAGTTGTTCAGTAGTCAGGGGTCAAGGACACTTTATTTATTACTTTATAAGTAATAAATGTATTACTTTGTAAGTAACCCAAGGAAGCAAATATACATCGTAGCCTTCCTCCTATCTTCCCCCCCATCAACAACTCTGTGAAGTGAGTTGGGCTGAGAGCAGGGGTGAAATTAACTTACCTTCGTTACCGGTTCACCACCTCTGTGCATGTGCCGGGCCTTCTGCATATGCGCAGAGCATCAAAAACGGGACGTGATGACACCCGGGTGGGTGGGAGGAGCCTCCCACTGCCACCCCTACCTGTTTGTCTGAACTGGATAGAGCCGGCTGAATTGCACCACTGGCTGAGAATGAGTGACTAGCCCAAGTCACCCAGCCAGCTTTCATACGTAAGCCGGGACTAGAATTCACCATCTCCTGGTTTCTAGGCCAGTACCTTAACCACTGCAAAAATACTTTGAAAAAACAGGATGTCCACCAGCAAACAACACCTCTCCTTCAGTTTCTTTATGAAATGTAGAAAAAGATGGTCTCATGTCATTATAAACATATGACTAACCTCACTTTTTAGTCTGACCACAGTATGAGATGAGACTTTCTCCTTCTTGGTGCAACATAAAGAGGTAAACAGAAAACGTTTACTATTGGAGAGCTCTGGAGCACGTGCTAAAACACAGTCTTCTTTAGATGCTTTTTGTTCTAGATCAGTGTTTCTCAAACTTGACAACTTGAAGATGTCCGGACTTCAATTCCCAGAATTCCCCAGCCAGCATTCGCTGGCTGGGGAATTCTGGGAGTTGAAGTCCGGACATCTTCAAGTTGCCAAGTTTGAGAAACACTGTTCTAGATCCTGATGTGCAAATGTATCCTTTCCATCCTCAGAATGGCACACAGAATTTAGAGCAAGGGTCCATGAAAACACAAATGGCTGCCTACTAAGGAACTATATGATTATGAGCTTTTCTGCAAAGGAGATCATTCAAATAAAAATGGAGACACGCTTTTATACAAGGAAGTGAAAAACACAATCGCTTTCTTGAAATCTTGGGAGTTGACTGGACCCACTAGGTTCAAGATGTGAGTTAGACAGCCCACTTGAGCACTTAATGGATCCACAGGGTTTCTGAAAACTGCTCAAGGATCTCAAAGGTACTTCTGTCAAATGTTGTGTTAACCTCTGAAATACAGAGGTGAACAAGGTACTATACAAGATTGGCCTTAATGGTCTTTCTCTCTCTCTCTCTCTGCCCACCAATCCTAATCAGTTTCTTGATTTTCTAAAAAGCAATGGAAAATGACACAGATGAAGAGATGCCTGGAGCAATGCTGGGAGAAAAAACATACAAACCACCAGAACAGTTATGAGCTCAAATCTGAACCCATAAGCCAACAGGGAGCTTCCCTGTCTCACTTGATTTGTAAGATATCAGGCAACTGCACTAGTCCAAATTTAATAAAGAGAATGGGCCGGAACAGCCTATTAGTATTGTTACACTGAACTGGCTAAACATTTTGAGGATAAAGTTGCTCTGACACATTGGAGGAGCAGAATGGAGACTGTGGCCAAGTCAACCTTTTGATGCTACAAGCTAGCGCACCAACTGTGGTTTTTTGTATCTGGCACAAGATACACTGAAGGCTCATGCCCCGTGGTGGCGCAGTCGTTCGCGGGCAGTTATTGCAGGCAAAAACTCTTGCCTACAGCCAGGAGTTCGATCCTGAGCAGCTCAAGACTGACTCGGCATCTGGATTTTTTTAATAGTATTGTATATATGTCATTAGGTTTTGTACAGTTTTATCTTTTAATATTATAAGCCACCCAGAGCAGCCTTGCGGTAAAATGGGTAGCTAATGCATTTTACAAACAAACAAATCACCACTCTTCTAAGATGCTTTTAACCAGGACCAAATGTTTCCAATTGCCATCTGGAAGATTTCTATTAAGTGTATGTTTGTCTTGTTATTTTAGTCTGTATTTACATCTATTAATGACTTCCTGTTTACAAAAGATTTAAACTATAAAAAGAAGACAATAAAGGCACAAGAAACAAAGAAAGGGTAGAGATGGAAGTGTTGTGGCGCGTCGGCGGAACTGGCAGCAGATTCGGATAGCGAGGAGGTTGGGGGACTCTCCGAGACTCCTTGCCAAGTTTTGCAGATACCGGCCTGGCAGCTCTCCAAGCCAGATAAGGTCTGTGACTATAAACCTTCCCTTGAAAGACTTTGCTGGATGTGAATGAGCAGAATTCACAAGTCAATTAATAGAAGAGATTTTTGTGGGGACAAGGAGTTTGCTTCATGCTCTTGGGAAGCCTCGGTCAGAATAGGAAGAATAACAAACAGAAGAAAACAACCTAAGTTAAAAGGAGGGTTCAATCGTCTTCATTTAAAGGCCTGAGTGGAGAGCGGGGTCTTTAGGCCCCCATTTGAAACACCAACAAGGTGGTGTCCTTTGGATCTTGGAAGAAACCTCATTCCATAGGGCAGGTACTGCAACAAACACCTAAGGTCCCGATACACGATATTGATTAACTTCAGGAACCTGGAGTGCTCAAACCCTGCCAGACCAAGCTGTGAGCAATAAGTGGTCCCTATATTAACCAGGCCCTCTGCCATGTAGGGCTTCGTAGGTAACCACCAGCCCCTCAGAAGTAACCAATAAAGTTCATAAAGTGTTACATGGCCATACTAAGGGATGCCCAACAGTGCCCTATGTTGCTGCATTCTGGAATAGCTGAAGCTTTTAGGGTGCAATTCAAGGGCAGCCCCATGTATAATCATTGGCGCAGCAAATTTTAAAAACTGCCAAGAAATAAACTCCGCTCCCCTATTTTACTAACCTCAAAAGTGCACCAAGAAAATAGTGTTTGAGTCAAGCTAGCAATAAATCAAGGAAACATTTTGAAAAAGATGAGAACATTTATACTAATCTTTCAATTTACTTCCACCCTTGATTTGCAAACACGGTGCAAGTGTTTTTAGCAACAGCAAACATCCATAGTAAAATACGGCAAAACCCAAACTGCACTTTGTACTTTAATTTCCACATTCTATGTTAGCACATAAAGTTCTCTGTGAAGAGATTTAAATCTATCTTCCTGGCCAAACATACACACCTGGAAATTTTCATTTGATTACGTATAAAAAAAACTTTAATCTGGTTCTTCACTTTGGAAGGTTGATTAGGTAATCATTTGTTACAGTGTAACTACTACAAAATTGCAACCTATTTTATGTAAGGCAAATCTGACACAGGCGAACATTTTTTTCCCCCTGTGCTGGAAAATCAGTTCAAGGACTCTTTCAAGAACGGAATGATCAATTTACCTTTTACTTCTGAAATCAATTAATTTGCATCACACTGAATTGTGAGCATCACAAGTAGCAAGCAAAGGTTAAAGTCATCTAGGTAACATGGGCAACATATAAGTCTAACCAAAACTGAAAAGTTCCAACCATCAATTGTAACTGACAGTCGACAGAACCATAACTTGTAATTGGCTGTAGCCGGGAAAAAGCTAGAATGTAGTTAAAAGTCACAGAAAGAAAAGAATGCAAAGCAGCTCTCTATAAAAAAGCATCCTTCAAATGGGTTGAATTTTAATTTCCACAAATGCCAAGCCACTGTGGGATCATGGAAATTCAACTCTTCCAGAGAATTTCATTTTTAGACGTCCTTGGTGTAATAGCATGCCACAGGGATCTGAGCCTTCATGCATATGCATCAATTAAAAGCCATACCCTAAAAGTGTTTAATGAATTCATACGTTACTAAAATATACAGCAGCCTTAAAATAGATTTTTTAAAAACAGCATTAAGTCTCTGAATCAAGAAAGGAAACGATTTTCCTTAAAGAAGCGATACATAAATATTTGTTTATTGCAGAAAGCGATAATTAATAATCCAGTCACATAATGTGAGAATATCTGCACAACCATAAGCCTCCAGCTCTAGAAAATGCATTTGGAAAATAACTGACATCTTTAATTTTACCACTGAAATTATATACCAGTCAGGCAGTTTTTCAAAGTAAGAAATGTAAAGCAGTTGGAAGTATAAAAGTCACAGCTGCAGAAATAGGTTTTAAGAATGCTTTGGTTTCCTAACCGAGAAACTCAAAGCTCATTCATCAAGGCTATAATGGCAACTGGTTGCAACTGATCTCACAGTTGGGGGTGGGAGGGGGGAAAAGCATTCGACTTCAGCAGCTCTCCATGATTGAGACACAAAAGATAATTATGCCAAATCTTTCTTTTAGGCATTTTTTTCAGGTACTAATTTTGCAATCCGAGACAGATTTTGCACATAAAAAAATTGTGTCTCAAAATGCCAAGTCATCGCAGAATCATCTTCTGTTTAGGTGAAAATATATCCAAGAAGCCAAGCACCAAACATCTCCTCTTCACAAAACGTTTAGGGCAGGGGTGTCCAAACCTGGGAACTTTAAGACTTGTGGACTTCAACTCTCAGAATTCCCCAGCCAGCATGGCTGGCTGGGGAATTCTGGGAGTTGAAGTCCACAAGTCTTAAAAGTTCCCAAGTTTGGACACCCCTGGTTTAAGGGAGAGGCAAGAAACATTTCTTTCTTTCTTTCTTTTTTAATGATATGCTGTCTTTCAAAACTGAGTTCTCCCAGGATAGTGCACCATAAGTTACGAACCTTATGTGTTTTTTACTTTTAAAAACTTTTAAAATGCAGCATACAATAAAGTCAGAGACAGATTAAAAGCTTTTATGAAACATATATACGTTATATATATTTAAAATACTAATATGCTAAAAGGCTTAGGATAATTTTTTAAAAAAGGTCTTTGCCTGATGCTGAAAGAATGTTTTAAATAGATGCTTAGTGTGCTCACTGGATAGATAGTATTTTGAAATAAATAGCCTGCTATTGAAAATACTTGTTCCTAGGCAAACATCTAATGTGTAGCTTAGCATGGCTAAGAACCCTCAACAAATAAAATAAGTCACAAGATATTGTGACGCCAAATGACAAAGATATTTCTTTATAGGGGAAATTATTGTGGTTCTTAGCTCAAGTCCTGTACCCTGAAATACACTGTATTTTTCAGAGTATAAGACGCACCTTTTCCCCTCAAAATAGAGGCTGAAAATCTGGGTGCGTCTTATACACTGAATACAGCGGGGGGGGTTTTGCCTCCCGAAACCCCACCCCCTTCACCAAAATGGCCGTGCATAGCCTTTAGGAGGCTTCCAGAGTGCTCCTGGGGCCTAGGGAGGGCAGAAATGAGCAAAAAATGGGCCATTTTTTGCTCAATTTTGCCTCCCCCCCGCCTCCTAAATGCTATGCATGCCCTTTTTTTGTCAAAAACCGGTCCGTTTTCACGAAAAACAGGCCATTTTTTGCTCGTTTTGGGGGGGCACCCCCTAGGAGCACTCTACAAGCCTCCTAAAAGCTATTTATGCCCTTTTTTTTGACAAAATACGGGCCAATTTTTGCGAAAAACGGGCCATTTTTGGGAGGTCAGCGGAGTGCAGAAACTTTATTTTTTAATTTGCCTCTTCAAAATCTTGGTGCGTGTCTTATACTCCGGTACATCTTATACTCTGAAAAATACGGTAGTGTCCCCTATCCTGACCTTATTTAAGTGAGCCTGGCTTTTTCTTCAGAGTCTGAGCTATGGAATATGGCAGGCCCTTTTGGGGTATCTTTGGGGTGCTACTGCTCCCTTATGGATGTCTATTTTTTTCTTATGGTAATGTTTTCAATTATTTTTAATGCTCTGATACTAGCCAGAGTCATTATGGGAGAAAGCGGCCTTAGGTATTTGAAAAATAAATACTGTTACCCTATGTAGATAGTCCTCAATTTGCAACAGTTGGGGCCAGAATTTGTCACTAAGCGAGGTGTTTAAGTCACGTTCAATTTTCTGACTTTTTTTTTTTCAGCTGTCATACATTGAATCACATAGCTGTTATGCAGATCTGGCTTTCCCACCGACTTTGCTTTTCGGCAGCCAGCTAGGAAAGTTGCAAATGACAATCACATGACCCTTGGACACTGTAAACATCATAAATATTTGCTAGTTGCCAAGCCCCTGGATTTTGATCGTGTGACCGTGGGGGGGAGGGGGCACTGTGACAGTCGTAAGTACAAGGACTGGTTGCAAATCACTTTAACTTCAAATGTCACTAAGTGAGGGGTTGTAAGTTGAGGACTACCTGTAGCACTGAAAGTGTGAAGCAGTGAAGGCTTTATAGAACTTGCGTAATATGAATATATTGTTGTTAGTTGCGAAGTCGTGTCCAACCCATGGAGAACGTTCCTCCAGGCCTTCCTGTCCTCTACCATCCCCTGGAGTCCATTTAAGCTCACGCCAACTGTTTCAATGATTCCCCAATCTCTAGCGTCCCCTTCTTCTTTTGCCCTCAATCTTTCCCAACATGAGGCTCTTCTCCAGGGAGTCTAATATGAATATATGACCACTTTCTACCACCTTTTGCTGCAGTGTTTTGCATGAGTGGAAGTTTCTAAACTGTCTACAAGGGCAGCCTCTTAAATAACACAGACTAAATGAAACGTTTCTTAGGCTACGGGATACTGAAGCAAGTATCTACCCAAGCAGGGCTAGAAGTAACACCCAAGCCTAGCTTGATCAAAGGCACTTTGTAACACTCAGGACTCTTGAGCCTTATATTGCCAGAGATAGATCAAAAAGCTAATTAACTCTTAATTAAATTATTCTCCTACCTAAAGGAGAGCTGAAGTAAGAGTGTCCTACGCTGCTTCCAGAACAGGGTCTGCCAAGTTTTCAAAGAAAGGGAATTCCATAAAAGCTTCCACTCCCTACATTCCTAATGAATGCAAATGTCATGCAGAGCAGTAAAACCTGTGTTTACTCAGAAACGTTTATCCTGTTGCCCCCCCCCCCATTATGCATTTAATTTGGAATTATAGCCAAAATTGGTTTTTTTTTAAATTCAGGAAATTATATCAAATTTCAACAACAAGAAGAAACATTTATATTCACATTACACATTAAATTACATCATATACATACAATGGGTGTATTCGCTCTCTCTTTCTCTCCCTCCCTCCGTCTCTCCAGAAAACAAAATCCAAGCATTAAATGTCAATCTTATTCTGACAACAAAGTGATAACGCCCCAAATCCACCTTTGCCATCTTTGACTAATTTTCCTTGCTCTGTGACGATACCGTGGATAAGTTATGGCTGACTTGGCAAAAACCTAGAAGGTGTAGCTAATGAAACCTTTGCAGCTTTTACGCATAGCAAGTACAAAGATAAAAGCAAATATAGAAATTCGGCAGAACAGTTGCGTAAAAAGCACGAATATGCTTTGAATAGGATGTGAACAGAACGTGTCTCCACATGAGCCAGATAAATTGCCAAAGAATATGATACCTTAACATTTTTAATAATAAAAAAAACCCTAAGAGGCAAAGTAACAAAGAAAGAAAATCTGAACAGAAATATAATATACAGACACAAGGACACTTGTTTGGATGGCAAAGGGAGAATGTTCATTAACATGTTATATTTTTCCCATAAAATAGTATAGCCTCCCACCGTCCAGTGAGATCCCATAGAGTTGGCCTCCTCAGGGTGCCGTCGGCCAGGCAGTGTCGGCTGGTGACCCCCAGGGGGAGAGCCTTCTCTGTGGGAGCGCCTTCCCTCTGGAATGAGCTCCCCCCCCCCCCGGAGCTTTGCATAATCCCCGACCTCCGGTCCTTCCGACACGCCCTAAAAAGTTGGCTTTTCCAGCAAGCCGGCCTGGCCTGTTAATTTTAATTTTAACTTATTTTAAATGTATTGTGTTTTTTTTAAATTCGGTTTGGTTTTTTGGATATGGATTTAATCTTTTTTAACTTTTGGGATGTGTGTTTTTTAATGTTGTACGCCGCCCTGAGTCCCTTTGGAGAAGGGTGGCATATAAATCCAAATAAACCAAACCAAACCAAACCAAAATAGAAAATTGCTCATAAGAGGATACAGAGATATCAAACAGCAATCTTAAATATTCTCTCCAACGTTTCCTCTTTTGTCATCTGAAGTGCTGTGAACAGTTAACTAAAATGAAACATGATTTTCATATAATCTTCAATATAAGAGAAGCTAGTTTATTTAGGGAAAAGTAGAAGATTTAAGCTACTTTAGAGGAAAAAAACAGTTCTCAAGAGAAAAAGGCAGCCTAAATCAAAGACGTTTCTCATCTCCTGTTCCAACATACTTCTCTATGGGAGCCCTTTGAAGTTTTTTTAGAAGGAACAAAGGCTGGCATTGTGCCAGTGGCCTCTTTAATATAAGATAATCTATGACTAAATTTGCATCAGCTATATCTTATTTAGATTTGCATGACATCTATACAGGGAGAAGTAGTTTCCCCCAATTTCTCAGTACAATAGTCCTCAACGTATGACCATAATGGAGCCCAACGTTTCTATTGCTAAGTGAAACATTTGTTAAGTGAGTTTTGCCCCATTTTACGACTTTTCTAGACACCGTTGTTAAGTGAATCGCTGCAGTTGTTGAGTTAGTCACAGGGTTGTTAAGTGAATCAGGCTTATCAAAAGGTCGCAAAAGGCGATCACGTGATCACTGCCATTGTCATAAATATAAGTCAGTTGCCAAGCATCTGAATTTTTGGTCATGTGAGCATGGAGATAACAGGAATGGTCATACGTGTCACTAAATGAACTATTGTAAATTAAGGACTACCTATCTTCTCTTTCTCAATTTAATCAATCTCAAAAGATAATTGAGGATATAACTGGGCTGAGAAATAAAATACTGTATAGGATTTAGCACTTTTTTTTCAAACAAGAGAAATGTGTGCATGTGTGTAGCACGGTGCAAGGTTTTTAAAGTTATTTATGGCTTTTATATTTCACATTTCAATTGCTTACAGAGAGAGAGAGAGAGAGTGCGCGCAAAATTCAACTGACAATGTAAAGCAATTTCATAGGACAACGGGCTACAAAGCACTTACTATACGCGACCAATGAATTCTAGCTTCTTTCCTGCCCGGGGCAGATGTATTCTTTGCATTCTTTGGTTAACCATATTATTTGCTTGCCTATTCAATCCACTACCAAAACAAACCAAAACAAAAAAAGAATGCCGAAATATTTCCAAAATCTAATCTTTCAAACAGATTGTTCAAACGGATATCAATCTGATTCTACTCGCTTGATCTTATCACCAGCACAAAATACGCACAGCCTTCTTTATAAGCTGAGAAAAATGTAGGGAAAGGAGGCCGTGTGTGTATGTGTGTGTGTGACTGACACAATTGCTGTTATACCTATCAGCACACACTGTTGCTTTCCTAATGAGCTGTAAGCAGTGTAGATGTCCTACTTTAATCCCTGTAGGGGAGATATTACAATAATTGAGCTTCCTCCACCACTAGAGACATGTGCCACTGTTGCAAGGAAGCCATAAGATAAAAAATAATACCACAGCCAAGAGTCAGCTGCACAACTGAAGAGGTAATTTTCACATTACGCCTGGTAAATGGCTGTCTGTAAAAGGAGAGACATCTTTACCCAGGACTCTGACCTTGGGGGGGGGAGGGGGATCCTTTTGAAAGAAAAGAAAAGGTTCTATAAAGGGGGGGAAATAATAACAGCAAGCGGTTATGCCAGGCTTGATGTTGAGAGCCAATGGAGCCAGCTGGCACCCAATTCCAAGCTTTCTCTCCCAGGAAAAGGCAATATCCAGGGTATTCTGTACTAGTGACACTACTCCGCTTGTTTTTTGAAAAGAGAAATCCTTGCCAAATAAAAGATAAGAAGCTTTTCCTGAAGATCCTTCAGTGGTATGGGATTTCAAACGAAATGCTTCTAGATCCAAATCTCAACCCAAAGGTTTTCAAACTCGGTCCCAATGAAACGTGTAGAGTTTTGTACGGAAGAAGCTTCCTGGATGAGTAGCTAAACATTTTCAAGGGAGAAAACTAAGGAAGCCCGGCTGCCTTTTGAATGGCACCTTTGAGAATCCCCACAGACACGGACATTTCTCAACAAAACCGCATGACGGACTACGCATCCATTGCATCCATCCACCATCATGCACATGTTCTCTTAGCTTTCATAAGAAGCCCAACACCAGTCGCTGTCTCTTCCAAACCATCCTGATATGTAGCCACCCAATCCACATTTACAAATTTCAACAAAAAAAAACTGAACTCCTTTCTGTTTTAAGCGGACTACTATCAAGAAATTCCCTCAGGCAGTCCTCCTCGACCCGCAACCACAATTGAGCCCAATATTTCTGTTGCTAAGTAAGACAGTTGTTAAAAGTGTGTTTTACTCCATTTTATGGTCTTTCTTGCCGCAAGACATGAAGTGAATCCCTGCAGTTAAGTCAGTCACACGGTTGTTAAGTGGGTCTGGCTCCCCCATTGACTTTGCTTGTCAGAAGATTGCAAAAGGATCAGTTGCCAAGCATCTGGATTTTGATCAAGTGACCATGGGTATGCTGCAACAAGTCATGTGAAAAAGGTCGGGTTTTTTCAGTGCTACTGTAACTTTGAGGGATCGTTGTTGTAAGTCAAGGAAAGGAGTATTGGTCTACACCTTTCGTGTCAACCTATTTGTCTGTCTTTTGCTGTCAAGTTAAACAAACATTACAGCCTTTTAAGTTATTTGCTCATTATGATATTTCCTCTTAATCTGCCCAGAGCCTTTAATAATTCCAAATAGAATTTAGTTTCCTGAACTCTTATTCTGGTAGCTCTCATCTGAATACTTTCCAGGTTTTTTTTCATGTCTCCTTTAAAATACAATGCGTAGTACTTCAAGTGAGGTCTAACCAGTAGACAATACAATGGAACTATTACCTCCCATGATCTGAACACAATTCTATTATTAATGCGGCCCAAAGTATGCAGTGGCTTTTTAATTGCTGTATCACATTATTCAGCTAGTTACACATCCACCAGATTACAATGTTGTCTAGCTCACGTGCACAGATCTTATCCCAGAGGGATGCGATGAGATTTTGTCAATTGCTTTACTGAGGTCAAAGTACTGTACAACACATCCATTGCCATTTCCTTTGGTCTGCAGGACTGTAACTGTTTACAAACAGAGAGTATTCCGCGAAAAAGCAGCCAATATGTAAACAGTTCCCAGAACACAGAAAGCTTTGAAATCACGGCTTTGAACCAATTTCCAAAATAACTCAAGCAATAAGGGACTTGCACAGGGAAGCACCGCTGGAGTTCTAACGCAGGGTTTCATGCTCCGAAGCAAAACCAGAACACGCAATTTCAAAGTCTGAAAAAGGTATAATTTATTCCTTTTCAAAACTTTACGAGCGCTATTTTATAATCTTCTAAGGAGGTTCGTTTGAAATGGATTATGTCATTCATTGTGCGAGGCCTATCACTACAGCATACTGCCCCCCCAGTTATTTTTAGCCTGGTGCTTCAGTAATTCTAGAAGCTACTGATACTTTAAACAGAGAATGAAAATGAATGCAACCATAGCAAAGCAAAACAAATCATGCTTAAAGCTTTTGAACCCTGTGCTAGTCAGTGCCCAGTGCACATTAAAGAGGAAAGCGTAGAATAGCAACTAAGTAAAAAAAAAATCTAGTAAAAAACCCCCACAAATTTAGGTGTTTATCAAATAAATCAAAGCATTTTGCTTGTTAAAGTTTTCACATCGCTAAGGTGAAGACAAACACATAAGCTTCTGGTTTACCATATGTGGAAAACAGAGGAAGTAGGCTAACTGAACTATGCAAAATTAGTCTATTGCTGAAAAACAATTACTATTATTAGTTTAGCTAGATGAGAGGTAACTCCAGTCTGTTTTCCCCACAAGCTTGGCAACTGGGAGCTATAAGGGTTATTAAAAGGAGCTTCAACCAGAGTCCATTCTCAGAATATTCCTCTTAAAAAAAAAAAAGTAAAAGCCAGCTTCTTATCTCAAAGAGGGTACAGTACTTCATCTGCCTTCCTGGAAAGCACTGTTGCATAACCACTTCTGAACGTGTTAATAACCAAGGAAACTGTGAAGTAGCCTATTAAAAGTAAGACTGCAGACAGACAACAGCAGTTTTTAAGGGAGCAAATGATGTATTGGAGGTTAGATCATCTTATCTACCAAGGAGGTCCAAAGATTTTAGAATGAGACTGGGAAAGTAATAAAAAAGTGGGGTATTGCTTTTTCTTTTTTTTTGGCAATGGAAGGCAGAATATATTCATGTATCCGAAGTCACATTTGCAAGGCACTGTTGATCGTGCAATAAATACATAAAATATCCAGCAACATGCCTATCCTCTGGACAACTGATATCTTTGTTGAAAAATGTTAAAATAGAATCATGAGCTCCTCAGCTGCTGAACATTATGACTTGAATTCAAAGAGCTGCTCGTCATCTACCTAACATGCGCCGCACGTCTACGGTTTTTCAACCGCATCCACTTCACTCTCTGACGACCCTCTGGGAAGTATTGATAAGGAACAGAAAGATGGGAGTCAGAATGAAAAATGCAACTCTTAAGATTCACAGGTTTAAGGTTACCCTTGCAAATCGATGAAGGGGGACGCAGCCTCACAGGCAGAAATGACTGTTTTGCATGCAGACAATTCCAAGTTCAATTTGACTTTTCCACTTAGGACAATTGGTTAAACTACTTAATGGGATGAGAGGGTCTCACGGTATAGCATAGCAATGGTGGACCTCTGACACGCTATGCCGTTTTTGATGACATGCCAAGGCCTCTGAAAGTTGCACCAGAAGGCCTTGCTCTAAGACACCTAAAAATTGTGCAAGCATTCACACATGCTTTTCTCAGATTCCATAGTCCCCACAAGAGCGTAGACCTCCTGCGCAAATTTCAGAGGGTCTGGAGAGGAGAGTCCAGAAGAGAGGAGAGTCTAAAGCAGGAATCCCCAAACCTGGCAACTTTAAGACTTGTAGACTTCAACTCCCAGAATTCTATGCTGGAGCATTTGGGGAGTTGAAGTCCACAAGTCTTAAAGTTGCCAAGTTTGGGGACCCCTGCGAGACCACTTTTGGGAGGGGGGGTTGATACATAAGAAATGTTCTGAATTTTTGACACACTGAGCCCAAAAAGTTCACCATCACTGATATAGTGACTAAGATGCTGTCTTAAAAAGAGTATGCAAGTCCTTACTTAGGCATTAAATCCAGCTGGATTTGAGGCCAGTCACTCTCAATTCATCCTACCTCACAACAGGATTATTGTTGGGGGGGGGGGGGGGATGGGAGGCAGGAACTGCACACAGCCTGGAGCTGACCAAAAATAAATGGCAGAATAATAAATGCCTAAAAATTCAGCAGATAATAGCAAATTAGAGAGACAAATTCAGAGAATTCATATGACATACTGAGATAAATTTGTTTAGATACTGGTTTAGCAGTTAACAAATGACACAGGTGGTCCCATTTCGAGTTTGTTTACAGTTTTTGTCTGAATTAGGAAGCGTGGTTTTCTGAGAATTGAGGCTAATTCGGTCTTGTCATTTCAAAGATAAAATGGGTCCTTCTGAAAAGTGAAAGTCTGCATCAATCAATCATTAATTATACTTCATGTCTATGTAATCTTACACAGAGGCCATAACCTGCTCTTGTAGATCTCTGCAAATCAAAAGATAGTTCAGCAATACATCTTTTCTCATTCTGGACGTTTTATTTCTAGCAAATAACACGAGCCAGCAAAGCTTAAACAGATACTCCTACACATCTGTTGGCCTTTGCTCAGAAACTGCCAAGGACAAAAATAGGTTTTATGTGCTAAGTTACAGTTCAGCATTACAGCAGAGAGCCTATGCAAGTTATGACTGAACAAACTCTTGATGACAAAATAAGGAAGCTACAGATTTACCACTACAATGTTTAGCTCCCTCTCCTTTTAAGGAATCTCTTTTTCGCATGCACTGCTCAATTCCAAGACTACAGACTATACCCATTTCTTTTTCTTATCAAAATGTTTTAACAACATTTAAATTAATTTAATTACAGCATTACAAAGAGAGGTTTTTCTTTTAAAAAAATTAACCCCTATTAGCTTATATTTATGATTCAACTGGTACCTTAGCAATAATAATTTCTCAATTTGTTACATACTATACACCAGAACTACCATAGAATTTCTTAGATAGTGGCAAACTGAGCTGTAAAACTGAATGTTCCCTTTTCAAGCTTTGCTTCTGTCACAAACTTATTAGGGTCTCACAAACATGCAATTTAACAGGATGTAGCTGAACTGTGATAAAGTACATGCTTCATGTACAGAATATATGTGATCCTGGCACAACAATTAAAACATATTTAACAGAGAAGACCTCAGGTTGGGGTCTTAAATAACCAACAAAGGGTTAGAGGGATAAATTACCAGACACTAGGCTTGATTATTTAATTTTATAATTTATTTATTTAATTTTATTTATTTATAACGTTTATTGGCTGCCCATCTTATACCCCTCTAAGGTTATTCCAGGCAGCTTACAGTAATAAATATATATCTACATTAAATCATAAAGTAACATTATATCACCTTGGCAAGAGGAAAGATCTGTGATACTCTTAAAGTATAGAGTATTAAGTGTGGGTAATCTACAGTTAGATTCACAGTCTAACACTGGTGGAAAAGAACGTTGGTCCTTGCCTGAACGTTGCTTTTAAGTAGAATTGAGGAAGAGGTTACGCGTGGGTATTCTTAAAGCCTGATTGGTCCAGAGACTGAGGGAAATTTCTTTAATTTATTTATTTATTTATTTATTTATTTGGATTTATAGACCGCCCCCTCTCCCAAAAAGGGACTCGGGGCGGTGTTAATGTTCCACCATTCCCTGTTGGTTCCCAGTTTCCTCTCAACATTGGTGGAAACTTAATGATTCAAGTCCTAACCAAGGATCTAAGAATTATTAGGGTAGCATCTAAGAATATAGACCAGTGTTTCTCAAACTTGGTGACTTTAAGTCCTGTGGACTTCAACTCCCAGAATCCCCCAGCCAGCTGTGCTGGCTGGGGGATTCTGGGAGTTGAAGTCCACAGGACTTAAAGTCACCAAGTTTGAGAAACACTGATATAGACAATTCCAAGCAAAGTGAGGTGGTTTTTTTTTTAATTAGGGGTTCTCAGGTCTAATAAATCCAGGGTTTCCAGATGCAAGAAGTCCTTTAGGTGCCACTCAAGAGCTCCAATCACAATTGGGAATAACAATGGATTTATTTTTCTATAAGCGTTCAAACCTCAGTCTGCAAATCCTGCTATTTTGCAATTTTTTCCAAATGTTTTTCCTCAATTCTAGCTTTACCAGAAATAGCAGCACCAATAAACCAGACTTTCTCCTTTTCAATTACTGTTATATCAGATTATTATGGTCCATCACACAATCAGTCAGATGTTTAGACCGGATTTGGCATTTTTACCCACCTATAAAGTCCTTCCTAAAGATCTGGGATAAGGAGATGTTTGATGATGTGAAAGGTATCATCACAGGATTAATTTATTTTGCTCTCCTGATCATCTCAAGTATTTTACTTTCATAACTCAGTGAATAAAACTTAAAGCATATACTTAAACACTCATCTGATATCTACAGTTCTATCTGTGAGGTCCTTGGTGCTCTCTCTGAGCCTGATTATTTTCCTTCAGGTGTTTTGTTACCCAAATAGGTAGCATCATCAGTGCCAGTTATTACTTTACAGTTACATTATTTGTTAGTTCCTTGTAACTCCCTGAAGCAGCAATACTTAAAACAAGAAGCATCTTAGAATCGGAAGGAAACTTTTTTTTTACAATATGAAGAATTATCTTCTCTTATCTACGATATCACCTGTCTATTTCGCTAAACATACATCTGTGTCCACTCTTTTAATATTTTAAATTTATTTTAGTACCTTTATATATTTTATACATGTTCACCTTAATTGCTTTGCCCCTCACCTGGGTTATTCAAGGTAGCTAACAAAAACTGAAATACAAAATAGAACCATAAAAATATACACACATGCATACATACATACACACTAAAGAAATACACCTTCTGCCTGTTCCAAAAGCAGAAAAAATGAAGGCCAAGCTTCACTGCAGAGGGAGTAAATTCCACAGCCTAGAAGGGAGAGAAAGCTGTCTCTCCTGTACTCGAGAAAAATGAACTTCTGACAGCATTGGCTTCTTAACGTCTGGACAGGTTTAGGAAAATTCCTTAGATAACAATATTAAGTCCTGTGGTAAAGGACTTACCTTTTAGGTGTTTTGCCCCCCTGTTATTGCTGCTAGGATAACAGCCATGCATCCAATATTCTTAGCAATATACTGATTAGCTTTGAGCTGTTGAATGCATAAAGCTTTTCCTTTCTCATGTTATAGCAAATAAAGGGAGATCTCACAAGAGCCCAGAGACGGTGCTGTTTCATTGCCACAGCAAGTCCTGAGCCAGACAGAAGACGCACACAGCAAAATTGTCATGATATAAAAATGGGAATGCTTTGAGTAGCTGTTCATCGCACAATTTTGCCCTTCAGATGTTTTGGACCATTACTATTTTGCCACTGATCAAACAATATAAAGGGTAGAAGCTTAAATCCAAAAAGACATTAGAAAGCACCATATTGCTTGCTCCTGACCTATATTATAGCATATACTGTAATTACTGCTAATGTTACAACACGGCTTCTACATTAACTGACTATATATTATGTTATTAAGCAATCTAATAGCTGAAGTTTTTCAGCGATAATTAAATTAAATACATTAAATGGAAGAAAAATCATTGAAACAGAATAGGTCAAATTAAAAGTTGCCAGCAGGACACAGCAAAGCCAGAAAGTAAAAACAGCAGCACAGTAAGGTTATGCAAAGCACACAAACAATTCTACTTCCTAAAATACCTGTAACCAAAAACACCACAACACAATACACAATACAGATGAGCCTTGCTAGAGAACAATCCATTTGTTATTTATTAATTCAATGTTATCTATAACAATTAAAATCGAACACTGATCATGCATACTTCCATTTTGTATTCATTAGAACAGCCTTATCAAGAATTTTTAATTTTGTTTCACAATATTTTATACCACTAAGGGGTCCTCGGTGCTCTCTGAGCTTGGTTGTTTTATTACAGGTTTGTTATTGTCTCTTCCATATATCTGGCAGGTCATATAAACCCTATGGAGAATACAGTAATCAGATTCCCAAGACGGCAATGAAATGGATTCCCCTCCTGATATCAAACAACCAAGAGGACATCCTCGAAATACAGCCAGTCCTCGACTTACAACAGTTCATTTAGTGGCCATTCAAAGTTACAACTGCACTGAAAAAAGTGCCTTATGACCAGTTTTCACACTCACGACTGTTGCAGCATCCCAATGGTCACGGGATCAAATGTGAGACACTTGACAACTGACTCATATTTATGATGATTGCAGTGTCCTGGGGCCACCTTCTGACAAGCAAGGTCAATAGGGAAGTCAGGTTGACTTAAGAACCATATTACTAACTTAATCATTGCACTGATTCACTTAACAATCGCGGCAAGAAAAGTTGCAAAATGGGGCAAAATTCTCTTAGCGAATTTCTCACTTAGCAACAGCAATTTGGGGCTCAATCATGGTTGCAACTTGAGGGCTACCTGTACATGGCAAAGAACATTGATAGACAACCTAAAGACTTTAAATATCACGAGAAGATGCTGACAGACTCGCCCAAAACCGAAAATACTGGAGATCCTTTGTTGCCAAATAGGTTACATAGCATGGGATGAACTAATGCTAAAATCTTCCATATACAGTATGTTATTTGCACTGATCTTACTTAAATTCGATAAGTTTGGTGACACAGGAAGGTTATGATTCTGGATGTAAATTAAAAGGGAATACCCATTTTAGACAATTGGGTAAAGATGGTGGGAACTGTGACTGCTTTCCATTTTCATTCCATTCTCTTAATGTGTCTATTAGTCTTGAGGATCTGTAGGAAACAACTCTTAGCTTTTTCATGTGTGGCAGTTAGAATATGTAAATGTTTAAGTTACAATAATATAGCATGTAGAAGATGTTAACTTTTCAAGGATTAAATATGACATTTCAACATTGATGAAGCATCTTTACGTAAAGCATGCTGCTGCCAAAGTCAAGCTCACGCACCATCTTGCTAGGATAGGTGATGAAAAAATAGCTTAAATAGCCTATATTTAAATAAGTGCTTGGAAGGTGATGCTTCTAAAATTAGAGGGAACGTCCAAATGTTCTGAAGACCACTGATACCCAGCTTTACAGCTGAACTACGCTGATTTATTTTCAGATTAAACCAACACGTCACTTTCTATGTAAAGTAAAGCCCTCTTTTTAGAACACAACAAATTAACTTGTTCTGGGCTATTTATAACCTCTCCTTCCCTCAAATTCTTGCCACTATTTCATCAAACCTTGTTTTAACCTTTCAATTTTACCGCTTTTGTTCTCAATAGAACAAATGCAATGAACATGGCTTGTTTGTTTTTCAAACGCTAACTTAAAGATTTAATACTTTATTTCTTGTGTACTTGCCATTTCTTGAGTACTTTCAAGAACTATACTTATGAGCTACTGACACAGGAGACTTTACATCAGGCAATTCAAATCTGCTAAGCCTATTTTGAAAGTTTCTACAAAACCCAACTTAAACTTACACGTTTTTTTTCTCCAAGTATTTTTGTTTGGATTTTTTTTAAATGCCTATCCTTTAGTTATGTACAGGTAATCCATATTATTAGTTAAAAATATAACCCTCTTAGCCTAAATAGATACTTAATTCTTGCAACAACCTGGGGAGAAAACTGTTGACAGCAAAAAGGGGATTAATCAGCAGTATGTGCAAATGCATAAACAACTGTGAAATGATGCACGTTATTCACTCCTACCAATTACTAGTATAATTATATTAAGAACATAAATTGGTGTGTACAGTACCCAGTCAGACTACTTGTTCATGTGGCCAATACTATCAGCCAGTGAAGGGTGCCATCACCTGCTACTTAATCCTTTTAACTAAAGATGTCAAGAACTCAGTTTAAGAGCTTGTTTATGCTAAGTAGGTAAACTGTAGAAACAAAGGCACACATAGCCCTCCATTCATTCAAGATGGTAGTTTGATCAGCCAAAACAGATCCTACCTACACTTCGTTTTCTTTTTAAATACAGCACTTCTCCTGACCCAAAAACCTTCCATTTAAAAGAAGGAAAAATAACCACAATTTTTAGGAGAATTTGACACAATTCTCCTATGGATGTAACAAAACTGACACAAATTTCCCAAATCTTGCACTTTCCTCATGACCAGACCTGTAAATTCAACACAATTTCCAAATGTGGGTAAGGCTAGACCAAATTTCAGATACCGAAATAAAGCCATCCATACATCCTCTTGCAACGTTTTTCCCAGAGAAGCCGCCACAACATTCCAAGCACAAATATGTGGGCCTTTACCATCCTTGCTTGTTTTCATACTGCACTAAAGCTGTGGCCCTTGTAACCACGTGAAAATTCCACACAGTACTAAGCAGAGTCTGCGGCCCTTCACAGTCCCACATTAGTAAAAACAGCGGCATACACTTATACGGAGCTTAAAATATAAAAAATATAATCATTTGGAGCAGAAACAAACAGTATTGTATGAGGAAACACCACTACACACGTTTCATCCTCTTTGTCAAAGCCAGTAAACTAGCAAAACAATTTCTAAGTGGGATATAATAAATACCTAACAGAAAGTCAAGGGGAAAAATGTTATACTTAAAGAATGGTACCACTACAAAAGGAATACAAGAGCTTATCTATCCGTGCCTTTACCTGCTAGGTCATGATGAATTAGGTCTGAAAAATTGGGGTCATCACCCCACCAGAAGATCCATAGCTCTCTGCGCCCAGGCCTTTGGTCTCGTCGCCATACACTCAAGACGTCGGCCTTCAGGCAACGACTGTAACTGCTTAAGATGGGATCTTCTTCCGTTACAGGGAAAAGAATTGGAGCAGACGTTGGGCCCTGCCATACGTATCGTTTCCATTTAATCCCAGTTAAGTCAGCCTGAAAGAAAAATCGAACAGGTATTAAGAGCAGAAAGAACCGGATGTTCTTCTTCTAAAGTTTCAAACTTTTATGAAATGCAGCGTTCTCTAGTGATTTCAAGCAAACTTTTTTTTTTCTTATTCTAGTGAAGAAACGCATGACACTTTAGAAATTGCAAAATAATTTGTCTTGCGGGTGATAAACATTTGAAGCCATAGCAACTTCGTTTAGTCAATCTGTGCTCCATAAAGTCAGTGGCAGCAGTGTTGTTACTCAAACACAGTAAAATTCCATTCTAGGATGTAAAAAAAAATGTTTTCAATAATGCCAGGGCACATTCCAGATATTTTGGACTTTACTTCTCATGTCACCCAGTCAGCATGTCTAATGATAAAGTATTGAGAGAGCAGTCAAAACATCTAAAAGGTTATTCTGAATGGCTGCCTCTCATTGGTTGTATCTACTGATTATCCCCATTTAAAGAACCTGCACAGAGAGAGAGAGAAAGAGAGAGAGACCATTTGTCAGAAATGCAAACACACCTCAGCCATAAGCCCCTCATTAGCAAAGTTATTTAGTACTTGAGACATAATTAAACGGAACCAAACCGGCTTTAAATACATGAATTCCAATAAAAGCATTAACTTCTGCTATTTCTACCAGAGGAATGGAGAGCGGAAAGATAGCAAAATAAACTAAGACATTTTTGAAGCATAATTCAAAAGAACTTTTTAAGGAAACCTTCCACCTCTTCTTTCCAGCTATGAAATACCACCACACTGCTCCCTCACAAATGGGGTCTACAAATTATCATGGAAATTGCCTGGGCTCAATTTCAACTATCTTACATGTTCTATTCAATATATTACTTCCCTTTCAGCAGAAAATATATATATATATATTTCCCCCCTTCTTTAATCTCAGCAAGAACAATCCTGCTGGCTCCTTGGAGTAGCCAAATTTGCAACAGTTGGTGCATTTGAAATGGGGGGGGGGGGGGGGTTGTTTGAATAGTGATAATTCTGCAAATGGGCCAGCCTTGCTGATATATTCCAGCTTCTTGAATTCCTTGCACCAGTCATCCAAAGCAATTCACCTACTTTTAGCAACCAGTCAAGGCAGCTACCAATCGGCATTTAAATAAAATTCCAGAAAGAGGTCAAAACCCTGGCTAGGAAACTCAAGTGGATCCCACCGAAGGAAGAAGGAAAACAATGTTATAAAAGAGCATGTTTGCCTCCATCCATCCTTTTTTTTTAAATAAAAAACAACCAAACTGGAGCCTACTAATAACAAGGCCCCTCCCCCAGAAGCACTGTATCTACAATCCGAGTAGGGTTCTACTATTTGGGGAGTTGGGGGGAAGGCAGAAGTTAGCTTGAGGGGGAAAAAAAGTGGGGGGAGGAGAGGCATGCCTTGGGCTACAGCTAGACAGAATGAAAATGAGATCAAATAAACACACAAGAAATCAAGTTGCTAGTGCCACCACCTACAACAACCACAAGAACAATAACCCAAAAAAAGGAGGCCGGAGAGAGAAAACGAAAGTTTGCGGGGGGGGGGGGGAAGCAAGATGATAAACAAAGGACTGGAGGAGGAAAGCGCTGGGAGAGAAAAGAAGAGTGCAAAAGAGACTTGTAAGCAAATCGCCTTGCCAGAAGGAAGGAGAAAAGGGGGGGAGGGCATAGGGAGAATTGGGCGACTCCTGGCTAAGGCCTACTCCAGAGGACTCCTCCAAGCAGAATGCTAAAAATGGCTGCTTTGCTTCCATTCCTCTCTCTCTCTCTCTCTCTCTCTCCCCCCCCCCCACCTTCTTTTCCTCCTCTTTGCTGGCGATCTCATCTCTCTCTCTCTCCCCCTCCCCCCTTTCCCTTGCATGGTTTATCTCTTGCGATCTGCCCTTCAACGCCTCTTTCCCCCACTCCCCCCCCCAAAAAAAAACCCCACAAGAAACACACACAAGCAACGCACACATACAAAGTAGCCACTCACCAGACAGAAAAGGTTGGAATGGCAATCTTCCAGGCTGGCCCCGTTCGGCACGAAGCTGGAACTCATCCTCACAGCCACAACCCGCACGCCATTATCCCACAAGCCTCCGACAAGAAAGAAAAGACAAGAGACAGGAGCGAGAGAGAGAGAGAAAGCGACACACACCACACCAGACCGAGAAGGAGGGAGACACAATCAAAGGGAGGGAGGGAGGGATGGGGCGGTGTGATGGGGGGGGGGAGGGAAAGAGAGAGAACGGGCCTATTCCTTTTCTAAAACACACACACACACGCACTGCAGGGAGAGAAAGAGAAGGGGTGACGGGGCTGCCCGGAGCAGGATGAAATAAGCTAACCCTAGGGAAAGGAAGGAAGGAAGGAAGGAAAGAAAAGAAATTTCAACGCCTCCCGGCCAGGCAAAAAGGTATAAAGATAAATCCGCGTAAAGAGGGAGGCGAGGAGAAGGCCGGCGAAGGCTGGAGGTGGAAAGGGGGGGGGGTGGGATAGAGAATCCAAAAGGGCTGGCAAAAGGCGAGAGATTTACGATCTTCAGCCAGCCAGCAAGCGAAAGAGAGGAGGGGAAAGGAAGAGAAGGAGGAGGAGAAGGGCGGGTGTGAAGTAATCCAGGAATCGAGCCCGCTTGCTCCCTTTTAGCGCCTCGTTTTTCTCCCGTCACCCTGGATTGGCAAGAAAGACACCCGCGAAAGAGGGAGAGAGAGAGAGAGAAGAGCAGCGGCGGCGTCGGGGTGAAAAGCAAGACGAGCCGAAGCTGGGCCCGAGCCTCTCCGCCGTTCTTCTCCCAGCTGCCTCGGGTCTCCCCGGCCGCTGGCCCGGTTCGGATGATCTGGGAACCCCGCAGGAGGAGGGAACTTCCACTTTGGAGTCGGCCCCGTCGTCGCGACTTCTTTTTGCCAGCCCCGGGTTTCCCTTCGGCTTCCTTATGGGGAGGGGAAAAAGGGGACACTCAAGTCGCGTTTTTGTTTTTCCTCCACCGCTTTTTTTAAGGAGCCGCCTTGAAAATCTTCCGACTTCCCATGGAAGTGAAAATCCAGGGCTTGGGTGTTTGGTTTTCCAGTCCGGGTGAAAGGAGTCTTTTCCTTTGCTGCTTTTTTGTCCCCCTTTTTTCCTTTTTGCAAATAGTGGAGTCAAAAGAAAAGAAGTCAGTTTCCAGGAAGGTGATTTCTTCCCAACTCAAATTCAGACGCTTTTCCGGGAGGTGGGGGGAAGAGGAATCACAATTCTCCTATTCTCTTACGATTTTTTTAAAAAACAAAATTAAACCCCCCAAAAAAGCCTCCCTTGTCCCTGGATACAGTAGATCCCTTCAAGCCTCGATGAAAATAAAAATAAAAAACGGGGGTGAATTCCTTGCTTCCCCACCCCACAAAAAAAAAAAAATACTCTTCCAAAAGAGGAGAAAACCAACCAAATTTCCACCACCACCCACTTCCCCAAAAATAACTTTTGGAAAGTGAAGATTTTTTCCCCCTCCAGATAGGAAGCAACTAATTCGGCTCCCCTTGATTTCCTTTCTGCAAACCAAGGCGGCCAAGAAACTTCCTTTTTTTAAAGAGACGAAAGAAAGGGAGAAAGAAAGCAATATCTTCCTCCAAACACGATACAAAAATCAAAGTAATCGCGAAGGGACTTCGATTTAGGCTTTTCCCCCCAAATCAATTCTTGCAGGAGTTGCAGAGATTGGGTTGTGGTGGTGGGAGGAAAAGTTAGCTTTCCCCCCTCTCTCTCCCAAGTAATTCTTTCTTGGTAATTCCTGTAAATTCGCCCTTTGTTTTTTCCAAAATGCAAGTTTTCTTCCACAAGCCTTTTCTTCTTTCCTCAAGATCCCCTCCCCTTCAAAAAAAAACCAAAACACCCCAATGAAACTTTTTCTTCTTCTTCTTCTTTGCACCTGGGAAGAGAAGTTGAAATTCCTCCGGTTACTATGTATTTTTTTTAAAAAAAAACCAAAGAGGAAAGAAAATCTGGAATAACGACCAGCCACTGGAATTGTTCTTGCTCTTTTTCCCCCCTTCAGAAGTGATATTGGGAGAAGGGGGGGGGATCTCTTCTCCTTTCCAGTTATTGATTGATTGATCCTCCAGAGACGTTTGAGGCGAGAGACCCCAGCGAGAGGGGTTGCCCCCCCCTCAAAATAAGAGGGGAGGATTTATAGACTTTTCTTTAAGACTTTTTCCAATATAAATACACGTCTCGGGCCTCCCCGGGAGTAGGAAGACGAAGAGACCCTCTTTTTTTGTCCTTAAAATTAAAATTCCTGAGGCGATTTGGGGCTCTGGGGCTTCCTCCCCGCCCCCCCCCCCACGAAGGCTTTTGACAGGTGAGGACCGAGGAGACGACTTCGCGAGCGGGGGTATGTGTGAATATATCCAGGGCCCCCCCTCTCCGCCGGCGCAGCGTTTCCTCTCTTCGCTTCCTCGGCGTCTCTTCTTCTTCTTCCCTCAGCGGTGCCTCTGTCGGCGGCTTCCCAGCCGAGGCATCCTGAGCGCCGGATGCCCTTCTCCGCCTTCCTCCTCCTGCGCAGCCGCCGCCGCCGCCGCCTTCGCTGACTCGGCCGTCTCCTTCAGCGGGTCTCCCCCATGCCGCCGCCGCCGTTTCCCCGCTTTCCCCTCTCAATATTCGGGCTGTGTCGGACGGCTCCCTCCCCTCACAGCCTTATTTCGGCCAATGTTTTTTTTTTCACCACCACCACCTCCCTCAGTCTCGCCTCGCTTCTCTAATGGCGGCCGCGAGCAGGCGAGCGTCGGAAGGGAGCAGGCTCCGCCCCCTCGCAAAGCCATTGGCCGCCCTCTTTGAGAAGGCCTGCCCCTTCAACTCCACCTCGACGCCGCGGATTGGGCGAGCGCTCGTCACGTGGGGAAGCCACCCGTCATTGGCTGGTCGAGGCAGCCGAAAGGGGCGGGGCGGAAGGGCGGCGGTATAAAAGGCTGAGCGGCAGAGGCAGGGCCGTCGGAGTACCGAAGACGGTTGACGCTCGATGGAGACAGGGATGAGGGGGAAGAGCGAAAGGGAAAAACCAGGGAAGCCCGGCGGTCAGCTGGCGTGAAAGGCGCCTGAGGAGAGAGCGCCATCTAGAGGGCCGGTGGAGAGATCGCAGGGGGAAAATCCTAGAAGGGTGTTGGAGGTTATATATTTTTGTTTACACTTGCTCCTCTTAAATTGCATTTACATTGAAGTCCTTTGAAGGGGTTAGCTTGGAATTCAGGCTTTATTTCCGTGATATATTTTTTTCCACTGAAGTTCAGCTGAGTTTTTTGGGGTTTTTTGCACTTTTCATTACTGGTAGTCATTGAATGACTGCCTCATACATTAACAGTTCACAGGATGGCGATGAAAAAGATAACACTGTGACTTTGCGGGTCAGAAAAGCAAAAGAAAGTGGAAGTTAGACTGCAAGCACAGTTGTTGTTTCATTTAGTGACCACTTCGCTTAAGAACGGAGTCACTGCTCCCGATTGTAGTCGCTACAATGAGGCCCACCTTTATTTCTATGGGAGCATCTTGGGGATGGAGTACAAATTAATTAAACATTATTTGATTGTCAGCATTGGTATTTGATTTCAAATGTTCTAAAGTCTTCTGTTGTAAATATATATATACCAAAAACACCAGTCTGAAGATGGCGAGTGAGACCTCACCGAAACGTTGCCAAGACAATCTCAATCTTACATGGGAAAAGACCCGAATACAACAAGACGTATGTATGTATGTATATATGTATGTATGTATAGTAAGTAAGAAAAAGGGTGGTTGGAGCTGCTGTCTTTCTATAAATCTTGGTGGGGTGTGTGTGGAGTGCTGGCTTTGTTGCTGTAACTGGGTTGATTGGCTGTGTAGTTGCATCCTGATTGGTAGATGGAGTTGATGTTTGTAGATTGGTTGGCTGTTTTGTATCATCCTGTGTGGCTGAGGTGCTGGCTATGTGACCGTTGTTCTTTTGTGTTGTAATGACCTGGGTGGTGGGTGGGGTTCATTTGTTGACTAAGGCTGGTTTCCAGATGTCTGGTAAGCGGGAGGTATCGTCACTTTTATTCATGTTTTGGGGGTGTTTCTCTATTTCTATGGCTTCCATAATTATTCTCTTGTTGAAGTGTTCTTACTACGCCTTACTCGCACAAGCACGAAGCTGAAAATACCGTACCAGCCTGAAGATGGCGAGTGAGACCTCACAGAAACGTTGCCAAGTCAATCTCAATCTTACACGGGAAAAGACCCAAATATAACAAGACCAGCATACCTACAACCGTGAAAATCTACAAAACAAATATCTTACCTCTATGGGGAGGAAACCTTCCTGCTCACCTGGACCTACGAGAAACTTGAAATCCGAAGAGCCACCATCTTATGTGACCTCACATTCCTACACAACTGCCGAGACAAAAGCTTGATCCCCACATTCTTCCAACTAAAATTCCATTCTAAAACCTCAGCCATCAAAAGGATCCTGAAAAGAACTGAATTAGCCCTAATCAGAAACGAACTCCAAAGGAAAAGATTCCTACTAGACCAAACCAACCGGTACCTACTCACTCTTCACCTCAAACTCAGCAACAAAAGCCACCCAGCACTCTGGGACAAATCCGAACAACTAGCCCTCTGGAGAGCCGAAACAGAAACCTCCAGAAGACAGACAGACACACCAACAAACTCCACAGACTAGAAAAACAACAGAAGCCCAACCCTCCTTCACAGTAGCTCATGAAACAAACAGTACACAACATATCAGACAGAATCCTCACCACAGCAGAAACCAATGTCCTTTCCAGAGGATTCAACTTTGCATTCGCCCCCAAACAGATCCCTACTGAAGACATCATATGCGGAGTTGAAGCTGCACTCACCAAAATCAACCCAGATGAAGCCAATAAAATCAGACTTGAAGTCACCAACGTCCTCTGCTCTAGCAATCCACCCAGAAGCAACTTACAGAAAGAAGAACAAAAAGCACTCACCAACTTGAGGAAAGACAACAACATAATCATTCTTCCAGCAGACAAAGATAACGCCACTGTGGTGATGAACACATCTGACTACCAAGCCAAACTATCCAATCTACTCCAAGACCCCGCTTACAAACCTCTAAACACAGACTCCACCACCTACCTGGAAAACACCACCAAATCCAAAATAAAAGCCTCTCCCATCAATGAAGAGATCCAGCAAATAGTCATCCCCAGAGAGAAATCATCCAGATGCCCCAAGCTCTATGGCCTCCCTAAGATACACAAAGAAGGAACACCACTCAGACCCATAGTCAGCTCCATAGGCTCACCTCTACAGAATCTTGCCAAATTCCTCGCCAAACAACTCCAACCCTACACAGAATCCATCACCTCACATGTACAAAACTCACTCCACTTCATAGAAACAATAAAGAAACAAAATCTACAACCCAGTGACCTACTTGTGAGCTTCGATGTCATATCCCTCTTCACCCAAGTGCCTATTAAAGAAGCCTTGACAGCTATCCAGAACAAACACAACCCCCCATAACACATCCTGGACCTGACCAACCACTGCCTAACCAACACATACTTCATCCACAATGGACAAAGATATAAACAGATAGAAGGAGCACCCATGGGATCACCCCTCTCACCCGTCATCACAAACCTATACATGGAACATTTTGAAACCAACGCCTTAGGTAAATCTGAAGACACAAACCCAAACTCTGGCTTAGATATGTAGATGACACTTTCGTAATTTGGCCACACGGGAAGGAAAAACTGGACAACTTCCTCACACATCTCAACAGCCTACACCCCAAAATACAATTTACTATGGAAATAGAAGCTAACAACCAACTTCCCTTTCTGGATGTCCTAATCTACAAAAAACCCAATGGATCCCTAGGGCACACCATTTACCAGAAAAAAACACACACCAACCGCTACTTAAACCCACAATCCCAACACCACCCTGCACAGATCAACTCTTTAGCCAAGACCCTCATCTCCAGAACCAAACGCCTAGCCGACAAAGACCACCTGAAAACTGAATTACACACTCTCACAAGCGTATTAATCTCCAACGGATTCCAAATAAAAACAATTACCTAATCCAAAGGGAGACTCCCCCTAAAAACCAAGATATAGAACAGGACAATGGCATCGCCCTCCTCCCTTACATCAAAGGCACCACAGATAAAATCAGCAAAATTCTCCACAAACACAATATCAAGACAGCCTTCAACACTGACCAAAAAATAGCCAACATCTTAAGAAACCCCAAAGACAAAATCCAGGTAGAAAACCAAGGAGTCTACAAAATACCATGCAAAATCTGCCTTGCAACATACATAGGAGAAACGAACAGGAGAATAAATGCACGCATCGCAGAACACAAGAACGCAGTAAAAAAAAAAAAAAAACTTCCTCCCTTTTCCAGCATCTTAAAGCTACAGGACATGAAATTGATTTTGAAGGAACCAAATTAATCTTCAAAACAGAACGCTTCAACAAGAGAATAATTATGGAAGCCATCGAAATAGAGAAACACCCCCACAACATGAATAAACGTGACTATACCTCCCGCCTACCAGACATCTGGAAACCAGCCCTAGTCAACAAACGAACCTCACCCACCACCCAGGTCATTACAACACAAAAGAACAACGGGGAAGAGAGCTGATGTCGCGATGGCACAACGTGCGATCTTGGTGTTCCGAGATCGCAGTCGAATTCCTGCTGCTGGATGGTCCATTCGAACCTAAACTGTCCTGCAGACAGTGATTGAGAAGGGCACCTCCTGCTAATCTCAGGGACATCGTAAAGTCCCTGAAAGATCCAGGAATAGCCTTTTTTTCCGGCGACAGAAACACAGCTAATGAAGCTGCTGAAGTTGGGACAGCTCCGGAACGGGAAGAAAGCAGAAAGAGAAAGTGTGTCAAATTGCTTGGAATAAAAAGAAGAAAATAAGAAGGATTAAAGATAGGGTTGTAAAAGGAGGAAAAGCAGTTACACTGCCACTTAGAGGCTGGAGGCTGGATACATTGTTTTTTCTTCTTTCTCTTTGATCACTTGAGATTCAAGGTTCTTTCAGCTTGTCTACTGACAGTGATAGTAGGAAGTGCACAAGTTGTTTATGCAGGTGCCTTTTGCAAGTTATATCACTAGCTATTAGAGAAAAGACAACTTTTTGACTTGAAAGATAAGAAATGAACCTGTTTGAAGTTTATTAAAATAGCCTTGAACCCTATAGTGGCAGTATCTGCAAAATTGAAAGAATGGCCCAGCAGGAAAAAGAAACTGTAACATTGCAAATGATTATGTTTGAAATTCAAAATCTATTAGTTGTGACAGAGAGAATTGAAAAGAGTTTGGAGAATATGGAATACAAAACAGAAAAATCAGATGGAGAAACTGAGGATGTTTACCAAGTGAAGAAAGTGGAGGATAGAGTTCAAAAGATGGAAGGAAAAAATGAACAAAGAGATAAGAAAACTGTGGATACTGACAACAAAGTGAGCGTCGTTGGTAATGGCAAGAGCGGAAAATGGAAAGGGGAAATGGATGGATTGGAACTCTATCCCAGACTTCAAAGCACAGAAGAAGAAAAGAGAGAAAAATTGACAGAGATAAGGAGAGAAATCTTGATAAAAGCACTAGTGATAACCAAAGATAAGCTGATGGAAAGAGCAGATATTGGGTTTCAAGCTTTTGTGAGATACGAAAGGAACAGCATGTTGCCAAGGGAGGTTTATACAAGATTTATTAAGAAAGTAACTAGAACATTAATGCTACAAATGGCAAGAAATATAAGACCTTACTATTGCTGGAGGGATACAGGTTGATGCAATGAAAATGTATAATAAAAATTAAGCTAAATTTAGTTTACTAGTAGTATGTATAAAATGAAGCGACAATAGCTCTCTGGAAAAAAATACAGTGGGAGTAAGATACCCCTAATACTCCTCGTGGGGGGGGGTGATGACTGTGTGTGTGTGTGTTTGTTCCAGCATAACTCGGGAATGCCTGGGCTGCTGAAATGAAAAGGAATGAATTATAGCTATAGTGGCAAATCATAGTACTTTTGACAGTGATAGTGTGCATTTTGGATTCAAGTTCTGTTAAGATACAGCCTGTTGTGCCTTAAAATGGCTTCTACTGTACAGCACAGTGGAGTTGCCGTGGTAATGGCTTCACAGTACTCCAAAAGGGGGATCCCTTTGGTAAGGAGAATTGATTTGATGTTATAGATATAATTCATTCCTTTTCCTGTCTAATACAGGATTAGGATAAATAAATAAATATAAATACTGGTCAATGCTGGGTTATCAGCTACCGTATTTTTTGAAGTATAAGATGCACTGGAATATAAGATGCACCAAGATTTTGAAGGGGCAAATTAAAAAATAAAGTTTTTGCACTCTGCAGACCTCCCAAAAACAGCCCGTTTCTTGTGAAAACAGGCCCGGTTTTTTTTTTTTTTTTAAGGGCATGAATAGCCTTTAGGAGGCTTATAGAGTGCTCCTGGGGGGCGTGGGGGCCAAAAATGAGCAAAAAAGGGTCCATTTTTTGCAAAAATGGTCCCGTTTTTTGTCAAAAAAGGGCATGCATAGCTTTTAGAAGGCTTATAGAGTGCTCCTGGGGACTGGGGGGGCGGCAAAATTGAGCAACAAAAGGCTCGTTTTTTGCTCATTCCTGCCCTCCCCAGCCCCTAGAACAGCAATGGCGAACCTTTTTTGGCTCGCGTGCCACAAGTGGGGGGAGCGCAGGGTGTGTGTGTGCGGGCGTGCCACACCCATAATGCAACGCGCGACCCCCCTAGTGCGCATGTGCGCACAACGAGCGACCCCCCATTTTTACATGCTGTTTTCGCCCTCCCCAGGCTCCAGAGGAGAGCCTCCCCCGCCCCCCTGGGGGCCCTCCCTTCGGAAAGTTTAAAACCACCCTCCGAGCAAACTGGAAGTGATTTCCAGGTTGCTCGGAGGGTCGTTTTAAGTGCTCCGAAGGCGTCAGGGAAGCCTCCGGACAGTCCCTGAACCCTCCGGAGGGCCTCTGTGGAGGAGGGGGGGGCTCTTTTCGCCCTCCCCAGGCTCCTATAAAGCCTCTGGAGCCTGGGGAGGGCGAAAAATGGCTTTTAAAAAGGTGAACTCAGCTGACAGGGCAGCGCCTCGCGTGCCCTGAGAAATGGCTCCGCGTGCCACTTGTGGCACGTGTGCCATAGGTTCGCCATCACTGCCCTAGAAGCACTCTGAAAGCCTCCTAAAGGATATGCATGGCCGTTTTGGTGAAAGGGACAGGGTTTCGGGTGGCAAAAAAATGCTGTATTCAGTGTATAAGACACACCCAGATTTTCAGCCTCTTTTTTTGAGGGAAAAAGACGCATCTTATACTCCGAAAAATACAGCAGCTATTTATAAAAATAAAAATAGTACAAGTAGTTCTTGACCCAAAGGTGCTTTTTCAGGAAGTAAATGGGCTTTCTTGTTTTGTTTTTTTTAAACGTTTCTCTTCTCATCCAAGAAGCTTCTTCAGCTCTGACTGGAGGGTGAGGAATTGAAGGATTTATATTCTTTGCAGACAGACAGAGCTGAAAAACTTCTTGGATGAGAAGCGAAACAAGGGATCTTGGAGTCCTAATGGACAACCATTTAACCATTTAAATAAACCATTTAAATAAACCATTAAAATAGCAGCCAGCCGTGTGCAGCAGCTACCAAAAAAGCCAACAAAGTTCTAAGCTGCATCAACAGAGGGATAGAATCAAGATTACGTGAAGGGTTAATACCACTTTATAAGGCCTTGGGAAGGCCACACTTGGAATACGGCATTCAGTTTTAGTCACCACGATGTAGAAAAGATGTGGAGACTCTAGAAAGAGTGCAGAGAAGAGCAACCAAGAGGATTAGGGGACTGGAGACTAAAACATATGAAGAACGGTCTCAGGAACTGGGTATGTTTAGCTTAAGAGAAAGAAGGACTAGGGGAGACATGATAGCAGTGTTCCAATATCTCAGGGGTTGCCACAAAGAAGAGGGAGTCAAACTATTCTCCAAGGCACCTGAGGAAATAATAAGAAGCGATGGGTGGAAACTCATCAAGGAGAGAAGCAACTTAGAACTGAGGAGAAATTTCCTGACAGTCAGAACAATGAATCAGTGGAACAGAAGTTGCCTCCAGAAGTTGTGAATGCCCCAACACTGGATGTCTTTAAGAAGATGTTGGATAGCTATTTGTCTGAAACGGTATAGGGTTTCCTGCCTAGGCAGGGGGTTGGACTAGAAGACTTCTCAATCGTGATCGTAGGTTGAGGTCTATCTGTATATAAAGAAATTAAAAATTAATATAAAGTTTCAAGAAATATTGGTTGAGGGCTTCCAAGAAATTACTTCCCATTCTCTGACTGCTGAGGATATGTAACTTCTCGTAGTCTTCTTTATCAAGGTTTATTGATAGGGTAAAGTTATAAGATGATAGAGAGAGACAGACAGACATAATTCTTTATTGGCCAAGTGTGATTGGGCACACAAGGAATTTATCTTTGGTGCATATGCTCTCAGTGTAAGTAAGTAAAATAAAATACATTCGTCAAGAATCGTAAGGTACAACACTTAATGAGAGTCATAGTGTACAAATAAGCAATTAGGAAACTATCAATAAAAATTGTAAGGATACAAGCAACAAAGTTACAGTCCTGCAGTCATAAGTGGGAAGAGATGGGCGATAGGAACGATGAGAAGACTAATAGTAATAGTAATGCAGCCTTAGTGAATGGTTTGACATTCTTGAGGGAATTATTTGTTTAGCAGAGTGATGGCGGTTGGAGAAAAACTGTTCTTATGTCTTGTTGTCTTGGTATGCAGTGCTCTATAGCATCGTTTTGAGGGTAGGAGTTGAAACAATTTATATCCAGGATGTGAGGGATCTGTAGATATTTTCACAGCCCTCTTTTTGACTCATGCAACATACAGGTCCTCAATGGAAGGCAGGTTGGTAGTAATTGTTTTTTCTGCAATGCTAATTATCCTCTAATTATCCTCTGAAGTCTCTGTCTGTCTTGTTGGGTTGCAGAATAGAAATTTCAGCAATTGATTTGCTTTAGAACCCAATTCACCTTTTTTGAAATTCATTAGAGCAGAGAAACAGTCTTTTCTAATTATTTCTATGAATTAATAAGTTGGATATTCTTTTCCTCAATAACAAAGAACTGTCATTGTTTTCCAGACTATATCACGAATCTTTATCGGGTTCTGAACAGACCATTTCAGGGACTGTTGATACTATATATTTACCCAGGAAGTTTTTCTGAGAATGAGCAGTTACAAATATGAAGGATAAATAATATGTAAGAAGAGACATTCCTACATTTTTAAGATGCTTCCTTTAAAGGAAGCAAGACAGAAAACCCCCTCATTTTCCTGTATTACTAGACTTTCAGGAAATTGTCTTGTTTAAAGATAAATTATTATATACAGATCTTCCTTTAAGCAAATAGTCAAGGGTCTAGTTCAAAGGGTAAATGAAGTGGGAGCTTTGGAGCTGCTATCCTAGTGGCTTTATCTTTGTTTGTTGTGTTTGTGTGTGTTGTGCCCCGCCAGTGGCCAGCAGAGCTGGCAGTAGATTCAGACAGTGAGGAGGTTGGGGAGGGGGGGGAACATGGGCCAGTCCTGGAGTCTGGGGAAGGCTCTGATGAGGGCTCTGTGTCGGAGGCAGAGATAGGGACAGAGACATATGCCAGTTATCAGCTGCCTTCAGAGTCAGACATCAGTGAGGCAGATGAACAGCTGGAGCCTGTTCCCAGTATGGGCATGCAGAGTTGCCAGATGAAGGGAACACCTAAGGAACAGGGGTCGACTTGGGAGGAAAGCCACAGGTGGACGATGAATGGTCCCTCCCAGAGGAAATAAAAGAGGAGCGAAAGGGGAATGGAGTTTGCAGGAGACCATTAGTTCGCTTCATTGGTTCATGACTCTCCAAGACTCCTTGCCAAGTTTTGCAGATGTCAGCTTGGCAGCTCTCCAAGCCAGATAAGGTCTGTGACTGTAAATCCTCCCTCAAAAGACTTTGCTGGATGTGAATGAGGAAAATTCACAGTCAATTAATAAAAGGGTTTTTTGTTGGGACAAGGAGTTTGCTTCAGGCTCTTGGAAAGCCTCGGTCAGAACAGTGTGATTGTATGTACGGGATGTTGAAGTGACACACAACTAAAGAACAGTCCAACTGTCAGAATGCAAAACTGGATTCCTCAGGCCAGCCTGGTGTTAATCACACCTACTACAACTGGCCACTTGCCACGTTTGAGAATTAAGTAGCTTTTTAAATCAGACTGCGGCACTTCCTAGACTGGCTTGGCTGCTTCAGGGGGTCCCCTGTTGCTGCTTATTTGGGGGAGGGGCATTGGGGAGTCAGACAATGTGTGAAATAGGAACCAGTGCATAAGAGGGGTGGAGTAGGGTCTTTTCAGGCTACTTCCTCCAGAGTGGGAGGCGCCCATCGGGACCCCCAGGTCAATTGGGAGACTCCTGTTTTTAAGGCCCTTTCAGAAGGGGCAAAATGTTCCAGAGCTGTAGGGGGCCACCATAGAAAAGGCTCTTCTCTTGGACCCTGCTGCTGAAATTCCTTGACCAGAATAAGAGGGTTGGAAGGGATCTTGGAGGTCTTCTAGTCCAGTCCCTTGCCTAGGCAGGAAACCCTACACCGTTTCAGACAAATGGCTATCCAACATCATCTTAAAAACCTCCAGTGTTGGAGCATTCACAACTTCTAGAGGCAAGCTGTTCCACTGATTAATTGTTCTAACTGTCAGGAAATTTCTCCTCAGTTCAAACTTGCTTCTCTCCTTGATTAGTTTCCATCCATTGCTTCTTGTTCTGCCCTCAGGTGCTTTGGAGAATAGTTTGACTCCCTCTTCTTTGGGGCAGCCCCTGAGATACTGGAACAATGCTATCATGTCTCCCCTGGTCCTTCTTTTCATTAAACTAGACATACTCAGTTCCTGCAACTGTTCTTTATATGTTTTAGCCTCCAGTCCCCTAATCCTCTTGGTTGCTCTTCTCTGCACTCTTTCTAGAGCCGTGATGGCGAACCTATGGCATGCTTGCCACAGGTGGCACTTGAAGCCATTTCTGAGGGCACGCGAGCCATTGCCCTGTCAGCTCCAGCGTACATGCGCACCATAGCCAACTGATTTCCAGCCTTGATTTTCGGCCGTTTTTCGCCCTCCGGAGGCTTCCCTGAATCCTCCGGAGGGCGAAAAACGCCTACTGTGTAAACTCCATTCCCTAACTTCCATTTTGCGTGTTGGGTCATTTTTCGCCCTCCCCAGGCTTTAGGAGGCTTCCCTGAAGCCTGGATATGGTGAAAAATGGCCCAACAGTTGGGGCGTTTTTCTCCCTCTTTCCCTGAAGCCTCCAGAGGGCAAAAAACAGCCCAACACCCAAACCGGAAGTTCAGAGGCTTCAGTGAGACCTGCATGCATGCACGGGGGGGCAGGCATTGCATTATGGGTGCGGGCATGTACATGCGCAACCCCACCCCCCCACGCCTCCCCTGCTTTTGGCACACCTTGACAAAAAGGTTAGCTATCACTGTTCTGCTGGAGCTAGCGGGGTTGGCCCATCCCGTTGGGGCGAAATGGCGGATGGGATTTTGTCGCAATGGATGGAGCATCTTCCTGGGAGCTTTGCGCCCAGCGCTATGCACATCTGGGGCCAACAGTCCCATTCTTCGACCAATCTGGGTCCAAAGAACCCTGGTGCTGCATCTTGACCCACTGAGTGTCAGGCTTCCAAATAGCATCCAAAGGTAAATCAGAGTCCAAGACAAAGTATTGCTCAAAGTTTCAATTTATTAAGAGAGCCATGTCGGCACATCTGGGAAAACCCGAATCTGAAAGCTTCCAGGATTTTCCCCACCTAGTTGAAAGTTCAAGATCTTGCCCCCACACCCATCAAGTCCATCAAATGGTCCAATCTTCCACTGCCATGCTGGCAGTTCCACCCATCCAGTTCTGGCCAGGTGCAGAGGTGCAAAGACAAAGGATGACCTTAGCTTTCGAGAAAGAATGTTGTTATGGCTACACACCATCTAACTCCATACAATCCCCCCCTCCCATTTTCCCACAATAGAAAATGCATAGCAGAATAATAGAAAGTGTGGCAGGCCAGAGACCCAAAAGAAAAGATAAGTATAATCTTTATTGTCATTGTACTTAAATACAACGAAATTGGTTAGAAGATGACTGCAAGCCTGAGACCAAGGGTGTCTCTTTCCACTCCTCACCTTCCGAAACCGTAGACTTTTTTTTTCCCGGAGGAGACAGCCTTGTCCGATTGCCAAGTTCTGTTTGTTTCAAAGATCTCTTTGCAAAGGGTTGAATTCCTCCTTGGGGATAACGGGACTTAATAACACTCCAAACAAAAGCTTTATGTTGCATGCCGAGATAATTAGTCTTAGCACGCAAAGTGCCACTTTGAAACTTTGGGGCGCCTCGTGTGCGAGTGTGTGCACTTGTGCATTTGAGAATGCTAAGCGGGCGGTTTGGAGAAGGAGGAAGTGGGGCCAAGGACCTCTTCCTTGTCAAACCCCCCCCCCTCTTTCCTTTCGGTCACCACAGATGAAAATGTGGTTCTCTGTTGATAGGAAAACACCACGCACTCCAAAATACGTTCTCATTCCCACCAGGAACCTCATCCTACGTCTATCCCAGGGGTGTCAAACTCAATTTCATTGAGGGCCACATCAGGAGTGTGTTTGACCTTGGGAGGGGGCATGGCCAGCTCGACATCACTCATCGACTCTCCCTTTTCAGCCGCGATGGTCAGCCCGTCCTTCGTTTTTGGCCGCGACGGCCTCCTGCAGCCCTCTGCCAGTGAAACAGCTTAAGGAGGCCGCGTGTGGCCTGCCCGGGCTTCATTTTTGCTGGCAGAGGTTTGCAGGAGGTCATTGCAGCCAAAAAGGGAGTGTCAGGCCTGGAAGCCATCTTTTGCATTGGTCCTTCAGGCCTGCCACATTACACTTGGAATATGCATTCAGTTTTGGTCGCCACAATGTAAAAAGATGTGGAGACTCTGGAAAGAGTGCAGAGAAGAACAACAAAAGAGGATTAGGGGACTGGAGACTAAAACATATGAAGAACGGTTGCAGGAACTGGGTATGTCTAGTTTAATAGAAAGAAGGACCAGGGGAGACATGATAGCAGTCTTCCAATATTGTATTGTCTTCCAATATTGTATTGTATTGTATTGTATTGTATTGTATTGTATTGTATTGTATTGTATTGTATTGTATTGTATTGTATTGTAATATCTCAGGGGTTGCCACAAAGAAGAGGGAGTCAAACTATTCTCCAAAGCACCTGAGGGTAGAACAAGAAGCAATGGGTGGAAACTAATCAAGGAGAGAAGCAACTTAGAACTGAGGAGAAATTTCCTGACAGTTAGAACAATTAATCAGTGGAACAGAAGTTGCCTCCAGAAGTTGTGAATGCCCCAACACTGGAAGTCTTTAAGAAGATGTTGGATAGCCATCTGTCTGAAACGGTATAGGGTTTCCTGCCTAGGCAGGGGGTTGGACTAGAAGACCTCCAAGGTCCCTTCCAACTCTACTATTGTATTGTATTGCTGTGGGAAACTGGGAGGGGGGGATTACATGGAGTATGTGACATATATATATAGTCTAAATAACATTCCTTTCTCAAAGAGTCAAGGACATGTTGCCCTGCACCTGGAGTGGCGTGACTGGGAGGCATCTCCAGTTGGACGGTGCCTGATCAGGCTATGTGATGGACATGTGGGTACTGAGCAGGAGCTTGGACTTTCTTTCTTTTTGTAAGTTTTTTTTTATTTTCATGCAAATAACCCCATGCCTACCATTACATCATCACCAACACTATTTTGCATTATTCAATATTATATCAATTCCTCTTAACATCAACCCCCAAAGACTATCATTTGCTCTTCTGCTTTCCATCTACCATATTTATAGCCTATCCATAGCTTTCTTGCCTCTTCTCCCTCTCTCCTCCTCCCTACCTCCTTTCTTCCCTCTACCATCCTTCTCTTCTCTACTTCCCCTTCCTTCTCCTCTCTCCTCTTTCCACTCCTTCTTTCCCTCCTCCTTTTCCCTCCCCCCCCCTCTACCCTCTCTCCTAACCCATCTCTTCCACCTCTTGTCTCCCTTGTCAAGAGCATCTTGCCCTGCACCTGAAGGGGTGTGACTGGGAGGCATCTCCAGTTTTGGACGGTCCACTCCCAGAATCTGCCAGCCAGAATGCTTTAAGAGGGTGGATTTCAACTCCCAGAATTCCCCAGCCAGCCTGCTTTAAGATGGGTGGACTTCCACTCCCAGAATTCCCCAACCAGCATGCTTTAAGATGGGTGGACTTCCACTCCCAGAATTCCCCAGCCAGCATGCTTTAAGATGGGTGGACTTCCACTCCCAGAATTCCCCAGCCAGCATGCTTTAAGATGGGTGGACTTCCACTCCCAGAATTCCCCAACCAGCATGCTTTAAGATGGGTGGACTTCCACTCCCAGAATCCCCCAACCAGCATGCTTTAAGATGGGTGGACTTCCACTCCCAGAATTCCCCAACCAGCATGCTTTAAGATGGGTGGACTTCCACTCCCAGAATTCCCCAGCCAGCATGCTTTAAGATGGGTGGACTTCCACTCCCAGAATTCCCCAACCAGCATGCTTTAAGATGGGTGGACTTCCACTCCCAGAATTCCCCAACCAGCATGCTTTAAGATGGGTGGACTTCCACTCCCAGAATTCCCCAACCAGCATGCTTTAAGATGGGTGGACTTCCACTCCCAGAATTCCCCAACCAGCATGCTTTAAGAGGGGTGGACTTCCACTCCCAGAATTCCCCAACCAGCATGCTTTAAGATGGGTGGACTTCCACTCCCAGAATTCCCCAACCAGCATGCTTTAAGGGGGGTGGACTTCCACTCCCAGAATTCCCCAACCAGCAGGCTTTAAGGGGGGTGGACTTCCACTCCCAGAATTCCCCAGCCAGCATGCTTTAAGATGGGTGGACTTCCACTCCCAGAATTCCCCAACCAGCATGCTTTAAGATGGGTGGACTTCCACTCCCAGAATCCCCCAACCAGCATGCTTTAAGATGGGTGGACTTCCACTCCCAGAATTCCCCAACCAGCATGCTTTAAGATGGGTGGACTTCCACTCCCAGAATTCCCCACCCAGCATGCTTTAAGACGGGTGGACTTCCACTCCCAGAATTCCCCAACCAGCATGCTTTAAGATGGGTGGACTTCCACTCCCAGAATTCCCCAACCAGCATGCTTTAAATGGGCTTTAAGATGGGTGGACTTCCACTCCCAGAATTCCCCAACCAGCCTGTTTTAAAATGGGTGGATTTCAACTCCCAGAATTCCCCCTGCCAGCAGGCTTTCTCTTCCAGGACCCAAATCAATTACTCTTTGGTTGCAGTGCGTGATCCTAAATGGCATTCCTGGGGACAGGAGAGGATAAAATGGAAAGGCTCTGTGTGCAGTTTCTCAACATTGTGCACAGATTTGAATTTCCCCCTCCCCTCCCGTCCCCCAGTAGCTCCCTCTGGAAAGAAACTGAGCAGGTTCAGGAGCGCTTTGCCCTAATCAATTCAAAGCTTGCAAAATATTTACCGTGCGTGCTCCTGAACTCAACAGGGCAAGCTGCAGGACAGTTTACCTACCGTCTGTCCCTGTGGACACAGAGAAATTGGCCGAAAAAATCCTAAGAGGATAAACCTTTGGGACTTGGAGATGGCAACGGATCGAGGATTTCCACCTGAGCTTCTTTGCAGACGAAAGGCTTCGTTTCAGAAATCATGATGCAGCCCACCACCCCCTACCCACCCCGCTTAAGCCAAGACGCAAGTTCTATGCGCATCCATGCATGCATGCGTGGATTGTACGCATCACATGCAGTGGCTCTAAAGGCAGCAGTGATGAAATTCAATTTTCTTTACGACAGGTTCTGTGAGCGTGGATTGGTGGGCGTGGCAGGGGAAGGATACTGCAAAATCTCCATTCCCACCCCACTCTGGGGCCAGCCGGAGGTGGCATTTGCCAGAACCTGCTGGATTTCACCCCTGATTATGACTATTTGTCACAATTAGGAGGTTGGCAAAATCTCCATTCCCTCCCCAATCCAGGGGGAAGGATACTGCAAAATCCCCATTCTCTCCTGATCAGCTGGGACTCGGGAGGCAGAGAATAGATGGGGGCGAGGCCAGCCAGAGGTGGCATTTACCGGTTCCCTCCCCAATCCAGGGGGAAGGATACTGCAAAATCCCCATTCTCTCCCGATCAGCTGGGACTCGGGAGGCAGAGAATAGATGGGGGCGAGGCCAGCCAGAGGTGGCATTTACCGGTTTTCCGAACTACTCAAAATTTCCGCTACTGGTTCTCCAGAACCTCTAAGAACCTATTGGATTTCACCCCTGTCTAAAGGGTCTACACACCTCCTGTGAAATAGCCAGATTTTTGAGATACATATAAAAAAAAATCCCGCCAAGAATTTCCCCCCCACATGCACACATACCTTTCGTATCGACATATAACTCTACAATTCAATTGAAAAACCAACAGAAATCTTTCAGGCAGGGAACTAACAATAAAAGGAGTACAATAATGTCGTGATGGCAAGGTGGTTGATGGTGAAAGCGGTGATGATGACGGCAGTAGGGATGATGTTGGTAGTAACGATAGTGATGGCAATGATTGTGGTGGTGGCGGCAGTCTAGATCGTGATGGTGGTGATGATGAGAGTGATGATGGCAGCGATGGAGGCGATGGTGATTGTGCTGGCGATGACGGTGGTAGTGGTGTAGGTGGCAGTGACAAGCTGGTGATATTGATTGTGGTGATGGTAACAGTCTAGATTGTGATAGTGGTGGAGGTGATGGCGGTGATGGTAGTGATGATTGCAGTAATGGTGGTAGTGGTCTAGGTGGCGGTGACGTGCTGGTGATATTGATCATGGTGATGGTGGTGGTGGTAGTCTAGATTGTGATAGGGTGGCGGTGATGGTGGTAATGGTAGTGATGATTGTGGTGGTAGTGGTGATGTTGGTGGTAGTGACGATGGCGGTGTTGGTGATGGTGGTTATGACAGTCATGATGACGGTGGCAGTGATGGTGGTAATGGCAGTGATGATTGTCGTGGTGGTGGTAGCAGTGATAATGGTGCTGGTGCTGGTGGGTATGGTGATGGTGGAATGGTGATGATGACGGCGGTAGTAATGGTGTTGGTGGTAGTGGTGTAGATGACGGTGAGGTGGGATGGATTGTGCTGATAGTAGCGGTGGTAGTCTAGATCGTGATGGTGGTGATGATGATGATGGCAGTGATGGTGTGGTTACAGGGATGGCCGTGGTGATGGTGGTGATGGTAATGGTGATGGTAGTGGTGGTGATGGCGACGTTGTAGTGCTGATGATTGTGGTGATGATAATGCTGGTGGTCGCATAGGTGGCGGTGACAGGGTGGTGATATTGACCGCGGTGATGGTGATGAAGTCTCTGCCAGATGCCTCCGTAGGAAGAAAACGCAGACCGGCAGACAATTCTTCTGTTTCTGGAGTCCTGGATGTCTCTACCAGCAAATTGTTCTCCTAGCAGGAGGACAGAGGGAGATCCGCCAGATTTCTCGTACGAAGGCAAACCCTCCTCCTCTCCACCACTTTTGGCTCGGAACAACAACGACCGTTTTCCCAAGGAAACTTCAGAATTACTACTCAAAGGACGAGTTCAGACAAGTCTAGGAAATACTGGATTTAGAATCGGGTGCAGCAAGTCTTAAGTCTAATTTTTGGGCTTTCCACTCCAAGGAATCTCTAAGCAAGCAGTGGAGTGATCTGAACAGGGACCACCACTTGGGTCAGCTTCCCATCATTGTTCAGGTGCATCCACTGTTGGCCCAGTCGGACAAATAGAACAACAGAGCTGTTCAGGCAAGAGCTATACCAGGGGTCGGCAAACTTAAACACTCAAAGAGCCATTTGGATCCGTTTCCCACAGAAAAGAAAACACCGGGAGCCACAAAGGTCCTAACCGGAAGCCCCCTGTTCAATTCTGGAACTGACCGGAAGTTCAGTTCCCCCACCATAGAGTCTCCTCCTAGCGCGGCGTCCGTTTTCCTCTACCTGTCATAACCGAAAGCCCTATCAATTGCGGAGACAACTGGAAAACCCTCCCCTTGCCAGAGAGTCTTCTCCTGGCGCACTGTGCTTCTCTCCCCTTTCCCCCAACGGAAGCTCCTCTCAAAATTATGGCGCCGGCCGGTGAGGGAGCCACAGCAGTGGGAGGAAAGAGCAACATGCGGCTCCAGAGCCACAGTTTGCTGAGCCCTGCCCTATACCTGTGATGGCGAACCTATGGCATGCGTGCCGGAAGTGGCACACAGAGCCATCTCTCGGGGCACGCAAGCCATCGCCCGTTGCTCTTACGGATTCCGGCGCACAAGCCAACTGGTCTCCACACATGAGCAGCCACCCGGTGTGCATGCACACACCAGGAAGATGCTCTTTCAGTTTCCGGCATGCCCATGTGTACCGACTATCTGGTCGTCACACATGCATGCATGCCAGAAACCGGAAGACCAGGTGGCTGGTGTGCTTGCGCATGCTGGAAACGGGAAGATCGTCTTCCCGGTGCGTGCATGCGCTCTCTCATTTCAGCACTGTTCTTCATATGGTTTAGTCTCCGGGCCTTTAATCATTTAATGATTTGCTCTGTTCCCCCATTCCTGATCAATTGAAGATGGTTCCCCCAATTCCAGCAACCATTCTTTCTATGTTTCAGTCGCCCAGTTACTCTGTTTCAGTCCAGCTGATCTTAAAAAATAGTTACAGAACATGGAATAACAGAGTAGGAAAACAAAATCACAGAATTCCAAAGCCAGCATAGCTGGGAGTTGAAGTCCACAAGTCTTAAAAGTTGCCCAATTTTTGGAAACTGCTCTTCTGGTTCAAACCACGACTCCAGGAGGAGACCATATTGGTCCAGACAAATGGATACCCAGTCTAGAATAGAATAGAATGGAATGGAATGGAATAAAATGGAATAGAAAATAGAATGGAATGGAATATAAAAGTGAATGGCATGGAATAGAATGGAATAGAATAGAATAGAATAGAATAGAATAGAAAATGGAATGGAATGGAATAGGAATAGAATAGGAATATTGAGTAGAATAGAATAGAATAGAATAGAATATGGAATGGAATATAAAAGTGAATGGCATGGAATAGAATGGAATAGAATAGAATATGGAATATGGAATATGGAATATGGAATATGGAATATGGAATATGGAATATGGAATATGGAATAGGAATATTGAGTAGAATAGAATAGAACAGAATAGAATAGAACAGAATAGAATAGAATAGAACATGGAATGGAATGGAATGGATTAGAATAGAATAGAATAGAATAGAATAGAATAGAATAGAATAGAATAGAATAGAATAGAATAGAATAGAATAGAATAGAATTTTTATTGGCCAAGTATGATTGGACACACAAGGGATTTGGTTCATATGCTCTCAGTGTACATAAAAGAAAAGATACATTTGTCACATAAGGTACAACACTTAATGATAGTCATGGGGTACAAATAAGCAATCAAATCATACTAGGAAACAATCAATATAAATCGTAAGGATACAAGCCACAAAGTTACAGTCCTGCAGTCGTAAGTGGGAGGAGATGGGTGATAGGAATGATGAGAAGACTAATAGTAATAGTAATGCAGCCTTAGTGAATAATTTGATAGTGTTGAGGGAATTATTTGTTTAGCAGAGTGATGGTGTTCGGGGAAAAAACTGTTCTTGTGTCTAGTTGTTTTGGTGTGCACCCTATAGCGTTGTTTTGAGGGTAGGAGTTGAAACAATTTATGTCCAGGATTTGAGGGGTCTGTAAATATTTTCATAGCCTTCTTTTTGACTCGTACAATATACAGGTCCTCAATGGAAACGTTGAATGGAAACTCTTGAAAACCTCAAGAAGGCAAGCTCCCCCATCGTGAGAGATTACCTGGGAAAGGAAGCTATGAGGCATCAGCCACAAACGTAAAGACTCACCTAGACAGCTGCGTGATGGCGGGTGAGTCAGCGGGCAGCTTATCTCATGAATGGTGACTCAACCCAGGTGATGAGAAATTTGATGGAAAGACTTTTGAATCATTCAAGATGACACCACCTTCATGAGAAATTGCCCGGGGACTTTGGTGGCCGACGACAGATTTTATTTTATATCTGCTGTTATAATATAAAAAGGATGTTGAGAGATTCTACAACGTGTGCAGAGAAGAGCAACAAAGATGACTAAGGGGACTGAAAGGCTAAAACATATAAAGAACGGTTGCAGGAACTGGGGATGTCTAGTTTAATGAAAAGAAGGACTAGGGGAGACATGATAGCAGTCTTCCAATATCTCAGGGGTTGCCACAAAGAAGAGGGAGTCAAACTATTCTCCAAGGCACCTGAGGGTAGAACAAGAAGCAATGGGTGGAAACTAATCAAGGAGAGAAGCAACTTAGAACTAAGGAAAAATTTACTGACAGTGAGAACAATGAATCAGTGGAACAGAAGTTGCCTCCAGAAGTTGTGAATGCCCAAACACTGGAAGTCTTTAAGAAGATGTTGGATAGCCATTTGTCTGGAACGGTATAGGGTTTCCTGCCTAGGCAGGGGGTTGGACTCGAACAGCGGTCACCCACTGGTGATCCGTGGACCACTGGTGGCCGGCGAGAACATTTTGGTGGTCCGAAAAAAAATTATTTCCATTTTTATATTGCACTAAATTAGGGGTCCTCAAATTACGGCCCCTGGGCCAGATACGTGCAATGAACGCTTGTGTTGCTGCAGAGAGTCTCCCCCTTCGAGGTCTTTTTGTGTGGGTCGGAGGGAGGCAGAAATTCCGACTTGGGCTCTGCTTCAGCCTCTTGAAACTATTCCCTGGTTAATTGTCCTCACTGCTAGGAAGTTTCTCCTTAATTCCAGGTTGCTTCTCTCCTTGATTCGTTTCCATCCATTGTTTCCTGTCTTGCCTTCTGATCTTTGGAAAATAAACTGACCCTTTCTTCTCCTTTGTGGTAGCACCTCAAATACTGGAACGCTTTTATCATGTGGGCCCAGTCCTTCTTTTCTCTAGACTAGCCAAACCCAATTCCTGCAACCGTTTTTCATCTGTTTTAGTCTCTGGGCCAGTGGTGAAATTCAATTTTTTTTTACTCCCTGTTCTGTGGGCATGGCAGGGGAAGGATGCTGCAAAATCTCCATTCCCACCCCACTCTGGGGACAGCCAGAGGTGGTATTTGCTGGTTCTCCAAAGTACTCAAAATTTCTGCTACTGGTTCTCCAGAACCTCTAAGAACCTGCTGGATTTCACCCCTGCTCTGGGCCTTTAATCATTTAATAATTTGTTCTGTTCCCCCGTTCCTGATAAATGGATCAATTGCAGATGGATGGTTTAGTTCTGCAACCCAACAAGACAGACACAGACTTCGAGGGATAATTAGAACTGCAGAAAAAAACAATGGCTGCCAACCTGCCTTCCACTGAGGACCTGTACACTGCAAGAGTCAAAAAGAGGGCTGGGAAAATATTTACAGAGCCCTCGCATCCTGGACATAAATTGTTTCAATTCCTACCCTCAAAACGCCGCACATCAAGACAACTAGACACAAGGACAGTTTTTTCCCGAACGCCATCACTCTACTTAGGCTTAGGACCTAGTTACTTGCGGGATCGTATTCTGCCCCATACATCCCTGCGACCAATTCGCTCGCACAGAGAGGGGCTCCTCCAGGTGCCGTCCGCTAGACAATGTCGTGGGGCGGCGCCTAGGAGTAGAGCCTTCTCTGTGGCGGGCCCAGCCCTGTGGAATGACCTCCCTCCGGATATTAGGAATACCTCTGACCTCCGCTCCTTCCGTATTAAGCTTAAGACCCACCTATTCCAAGCAGCTGGCCTGGCTCAACTTTGATCTAACCATATCGCTCCTGACGGGTTTTTTAACTGGGTATTTTAATTATATTTAATTTCTAGGGGTTTTATATTCTGTATTTTAATTGTTTTTATCAATCGACCTCCTCCTTGTGTATGTTTCAGTGTATGTCTTTGCTATATGTTTGTTTTGTTTACATATTTATTTCGTATGTTTTGTTGTACGCCGCCCCGAGTCCTTCGGGAGAGGGTGCGGCTAAGAAATAAATATATTATTATTATTTTATTACTAAACAAATAATTCCCTCAACACTATCAAACTATTTACTAAAGCTGCATTACAATTACTATTAATCTTCTCATTGTTCTTATCACCCATCTCCTCCCACTTATGACTGCATGGCTGTAACTTTGTTGCTTGTGTCCTAACAATTTATATTGTTTCCTAGTATGATTTGATTGCTTATTTGTACCCTAAGACTATCATTAAGCGTTGTATGTTTTTATTCTTGATTAATGTATTTTATTTTCCTTGTGTACACTGAGAGCATATCCACCAAAGACAAATTCCTTGTGTGTCCAATCACACTTGGCCAATAAAGAATTCTATTCTATTCTATTCTATTCTATTCTATTCTATTCTATTCTATTCTTATTCTTTCTATTCCTATTCCTATTCCTATTCCTATTCCTATTCTATTCTATTGTTTTTATTTGTTTCCTAGTAGGATTTGATAGCTTATTGGTAACCTTGACTATCACTAAGTGTTTTATCTTTTGATTCTTGAGGAATGTATTTTATTCTCCTTATGTACACTGAGAGCATCTGCGCCAAAGGCAAATTCCTTGTGTGTCCAATCACACTTGGCCAATAAAGAATTCTATTCTATTCTATTCTATTCTATTCTATTCCTATTCCTATTCCTATTCCTATTCTATTGTTTTTATTTGTTTCCTAGTAGGATTTGATAGCTTATTGGTAACCTTGACTATCACTAAGTCTTTTATCTTTTGATTCTTGAGGAATGTATTTTATTCTCCTTATGTACACTGAGAGCATCTGCACCAAAGACAAATTCCTTGTGTGTGCAATCACACTTGGCCAATAAAGAATTCTATTCTATTCTATTCTATTCTATTCTATTCTATTCTATTGTTCTTGATGAATGTAGTTTATTCTCCTTACGTACACTGAGAGCATATGCACCAAAGACAAATTCCTTGTGTGTCCAATCACACTTGGCCAATAAAGAATTCTATTCTATTCTATTCTATTCTATTCTATTCTATTCTATTCTTATTCTATTCTTATTCTTTTCCTATTCCTATTCCTATTCCTATTTCTATTCCTATTCCTATTCCTATTCCTATTCCTATTCCTATTCCTATTCTATTCTATTGTTTTTATTTGTTTCCTAGTAGGATTTGATAGCTTATTGGTAACCTTGACTATCACTGTTTTATCAAATTCGTTGTGTGTCCAATCACACTTGGCTAATAAAGAATTCTATTCTATTCTATTCTATTCTATTCTATTCTATTCTATTCTATTCTATTGTTCTTGATGAATGTATTTTATTCTCCTTATGTACACTGAGAGCATCTGCGCCAAAGGCAAATTCCTTGTGTGTCCAATCACACTTGGCCAATAAAGAATTCTATTCTATTCTATTCTATCTATTCTATTCTTATTCTTATTCTTATTCTTTTCCTATTCCTATTCCTATTCCTATTCCTATTTCTATTTCTATTTCTATTCCTATTCCTATTCATATTCCTATTCTATTGTTTTATTTGTTTCCCAGTAGGATTTGATAGCTTATTGGTAACCTTGACTATCACTGTTTTATCAAATTCGTTGTGTGTCCAATCACACTTGGCTAATAAAGAATTCTATTCTATTCTATTCTATTCTATTCTATTCTATTGTTCTTGATGAATGTATTTTATTCTCCTTATGTACACAGAGAGCATCTGCACCAAAAGCAAATTCCTTGTGTGTCCAATCACACTTGGCCAATAAAGAATTCTATTCTATTCTATTCTATTCTATTCTCATATATTCCATATTGTTCCCGATCTTATACAATACAATAGTAGAGTTGGAAGGGACCTTGGAGGTCTTCTAGTCCAACCCCCTGCCTAGGCAGGAAACCCTATACCGTTTCAGACAGATGGCTATCCAACATCTTCTTAAAGACTTCCAGTGTTGGGGCATTCACAACTTCTGGAGGCAACTTCTGTTCCACTGATTCATTGTTCTAACTGTCAGGAAATTTCTCCTCAGTTCTAAGTTGCTTCTCTCCTTGATTAGTTTCCACCCATTGCTTCTTGTTCTACCCTCAGAGGCCTTGGAGAATAGTTTGACTCCCTCTTCTTTGTGGCAACCTCTGAGATATTGGAACACTGCTATCATGTCTATATTCTATTCTATTCTATTCTATTCTATTCTATTCTATTCCTATTCCTATTCTATTCTATTGTTTTTATTTGTTTCCTAGTAGGATTTGATAGCTTATTGGTAACCTTGACTATCACTAAGTGTTTTATCTTTTGATTCTTGAGGAATGTATTTTATTCTCCTTATGTACACTGAGAGCATCTGCACCAAAGACAAATTCCTTGTGTGTGCAATCACACTTGGCCAATAAAGAATTCTATTCTATTCTATTCTATTCTATTCTATTGTTCTTGATGAATGTAGTTTATTCTCCTTACGTACACTGAGAGCATATGCACCAAAGACAAATTCCTTGTGTGTCCAATCACACTTGGCCAATAAAGAATTCTATTCCATTCCATTCCATATTCTATTCTATTCTATTCTATTCTATTCCATTCCATCATTCCATTTTCTATGCTATGCTATACTATTCCATTCCCTATTCTATTCTATTTTATTCCATGCTATGCTATTCTATTCTATGCTATGCTATTCCATTCCATTTTCTATGCTATGCTATGCTATTCTATTCTATTCTTTGCCATTCTATTCTATTCTATTCTCTCTGCATTCTGTTTATCGTGCTTTTCTCTGCAAGGGAAACCGAAGCAGAAGTGATTACATAGAGCTTCTCTCCCTTACTTTCCCCCCAAGGATGAAAACAACCTGGTTATAAAATTAACTTCGATCGATCGAATGAAATAGCCTCCCCCACCTTGAAAACGGGAGAGACATCTCATCTATCATCCAAGGCGTCACAAAAGGGAATTTTGAACCATTAGTAAATGCAGCCCATTTTGTTTTACACAGTGAAATTAAACAGACGGAAAATGAGGCATCTCACTGTTGTGTTAACAGAGGGATAGAATGAAGATCAAGTGGAGGTACTAATACCATTCTACAAAGCCTTAGTAAGGCCACACCTGGAATACTGCATCCAGTTTTAGAATAGAATAGAATAGAATAGAATAGGATTCTTTATTGGCCAAGTGTGATTGGACACACAAGGAATTTGTCTTTGGTGGATATGCTCTCTGTGAAGAAAAATAAAATACATTCATGAAGAATCATAAAACACAACACTTAGTGATAGTCATAGGATACTAATGAGCAATCAAATCATACTAGGAAACAATAAAAACAATATAAATTGATAGATGCAAGCAACATGGTTATAATCATAAGTGGGTAGAGATAGATAGTAGGAAGGATGAGAAGAATAATAGTAATACTGTCTTGATAAACTATTTGACAGTGTTATGGGAATTAGTTGTTAAGCAGAGTGATGGCATTCAGGAAAACCCTATCCTTGTGTCTAGTTGTCCTGGTGTGCGGTGCCCCATAGTGTAGTTTGGGGGATAGAAGTTGAAACAATTTATGTCCAGGATGTGAGGGGTCTGTAGTTATTTTGGTCACCATGCTATAAAAAAAGATGTTGAGACTCAATAGCCCACAGCAGATGTCCTCAGTTAAGAAATAAAGAGATGGCTCGGTGTATTCATAGTCAAATGCCCTCACCCAAGATCCAGCAAAGGTAGGATTAGCCCTCTAACCATCTCACCACACAGCACCTGGGAAGAGTACATCACCCAGCAAGATTCAACCAAGCTTGGGACTCAAGTACTACAAAATTACCCCTGCATGGCCCCATGGGAGTCTGACAACCAATCAGAATTCATTTCTTATACAGGAACGAGAAGCTCCAAGGCTTCCTGTCCCAAGAGAGGGTATAAATCTATCTATCTCACCCATGTGTTGTTGTTTTTTGCCCTGGACTACAAAACCCATGTCCACCATTAAACCATCTTTACAAACAGTCTCCATGTTTCCAGTGTCTGTCTTCCCACTTGGAACTGAACCCAGGTGGACATGTTTTCCAACAATACGATAAACAGTTGCAGGAACTTAACCAAATTTGTGGATGATTCTAAGCTGGCAGGAATAGCCAATACCCTAGATCAGGGGTGTCCAAACTTGGGAACTTTAAGACTTGTGGACTTCAACTCCCAGAATTGAATTCTGGGAGTTGAAGTCCACAAGTCTTAAAGTTCCCAAGTTTGGACACCCCTGCCCTAGATGATAGGCTCAAGATCCAGATGGATCTTGACAGAGTTGAACACTGGGCCCTCTCTAACAAAGTGAAATTTAATGTAGAGAAAAGTAAAGTCTTACACTTAGGCAAGAAAAACCAAAAGTTCACATATAGACTGGGTGAAACCAGGCTTAATAGCAGGAACTGGGAGAGGGATCTTGGAGTCTTCGTGGACAACCAGTTAAATAGGAGCCAGCAGTGTGCAGCAGCTGCCAAAAAAGCCAATGCAATCCTAAAATGCATTTACAGAGGGATACAATCAAGATTAAAGGAGGTACTAATATCACTCTATAGCAGTGGTGGGTTTCAAAATTTTTTAGAACCTCTTCTGTAGGTGTGGCCTGCTTTGTGGGAGTGGCTTGCCAGCCATGTGACTGGGTGGGAATGGCTTGCCGGCCATGTGACCGAGTGGGAGTGGCTTGGCAGTCATGAGACTGGGTGGACGTGGCCAACTTGTAAAATGTGGTGAAACTCGCTTAACAACACTCTTAGCAACCAAAATATTGGCTCAGAAACTCTGGCATTTGAAGCACGCAAGTCTTAAAGCTATCAAGTTACAAGACCCTTGCATCCCTAACCCTTTAGAAAAAAAAACCCAGGGGTGTTCAAACTTTACAGCTTTAAGACTTGTGGACTTCAACTCCCAGAATTCCTCTTCTCGCTCTTCATCTTGATGATGTGCGGACGGGCGGGGGGAGGGAGCTGGAACCGGTTCTAAACGGCACTGTAGATTTGTGGAACCTCTTCTATGGAAGAGGTTAGAACTGGCAGGAACCCACCCCAGCTCTATAGCCTTAGTAAGGCCACACCTAGAGTACTGCATCCAGTTTTGGTCACCACACTATAAAAAAAGATGTTGGGACTCTAGAAAAAGTGCAAAGAAGAGCAACTAGGATGATTCGGGGACTGGAGGTTAAAACATATGAAGAACGGTTGCAGGAATTGGGCATGGCTAGTCTTGTGAAGAGAAGGACCAGGGGAGATAGCAGTCTTCCAATATTTGAGGGGCTGCCACAGAGAGGAAGGGATCAAACAGTGGTGAATTCCGGGCGGTACGGTCCAGTACGAGCGTACCAGTGGCAGCTGGGAGCAACAGCCACCGTACCGGAACGGTGGTTTGTTGGGCCCACCCATCTGCCCATGTTCCTTACCGCTTTTTGAGGGAAACTGGCCAATTGTGCATGCACGCACAATGTACGGTGCCTGCGCAACCTTGTTGAGCAGCTGGGGCGTTGCAGGGCGATGGCATGCGCATGCATGTGCAATGCGCATGCCCGAGGTGGACGTCCAGCTCTGTTGCAGCGTACTGCCTGCGACGGGATCTGGAACCCACCCCTGGGGTCAAACTATTCTCCAAAGCACCCGAAGGCCAGACAAGGAAGAATGGATGGAAACTGACTAAGGAGAGATTCAACCTAGAAATCAGGAGAAATTTTTTGACAGTGAGAGCAATCAACCCACGGAACAAAAGTTGCCTTCGGAAGTTGTGGGAACTTCATCACTGGAGACTTTCAAGAAGAGACTGGACTGCCATTTGTCTGAAATGATGTGGGGTCTCCTGCTTGGGTGGGGGGGCGGTTGGACGAGATGACCTACAAGGTCCCTTCCAACTCTGTTAATCTGTCTGTGAATTGAATTGAATAGACGGGAAGAGAAGAGGAGAGGAGGAGAGAAGAGGATAGAATAGAGAAGAAGAGAAGAGACGTTGTGGGAGCTTCATCACTGGAGGCTTTCAAGAAGAGACTGGACTGCCATCTGTCTGAAATGATGTGGGGTCTCCTGCTTGGGTGGGGGGAGCAGTTGGACGAGATGACCTACAAGGTCCCTTCCAACTCTGTGAATCTGTCTGTGAATTGAATTGAATAGACTAGAAGAGAAGAGGAGAGGATAGAATAGAGGAGAAGAGAAGAGAAGAGACGTTGTGGGAGCTTCATCACTGGAGGCTTTCAAGAAGAGACTGGAGAACCACTTGTCAGACATGGTATTGGGTCTCCTGCTTGAGTGACGGGCTTGACTAGATGACCAATAAGGTCCCTTCCAACTCTGTTGTTCTAAGTTCACTGCTGGAAGCCTTGATAGGACAGGAACATTTACTTGAGAGTACATTCCATGTAATCCAACAAGTGAGTAAGTACATTAGTCCTTGACTTACAGCCGTTCATTTAGCGACCATTCAAAATTATCTTGGCACTGAAGGAAGTACCTTATAACCATTATTCACGACACACTTACTTACAACATAAAATCTGACATGATTCACTTAACAACCACGTAGTCTAACAATGGACGTTCTGGTCCTATTGGTGGCCGTAAGTCAGGGACTCCCTATATGTGGCTAAATTCAAAGAAAGAGAAAAAAGAAAAAAGAAAAACCGTTACAGGCAGTACCTCAGCTTACGACCACAATTGAGGCCAACGTTTCTGTCATTAAGTGAGACATTGGTTAAGTGAAGTTTGCCCCATTTTACTACCTTTATTGCCTCCGTTGTTAAGTGTTTCCCCGTAGTTGATAAGTTAGTATGGGTATGTCTAGCTTAAGAGAAAGAAGGACTAGGTTAGACATGATAGCAGTCTTCCAATATCTCAGGGGTTGCCACAAAGAAGAGGGAGTCAAACTATTCTCCAAGGCACCTGAGGGTAGAACAAGAAGCAATGGGTGGAAACTAATCAAGGAGAGAAGCAACTTAGAACTGAGGAGAAACTTCCTGACAGAACAATGAATCAGTGGAACAGAAGTTGCCTCCAGAAATTGTGAATGCCCCAACACTGGAAGTCTTTAAGAAGACGTTGGATAGCCATTTGTCTGAAACGGTATAGGGTTTCCTGCCTAGGCAGGGGGTTGGACTAGAAGACCTCCATGGTCCCTTCCAACTCTGCTATTGTATTGTATTGTATTGTATAGTAGCCCAGTTGTGAAGTGAATCTGGCTTCTCCATTGACTTTGCTTGTCAGAGTGTCGCAAAAAAGGAGATTGCATGGCTTTGGGACGACAGCAACGGTCATAAGTATGAGTCCATTGCCAAGCATCTGAATTTTGATCACACAATCATGGGGATGCTGGAAAGGTCGTAACTTTGAAAAAGGATCACTTTTTTTCAGTGCCGTGGTCCCTCGGAACGGTCATTAAAGCAAACTGTTGTAAAGGCGAGAACCACCTGTTCTCTGTGCCAGGAACGGGGAAAACAAACCAGTTTTTCCTTGTCAGACACGTGGTGGGATTCAGACAGTTCGCACCTATTCGGGAGAGACCAGTTGTTAACTTTCTAAGCAGTTCGGAGAACCGGTGGTTGGAAGAAATCTCATTTTGGTTTTTTTCCCACTTTGCAGGGCTAATCCTGTAAGGAAGGCAGGAAGGAAACAATCTGGTGTTGTTTCTAGCTTAATCTTTATTGCCCTGCTTACAGAAACTGCCTCTCCCGTTAACCCTCATTACATTGTAACAGCGAAGGCGAAGCGCCCATCGAGCTGATTGACGTTGAGTTGGCCACACCCACCTAGTCACATGACCACTGAGCCCCCACCTACCCCGCTGGCCATTAGGGCAGAGAACCGGTTCTTAAATTATTTGAATCCCACCACTGCCGTCAGAGTTCTTTTCCGTAGGTGTGGACTACAAAACCCATCATGTCCATCCAGGCTAACCTTTTATTCGCAAGAGTTGGGGGATTATGGGAACTGGGGAGTTGGACTCTCTTAAGACTTCCACACTAAGGAAGGCTTTCTGATAAAGTGCCAAATTTTCACCTTTCAATACAATACAATACAATACAATAGTAGAGTTGGAAGGGACCTTGGAGGTCTTCTAGTCCAACCCCCTGCCTAGGCAGGAAACCCTATACCGTTTCAGACAGATGGCTATCCAATATCTTCTTAAAGACTTCCAGTGTTGGGGCATTCACAACTTCTGGAGGCAAGCTGTTCCATTGATTAATTGTTCTAACTGTCAGGAAAGTTCTCCTCAGTTCTAAGTTGCTTCTCTCCTTGATTAGTTTCCACCCATTGCTTCTTGTTCTACCCTCAGGTGCCTTGGAGAATAGTTTGACTCCCTCTTCTTTGTGGCAACCCCTGAGATATTGGAACAATGCTATCATGTCTCCCTTAGTCCTTCTTTCTCTTAAGCTAAACATACCCAGTTCCTGCAACCGTTCTTCACATGTTTTAGTCTCCAGTCCCCTAATCCTCTTGGTTGCTCTTCTCTGCGCTCTTTCTAGATTCTCCACATCTTTTCTACATCGTGGCGACCAGAACTGAATGCAGTATTCCAAGTGTGGCCTTACCAAGGCACTTATAAAGTGGCATTAGCACTTCACGTGATCTTGATTCTATCCCTCTGTTGATGCAGCCTAGAACTGTAAAGATCCCCTAGAGACTCATCTATCTAGAGAGAGAGAAAAGTCAATCTTTTTGGTACTAAAGTGCAAGATTTTCTCTCATCCAAAGCTCGCTTGAGCCCAATAATAGCAGGATATATATTTCACCACCACCACCACCACTCATTTCTTTCCAATTTGTCCCCTGGGATCTTCTTTAATCCATAGATAATTAAGACGCTTGAAGAAGAATCCCCCCCTTATAAATAATAAATATAACAAGGGTTTTTTTTAACAATACATATTATTACGGCAGCAAGGATGGTCTTTGCCCTTAATTGGAAAAACAGGGAAACTCCACAAGAAGGGGAAATAATTCAGAAAATCTTGAAATGGATAAATTGACGTGGGAATTGAAGAATAAGGAGGAAATCGGGATATTATAAGATCTGGGATACATTTTATTGGTGGTTGGAATATAAATGGATATAGGCAAGCCAAATAGGCAAGGGTTAAGAGTCATAGAATGGAGACTACAATTATGTATGAAGTGAGAATAGCAAGAATGTATAAGATAAACACAAACCAACATGGCTGGAAATAGGATACTTTTATATTTGTAAATATGGAATGGATCAAATGTTTAAAAAGCAGTGTGGCTACAAAGTATAACTTAATATCTTAGCATGAATGGCATAGATTTCGCCAGGACAGTTTACACTGTGTCCAACATTTTAATTGTGTTCAATAAAAAAAATTTTAATGAAAGAAGAAGAAGAAGAAGAGGAGGAGGAGGAGGAGGAGGAGAGGAGGAGGAGGAGGAGGAGGAGGAGGAGGAGGAGGAGGAGGAGGAAGGAGGAATCCCCCCTGGAAGAGAGAAAGAAGAGAGGGGATAGGAGAGAGGGAAACAGAGGAAAGGAAAAGAGTAGGAGAGAGAGAGAAGGAGAGGAAAGAGGAGTGAGGAGAAGGAGAGAGGAAGGGGAAGTAGAGAAGAGAAAGGAGAGGAGGGATGGTAGAAGAAAGTAGCGAGGAAAAGAAGGAGGTAGGGAGGGGGAGAGAAGGAAGAAGAGGTAGTTGTTGGAGACCAAGGTATAATATGGTGTATGGAAAGCAGAAGAGCAAATGAGAGCTGTTGTTGGTAGATGGTGAGAGGAACTGATATAATATTGGATAAAATATAATAGTGTTTGTTAAGATGTAATGTTATACTGGTGGATATTAATATGAAAATAAAAATAAAAAAAAACTTTTCAAAAGAAGAAGAATCTCCTCCCCCCACCCCATTTTCCTTGGAGGCCCAATTGACAGAAGTGTGAAGATTCCAAAGGATGCCCTAATTAATTTACGAGCCTCGAGACAAAGTTCAAAAGAAATCCAGTCATTTATTAGGAGCAACATTTTGGCATTATCTGCTGCGGAGCTAAATCTGATTTCCGGTTAATGGTGTCTGAACTTTACCCCTGTGTCTCCCCTCCCCTCAGTCTGTATCATAAATCACATCTACCAACGAGGTGCTGCAGCAGGCTGTAAACCTTCGCACCTCACACATGCCTGCTGTAGAAATCTGAGATCCGACCCTGGTCAAAGGTATGCATGGAATTCTCCCTCCCTTCAATGTCAACTTGATAATAGGCATAGAAAGGCTTTACAAGTTGACAGAAGAATAGAGTTAGAAGGGACCCTGGAGGTCTTCTAGTCCAACCCCCTGCTCAAACAGAAAATTTGATACATTTTTGTCAGGGGTGGTAGTCATTTACTTTCCCTACCGGTTCGCAAATGTGAGCGCGCACAGTCCACGCATGTGCTATGAACATGCGTGCAGCTTGCATGCATGTGCGCAGCTTGAAAATGTGGCTAAATGGGACGGCATAGAGCCGAGGTAGGTGGGTGCGATTTCCACTACCTGACAGCAAATCCCCCAAGCATTTCACTTCTATTCCTACACCTATTTCTTCCAATTAGGGCAAAAGCCATCTCTAGTTTGTAGAGGAAAACCTATCAATTATTTGCAAATATGTTGATTTCATTTTTCCCCATTTGGGTACCGGTACGCTGCTCACAGGGTCGTGCATCCTGTTCATGCACGCACGCTGTGCACGCATGCGACGCTCAGCTGCTTGTTGGGGCTCACGCAGGTGCCGCAGGCTGTGCGCGCGTGCGCAATTGGCCGGTTGCTTTAAAAACAGGTTTAGAAAGCTGGCAGGCAAGTGGGCCAAATGAGCCACTGTACCGGTACCCTATCAGATGCTCCCGGCTACTACTGGTACGGCCGGACTGGACCGGACCCGGAGGAACCCACCACTGGTCCTTAGAAAGTGTACAGATAAGAACAACAGATGATTAGGGGACTGGAGGCTAAAACACATAAAGAACAGTTGCTAGAATTGGATGTATGTAGTTCAGGGGTCAGCAAACTTAAACACTCAAAGAGCCACAAAGGTCTTAATCGGAAGCCCCCCATTCAATTCTGGAGCCGACCGGAAGTCTGGTTCCCCCACCATAGAGTCTCCTCCTAGCACAGCATCCCCTACCTGTCCTAATTGAAAGTCCTATCAATTGTGGAGCCAACCGGCAAAAGGGAGGCACAGCAGACGGATGAAAGAGCCACATGCGGCTCCGGAGCTGCAGACTGCTGACCCTTGCTTTAGAGTCACCTCCAGCGCAGTGTCCTTTTTCCTCTGCTGACTGGAAGTCTGGTTCCTCCACCATAGAGTCTTCTCCTAGTGCAGTGTCCTCTACCTGTCCTAATCGAAAGCCCTATCAATTATGGAGCCGACCGGCAAAAGGGAGCCACAGCAGATGGATGAAAGAGCCACATGCGGCTCCAGAGCCGCAGATTACTGACCCCTGGTCTAGATTAATGAAAAGAAGGACTAGTGGTGGCGGGATAGCAGCCTTCCAATATTTGAAGGATTGCCCCAGGGGTGGGTTCCGGCAGAGACTACTGCCGGTTTGCTCAGGGATGCGCCATCACATATGGTTGATGTGCGCTGCACGTGCATGTGCAGTACAACTAAAATTGCTCTGCAAATGCACAGAAGCAAAAAACAAAATGGCGGTGCTGTAGGAGAACCAGTTTGGGGGCGTGGCAGGCCTGGGTCGCTGCTGGTTCCAGTGACCCAGGCCGCCAAGCTACTACCAGTCTGAACTGGTAGGAACCCACCACTGGATTGCCACGAAGAAGAGTGGGGTTAACCTATTCTCCAAAGCACCTGAAGGCAGGACAAGAAGCAACGGATAGAAACCTGTTCTGACCTCCCCCACCCCCACCATGCCTGTGAATAAACCAGAACACAGGCTTGGCTGTTTGCCACTGTTTAATTACTGAGATAACAAATCCTTTGGCTGAGGGCCCAGACATCTCACGTTCAATAGACTAGCTCTACAGCAACCCGGATAATTCAAATGAAGCAACGCAGATAGTCCAAACGAACAGAGACGGCTAGAAGACACAGATAGATTTTCTTAACTACTAATTCGAACGGTTGTTTCCTGCAAATGTCCCCTCCCAACGCCTCACCTATAATCTCTCTTGGGAGGGGCCAATCCACAACCACCTGTGCTTAATCATCTTCTGTGAGTCTGCCTACGGAGTTGCTACTTCCGTTTCTCAGCCCTTCTCAATCTAGCATCAGGGACAAATTGCCTTTGATCCTCCCCACTGCTCCATGCCTCAGGCGCCTCCTGGCGACCAACCAGCCTCTCTGGTCCCTGCTCTGAGTCTGAACCCTGCACAGGGTCCTCCACATTGTCCAGGGCAGACTCGTATGGTTCCTCGCTATCCGAGTCCATCAGCAGCTCAACCAGATCCTGCTGGGCCACAACAGAAACCAATCAAGAAGAGAAGCAACCTGGAAATAAGGATACATTTCTTCATAATGAGAACAATTAACCAATGGAACATCTTGCCTCCAGAAGTTGTGGATGCTCCAACACTGGAGGTTTTTAAGAAGAGATTGGACAATGATTTCTCTGAAATGGTATAGGGTCTCCTGCTAGAGCTGGGGGCTCAACTAGAAGACCTCCAAGGTCCCTTCCAGCTCTAGTCTGATTGACTGATCAATTGAAGTTGTGCCTAAAAAGTGTGCAAGGAAAGTATTGGAACGACTGTTCCAGAAACTGACACATAGATCTGGTCAATGCCAAGGGGGAGATTACATCACACAGAACAACAGAATTGGAAGATTTCTAGTAGATGAAGGGAAGGACAAAAAGAGAATTATTTTCCTGTGCCAATTCACAGCGGAAACCAGTGCCAGGACAGGAAGAAAAATAGATGCAAATATCATGGGATGAGATTGTAACCGAAAGGTGAAACGGGCAGGAACACACGTCTCTCGCCAAACCAGAGGTACGCAACGTCTGACCTCTGTGTGGAGCCCCGAACCGCATCGATTCTGCTAATGTGCACAAAGCGTGCTCAACAGGACGAGAAGAGGCAAGATTTTGCTGGCAGAATGACAGGGTGGGGAATTAAGAACACGACGTTTGTAGAAGCCAAATCTCCTTAGAGACTGTTTGTAAACCCCCACCCCAAAGTTAAATTAAAAAACAACAGCCAGAGTTTTATGGAGATCCACAAAGTCCTTTTGTCGTCCTTTACAAGTGAGATTTTGTAAGATTTAACAAAATAACAGAGTTGGAAGGGATCTCGGAGGTCTTCTAGTCCAACCCCATTGCTGAAGCAGGAAACCCTTTACTATTTCAGACAAAGGGCTGTCCAATCTTTTCTTTAAAACTTCCAGCATTGGAGCAACTTCCGGAGATCATCTTCCCGGCAGGTACATACACACTGGATGGCTGCACTTCTGATTTCTGGCACATGGATGCGCACCAGTCAGCTGGTCTTTGCACGGGCATGTGAATCAGAAACTGGAAGACCAGCTGGCCGGCATGCACGCATGCACCAGAAACTGGAAGATCGTCTTCCCAGTGCGCGCATGCACGCTGGGCATCGGCTCTTCCAGTTTCTGGCATGCAGGCACTCCTGTTTTGGCACTCGGTGCCAAAAAGGTTGGACTTTGTGCCACTTGTTACTTTTCACACAACACAACACACAAACAAACACCAGTTCAATTGGTGCTTATTCATGAGGTAAAATGAGGCAAGGAAGTACAGCATAGAGATAGTGCTTGACATGGGAGAGGGTTAATACCTCCGGGAGAAAAATAGGTTATAAATCACGTTATTATTACCATATTTTTGGAATATAAGACGCACCGGAGTATAAGACGCACCAAGATTTTGAAGAGGCAAATAAAAAAAGAAGTTTTTGCACTCTGCAAACCTCGCAAAAACGGTCTCTCTCTTTTTTTAAAGGGCATGAATAGCCTTTTAGGAGGCTCCTGGGGGGTGCCCCCCAAAACAAGCAAAAAAGTCCCTTTTTTAAAAAGGGGGGGCATGCATAGCCTTTAGGAGGTCTATAGAGTGCTCCTGGGGGTTGGGGGTCAAAATTGAGCAAACAATGACCCATTTTTCGCTCTTTTCTGCCTTCCCCAGCCCCCAGGAGCACTCTGGAAGCCTCCTAAAGACTCTGCACAGTCATTTTGGTGAAGGGGGCAGGGTTTCAGGAGGCAAAGAAATGCTGTATTCAATATATAAGACGCCCCCAGATTTTCAGCCTCTTTTTTGAGGGAAAAAGGTGTGTCTTATACTCTGAAAAATACGGTAATAATAATGTTGCAGATTTGAAATTGCTGAAATAATAAATTTAGATATACTCTATTTCAGGGGTAAAATCCTCCCGGTTCAGCCGAACTGGCAGGGACGGTTGGCATCAGTTCTCCAAATCGGTGGTAAAAATCCCTGGCCCACACCCGCCTGGTTGCCCTGTTGCCACTCATCTCTTTCAGCCACTGGACCCGCCCACCCAATCTGAACGTTTCTCCCTACGTTCACAGCAGAGCTGCTGCAGCCTGTCCCTTTAAGGTATAGCCAGGGAGGGAGGGAGCCAGGGGGGGCACAAAGGGAGCAGCAGCTCTGCTGTGAACAGAGGAAGAAACGTTCGGATTGTCTCTGCCACAGAATTCAATGCTAAATGCAGCAGACACAATCCGAACGTTTCTCCCTCCATTCACAGCGGAGCTGCTGCAGCCTGTCCCTTTAAGATAGTCCCCAGGAGGGAGGGGGCTGGGGGAGGACCATAAAGGGAGCAGCAGCTGTGCTGTGAATGGACTCATACACACATTTTTTCCTACCAGGTTCTGTGGGCGTGGCTTGGAGGTGGGGGCATGTAACTGAGAGAGAGGGACTGGCTCAAAGTCACCCAGCTGGCTTCCATGCCTAAGGTGGGACTAGAACTCACTGTCTCCTAGTGATCGGCTCAACGTCACCCAGTGGCTTTCCTGCGTTAGGCGGGACTAGAACTCACCATCTCCTATTCATCATCATCATCTTTTAATGACCCCATAATCCCTTGCAAGGTGGAGTCTGGATATCTGAATGGAACTAGCAGGGTGTTTAATGGCCGGATGCCTTTCCTGGAGCCAATGCGGAGTTTTTTTCAGCAGATATACACTCATTGTGTCCAGACAGAGAAATATCTGCTTCTACCTAGGATTGAACTCCTGATTGGGAGGCCACCTCTAGGCCACTGCACCATTCCTAACTCATCCAGTGTCACCCAAAGTCACCCAGTGGCTTTCATACTTAAGGCAGGACTAGAACTCACCATCTCCTATTGATTGGCTAAAATCACTCAGTGGGCTTTCGTGCCAAAGGCGAACCTAGATTCACCATCTCCCAGTTTCTAGGCTAGCACCTTCACCACTACACCAAACTAGCATTTATAATATAGAAGCCGATAACCCGGCGTTGTCCGGGTATTTATTTATAGGGGGAAAACGTCTGGATCAAACGTAATTTCTAATGCTGGATTTTCCCCCCTTACAAGAGGGAGCCCCCTTGTGGAGTACTGTGAAGCCGTTACTATGGCAACTCCACAGCGCTGCACAGTAGAAGCCATTTTTACGGCAGTACGGTAGAAGCCATTTTAAGGCACAACAGGCTGTATCTTAACAGAACACCCACTCCGAGGGGTGTTAGGGGTGTCTTACCCCCACAGTGTTTGTTTCCAGAGGGTAAGTCATCTGTGTACCATGGCATTACTCAAGGCGTTCCAGAGTTATGCTGGAAACACGACACAACACACACACACACACACTACACAGAGCCATGTATGTATGTATATAGGTAGGTAGGTTGATTGATTGATTGATTGATGGAAATATTTTCAACATTTTAGAAAAAACTTCATGTTTTTTTTTTTTACTATGGACAGCTTTGTCTGTGATTATGGTCCTGTGAGCGACTGTATTTTTTCGGAGTATAAGTTGCACACCCACACACCCAAAAAAAAGAGGCTGAAAATTTATTATTCTCTTGAATGTAGCTTTTTTGAAGCTTTTTTCCCAGCACTACTGAGGCGCTTGTGCTTTGCCTGCTTTTCTCATTGCTGCTCCCTCCAATGATCAGCTGTGCTTTAGAAGCTGTTTTTTTATCCCCTACCAGGGGATAAAAAGCGCGAGTGCACACCCTTAAAACCAGCAAATTTATATGCTCAAGCTGACCGCACTAAAGACACTAGCCAGATGAATACCTGGTAGGCAGATTTTTTTTCCTATTTTCCTCCCCAAAAACTAAGGTGCGTTTATACTCCGGTGCATCTTATACACACTGTAGACAGAGAGAGAGAAAGAGAGAGACGGAGAGAGAGACAGAGAGAGAGAAAGACGGAGAGAGGGAGACAGAAAGAGAGAGGGGGGAAGGAGAGAGAGAGAAAGAGGGAGGCGGAGAGAGAGAGATGGAGAGTGGGGAGAGAGAGGGATGGAGAGAGAGAGAGAGATGGAGGGATTGAGAGAGAGGGAGAGAGAGAAAGAGAGACGGAGAGAAAGAGAGAGAGGAAGAGAGAGAGAGAGAAAAGAGAGAGAGGTGGGGAGAGTGATGGAGAGAGAGGGAAAGAGAGAGAGAAGAGAGAGAGAGATGGAGAGAGAAAGAGATGGAGAGAGAGAGAGAAAGAGAGAGCATGAGAGAGGCGTAGAGAGAAAAAAATACAGTACTTATTTCTTGCACCAGGTGCTTGAACTATTACAAAAACAGCTTTGCTAATTAATCCCACCAGGGATTTAGATGCTAGCTATTTCTGATCATCCTGTAGTCCTCGGCTTACAACAGTTGGTTTAGTGACCGTCCGAAGCCCCGACGGCCCTGAAAAAAAGTGACTTCTTACAACCGTTGATCATAATCTATGAACTTTCTCCAAAAGTGATTTTGGATCTAAGCAGCTTTGCAAACAACGGCACAGTGCGTCCCCCGTCACAGACGTCTCTCAATCTGGACTTTTGCCAGGGGAAAGGACATTGTGTTCAGTCCTGGAATTGGATTCAGAAGTCCTCTGCCCGCCTGGTGCTTGGAATGAGAGGCTCCTGCCAAAATGATGCTGAAGGATGAGGCAATCAGAAATTGGGCACAGATGTCGTCCTGCCATTGTCCACCAAATGGGTGGATGGCAGAACGGCATGGGAGGTTTCACTGAAGCGATCCAGGCATAGGGAAGCCAAGGAACAGCACAGGTCCGTGGGGGAGATAGAGAGAGAATGAAAGAAAGTTTTTACAATTGTTGGGTTATCTTGTTTTACATAAATAATGAAGAGAGAGAGAGATACATAGATACAGAGATGCACAGATAGATAGAAGATAGATAGATAGACAGACAGACAAATAGATAGACAATAGAGAGCCAGGCAGGCATAAATAGCAGTAGCAATAGCACTTAGACTTATATACCACTTCACAGTGCTTTTACAGCCCTCACTAAGCAGTTTACAGAGTCAGCCTCTTGCCCTCAACAATCTGGGTCCTCAATTTACCCACCTCGGAAGGATGGGAGGCTGAGTCAACCTTGAGCCTGGTGAGATTCGAACTGCCGGCAGTCAGCAGAAGTAGCATTTACCACTGCGTCAACATGACTCATGATGATAGATATAAGTAGAGGGTGGATAGATGGATGGATGGATAACAGAATAACAGAGTTGGAAGGGACCTTGGAGGTCTTCTAGTCCAACACCTGCTCAAGCACGAAACTCTATGCCATTTCAGACAAATGATTGTCCAATCTAAGATAGATAGATAGATAATTTGATGATAGATAGATAGATAGATAGATAATAGATGATTAGATAGATTGATTGATAGATAGATATAGATGATTAGTTAGATAGAGTTGATGATAGATAGATAGATAGATAGATAGATAGATAGATAGATAGATAGACAGATGATTAGATAGATAGATGATAGATAGACAGATAGATAGATAGATAGATAGATGATTAGATAGATAGATAGATAGATAGATAGATAGATAGATAGATAGACAGACAGACAGACAGACAGACAGATTTGATAATACATAGATAGATAGACTTGATGATAGACAGATAGATAGATACAGATGATTAGATAGATAGATCAATAAATAGATATAGATGATTAGTTAGATAGATTTGATGATAGATAGATAGATAAATAGATAGATAGATAGATAGATAGATGATTAGATAGATAGATAGATAGATAGATAGATAGATAGATAGATAGATAGATAGATAGACAGACAGACAGACAGACAGACAGACAGACAGACATATAGATTTGATAATACATAGATAGATAGACGATGATAGATAGATAGATGATTAGATAGATAGATAGATAGATAGATAGATAGATAGATAGATAGATAGATAGATAGATAGATAGATATAGATGATTAAATATAGATGATTAGATAGATAGATCGATAGATATATATAGATGATTAGATAGATAATTAGATAGATAGATAGATAGATAGATAGACAGACAGACAGACAGACAGACAGACAGACAGACAGACAGAGATAGATAGATAAAACAACAAATAGATATAGTCAATCAGGGGGAATTTTGCTGAAATACCTGCAGTCCTAGACTTACAACCTGCCACTTATCAAAGTTACAACCTACCTGAAAAAGGGGTCTCAAAGTTCTAGCCTCTAAAAGTTCCCGAGCCCTGTATTTTATCTCCAAATGCAAATATCCTGACTTTCCAATCTTAAATGTCCGGGTGGAATATGTGTTTACAATATCTGAGCTTTTTCTTCCCAATCAAAAGAGCTGCGTAAGAAAAATGATGATAGCCTTGGAAAATGAATTCGGGGCTCCGAATGGCTATATTAAGACGTCTAACATTATTACCTCCGATCTGACACTCATTCTTCGTTCAGGAGGAGGAAAATTATCAAATGAAATCAGCATTTTGCTTGTCTTTTTTCGTTTCTCCCCGCAACCCTTTGCTAATATGAAAGATGGCAGCCGTCAAATTTATTCACATTTTTCTTGTCAACAATATCATTAACCAAATCCCTCAATTTCAAAGTTAATAAAAGCATCTGGCTTTTCGTGCCGCGTCAGGCTGGCTTGCCTATTTCAACCCTGCACATCGGATGAATTTGCATTGGACCAAATTTGCATATTAATGAAGGACTAATTGCTCTGCAGTCAACTTCTTGCATACGAATTTGCTTGCGCTTTGTATGACACTTTCTGAATGATTAAAATGATCCAGCAGAATAAGAGGATTTTTTTCCCCCCGAAACCACGAAAATCGTCAGGCCTGCAGCCATTTTTTCTTTTGGATCTTTGGATTGCCACACTTTCTATTATTCTACTATGCCTTTTCTATTGTGGGAAAATGGGAGGGGGGGATTCTACGGAGTTAGATGCTATGTAGCCATAACAAAATTCTTTCCAGAAAGCCAAGGTCATCCTTTGTCTTTGCACCTCTGCACCTGACCGGAACTGGATGGGTGGAACTGCCAGCATGGCAGTGGGAGATTGGAACGTGTGATGGACTTGTGGGCGTGGGAGCAAGTTCTTGAACTTTCAACTGGGTGGGGAAAACCGGGAAGCTTTCAGATTCGGGTTTTCCCAGATGTGCCAACATGGCTCTCTTAATAAATTGGAACTTTGAGCAATACTTTGCCTTGGACTCTGATTTATTTTTGGATGCTATTTAGAACCCCGACAAAAATATTTGAACGATAGAGGGGGGAAAGAGAGATTCACATTTTAAGACTTTATTAGTTCTTCCATTCTTGGTTTATTCCATTTCTATGAAGTTTAATTGAGTCAGGAAGGGACCAGAAGTGGGCTTATAATACAATAGTAGAATTGGAAGGGACCTTGGAGGTCTTCTAGTCCAACCCCCTGCCTAGGCAGGAAACCCTATACCATTTCAGACAAATAGCTATCCAACATCTTCTTAAAGACTTCCAGTGTTGGGGCATTCACAACTTCTGGAGGCAAGCTGTTCCACTGATTAATTGTTCTAACTGTCAGGAAATTTCTTGGTTCTGCCGGTTCAGCCCGGATCAGGTGAACCGGTAGTGGCAGTGCCCAGAGGCTCCACCCACCCGCCCAGACACTTCTATGCATGCTCAGAAGCGTTGCGTGCACAAGCAAACCGGTAGTAAAAAACGTGGAAACCAACCACTGGAAGGGATCCTTTGTTTTTGGGACAGATAACCTCACAATCAAAAGATTTAAGAATTGTTGGTTATCAATTAGAAACCTGACTTGTAGCTCTTTTCATTTATAACTCTTGAGATGTTGTAATAGTCTTGGAAGAAATATCAATCTGGTTCAGTTCTAAGCTGGGAGAAAGACACTGGAAACATGGAGGCTGATTGGAAAGATGGTTTAATGGTGAAGCAACACCACATGGGTGGTTCTGGGCAGCGGACCAGGGATGGGATTCAGCCGGTTCGAACCGGTTTGCATGAAATGGATGCTAATTTTACATCTGGTTCACCGAACCGGTGGTTGCAAAGACTGGCTGGCCCTGCCCTCCGGCCCCTGCTAGGAATCTCCACGTGGCCTGTTTTGGATGCAAAGTGCAGGGCCCACACAGAAGCTCTGGGAGGGCAAAAAATGTACCTCCCAGAAATTCCGGAAGTCTGGAAATAGACTCGTTTCTAGTCTCTGAAGAGCATCCAGAGCCCGGGCAGGCTGTTTTCACCCTTCCGGAAGCTAGAGGAAAGCATCGAATCTGGGGAGGGCAAAAAAAATGGCCTCCCAGAAATTCCGGAAGTCTGGAAATAGACTCGTTTCTAGTCTCTGAAGAGCATCCAGAGCCCGGGGCAGGCTGTTTTCACCCTTCCGGAGGCTAGAGGAAAGCATCGGGAATCTGGGGAGGGCAAAAAAAATGTGCCTCCCAGAAGTTCCGGAAGTCTGGAAATAGACTCGTTTCTAGTCTCTGAAGAGCATCCAGAGCCCGGGGCAGGCTGTTTTCACCCTTCCGGAGGCTAGAGGACAGCATCTGGAATCTGGGGAGGGCAAAAAAAAAAAAGGCCTCCCAGAAGTTCCCGAAGTTTGGAAGTCGGCCCCGTTTCTGGCCTCTGGAGGGCCTCTGGAGCCTGGGAGAGGCCATTTTTGCCCTCTCGGAGGCTCGAGGAGCCTCGAGAAAAGCCTCCGGAGCCTTGGGAGGGTGAAAACACCCACCCCCGCTGTGGTGCATGAGGCAAAATAGGCCACTCCCACCATGGCCATGCCCACCCAGTAACCGGGCACAGAACCAGTTGCTGAAAACTTTGAATCCCACCCCTGCAGCTGATCACATGGAGTTGAGAGTGGCTCGCTTTTAAACCTTCTCTTGGGCTTTGCACTTGAGCTTCCTGTTCCTGTGCAAGAACATGTATTCCCGTGGTGTCATGTGGGGTCACATTTGCCTGAGTCAAGTTTGGTTGAATTCTGCTGGGTGATGCAAGGGCCTTAGGAGATTGTGCAATGTAGAGAGCTCTACCGCTATATAATCCTGCTATGTCCTAGAGCAGGGGTCAGTAAACTGTGGCTCTGGAGCCGCATGTGGCTCTTTCCTCCCTCTGCTGAGGCTCCGTCACCGGTCGACGCCGCAATTTTGAGAGGAGCTTCCAGTGGGGGAGGGGAGAAAAGCACAGTGCGCCAGGAGAAGACTCTATGGCAAGGGGAGGGTTTTCCAGTTGTCTCCACAATTGATAGGGCTTTCGGTTATGACAGGTAGAGGAAAAAGGATGCCGTGCTAGGAGGAGACTCTATGGTGGGGGAAATGAACTTCCAGTCAGCTTCAGAACTGAACAGGGGACTTCCGGTTAGGACCTTTGTGGCTCCCGGTGTTTTCTTTTCTGTGGGAAACGGATCCAAATGGCTCTTTGAGTGTTTAAGTTTGCCGACCCCTGTCCTAGAGGATCATGTCTTAATCCCATCACCCTGGAGCTGCTGAAGGTCTTTTGTCTTGTAGATAGCCTGGCCCAACCCTGCTGGAGCTATTAAGAAAGACTTGGGGGCTGCTTTCTGACTTTAAAAAAATATGTTTCTCCTTTAGGGAAATCTAATATTCTGTTTTTTTTTAAATATTTCCCAAAATATTGCATTTTTCTAGGAGAAGGGTGGGTGCAAACTTTCTACAGTGGGGAAAACTCAAGAGATCACCAAACCCCAATCCTAAATCTGAGTACAGACAGGCCTCAACGTACAACCACAATAGGGCCCAAAATTCATGTTGCTAAGTGAGACATTTGTTGAGTGAGTTTTGCTCCATTTTAGCGACTTTTCTTGCCATATTTGATAAGTGAATCATTGCAGCTGTTAAATTAGTAACACGGTCGTTAAGTGAATCTGCCTTTCCTCAATTGACTTTGCTTATCGGAAGGTTGCAAAATGGGATCACATGACCCCAGGACACTGCAACCGTCATAAATGTGAGTCACTCATCCAAATGTAAATCAAGGGACCATAGGGATGCTGCAACAGTCATAAGTGTAAAAAATGGTCATAAGTCACTTTTTTTGTGTGCTATTGTAACTTCTAACGGTCACTAAACGAATTGTTGTAAGTCAAGGACTACCGGTACTAGCTCAGGAAAACTTCATAAGGTCTAGTCTATTGAGTTATATGACCTTATCAGAAATAAGCCAGGAGAGATACAGGACATAAAAGACCAAATGCAGGCAGTCCTCAATGTACGACCACAACTGAGCCCAAAATTTATGTTGCTAAGTGAGACATTGATTCAGTGAATGTTGCCTCATTTTATCACCTTTCTTGCCACAGTTGTTAAGTGAATCTGGCCAGTGGTGAAATTCAAAAAAATTTCCCTACCGGTTCTGTGGACATGGCTTGGTGGGCGTGCCTTGGTGGTCATGTGACCGGGTGGGCTTGCCTTGGGAGGTGTCATGTGACCGGGTGGGCGTGGCTGCACAACTGCCTCTCACACAATGCAAAAGCAGCTGGAATTCACACAAAATGTCCCCTGCAACAATGCAGCTGATCGTCGGAACTTTTTAAAAACTTTTTAAAGCATTTTTTACTACCGGTTCTGGTAAATATGTGGTAAAAAAATGCTAAAGAAAAAGTTTTTAAAAGTTCCGATGATTGGCACAGCCGATTACCGCACAGCTGATCTTGGAACTTTTAAAAAAAAATTTTCTAAGCATTTTTTTTCTACTACAGATTCAGGCAAACTGGCCCGAGCCGGTAGCATTTCACCCCTGAATCCGACCCCTCCCATTGACTTTGCTTCTCAAAAGGTCGTAAAAGGGGATCAGATGACCTCAGGATACGGCAACGTTCATAAATATGACCCAGATGCCAAGCATTTGAATTTTAATCACGTGACCATAGCGGAGATGTCACAATGATCATATGAAAAAATGGTCATAAGGAACATTTTCAGTGCCATCATAATTTTGAACGGTCTCTAAGTGAACTATTGTAAATCAAGGACTGCCTATACAGGCTGTGAAATCCTGGGTATGTCTAGTTTAATGAAAAGAAGGACTAGAGGAGACATGATAGCAGGGTCCCGATAGCTCAGGGGCTGCCACAAAGAAGAGGGAGTCAAGCTATTCTCCAAGGCACCTGAGGGTAGAACAAGAAGCAATGGGTGGAAACTAATCAAGGAGAGAAGCAACTTAGAACTGAGGAGAAATTTCCTGACAGTGAGAACAATTAATCAGTGGAACAGAAGTTGCCTCCAGAAGTTGTGAATGCCCCAACACTGGAAGTCTTTAAGAAGATCCTGGATAGCCATCTGTCTGGAATGGTATAGGGTTTCCTGCCTAGGCAGAGGGTTGGACTAGAAGACCTCCAAGGTCCCTTCCAATTCTGCTATTGTATTGTATTGTATCCCTTCACTTTCAGATAGTGAGAAAGGAAGTCTTCTAGTCCAGCCCCCTGCCCAAGCAGAAGACCCTCTACAGTTCTGGACATATGGCTGTTTAATCTCTTCTTAAAAGCCTCCAGTGTTGGAGCATTCACAATTTTTGGAGGCAAGCTGTTCCACTGATTAATTGTTCTAACTGTCAGGAAATTTCTTCTTCATTCTAGGTTGCTTCTCTCCTTAATTAGTTTCCCCCCATTGCTTCTTGTCCTGCACAGGTGCCCTTGAGAATAGCTTGACTCCCTCTTCTTTGTGGCAGCCCCTGAGATATTGGAACTCTGCTATCATGTCTCCCCTAGTCTGTGTTTTCTCTAGATTAGCCAAATCCTGCAAATCCTGCAGCCGGTTTTATGATATATCTAGAAATAATGTTCCTTATGGGTTCTTGTGGCTGGGCTTCAACCCTGCAATCGCAACTTAGACCAAAGAATGGACTGGAATAGAAATTAGAGTAGAGTAGAGTAGAGTAGAGTAGAGTAGAGTAGAATAGAATAGAATAGAATAGAATAGAATAGAATAGAATAGAATAGAATAGAATAGCACCTTGGAGGTCTTCTAGTCTAACCCCCTGCTATGGCAGGAAACCCTGCACCACTTCAGACAAATGGTTATCCAACATCTTCTTAAAACTTCCAGTGTTGGAGCATTCTCAACTTCTGGAGGCAAGCTGTTCTACTGATCAATTGTTCTCATTGTCAGGAAATTTCTCCTTAGTTCTAGATTGCTTCTCTCCTTGATTAGTTTCCATCCTTTGCTTCTTGTTCTGCCTTCTGGTGCTTTGGAGAATAGACTGAACCCCCTCTTTTGGAGGGCAACCCCTCAAATATTGGAAGATTGCTATCGTGTCACCCCTGGTCCTTCTTTTCATCAAACTAGACCTACCCAGTTCCTGCCACCGTTCTTTGTATGTTTTAGCCTCCAGTCCCCTAATCATCTTGGTTGCTCTTCTCTTCACTCTTTCCAGAAACTCAACCTCTTTTTTACATCGTGGCAGCCAAAACTGGATGTTGTATTCCAAGTGTGGCCTTACCAAGGGCTTATAAAGTGCAATTAACACTTCACGTGATCTTCTTTCTATCCCTCTGTTTACTGAAACCTGAAAAATTTAAAGTTTACAGAAACTGTAAACTTTACAGAAACTTTGCAGAATATCTTATTATGGTTGGTGGCACAGTCAACCAGTCGTTTTCCACTGGGTTTGGCCATCTTATCCATCTTATTACTGCCGTAGTTATTATTAATTTCCTGTTTGTTTCCTGTTAATAGACACACTGTCAAATCATACAATCTGACATGTATTCGTTCGCAGAAGTAGTTTTGATTGAACTAACTATCGCGATACGGAAAATGAAATCTTCTCTTCTCGCTTCCTCCTTTTTCCCTTGTGCCTGTAAAATAACAAATCAGAAAAGAAGAAGAAAAAACGGCATATTCGGTGAGCAGAAGACATCAAAACTCATTAAAAAGTGGGGGGGAGGGATTAGATATAGGTAATCCTTGACTTACGACCACAATTGACCCCCAAATTTCTGTTGTTCTGAGACAGTCGTTAAGTGGAATTTTGCCTCGTTTTACGACCTCCCTTGCCACCGTGGTTAAGTGAATCACTGTACTTGTTAAGTTAGTCACATGGTTGTTAAGTGAATGCAACTTCCCCTTTGACTTTGCTTTGGCCCATTTTTTTTTCTCCCAGGGGGCTGCAGGGAGGACTACGAGACTCAAAATGGGATGCGGGTGGAGGCCCCCCCCATTTTTGCTCCCAGGGATGTGCAGGAGGCCGAGTGCTGCCCGTCACATCCCCTGGCCACATCCACATATGCCCATGCCCACTCACAGCCGGTCATTAGGGCAGAGAACCGGTTGTTAAATTATTTGATTGCCACCACTGGCAGAAAACGTCTACTTCACACAGGCAAGAGTGACGACGAGGTCGAGTTCTCTCCACTCTGAGCACCACTCACTTAGATTTAAATAGCATCCAGCAGCAAAAAAAGATCAATTAAGAAAATTAAACCAAACAACTGCTCTTCTCTACAGAAGAAATTGGCCGGGGCTCAGAGAGCGGCTGCCGAGGACGGTTGGCGGTTCGTCTAACCCCCCCCCCCAAAAAACCTCCATGGTTTATTTTAGTCCAAGGAGTCTGTGACTTTTTCCCACTGGTGTTTTCCATCTCATGCTGTGAACCACGCTCCGAAATGTAGTGTGTGGTACCTAGGGCAAAAACCCAACACTGATTGGGTGCCATTAACATGTAGATTTAATTAAACAGAGTTAACAAGGTTACTAAGCCATCGTATCTTTTTAAAATCACCCTCTTTTCGTTCAGGTTAAAAATTACCATTCGGTAACATCGTTGATTAAGTTTTGAAGACGTTGAACCGACCACAAAGAGACAGTTTAACCCAGGCTGCATAAAAGTTGGCCAAATAAAACAGTCAAGGTGCATGTGGTAGGTTTTCCCCCCCCCCCCCCCGATTTGTCAGTTCTAGCCAGGGGTGCAAAGGTGCTATTTAGCCAGTTCTGACCGGTTCTGGAGAACCAGTAGCGGAAATTTTGAGTAGTTCATAGAACTGGCAAATACCACCTCTGGCTGGCCTCGCCCCCATCTATTCTCTCTCTCTCTCTCTCTCTCCCTCCCTCTCTCCCTGAAGTTGTCAGGCAACTCGGGCGCTGGGAATCTGGAGCTTGGGCTTGCAATTAATAAGATGCAAATGTAAGCAGGGGGAAATCAGATAATTAGATCCCAGCAGGAGAGATGGGACTTCTTAGCCCATGAAGGGCTGCCTGCAAGAGAAATGGAACGGGGGACTTTTCATAGGCACCAGAGCATCTGCCAGGGAAGGAGGAAGGAAAAAACGACATTGTGAGGCACAAAAGGTTTGGAGTTCAAGGGTGCGAGAAATCCAGATTGTTAGGCAAGGCGCTGACCAGGGGTGGGTTCCGGCAGGTACTACTCCCGGTCCCCTTGGGGGCGCTCAATAAAAATTGTTCTGCGCATGTTCAGAAGCAAAAAACAAGATGGCGCCACCTGCAGGGCTGCCCAGAGAACCGGTAGGTGGGTGTGGCACAGTGGTGGGTTCCAGATCCCGTTGCAACCGGTATGCTGCAACGGGGCCCGGGGTCCACCATGTGAATGCGCGCAGCGCGTGCGTGCACACTTACCGCCCATGACACTCTAGGTGCTCGGTGAAGCATCGCACAGCTGTCCGTGTGCGAAAGCCGCGATAAGTAAGGAGCACAGGCAGGCAGGTGATATGCACTGGTATGCCTGTACCGGGGCATACCGGTCATATCGCATCACTGGCGTGGCAGGCCTGAGTCGCTGCCAGTTCCAGCAACCCAGACCACCAAACCATTAACAGTTCGGCCAAACTGGTCCGAACCGGTAGGAACCCACCATTGGCGCCGACTAAGCTTGACCAAAAGAGACCAAGCTTAGAAGCCCCAGCTAGGCAGAAGAAGTTTAAAAAAAAACTGGTTAAGGAGCAGTGGTGAGATGCTGCCAGTTTAACAATCAGTTCGATGAGCGCACACTTTGAGAGTATGTGTGTTTTGCGCGCGCACAGTGCTGAAAATGGAGCATTTAGAAGCTCAGCTGCTTACCTTCCAAGTCAGCAACGGTAAGGAAAACAGCCAGGGGGGAGAGGGGGGAAATCAGCTCTGCCACGCGATTGAGAGGAGATAGAAAGTAGGAAATAAAGGACAGGATAGGGCAGGGGCGGTTGGGCAGGGCCAGCTGATCATCAGAGCTACCAGTTCTCTCGAACCGGTCCGAACCGGCTGAATACCACCTCTGTTAAGGAGGCAACTTAAAGAGATTTTAAAAAACGAGTCAGAGATTTAAGGTGAGACAAAAGCTAAGGGTTATTTGAAAGGAAGGGAGAAATCCAGTGTGTGTGTGTGTGTGTGTGTGTGTGTGTGTGTGTGTGTGTGTGTGTGTAAACCAGAGTTGGAAGGGACCTTCTAGTCCAATCCCCTGCTCAAGCAGGAGAGCCTATACCATTTCAGACAGATGGTTTTCCAATCTCAAAGAAAAATCAAAGTCTAGTTCCTGTTGAAAAGCACATTTGAGAAAACCGTAACCTGGATGATTGAGAAGCTCCATAGACATGTTGAGAGAAATATCCGTCTGGTTCAGTTACAAGCCGGGAGAAAGACACTGGAGACAAAATGGAGGCTGGAGACAAAATGGACCCTGGAAAGAGGGTCCATTTATCGATGAAGCAGAACCACCAAGCACATTTGCAGCTGACGACAGGGAGTTGAGAGTGAGTGGCTTTTATACCTTCTCTTGGGCTTTGCACTTGAGCTTCCTGTTCCTGTGCAAGAACATGTATTCTATTTGTTGTAGGGGGCCATAGCTGGCTCTGTAGGTTGTCTGAGCTAAGTTTGGTTGAAGTTTGGGAAGTGATGCAATATCCATAGGAGATTGTGCAATGTGGTGAGCTCTGCTGTTAGATGGTAGTGGGTTAATCCTATTATGTCCTGAAGCGTCATATCTTAATCCCATCACCCTGCCGCTGAGGTTTTGGTAGATAGGATGGCCCAGTCCTTCTCAATGGGCATAAAATATCTGCTGATGGGGAGGGAGCTGGGTCTCTGAATTTCTATCTCCCTTAAGATTTTTATTTCTCTTCTAGGGGAAATATTTTATTCTGCCTTTTTAAAATATTTCTCAAAATATTTAATTCTTTTAGGAGAGCGGTAGGCCTATTGGGCCTTCAAATGGTCAGTAAACAACCAGTCATAAGTCAAGTGTCAGGATTCTGATGCCCTAATTAAATCATGAGCCTCAAGCCAAGCTTCAAAAGAAACCCAGTTATTTATTAGGAGCTTCACGTCTGTATGTTCCCAGGTGAAGCCAGCTCTGACCCGAACCAATAGCGGAACTCACGAGTGGGCCTGCCCACCCGCCCTGACTCTATGCCATCATATTTAGGCACGTTTTTGAGGCCGGGCACTGTTCTCTCCCATGATTCCAATGAAAATGCAGACACAGGCTTGGCTGTCTGCCACGACTAATTACATAGATAAAGCCACGCCTTGGCTAGGAGCCTAGAAAGCTATCTTCAAGAAACCAAGATTAAACTTACGGAATGCTTTCTCAACGGCTAGTAAAATGGACTGTTGTTTCCTGCAAAGATTCCCCTCCCATCGCTCCGCCTATAAACTCTTTGGGAGGGGCCACACCCTTAACCAGCTGTCCTTACTTCCTTCTATGATGTCTTCTCCACAGCTGTTCCTTTCTCTTATCAATTCTATGCATACGCTCATCAGGGACAACCTCCCTCTGTTCCTCCTCACTGCTCCCTGACTCAGATGCCACCTGGTGGCCAACAGGCCTCTCTAGTTCCTGCTCTGATTCCAAACACTCTCCAGAGTCTTCCTCATCCTCCAGAGCAGTCCCATAATGGTCTGAGCTGTCAGAGTCCACCAACAGCTCAGCCGGCCGCTGCTGGACCACAACAGGCGCATGCATGGAAGGCATGTGCGACATCAAAGCGCATGTCCAGGGATGTCCATGAAGTGGGTGGGCACATATGGGGTGAACCGGTGGTAACAAAATGTGAAACCCACCACCCAGTTAGCCACTCCGTTGTTAAATAAATCTGGCTTCCCCACTGACTCTGGTCGTAAAAGAGGATCATGTGACCTTGGGACATGGCAACGGTCATAAACAGGAGTCAGTTGCCAGGTGTCTGAATTTGGATCACATGACCATGGGGGATGCTGCAAAGGTCGTAACTGTGAAAAATGGTCCAGTCCCTTTTTTCAGTGCGGTTGTAACTTTGAACGGTCACTAAATGAACTGTTGTAAGTCAAGGACAGGTGTGGGTTCCTGCCAGTTCTAACCTCTTCTATAGAAGAGGTTCCCCAAATCTACAGTGCCGTTTAGAACCGGTTCCAGCTCCCTCCCCCCGCCCGTCCGCACATCATCAAGATGAAGAGCGAGAGGAGGAATTCTGGGAGTTGAAGTCCACGAGTCTTAAAGCTGTCAAGTTTGAACACCCCTGGTTTTTTTTTTCTAAAGGGTTAGGGGTGCAAGGGTCTTGTAACTTGACAGCTTGAAGACTTGCGTGCTTCAATGCCAGAGTTCCTAATCCAACATTTTGGTTGCTAAGCAAGAGCGTTGTTAAGTGAGTTTCATCATATTTTACAAATTGGCCACGCCCACCCAGTCACATGGCTGGCAAGCCACTCCCTCAAAGCAGGCCACAACTACAGAAGAGGTTCTAAAAAAATTTGAAACCCACCCTGGTCAAGGACTACCTGTATTCTCTATTGTTTTGCAGTATTCTCACAATAAATAGCTTTTGCGTTTTAATTAAACCTCTCAATTTGTTTCCAAACATTATTCAACCGCGGCAGTGTATTATAAAAGCAGAGAGAAATTAGCCTATAATTTATTTCGAAAATGGATCATTTCGCAAAAGGAACAATATATTTATTTGGGATGGGAACGGGTGTTAAAAGGAACAGAGCTCTAATGCTCAACCTAACAGACTACAGAGGATATTCCTCGACTTACACACCCAATAGAACCCCAATTTTCTGTTGCTAAGCAAGACAGCTGTTAAGGGAATTTTGCTCCAGTTGACAACCTTTTCTTGTCACAGTTGTTAAGTCAACCACTGAGGTTCTTTTGTAACACGGTTGTAAAGTGAATCTGGTTTTCCCATTGACTTTTTCGTTGGAAGGTCGCAAAAGAGGATCACGTGACCCCGGGACATTGCAACCATCATAAGTATGAACTAGTTGCCATGTGTCCGAATTTTGATCATGCGTCCATAAGGATGCTGCAATAAACATTAATATAGCAATAGCACTTATATACCACTTTACAGTGCTTTACATCCCTCTCCAAGTGGTTTACAGAGTCAGCCTCTTGCCCCCAACAATCTGGGTCCTCATTTTACCCACCTCAGAAGGATGGAAGGCTGAGTCAACCTTTGAGCCAGTCAGGATCGAACCCCTGGCAGTGGGCAGAGTTAGACTGCAATAGCAACAGCACTTAGACGTTTATACCATTTTACAGTGCTTTACAGCCCTCTCTAAGTGGTTTACAGAGTCAGCCTCTTGCCCCCAACAATCTGGGTCCTCGTTTTACCCACCTCGGAAGGCGGAGTCAACTTTGAGCTGGTCAGGATTAAACTACTGGCAGTCAGCAGAGTTATCCTTCAATACTGCATTCTAACCACTACACAGGAAGGAAGGAAAGCAGGCAGGCAGGCAGGCAGGCTGAGTCAACCTTGAGCCGGGCAGGATCGAAGTCCTGACTTTGGAGACAGTTAGATTGGAATAGCAATAGCACTTAGACTTTTATACCGCTTCACAGTGCTTTACAGCCCTCTCTAAGCAGTTTACAGAGTCTTGACCCCCAGCAATCTGGCCCACCTCGGAAGGATGGAAGGCTGAGTGAACTGGATGGGATTCAAACTGCCAAACTTCTGGCAGCTGGCATTTAAGAGTGAAAAGTGTGAAAAACGGTCATGAGTCGCTTTTTTCAATGCCGTTGTAAGTTGAAATGGTCACTGAACAAATGGTTGTATGTCGAGGACGACATGTAACTGAGTCCCTCCACTTTGCTGATGGTCATTCGCTTCTTCTTCTCTATAATTTGAGGACTACCTGAATCAAGAGAGAATTTTCAAAGAAAGGGGTTTGCATTGTGGCCAACTCATAGAATAGAATAGAAGGCAATGCAATGGAATGGAATAGAAAACAATACAATAGCAGAGTTGGAAGTGTTAGATTCGGGCAACAAGAGAACAGACTCCAGACGATAGTGACAACAACAGCTCTTTATTTAATAGTAGTAGTGATCCAGCTTGCTATGGGGTCGTGCAGCTCCCCTTTTATAGGGATCTGGCAGACCTCCCGTCCAATCAGAACAACCCCTTGTTCCCGCCCTAGTGGCGGACCTGAGTGGAGACTACAGCAGTTTATGCAAATATCTAACACCCCTCCCCTCTTAGATGGAGTGTTCCGGTTAGTGACAAAGTCCTGTAAGTATGCCGGTTTCTGCCTTGCTCGGGTGGACCTGCGAAGTTCGGGTTGTGCCGGAGCGGGCGTGAGATTGGAGTGTCCTTTTTGTTCCGTAGCCCTGGCTGGGGATGGTAGGTTCCCCTCGCTGGGAGGCTGCTCCGCTCTTTCGTTGGTCTCAGGTTCCACCCCAGGTTCTTCGGTGCCATAGTTGTCTGTGCTGGGAGATTCGGGTTGTTGCATCGGCTGTCCTTCGGATGGGATGAGATCTTCATTCGATGATCGTAGGTTGGAGTGCGTTAGGCGACCTCGGAGTTGGTCGATGTGCCTTTTCCAATTCCTACCGTCCTCCAATTCTAACAAGTAGGAGCGAGGACCGGTGATGCCTATTACCTTTGCCGGAATCCACAGTGTCCCCCCTGCATAGTTGTGCGCGTATACTGCATCCCCTATGCTAAAGTTCCGAATTTTGCTTGTGGAGTCTGGGGGCGATGTGGCAGAGTAATTTGGGTGTAGTCGGTCTAGGTGAGACCTTAACCGGCGTCCCATGAGGAGTTCAGCGGGGCTCCTTCCCGTCGTGGCACTAGGGGTAATGTGTTGGATTAAGAGATAATGATCAATCCGTGTTTGCCAATCACCCGGGCCCATCCTAGCGAGGGCCTCTTTTGCAGAGCGCACCATTCTTTCCGCCTGTCCATTCGATGCCGGATGGAATGGCGCGACGAGGGCATGCCGAATTCCCTGACTCGCTAAGTATGTTTCGAATTGCATGGCCCTGAACTGGGGCCTGTTATCGGAGACCAGGAGGTCGGGCAGGCCGTGCGTGGTGAAAAGTCGCCATAGTACCTTGATGACCGCCTCTGCCGTGATCGAAGACATCAGGACTACTTCTAACCATTTGGAATATGCGCCCACAACTATTAAAAACGTTTGCCCTTGCACTGGCCCTGCGAAATCGATGTGTATTCACGACCAGGGTACTTTCGGTTTGTCCCACTCCGTAGCGGGCGCTTCAGGGGGGCTGGTCTGGATTCTTGGCACGGATTGCAAGTGGCTACCCATTCCTCTATTTCCTTGTCCATGTTTGGCCACCAAACGTAACTCCTAGCTAATGCTTTCATCCTTACGATCCCTGGATGCCCAACATGCAAAGCCTCTAATACATTTCTCCGCAGTTTGTACGGTACAACAACTCGATCCCCCCACAATAAACAACCTTTTAAAACCGACAGTTCATCACGTTTAGACAAAAACAGTTTGAATTCAGGTCCCACAATCCCTTTGGGCCACCCCCTCCATACCCAAGTTTGCACTTGTCTGATTACGTTGTCCTTAGCAGAAAACCTCGCAACGTCCACAGAAGAAACTGGCCCTGTGTCCAAACAGTCAATCAAAAGGACTGATATTTCTGGAGTGGGGTCGGTTAACAGTTCCAGTAGCGGGCAGCGGCTGAGTGCGTCTGCATGCCCCAACGTGGAACCCGGTCAATGTACCAGTTTGTAGGAATACGCAGCCAGGAAAACAGTCCACCTGGTCATGCGCGGGGAGAGGGAGACTGGTGTGGGGCGGTTTCCCGCCAAAAGACCCAGCAATGGTTTGTGGTTTGTGATAAGTTCGAAATCGCGGCCGTAGAGATATACGTGGAAACGCTTGACTCCAGCCACAGCGGCTAACGCTTCTCTGTCCAGTTGGCTGTAGTTTCGTTCCGCCGAAGACAAAGTTCTTGAGTAGAACGCGATGGGGGCTTTGTTCCCGTTTGGCATTCTGTGGCTGAGTACTGTGCCGACACCGAAAGGTGATGCATCGCAGGTCAATACCAGTGGTAGGGTTTGGCTGTACTGGATGAGTAGAGAGTCGGTCGTCAGCAGGCGCTTGACTGCGGTGAAGGCGGCTGCCTCGGAATGACCCCAAGTCCATGTCGCGTTCTTGGCTAGCAGTCGGTGTAACGGCTCAGCGACAGTGGCTTTCTGTCTGAGAAAAACGCTGTAGAAGTTAAGAAGTCCGAGGAAGGCCTGCAACTTGGTCTGATTTCGTGGTGTGGGGGCGTCCTGAATGGCCTTAATTTTTTTCGATGTGGGGTGTATTCCCAGTCCATCGATTCTGTAACCCAGGAATTCTACGCTGGGCACGTTAATTTGGCATTTTTCCTTTTTTAGGCGGAGACCCTTTTCTCGAATTCTAGTCAAAACAGTCCTAACCCGTTTCACTAATTGCTCCTCGTTTGCAGCCGACACCAAGATGTCGTCGAAATAGGGGACGACTCCTGGTATGCCCTGCAAAAGCCGTTCCATGACGCTTTGGAACAATCCCGGAGCGATGCTTACGCCGAATTGTAACCGGTTGCATTTAAAAGCACCCCTGTGCGTCACTATAGTTTGGGCCTCCGCCGTGGCGCTATCCACTGGCAGCTGCTGATACGCTTGTGCCATGTCTAATTTTGCAAAAAAATTTCCTGGCCCCAACGAGTGCAATAGGTGTTGAACCACGGGCACAGGATATGCGCTTTGTTGTAGGGCGACATTAATTGTGCATTTATAGTCCGCGCAGATACGGACTGACCCGTCTGGCTTAACGGGGGTCACGATTGGGGTTTCCCAGCGCGCGTGATCCACCGGTTCAAGGATCCCTTGCTCTACGAGCTTATCGATTTCTTTATCAATTTTGGGACGGAGCGCAAAAGGCACTCTTCTAGGTTTGAGCCGGATTGGCGCCACATTTGGATCCAAATTGAATGATATTGGCTTTCCCACATACTTACCAAGGCCGGGGCTGAACACATCCTCGAACTCCTTAAAAATCCCTTCAGCGCTGCTGTTACCCACGGCGTTGATTCCGGTAACTTCTAGCCCCAGGGCTTCGAACCAATCCAGTCCCAGGAGGCTCTGTAATGGCGCGCTGGCGACGGTCACGGGCAGCTGGGCTATGATGTCTTTGAACTGGACTCGAAACGTGCCTTGACCCACGATGGGGACCCTGTTCCCCTGGTAGTCTCGAAGCAGGATGTCTGGTGTTCGTAGTTGGCGCTTCTTTAGGCTCGGAATCGCCTTTTTCATTGCTGACCACGAGATGATCGTCAGGGACGATCCCGTGTCACTTCAAGCTCGCAAGGGGAGTCCTCCAGGAGGACAATGAGTTTCAGCTTTTTGGGCCGCTTTGTGCGGACCTGACCTATCGTTGTGAGATAGGTTCTTAGTGGTTCTCTCTGGGTATACTCTCTCTGGCTCCCTGGGAATACTCTCTCTCAGCTCTCTGGGAATACTCTCTCTCAGCTCTCTGGGAATACTCTCTCTCGGCTGATTCCCTCGGTTCTCTCTCTGGGTGCCCTTTGTTTTTTCGCCAAGCCCCTGGGTTGGGCTTCTGTCGGCAATACATTGGAGGCTGCCATTGTGTGGCAGGGACTTCGCTCCGACACACTCTTGCAATGTGCCCAAGTTTGTCGCAATGCGAGCAAACAACGTTCCTGAAACGGCAGGTAGACCGGGGATGATTCCCTCCGCAGCTTGCGCAGGGTGGCAAGCGGAATTCGGATTTTCACGCCGGTCTTGTGTGACTGCTGCGCATGCGATGGCTGTCTTCGTATTCGCTGTCCTCGGTTTCTTGATCGGCGGCCTCGTAATGCACCCGGGCTTGTCTGGCTCCGGACTGGATTGCGCTGTACCCGCGTTGTATCGTTTCTGCAGATCTGTCCGCTGATTCAGAAGCTCTTGCCTCGTCTAGCGCAATCTGCAGGTTTAGGTTGGATTTGGCCAACAATCGTTTTTGCAATGAAATGTCCTTTAACCCGCATATGAGGCGTGCCAGGATTTGCTCGTCCAGGTCCCTGAACTCGCAATGCGTTGCTGCCTTTCGAAGTGCTGCAACGTACTGATTGATGGATTCGTCCGCCTTCTGGTTCCTCGTGTTGAATTCCTGCCGGCGAACGTGGCGGGAAAGTTTTGGCACAAAATGCGTCTGCAGTGTCTGTTGTAGTGCCGTCCATGTTACCGCCTGGATGGGGGTTGGTTCAGAGAGATCCCTGGCCGTCTCGAAGACCTCTCGACCACAGTAGCTCAGGAACATGTTCTTTTTCCTGGAGTCTGGTACTCCAGTGAGATCGTTTGCCTCGAGGAAGCATTCGAATCTCAGCATGTAGGATTCCCAAAGCTCGGTGATTGGGTTGTATGGGGTCGGTGGAGCGTGCATCGCCATCTTGTCCTGCGTTCGAATTTGCCGCGCTGAGATGGCTGCCAGAATTTCCGCCGAATTCCGGGGCTGGATTGGATCCGTAGATTCTGGAGGTAGCTCTTCGTCCTATCTGTCTCTCGATCCCACCTTCGTCGCCAATGTTAGATTCGGGCAACGAGAGAACAGACTCCAGATGATAGTGACAACAACAGCTCTTTATTTAATAGTAGTAGTGATCCAGCTTGCTATGGGGTCGTGCAGCTCCCCTTTTATAGGGATCTGGCAGACCTCCCGTCCAATCAGAACAACCCCTTGTTCCCGCCGTAGTGGCGGACCTGAGTGGAGACTACAGCAGTTTATGCAAATATCTAACAGGAAGGGACCTTGGAGGTCTTCTAGTCCAACACCCTGCCTAGGCAGGAAACCCTATATCAGTGATGGCGAACCTATGGCACGCGTGCCACAAGTGGCACGCGGAGCCATTTGTCAGGGCACGCGAGGCGTTGCCCTGTCAGCTGGCCAGCGTGCATGCGTGCGCTGGCCAGCTGAGTCCACCTTTTTAAAAGCCATTTTTCGCCCTCCCCAGGCTCCAGAGGCTTTATAGGAGCCTGGGGAGGGCGAAAAGAGCCTCCCCCGCACCCCCGGAGGCTTCAGGAACCGTCCCTGAAGCCTTTGGAGCGCTTAAAAACCACCCTCCGAGCAAACCGGAAGTCACTTCCAGTTTGCTCGGAGGGTGGTTTTAAGCGCTCCGAAGGCTTCAGGGAAGCCTCCGGACGGTCCCTGAAGCCTCTGGAGGGCCTCCGGGGGGTTGGGGAGGCTCTTTTTCACCCTCCCCAGGCTCCTATAAAGCCCCTGGAGCCTGGGGAGGGCGAAAAAAACATGTAAAAATGGGGGGGGTCGCGCGTTGTCCGCGCTTGCGCACTGGGGGGGTCGCACGTTGCATTATGGGTGCGGCACGCCCGCACATGACCCCCCTGCGCTTCCCCCACTTATGGCACGCGAGCCAAAAACGTTCGCCATCACTGCCCTATATCATTCCAGACAAATGGCTATCCAACATCTTCTTAAAGACTTCCAGTGTTGGGGCATTCACAACTTCTGGAGGCAACTTCTGTTCCACTAATTAATTGTTCTCACTGTCAGGAAGTTTCTCCTCAGTTCTAAGTTGCTTCTCTCCTTGATTAGTTTCCACACATTGCTTCTTGTTCCACCCTCAGGTGCCTTGGAGAATAGCTTGACTCCCTCTTCTTTGTGGCAACCCCTGAGATATTGGAACACTGCTATCATGTCTCTCCTAGTCCTTCTTTCTATTAAACTAGACATACCCAGTTCCTGCAACCACCACACGCCTTTGAAACCTCTCTTTGAAAAATGCCATCTCCACTCCATAAAACAGCAAACCGCGACACTTTCTTCTTAATGTTTTCCTTATATTCACATCGATCAAGGGGAAAATGTGCTCTCCACCTTCCACTGAGCCACAAGTGGTCTGCGTATGCAAATTGCACTAATTAGTGGTTTTTCGTGATTTAGTTCTTTCTTTCCTCGGGGCTTGGAGGAGAGCGGGAGAATTGCAGCAACCATTGGGGGCAAAATTCTCATTTTAATTACTATTGCTCATTAAAGTTATCTTGCAACCTACTATAAAAAAATATAGAAACAAACAAATAACAGTTGAAGCAATGGAGTCAGGAATTTCTATTAAGGGAGGAAGAGAACACTCGTTTTCTGCAGGCAGCGCAAAACAAGCCTATTTAATTTCCCAACATAAAATATTCATTAACGCCGAAGTCATCCCAAAGGTCCTTTTTCTTCAAGACGCAACTGGGCTTTCTTTGTTTTTCCCTGAAGACCTTTTGCTTCTCGTCCAAGAAGCTTCCTCGGTTCTGACTGAATGGTGGAGAATGGAACCAAGGAACTGAGGAAGTTCCCCCTCCTCCCCAAAGAATGAAATTGTCAGGCCTGCAACCGTCTTTTCTTTTGGATCTTTGGCCTGCCACACTTTCTATTATTCTACTATGCATTTTCTATGGTGGGAAAATGGGAGGGGGATTGTACGGAATTAGATGATAGGTAGCCATAACAAAATTCTTTCTAGAAAGCCAAGGTCATCCTTTGTCTTTGCACCTCTGCACCTGACCGGAACTGGATGGATGGAACTGCCAGCATGGCAGTGGGAGATTGGACGATGTGATGGACTTGTGGGTGTGGGGGCAAGGATCTTGAACTTTCAACTGGGTGGGGAAAACCGGGAAGCTTTCAGATTCGGGTTTTCCCAGATGTGCCAATATGGCTCTCTTCATAAATTGTAACTTTGAGCAATACTTTGCCTTGGACTCTGGTTTACTTTTGGATGCGTTTTGGAACTCTGACATAAATATTTTGGGAAATATTAAAAAAAGGCAGAATATGATATTTCTTTAAATGAGAAATGGAGAAACATGTTTTTTTAGAGATAGAAAGCAAGGTCATTCCATGTCAAGTGGTCTTGGGGGGCTCCCAGCTCGACAATCACGGATTTTGATGAAAATTGGTGTGAACATGCACACACATCCCAAATGAACATTGGGTAAGTGTTACTTTTGCTGATGCAATACTTGGGGAGATCTAGTCATTTGTTTTACCCCATGCCGCAGCCTTCGACAGTAGGACTCTGAGATTCCAGTAGCTGTGAGACATAATATCTCCGGCAATATTTTGCTGAGAGAAGCAAAACTTGGGCATCTTATGCAACTTGCTGTATTCTATTAAACAAAATAATACCCTGTTTCCCTGAAAATAAGACCTCCCCGGATAATAAACCCAATCGGGCTTTTGAGTGCATGCGCTAAAATAAGCCTTCCCCGAAAATAAGTGTTAGGAATGTAAGCTAACAGTTGGGTCAGCAATATATAAACCATGATGGTAGTACTGTAGCTTTAAGTACTGCTGTAATGTGATTGGTTGCTGTTACCTCAAGCAGCCATAAGAGGGAGCCAGAATGACTGTTAGCTCTCTGTGTGTTAGATGCTGATCGGTGGATACTGCTTGATACTGTATCATGAGTTACTGTGAGTTTTGCTACTGTTAGCGACTTTGTGTGCTGAACTGATTATATGATACTGGACTGTGTTCGATGGATCACCTTAACTGATATTGATAAGTGACTGACTGAACCGTGTGTAAATTGAACTCTGAATACCTCTATTTTCCACAAAAGTAAAAACCTATTTAAACTGCAGTGTCTCTGTATGCTGGTTTGTGTGTTCTCCAACACAACTGTCATCACGCTTCTCTGCACACTCGTTCTTCTAATGGGGAGCTTACCTAACAATAAGCCCTCCCAAAAAATATTGCAACACAGCAGCAGCAGTGAGGTGACCATGCTCTAAGTTTCCTGCACCTCAAAAATAATAAGACTTCCCAAAAAATAAGGCCAAGTACTTATTTTGGGGGTCAAAAGAAAATAAAACCCTGTCTTATTTTTGGGAAAACATGGTAAAAACATTCTCATAAGCGATCGTCATCTAGATAATTTGAAGCAAAGTTGGCCAAAAATAACTGTGGTGTGAAAAAAGGAGAAATGTTGGCTTCTTATATCTCTAGAAGGAAAGGTATGAAAAATGTGAAACTTACTTATCGTATTTTTCGGAGTATAAGACTCTCCGAAGTATGAGACGCACCTAACCTTTGGGGAGGAAAACAAGGGAAAAATATTTACCTCTGCCTCCTAGCAATTTGCCTCCTTGCAACAAACAGCACAGACAATATACACTGTTTGTGGTGCTACATTTCAGACTATACTTGTACAGATGTTGTTAAAATTGATGTGGCTTCCTGGAAGTATAGTTATTTTCTGCTATTTAAAAGAAGATATAATGGCACTGGGCCTCTTCAGGTCAAGCATTTGTTTTAAAAAGCTTCTTCGTTTCGTTAAGTTGTCTAGAACAATAATAAAGCAGTCTTTAAAACATAAGTCTAACAATTTGAGCATTCTATAGGCATTTATAGCTACTGACTTATCTCCTTGCAGCAAACAGCCTGATTAGCACAAGGGGGGAAAAAACCTGCCTCTGCCTCCCAGCAATTTGCCTTGTGGAGCAAACACCAAGTTTCACTTTCAGTTTCTCCCAATTATCAGCTGTTTCAGGCTGCAGGGATTCCTGTAGCCCATTGCAGCCTCCGCAAGCCCCATTTTCCCTGTTTGCTGCAAGGAGGTAAATTGCTGGGAGGCAGAGGCCAAAGGGGTGGGGCCAGTGGTTAGGTGGGGCTATATTCAGTGTATAAGACCCACCCAAGTTTTCAACCTCTTTTAGGGGGGAAAAGGTGCGTCTTATACTCCGAAAAATACGGTAACCCACTACTATTTAGCAGGAGACGCTGAACTCACTACATTGCACAATCTCCTAAGGATATTTCAGACATCGCACCACCCCCAGAGAAGTCCAAACTTCAACCAAACTTAGCTCAGACAAACATAGGGCCAGCTATGACCCCTACATAAGCCCTATATGACCCCATAGGGATCTGAAAACAGCCAATAGAATACGTTCTGTGCTACGAATAGTTCTCTACTTACATTCACAATGGGGAATAGAATGTGTTGCTGTCATTCTTTTATAGAAGCCAAGGTCATCTTTTGTCTCCGTACCTCTGCATCTGACCGGAACCTGCTGGGTGGAGATGCCAGCGTGGCCGAAGAAGATTGGACCATGTGATGGATTGATGGGCGTGGGGAAAAGATCATGAACTTTCAACTGGGTGGAATCCCAGGAAGCTTTTAGATTTGGGATTCCACAGTTTGTTGCCAACATGTCTGTCTTATTAAATTGGAACTTTAAGGATAGCTCTGGCTTGGACTCTGATTTAATTCTGCATGATATTTGGAACGTTGACATTTCCACCCAGCTGGTTCCGGTCAGGTGCAGAGGTGCGGAGACAAAAGATAACCCTGATTGCAAAGATGGTGCAAGGTTCATAACCAGAATTTCCATGACTAAGCAAGGCGGTTGATAAGTGAGACGCACCTAGTTTTATGACCTGTTTTGCTATCACCGTTAGGGGAATCATTGCGGTGAAGAGAATTGCTCGGTAATTAAGTGAAACCAGCTTCCCCCACTGACTCAGAAGACAGCTGGAAATATCATAAAAGGCAACAGCAGGAGTTGCCTGAATTCTGACTTCCGGACTGCTAGGGATGCTGCAGTGGCCGTAAGTGTGAGGACTGATTGTAAGACAGCGCAGTCGCCATTTTGAACAGCCGCTAAATGAATGGTTGTAAGTCGAGGACTATCTGTAATATCATTTAAGACCATCTGAAGAGCGATAAGCAGAGGGACGGGCCAAAAATCACTTTTCCCCAACTCTGTTTTAACTTCAAACCCACATTAAATGAACGGTCATAACCTGAGGACTGCCTGTAGCACTTTTAAGTTAGAATAGAACAGAATAACAGAGTTGGAAGGGACCTTGGAGGTCTCCTAGTCCAACCCCCTGCTCAGGCAGGAGAGTTCGGTGATTTCTGATGTACTATCAACCACCGATGATCTTTCATATTTACACACACATACACACATACACACACACACACACTTAATGAGTAGTTTTTAAGTTGTTTTCTGACATCCCTGTGTAGCCTAGAGCTTTAGGATTTCCTGTGGGTACCCCACCCACATAATAACCAGGTCTGATCCTGCTATTTAGGTAGGCCCTGGGTTCAAACAATACAGCTGGAAGGTATTTGAAAGAGACATAGAGGTAAAGGTAAAGGTTCCCATCATACATATGTGCTAGTCGTTCCTGACTCTAGGGGGTGGTGCTCATCTCCGTTTCAAAGCCGAAGAGCCAGCATTGTCCGAAGACGTCTCCATGGTCATGTGGCCGGCATGACTAAACGTCGAAGCTGCACGGAGCGCTGTTCCCTTCCCACCAAAGGTGGTTCCTATTTTTCTACTTGCATTTTTATGTGCTTTCGAACTGCTAGGTTGGCAGAAGCTGGGACAAGTAACGGGAGCTCACTCCGTTACGCGGCGCTAGGGATTCAAACTGCCGAACTGCCAACCTTTCTGATCGACAAGCTCTGCGTCTTAGCCCCTAAGCCACCGCGTCCCTGAAAGAGACATAAGAAGCACTGATAGAGGAGAATATTTGTAGCTCAGGGCTGACTTGTTGATTCCTTTGGTGCTCTCTGAGCTTGGTGGCTTCCTTGCAGACATTTCATTACCACACTAAGTAACGTCATCAGCGCTGGAAGGGAGTGGGGTTTGCTCTGTTTTTTATATACTCGTCCCTTCCTTCTAGCCCTGATTATATTACTTAGTTACACAATACAATACAATAGCAGAGTTGGAAGGGACCTTGGAGGTCTTCTAGTCCAACCCCCTGCCTAGGCAGGAAACCCTATACTGTTCCAGACAAATGGCTATCCAACATCTTCTTAAAGACTTCCAGTGTTGGGGCATTCACAACTTCCGGAGGCAACTTCTGTTCCACTGATTAATTGTTCTAACTGTCAGGAAGTTTCTCCTCAGTTCTAAGTTGCTTCTCTCCTTGATTAGTTTCCACCCATTGCTTCTTGTTCTACCCTCAGGTGCCTTGGAGAATAGTTTGACTCCCTCTTCTTTGTGGCAACCTCTGAAATATTGGAACAATGCTATCATGTCTCCCCTAGTCCTTCTTTCTCTTAAGCTAAACATACCCAGTTCCTGCAACTGTTCTTCATATGTTTTAGTCTCCAGTCCCCTAATCACCTTTGTTGCTCTTCTCGGCACTCTTTCTAGAGTCTCCACATCTTTTTTACATCGTGGCGACCAGAACCGAATGCCGTATTCCACGTGTGGCCTTACCAAGGCATTATAAAGTGGTATTAACACTTCACGTGATCTTGATTCTATCCCTCTGTTGATGCAGCCTAGAACTGTGTTGGCTTTTTTGGCAGCTGCTGCACACTGCTGGCTCCTATTTAAATGGTTGTCCACTAGGACTCCAAGATCTTCCTCACTTCTTCTTCTTCTATTCTCCACCATTCATTCGGAAGCGAAGAAGCTTCTTGGGTGGAGAAGCGAAACGTCTTCAAGGAAAAACAAAGAAAGCATAGTCGCCTTTTGAAAAAAGCACCTTTAGGACATCTATGAGCTGGAGGACTGAGCATCTCCATAGATCAGCGGTCATCAACAGGTGGTTCGTAAGAAAAGTTTGGTGGTCCACAGAAAAACTATTTGTATTTTTTATATTGCACTAAATTAGGGGTCCTCAAACTATGCCCCCTGGGCCGGATATGTGCAACGAACGCTTGTGTTACTGCAGAGAGTCTCCCCCTTCGAGGTCTTTTTGTGTGGGTCAGAGGGAGCAGAAATTCTGACTGGGGGTCTGCTTTAACCTCCTGGTGTGGGGCTTTAGGCGAAGGCTGGAGGGAACAAACAAACAAACAGACAAACAAAAATTTCTCCTTTCTCTTATAGCAATTCCTGATGGAAATTCGAAATTCACATCATAAAGCAAAAAGGTGGCTGTGGCAGCCTGAGGTACAGGTGCTCCCCCTTGTGTTTATAAGCTGCTCCTGCATGTCTATTTCAGAAAAAAATGGGGAAACATCAAGAAGAGAACAGAATATTGAACAGAGTAGAGTAGAATAGAATAGAATATTGAGTAGAGTAGAATAGAGTAGAGTAGAGTAGAGTAGGTAGGGTAGGGTAGGGTAGGGTAGGGTAAGGTAGGGTAGGGTAGGGTAGGGTAGAGTAGAATTTACTACATGAGGCAACCCAGGAGCAATGATAGCAAACAGAGCAAATAAATAGTGGTTTTATCTACAAAAGAAAGAATATATACTATACATACACATACTATAGGCAGAGGTCAAACAATCAGCAATTACAGCAAGGAAGAACACACAGCGAGCGATAGAAATGCCCTCTTATTATTATGCAGGCTCTTAAAGGAATAACAGCTCAAAACCTTGCTGACTCATTCCCATCATTGCATTGCATAATTGCATCAGCTAGTCACTCTTAAATCACTACCCTGACACAGTATCCCCAAGGTCATGTGATCAAAATTCAGAAACTTGGCAACCGGCATATACTTATGATGGGTGCAGCATCCCATGATCCCCTTTTGCAAATTTCTGACAAGCAAAATCAATGGGGAAGCCAGATTTACTTACACTAACTTAACAACTGCAGTGATTCACTTAATAACAGTGGCAAGAAAGGTCTTAAACTGGGGTAAAATTCACTTGCCTCACTTAAGGACATAAATTTTGGGCTCCATAGTGGTTGTACGTTGAGGACTGTCTGTTCTATAAAGGCAATATATTCTATATCTTGGTTTTTATTTTCTTTACTAAATTGTTTCACTCATTTTTTAAGCACTTGTTTGTTTGTTTTAACCCTCCTTATGCGAATTTCCCTGGAATTTTCCTCTGTTTCTTCTGTTGATTTTTCGGTCTTTCACTTGTTTCTTCTCCCTTCAACCAGTTTCCCTACAATCTGTGTTTACTCCAGAACGGAAATCTTTCTCTTCCTGTTCAAAATATTTACAACGCCTCGGAGGTGAAGAGCTCCCAAGTTTGAGAAGAATGACTGCATCACAAACCAGCCAAATTGAATTTCGGAAAAATGCTACATATGCCACAGGAATTAAGAGACGCTCACACAACACTTAAGATGTTGCGGTCCCTAATTCTATGGTGTAGAATGGTCTAAAATGAAAAATACTTTGCAGCCACAAGCCGTTGAATTCTTGTCAATGCTTTCACTTGCGATTTAGGGTGAGATCAATCTAGAAAGAGTTGGAAGGGATCTTAGAGGTTTTCTAGTCCAACCCCATGCTCAGGAGGGAAACCCTATACCATTCAGAATGGGATGGGATGGGATGGGAAGAGAAGAATGTGAATAGAATAGAATAGGATAGGAGAGAGGAGAGGAGAGGAGAGGAGAGGAGAGGAGAGGAGAGGAGAGGAGGAGAGGATAATGGAATGTGAATAGATTAGACTAAACTAGACTAGACTAGACTAGACTAGACTAGACTGGACTGGAATGGAATGGAATGGAATAGAGTTGGGAGGTCTTCTAGTCCAGCCCCCTGCTCAAGCAAGGAACCGTCTACCATTTCAGACAAATGGTTGTCCAATCTCTTCTTATAAACTTCCAGTGTTGGAGCATTCAGAACTTCTGGAGGGAGTTTGTTCCACTGATTAATTGTTCTAACTGTCAAGAAATTTCTCCTTAGTTCTAGGTTGCTTCTCTCTTTGATCAGTTTCCATCCATTGCTTCTTCTCCTGCCTTGAGGGGCTTTGGATAATAGCTTGACTCATGCAGCCCCTAAAATTTTGGAAGACTGCTATCATGTCTCCCCTGGTCCTTCTTTTCATCGTACTAGACATACCCAGTTCCTGCAACCATTCTTCATATGTTTTCAGTCCCCTAATCCTCTTTGTTGCTCTTCTCTGCACTCTTTCTAGAGTCTCCACATCTTTTTTACATCGTGGTGACCAGAACTGAATGCAGTATTCCAAGTGTGGCCTTACCAAGGCATTACAAAGATGGAAAATAAGAGCATTTTTGTTACATTAATGGGCATGCAAAACAAAAGCACAACTGTGGCAGGTGTCAATCAGCCATCGTCTGGAGCACAGGTTTGCAGATTTTAGCTGCGTTTCCACGACTTGCAAGGACGAATCATGTTGGGTAGCTGATCCTTGACATAGTCCTCAACTTACAAAAGTTTATTCAGTGACCAAAGTTACAACGAACGTGAAAAAAATGACCTACGGCAATTTTTCACACTTACGACCACTGCAGCATCACTATGGTCATGTGATCAAAATTCGGACGCTTGGTAACTGGCTCATATTTATGATAGCTATAGTGTCCGTGGGATCTACTTTTGTGACTCTCTGAGAACCAAATCCACAGGGATCCAGATTTGCTTAGCCCCCATGTTACTAATTTAACAACTGCAATGATTCACTCAACCACTGTGAATTCCTAAAATGGGGCAAATTCACTTAACAGGTGTTCCACTTACTGACATACATTTTGGGCTCGACGATTGTCATAACTCGAGGACTAGGTGTACAACTGGGGCCAGAATTTCTGTGGCTGAGCCAGGCAGCTGCTGAGAGAATTGCCCCCAATTTTACGACCTTTTGTTGCCACAGTTCAGCGAATCACTGGGGTTGCTAAGTGAGTCGTATGGCGGCCGTTAAGTGATTCTGGCTTCCTCCACTGACTTGGTCTAGCGCAGTGTTTCTCAACCTTGGCAACTTGAAGATGTCTGGACTTCAACTCCCAGAATTCCCCAGCCTGGCTGGGGAATTCTGGGAGTTGAAGTCCAGACATCTTCAAGTTGCCAAGGTTGAGAAACATTGGTCTAGCGGAAACTGGCTGGGAAGATCACAAATGTTGATCACGTGACCCTGGGGATGCTGTAAAGGTCGTAATTGAGAGGACTGGTTATGATGCCTCTTTTTCCAATGACATTGCAGTTTTCAATGGTTATGTCAGGGTTCCAATAAACGCCCTAATTAAATCATGAGCCTCGAGCCAAGCTTCAAAAGAAATCCAGTTATTTATTAGGAGCTTCACCTCCGCACATTTCCAAGTAAAGCCAGCTCTGACCCCACGTAATTTACTGCTCCAATCATGACCCTGTTTTTCTCCTCTCCCCCCAGGGTGTGTCATCAATCTGTAGAGATCACTCCCCTCCGGCAGCTGTAAGTAACCCTGGGATACAGCCTTGAGAAAAATAAGTCTGGGCTGTGCATCTGTCTTTTGCTGCCATGCCAGTTCATCGGTTTCCCATCCCCCCCTTTCCTATGGCAACTCGAGAGCAGGCCAGGGATGCTTTGCGAGTTGACAGGTCACTAAACAAATGGTCATAAGCTGAGGACTACTTCTATTCTTCCCAACCGTTCAAAAGGTCTTCAATTGTTCAGTGAGACAAAAGGTGAGCTTGTTGATTTGAATCCAGAAGACAGGCTTAAGATACAGAAGGATCTTGACAAACTTGAACAATGGGCACTATCTAACGAAATGAAATTCAATGGTGAAAAGAGTAAGGTTCTACATTTAGGCAAGAAAAACGAAATGCAAAGGTACAGTATAGATGGTACCTTGCTCAACAGTAGTAACTGTGAAAGGGATCTTGGAGTCCTAGTGGACAACCATTTAAATAGGAGCCAGCCGTGTGCAGCAGCTGCCAAAAAAGCCAACACAGTTCTAGGCTGCATCAACAGAGGGATAGAATCCAGATCACGTGAAGGGTTAATACCACTTTATAAGGCCTTGGTAAGGCCACACTTGGAATACGGCATTCAGTTTTGGTCGCCACGATGTAGAAAAGATGTGGAGACTCTGGAGAGAGTGCAGAGAAGAGCAACAAAGATGATCAGGGGACTGGAGACGAACGGTTGCAGGAACTGGGCATGTCTAATTTAATAGAAAGAAGGACTAGGGGAGACATGATAGCAGTCTTCCAATATCTCAGGGGTTGCCACACAAAAGAGGGAGTCAAGCTATTCTCCAAGGCACCTGAGGACAGAACAAGAAGCAATGGGTGGAAACTAATCAAGGAGAGAAGCAACTTAGAACTGAGGAGAAACTTCCTGACAGTTAGAACAATTAATCAGTGGAACAGCTTGCCTCCAGAAGTTGTGAATGCCCCAACACTGGAAGTCTTTAAGAAGATGTTGGATAGCCATTTGTCTGAAACGGTATAGGGTTTCCTGCCTAGGTAGGGGGTTGGACTAGAAGACCTCCAAGGTCCCTTCCAACTCTGCTATTGTATTGTATTGTATTGTATTGTATTGTATTGAATGGGTGGGTGCGAAAGGAATACAGACTGATATTTTTACTTTTACTTTTTTTTTGAGGGGGGCAATTCCTGCATCTTCCTTCTACTTGCTCTGGCCCACTGATATTACATGTAGTCCTCGACTTACAACAGTTCATTTATTGACTGTTGTAAGTTACAACATCACTGAAAAAAGTGATTTATGAACATTTTTTACACCGATGACCATTGCAGTAACCCTGTAGTCACTTGATCCAAATTCAAAAGTTTGGCAAGTGGCTCATATTTATGACGGTCGCACTGACGCGGGGCGTCACGCAGTCCCCTTTTATGACTGATAAGCAACGTCAATGGGGAAACCAGATTCACCGTGTGCCTAACTTAACCATTGAAGTGATTCACTTAATAAGAGTGGCAAGAAATGGGGCAAAAGTCACTTTAACAAATGTCTCGCTTAGCAACCTAAATCTTTGGCTCAATTGTGGTCGTAAGCTGAGGACCATCTGTATTAAAATGAAATAAAATAAATGTTTTTTTTTTCCACAGGCAAAGTATTCTGTTTGGGTGGCAGTTAAAAGACAAAGGCTGCTAATATTTTAATAGGATCAGAATTAACACAGTTCAGGAGGCGGAAGTCTTCATCCAAAAGCATTTTTCTTTCCCGGAAGAAGAGTACAGTAAGAGTAGTGGAAGAGACAGTAAGACGCAAGATAAGAAGGAGGGGGGGGGCTGAGGCTTCCTCTGGGGGCAGGGAGGAAGGAGCAATATCGAAAAGGCTCAGATCACAAAAATAAAAGTATTTGAAATAATTGCAATTGGTGATATTCTAGAAAGTGACAAAGATAAATGAATGAACACAGGGTTGACAATATAGAATAAGATCTTGTTTTCTGCTTATCTTTTATCTTTTGTTTTTAAGACTGTTAAATCTGTGAGTTTCTTTGGAGGGATTTCTACCACCAGTGTGGAAGCTGGCAAAATTTTTTGTATATCCCTTTACCTTTCCCCATACATTCATAAAAACCAATAAAACTTTGTTTAATAACAAAATATTTTAATTTTTTTGTTTCCCATCTCCAGCAGAACTTCACGGAACATCATTTTTCAGATTTTCTCATAACGCTGAGTCAATTTGAAAACAGCAGGACAGGCCCCCAAATGCAAATTTTAATTATTGCAGAACACACATGGCAAGGAAGTGGCAAGTCTTGCAGATTTCTATCCATCATTCTTAAAAACAACTGTAATATCCTGTGGAGGAAAGCTGTGGCAAATCTAGACTGCATCCTAAAAAGCAGAGACATCCCCCTACTAACAAAAGTGCATCTAGTCAAGGCGATGGTTTTCCCAGTTGCAATGGGTGGCGTTGAAGGTTGGACCATAAGGAAGGCTAAGCGCCAAAGAATGGAGGCCTTTGAACTCTGGTGCTGGAGAAGACTCCTGCATTGAGTCCCTTGGACTGCAAGGCCATCCAACCGGTCAGTCCTAGAGGAGATCCACCCTGACTGCTCTTTAGAAGGCCAGATCCTGAAGAGGAAACTCAAAGACTTTGGCCACCTAATGAGAAGGAAGAAAGACTCCTTGGAGAAGAGCCTCATGCTGGGAACGATGGAGGGCAAAAGAAGAAGAAGGGGACGGCAGAGAAGGAGGTGGCTGGATGGAGTCACCGAAGCAAAAGGCGTGAGCTTAAATGGAACCCGGGAGATGGTAGAGGATGGGAAGGCCTGGAGGAACATTGTCCATGGGGTCGCGATGGTTCGGACACAACTTCGCAACTAACAACAACAACAAATATCAGAGATGGGGCAAAAGATCCATAATCCAGTAAATCCACCTGGTTTATCTGTCTCAGTGAAAACCTGTGTTATTGTGGGGAGAAATATCAATAGGAAATAGCAGGTGATCCTTGACGTACGACCACAATTCAGCCTAATGTTTCCATTCTAAGCCAGACAGTTGTTAGTAAGTTTGGCCCATTTTATGACCTTCCTTGCCATAGTCGTTAAGTGAATCACTGCATTTGTTCAGTTAGTAACTTGGTCACTAAGGGATTCGGGCTTCCCCATTGACTTTGCTTTTCAGAAGGTCGCAAAAGGGGATTGCATGAACCCCTGGGCCCTGCAGCCGTCATAAATATGAGCCAGTGGCCAAGCGCCTGAATTTTGATCACACGACCCTGGGGATGCTGCAATGGTCATAAGTGTGAAAAATGGCCACAAGTCACTTTTTTAAAAATGCTGTTGTAATTTTGAATGTTCACTAAATGAATGGTCGTAAGTCAAGGACTACTTGTAGTTTGCATTAGGCCTGAAGCCCACTATGCTATAGAATAAGATTCAGGTAGTTCTTTATTTTTTAATATTTTTTTTATTTTAAATACAAATAATACAAACATAGTACATATACATCTAAATACAAAAAGAGGGAAAAACACAAATACTGCAGTGCACACAGCCCCAGATCAATTTTTCCTTATATTTCTTCTTCTATCACAACTAATTGTGCCCTTATAAATACAATTGTGCCCTTATAAATACAGTTGTGCCCTATGCCCTCCAAAACAGCATATATTCTTGACTAGGTTTATTCCTTTTGCCCTCCACCAACAGTTTTTTTGTAAAATCCCCCCCCCCCATTTAATTATAATTGTTAACTTTAATCATCCCTTTTTAAAATTTTATTTCTGTTAACTTATCATTTGTTGCCATACTCTAGATGTCATTGTACCACTCATTTCTTTGAAGATACCCAATATTTAGCCATCACTAATCTAGCTGCCGAGATCTAGGTAGTCCTTGATTTATGACAATTAAGCCTGGAATTATGGTCATAAATCGTGACGTCCTTAAGTGGGTCACCCCTTGAAGGGGCATTATTTTATGATTTGTGGTCACTTTTTTCCCCAGTAATGTTATATTTGAACAGTCACTAAACGAATGTCTGTACGACCTGTACTGATGAACTTATAAGGTCTCTGGGGAGCATTAATTACTTAATAATTAATTAAGTCATTAACTTTTCCCCAACTAGGCACAAACAGCCACAGTAGAGCAGGGCAAGCCCCGCCCCTCCGCGGCCCCGCCCCAACCCCGCCCTTTCGCGGCGACGCCCCTAGCTCCACCCCCACCCCCCGCGGAAACGCCTCCCCCGGAGCCGCCTTTCCGCGGCGACGTCCCTAACTCCGCCCCCCCCCCCCCGCGGCGACGTTCCTAGCTCCGTCTCCCACGCAACACCTCCCCCAGCGCGGCCATTCCGCTGCGACGTCCATAACCCCGCCCTGCTGGGACATCCCTAGCCCCGCCCCACGCAGCAACGCCTCCTCCCCAGCGCCGCCCTTCCGCGGCGACGTCCCTAACCCCGCCCTCCCTGCGGTGACGTCCATAGCTCCGCCCACAGCGGTGACGTTTATGGCTCGGCCCCAAACGCAACACCTCTCTAGCCCCGCCCTTCCGCAGCGACGTCCCTAACTCCGCCCCGCGGCGACGCCCCTGTTGCCGTGGCGACCACTTTTTTAAGGCCTGCTTTCCTTCTCCTCCTCCTCCAACCGGCGTGGCCACTCCTCTTCCTCCACGGAGCCGGTAGTCGGAGGCAGCTGATCGTCGCTCGCTTGGTCGGTGGCTCCGTCGGAGACTGGCGCTTGGTCGGCCGTCCTCGCGGCTGCCATGGCGGTGGAGGCGAGACCCGGGCCTCCCGGAAAGGCCTCGCCATGAAACTCCGGCCCGCTATGAGAGGTGCGTGACGGGGAGTGCCGCCGGCGGGAAAGCAGCGATTTCTAAGAGTCCGAGGCCTCGGCTGCCACCCTGACCCCCGCGTCCCCCATCCCGGCAGCTTGGAGACTACACCTCCCATCATCCCCTAGGCGGGAGAGCGAGAAGGGGGGGAAGAGCTGAGAGTAGGCGGCTATCGCGGAAGCTAGGAAAGAGCGGACGGATGGGAGGCCACCAAGTAATCCCACTGTAATCTAAACCTGGGTTTTCCCCTCTTGGCTCCTTTAAGACGGGTGGACTTCAACTCCCAAAATTCCACAGCCACCCTTAAAGCATGGGGAATTGTGGGAGTTGTAGTCCACCCATCTTAAAGCCTGCTGCTAGGAGATCCTGGGAGTTGAACTTCACTTTTCTTAAAGAGGCCAAGCCTGGGAAACACTGGTCTAAACTGGGAAATCACCCAGGCCTCATGGAAGTCATCAGCCACCCACTAACCACCTGTTAATGTGTCCTTGAAATGACCAGGAAGTGGCCTGGCTTTATATTTGGCTTGGTATTCCAGTTCATTAACTTCCTTCCAAGGCCTGGAAGAGAAGCATCGGCCCAACATGGTGTTTTGGGGAAGAGGAATTTTGTGGCCAGGACCTGCCTGGGCTCTGCCCATGCTTAGGGGTACTGTAGTTCCTGCCGCTCTGGTTGCACCAGTCATGCCCTGCCTTTCAAACAGGATTGGGGACTGAGTCCTAGTCCTGGAGGGGATACAGAGAATTACTATTATGTGTTCCATTTGTCACAATGAGAGCAGTGATTAATCCCTTTTGTCCAAAAAGGATTTAGTTTAATTTCCTTCTCCTGCAATGCATTGTTGATTGTGTAAAACTGAGTACATGAAGTCCTCGACTTACAACCATTTGTTTAGTGAATGTTCGAAATTACGATGAAACTGAAAAAAGCGACTTATGACTGTCTATGAGATTCTCAAGTCATCCAGGTCACGGTTGTCCCAAAGGTGCTTTTTTTTTAAGAGGCAACAGGACATTCTGTTTTTTTCCTTGAAGATGTTTCACTTCTCAACCAAGAAGCTTCTTCAGCTCTGACTGGATGGTGGGGAATGGAAGGATTTATACTCCTTGCAGACAGCTGGTCATTTGCATCCTTTTAGAGAGTCATGGAGGTTTATCTGTGTTAGCAGGTAACTAATCTTCAAAGAAAAACCAGAAGCCTCCAATTGCCTCTTGCCTTTTGGGAGACTTACGACTGTTTATCACAGTTACAATTGTTGCTTTCTCCCTGTTGTCATGTGATTAAAATTCAGACGGTTGGTGACTGGCATGTACTCGTGATGGTTGCAGTATCCTGGAGTTAATGGGATCACTTTTTGGTGACCTTTCTGCCAAGCAAACTCAATGGGGAAGCCAGATTCACATAACAACCATGCTACTAACTGAACAATTGCAGGGATTCACTTAACAACTAACAGAGTAATAGAATCGGAAGGGACCTTTGTGGTCTTCTAGTCCAACCCCCTGCTCAAGCAGAAGGAAAGTGTGCTTTGCAATGGGATTTGTTGTGTATTTATTTGTATTTATTAGTTTGTCAAACATGTATAAGATAGCAGGTGTAAATATAAACATGGGCATGAACGAAAGAAATGAATACAAATAAACATGTCGTAAAATGGGGCAAAATTCACATAACTGTCTTGCTTAGCGATGGAAATTTTCGGCTCACTTGTGGTCATAAATTGAGGATTACCTGTTCCAGCTGCCTTCCTAAAATAAGACCAATGTCCTCAGCCCCTCATTTGGTGGGGAGGTGGCTGGCCACCCCCCAGCCTACAAAATGCCATTTTTTTTCCGTAATCCTGGCATTTAAAATGTAGATTTGGGGGAAAGTCCTTTCCCATTTGTCTCGAAATCATGGGAGTTGTAGCCCAAAACACCTGGATAGCTCCAAATTGCCTACAGTCTGCGTGCAGAGCCTGGAAACTTGATTTTGTTCACTTTATTCTCCAGGAATTTGTCTGATCTTGGTTTTATCGTGTTGGCTTGTTCCCCCTTCCCAACACGTCAGGGCTTGCTGATTGTGGTTTATAAACATTAATTGACATCTTGGTGTGCTGTGTGAATTCACCCAGTTGTGGCTAATTAAATGAATCCTACTTAAAGCCACATCACATAGTTTGGCTTATAGTGTGAACAGGATCATTCAGGAAATTATCAAACACCCATTTGTCCAGGATACAATGAGAACTGGTAGTGTGTAGCAGCAGCTCAAAAAGTTAATACAATCATGGAGTGAATTAAGATCACGAGAAGTATTACTACGGCTTTTTAAAACCCATGTAAGACCACACCTTTCTTATGGTCCAACTTTCACAGCCATACATTCCCAGTTGCAATGGATGGCTGTAAATGTTGGACCATAAGAAAGGCTGAGCGCCAAAGAATGGAGGCCTTTGAACTCTGGTGCTGGAGAAGACTCCTGTGAGTCCCTTGGACTGCAAGGCCATCCAACCGGTCAGTCCTAGAGGAGATCCACCCTGACTGCACTTTAGAAGGCCAGATCCTGAAGAGGAAACAAAAGGGCTTTGGCCACCTAATGAGAAGGAAGGACTCCCTGGAGAAGACCTCATAATGGGAAAAACAGAGGGCAAAAGAAGAAGGGGACGACAGAGAAGGAGGTGGCTGGATGGAGTCACCGAAGCAGTCGGCGTGAGCTTAAATGGACTCCAGGGGATGGTAGAGGACAGGAAGGCCTGGAGCAACGTTGTCCAAAGGGTCGCGATGGGTTGGACACGACTTCGCAACTAACAACAACAAAGACCACACCTGGAATACTGCAACCAATTTTGGTCACCATACTAGAAAGAAAATGTTGAGACTTTGGAAAAAGTTCAGAGAAGAGCAGCTAAGGTGATCAAAGGCCTGGAGGATAAAACATCTGAAGAACCTCTGCAGGATTTGGGTTTGGCTAGTCTAGAGAAAAGAAGACTTAGGAGTTACATGATTGCAGTCTTCTAGTTTTGAGGGGCTGCTATAAAGAGGAGGGGGTCAATTTATTTTCCAAAGCACCGGAAGGCCAGACAAGAAATAATGGTTGGAAACTAATCAAGGAGAGAAGCAACCTGGAATTAAGGAGAAACTTCCTAACAGTGAGGACAATTAACCAGTGGAACAGCTTGCCTCCAGAAATTGTGGGCGCTCCGTCACCAGATGTTTTTAAGAAGTGTCTAGACAGTCACTTATCTAAAATGATAGAGGTTCTCCTGCTTGAGCTGGGCTAGAAGACCTCCAAGGTCCCTTCCAGCCGTGTGATTCTATGATTTTGCTCTCTTGAGTTCTAGTTTGTCCTTCCCCCCTTTTCCCCAGGAAATTTTAGATTTACAAATACAAGCACTAGCCCAGTGTTGGCGAACCTTTTTGGCAGTGAGTGGCAAAATGGGAATGCGCCAGCGGGTGTCAGAAAGCAGAAGAGCAGCCGCCCGGAGTGCATGCGGGCGCCAGGAAGACGATCTTCCAGTTTCTGGCGCGCATGCACGCACAAGGACCAGCTGGCACTCTGGAAACCGGAAAATCATTTACCTGGCACACGCATGCACACCGTGCGACTCTTCTTCTGGTTTCTGGCGCTCCCGCATGCGCGAAGCCCAGCTGGCTGGAACGCCGAAACCTGGAAGAGCTACGGGCGACGGCTTACGTACTCGGAGAGATGGCTCTGCGTGCCACTTCCGCCACGCCAGCCATAGGTTCGCCATCACAGCGCTAGCCTGTTGGCACTTGTTTGCTTATTTACATATTTATCCTTCCTTTTATGCCTTTCTTCCGAGGAATTCGTCTCCCCTCCTTTTTCGGCTCTGAATAACTGCGAGAGAGGACCAGCCAACTGGGGTATTGTCACTTAATGTCCTTTACGGCCACTTAAGGGGGTGAACTTGCGTTCTCGCCAACTTTGGCTGCTCTCCAGAATCTTTGCTTCACAGCATATCAATTTCTGTAGGTAAAACAGATCCTAATTAAAAGGTGGTAAACGCCAACACGAAGCGCCGTTTAATGGGCTTCACGCAATTTCCCCGAGTTTTATCTCCACATTAAAAGCCCGGGTCCCAGCTGGCAAAAGTTGCTTTCATGATGATGACCCATAAGAATTAAAGTCCCGTATGAAAACCCAGGTTAGAGAATTGCAAGGATTCTCTTGGTTAATAAGCTCCCACCTGCCACTTTTCAGGCGATGGTTTTCACACAGGCAGTCATTGACTTATGACCACAATTGTGTCCATTTTCAGTTGTTAAGCGAGACCTTTGTTAAGTGAGTTTTGCCCCATTTTACGATTTTTCTTGCCACGGTTGTGAAGTGAATCTCTGCAGTTGTTAAAAGTTAGGAACACGGCTGTTAAATGAATCTGGCTTCCCCATTGACGTTACTTGTCAAAAGGTCGTAAAAGGGAATCACATGATCCCGGGACACAGCAAAGCTCATACATAGGGATTGGGTTGCTTGGCATCTGAAACAGTGATGGGATTCAAAAAATTTTACTACCAGTTCTTTGGGCGTGGCTTTGTGGGCGTGGCGTGGCAAGGATACGGCAAAATCCCCATTCCCTCCCCACCCCACTAACCTGCTTTCCAGCTCCGTTCTTCTGTTCAGGGCAACAAAAGAAGATCAGCTGGGAGGCAGCAGGGGCGGGGCCAGCCTATTTGCCGGTTCTCCGAACTACTCAAAATTTATGCTATCGGTTCTCCATCGCAGCTGAACACAGAGCCTGACTGTTCGTTTCTTTCCTCCTGTTAGGAATCATCACACCGCAAACCAACCCGTGGAAGCAGGTCACCACCAGTTCCGTACCATGCAGTCCAATTCGAACGTTCGACACAATGGACTTAACAACGGCCATAGTCACAGCCCCCCCTGCCAGGGCCCTCACGCCACGCGGTCTCCAGGAGAGGAACCTTGCCAGCACGGAGGGGACATTCACATCCAAATGACCTCGGCGGTCGGGGAGCCAGAGGCCAACGCTGGCTGCCGGCAACATTCGCGGTCGGGGACTCAAAGTCGGCCGCACGGCCAGACGCCCGGCGAAACCAGAAGCGGTCACTCGGGGGGTTCGTCCGCGGAAGAACAAAGAGACAGTTCTCTCTCGGAACTCAAATACCTCCTTCAGTGGCTGCACAAGAGCATCCCGTACATCTTGATTTTGTCCATCAAAATTCTTGTGCAACATATCATTGGTAGCGTATCCACCGGCTGGTGTTTTGGAAACACCTAAGTTTGATTTTTTTAAAGTGTTATTTGAAAGTGATGAGTGAATTGGGTGTGGATCCGTCTGGCCTTCAAGACCGGAGGTTTTGGACCCTAAAAAAATAAAATCCAGTGGGAAGCTCAGCTAAATTTGATGTCCCGTATAAAAGAAGCACGCCAATTCAATTTCCATCTCCTCCCCGCTTTGATTTTCATAATTTGGATATATGATTTGGGGATTTTGAGACCTCCCTAACGCTTCAAATCCTGTTGTTTCAACCCCAAAGGCCAGTAACTTGTTTTAAAAATTAGACATGGATTTACCGTATTTTTCAGAGTATAAGACGCATCTTTTTCCCCCTAAAAAAAAGGGTGAAAATCTGGATGCGCCTTATACACTGAATACAGCATTTTTGGCCTCCCAAATCCCTGTCCCTTTTGCAAAAATGGGTGTGCATAGGTTTTGGGAGGCCTGCAAAGTGCTCCTGGGGGCTGAGGTGGGCCAACGCGAGTGAAAAATGGGTCATTTTTTTGCTCATTTTTGCCCCTCCTCGCCTCTCTGCCTCCCCCCCTCTCCCCTCTCCCCCCCCGCAACTCACAGGAGCATTTTACAAGCCTCTCAAACTCTCTGCATGCCCCGCTTTTCACAAAAAATGAGGCATGCAGAAGGTTTGGGAGGCCTGCAGAGTGCAAAAGCTTTTTTAAAAAAATTACCTCTTCAAAATCTTGGTGCATCTTATACTCTGTTGCATCTTATACTCTGAAAAATACAGTAAACACTTTTTTTTTTAACCTTTAAACGATCCTCAGTCTAGGTAGTTCTTGACTTATAACCAACTGCTTAGTGACTGTTTGAAGTTACGATGGACCTCCCCAGATTCATGGGCTTTGGTTGCATTTTGGGTGCTTGACGCCCATGCCTCATTCGCAGGATCCTGCAGTCAGGTGACCACAATTGACTTTTCTTGCCCAAAATCCAGGATTTCCTCCTGGCTTCCGGCAAGAAAAAAAAAGGCCCTTTGACGACAATGGATTTAATTTATGACCATTGTGTCTGCTTAACAATCACCATGAAAAAAATAAAAAATAAAATCAGGGGTGGAGAAACGGCGACCTATATAAGGATGGGCGCAATTTATGAGCATAATTCCAGATTCGATGGTTGTAAGTCAACTTCCTGAATATTACTTTATACAGTCCTCAACTTACAACAGCTTTTTAGGGACCGTTTGAAGCTGAAAAAGGCACTGAAAAAAGTGACTAATGACCATTTCCCACACTTATGAAGCAGGGGTGGATTCCTAACGGCATTGGTACTGGTTCGCCACGCTTGCGCGTACACCAGGCATGTTACTCGCGCATGTGTAGTTCACTGTGAATTGTTCTGCGCATGCGCAAAGACCATGAAAAGCTAATAAAAAACATGCCGGCAAACGGCAGTGGAGACCAGAGAACTGGTTTGGGGGCGTGGCCAGCCTGGGTCGCTGCCGGTTCTGTGACCGCTACCGGTTCGCCCGAACTGGTAGAAACCCACCTCTGTTATAAAGTGTGTGGCATCCCTAGGAGGGTGATTGACATTTGGATGCTTGACAACTGATTCATATTTATGACTGTTCCAGTGTCCTGGAGTCATGCGATCCCCTTTTGCGACCTTCTGACAAGCAAAGTCAATGGGGAAGACAGATTCCCTTAACAACTGCAGTGATTCACTGAACAACTGTGGCAAGAGAGGTTGTAAAGTAGGGCCAAAACCAAATTTCTCACTTAACAATAGAAATTTTGGGTTCAATTGTGGTCGTACGTCAAGGACTACCTATAGTATTGTCGGCTTGAGGCCTAATGCAACCTATGGGTAGTCCCAACCGCTTAGTGTCTGTTCAAAGTTACAACAACCCTAAAAAAGGTACTTATCATTTTATATACTTAACAACCATTGTAGCCTCCCCCATGGTCACAGGATCAAAATTCAGACGCTTGGCCACGGACTCATATTTATGACAGTTGCAGTGTCCCGGGGTACTGTGATCCCCTTTTTGTGACTGTCTGACAAGCAAAATCCGTGGGGAATCCCGATGTACTTAAGGAGCACGTTAACTATCATAACAACAGCTCTGATTCACTTAATTGTGGCAAGAAAGGTTGCAAAATGGGGTAAAACTCACTTAACGACTTAAACCCTTTTGCTTCTGTCTGCCATAAAGAAGATAATTCCTTTTCTGGGGAGTTTCTTGATTTATAAACCAGGATTTGGAAAAAACTCTTTGCAGTCCCTTTGAATAAGTTGCCTTTTTAAGATCTTATCTGTTCTGACACGAAGCCGAGTCCTCGTCCCCATAAACCCCTTTGATTTAATTGACAGAGAATTCCTCTCCAGCAAAGTCTTCCCTCTCCCACCGTCTTTCAAGATAGCTCACAATTCCCGACCTTTATCAAGCTTGGAGAGTGGCCAGGCCCATATCTTTCAGACGCCGCAATACTTGGCAAGAATGCAGGAATGAACTAAGTGTCTCCTGCAAACTCCACTCCCCTTTCGCTCCTCTTTTATTCCCTATGGGAGGGGCCATTCACCCTTCACCTCTGGCCTTACTCCAAAGTCGACCCCAGTTCTTTAGCTGTTCCCTTTGTCTGGCAACTCTGCGCATGCCCACACTGGGAACAGGCTCCAGCTGTTCGTCTGATGTCCGACTGCGAAGGCAGCTGATAACTGTCAGACGGCCCTGGCCCCCTCTCTGCCTCCAACACAGAGCCTTCCCCAGACTCCAGGACTGGCTCATCTTCCTCCCCAACTTCCACAATGTCCGAATCTACTGCCAGCTCTGCTGGCCGCTGGCGGGCCACACCCCTCTTGAATTGTAGCACCCAAAAGTGATTTTGTTTTTAACTAGAGACAAAATAGTTTCTCCTGCTCTGCTTCAACAGAGACTAAACCAAAGCCCTAAGGCAGGGATGGCGAATTTTTTCGGCACCAAGTGCCCAAGTCAGAACACACACATGTCACAGTGCCAGAAACCCGAAGATCAGCTGGCCGGTGCACATGTGTGCACCAGCCAGCTGGCCTTTGGCATTTCTGGCGCTTGCGAAGACCAACTGCTGCGGTAGAAACAGGAAGAGCAGCTGGCAATGGGGCATGTGCCCACAGAGAGGGCTCTGCGTGCCACAGATTCGCCATCCCTGCCCTAAGGCCTCCAAAGGGTTGAAAATCAGAACATTTGTCCTGCTGTATAATGTTTTTGTTCCGTCTCCTTCAGGAGCACTGGAAACCAAAATCACAACCTTCCTCTATTTCTTTATTTATGATGTTTCCACACCACCCACCTCCTTCAAGGAGATTTTTTAAGGATTTAGGCAATCCCTGACTGATCTGCAGCTTTGCCGATTACAGTTGTAAGTTGTGATGGTCGTGAACCAGGTCATCAGTGGCCAATGTGATTTTGTGAGTTATTTGTGTCTGTGTGTGTGTGTGTGTGCGGCATTGTGAGATGGCCGTAAAGCTGCAAGCATCCATAAATGCAGGCCAGTTGCTAATCACTCAAATTGTGATCACAAATTGTGGGGTGGCGATTACAATTTCACAACTGGGCCACAAATACCTTTTGTGGTGCCCGTTATAACTTCAAACTGTCGCTTAAGTGTCTGGTTGTAAGCTGAGGACTACCTGTTTTTATCACTAGTAACTGCAAATTCATTATAGAATACAGGCAGTCCTTGACTTACGACCACAATTGAGCCCAACATTTCTGCTGTTAAGTGAGACCTTTGTTAAGTGAGCTTTGCCCCATTTTATGACCTTTCTTGCCACTGTTCTTGAGTGAAGCACTGCAGTGGATAAATTAGTACCCCGGTTGTTAAGACAATCACGGTCGCTGAGGGAATCAGGCTTCCCCATTGGCTTCGCTTGTCAGAAGGTCGCAAAAGGAAATCACATGACCACGGGGACATTGCAACCGTCATAAATATGAGTCGGTTGCCAAGCATCCGAATTTTGATCGCGTGACCATGGGGATGCAGCAACGGTCATAAGTGTGAACAATAGTTCTAAGTCACTTTTTTCAGTGCTGCTGCAACTTTGAACGGCCACTAAATGAACTGTTGTAAGTTGAGGACTACCTGTACTAACAATGTCTTTAAAAAATTCATACAATAAGTCAGTTGCAATTATGAAGCATAAACCTGAATTCGAAGGGTGGCTTGGTGGCTAAGACACTGAGCTTGTCGATCAGAAAGGTGGGCACTTCGGCGGTTCGAATCCCTAGCGCCACGTAACGGAGTGAGTCCCCGTTACTTGTCCCAGCTTCTGCCAACCTAGCAGTTCGAAAGCACGTAAAAATGCAAGGAAAAAAATAGGAACCACCTTTGGTGGGAAGGTCACAGATTTCCGTGCGCCTTCGGTGTTTAATCATGCCGGCCACATGACCAGGGAGACGTCTTCGGACAGCGCTGGCTCTTCGGCTTAGAAGCAGAGATGAGCACTGCCCCCTAGAGTTGGGAACGACCTGCACATATGTGCAAGGGGAACGTTTACCTTTAAACCTGAATTATCATACTGATACCACTAAACCTATTTCCGATTAAACCATCTAATGCGAGTTCGTCTGAACTGCCTTTCTCCAGTCAATGTACTTTCGTTACGTTGGGGCGGATGGGATTTACAAGTAGTCCTCGACTTAAAACGACAATTGAGCACAACATTTCTGTTGCTAAACAAGGCAGTTGTCAAGTCAATTGCACCTCATTTTATGACTTGTTTTGCCACAGTTGTTAAGTGAATCACTGCAGCTGTTAAGTGACAATCATGCAAAGCCTCCAGTGTTGGGGCATTCACAGCTTCTGGAGGCAACTTCTGTTCCACTGATTCATTGTTCTCACTGTCAGGAAATTTCTCCTCAGTTCTAAGTTGCTTCTCTCCTTGATTAGTTTCCACCCATTGCTTCTTGTTCTACCCTCAGGTGCCTTGGAGAATAGTTTGACTCCCTCTTCTTTGTGGCAACCCCTGAGATATTGGAAGACTGCTATCATGTCTCCCCTGGTCCTTCTTTTCATTAAACTAGACATACCCAGTTCCTGCAACCGTTCTTCATATGTTTTAGTCTCCAGTCCCCTAATCCTCTTTGTTGCTCTTCTCTGCACTCTTTCTAGAGTCTCAATATCTTTTCTACATCGTGGCGACCAAAACTGGATGCCGTATTCCAAGTGTGGCCTTACCAAGGCATTATAAAGTGGTATTAACACTTCACGTGATCTTGATTCTCTCCCGCTGTTGATGCAGCCTAGAACTGTGTTGGCTTTTTTGGCAGCTGCTGCACACGGCTGGCTCATATTTAAATGGTTGTCCACTAGGACTCCAAGATCCCTTTCACAGTTACTACTGTTGAGCAAGGTACCATCTATACTGTTCCTGTGCATTCCGTTTTTGTTGCCTAAATGTAGAACCTCACTTTTTGCACCGTTGAATTTCATTTTGTTAGATAGCGCCCTCTGTTCTGTCAAAATCCTTCTGTATCTTCAGCCTGTCTTCTGGAATTTTGACTATTCCTGTCAGCTTAGTGTCATCTGCAGATTCGATGAGTTCCCCCACCTGGGTAGATGCCAGTTGCCAAGCATCTGAATTTTGATAACATGACCTCGAGGATAGTAAAATGTGACATCGTCAGAAGTCACTTTGTTCATTGCCGTTGTAACTTTGACCTGTGAATGGTCACTGAACAAATCTTTTTAAGTTGAGGACTGCCTCTAGTAAGAAACACAATTGCTTTTCATTTTATATGTACGGGTAATCCTCGACTTAATGACGGTTCACTTAATGGCTGTTCAAAGTTACAACGGCACTGAAAAAAAGGGACTTATATGTGTTCACATTTATGACCGTTGCGGCATCGCCATGGTCATGTGATCAAAATCCGGATCCTTGGCAACTGACTCACATTTATGACGGTTGCAGTGTCCAGAGGTCCTGCGATTCCCTTTTGGATCTGACAAGGAAAGTCAGATTCCCTAAACCAGGGGTGTCCAAACTTGGGAACTTTAAGACTTGTGGACTTCAACTCCCAGAATTCCCCAGCCAGCATGGCTGGCTGGGGAATTCTGGGAGTTGAAGTCCACAAGTCTTAAAGTTCCCAAGTTTGGACACCCCTGCCCTAAACAACCGGGTTACTAATTTATCCGCTGCTGTGATTCACTTAACGACCATGGCAAGCAAGATCCTAAAATTCACTTAAGATTCGCTTAACAACCGTATTCCTAATTTAGGAACTTACAGTGTATCACTTAACAAATATGGAGAGAAAAGTCACCAAACGGAGCAAACTCACTGGAGAGATTTCTCACTCAGCAACATAAATGTTGGGCTCAATCGTGGTCACAAGTTGAGGACTGCCCATATTTTCTATTTTCAGTTCCCCCCCAGTAAAAGGAGGAGCAGAAAGCTTCCGGTCCGCGTTTGGGGCATAGCTTCCCATATTTGGATTTTTGGTACTTAGCTTCATCTTGAAGTCCAGTTTCCCCATTTTAAAGGGAACAGTTGATCCATCTTTTTAATGCTATTCCTGCCCTTTTCCTCTCTGTTTTACGTTCTGTGCCTCCAGTAGAAAAAAAATGCTAATGAACACCTAGGAATTATTTTTTTAAATTTGTCCTTTGGTTGCCGTATACACAGGGGCTCTCAGCTCAAAATTAGGGGGTAGATTGGGGGTGTTAAACTGGATTTTTTCGAGGGCCGAATCAACATTGCAGTTCTCCTCCATGGGCCGGGGGGGGGGGGGGAGCAGGGAGGGGGGAAGACAGGACAGACACCTCCTGGAGTACTGGGCTGGCCAAAAAGAGGCCACGCAGATGCCACCTGCAGCCCCCGCGCAGCCCATTTTTGGCTGGCATTGCTCTGCTGGTGGCCAGGGAGGCCGAAAATGGCCCGCCTGGGGGCTGCCCCCAACCCGTTTTGGCTGGCAGAAGCACCGCGGGCCAGTCCTTTGATATTTCCAGGCTGGCCCTGCTGGATGGATTTAAGCACCCCACTGGCTCGCAGGCGTTGAGTTTGACACCTGTAGTGTAGATTGCTTGCCGACTGGAGAATTCTTGGAGTTGAAGTCCACACAACTTATCAGCACAGCAGGGATTCAGCCAGTTCTGACCGGTTCAAGCGAACTGGTTGTTAACATTTTGCCCATTTTCCAGGGCATTTTCAACCATTTTTCGGGACGTTTATTGGGCCATTTTAGGGCTGTTTTTTGAGCTGTTTTTGTCCGTTTTGGGGGATGTTTTCAGGCCATTTTGGGGGGCATTTTGGATGTTCAATAAGTAAATAGAGAGGGAAATTGTACCTTGTTGAGGCCGTTGAGGTGAGTGGCCAGGAGGCGGGGCTGGGTGCTAGTAGAGAGAGGGGTTTCCTCTCATTTTATGGCATCCGGAGAAGAAACCTCACCACTTACTATCACTGATGAATTTACCTAGTTGGGAAAAGAAACATCTGCAAGAAACCAACCTAGCACAGGGAGCACTAAGGACCCCACAGTCCTTCTCCTCTTCCTCCTCCTCCTCCTCTCTGCAGACCCCACTCCCCTGTAGCACTGATGATGTTACCGAGTTGGGTAAAGAAACCCAACTGCATGAAAACAACTAAGCACAGAGATAATCAAGAACCCCACAGCCCTCCTCTTCCTCCTCTTCCTCTCCCCTCTAGAACTGATGATGTTACCTAGTTTGGGTAATGAAATGTCTGGAAGTAAACAACCAAGCAGCATGAAGCCGAGTCCTCGTCCCAGTAAAGCCCTTTTATTTAATTGACAGTGAATTCCTCTCCAGCCAAGTCTTTCTTCTCCCACCGTCTTTCAAGGTAGTTCACAACTACCAACCTTTATCAGGCTTGGAGAATGGCCAGGCCCATATCTTTCAGACGCCACAATACTTGGCAGGAATGCAGGAATGAACTAAGTGTCTCCTGCAAACTCCACTCCAGTGGTGGGATTCAACATTTTTTTACTAGCGGTTCTGTGGGCATGGCTGAGTAGGCGTCGCGTGGCTTGGTGGGCGTGGCAGGGGAAGGATATTGTATAATCTCCATTCCCGCTCCACTCCAGAGGAAGGATACTGCAGAATCCCGATTTCCTCCGGATCAGCTGGGACTCGGGAGGCAGAGAATAGATGGGGGGGTGGCCAGCCTGAGGTGGTATTTACCGGTTCTCCAAACTACTCAAAATTTCCGCTACCGGTTTGCCAGAACTGGTCCGAACCTGCTGAATACCATCTCTGCACCCCTCCCCTTTCGCTCCTCTTTTATTCCCCATGGGAGGGGCCATTGACCGTCCACCTGGGGCCTTACTCCCAAGTCACCCCCTGTTTCTCCCTTTGTCTGGCAACTCTGCGCATGCGCACACTGGGAACAGGCTCCAGCTGTTCTTCTGCCCCACTGATGTCTGATTCCGAAGGCAGCTGATAACTGGCATACAGAGCCTTCCCCAGACTCCGGGACTGTCCCATGTTCCTCCCCAACCTCCTCACTGTCCGAATCTGCTGCCAGCTCCCCTGGTGGGCCACAACACCCCTCATTTCAACCCGGAGCTACAAATATTCTCTTTTTTATCGGTCTCCCCATTTTGTTGTGAGAGCCACAAAAATGCTCTTTATTAATCCGTCATTGGGATTCTCACAAATAAATTTTGTTTGCGTAGGATCTTATTGGACTTTAAGGTTGCAGTGCCCCTGTGTATATAAAAAGATCAGCTGTATTTGTCTCCTCCTTTAACAGAGCATTGTGTAATTCTTGCTTAATTTTGCCATTTGTTTGAAACGGGATCGTTGCCTTCTTTTTGCTTTTTTCTCTTTTGTTCTTTTTCTTCCTTTCTTTCTTTTTCCTTTTTTTTATTTATATAATTGACCCTTTTTTCCTAACAGGCATATCTCTGGGAATTGGGCTGCTCACAACTTTTATGTATGCAAACAAAGCCATTGTAAATCAGGTTTTCCTAAGAGTAAGTATCGATTCCTCCAGCAAGGTTGTAAGTATTTTTTAAAGCTTCATTTTTACTCCGGAGACGGATACAAATTCTGGACAGAAATATAGAGTGTTGGTGTTGACTTGTGTTCTACCAGGCTATAAAATAGCATAGGTTAATTTATTTTTCAGTCTTCCTATTAAGGACAAGCGGGACGCGGTGGCTCAGTGACTAAGGCACTGAGCTTGTCGATCAGAAAGGTCAGCAGTTTGGCGGTTCGAATCCCTAGCGCCGCGTAATGGAGTGAGCTCCCGTTGCTTGTTCCAGCTTCTGCCAACCTAGCAGTTCGAAAGCACATAAAAATGCAAGTAGAAAAATAGGAGCCACCTTTGGTGGGAAGGGAACAGCGTTCCGTGCGCCTTCGGCATTGAGTCATGCCGGCCACATGACCACGGAGACGTCTTCGGACAGCGCTGGCTCTTCGGCTTTGAAACGGAGATGAGCACCGCCCCCTAGAGTCGGGAACGACTAGCACATATGTGCGAGGGGAACCTTTACCTTTAAGGACAATTGTAAATTAAATACTGACCTGGGACATTTTAAATGGAGACATTGAGAAATTTAAACTTAATGCATGCAGACCACTGGATTACAAGCAGTCCTTAACTTACAACCATTTATTTATTGACAGTTCAAAGTTGCAACGGCACTTGACAAAGTGACTTACGGCTGTTTCACTTTTACAACCATTGCAGCATCCCCCACGGTTAAATGATCAAAATTCAGACGCTTGGCAACTGTCTCACACTTATGACGGTTACAGTGTTCCGGGGTCACGTAATTAGCTTTTGTGACCTTCTGACAATGGAAGAGCCAAATTATGACTTCACAATTGTGTCACTCAACTTCAATGATTGCATTAACGGTGGCAAGGAAGGTCGTAAAGTGGGGGAGACACTCACTTAACAACTGTCTTGTTTAGCAACATAAATTTTGGGCTCCGTTGTGGTGGTAAGTCAAGGACTACCTTTATTTCAATAAACTAATTTGGTATATGAAATATATATATAGAGAGAGTCAGATTGTTCTAATGGTTAAGGTAACAGGCTAGAAAGCGGAAGGCCATGAGTTCTAGTCCTGCCTTAGGCGTGAAAGCCAGCTGGGTTAGTCACTCTCTCTCTCAATCCAACCCACCTCACAGGATTGTCGTCGTGGGGAATATCAGAGGAGGAAGGTATGCTGGATATGCTTGCTGCCTTGAGTTATTTGTAAAAAGAATAAAAATGGGATACAAATTTCAGTGCATTTTGATAAGCCAGCAGCTTCTGGCATATTCTATAGCAATGGTGGGTACCGGGCGGTATGCCCCAGTACGGGCGTACCAGTGGCTGCTGGGAGCAGCAGCCACCGTACTGGAACGGTGCTTTGGAGGGCCCGCCGCATCGCAGCGTACCGGTTGCGACGGGATCCGGAATCCACCACTGATCTATAGAGCATCGCATGGCCTATAAATATGACAGGACATATGATTAAAATTGGTCTTCCTTGATTTATTTACCAAGTAGGAGATTTAGATGTATCTGAACACGTTACTTATTTTATGGAACGCTGCTTGGTGAGAAAGCCACTTAAATGTCACTTGAACCTGTTTATGCTGTTTTGATATTCCGTGTGGCATAGGGCAGGAAAAAAATCAATAAATACAAATAATATCAGAGAAATAGTCAAAAGCATCATAATGGCATCCTCTGTAACTTTTTAAAATACTTTAAGCTGTTATATCTTTCAGTTAATACATATATATGTGTGTGTGTGTATTTGTGTGTGTGTGTGTGTCAGTATCAATTTAAATACCTAACACCGATTTACGGTCATCGATTTACGGCCACAATTTCAGCCCAACATTTGCGTTGCTAAACAAGACAGTGGTTTAAGTGAGTTTTCTCCTCTTTTTATGACCTTTCTTGCCACCATTTTTAAAAAGGGTTTTTTATTTTATTTTTTAACTTAAAACATTCCATCTTCCATTAAACAGTGTGCCACCTGGGTACAAATATCTCCGCAATAACAATTAGAATTTTCAGCGGTATCAATTACACTGATATTTGATTCTCTAATCTTACAATAGTAATAATAAGCATAATAAATGTATTCATTTCTCCTTCCTAACGTATCTTCTAATAGGAATATAATATTAAATATAACAATCTTAATAGTCATATTGGTAAGAATCATATTGTTTACGTCTCTATCTTAACATGTTTCACTGATCTCCATTTATTTCTGTTTTTATTTTCCAACCATTCATAAAATAGTTCCCATGTCATATACTGTATTTTTCGGAGTATAAGACGCACCCTTTTCCCTCAAAAAAGAGGCTGAAAATCTGGGTGCATCTTATACACTGAATACAGCATTTTTAGCCTGCCCCTTCACTGAAATGGCTGTGTGTAGCCTTTAGGAGGCTTTCAGAGTGCTCCTGGCAGCTGGGGAGGGCAGAAATGAGCAAAAAACAGACCATTTTTTGCTCATTTTTGCACCCCCCCTCCCCTAGGAGCACTCTATAAGCCTCCTAAAGGCTGTACATTAAAAAAAATTTTTTTTAAAAAACAGGCCCTTTTTGCTAGTTTTTGTCCCCACCTCCACCCACCAGGAGCACTCTACAAGCCTCCTAAAGGCTATTCATGCCCCCTTTTTTGGGAAAAAAACCACGGCTGTTTTTGGGAGGTCTGCAGAATGCAAAAACCTTTTTTTTTTAAATTTGCCTCTTCAAATTTGGTGCGTCTTATACTCTGGTGCGTCTTACGCTCTGAAAAATACGGTCATATTCACTTTGTTCTTTCTCCTTTATGGCAAGCGTTAGTCTATTCATTTCTGCGCATTCTAATATTTTCCTAATCACATTCTCATCAGTAGGGAATCGCTTGACTTTTCCAGTTTTGTGCAAATACAATCCTAGCTGCGGTTAAGGCGTGTATAATTAAGTATGCACTCCCCTTTCCCTAAGTTTCAGGCAAAATCCCCAACAAAAAATATTTCTGGTTTTAAGTCATTGTGCTGCTTTATCATCTTTTCCAGCCACATTTGTATTTTTGTCCAATATATTTTTTGCTTCTGCACACGTCCACCATATGACCCACGTATCTGGTGGCATCTTTCTTGGCACAGTTTGTTAAGTGCATCACTGCAGTTGTTAAATTAATAAAACGGTTGTTAAGTGCATGTGATTTCCCCATTGACTTTGTGGTCCAAAGATTGCAAAAGGGGATGTTGCACCAGCATGGAAAAAAGCAACTTACGGCTGGTTTTCACTCTTACAACCATCGCAGCATCTCCGTGGTCATGCGATCAAAATTCAGATGCTTGGAAACTGGCTTGTACTTACGACCGTTGCATGGTTCTTGGGCCACGTGTTCACCACTTGTAAACTTTCCAGCTGGCCCCCGACAAGCAAAAGTCAATCCGATTCACTTAGCAACCGCAGCGATTCATTTAATAGGTGTACTGATTCACTTAATGAGCACGGCCGAAAAAAGGTCGTAAAATGGGGCAAAACTCCCTTATAAACTGCCTTGCTGGGCTGCGGAAAATCGGGCCTCAATTGTGGGCGTCAGTCGAGACTACCTGTATATTGTTAAGTACAACATTCCAAGGACTTTTTGTTGTTTTTAATTTTTTAATTTTTAATTTTGATTGAAACCACATCTTCAATTAAACAGTGTGTCGTCTGGGTACAAATATTTTGTGCAAATGATTTATACAATTACAATGTACAGCCATATTTATTATTTTATCTATTCTTAACTTAATACTAATCCTAATACATACCATGCCTAATACTATAACAATCCTCTTGTTATTTAACTTGGTTAAAACATTTTCTCTATTTCACTCCTCTGCTTTTTCTACTTTTCACATTTATTTTCTACCCATTGATAAGATATTTCCCATGTGTCATAATAATCAGATTGTTCCTTCTCTTTAATTTCAAACGTTCACCTATTCATTTCTGCCCATTCTAATATTTTCCTCATCACATTCTCATCCATGGGGATCTCTTCATTTGTCCAATTTTGTGCAAATACAATCCCAGCTGCAGTTATTAAGTGAATTATCAAATATACATTTTCTTTACTGTAAGTTTCTGGTAAAGTCCCCCCACCTCCCCCCCAAAAAAGAAATAATAATTCAAGTTTCAGATCAATATTTTATTGTTGTGGAGCTCCGAACTTTATTGAAATGGTTTATTTTGGAACACTATAACAGAATAACAGAATTGGAAGGGACCTTGGAGGTCTTCTAGTCCAACCCCCTGCTCAAGGCAGGGGTCTTTATACCATCCCGGTCCAATGGAATCACGTGACTCCCTTTGCATCTTATACAATAGCAGAGTTGGAAGAGACCTTGGAGGTCTTCTAGTCCAACCCCCTGCCTGGGCAGGAAACCCTATACCGTTTCAGACAAATGGCTATCCAACATTTTCTTAAAGACTTCCAGTGTTGGGGCATTCACAACTTCTGGAGGCAACTTCTGTTCCACTGATTCATTGTTCTCACTGTCAGGGAATTTCTCCTCAGTTCTAAGTTGCTTCTCTCCTTGATTAGTTTCCACCCATTGCTTCTTGTTCTGCCCTCAGGTGCCTTGGAAAATAGTTTGACTCCCTCTTCTTTGTGGCAACCCCTGAGATACTGGAACGCTGCTATCATGTCTCCCCTAGTCCTTCTTTCTATTAAACTAGACATACTCAGTTCCTGCAACCGTTCTTCATATGTTTTAGTCTCCAGTCCCCTAATCATCTTTGTTGCTCTTCTTTGCACTCTTTCTAGAGTCTCCACATCTTTTCTACATTGTGGTGACCAGAACTGAATGCAGTATTCCAAGTGTGACCTCACCAAAGCATTATAAAGTGGTATTAACACTTCACATGATCTTGATTCTATCCCTCTGTTGATGCAGCCTAGAACTGTGTTGGCTTTTTTGGCAGCTGCTGCACACGGCTGGCTCATATTTAAATGGTTGTCCACTAGGACTCCAAGATCCCTTTCACAGTTACTACTTTTGAGCAAGGGGCCACCTATACTGTACCCGTGCATTTCGTTTTTCTTGCCTAAATGTAGAACCTTACTCTTTTCACCATTGAATTTCATTTTATTAGATAGTGCCCAATGTTCAAGTTTGTCAAGATCCTTCTGTATCTTAACCTATCTTCTGGAGTGTTGGCTATTCCTGCCAGCTTGGTGTCATCTGCAAATTTGATGAGTTCCCCATTTATTCCCTCATCCAAATCATTGATGAAGATGTTGAAGAGTACTGGGCCCAAAACAGAGCCTTGGGGTACTCCACTGCATACATCCCTCCATGTAGATGCAGTTCCATTGAGGATTACACGTTGAGTGTGGTTGGTCAGCCAGTTACGAATCCATCTGGTGGTGATGCTGTCCAACCCACATTCTTCTACTTTATCTAGTAGTAAGTTATGGTCTACCTTATCAAATGCCTTACTGAAGTCCAAGTAAACTATATTGACGGCATTCCTCTGATCCACTAATTTTGTAACTTTGTCAAAGAATGCAACAAGATTAGTCTGGCATGATCTGTTTTTGACAAACCCATGTTGGCTTTTGGCTATTACTTTGTTTACTTCTAGGTGTTTGCTAATTCGTTGCTTGATTATCTTTTCCAGAATCTTTCCTGGTATTGAAGTCAGGCTGATAGGTCTGTAGTTTCCTGGATCTGTTTTTTCCCTTTTTTGAAGATGGGAACCACATCAGCTCTTTTCCAGTCCTCTGGTAGTTCCCCGGTGCTCCAGGATCTCTGAAAGATATAGTTCAGTGGTTCTGAGATCTCGTCTGCCAGTTCCTTCAGAACCCTGGGGTGTAATCCATCCAGTCCTGGTGATTTGAACTCATCTAGGGTAGACAGGTGCTCACTTACCATTTTCTTCCCTATTTCAACTTGTGTTCCTAATCTGATTTTTGTGGTGCTGTTTTTGATAGGTTGGATTGTTTTATCCCTTTGTGTAAAGACAGATGCAAAACATGAGTTAAATAGTTCTGCTTTCTCCCTGTTGCTTGTCACCTTCTTGCCACTTTCTCCCAGCAATGGACCAATTGTTTCCTTAACTTTTTTCTTGTTTTTAACATGTTGGAAGAAGCTTTTCTTTGTTATTTTTTACTTTTGTGGCAAGCCTTTCTTCATTGTGAGCCTCAGTTTTCCTCACTTCATCTTTACATGCTCGTGCTATTCGCTGATACTCTGCCTTAGTTATGTTCCCCCTTTCCACTTTTTGTACTTATCTTTTTTGTCTTTCAATTTGTCAGAGAGTTCTTTATGCAGCCATGCTGGTTTCTTTTGGGAGCTGTTATTTTTCTTCTTCATTAGTATTGTGCTAGACTGGGCTTTTGTAATCTCCTTTTTCAAAATTTCCCATTTCTTGGTTTAGCCCTGTGAGGCTACCAATTGACCTACATTTTCTAAATTTCTTCTCTTGCAGGAAAGGTGCTCCAGGCTACAATGTACGTGGTTGCTATTTTTCCTGACGGGATCATCTGTTTTCATCTATTACACCTTCTACTCTCAGTTGCTTCATTACAGGTAATACAACACAGGCTCGATTCCCTGTATTGGTACAGGAGGTCCTCGACTTATGACGGACTCTTCTCCCCTCCTCCTCCAAATGTACAGGGATCTATGTGTCAGGTTCCAAGTACCATATTTTTCAGAGTATAAGGTGCACTCTCCCCCCCCCCTAAAATAGGGTGGAAATGTTGGTGCATCTTATACACCGAATATGGTCATTTTTGGCCTCCCAAAACCTTGCCCAGCGCATCCTGTTTTTTGCAAAAAACGAGGCATGCAGAGGCTTTGGGAGGCCTGCAAAGTGCTCCTGGGGGCCAGGAAGGGCAAAAACAAGTGAAAATGGGCCCGTTTTTCACCAAAAAATGGGGTGTTTTTGCCCTCCCAAGCCCCGAGGAGCACTCTGCAGGCCTCCCAAACTCTCTGCATGCCCTCTGCACGGCCTTCCTTGCTGCATTTGTTAAGTGAATCACTGCCATTGTTAAGTTAGTCACATGGTTGTGAAGTAAATCTGGCTCCCCCCTGGACTTTGCTTATCTGAAGGTCGCAAAAGGGGGAAATCACGTGACACTGCATAAATACGAGTCATAAATATGAGTCAGTTGCCAAGCGGCTGAATTTTGATCACATGACCACAGGGATGTTGCCAAGGTCCTAATTGTGACAAATGGTCATAAGCAGGGGTGAAGTTCAGCAGGTTCTGACCGGTTCTGGAGAACTGGTAGCGGAAATTTTGAGTAGTTTGGAGAACCGGCAAATGCCACCTGTGGCTGGCCCCGCCCCCATCTCTTCTCTGCCTCCCGAGTCTCAGCTGATCGGGAGGAAATGGGGATTTTGCAGTATCCTTCCCCTGCCACACCCACCAAGCCACGCCCACAGAACCAATAGTAAAAAAAAAATGAATTTTACCACTGGTCATAAGTCACTTGTTTCAGTGTTGGTGTAACTTCGCATATCACTAAATGAACTGTTGTAAGTCGAGGACTGCCTGTATATGACGAAGTCAACAAAATCCCAAAAGTGAATGATAATTTGGGTGTCAGGCGTGACTCCATCAATAACCAAGAAAGCAAACTCCCAACTCCATTGTTGAATTAAAGATACTTTTACTGGTCATGAAAGGACAGCAGCAAAAGAAAAGCAAGATCTGAGCCAAAAAGGCACAAACAAGTACATATCAAACTTTTACCCAGCATCCTCCCAATCACCCCAATCCAATAGCCAATCTGCAACCCCCTAAGGTTTCATGGAGTTGCATCTTCAAAACAACTCATTCAGTTGGTATGCATAGACGGTTGACCTTGACCAAGTCCAAACACAGGCCATCCTCATGCGCAGAAGATGGTGAGACCCAACTTCCCCTCTGATAACTCCTCCAGCACCATAACTTTCCCATCCCAAATACCTCAAGCTCCCACCCTCCCCATTTCTATGGCAACCAATAGCAAGCAAGCGAAATAGAGGCTGACACGGGGGGGGGGGATCACAAGACAATTTTCCGATGGTCCCTAAATGAACTTTTGCAAGTCAAGGACTATATGTAAAATATATATATATATTGTTTTTTCTCCATTTAAATTCCTCCGCTGTCTGTATTTTTCCAGTTGTGTCCCTTTAACTTCTTTCCAGGCTGCTTTTTGTATCCCAGATATTCTAATCCTCCGCTGTTTTTATGGTTTCTGTTCAAAGCTTGATCCTCTTAAGTCCGACGGTGGATTTTCTGAACTTCTGGGAGGTGCTCTGGATTGTGGGCGTCACAGATTTCATTTTGAAGTTTGTCTTCATGAGCCTGAAATGCGCCGTTCTCCTGCTGCCTTGTTTTATCATGTCTCTTAAATCCAAGGTAAAGACGCCGCTCCTTTTAATTTGATTTTAATTTAGCTGTCCGATTTTAATTTAGCTGTCCTTCTTCTGACCGAGGCTTCCCCAAACCACGAAGCAGATTTCCTTGTCCCGACAAAACCTCTTTTGATTAATTTACTGTGAATTCTGCTCCTTCACATCCAGCAAAAACTTTCAAGGGAGGATTTACGGTCACAGACCTTATCTGGCTTGGAGAGCTGCCAGGCCGATATCTGCAAAACTTGGCAAGGAGCCTCGGAGAGTCACAAACCAATTAAGCGAACTAATTGTCTCCTGCAAACTCCACTCTCCTTTCGCTCCTCTTTTATTCCCTCTGGGAGGGGCCATTCATCGTCCACCTGTGGATTAAATCCCAAGTCGACCCCTGTTCTTTAGCTGTTCCCTTCCTCTGGCAACTCTGTGCATGCGCACACTGGGAACAGACTCCAGCTGTTCTTCTGCCCCACTGATGTCCGACTCTGAAGGCAGCTGATAACTGTCAGACGGCTGTGCCTCGACACAGAGCCCTCGTCAGAGCCTTCCCCAGACTCCAGGACTGGCCCATCTTCCTCCCCAACCCTCCTCACTGTCCGAATCTGCTGCCCGTTCCACTCGTGGGCCACAACAGTTGAGCTGCTTTCAGTGAGACCAGGTTTTGCTGCCTTAATTCATTGCCAAGAATGCAGAAATTGACTTGGAACTGAGGGGTGCATTTGAAAGGGGCCATGCAGTTGAGTCCTTGACCTACGACCACTATTGAGTCCAAAATGTCTGTTGCTAAGTGAGAACGTTTTTAAGGAAGCTTTGGCCCATTTTATGACTCTTCTTGCCGAGTTGTTAGTGGATCATGCATTTGTTATGGTTGTTAAGTGAATTTGGCTTCTCCACTGCTCACCAGAAGGTCGCAAAAGGCGATCACTTCACACACACACACACACACACACACACACACACACACACCGGACAGTGCTAACCGTCATAAATACGAGCCAGTTGCCCAGCTTCTGAATTTTGATCACACGACCGTTGGAATACTGCAACAGTCGTAACTCTGAAAAATGGTCATACTTCTTTTCAGTGTTGTTGTAACTTTGTACTGGAAAGGGGATAAAACTTTTTCAGTGGGGGGAAACCTTATCCCCCTGATCCCCCCCCCCCCATTGGTGACTTAAATTCTGATTTCAAAAAAATCACCGCTTTGACACCTTTTTGTGTCTTGAAAATATAAAAACAGGAGGACACGATTGAGCCCCAAATTTCCCTTGCTAAGGTGGCTAAGTGAAGTTTGCCCCGATTTATGCCCTCCTTTGTCGTTAAGTCGTTAAGCAAATCACTGCAGCTGTTAAGTGAATCATAGTGTTGTTAAGCGAATCTGGCTTCACCCATTGAGTTCCTTATCAAAAGCCACCTGGGAAGGTTGCCCATGGTGATCCCATGACCTCGGGACACTGCACCCGTCATAAGTATGAGTCAGTTGCCAAGCGCCGGAATTTTGATCATGTGACCATGGGGGTACTGGGATGGTTGTGTTTAAAAGCTGACCAGTTGCTATGATGATGTAATGCTGGGAATGAGTCAGTAAGGTTTTGGGGCTGATATCACTTTAAGAGCCTGTAATAAGAAGAGGCCCTGTTGAGGCGTATCTCTCTCTGTGTGTGCTGCTGTGCTGTAATTTGCTGATTGCTGTTTGTTTGAGGTCTGACTAAAGTACATGTATGTATATATTCTTTGTAGATAAAACCACTATTTAAATACAAACCTCTGTTTACTGTATTTGCTCCTGGATTGTCCCACATAGTCACACTGGTTGTCAGTGTGGAGAACGGTCCTAAGTCCCTTTTTAAAGTGCCGTTGTAACTTCGAACAGTCACTAAATGAACCATTGTAAGTCAAGGACTAACTGCATTGCGTGAATTCTAATGTTCATTTTTGTTCTGTTTCCCTCGCTTTCCACAGGGTTATTGGTATATGCTGTTGGAAGAGCTTTGCCAGAGCTATTCTAAAGTGGTTCCCGCCCCTGTGTGGTTTCGATATCTGGTTGGCTTAAGGGAATCGGACGGCAGCATCGGGTGGAGTTTTGGCATCTTGCTGGCTCTGCTGTATCTTATCCTAAAGGTAGACATTGGTTGCCTTCTGAGTGTCTTACCCTAAAAAGAATGGAATCATAGTGGGAGCAGAGTTTGCAGTCTTACAGGTAGTCCATGAGAGGGATCTTGGAGTCCTAGTGGACAACCATTTAAATATGAGCCAGCTGTGTGCAGCAGCTGCCGAAAAAGCCAACACAGTTCTAGGCTGCATCAACAGAGGGATAGAATCAAGATCACGTGAAGAGTTAATACCACTTTATAATGCCTTGGTAAGGCCACACTTGGAATACTGCATTCAGTTTTGGTCACCACAATGTAGAAGAGATGTTGAGACTCTAGAAAGAGTGCAGAGAAGAGCAACAAAGATGATTAGGGGACTGGAGACTAAAACATATGAAGAACGGTTGCAGGAAATGGTTATGTCTAGTTTAATAGAAGGAAGGACTAGGACACAGTTACTACTACTGAGCAAGGTACCACCTATACTGTACCTGTGCATTTAGTTTTTCTTGCCTAAATGTAGAACTTTATTATTACAGGAGAAACCATAATTTTTTTTTCTCGTTTGCTTTTCAGCTTTTGAGTTTTTTTACACAACTAAAAAACTTCAGAAGGGTCTTACGGATATTTTTTACACGACCGGTGAGTATTTGTATACTCCAAGGAGAGTTACAGATAATCCTTGACTTACGACCACAATTGAGCCCAATTTCTTCCTTTTTTTTTTTTTGATAAGACAGTTGTGAAGTGAGCTTTGCTCCATTTTACAACCATTTCTTGCCAGTTGTTAAGTGAATCACGGTGGTTCTTAAAGTTAGTAACACGGTTGTTAAGTGAATTTGCTTTCCCCATTGACTGCTTGTCAGAAGGTTGCAAAATATCGTATGATTGTGGGACACTGTCATAAATAGATGTCAAATATCTGAATTTTGGTCACGTGACCATGCTGGTGTGAAAAACGGGGTCATCAGTCACTTTTTTCAGTGCTGTTGTAACACAATGGTCACTAAACAAATGGTTGTAAGTTGAGGACAACCTGTATGATCTGCAAAAGGACGAGTCTCAAGTTTAATAGGAATTCAGAAATGAATCCATGTTTATTTCAATAACAGATTAAAGAGTTAATTCAGTAAGTCACTCATATCACATTCTTTCTCTGTTTGGAAGGCATCACTGGGCAGACATTCAGGAGACCTGAAAAAAGGTGGGATTTCTTTTTCCCTGGGGCGGAGAGTGAGATGACTGATTTTAGAATATCACCTTAACCCAATAAACATCTTTGATAAACTGAGTCCCTAGTCTTGAATAAGTGGGGTAGCTACAGAATATCACTAGAGCTGGCAGAAGAAGGTATCAGTCATCAACAGACCCGTAGAGGTAACCCACATTTACACACCATTCAAAAGACAAAACCTAGGAGGAAAAAAACCCAAAGGATTGGAACACCCCTCAAGGCAATGTTCAGATAAGCAGGGATTAACGCCAGACAAACAGTCAAGGGAAAACCTAAGCAAGGAATCACCGGGGAGAAAACTAAGGATCCCAATAGTTGCCACTTTCTTTCTTAATCAGGACTCTGTGGTCTCAGGGGAGAGCTGAAACACAGCATGTGTCTCTGTGCAATACTCAGAATTTGAATCGTTTGCTATTATAGTTAGCGTCTGCGGGATGGGTGGCCGTATCAATGCAACGAGTAAATCAATCAATCGAAAAAGCTATACAGCAAAGCTCCGATGGAGCAAGTCCTTCCAACAACTGCTTTCACGCCTCTTTAAACATCGCCCTCTAAGTACATTTTGAGCAACAGACATGATGTCAGCGTTCCAAATCTCATCCATAATTAAATCAGAGTCCAAGGCAAATTATTGCTCAAAGTTCCAATTTATTAAGAGAGACACGTTGGCACATCTGTGGGAAACCCGAATCTGAACGCTTCCTGGGTTTTCCCCACCCAGTTGAAACTTCAAGATCCTGCCCCCACACCCACAAGTCCATCACATGGTCCAATCTTCTATTGCCACGCTGGCAGTTCCACCCATCCAGTTCCGGTCATCGTTTGCAGAGACAAGAATGACCTTGGGCTTCTAGAAAGGAATTTTTTATTTTGACAACACCACATTCTACTCCTTACACTACTCCCCTTCCCAATTCCCCACGAATGAAAAAGCATAGTAAAATAATAAAGAGTATGTGGCCGGCCAAAGATCCTAAAAGGAACCAGCTGGAGGCCTGACACATACATTATCTATAACCATGATTTTAAAAAATCAAAAATTCTGTCTCAAAAATAAGAGGCCAACTATTACATTAGTATGTATAATCCTGTAAAACATGGCGCAAAGAACTTCAACCATTGGGACAGAATTAGCGCCAGCTCTTGCGGCGTCCTCGTGGCTCTACGAGGTTGGCTGTTTGCTTGCACAACAGACATTTCATTACCCAACTAGATAACATCATCAGTGCAAGGGAGTGTGGGGTTTGGGGGCCTGTTTAGAGTAGCTTGACCTGATAGTTTTGCTGGACGTGAAGTTCTCTCTGAGCTTGGTGGTTTTCTTGCAGACCTTTCATTACCAATCTAGGTAACATCATCAGTGCTAGAAGGGAGTGGAGCGTGAGGAAGAGGTAGGATGTGGAATTCTTGGTGCTCTCTGAGTTTGGTGGCTTTCTTGCAGATGTTTCATTACCAAACTAGCTAACATCGTCAGCGCTAGTAGTTGGCGACTGAAAGTCTTACCTTTTTATATGTATAAAATTAATCATATCCACCCTGTTGCTTTGGAAAGGTCCAAATATCTACGAGCCAAATCCTTGGAGCCTTTTCTGATCTTTGTCCAGGAAGATCTGCTTTGCATTTTTTTTTTAAATAAAAGCTGCAAAACAATCCCAAAATAAATCTGGTCTTGCGGTCATCAAACGAGCAGGATGGCTCTGGGTCAGAACTGCAAACTAAAAATCCTCTAAAGGAGAATGTCTGTAGCTCAAGGTTGAAATGAGGGGACCTTGGTGATCTCAGAGCTTGGTGGTTTTCTTGCAGACCCAAACTAGGTAACATCACCAGTGCTGGAAGGGAATGGGGTTTTGCGCTGATGATGTAACCTAGTTTGGTAGTGAAACGTCTGGAAGAAAACAACCAGGCTCAAAGAGCACCAAGGACCCCTAAATACTCTCTCTATTCTCCAGTGCTTCTGACATTACTTCACCCTCTTCCTCCTCCTCGCTTTGCAGAGCTACGGCGTGGTGGCCAGCAAGAGGCAGCGTGCCGAAGCAGACGATCTTTGTGCCATTTGTCAAGCTGAGTTTCAGAAGCCAGTTGTCCTCCTCTGCCAGGTAACACTCACCTGTCAAATCCTTGTAAGCCACACCCTGCGCTGAAGTCTGCGTACGCCATTTACGTTGTAACAGCACTTCCGTAACAAGTGAAATCTTCAGCTCCTTAATGTCTGTGGAGATTCTCAGAAATATCCAAGTCACGGTTGTCCCAAAGGTGCTTTTTTCAAGAGGAAACTGGACTTTCTGGTTTTTCCTGGAAGATGTTTCACTTCTCCTCCAAGAAGCTTCTCCAGCTCTGACCGGATGGTGGGGAATGGAAGGATTTATACTTCTTGCAGGCAGCTGGTCATTTGCATCCTTTTTAGAGAGTCATTGAGGCCACCTGAAGCTTCTTCAGCTCTGACCGGATGGTGGGGAATGGAAGGATTTATACTTCTTGCAGACAGCTGGTCATTTGCATCCTTTTTAGAGAGTCATTGAGGCCACTTGAAGCTTCTTCAGCTCTGACCGGATGGTGGGGAATGGAAGGATTTATACTTCTTGCAGGCAGCTGGTCATTTGCATCCTTTTTAGAGAGTCATTGAGGCCACTTGAAGCTTCTTCAGCTCTGACCGGATGGTGGGGAATGGAAGGATTTATACTTCTTGCAGGCAGCTGGTCATTTGCATCCTTTTTAGAGAGTCATTGAGGCCACTTGAAGCTTCTTCAGCTCTGACCGGATGGTGGGGAATGGAAGGATTTATACTCCTTGCAGACAGTTGGGTCATTTGCATCCTTTTTAGAGAGTCGTTGAGGCCACTTGGAGGTTTATCTCTGTCCTCCGAGTAGTGTAGCTAGGTGTGGAGCCTTCTTGGAACTGCCGAAAGGACCGTGTTGTGGACTGGAGATAGATGATGTCATATCCCCCCCCCCTCTGTTGAGGCAGGGCTCTTCAATTTGGACACAGATGGCCTCTTCGACCTCTTTCAGACCAGACCCTGAGGAACACAAATAAACCTCCAAGTGGCCTCAACGACTCTCCAAAGAATGCAAATGACCAGCTGGAGTATCTCCAGTCTACAACACGGTCCTTTCAGCAGTTCCAAAAAGGTTCCACATCCATTTGCACTACTCAGGTGCACCCCAGGACACAGGCAAATGTCCAAGCGGGCTCAACGATGCTCTAAAAGGATGCAAATGACCAGTTCTGTCTGCAAGGAACATAAATCCTTCCATTCCCCATCATCCAGTCAGAGCTGAAGAAGCTTCTTGGATGAGAAGTGAAATGTCTTCAAAGAAAAACAGAGACAGTCCAGTGGCCTCTTGAAAAAAATGCACCTTTGGGACATCATCCTCTTGGTTATTTAATCCATCCTGCAAATATGGGGAGATTCTCTTTAAGTCTGCATGTTTGACCTTGTAGCATTCTAACTGGTGCGTAAGCATTACCAGATCTGAAACTTAAGTGTTAAGACAAAGTAGAAGTATCTGAAAGATTTTTTGGGTCCCGTTAAAGGTAACTCTCAACTTGCAACCCTAATGGAGCCTGTTCGTTATGGTTAGAAGTTGTGACAGTCGTAAAGTGGGCCGTCACCTGGCCATGCTGATTTTACACCTTTTTTTAAAGACGGCTGTTAAGTGAATCACCATGGTTGTTTGGTGGATGCTGTGTGATTGTTCGGTAGGGGGTGTTTTTGCCCAAACACAGAAGTAAACACTGATGCTGCCCAAAAACATAAATCACGGTCGCGACTGTGGGACGCTGCAAACCATGCCTGAAATGTGGTCATGTCACTGCAGGGGGTTGGGGGTGGGAGGCCAGCTGTTGTAACTTCGGAGCCTGGTCGTAAGCGCCTTTAGGTGGAATCTGTCGTAACTTCAAACTGTTGCTAAGTGACTGGTCATAAGTTAAGGACTACCTCTAGGAAGTTCAGAATAATGGCAGAGAGACTTTGTGACCCAGGATTGGTTTTCGACAGAACAGAAACAACAGAGTTGGAAGGGCTCTTGGAGGTCTTCTAGTCCAAGTGGGAAACCCTAACCAGCGATGGCGAACCTTTTTCTGGCTCGCGTGACATAAGGAGGGGGAGCGCAGGGGGGTCGTGCGCGGGTGTGCCGCACCCATAATGCAACGCCTGACACCCCCCCCAGTGCGCATGCGTGTATGAGAGGCTCTTCCCCTCATTTTTTGCATGCTTTTTTCGCCCTCTCCAGGCTCCAGAGCCTTTATAGGAGCCTGGGGAGAGCGAAAACAGCCTTCCTGAGGCTTCAGGGACCTTCAGGAGATTTCCCTGAAGCCTCCGGAGGGCAAAAAATGACCCTATGAGCAAATCGGAAGTCACTTCTGATTTGCTCATAGTGTCGGTTTAAGCCCTCCGGAAGGCTTCACGGACCTTCAGGCTTCCCTGAAGCCTCCAGAGGACTAAAAAGGACCCTACGAGCAAACCGGAAGTAGGGCTGTTTTTAGTCCTCCGGAGGCTTCAGGGAAGCCTGAAGGTCCGTGAAGCCTTCCGGAGGGCTTAAATCGGCCCCATGAGCAAACTGGAAGTCCATTCCCAAACTTCCGTTTTGCCCATAGGGCCGTTTTTTGTACTCTGGAGGCTTCAGGGAAGTTCCTGAAGCCTCCAGAGGGCCTCCGGGGGGTGGGGGGTGGAGGCTTTTTCGCCCTCCCCAGGCTCCTATAAAGCCTCTGGAACCTGGGGAGGGCGAAAAATGGCTTTAAAAAAAGCTGAACTCAGCTGGCCAGCGCGCGCAGGTGCGCTGGCCAGCTGACAGGGCAACACCTCGCCATAGGTTCGCCATCCCGGCCCTACACCATTTCAGACAAATGGTTGTCCGATCTCTTGGACAGAATAGAATAGAAGAGTTGGAAGGGACCTTGGAGGTCTTCTAGCCCAACCCCCTGCTTAGGCAGGAAACTCTGTACCACTTTAGACAAATGGTTATCCAACATCTTGAAAACCTCCAGTGATGGAGCACCCACAATTTCTAGAGGCAAGTAGTTCCACTGATTAATTCTTCTGTCAGAGTTGAAGAAGCTTTTTGGATGAGAAGCAAAACATCTTCAAAGGAAAAAAAAAACCAGAAAGTCCAGTTGCCTCTTGAAAAGAAAAAAAAAAGCGCACCTTTGCGTCATTCCCCTGACGTTTGCATGCTCCTCTAACCAAAGCAATCCCTTCTCTTTCCAGCACGTCTTTTGTGACGACTGCATCGCTCTGTGGCTGAACCGGGAGAAGACGTGTCCCCTCTGTCGAACAGTCCTCTCCACTCACGTCAACCAGTGGTACGATGGCGCAACCTCTGCCCAATTGCAACTCTATTAAAGCAAACTAAAAATAAAGTGGCCGTGTGCTTCACAGTACGGACTCATTTGAACGTCAGGCGTGCGCGTTGTAGAGGACATGGCTGGACGGAGAGAGGGATGCAGGAGGAATAATGCCTTGTCCTCTCCACTTGACTGTGTTGGAATTCGTTCAGATTCTCACAGCCCGTATCCTACTTAATTTTCCACACGGAATTAACCCCCGTTCAATGCTGCTTCTGGGAAATCCCCAAATTTCTGAGTATCAAAAGATTGTCTACCAAAATCAGCAGTGGGAGACCTTTTACTGCCTCCAGTGTTAGCATCTGGGGTGTGCAAACTTTTTAAGATTCTCGAGGTACAAAATCCACCTCGTAGGATTTGCCGTTGTCGGGATGCTTCTAACCATTGTACCTGGCCGTCGCATGGCGAGACTCGTGGAATCGTTTCTGCTTTCCATGAACGTAAATCTCAAATTTTCAATTATGCAAACGTGGATGACGTTTTCTAATTTTTCTAAGTCCGAATTTTAAAGGTTTTGGCCCCTATTTTGTCGTAAGCAGCTAGATTTTTACTAAAGAGGAAAGCTGTATTTTAGCAATACTTTTTTTTAAAAAAATGTAGCCTATGGTTGGTGGAAATAAATGCAGTTTGAATGGGTCAGCCTGCAATTTTTTGTGTTAAACTTTTTGACGTGTTTACAAATTCATTTTTTTTCGGCATTTCTATGTATGACGACGTGAATTTACTTGTGACCGAGGAATAAGGTGAGCACATGAAATCTAATATACGGTGGCAAAGTAGTTAGAGCACAGTATTGCAGGCTAATCAGGGTGCATAAAAATGGATGATTTTTTTAAAAAATAAATTTATTTTCAAAATTTTAAATTGGATTTATTTAAATAGTTTTTTTAAATTTTATTTTAATAAAATGCTTTTGGAGTATAAATCTATCTAAAGCTAGTTTTCTAACATTCATAATTATCTCCATTCAGTATGAAATGGAACTGAGTTATTTAGCATGAGGCTGTACATTGTGCAATGTTGGGACTGTCGGGAGACTGCAGCGGGTCAGAGGAGGAGAACAAGTCGCTTTGTAAAAATTATGTTTTAAATCAAGTTGATTTAAATCGAGCCTTTCTACTAGTGACTTAAATCATGACTTAAATCAGTGGGTCTCAATCTTTCTAATGCTGAGACCCTTTAATACAGTTCCTCATGTTGTGGTGACCCCCAACCATAAAATTATTTTATGTTTTCCCTATTTTTTCAAAAATATGTGTTTTCCAATGGTCTTAGACGACCCCTGTGAAAGGGTTATTTGACCCCCAAAGGGGTCCCAACCCACAGGTTGAGAACCACTGGCTTAAATCGTGATAGTTTAATGAAAAGGACTAGGGGAGGCATGATAGCACTCTTCCAATATCTCAGGAGTTGCCCCACAGAAGAGGGAGTCAAACTATTCTCCAAGGCACCTGAGGGCAGGACAAGAAGCAATGGGTGGAAACTAATCAAGGAGAGAAGCAACTTAGAACTAAGGAGGAATTTCCTGACAGTTAGAACAATTAATCGGTGGAACAGAAGTTGCCTCCAGAAGTTGTGAATGCCCCAACACTGGAAGTCTTTAAGAAGATGTTAGATAGCCATTTGTCTGAAACGGTATAGGGTTTCCTGCCTAGGCAGGGGGTTGGACTAGAAGACCTCCAAGGTTCCTTCCAACTCTGCTATTCTATTCTATTCTAAACCAAATCCACCCTGAGGCTAGTTCTCTCCACTGCCAGGAGTTCGATCCTGACTGGCTCAAGGTTGACTCAGCTTTCCATCCTTCTGAAGTTGATAAATTGAGGGGGGGATAGTTTCGTGTGAGTGGCAAGCACACACAGCTCCATTTGCACAAACGGGGCACCAGGGGGGCAGGGGATCCCTACCCTACAAGGTGATTCTGAACAGCTGTATATGGACTGGATTCTGAATGGATGGATTGTATTGTGGTACACTTACTAACAACTCATCATTGACTTGGGTTCCTTAGCTTTAATACGTCATCAAAATCCGGGAAGCTGAAATTAAACCAACTTCATCAGAAGCATGCTTGCTTAAGGTAAAGGTTTCCCTCCCACATATGTACTAGTCGTTCCTGACTCTAGGGGGCGGTGCTCATCTCCGTTTCAAAGCTGAAGAGCCAGTGCTATCCGAAGATGTCTCCGTGGTCATGTGGCCGGCACGACTAAACCCCAAAGGCACAGGGGGAACACTCTTTTACCTTCCCACCAAAAGTGGTTCCTATTTTTCTACTTGCATTTTTCACGCGCTTTCGAACTGCTAGGTTGGCAGAAGCTGGGACAAGGAACGGGAGCTCCCTCCATTACACGGCGCACTAGGGATTTGAACCACCCAACTGCCGATCTTTCTGATCGACAAGCTCAGTTTCTTAGCCACTGAGCCACCACGTCCCTTAATGCGGTGCTTCCTTATTAAGAATCAATAACGGGTCTATTTCTTTGGAGTATTTGGCCAGAATCTCTTACAAGGTAACACCTATCTTCCCCTATTTAGCTGCACAGGGCACAGATTTGCCTCCAGAGGCCTAACATCTCACCTGTTGGCGCCTCGCCGCTCAGATTGGCTTGGAAACCCAAGTTGCTCCCCTTGGAGAGCAAGAAATAAAGAAATCACTATTCAGCCATTTGTCCAAAGTTGCATTTAATTGCTATTTACACCCATCTGTTTTGAAATCAAGTATATTTTATTGCAGTAAATAGTACAGAATGAGGTAAGAACCCTCATACCATTCCTTGTAAGGCAGCTGTAGTCGGATTCGTAATGGATGGTTTAACACAGCCAGCTAAAGTGTTTGCAAGAAAGAACATGGTTTTTTGTTTTTAAAAAAAGGGTACAGGTGAAAAGTTGCCATTGTGCATCACTTTGCTTGAGCTCTTCCCAGCTCCCTCCCTCCCTTCCTTAAAAGTACCCCGGTGCAGACATTTGAATTACCGAAGACACACCGGGGTAAGAGAAGGAGAAGCTAAAATGAATCCTGTTTCATTCTTCCGGAAGCTTAAAAGAGAGATCCTGGCTTAAGACAACGAAAGACGCACTGGCATGTCGTCAACACACCCGATACACAGCTTCTATTTCAACAGGGGTTAACAAGCCTTGACTCTCCCTTCCAGGCGGCTGGGGTTGCTAGACACATTTGCGCCTTACAGCCAGGAAGGACACAGGAAATGCCAATCCGAACTACAGTTTCACCCACAACTTCTGTCCTTCTGACCTGCCTATGTAAGCAGTCCTAGGCTACCAGGGGAAAAGAATATTTGTAGCTCAGGGTTCGGACTGTGGGGGTCCCTTGGTTGCTCCCTGAGCTCGGCGGTTTCCTTGCAGAGACGTTTCATGACCCAGCTAGGTAACATCATCAGCGCTACAAGGGAGTGGGGTTTTGCACTGATGATGTATCTAGTTTGGTCATGAAACGTCTGCGAGAAAACCACCAAGCTCAGAGAGCACCAAGGACCTCACAGTCCCCCTAGATCAAGGATGGCGAAACTTTTCGGCACCGAGTGCCCAAACTGGATCGGTTCCGTAAGAACAACAGAAACCCAAAGACCAGCTGGCCGGTGCGCTCATTCCTGTTTTTGGGACTATTTTCAGGCCGATTTTCTCGCCTGAAAAACAGCCCGGCTATTTTCCGAAGCTCTGGCGCCTGCCAAGACCAGCTGGCCGGTGCGCAAAAACAGCCCCCAAAACTGCCTCAAAAGTTTGAAAAACAGCCCGAAAAATGGCCTGTTTTTTGGGCTGTTTTCCAGCGTCCACAAAGACCAGCTGGCCGGAAACCAGAAGAGCAGCTGGCAAAGGCACACATACCAACAGAGGGCCCTGCGTGCCACTTCTGGCACACATGCCCTTGGTTCGCCATCACGGCCCTAGATTATTCAACACCTACCTACATTCTCCCCTTTTCCTCCTACAGCACCAATGCAGGTAAACGCACCTTGGGCCAACGTGGTAGGGGAAAGGAGTAGACAACCCCCCCACTAATCCACTTCTGGCTGCTTGAGGGGCCAGTCCTGGGACATCCTGTCCCTTGATCACAAGGACAGCCTTCTGCAGTCTTCCCGGCTAAACCAGATAAGGAGCAGGTTGGCCTCAGGCTGGGGAAGGAGATCACACCTCTTGCCTCCCTCAAGACTGCCATCTACAGAGTTTCCAGGGAGGCCAATCATTCCTCTAACACGGTGGTCTCCCACCTCGCCAGCTTTGCGGACTGGCAGGAGAGGGTTCTAGAGAGTAGCAGCCACGCGCAAGTGCAACTCCATGTGTGCCAGTGCCTGCCGCTTGTGCAGCCCATCCCGAACAGGCCACGACCCAGTACCAGGCCAAGGCCTGGGAGGGGCGAGCGTTGGGGAGCCCTGCTCTAACACACGGGTGCTTTCTCCCAGGTTCATAGGAACAAGATTAACACTATAGACTTGAACATGTTCGTCTGAACTTGGTTAGAACACAAGGGAAAACTTGACCCACAATGCCTGGAGGAAGGAACCAGCTGATGGCACCAAAAGAAGCTTGCCACGCCAGATCCAATGCCTCGCTTGTTCTGCTCTGCCCCTAAGATGTCAGGCAAGCCGACCCATTTGAATGATTTCTTACTGTTTCCTCAAAGCAAACTCTAGCATTGATTCTTGGCCGAACAAAAACATGGTTCAAGTCATCAAGATTTAATACTTTATACATATACATATACATATATATATATATGTACGTATATATGTATGTTGTTAGCTTCAGCAGATATTAACCCCCGTTATTTCTTCTTTATATAAGGATACAAAAATCTATAAAAAGATCAAAACGATAGCAAAAAACCCCAAGATTATAATTAAAAAAGCACAGATTGTATAAAATAAATCTTAATTACTGTACCCCAATGGAGACCTTTATTATTATTTTTCTTAAGACATTGTTAAAGAAAGCACTTAATTTCTCCAATAGACATTTCCATAGATGGTTGCGAATTTGTTGCGTCGCACGAGGGAATTACACACTCTCTGAAGTGGACACAATAGCTATTATCTACAAGAAGGGCAAGGAATCCAGGCTGGGGAAATTGATTCTTTATACAAATAAATACAAGACCACCCAAATTGCATAGCGTGCGCGCTTAACTGTCTCAAATAGCAATTTCAAAGTTGTTTTTTTTTCACAGTTGAAAAGAACCGAGAGGGCATGTGAAATATCTAACCTTGAGGGTGTCCAACCTTGGCAACTTTTGAAGACTTGTGGACTTCAATTCCCAGAATTCTGGGAATTGAAGTCCACAAGTCTTCAAAAGTTGCCAAGGTTGGATAGCCAATGACACAGATTCCATCAAACACTCTTGCTAGATTTTCTCTGCTAATCCCTCAGCTAAGAGAGGTCTGCTTAAGCAACAGCACACAACATACGCAAGAGGATTGTAGCCAGCCACAAGAGACGGAAACGCCAAACCCCGAAATGTGAGCATCTTGTACTGCTCCGAATCCCATTTTCACGGGACGGGACGGGGGGGGGGGGGGGGGGTGTTGCCTCCAAAGGAAGGACTACCTTTTCCGTGGTTCAGAGAAGGAAAAAGGTCTACCTGTCCCACTGGAGGACTCCAGAGCTATCTTTTCCAAGGCTCGGCTATTTCCAGGTACATATGGACTCCTACCCCCAGAATTCCTCTCAAAGGTCATCATGCTGGCTGTGAAATTCTGGGAGTTGAAGTTCACACACCTAGAAATGAGAGCTAAGGTTGGGGAAGGCTGTCCTAGAGCCAATAGGGCTGGTTTTTCCAAATGACAAAAGAGGAGAAAGCCAGCGAGCCTCTTTCCTGGGCCTGCCAAGACCCTCACCCAGGCAATGGCGGTCTTCATGTGACTGAAGGACCACAAGCCGGAGTTTCCCCTCCCCTCCTCTCCCCTTTCAGACTCTCCCCTAATTGGGCTATCATTCATTCGTCTGCAAAAGGAAACAAGGCCGTGATTAGTTAAGTTGGCAAGACGCCATGCACTAAATCCGAAGCAGGCGCCTGTGGTAGAACAACAGTGGAAGACCCCCTGATTGAGTTCACACCCAGATCCTCATCCAGAAATGTCTCACTGTTCACGTGACATTGCTTGATGCTGGGGCGCATGGGAAAGGGACTCCTTTTGGAGTAGCCCATGCAAAAGTTAGGAGATTGCTGGTCCACAGAAATTAAATCTCTTTTTTCTAGAACAGGAGTCCCCAAATTTGGTCACTTTAAAGACTTGTGGACTTCAATTCCCAGGATCCCCCAGCTGGCATGTTTTTAAGATGGGGGGGTGGGGGGTTTCCTCCTCCAGACTTGGCCACTTTTAAGGCTTGCGAACTTCAACTCCCAAAATTCCTCAGCCATTCCTGCATGCCATGGAGACTCACTTCAAGTCCCAGAATTCACCAGTGAGTCATGATGACTGGGAATTCTGGGAGGTGAAGTCCCCAAGTCTTAAAGGTGGCCAGGTCTGGAGGATCCTTGTTCTAGAACCTAAAGGGGTTCTAGAATGGATTCCAGAGCTACCTGAAGGAGAATCACTGTTCCTTTTTGGTGGGCCTTTCGTTTCTAGGATTGTGTCTTTAATTTTGATCCAAGCCAAGGTAGACTGCTCTACACTCAACAGAGGTGAAGCCATGCTCAACAATCCCATGTCCCCTCAACAAGGCCCCTAACTTCTGGAACAGCTTGGATCCAAGGTGTGAAAGTACAGTTGGGGAGAATAATCCACGGAGGAGGTTCTGGCTAGATGCAAATAAAAATATAGCTATGGCTCAGATCCTATGGCTCAAGGAGAGAAGCACAACAAAACATCACAAAAAACCCCTCTAAGTAGCCACAGTTGAAGACTGACCAGGTGTAACAAGCGGGAGGAGGGGGGGGGGGGGGAGAAACCAAGCAAAAGGATGCCCACCCTGTCCCAACAATTCACACTCACCCACACTCTACACTAGAGTAAAGCTTGTGGACCAAAATTCACCTTTTCACCAGCTGTGGCCATGGAAATGCTTTCTTTAAGGCAGGAAGTATTTAAGTTAAGGTAAAGTTACCTTTATTTAATTCTTTGTTACCTGTGACGGTAATAGTCATTTTGAGAACAGGTTTTCTTTTCTTTTCTTTCAATAACACTCGCAGAAACATAAATTAGCAAATCTTCTGAACATTTCCTAAAATTAAATTGCAAAAAAAGTTCTCTGGAAGACATTCGTCAAAGGCCATCGTAAATACTTGTGTGTGTTTCTTTATCCTTTTCCTTTGATCCCCCGCAATACAATCAACAGATGGCTTGCTCCAGCAGAGAAGCTGATACGGTCGTCCGTCACCGATGAGCCATGGAACACAATTACGGGGTAAAACCATCTCTTCGGAGCCTGACCAATCGGCTGCAACAGCAATAGACATGTGCAGGTTTTTATTTTCATTTTTATTTTTTTAAAAAAGATAAAGCCGTCGGCTAACGCTTGTGCCCCTTTTGCAATAGGTTTAAGCCCTCCTTGGCATGTGCCGGCGTCTTGAGCAAACTGTTATCACCAGCATAAAAGAGAGATGAAGTTCCCGATAGCCAGACGTTTGTTCAGAATGATGAGACTATGGGACAAGACACCCTGCAATTCAACACAGCCACAGAACTCCAGACCAGCAGGGCAAAACGTGAGCGTGGGTGGGGCGGGGAAAATGTCACAAAGACCTCAGATGAAAATGCGGGACGTCCGCACACTTAGCCAAGCTTTTAGCACAGCCAACGGCCCGATGGGGATCCTTTTAAAAACGAAACGAGACAAAATAAAAAATAAAAAAATAAAAATCAACAAAAAAGCATTTAAAGGATGAAGAGGGTCAAAACTCTTACCCTACCAATCTTGGCAACATAATTAACAGTGATTTATTATTATTATTATTCTTTTTACAAAACCATTATTTCAAATAGAATAAGAAATGTTAAGTCTTGCTAGCTTGCTCTCTCTCTCTCTCTCTCTCTTTCTTGCGGGAAATCAATAATTCCGTAATGTTCCAACTGTGGGAGACTTTTTCATAACGTGCCCCTTCTAAAAGGGGAGGGAAAGAAAACTAGTTGAAAAATATAGATTTATATATATATGTATGTATGTATATATATATATATAATTTTCTTTTTTAAAAAAAAAAAAAAAGATTCGTTTAGATTTTTTTTTGCACGGGGAATCCTAAGGGTTGGAGTTAAGCATCGGACCTCCGATAATTTCTTAAAATTGCAGGAAGCCACCTGAAGGAACTTGGTGGGGGTTAAATCCTCAGGTAGAAAAGGGCCAGGCTGGCAGTCTGCACATTTGCCCGGGCGGGGGGGAGGGGGGGGGCATGGACTTCTCTGGGGGCACAACCATGCAAGAGAGCCAGAGTCTGCTCTCCATCCCGTTAGCTTCAAGCGACAGACTTGAAAACAAAACAAACAAAAAAATCTTTGATAGAGCGGAAAAGATACCACGCTGCGTATCCATTAGATGCTGTGCCTAAGTTGTGTGTAATACCATATTTTTTTTGGCTCACGTCCTGTCTTTATGCACCATTGATTCAAAAGGAGGGAAATGAGGAGGTGGGGAGAAAGAGAAAGGAGGAAGGAGGGAAGGAAGGAGAATCCATTTTTTTTTCATTCTTCTTTTCCGTCATTCTGTGCAATGACTAACTTGATACCATCACTGAGAGGGGGAAGAGGGGAAAAAAAAAAGCCACGAGAGGTCTCGTCTTTTGGCAGGAGGGTGGCGGCGAGGCACGGCGGCCCTGGCAGAGAGCTGTCCTTCTCTTCTGCTGTCGCTCAAGGCGGGTTTCGGGGGGGAAAGGGCTGCGGCCGATGATGTCATAGGTTCATGCGCAAGTGCTCTGGTCGTTTGGAAATGATGGGGAAGGCCTGTTTTTTGTACGGGCCGGTGTTGGGCTGCCGGATCGGAAGCGGAGCCGAGGCTTCTCCGCAGACGGTTACATCCATCTGTTCGATCCCACCCATCTCCATCGGGTAGTCCACGGGCGTCTGAGGATTGGCCACGCCGGAGGAACCGCCTTGTCCCCAGAAGTCGCCCGGAGAGAACTTGACGGGGCTTTGGAAGAGAAGAAGCAGCAGCCATTAAAACGTTTTCATCAAAACATATACTTTTTAAAATTTCTATAGTAAAGGTAGAGGTTCCCCCCGCATGTATGTGCTAGTCGTTCCTGACTCTAGGGGGCAATGCTCATCTCTGCTTCAAAGCTGAAGAAGCCAGCACTGTCCAAAGACGTCTCCCTGGTCAGGTGGCCGGCATGACTAAACGCCAAAGGCCACAGAACACTGTGACCTTCCCACCAAAGTGGTTCCTATTTTTCTACTTGCATTTTTTACATACTTTCAAACTGCTAGGTTGACAGAAGCTGGGACAAGTCACGGGAGCTCACTCCATTACGTGACGCTAGGGATTCAAACTGCTGAACTGCCAACCTTTCTGATCAACAACTCAGCATCTTAGCCACTGAGTCACCATGTCCTCTCTCTCTCTCTATAGATATTATATCTATATCCATCCATCCATCCATCCATCCATCCATCTATCATCTATCTATCATCTATCTAGAGATAGATATATCTATATCCATTCATCTATCCATCATTTCTCTCTCTCTAGTATCTATCTAGATAGATATTATAGCTATATCCATCCATCCATCTATCCATCATTCTCTCTCTCTGTGTAGTATCTATCTATCATCTATCTATCTATCTATATTATATCTATATCCATTCATCTATCTATCCATCATTTCTCTCTATCTAGCTATAATATCTATCTATCTAGAGATAGATATTATATCTATATCCATTCATCTATCTATCCATCATTTCTCTCTCTCTCTCTCTCTCTCTCTCTCTCTCTCATCTCTATCTATCTATCATCTACCTCTACCTCTCTCCCTCCTTCTCATCATCTTGTGCAGCTCCCAGAATTCCTCAGCCAGCCATGTTGGATGGGAAATTCTGGGAGTTGAGGTCCATAAGTCTTCAAGTTGCCAAGGTCGGAGACTCCTGTGCTAAGCCAAGTATTTTAGAGGCAAAAGGTCAAACCATTTTGTACCTATGCCCAATAGGTCTGTCTACAGTGCAACGTAAGCCAAAATGGGCCTACTCTGTGTAACTTAGTGGTGAGGGTAACGATTCAGACGTTCTGCATTTACAGGAACCCGTTTTCCAACCTGAAGGTCAAGGCTGGGCCATCAAACTACAAAGAAGGCCTTTCTATCTACTGACTTATTGACATTTTATGGCACCGACAGGATCGTATGGAATCCTTGTTTGCAAATCATTGGATGAAAAACCGACATTCTCAAGCTTTCATGAAGAGCAGGCGCATGCTACCGCTCGCAAACCACCCAGCAAAGGGAAGAGACAAATACCTGATGGGGGTCCGAGGGCTGCCAATGAATCTGCGCGGTGACCGGATTTTTGGTTCAAAGGAAAACTTCTCTTTTACGCTTTCAAGTACGGAGGGAGCCACATATGTGAAACCCTGCAAGGGGGGAGGGAAACAAAGGTGGCCATCCCCACCAAGAAAGAACTCGAGTGAGGGTACAGCATTGTGACGAAACCAAAACAGGCCATGAAGAACCAACCCCCATCAACATTGCAAGGAGAACCAACATACAGGTAGGAGCAGCCAAGATTGCCAAACTCAGGCTGATCTGTTGGGCAAGTTCTTCCATGGCAAGTTGCCTTTCGGACTCTCCTTATACCCAAGCAACATTACAGAAAAATATACCCCATTTTTCGGAGTATAAGACACACCTTAGTTTTGGGGGAGGAAAATAAGAAGAAAAAAATCTGCCTCTGCCTACCAGCATCCATGGTATTCAGCTGACACATGGTAACAAGGTCAGCCAATGAATAGGCAGAACTAAGTCAGCCAATGAGGGCTAGCTGGACTCTGAAATTTGCTGGGTGAGCAAAAAGGAGACAGGAAGGAGCCTGGCTTAGCCGAGAACTGAAAGTGAAACTTGTGTTTTGCTTTTATTTACGGCTACCTTGGAAAACCTGCTTTTGGTAATGTATTGTATATTATGATTATTTTGAACCCTGCTTAATCAGTTACTGTGCTTTCTCAATGTGATGGCTACTGCAAACTCTGACCAGCCAGGTCAGCTTCAGCACTTATTGCAGCCTGATTCAGCCTGAGCAGCTGATTGGCAGGTGGCTCGACTGCCGGAATAGCCCCAATCAGCTGTTCCAGGCTGCAGGGATTGCCACAGACCATTGCCGCCTCCATGCCTCGCGGCTTTGGCCTCTGGTGGGGGTGGGTTGGGATACATTCGGTGTATAGGACGTACCCAAATTTTCACCCTCGGGGGGGTGCGTCTTATACTCCAAAAAATATGGTATTTAAAAGATATACCATATTTTTGGAGTATAAGACACACTTTAACCCCCCCTAGAAGGGCGAAAAATTGGGTGCGTTTTATACACCCAATGTAGCCCCACCCACCTGCTGGCCCCCATGAGGTGCATGTGAGTGAGCGCTCACAACCAGCAAACCTGTTGCTAAAGTTCACCTCTGGGAACAGCTGATTGTGGGTATTCCAGTAGGCCAATCCACCCGCCAATCAGCTGCTTGTGCTGAATCAGGCTAATGAGTTGAAGTTGACCAGGCTGTTTGCTCAGGACGCTAGCCAGATGAATACTGATGGATGCTGATAGTTTTTTCCCCCCTTATTTTCCTCCCCAAAAACTAATGTGTGTCTTATACTCTGAAAAATACGGTATATAGTGTCTACCACTTATTAATCTGTAAACTAGAACCCGGGTCACTGTCCCTTTTCCAATACTTGCCATGTTAGTCTCTCCAGCTGCAAAAAGTGTGCCTTCCCACTGAACCCATCTTCTGTGAAATGAGACCTTGGACCCTTACTGGTCCTACAGATAGTCCTCAACTTATGACAATTTGTTCAGCAACCACTTGAAATTACAATGGTGCTGGGGGGGGTGGGGGGGGAGAGGACTTGCTATGCCTGAAGTTACACCCGTTGCAGGGCCTTGTGGTCAGGCAATTAAAATTCAGGTGATTGATAGCTGTGCTGCAACTCTCCCGCTCATCCATCCCTTTCCTGATTTATGTCGACCAGTGCCACTGTGCAGGGCATCTAAAAGGGCACGGATTGGAGGAGGGGGAGATAAGACAGGTGAGGAGAGTTGCAGCACCCCCAGGGTCATAAGCCCTGCTGGGCCAGGTGGTGGCTTTGCACGGCACTGCAGCGTCCTTCCAACTCACTTGCAGCCTGTACCATTCCAGAGCCTCCCCTGGGTGCTTTTTTTTCAAGGGGCAACTGGACTTTATTTGTTTTTGAGGGGTCCTTGGTGCTCTCTGAGCTTGTTTTCTTGCAGATGTTTCATTACCCTAACTACGTAACATCCTCAGTGCTGATAAAGAGTGCAGTTTAGAAACTAACAGCAACCGGTACTTCTTACAAGCACTTGAGGATGTTGCCTAGTTTGGGTAATGAAACATCTGCAAGAAAACAAGCAAGCTCAGAGAGCTCATGTCAACCCTGTGCTGCAAATATTCCCCTTTATTGGTTTCTTATTTTCCTTTGAAGCGTCTTCAGCTCTGATTGGATGGTGAGGAACGGAAGGATTTATATTCCTTGCAGACAGCTGGTCATTTGCATCCTTTTTAGAGAGTCATTGAGGCCACTTGAAGCTTCTTCAGCTCTGACTGGATGGTGAGGAATGGAAGGATTTATACTCCTTGCAGACAGCTGGTCATTTGCATCCTTTTTAGAGAGTCATTGAGGCCACTTGAAGCTTCTTCAGCTCTGACTGGATGGTGAGGAATGGAAGGATTTATACTCCTTGCAGACAAAGCTGGTCATTTGCATCCTTTTAGAGGGTTGTTGAAACACTTGGAAGTTTGTCTGTGTCCTCAGGGTCACCTGAGTGGTGCAAATGGATGTGAGCTTTCTTGGAACTGCTGAAAGGACTGTGTTGTAGACAGGAAATAGATGATGTGGTATTCCACCCCCACCCCCCCTCTGTTGAGAGAGGGCTGTTCAATTTGGACATAGATGGCTCCTCTTTGACTCCTCTTTCAAACCAGCAGTCTTCTCTATCCAAAATGTGGACTTTGCTGTCCTCAAAAGAGTGGCCTTTGTCTTTTAAATGCAGATGGAGTGCTGAATCTTGTCCTGATGTGTCTTGTTCTCCTATATCACAGGCAAACATCCAAGCGGCCTCAACTAAATTCTAAAAGGATGCAAATGACCAGCTGTCTGCAAGGAGTATAAATCCTTCCATTCCCCACCATCCAATCAGAGCTGAAGAAGCTTCAAGTGGCCTCAATGACTCTCTTAAAGGATGCAAATGACCAGCTGTCTGCAAGGAGTATAAATCCTTCCATTCCCCACCATCCAATCAGAGCTGAAGAAGCTTCAAGTGGCCTCAATGACTCTCTTAAAGGATGCAAATGACCAGCTGTCTGCAAGGAGTATAAATCCTTCCATTCCCCACCATCCAATCAGAGCTGAAGAAGCTTCAAGTGGCCTCAATGACTCTCTTAAAGGATGCAAATGACCAGCTGTCTGCAAGGAGTATAAATCCTTCCGTTCCTCACCATCCAATCAGAGCTGAAGAAGCTTCAAGTGGCCTCAATGACTCTCTAAAAAGGATGCAAATGACCGGCTGTCTGCAAGGAGTATAAATCCTTCCATTCCCCACCATCCAGTCAGAACTGAAGAAGCCTCTTGGATGAGAAGCGAAACTTCTTCAAGGAAAAACAGAGAAAGTCCAGTTGCCTTTTGAAAAAAGCACCTTTGGGGACAACCATGACCTGGATGAAGGAGAAGCTCCATAGACTCCTGACAAGATCAGGGGGGGGAAATTAAAAAACAGAGGAAGTTTGTTATTTATATACACTGCCAGCAGCAAGGAGGAAGGAAATAAAGAGGAACTCAAGCAAAGGGGCATTCAGCCGGTTCGGACCGGTTCAACCTGAACTGGTAGCGGAAACCGCAGGTTGGCCCGCCACCTGCCCCAGGTCTTCACCGTACTATTAGGCACGTTTTTGAGGCCGGGCGCACATGCAGAAGGCACACAAGCAAAGTCCATGCGCGGAAGGCTGGGCGCACGCAGGGTGAACTGGTGGTAGCAAAATGTGATAGCCACCTCTGGACTCGAGGTAGGTGAATAATCTCGCTTTCAAGATTCATTTATCTACCTTTTGAGAATTTGAGCCCGAGATCAAACGGACCTGATTGCTTTGGGCGGGTCAGGATTCATCCTCAAATGTTCCAAAGATGCTTTTTCCAAAGGCCGTTGGGCTTTCCTGGGTTCCCCCCCCCCTCTTGAAAACGTTTTGCTTCTCATCCAGTTTGAAGAAGCAGCTTCTTGGATGATGAAAAGCGAAACATTTTCAAGGGGTAAAAAAAACCCCCAAGGAAGTCTAGTTGCCTTGTAGGAAAAGCACCTTCGACCTGGATGATTGAGAATCTCCACGGATCTTCATCCTCAAACTTAACTTACCAAGAAAACTTGGTTGGCACTTTCGCTGAGGGTCGAGTCGTCCGGACTATCGACAGGAGTCTGACGTGTAAATTTTGCATCAAATTGGCTCACGTCTTCTTCGGATTGCTTTGCAAAAAACAAAAGTTGAGGAAGGGTTGTTTGGTTTTTTTTTAAAAATAGTTTAACAGACAAGCACAACAGCCTTAGCGGAAAACAAAAAGCCTCTGGACGGAGGAAGCGTTCTGTAGATGTACCACCTTGGAGGTCCTGCTGGAGTCCTGCCGCCGCCACTGGAGGGTCTCTTTTTTGGACAACTGGGCTGAGAAACGAAGGCAAGGGGAAGGGGGAAGGGAGTCACGGATCAAAGAAAAGGAGGATTGAGATGCCTTCAAGGCCAAGGTATCAAGGAGACCTCCCCTCCCAAGCACCACCATTAGCTGGACACCAGAGCTCTATGAAATCTGAGTTACTGGCTTAAAGTAGGTACAGGTAATCCTCGACTTGTGACTTGAAATTAGTGACTCGACAGTTCAGTTCATGCCAAGCAAGGCAGTTGTTAAGTGAGCCATGCCTAATTTATGACCTTTCTGGCCATGGCGGTTAAACAAATGACTGCGGCTACTGAAAAATCATGTGCTCATTAAGGGAATCTTCTCCCATTGACTCTGCTTATTGAAAGCTGGCCGGGAAGTTGTGAATGACGATCACCTGACCCAGGGATGCTGCAAGTATTGTAAATACTTGCAGGTTGCCTAGCACCCAAATTTTGAACATGGGATCATGGCAGTGGTGGGTTTCAAATTTTTTTAGAACCTCTTCTGTAGGTGTGGCCTGCTTTGTGGGAGTGGCTTGCCAGACATGTGACTGGGTGGGCGTGGCCAACTTGAAAAATGTGGTGAAACTCACTTAACAACGCTCTTGCTTGGCAACCAAAATGTTGGCTCAGAAACTCTGGCATTTGAAGCACGCAAGTCTTAAAGCTGTCAAGTTACAAGACACTTGCACCCCTAACCCTTTAGAAAAAAAAACCCAGGGGTGTTCAAACTTGACAGCTTTAAGACTTGTGGACTTCAACTCCCAGAATTCCTCCTCCAGTCATGTTGGCTCAGGAACTCTGGCATTGAAGCACACAAGTCTTAAAGCTGTCAAGTTACAAGACACTTGCACCCCTAACTCTTTATTAAAAAAAAACCTCAGGGGTGTTCAAACTTGACAGCTTTAAGACTTGTGGACTTCAATTCCCAGAATTCCTCCTCCAGTCATGTTGGCTCAGGAACTCTGGCATTGAAGTGTGCAAGTCTTAAAGCTGTCAAGTTACAAGACCCTTGCACCCCAAGCCTTTAGAAAAAAACCCCAGGAGTGTTCAAAGTTGACAGCTTTAAGACTTGTGGACTTCAACTCCCAGAATTCCTCCTCTCACTCTTCATCTTGATGATGTGCGGACGGGCGGGGGGAGGGAGCTGGAACAGATTCTAAACGGCACTGTACATTTGTGGAACCTCTTCTATAGAAGAGGTTAGAACTGGCAGGAACCCACCCCTGGATCATGGGGATGCTATGACTGTCCTAAGTGAATGGTTGCTAAGTCGAAGACTACCTGAGCAGTTCTGTTTTTGATACCATTCACCAGCCTCCCCAATTTTGAATGCTTTGAGCTGAATGTGCCAGAATTCCTAGCCAATAGGACTGAAGAATTCGTTGCAATCCCAATGCTTCTGGAAGATACCAAGATGAAGAAGGCTGCACAGGTAATCCTTGACTTATGACCACAATTGAGCCCAAAATTTCTGTTGCTAAGCAAGACAGTTAAGTGAGTTTATCCCCATTTTATGTTTCTTGCCCCAGTTGTTAAGGGAATCTGGCTTCCCCATGGACTTTGCTTGTCAGGAGGTCGCAAAAGGGGTTGACATGACATCAGGACACCGCAAGTGTCATAAATATGAACCAGCTGCCAAGCGTCCAAATTTTGATCACATGACCATGGGGATGCTGCAACGATCGTAAGTGTGAAAAAACGCCCTAAGTAATTTTTTTCAGGGCCATTTAACTTCAAAGAGTCACTAAACGAATGGTTCTAAGGCAAGGACTACCTATCACAACCAGATGTATCTCTGAGCTCCAATTTATGGAAATGGATCAACAAATTATCCATTTTGCAACGCAACGGTTTATGGGAAGCCCAGATTTTGCTAACAGCGCCAATCTTCTGCCTTCCTCTGAAATGCAAGAACCACGTTAAAATTGGGAGGTGCATTTCAGCCCAAAATTTAAAACTCAGGAACAATCAGAGGTCAACTCCCTTGTGGGGGAAGTGAGATGCAGCTCTCAGTACCATGTTCCCCTGAAAATAAGAGAGGGTCTTATTTTCTTTTGACCCCCAAAATAACCGCTTGGCCTTATTTTCGGGGAGGTCTGATTATTTTAGTGGTGGAGGAGGCGGTGAGCGTCGTCACCTCATGGCTGCTGCTGTGTTGTAATATTTTCAGGGAGGGCTTATTTCAGTGCATGTGCCCAAAAGCCCGAGTGGGCAGATTATCTGGGGAGGTCTTATTTTAAGGGAAACAGGGTATTGATTCAGACAACTTCTGAAAAATAGGCCAAAACCCCACCTGACTTGGGAATTGCGTGCCCTAATTCCAAAATTTGGCTTATCTGGCTGGGTTGTGCCTGAAGATCACAAGCATGTATCCAAATTACATACCAATAAGGGTTTAAAAGGTGGCTCCACCTTCCGAGCTAACAGCTCTTCCCAACTGATGTGTCTGAAGAAGGGATGACCCTAAAAGAAAAAAAAAAAACCAGGGATTATCAGTCAGTGTCCAATCAAAGACAGCAGAACAAGCCAAATGAGAGGCCCTTGGTTTTGACCAGAATGCAAACTGAAGCACACAGGTAGGTTTACCAGTGCTCATTCAGAATAGGAACTGGAAGAGAGAGCGCATCAAATAAAAACTGGGCAAAGCGATAGATGTTCCATAAAACGAACTAAGGCTGTGTTTCAAACTCAGCCAGTGTGGACTTCAATTCACAGAATTCCCCCAGCCAGCCATACTTAAATCTGTTCTGACCGAGGCTTCCCGAGAGCCTGAAGCAAACTCCTTGTCCTGACAAAAAACCCTTTTATTAATTTATTGTGAATTCTGCTCATTCACATCCAGCCAAGTCTTTCAAGGGAGGATTTACAGTCACAGACCTTATCTGGCTTGGAGAGCTGCCAGGCCGATATCTGCAAAACTTAGCAAGGCGTCTCAGAGAGTCCTGAACCAATTAAGCAAACTAATTGTCTCCTGCAAACTCCACTCCCCTTTTGCTCTTTTATTTCCTCTGGGAGGGGCCATTCATCGTCCACCTGTGGCCTTACTCCCAAGCTGACACCTGTTCTTTAGCTGTTCCCTTCATCTGGCAACTCTGCGCAAGCCCACACTGGGAACAGGCTCCAGTTGTTCGTCTTATATCAGCTTGAGTTTACGGCTTGACACATCTCCGAAAGTATACCCAAATCCTTGCTTACGACCAAGACATTCTAGCTCACGAAGCAATCCCTTTGGAAAATTATTTTACTGGCCGGAAGAGAAGGGAGGGCATTTTCCAGCAAAATCACAAAATTGTGTACCTGAACTTCTCCAGCGTCTCCAGGACCAGCTCCTAGGCGAGAGGCAGCATTTCTCTTTAGCAGCTGAAGAGAGGAAATAGATAGTTTAAAACCAAATGGACTTTCTTTTAGAAAAAGTTATTTTATAGCTGTCAGACCAGCCCCAGCTTGGTCCTTTAAGCCAGGAAGGTCCTCAGTTCCATCTGTTGTGAAAGGTATATTTTACTGACGGCCAGTCGATTACAATGTAGCAAAGCCAGAACTGAGGTTCGCGTGCCAAAATTTCCCGGTTAACTTTTCCCCCTTAGTCCCAATGAAAGGCTCAATGAAAATTTTAGTCGCTAATAATTGGGAAAACACAAGCCTGCAATTCAGTTCAAAGAACAATTCAGACGAAATAACTTTTGGTTCACTCTAAACCCATTTAGTGACCGTTCAAAGTTACAACGGTACTTGTGACTTTTGCAGAATATCTATAGTCATGTGGTCCTCATTTGTAACCTTCCCAGGCAGCTTCCGACAAGCAAAGTCAATGGGGGAAGCCAGATTCGCTTTAACGACTGCATGATTCACTTAATCATGGCAAAAGAGGCCGTAAAATCGGGCGATACTCATTTGACAGCTTAACTTCAGAAAATATGGGCTCAGTTGTGGTCGTAAGTCGAGGACTACCTGTAACTGAGCACAGAAGCTGCAGGAGAGTAGGACATTCGAAAAATCGCTAGGAATTTATACTTGAGCCAACCTCTGGGATCTCCCCGTAAGAGTCTCACCTTTTTAAGCAGGTCTCTGGCTTCCTGTGTGAGGTAGGGAGGCAAATTGAGTTTACACTTGAGAATCTTGTCGATCGTTTTCTTTCGGTTCTCCCCAGTAAAAGGGGGCTGAAAAAGAGAGGAGGAAAGAGAAGCTGTGAGTAAAATGCACTGCATCGCATAATGTCCACTATCAAAATAAAATTCTGCTTGTGCTTCCTGACTTTTAAGCAGGCCTGTAAAAACTGATTCCCAAGCCTGCTATTATAAAGTGGGTTTGATCTACAACCAGGGCTGTCTAAGAAATCAGAATAGCACGGGCGAGTGTCTCAAAGGTGCTTTTTCAAAAGGCAACTGGACTTTATTTTTCCTTGAAGAGGTTTCACTTCTCATCCAAGAAGCTTTATCAATTCTGGCAGAATGGGGCGTGGAGGGGGATGGAAGGCTTAGTTCTGCCCACACTTCCATCCCTCCCACCGTCCTTCTAAGAACCGATGAAGCTTCTTGCATGAGAAGCAAAATGTCTCCAAGGAAAAAAAAAGAGAAGAAAGTCCGGTTGCCTTTGGGACAACCATGACTTTGACGGCTGAGAATCTCCGGAGACATGGATGCGCGCGATCACATGAGAAATGGCAGAGATTTGATCACCCGGTCACAACCATTATCTTGACTTTTTGATACGCTCACACTGGACTGGATGCCCTGACTACAACATCAACAGCAAGCGCATAAGGAATCGGTACCATTCCCGGACTGCAAACCCAACAGGAAAAGCACCGAATTCAGGGGTTCGGTTTTCAAGCTTGCTGCAACCTCAAAGTTCACGATTCGGGTTTAGAAATTCAGCCCAGCCAATGGGAGGAAATTTCCCTCCCAACAAACATGCTGTGGGCATCGGTAAGTATTGCGAATTAACATAAACGGAACGACATAGCACAGCGATGGCCAACCTTTTTCGGCACAGAGTGCCAGAAATGTTGCACAGAAACATCACAAGTGGGTGTGGGTGTGCTCCCACTGGGGCTGTGCCCCGGAAAAGCTGACGTTCTGGGTTCTAGCGCGTATGCGCATCCAACGACCAGCTAGCTGGCGCCCATGCGCAGACCGGTTTTCAGCACTGCTGCAAGCGCAAAGGGATCGTGCTCCAGAAAAACCAAACCTCCGGGTTCTGGCATACATGCGCACCCAACGATCAGCTGGCCTGTGCGCATGTGCACACCAGTTTTCGGCACTGCCACATGCACGAAGGACAGCTGATCATCGTGCACGCCATGCATGCTAGAAACCCGGGAGATGCATGCCGGGCGACATGGCTTCGCATGCCATAGGTTTGCCATGATGGACATAGCAGTTCCAAGAAGCAGAGTGAAATGCAGGTAGTCTTTGACTTAAGATTGGTTATTTAACAGCCATTCGAACTTAAGGGGCCCAACCCTCTGGAATGACCTCCCCCCCGATATCAGAACCACTACTGACCTCCGCTCCTTCCGTAAGAAACTCAAGACCCACCTGTTCCAATTAGCTGGCCTAGCCCATTTATAGTCCCATTCTTATCCTCCTGGCAGTTATCTTAATTCTGGGGTAGTTTTTTGGGGTAGATTTTAATGTTGCTCTAATTTTAATTATTATTGTACAGTTTGTATGTCGCCTCCTCTATCTATATGTATTTATATTGTGTTTTTATTATGACTGTACACCGCCCCGAGTCCCTTCGGGGAGAGGGTGCGGTTTATAAATTAAACAAAAGTAAAAGTAAAGTTAAGATGGACTTCAAAAACAGCTAACTCTGATCTGTCCTCAAAGTTACAACTCTCCCCCCCACCACCACCACCACACACACAGTGGCATGATTGCATTTTAGGGCTTGGGGAACCAAATCGCATTTATGACTGGTTTGAGCATCCCAGGGTCTGTGACCATGATGTGTTTTGCCAGTTTTTGGCAAAAACCAAACAAACCTGTGGCCATTTGGAGGAAAGGACCATGTGATTTGCTTACTGGTCGCAGTGACTTGCTTTACTATCGTAAAAATAGTCTTAAAATAGAACTTGATGACGTAGTGCATCGAGTTATGACACGACGACGTACAATCGACATTCTAGGCTCCATTGTGATTGTAAGTCACGGACTACCTGTACAGGCATTGTGTTTTTCTGAATAAACCAGACTATAAATGAGATTTCTTTCAAACCAGGAAATCTAACCGCGCGAGGCAGATAAAGGAAAACCACACGGCAGATTCTTTCAAGGCAGGGACCGTGCTCCAAAACAACAAACAAAACATGCAGGTTGTAAGTGTGCACCTACTGCTCCAGTCAGCATGTCATACATTAGTGCCCCCAAACTCCACCAGTCCACAGCACGGTTGTGCCCACTCCTCATCAGAATTTCCGGGGCCCTAAAAAGACATCAGAAGCAAACAGCAAGGATCAGCACAGCAGAGTCACAACTGGACAGCACCAACAGCACCGCTTGCGATAGTCATAAATCAGTCGAGTAGTTTTGGTTACAGCCGCTCACCTGTGGAGGATCACTGTTACTTCTAGGTGACTAGATTTGCCAACTTGCTATCCACAGACTCATGGGTAGCATCAGCTTCTTGTAAAATAAGGGTGGGGAAACATGGCCCCTTTATGACTTGTGGACTTCAACTCCCAGAATTCCTGAGCCAGCCACGGCCATTGTTCCAGCCATGGTTCCAACTCACCTCTGTTGTAAAGCGTCAGGCTGAGCTGGTGACAGTGTGAAAGGTAAGGTTAAAAACTGTCTTCCACTACTCAAGGGGCTGTCTGTCACAGAGAAGAGGGGATTGACTCATTGTCCAAAGCACCTGAGGCTAGGACAAGAAGCAATGGGTGGAAGTTTGCCAGAGGGAGATGCAATCTGGAACTAAGGAGGAATTTCCTGACAATTAATCAATGGAACGGAAGTTCCCTCCCAGAGCTGTGGCTGCTTCCATCACTGGTGGTTTTCAAGGGAAGATTCCATCTGTCCAGAATGGAATGAATAAGGTCTCTGCCTTAGACAGGGGATTGGACTAGAAGACCTCTGAGATCCCTTGCAGCCCTATGATTCGATGACCTTTATTCAACATGTTGTGCAGCAAAGGTCATCTCAGGGACATCAACAACTCCTCAGGAGGAGGGTTTTTCACATGGGTAGAGTCACCAGATAGGCGCATGTGCTCATAATGTGAGACGATGTATGTGTTTTCATAGGGAGGATCGGTTTCATGGCATTGCATAATCACCTACCAAATAAAACGGCATCTTGCTTCGCAGATACAGGAAGCCTTGACCTATGACCCCAAGTCCTGATGTTCATCCGAAATCAGGTCAATGAGATGAGCTGGCAATATTTTTTTATTTTTTAATGGCAATACGCAAGCACAGCGGTCATAAAACAAGCCCAGTTTTTAATACGGCAGAGTTTTGCTGAATGCCGGAAGCAATTTCTGGCTTTTGGCAAAATCATCATAAGGTGCGGTCACATGACTGCAGGAGGCTGCAAACCGCCATAAATGCAGCTGTGTTGCTGAGCATCCAAAGTGGTCATGTGACCGTGGCAGGGGGTGGGGGTGGGAAACGGGAGACGACCAATGGAATTTCTGATCTGGATTGTTACTCCCTTTCACCAGATAAACTGTAAGTGAATGCTCGCGAAGCTGCCAGTTATACGTTGAGGATCACCTGTAGTAAAATGTACTACAGGTAGTCCTCAACTTACAACAGTTCGTTTAATGACCACTCAAAGTTACAGCAGCACTGAAAAAAGTGACTTATCACCATTTTTCACACTTACGACCATTGCAGCTTGCCCATAGTCGTGGGATTTACCATTGAATGCTTGACGACTGACTCATATTTACAACGGTTGCAGTGTCCCAGAGTCATGTGATCTCCTTTTGCAACCTTCCGACATGCAAAGCCAATGGGGAAGCCAGACTGACTTAACAACCGCAGTGATTCACTTAACAATTGTGGCAAGAAAAGTCACACAATGGGGCAAGACTCCATTAACCAATTCCTCACTTAGCAACATACATTTTGGGCTCCGTTTTGGTCATAAATTAGGACTACCTGTATATGCCTTTCAATTGACAGTGCATGAAAAACATGATGCTTGCTGCGACGCTGATGAGATCGCAGTGGTAGACGCACAATGACACTCGTTCTCCAAAATTCAGGATGCCGATCAAGAGACAAGCTTCCAGATCTTAAAAGTCAGTCGTCTTATCAAAACCAGCATCATCTCAAAAGCATTAAGCAGTGTGGCACCAGTAATTAAGACTGCTAAATCCTATTTCAAGTCCACTCTTTGGCATGAAAAAGCATGAAAAAGTAACTCTAACCTCTATCTCATAGGGTCGCTCAGGAGAAAAAGTGAAGGAAGGAATGCATACCGTGTTTCTCCGAAAATAAGACCGTGTCTTATATTTTTTGCCACCCAAAAAAGGCACCAGGTCTTATTTGGGGGGGGGGGGTGATGGTGTAATGTTGTCTACTGATTTGCCTCACCTGTGCATGTCGCCCCTAATCTCCTTTTGGCTGTCAGAGGTCTTCAGGAAATTCTTCTGCAGCCGGCAAGGCTTTCCTGAAGGACCCTGCATCTGGTAACAGAGCTCCGGATCGATCCAGAGCTCTGTTTTCGGATGCAGAGGCCTTCAGGAAAGCCTTGCCGGCTGCGGAACAAATGGGCCGAGGTGTGCGAAGCCTGGCTGCAGCTGTCCAAAGGTAAGTAGTAGGAAAGCTCCACCCCCACCCCAGCTTAATTTTTATCCGTGCTCCCTGGAGTGGGCGGGTGTTAATTAGGGCTTATTGGGGGAGGGGGAGGGCTTATATTGGGCACATGTGTAAAAATCAAGCTAGGACTTACTTTCTGAGTAGGTCGTATTTTCAGGAAAACAAGGTAGATACCCCATCACCTACCTCCACCCATCTTGCCAGGATAGGAAGAAGAGTTACCTTGGGAGGCCCAGAGCAGGTAAGCCTGAGTCTGCGGTAGGCCTGCCTCTCCCAAGTCACCCAATACTCCACTTTAAAAAATCTGTGTATTTAATACAATAGCAGAGTTGGAAGGGACCTTGGAGGCCTTCTAGTCCAACCCCCTGCCTAGGCAGGAGACAAATGGCTATCCAACATCTTCTTAAAGACTTCCAGTGTTGGGGCATTCACAACTTCTGGAGGCAACTTCTGTTCCACTGATTAATTGTTCTCACTGTCAGGAAAGTTCTCCTCAGTTCTAAGTTGCTTCTCTCCTTGCTTAGTTTCCACCCATTGCTTCTTGTTCTACCCTCAGGTGCCTTGGAGAATAGTTTGACTCCCTCTTCTTTGTGGCAACCCCTGAGATATTGGAAGACTGCTATCATGTCTCCCCTAGTCCTTCTTTCTCTTAAGCTAAACATATCCAGTTCCTGCAACCGTTCTTCATATGTTTTAGTCTCCAGTCCCCTAATCCTCTTTGTTGCTCTTCTCTGCACTCTTTCTAGAGTCTCCACATCTTTTTAACATTGTGGTGACCAAAACTGAATGCAGTATTCATTCTGCAGGGGAGAGCAGGGGGGAGGGTCATTAGATTTTGACACCTCACTTAACAACTGGTGACCTGCAACCGAAATGGACAGGCTCTGTTACTGTCCTAAGTCGAGAACTACCTTTAAGCCATATGCTGTCTTGATCTCCTAAATATAAATCCAAATAGCTAAATAAAAAAAAATAAAGGATGCTGTAGGAACTTATAAAAAGGTAAAGTATTTTTTGAGAGAAAAAACAACTGTTACACCAAATTGACAAGAGTCCTGCTTGCTTAAAAGAAATCAGTTTCCTCAACCTGGTGGCTTGGTCATTTTGAGTGGAGATTACACTAATTTAGGTCCAATGCATGTGAAGGACGCTAAGTTGAGAGAGATATTTTTCTTCTTCTCATGAAATCCTGTGTGTGTGCGCGTTTTTTCTCTCCTAATTTAAACTGAAAACATTCGTGGTTTGCTCTGACCAGTAGACAGTTTTTTTCTGAAGGGGAAAAAAATCAATACAATACAATACAATAGTAGAATTGGAAGGGAGCTTGGAGGTCTTCTAGTCCAACCCCCTGCCTAGGCAGGAAACCCTATACCGTTTCAGACAAATGGCTATCCAACATCTTCTTAAAGACTTCCAGTGTTGGAGCATTCACAACTTCTGGAGGCAACTTCTGTTCCACTGATTAATTGTTCTAACTGTCAGGAAGTTTCTCCTCAGTTCTAAGTTGCTTCTCTCCTTGATTAGTTTCCACCCATTGCTTCTTGTTCTACCCTCAGGTGCTTTGGAGAATAGTTTGACTCCCTCTTCTTTGTGGCAACCCCTGAGATATTGGAACACTGCTATCATGTCTCCCCCAGTCCTTCTTTCTCTTAAGCTAAACATACCCAGTTCCTGCAACCGTTCTTCATATGTTTTAGTCTCCAGTCCCCTAATCCTCTTTGTTGCTCTTCTCTGCATTCTTTCTAGAGTCTCCGCATCTTTTCTACATCGTGGCGACCAGAACTGAATGCAGTATTCCAAGTGTGGCCTTACCAAGGCATTATAAAGTGGTATTAACACTTCACGTGATCTTGATTCTATCCCTCTGTTGATGCAGCCTAGAACTGTGTTGGCTTTTTTGGCAGCTGCTGCACACGGCTGGCTCATATTTAAATGGTTGTCCACTAAGACTCCAAGATCCCTTCTCCCTTCAAGATCAATACTTCTCCTTGAGCACCATTTTTTCTATCATTATCAGCTGGACTCACATGTATTCTATTGTTCCGCAGAACGTATGAGTGACTGTTCCATCATGAATAGATTCTTTACACAGTCCAAAATCAGTCAGTTTAACATGACCTGGGGAGGGGGGAAAAAAGAAATAATGAAGAAGTAAAATAAAGAAGCAAGAGAACCACAGAAAGCTAATATATAGTTAAAATACCTTTTTGACACACAAACAGTAACACATACAAGATGCCTATGACCGGGAAATGGCTTTCTAAAGCCCAGCAGGATCTCGAGGACAAATATTCCACAAAATAAGGGGCCACCCCTGAAAAAGACCTGCTATCAGCAGGCCAAGCTCTTCTTTCACTTGCTGCTTCTTTTAGGCAGTTAAAATGCCTAAAAGTCCTCGACTTACAACCGTCATGGAGTCTGCACATGGTGCTTGTTAAGCGAGGTGCCCACATGATCACTGTTTAATGCAGTGTTTCTCAAACTTGGCGACTTTAAATCCTGTGGACTTCAACTCCCAGAATCCCCCAGCCAGCATAGCTGGCTGGGGAATTCTGGGAGTTGAAGTCCACAGGACTTAAAGTCGGCAAGTTTGAGAAACACTGGTTTAATGGTTTTTTTTTACTGTTTTTAATATGTTTTTAATTTTTTAAAAATACATTTTAATTGTAATATATGTTTTGAATTGTGAGCTGCCCAGAGTTATTTGCTGAGATGGGCGGCTATAGGAATCCAATCCAATACAAACCAAACCAAACCAATCCAATCCAAATCAAATCAAATCAAAATCACCTTGGATAAACACCCTAATCGGTTTAAATTTAAACGTTAAATGTAATGTTTTAACAATCATAATAGTGAGAACAACCCTATTATGGTCGCCCAATGGTCAATAAGCAAAGCACAGTAGCTCAGAGGAAGAGAGGATCTGGGAAACCTAGTGGGGAGGGTGAGGAGGAGGGGGCTCAAACAAGCTATGTGGGAAGCAGACCCAAGGCCTGTTGGGACCTAATGGAGTGAGAAAGCAAGAGCAAGGCCTGGGGGATCCAGCAGTGCAGGAGTGGGGGGGGGGGGGCAATGCTATAATCAATTGTCAGGGTGGACAGATTGCCAAGCGCCGAAATTCTGTTCATGTGATTGGGGGTGGCGGTGCTGCAGTGGCCATAACTTCAGGCAGGGATTCTAAGTCCTTCATTCAGGGACATTGTAGTTTTGAATGCTCACTGGACAAATAGTTTAAGTCAAAAATTAAAATAACGGGAGATGTCAGCATCTCATCTCATGGGTGCCAAGACTGAGAAAAGACCATGAAAGCTTTCAGACATCCCATAGTAAAATTCATGCTCTAAATTTACGACACATGTTCACAAGGATTCAAAATCGAAGTCTGCATTCAGGCAGTCATCTAGTGCCCATTCTGATGGTTGGGACTGTTGTCCTTACACAAGAGATCTCCAATCTTGGCGACTTTTCAGCTTTGTGAACTTCAACTCCCAGAATTCCACAGCCAGTCAGCTGACTGGCTGGGGGATTCTGGGAGTTGAAGTCCACAAGTCTTTTTTAAAAAGTTTATTTATTTATTTGTTACATAATAAAACTTCTTTTGTGAACAGTGTTATCCGAATACCCCCTTTAACACTCCCACCAAAAAAACCATAATTCATTTTACGTTATATTTCCATGGTTTCCCATTATAGCCCTATTATTTTTCTTCTCATATTTTCCAATTTCTAGTTTTTTTAAACAGTATAATTTTTCTTTCTCTTTAAAAGTCCACGAGTCTTACAGTTGCCATCGCTGGAGATCCCTGCCTTACACCATCTGGAAAGGCTGAAAACTTGCAATCCCAACCCCTGGGTTGGTGGCTCTCAGACGGGGAAATCTATTCTACTGAATCAGACCCAGATTCCAATCATTCTGAAAAACGGTTGGGGGAAAAAAAAAGTAAAAAGGGCTTGGCCTTTCTAACCTTGGTGATTCAACATGATGTTTTCTGGCTTTAAGTCACGGTAGATGATTCCTTTCTGATGCAGGTGTCCCAAAGCCATCGAAATTTCAGCCAAGTAGAAACTGAAATGCAAAACAAAAAAAAACCGATTAGGAAAGAAACCCAGGGGACTATGTGACACGTATGGCTTTAATATGTCAATCATTCTCATAAATTAGATTAAGAAAGAAATTAGGGAGGGGAAACAAAGCTGCGCAAAACCTCAGATGTGGCACGACGAGAAGACTCCGCTTCCAAGTTTTATAGTTATTTGTTTGGCTTAGTTTTACCCTCACTCACTATTCAGTTCCTAGAGAGGCTGGGTTTCCCCATCCCTGTTTTGGGGGCAATAGTTCTAAAGGACAAAGAGTACTGTATTTTTCAGAAGATGCACCTTTTCCCCCCAAAAAAAGAGGGTGGAAATCTGGGTGCGTCTTATACACTGAATACAGGATTTTTAGCCTCCCGGAACCCCCCCCCCCTTTGCAAAAATGGCCGTGCATAGCCTTTAGGAGGCTTCCAGAGTTTTCCTGGGGGCTGGGGAGGGCAGAAATGAGTGAAAAACGGGCCATTTTTGCCCGCCACCCCAGGAGCACTCTAAAAGCCTCCTAAAGGCTATGCATGCCATTTTTTTGACAAAAAAGGGTCCATTTTTGCGAAAAATCGTTTGGGGGGGGCAGGAGCACTCTACAAGCCTCCTAAAGGCTATGCATGCCCTTTTTTTGACAAAAAACGGGCCCATTTTCGGGAGGTCTGCAGAGTGCAAAAACTTTTTTTTAAATTTGCCTCTTCAAAATCTTGGTGTGTCTTATACACCGGCGCGTCTTATACTCCGAAAAATAGGGTAAACGTAATTTTAGTTGTGAAGCTTCATGGATAAATCACAATCCAATATTCCATTTCAAGCCAGAGGTGGTCCTCAACCTACAAGCACAAATGGGACCGGAATTTCCATTGTTAAGTGAGGTGGGTTTTTTTAAGCAAGTCGTGCCGTTCTGTATTTGGCACGGTTGTTAAGCGAATCGCTTAGAGTGAAAGGAATCATGCAGTCATTAAACAAATCCGACTTCCCTCGTTGACTCTGCTTGTGGAAAGTTGGCTGCAAAGGTCGTTGAAATTGAGTTTGATCCTAGGTAGAGGCAGATATTTCTCTCTCTGGGCAAATCGAGAATGTATCTGCTGAGCAAAACTCCGCACTGGTGACAGGGAGGGCATCCGGCCAGTAAACACTCTGCTAGCTCCATTCAGTTGCCCATACTCCACCCCGCAAGGGACTGTGGAGTCATTAAACGATGGTAATGATGATGATGCTATAGGTAGCACTCGACTTACAATTGTAATAAATTGTGGCCATTAAGCGGTGATTTTGTGACATGCTCAACCTTATGAACTTTTTTTGCAGCAGTTTAAGTCAACGGTTCAGTCATTAAGTGATCCCTTTGTAGACTACAGGCATTTTTCACCAGAATTAAAAAGCATTGTGACAAAAAAAAATTAATTAATTAGGGCCATGTATCTGAAGGATGCTGCCCCCCCCCCCAAAAAAAAGCCTTAAATTTGATCCGTTGCTAAGCACCCAAAAGGCAGTCATGTGACTGCACAGAGTGGTTGAGGTGACCATCAGGACCCTGGATTATAAGTACATCATAACTTTGAATGGCTGCTAAGCAGCCAGTCGTAAGTCGAGGACTACCATCAACAGTAGGTGCTGTTAATTGTAGCAATGAGATGGGAGTCATGTGCTCTTTAATGGCATTTCCTTCTGCTAAGGAGCCAGAGAAATCCATGGGTGGCTTCTGACCCACAGCCCCAAAATCACATTATTCCTTCTTTAGAAACGTTTCATGATTCCAACCTGTTAATCATTGATCAAACACTGGGACAGCCCAAAGGACAGGCTTCAGCTGTATCCGATTTTTTTCCCCCAGGGTGAAAACCACAAGATCACCAGACGGATGAAATGTTAACCCGCCCACCCCTCCCAAAATGGTTTTTAGCACAAAACTGAATGAAAGCTGCTGGAATGCAACATCATATTTAATTCTAGGTAATATATGCGGCCTTTACATATTGGTCAAAAAAAATCTGCCCGCATCTGCCTTTAGCAAACTTCCGTACAGAGGTTTGTTTCAACAGGAGCTATTTTAGGCCCACTGTGGCTTCATGGCTATATTTAGTGGTATTTATATAACTATTTAAATGAAACACAGGATCTACATTTACGTTCGTATTGTGACATATCGTAAGATCAGCCTTCAGGCACACCCAGGCACAGCTCAATTATCCAGCTCCCCAAATGGCCTTCTTCTCTTTGAAGCATGGGAAATGAAAACACAGCTCAGCAGGAAGTGTGTGTGATATGCCACCCCCAACTCGGCCCCACAACTGGCTTCATATGTTCTTCACTCAGCTCTTGCCTTAAGTCTACCCTGCTGGAGCTGAAGAATCTTTTCTGTCACTTACCAGGCGGTGTCTTCCATAAATATCCCCTCTCGTTCCAACTGCATGAAGAGTTCTCCTCCTAAAATCGAAGTGTGAGAAAAGCCCAGTAAAATTTCGGCTTCGTCACTAGGAAAGTAGCATGAGACAGATGACACCAGACAAGAAGGATGCAGATGGATGCCTGGCAGAAGGTTAGTTGCCCTATTTCCAAGTCCATGGGGGCATTCTAGATAACATGTCCTTTGGTTTAGAGAACTGACCACACTTGGGTTAAGATTCACAAACTGCCTTGTAATTTATTTATTTGCAAAATTTATTGGCCGCCCATCTGATCTCAGGATAACTCTGGCTTTCAATCATAAAAGATAAAAACTGTACAAAGCTATTTAAAAAACACACCATAAATAAGACACTATACAAAGCCAAATTATAGCAGTGTTCCAATATCTTAGGGGCTGCCCCAAAGAGGAGGGAGTCAGGCTATTCTCCAAAGCAAGCGAGGGCAGGACAAGAAGCAATGGGTGGAAACTAATCAAGGAGAGAAGCAACCTAGAGCTAATTAGACATGTCCTGACAGTGAGAACAATTAACCAGTGGAGTGATTTGCCTCCAGAGGTTGTGGGTGCTCCAACATTGGACGTTTTTAAGAAGAGGTTGGATAACCATTTGTCTAAAATGGTATAGTTATAAAACCTATAAAGTTTTCTGCCTGAGCAGGGGGTTGGACTAGAAGACCTCCAAGGTCCCTTCCAACTCTGCTATTCTATTCCAAACATTGCAGCCTAATTCAAAGATGGCTAATTGGCAGAGCCAGGTCTTTAGGCCTTTATAGAAGGTCTGGACGGTTGGAGCTGACCTCTTTCTGGAGCAGGGGTCTCCAACCTTGTCAACTTTAAGACTTGTGGACTTCAACTCCCAGAACTGGCTGAGGAATTTTGAGTGTTGAAGTCCACAAGTCTTGGAGATCCCTGCTCTGGAGAGCAAGATGTTCCGAAGGGCAGGAGCAATGGCAAAGAAGATCCTTCTCCTAAACTCCATCAGCCAGAATACTCAGGCCAACAGGGCCTGTGCCATGCCTCCTTTGCCAGCATGGGTGGGGAGGGTAATCCCAGTGGAATGAGACAGTCCCTCAAGTAGCCTGGACCCATGCCACGAATGGGCATTGGGTCCATTGGACAGCTACCTATAGTACAGGTTGTCCTCAACTTATTGAGTACAAAATTTCTGTTGTTAAGCGAGACATTTGTTCAGTGAGTTCAGCCTCGTTTTACGACCTTTCTTATAAGTTTCCTGAGAGAAAGGTAAGCAATGAAATGGATCCCCCATGGTTGGTGAACTCAAAATCCACATTTTGATTCTCCGCTCACACTTACCGCTGAGATACTCGAGGATGAGGTAGAGTTTTCCACCAGTCTGAAAGGCATAAATCAAGTCGACGATAAACGGATGCTTGACTTCCTCCAAGATATTCCGCTCGGCTTTGGTGTGAGCGGTGTCTTTTGCATTCCTCACAATCATCGCCTAAAGAAGACAACACAATAATAGTATTTGCATTCTAAAAAATAGGTAGAGGGAATGGTAGAATCTGGGGGGCGGGGTTAAAAGAGGGATCAGCCTAAAATCCCTTACGTAGCTACAAGTAGACTAAGTCGAACCTCCCTTGAATTCCACCTTAACTCCAAGCACCATTAGTTGAGAAGATTCTTGTGCATAGGCATTTAGCAATAAATCAATTTAATAATAATAAATTAATAAATAATAAATTTATTTCTTAGCCGCACCCTCTCCCAAAGGACTCGGGGCGGCGTACAATAAAACACATAAAAAACAATATGGACAATACACACACAGAATAAACGAACACGCGTACATGGAGGAGGTATGAAGATAAGAAAAGACAGTTAAAACATAGTTTAAAATCCCCTAATAAAAGTCTAAAAGTCACAAAAATTAAAAAACCCGTCAGGAGCAGTGTGAACGAACTATGGTTGAGCCAGGCCAGCTACTTGAAATAGGTGCGTCTTGAGCTTTATCCGGAAGGCGCAGAGGTCAGAGGTAGTCCTAATATCTGGGGGAAGGTCATTCCACAGGGCTGGGCCCGCAACAGAGAAGGCTCTACTCTTAGACGCCGCCCCCCGACATTGTCTGGTGGACGGCACCTGGAGGAGTCCCTCTCTGTGCGAGCGAATTGGTCGCAGGGATGTATGGGGCAGGATACGATCCCGCAATCAACTTTCATATGTAGACCTGATCTTTCCTGACAAATATATAGCATACTGTATTTTTCGGAGTATAAGACACATATTTTCCCCCCCTAAAAGAGGGCGGAAATTTGGGTGCGTTTTATACTCCGAATGTTGCTTTTTGGAACCTTTTTTTCAGCCCTAATGAGGTGCTAACAAGGGCTGAAAAAAACCTTCGAATATTTTTACTGCAGCATACTGTTGGAAAATTTCCCAGTTCCCTCCAGCTGGGAGAAGCCAATGAAGATTTGAAGACTGCCTTAAGAGGTACTTCTTTTGTCCAGTTTCTATTTTTGGGAGATAAATCCTCTCAGGGGCAAGGCAGGGAGTTCCTGTGGCTACATGGTTTCTATTCTTTTGACGATAATCCCTTTAAGGGCAAGGCAGGGATTTTTCCTATTGGTTATCTGAGTTTTCTCAATGGTTTCCTTCAGGCAAGTGCTGGGCTGGCTGGGCTGGTTTGTTGATTCAGCTTTATTACATTTTAGGTGGTGTGAATTGCTTTTGACTGAATACCCAGACATCTAATTAAGCTTATTAAGATTTTCCCTGCTGCCTGGGGAAAGAAAAAAAGTGGCAAAAAGTGTTATTTTATTATACTATTGTGTTTGCTTGCTTTTCTGGTGCTATGGGGATAAAGATGAATACCTGGTAGGCAGAATTTTTTTCTCCTCATTTTCCTTCCCAAAAACTAAGATGTTTCTTATACCCCGGTATGTTTTATACTCCGGAAAATACGGTAATTATATCAAAAGTCTGCTACATATGTGACCATCCCCCAAACTGGAGCCACTGATAGGAATAGCACTATACCGCTTATATACCGCATTACAGCCATCTCTAAACAGTTTACAGAGTCAGCATATAAACTCTTCTGAAAAAAGGTTAAACTCCGCTAACCTTTACCCCCAGCATATTACCCCCAACAATCTGGGTCCTCATTTTACCAACCTTGGAAGGATGGAAGGCTGAGTCAACCTTGAGCCTGGTGAGATTCGAACTGCCAAATTGCAGGCAGCCGCCAGTCAGCAGAAGTAGCCTGCAGTACTGCATTCTAATCACTGCTCTAGCACACTACCGAAGTTCGCAAAACATATTAGACGCCATGGACTAATTCATCCCCAAAAGCCAAATTGTGTTTTCTTCCTTGTCTGCTACATTTCCTAATTTTGAGGAAGGGAAAGCTATGCTTGCCTCAAAACCTGTAAACCCAGGTAAATGTAAATATAGTGTGTGTTTGTAAAACAGCCAACCACGATTTGAAGTGAGCGTTCTAATGCTATTTTGTGTAAGCCAAGGTTTGTTCGATTTAGAGGTCAAGTATAGTTTGCTGTGAACAAGGAAGGGACTGGAGTGTGTAAAGTTGCTGCATATTGTACCAAGTGAAGTTTCTGAACAGATTTCAATAACAGCCACAAGTAGAAGGTGGCGCTGTAGTTTGATTGCAAGGTGCAGCTGTAGTTAAGAGTAGAAAAAAGATAAAGCATGCTGCCTGGGGAATTCTGGGAGCTGAAGTCCACATATGAGTTGCTGACCTAGATTCTGGTACTTTAAATTGATTTAAAGAGGAGATTATTAGACATTATAAACTCTAAATAGCCTCTTTAATTTATTTGGGTTGGTTTTCACAGCCCACTCAACTTCAGTGTCCAAAGTCATCAAGTATAAACTATCCAATGGCTTGTAATGATGGTCTGGTTCACACATGATGTAAGAGTCAGTTTCATGCAATTCAATAAACTTCAAACAACCAAACACCCCTGAACCAAGCCTAGTTTCTCAAGCCTTCTCTTCCTTACTTCATTCTTCTTCCTCCCTTTTTTCGAAAGAGATTATACATCGCAGAATGATATAATTTAACCTTTTGTTAAATGTATGGTCACCTATAAGATATTCAGTGTCATTTAGGTTTCAATGGACCAGATGACATTTAAAAATGAGAAGCATAGGCACTGCTGCTAGCTTTTCTACTATCTTACAAGGAGCAATAACAGCAACGCCTGTTAAAAATATCTGTATAATAAGTGAACCAACTAAGCAAAAGTTCAAGAATTTTAAGTACGTAACAGCAGATGAAAAAACTTTACAAGCAAGTAAAAATTAATTCTCCAGTTACTGCTAATATCTGAAGTCACTAGACAGAAACACAGGGCTGGTTGTATAAAAACTTCTTCATTTCGGTTAGGATGACAGTCCTCAACCTATGACCACAACTGAACCCAAAATTTCTGTTGTTAAGCAAGGCAATTATTTCTGCCTCAAGTATTAAGGCAATCAGTTGTTAAGGGAATCTGACTTCTCACTGACTTTGCTAGTCACAAGCAAAGGTCACAAACCCCAGGAAACTGCAACTGTCATAAATACATGCCAGTTGCCCAATGGGGCAATTTTGATCACATGACCACAAGCACGCTGCAACGGAGATAAGTGTGAGACAGTGTTGTAAGTCAGTTTTTCAGGGCGGTTGTAATTTTGAACAGTCACTAAACAGATGGCTGTAAGTTGAGGACTACCTGTATTTCTTAGTAAATTTACATTCTCCTAGCAATGATTTTCTGGAGACTCAGCAAGATCCTCTTTAAGGGAGCTGATTCGAGATCTGCAGTGAGCAAAACCACTTTCTACATTCATCCCACACAAAGTCGTCTATCCTTCTGCAGTTGGGTAATAAAAGCCATCTCACCTTTTTCAGCACCTTCATGGCAAAGATTTTGCTCGTGTTTGCCCCCGTTACTTTGCGAACTTGGAAAACCTGCCAACACATTTTAAAAAGAAGCAATATTACTTTTTTTCCCTCCCCCAAAACCAAAAAAAGGTTCACAGTGACTGCAATATCTGACATTTTTGACGCTTCTTTTAATCAGTGAATAACAAGTGATCAGGGTTCCCCACCTGAATGACACTAAGCAAGCCACAGATACCCTGTTTCCCCAAAAATAAGCCCTCCCCGGGTATTAAGTCCAATCAGGCTTTTGAGCGCATGCGTTAAAATAAGCCCTCCCCCAAAAATGTGCCCTCCCGAAACTATTTAAATGCATGCGCAGCCAGTCCCCGCCATTTATTCTGGTTGCTTGCCACGCAAACAACACAACGTGACAAGGCAAGACTGGAGAGGGTAGGGAGGTGGGGGAACATGCTCCACACACCTGACATGCCCTTACCTAACGGCTGCTCCCGCAACCCTAGCCACCGGGTGTTCTGTCCCGTGATTCCAATGAATATGCAGACACAGGCTTGGCTGTCCGCCATGACTAATTACATAGCTAAAGCCACCCCTTGGCTAGGAGCCTAGAAAGCTATCTTCAAGAAACCAGGATTAAACTTACGGAATGCTTTCTCAACGGCTAGTAAAATGGACTGTTGTTTCCTGCAAAGATTCCCCTCCCGTTGCTCCACCTATAAACTCTTTGGGAGGGGCCACACCCTTAGCCAGCTGTCCCTACTTCCTTCTATGATAGTCTTCTCTACAGCTGTTCCTTTCTCCTCTCAGCTCTATGCATACGCACATCAGGGACAACCTCCCTCTGTTCCTCCTCACTGCTCCCTGACTCAGATGCCACCTGGTGGCCAACAGGCCTCTCTAGTTCCTGCTCTGACTCCAAACACCCTCCAGAGCCTTCCTCATCCTCCAGAGCAGTCCCATAATAGTCTGAGCTGTCAGAGTCCACCAACAGCTCAGTCGGCTGCTGCTGGGCCACAACACCACGTCCCTTCTGTCACGCTAATGCCCACCGCAAAAGCCATTAGCGAAGAACAGGGAGCAGGCAACAGTGGCGATGGGACATCCAGTCGGTCAACTCGTAAAACATTTCTAGTGACATGGCCAGGCCGACGGCATGGTACAGAGTCCTGGGAAGCATGGCTGGAAGCGCCTGCATGGACTCAGGGGCAAACAGCTGACGAAAGGCTGTGTTGCGCTACTGCAACAGCGCAACACAGCAGCAGCCATGAGGTGACTACATACGCTGCTTCCTGCACTTCAAAAATAATAAGACCTCCCTGAAAATAAGGTCAAGCACTTATTTCAGGGGTCAAAAGAAAATAAGACCCTGTCTTATTTTCAGAAAAACACGGTAGCACAAGCCAGTTTTCCTCTAAGCCCGGGTTTGCACCATTCAGCAACTTACAAGTACAAGCTATCGCTCTGACGTAGGGATATATTGATAGGGTCAATTTATAAGTAGTCTTTTGACAACAAGGCTCAGGGCAACTAATGGCAAATATTACTTGATATAAAGAAACCACTTCTAACTTTTGAAAACATAATGAAAACAGGGAGGTTAGGATAAGCATACGCAGATGCCATCAATCAAGCACATATTATGAAATCAACAGGCCAAAAGTCACCCTCCTAACCCCTGCTCCGAGTTCAACTGTGTTTTTGTTTTCTAAGTTACCCAAGGAACCTTTGCCATAAAGCAGTGTATAAACAAGGCAGAAAAAAAGAGATTGCTACAAGGTGCTGGGCCATAAACTACAGCTCATTTATAGAAAACCTATTGCTGCAACTTAGTCTGGGTATTGAAGTCCACGGTTCAGAAACAGTGAACTACGCAGTTAAACACGGAAACCTCCAGGCCCTATTTTGAAATTCTCAGTCAGGGTGGATTTGATTTAAACCAAGTCAATTTAAATCATGATTTAAATCGCTAGTAAAAAGGCTTGATTTAAATTAAGTCGATTTAAATCTTAATTTTTAAAGAGCAACTGTCATCTGTCCCACAGTGGCTCCTCCGACCTGCTGTTGACTCACCGATAGTCCCAATATGTAGCCTCATGCTACATAACTAGGCTCCATTTCATGCTGAATAAACTAAATTACTAAAGTATCTTAAGCAGAAAATCATCTTTAGATAGATTTTTACTCCAAAAGCATTTTATTAAAATAAATTTGGATATTTTTTTAAAAAAATCCAATTTAATTTTTTAAAAAAATTATCCACCCTATTATTCTCAGTATTGAATCTTTGTTTTTCCTGCATATACAGGCTATGTTTGACCTTTGAGCTATAGTCCCCGCCCGGCAAATAAAAATTCCAGTCCTTATGCTCTGATTAAACAACTGAGACAGAAATATGGGGCCATTTTGCTCGATTGCACCAGGTGGGACCATTCCCTGGTTCCCATTCCCTTCGTTCCAGCCCAAGTTTGGGGTTTTATTTATTAAACCAATTTATACAGCCACCACAACCTACTTACATATTTGATTTATATTTGAATTTAGTAATAAATTAATAAACAAATATTCAGAGGAAAAGACGTGCTGGGCCCACTGGTCATCAGGAAACGCGGAGAGATTCTCCAGCTCGCCAGAAGGCGGCTTACCTTTCCGTAGCCCCCTTTGCCAAGAACACGGAGCAGCTCAAAGCACTCTGGGCGGATCTTCTCGGGACCTCGGTTTACGCTCGTTTCCGAAATCTCGAATTTCTCACAATGCTCCATTCCGCTGAAAGAGAACCAACAGTTTTCTTTTTTAGAAAGGCGGCTAGCAAGGCAACCCTACGTCCGACTGACAGGATCCAGAAGGGCTCTCTCTGCTGTACCGCCAGCCCTTTGGAACAGCCTGTCTACCCCACCCTCTTGTCCTCCACCAAGAGCCGTGGGGGGCGCAGTGGTTGGAACGCAGTATAGCAGGTAAGCTCACTGCCCACTGCCAGGAGTTCGATCCTGACCGGCTCAAGGTTGACTCAGCCTTCCATCCTTCCGAGGTTGGTAAAATGAGGACCCAGGTTGTTGGAGGCAAGAGGCTGACTCTGTAAACTGCTTAGAGCTGTGAAGTTGACTCTGTAAACCACTTAGCATAAAGCACTACGAAGTGATATATAAGTCTAAGTGCCGTTGTTTCCGCAAGGACTTGAAGATGTGGCTCTGCCAGTTAACCTCAACCCAATAGGGGAGTACCACACTGGAGGTGGCTACCGGAGTAACTAGCTGAACTCCCCTCCCCCCCTGTGCTTCTTGCTCGCCCTCCATCCAACTTTTTAATTTTATATTACTGGATGCTAAATGGCCCCTCCCAGAGGAAATAAAAGAGAAGCGAAAGGGGAGTGGAGTTTGGAGGGGGACAATTAGTTCGCTTAATTGGCTCGTGACTCTCCAAGACTCCTTGCCATGTTTTGCAGATATCGGCCTGGCAGCTCTCCAAGCCAGATAAGGTCTGTGACCATAAATCCTCCCTTGAAAGACTTTGCTGGATGTGAAGGAGCAGAATTCAGAGTAAATTAAGAAAAGGGTTTTTTGTCAGGACAAGGAGTTTACTTCATGCTCTTGGGAAGCCTCGGTCAGAACAGGACTTACAGGTCATATGGGCCGACTCCTCCATGATCCATACTTTCACTTAAGTGACCCTAAAACGAAATAGTGAGAGAAAAGTCACTACAACATTGCAAACAAGAATTATTTAGAAAGCGCAGCAAGATTTGTTTATACATTAACTTGAGTTTTGAAAGCTGACAGCACCACAAGCCTGCAGACTGAATCTACATCATAAGCCTTGTCAGCAGAAAGACATGGCAACCACACTGGAGAGAAGCGCCAAAACCTGGGGATTGACTGCACAGATTCAGCAGTTTTCAAGCAACTGTCCTATTACTCAGCTGTGTGCAAATCCTATAACTAGTTGGAAAAAAGAGTTTGAGAAAAGATATTATCAACACACTGGAGTGAATATAAATGAAAGATTGCAAGAAGAATGTCCTCTACCATAAAATATTTAAGCTTAGGTTTGTGCAATTCACCCACAGAGTGAAACTCTCATATCCATTCCTCCCCAGAAAAACGTTTTTCTGTATCATAGACTGTGATAACTGTGTGGAAATAAAAGTTGTTCTTGACTTAAAACCATTCGTTTAGTGACCAAAGTTAAAGTAGCAGGGAAAAAAGTGATTTATAACCAGTCTTTTCATTTATGACTGTTGCAGCATCCTCATAATCAGGTGATCAAGAATTGGGTGCTTGGCAATCAACATTTGGACAATTACAATGTCCCAGAGTGTCACATGATCACCATTTGTGACCTTCCCAGACAGCTTCCGACAAGCAGGGTCAATAGGGAGAGCTGGATTTGCTTAACGACATGCGATTCTCTCAACAACTGCAGTGATTCATTTAACAACTGTGGCAAAAAGGTCGTAAAATCAGGGGTGACTCACTTAGCGACTGCCTTGCTTAACAATTTAGTGGAAATTTTACTCCCAATTGCGGTTATACGTCAAGAACTACCTGTATAAAAGGAAATTTGTTTAATTAATCAACTCCTCAATGCAAGTATACGGTTATATGGTCTTTGGGCCATAAGAAATATGCTGTTTTTACTACTGTACTGGAAATAGTCCCAAAAAGTTGATCATCCTTTCTGCAATCTGTGAAAACCACAGCCCACCATACAGAAGGTATGAGTAAAATTGACAACAGTTGTAAATTCATTAGCATACTCTATAGATGGGACTACAGGACTGGGTTCATAATCCACCACAGCATATAGCTAGTAAATAATACAAGTATCATGAAAAGTCAAATTAGGCAACTTTTTCATTAGAGACACAGAAATCAGAAAGGAAGATATGCAATATTTACCCCAACCACATTCTTAAGATTTCATTCAATATAAGAAATATTTCACTTTGGTTCATTCTACTGTGTGACTATTAGCACCACAACATTCTTATACATTCCATTAATAAAACTATTAGCAGGAATGCAAAAATCTAATAATTCCTAAAAATAAATAAAAATCACAAAGCTGGGAATCCACGTGTTAAAAAAAAGAGGCAGGATACGGATCTCTCACCCTATCCTAGGGAGAATGGAAGTTCAGCACAAATATTTGTGTTTCGGGTTTGTCTTTACATCTAGATGACTCTTAGATTACACATTCACTCAAGGTAGAAACTATAATGCCTACATCAATCTTGGATAACTAAGCATTTATGTCTGCAAGATCAAGAGTTAAAAAAATTATACAATCCTGACATGAGCAAAAGATTATGATGGCCAAGTGGGACAATTTTTCACTCTGCTAAAGAGAAGTCCCCTGAGGATGGGCTCCAGCATGAAGACGAAAGTTCAGAAGAATAAACCATTGGTCCCGGTGACTGATCCTGATTGGATCCTGCAACATTATCCTGGGACATGTACATTTGCCTTCATTTGTGAAAAATTTTCAAGAGTGAAAAATTATGCTATAGTGCAGAGAAAAGCCAATTCTACCATTGCTTTTGCATGCCACTGGTAAGGAGCATAAAGCAAGCTTGGCAATTAGGCCATGATCAAGAGCCAACTCTTAAGTGCAAGTGTTTAGAGCAGAGGTCCCCAATCCTTGGGCCATGGCCTGTTTGGAACCGGGCCACACAAATGGGGGGCTGGCGTACGCAGCTCAACTTGGATAATTTGATGGGCCAGCGCATAGTTGCGTGTGCAGTTCAACTTGCGTGAGCTGGTGTGTATGTCCGCGAGTGAGTGGCGGGTCAGCACTTGTGCAGACTGGTTCCCTTCTCTCCTTCCCTGCTGTGCCGCCAAGGTGTAAAGGTTGGGGACCGCTGGGTTTAGAGGCCTTTAATAACATGGTGAATCTGTAGTGTCAAAGTCAGCAACCTCAGACAGCCGCCTCAAATTTCTACAAAACACACCACTGAAATTTGCAAGAAACTGCAAAATCTCTGAGGCAAAGTTTTCCACTGTGTTTCCAAAGAAGAACAGGGAACATAAGCAGTCTGGATATCATTAAAGTAAAACACCTTTCAAAGTATTCTGCCCGCAAACCATAAATATCAACCCATTTACATGACATTAACATGCAATGGCCTTACAATTGCAGTCTTAGCTACCAGAAAATGTTATTTAAAAAAACAACAGTGCAGCTTCTCAAAAGTTGCCAGTCATGCTGTGGTAGCACAATTAAGTAATTGCTAATCTTTGTCCCTTTACAGATAAATGCTCTAACCCCAAGCCCTTATCAGAAATCTAAGTATATTAAAGATTTGCCTTTACAGATCTTTGGCACAAAAAATGTAAATATCTAGTTTCCTTTCCACAATCTCCTAAAACTAATGATCCTATTTCAAGCAAAATGTTGCAATTACAGGTAGTCCTCGATTTACAGCCATTTAGTTATCGAAGTTACAATGGCACTGAAAAAGAGAGACTTATGACCCTTTTTCACACTTATGACCACTGAAGCATTCTGATGATCAAAATTTGGACGCTTGACAACTGGCATGTATTTATGATCTGGAGTCATGTGATCACCTTCTGCGACCTTCTGGCAAGCGAAGTCATTGGGAGGGAAGCCACTTAACAACCATGTTATTAACTGAACAACTACAGTGATTCACTTAACAACTGTGGCACGAAAGCTTGTAAAATAAGGCAAAACTCGCTTAACTGTCTTGCTTAGCAACAGAAAATTTGGGTTCAATCGTGGTCATAAGCGGAGGACTACTTGTATAATGGGATATTATCCATACTTGCATACATTATTCTAAAAAAAGTCGAGTATAAATTTTCACCTGTCCAAAAATACCCTTCAATTTCCCTTTCCATTCTTATCCTCTTCAAATCCACCCCCACCCCCCATACATTATTGTAACTATCTGGGTCAAAAACGGTTCTCCAACATCTCCCTTGATAGTCCTGTTTCTATCCAAACACATCCCTGAAAGACAATATGCAAGTTTAGACTAGAGAAGCCTAATTCGAGTTATGAAGGGCAACATCTTTTTCCATCATAAGCTACAAGGCTGTATGGTTGTTGTTTTTTATAATAAGATCTGTGATGTTCAATGAAGATCTGTGATGTTCAACTGAAGCTGCCTCCTCCAAGGTGAATGCCTAAAGGCAAACAGTCTGTTTGCATAAGTTGCCTCCCCACATGAGTAATACGCTACATAAGGAGTAGCTGACCTTACCCACTGTGAAGCAACATTACTAGAGCGGCTTGAATAGTCACCAATGGTTCACTTATTACAGCAGTATTAGGGAGAATTGCATTCCAAGGGGAGGTCCTACATGGGGACCTGTAGAGGAAAACAACAGGACTCTCTACCTACTCAAGTGCAAGCCTGACTGAAAAGATGCCCAAGCTTGGGCTGCCCCAAATTTATTGCAGCATCAGTTTCCATGGACGAGAGCCCATTTCATCCCAGTGCAGCAGACGGAGGTCAACACTCCTGGCAATGATCAACTGACACGCCGGGCTCTGGCCCCACAGACCATTGGCAATAAATCTGCCAATGTGACACTTTTTTTTAAAGTCACCATGTTCAAAGGCCTGGGCCCTTTTATATGCCACGGTTTGGGGGCATCTCTAAAGAGGGACTGGATAAATTCAAGGAGGAAAAAAGTCCATCAGAAACTGTATAGACAGATGCAAAAGAGATGGGTAAGAGGCAGGAGATGCCCTCAGGGTCCTAGCTGGGCTCTTCCCTTCAGCATCTCATGAGAAGGCCCTCTTGTAATTAATGTAATTAATTAACCTCTTCTTCAAATTAATAGGGCTTTTCTTTTCTTTAAAATCCCCTGAGTCACAGTTTAGGTCCACTTTTTCCAAAGTGCAGAGAAGAGCAACGAAGATGATTAAAGGCCTGGAGACTAAAACATCTGAATAATGGTTCACTGTAATGTTATGTGGGAATGACCTTGGGAGATAGGTAAGAGATGCTGGCATATAATTTTAATAAATAAGCATGACTGTAAGTCTCACTCAAGTTAGGAGAGTTATTCTGAGTTGGCAAGGCCAGGATAAGTGCTGTGGCTCAAAACCAGTGATTGTGAGATTGAATATGAGCCAGCGTTGTGCGGCAGCAGCCAAAACAGCTAATACAATCCTTTCCTTGTATAAACAGAGGCATAGAATCAAAAGCACCTGAAGTATTAGTCCCTCTTTATAAAGCCTTAGTAAGGCCACACCTGGAATCCTGCATCCAGTTTTGGTCACCCCGTTACTAAAAAGGATGTTGAGATTTTGGAAAAAGTGCAAAGAAGAGCAACTAAGACAATTAAAGGCCTGGAGACAAAAACGTATGAAGAACGGTTGCACGATTTTGGGTTTGGCCAGTCTAGAGAAAAGAAGGACTTGGGGGGGGGGGGGGGGACACACAGACATGATAGCAGTATTCCAGTATTTGAGAGGCTGCCACGGAGAAGAGGGGCTCAACTTATTTCCCAAAGCACCAGAAGACAAAACAATGGATGGAAACTAATCATAGAGAGAAGCAACCTGGAATTAAGGGGAAACTTCCTAACAGTGAGGACAATTAACCAGTGGAACAACTGGCCACCCGAAGTTGTGGGTGCTTCATCACTGGAGGTGTTTAAGAAGAGACTGGACAGCCACTTATCTGAAATAGTACAGGTTCTCCTGCTTGAGCAGAGGGCTGGACTAGACGACCTCCAAGGTCCCTTTCCAACTCTATCCTGATTCCAATTCATTTAGCATTTCTTTCATTTACAGATGAGCAAGTCTTGCATTGCAATCCAGGGCGAGGGCCCAGGACATTTCTTTGGCTCCCGTAAACCACCTCCCTGCGAGGTAGGCTGGGTATGGAAGAGGAAAGCGGCCTAACATACAGTATATCACAGAAATGAGTACACCCCCTCACGTTTTGTAAATATTTAAGGCTATCTTTCCATGTGACAACACTGAAGAAATGACACTTGGCTACAATGTAAAGTAGTGAATAATACACCTTGCATAACAGTGTAAATGTGCTGTCCGCTCAAAGTAACGCAACCCACAGGCATTCCTGTCTAAACTGCTGGCAAGATATACTTAAAATATTTACAAAATATGAGGGGGGTCTACTCACTTCCGTGACATACTGTATCTCCCTGGGAAGAAGAAAAGGGACTTGAACCCGGGTCTCCCCGGTGCCGGACCGTCGCCTGACACCCCCGACGGCCACGATCTTCTTCCCAGAGGCTTCTTCCCATGCAACCCCTCCGCCCCGCCCTGGACAAGATCTCCTGGTGGTCTCCTGCCCCCGCTTGGTTCTCCGAGGCCGCTCAGGGACTTCCCCCGAGTTGCGCCTCGCTTAACGTCCCTCCAAGGGCCAGAAGCGTCGCCAGGAGCCTCTTCGGTTAGTGGCGGGAAGACGGAGACGCAGGAACCGAGGAGTCTCTCCACCTCGGCGGGCCCCGGCCCTCGCCTCGTGTCGCCTCCTGAGGCGCCGGCCTCCCCCACGCCGCCCTCGGCCTGGCCACGCCGCGCTCTCACCCCTTCCTCCAGCTCCTCGTCCGAGGCCGCCTCTTCGGGCTGGTCGAGGTCGATGTCGAAGACGCCCGCCATGGCCCCGGGGACGGCGCGTGCGGGACAGCCGCCTTCGCTGCCAAGAGCCGGGAGCGTCGTCCGGGTGAAGGCTGAGGGCGCCTCATGGGCCCGCGGCACCCACCCACAGCGCCGCCATGACGGCCGCCATCGCCCGGGCTAAGCCAGGCCCTGCCTCCTCAAGCTCGCCGGGGCCAACACGCATGCGCCGGAATGAGCAGCCTTGAGGGAGCGCGCGCGCGCGCGAAAGAGATCGAGAGGGCCAAGCCGAGCTTTGCCGCTCAAAAGGCTGCCCGACGTCGCCTGGAGGACGAGTCCTCCTCCATCTGCGCAAGCGCAATGGATGGGAATCGCTCTTGACTCCACACGCGCGCGCGCGCGCGCGCAGCCTAGTGCTTCGACGACTGGAAGGCGTGCGCTCGAGTGCGCCGGCGTCGATAGGGCGCATGCGTCGAGCTCGCGACTGAGGCAAGCCCACCTTGCCCTTTTCTCGGATAACTTTTTTTTTTTCCCCGAGACTGATTTTCCCGCCTCGGCGCCGACCGGCTTGGTGGGCGCATGCGCAGAATGAGCTGTGGCTGTTGCTTGGGGATACGCAAAGAAGGAAGCGTGGAAGGAGGCGTGAGAACCTAGGCGCATGCGCTGTGGGAGGAAGAAGGAAGGCGGGTGAAAGGATCTGTGGTATAATTTATATTTTTATATACGGTATATATGTAGAACGTGGGTACATATTATATATATATATATATGGGTATATGTGGCTAACTATGTCAGCTGTTCATAATATAGCCAAGATTTTACGCGGTGTGGTTTTCTAATTACATATATATATCTTACACGGGAAAAGACCCGAATACAATACAATACAATACCATAGCAGAGTTGGAAGGGACCTTGGAGGTCTTCTAGTCCAACCCCCTGCCTAGGCAGGAAACCCTGTACCGTTTCAGACAAAGGGCTATCCAACATCTTCTTGAAGACTTCCAGTGTTGGGGCATTCACAACTTCTGGAGGCAACTTCTGTTCCACTGATTAATTGTTCTAACTGTCAGGAAGTTTCTCCTCAGTTCTAAGTTGCTTCTCTCCTTGATTAGTTTCCACCCATTGTTCTTGTTCTACCCTGAGGTGCCTTGGAGAATAGTTTGACTCCCTCTTCTTTGTGGCAACCCCTGAGATATTGGAAGACTGCTATCAGGTCTCCCCTACTCCTTCTTTTCATTAATACAATAATACAATAGCAGAGTTGGAAGGGACCTTGGAGGTCTTCTAGTCCAACCCCCTGCCTAGGCAGGAAACCCTACACCGTTTCAGACAAATGGCTATCCAACATCATCTTAAAGACTTCCAGTGTTGGGGCATTCACAACTTCTGGAGGCAACTTCTGTTCCACTGATTAATTGTTCTAACTGTCAGGAAGTTTCTCCTCAGTTCTAAGTTGCTTCTCTCCTTGATTAGTTTCCACCCATTGCTTCTTCTTTTTTTTATTAAAGAGTTTTAATAAATTTTACAAATATATCCCCTTCCCCTCCCCTCCCTCCATCCCGATCCCAACCCCCTCCAACCCTCCCTCCCCCAACCTCCCAGAGCAAAATACAGGGTATAAACATTTAACAATCATACGCTAACATAAGCTAACTAACTTTAACATCTTCCTCCTCTTGTACTTTAACTCTTCTTTTATTAAGCTAACTTTAGATAAATTATACCAATCCTTGTTCTTTCACTCATAAGCTAATTGGAATTTCTTAGTCCGATATTTATTTTGAATATATTCAATCCATCTTCTCCATTCCAAACTTGTATTTCTCATCTGAATGGTCCTTGAGATATGCTGAGATTTTGGCCAATCTCTGCTAAGTTTACTACTTTTAACGTCCATTCTTGAGTAGTAGGCAACTCTTCCTTCTTCCAGTACTGTGCCACCAGCAATCTTGCTGCCGTTGTTAAATTCAGAATCAAATTAGTCTCTATAACTGTACAGTCTGTAATTGTCCCTAACAAGAACAGCTGGGGAGTGAACTTTATCCTCTTTTTAAGAATATTTTGAATAATCCACCATATTTTTATCCAAAATGCTTTAATTTTTTTTTGCAAGTCCACCATATATGGTAATAAGTAGCGTCAGCACAGTCGCATCTCCAACATTTAGGTTGTAAATTCGGATACATGCAAGCTAACTTTTTAGGATCTAAATGCCATCTATAAAACATCTTATAGAAATTCTCTCTCAAGTTTTGAGCTTGTGTAAATTTTACATTCCTTACCAAATCTTTTCCCATGTTTCCATCATTATTGGTTCTTCAAAGTTTTGTGCCCATTTTATCATACAATCTTTAACTAACTCTGTTTCAGAATCCATTTCTATCAGTATATTATACAACCTTTTTATATGCATTTGACCCTGGTCCCTAATTTGTTTTACCAAATCATCCTCATTTTCCATGATACCAATTTTCTGATCTTTTTTTCCATCTGGCCTGTAACTGTCCATACTGAAACCAGGTTTCAATGACCCTTTCCTCTCTTAATACATTCAAAGGCTTTAACTGTAGTACACCTCTTTCCATGTTAAGAAGCTCTCTATATGTAATTACATCTTGTTTCTGTTCTATACTTATATTCTCATTGCTTCTTGTTCTACCCTCAGGTGCTTTTGAGAATAGCTTGACTCGCTCTTCTTTGTGGCAACCCCTGAAATATTGGAAGACTGCTATCATGTCTCCCCTAGTCCTTCTTTTCATTAAACTAGACATACCCAGTTCCTGCAACCGTTCCTCATATGTTTTAGTCTCCAGTCCCCTAATCCTCTTTGTTGCTCTTCTCTGCACTCTTTCTAGAGTCTCCACATCTTTTTTACATCGTGGCGACCAGAACTGAATGCAGTATTCAGATACTAGGGGAGAAGGACTAGGGGAGACATGATAGCACTCTTCCAATATCTCAGGGGTTGCCACAAGGAAGAGGGAGACAAACTATTCTCCAAGGCACCTGAGGGTAGAACAAGAAGCAATGGGTGGAAACTAATCAAGGAGAGAAGCAATTTAGAACTGAGGAGAAACTTCCTGACAGTGAGAACAATTAATCAGTGGAACAGAAGTTGCCTCCAGAAGTTGTGAATGCCCCAACACTGGAAGTCTTTAAGAAGATGTTGGATAGCCATTTGTCTGAAACGGTATAGGGTTTCCTGCCTAGGCAGGGGGTTGGACTAGAAGACCTCCAAGGTCCCTTCCAACTCTGCTATTGTATTGTATTGTATTGTAAGTGAGTTGGGGAGTATGGGATTTGCAGTCCACTAGGGAAACATCTCGCATTCCCTCTGAAATGGGTTCCTGTACAGGCAGTCCTTGATTTACTATAGTTGAGCCCATTTAAGCAAGACAGTTGTTAAGTACATTTTGCCTCATTTTACAGCCTGACTTCTTGCCACAGTTGTTAAGTGAATCGTTGCAATTGAGTTAGTATGGTAGCCCGCTTGTGAACTGAATCTGGCTTCCCCATGAACTTTGCTTGCCAAGAGGTCGCAAAACATATGAAGAACGGTTGCAGGAACTGGGTATGTCTAGCTTAAGAGAAAGAAGGACTAGGGGAGACAGGATAGCAGTCTTCCAATATCTCAGGGGTTGCCACAAAGAAGAGGGTGTCAAACTATTCTCCAAGGCACCTGAGGGTAGAACAAGAAGCAATGGGTGGAAACTAATCAAGGAGAGAAGCAACTTAGAACTGAGGAGAAACTTCCTGACAGTGAGAACAATCAATCAGTGGAACAGAAGTTGCCTCCAGAAGTTGTGAATGCCCCAACACTGGAAGCCTTTAAGAAGATGTTGGATAGCCATCTGTCTGAAACGGTATAGGGTTTCCTGCCTAGGCAGTGGGTTGGACTAGAAGGCCTCCAAGGTCCCTTCCATCTCTACTATTGTATTGTATTGTATTGTATTGTAAAGGCGATCACGTGAGATCTCGGGACAGCCCAACCGTCATAAATACATTCCAGTTGCCAAGCTTCTGAATTTTGATCATGTGACCACGGTGGATTGCTTCGGTGGTCATAAATGTGAAAAACAGTCATAAGTCACTTTTTCCAGTGCCTTTGTAACCTCTAATGGTCACTAGATGAATAGTTGGAAGTTGAGGGCTACCTGTAATACAATGATTTGTGTGTGTGTTGGTGTGGAATCAACACAGGATCCCCAACAAATAATCAACACTCTGCTATTTACAGGTAGTCCTCAACTTTATTTGGTGACCGTCAAAAGTTAGAGCGGCATGGAAAAAATGTGACTTACAACCGTTTTACACAGTTGCGACCTTTGCAGTATCCCCATGACCTTATGATCAAAATTCAGATGCTTGGCAACTGGTTCATATTTATGACCATTGCTGTGTCCCGAGGTCATGCATTCCTCTTTTGCGACCTTCTGACAAGCCAAGTTAAATGTTGAAGCCAGATTCGCTTAACAAACAGGTAACTAACTCAACAACGGCGGTGATTCACTTAAGGCAGGGCAAAAAATGGAGCAAAACTCACTTAACAAATGCCTCATTTAACAGCATAAATTTTGGGCTCAACAGTGGTCATGAGCTGAGGACTACCTGTATTCCAAGGTTGCCTCAATTAGCACAAATTCCTTCTATGTTTCTAGTTTGCTGACATGCTCCTCTTAAGAATTTGTTTTCCACACATTGGTCTGTGAATAAATCTATCTTCTATCTGTCTTCTATATATATAAAACTGGCTGTGTGTGTGTTCCAGCATAACTCTGGAACGCCTTGAGCAATTTCAACTAAACTTGGTACACAGATGGCTTACTCTCTGGAAACAAACACTGTGGGGGTAAGACACCCCTAACACCTTTCAGGGGGTGTGTTCTGTTAAGATACAGCCTGTTGTGCCTTAAACCGGCTTCTACTGTGCTGCCGTAAAATGGCTTCTGTGCTGCCATAAAATGCAGTGCAGTTGCCATGGTAACAGCTTCACAGTACTTCACAAGGGGGTTCCCTCTGGTCAGGGGGAAACTCCAACATTAAAAATAATGTTTGGTCAGGGATTATTTTTGAGGATAAATGTAAGTATTAGGATAAATAAATACCCGGGTAATGCCAGGTTATCAGCTAGTAAATAAACAAAGTTGCTGCTGCCAGATTCCAGGTTTAAGATGGCGATTAAAACTTGGGTCCCTCTTCTTTAGGGAAAGGCGGCTGAGCATGTCCATCGTAGCCATTCAGCTGGGTCAGTGTGGCAACCAGGTTGGGCGTGAAGTGTTTGATACCATCTGCAGAGACCTCCACAGCTCCCAGGGGCTCTGCTCCAAGAAGGAGAATGACTCTTACCAGGCAGCTTGTAAAGAACGTTTCTTTGAGGAAAAAGATGGAGGTAAGAAATCGTCATGGCCTCTTGAAAGGGTTGTTGGGGCAAAAAAAAAAAAAAAAACCCAGGGAGAATTGAGACCGTGACTGTTGGTCTCAGAAACCCATCACAGCAGGTGTGCAAAATGTCTTGTCTCCCTGTGCGGAGTTTATTTGGCTTTTATACAGTTTCAACAAGCAAAGCAAGGGCATAGGTAGCAACAGCTTCTTTGTCAGCGTTCCAAATATCATGCAGAATTAAATCAGAGTCCAAGGCAAAACTATCCTTAAAGTTCCAATTTAATAAGGCAGTCATGTTGGCACATCCGTGGAATCCCAAATCTAAAAGCTTCCTGGGATTCCACCCAGTTGAAAGTTCATGATCTTATCCCCACGCCCATCAATCCATCACATGGTCCAATCTTCTTCGGCCATGCTGGCATCTCCACCCAGCTGGTTCCGGTCAGGTGCAGAGGTGCAGAGACAAAAGATGACCTTGGGCTTCTAGAAAAGAATGACAACAACACATTCCACAATTCTACTCCTTTCTATTCCCCCTCCCAATTACTACACTATGAAACAGCACAGTGAAATAATAGAGAGTGTGGCAGGCCAAAGATCCTAAAAAGGAATATAACTGCAGGCCTGACAGTCTTATTGGTACATTCTCCTTGTCAATCCCTAGAACCATCCCAACCAGGGTAGAATCTCACATAACACAACAGTTCCTGTTGGATATCATTTCTGACAAGTGGCTGTCCGATCTCTTCTTAAAAACCTTTGCTGTTAGGGCACCTCTGGAGGCAAGTCATTTCACTGATTAATTATTCTCATTGTCAGGAAATCCTTGATCAGGATCCTTCTTGAAATCCTCCAGTGATGAAGCTCCCACAACTTCCGAAGGCAACTTCTGTTCCATTGGTTGATTCTTTTCACTGTCAGGAAATTTCTCCTTATTTCCAAGTTGAATCTCCCCTTGGTCAGTTTCCATCCATTATTCCTTGTCTGGCCTTCAGGTGCCTTGGAAAATAGCCTGACTCCCTTCCTCTCGGTGGCAGCCCCTCAAATATTGGATCACTGCTATCATGTCTCCCCTGGTCCTTCTCTTCACTAGACTAGCCAGGCCCAGTTCCTGCAACCGTTCTTCATATATTTTATCCTCCAGTCCCCTAATCATCCTGGTTGCTCTTCTCTGCACTCTTTCTAGAGTCTCTACATCTTTTTATAGTCTGGTGACCAAAACTGGATGCAGTATTCCAGGTGTGGCCTTACTAAGGCTTTATAAAGTACTAATACTTCAGGTGACTGATGGAGCATGGGACATTCCCTATATAGGTAGTCCTCTACTTAAAACCATTCCTTTAGTAACCGTTTGAAATTACAACAGCACTGACAAAAGTGACTCACAACTGATCCTTGCCTGGTGGCGCAGGGGTTAGAGTGCAGTACTGTAGGCTACTTCTGCTGACTGCCAGCTGCCACCAGTTTGGCAGTTCGAATCCCACCAGGCTCAAGGCTGACTCGGCCCTCCATCCTTCCGAGGTGGGTAAAATGAGGACCCAGGTTGTTGGGGGCAAGAGGCTGACTCTGTAAAACTGCTTAGGGCTGTAAAAGCACTGTACAGCGGTATATACGTAAGTCTAAGTGCTATTGCTATTAAGACCGTCACAACTTCCTTATGGTTGACTAATCAAAATTTGGGCACTGATATGTATAATATAATGTTTGCAATGTCTCGCAATTTGCGATTTTCCAGCTTCTGACAAGCAAAATCAATGGAGGAAGTGAGATTCAATCCAGATTCAAAGTTCTAACGGTCAGGCCCCTCCCCTCGCAGTCACATGACCAAAACTGGGCACATGATCAGCAGCCTGGGCACACTTAGGGCCACTTGCAGTGCCCCCTGTTCACAAGACCATGTTTTAAAACCGTTTTGCTGAAAAACTGCCATTTATTTCTGGTTTTCGGCAAAACCGTCCCCTTAGCAAACCATTGGCTTGCTTAACAGTTGCTGTGTTCACTTAATAACTCCTGCAAAAATATGGTCATAAAATCAGTCCATAAAATGATAGGTAGTCCTCGACTTACAACAGTTCATTTAGTGACTGTTCAAAGTTATAACGGCACTGGAAAATGTGACTTACAACCATTTTTCGAAGTTACGATCTTTGCAGCATCCCCATAGCCATGTGATCAAAATTCAGACGCTTGGCAAATGGCTCATAGTTATGACCGTTGCAGTGTCCCAGGGTCATGTGATCTGAGAAGCAAAATCAATGGAGAAGCCAGATTCACTTAACAACCGTGTTAACTGACTCAACAACTGCAGTGATTCGCTTAAGAACTGCAGCAAGGAAGGTTGTAAAATAGGGCAAAGCTCACCTTACAACAGGAATTTTGGGCTCAATTGTGGTGGTAAATGGAGGACTCCCCGTGTTTCCTATCTATCTAGTTTTTTTCAATATAATTTTGTAAAAAGGTTTTTGGTGGGGTTTTTCCCCCTCTTTTTTCCTACTTAGGTATGGTTGCGCGGTCTGTTCTGGTCGACATGGAACCGAAAGTGATCAACCAGACGTTATCCTTCGCTTCCAGAACTGGGAATTGGAGATACGGCCCCCAGTCTGCCTTCTGTCAGAAACAAGGATCAGGAAACAATTGGGCACACGGGTATGTGGGATTGCCTTCCGAACTAACACAGCCCCCTTTATTTATTTCTCCAGTTGGTTCTTCAAAGCACAGCTGCAGAGAGAATCCTGCTGTTTTGCAATTACAATACAATACAATACAATACAATACAATACAATAGTAGAGTTGGAAGGGACCTTGGAGGTCTTCTAGTCCAACCCCCTGCCTAGGCAGGAAACCCTATACCATTTCAGACAAATGGCTATCCAACATCTTCTTAAAGACTTCCAGTGTTGGGGCATTCACAACTTCTGGAAGCAAGCTGTTCCACTGATTAATTGTTCTAACTGTCAGGAAGTTTCTCCTCAGTTCTAAGTTGCTTCTCTCCTTGATTAGTTTCCACCCATTGCTTCTTGTTCTACCCTCAGGTGCCTTGGAGAATAGTTTGACTCCCTCTCCTTTGTGGCAACCCCTGAGATATTGGAACACTGCTATCATGTCTCCCCTAGTCCTTCTTTCTCTTAAGCTAGACATACCCAGTTCCTGCATATGTTTTAGTCTCCGGTCCCCTAATCCTCTTTATTGCTCTTCTCTGCACTCTTTATAGAGTCTCCACATCTTTTCTACATTGTGGCGACCAGAACTGAATGCAGTATTCCAAGTGTGGCCTTACCAAGGCCTTATAAAATGGTATAACGCAAAGCAAATTAAGCAAAGACTAACTGAACAACAACAGAATAATATATAACAAATAACCGGACGGGGGGAAAATGACTTCTATCTGGTCAGACAACAGAACAATAGAGTTGGAAGGGACCCAACAGAGTTTGAAGGGACCTTGGAAGTCTTCTAGTCCAGGTGTCAGTAACTTGTGCTTCCCGGATCCACATGCGGCTATTTTGTCTCTCTGCTGTGGTTCTCTGTCGGGTGATTCCACCTTTGGCTGGCCTCGCCCTCTTCTCCCAGTCACTTGACATGTGAAGCTGGGCAGGAGAGAACAGAGAGAGAGAGAGAAACAGAGAAGAGAGAAAGAGAAATAAAGAGAGAGATACCTGTTTTCCACAGAAAAGAAAACACCGGCAGCCACAAAACCTGGGTAGGTGTAGCTGTGGGGATCAAATGACTGAGTGGGAGTGAGTGATATCGAGTTGGCCACGCCCGCCCAGGTTTTGTGGTTCCCTGTGTTTTCTGTGGAAAAGGGGTCCAAATGGCTCTTTGAGTGTGTAAGGTTGCAGACCCCTCTTCCAATCCAACCCCCTGCTCAGGCAGGAAACCCTACACCTTCCTATACCATTCAAAAATGTTCACCATGGCATTCCTTTAACAACTGCTGGAAAATATAGCTATAGAATTGGGTCCAGTTACACGGGTGCCTTGACTTACGACCGTCATGACTTGCAACACAAATTCCCCCTTTTGCGACCTTCCGACATGCAAAGTCGATGGGGAAGCGAGATCCGCTTAACGGCCAGGTTACTAACTTAGCAATTTCAGAGATTCACTTAACCACCCTGGCAAGAAAGGTTGCAAAAAGGGGCAAAATGACCACTGTTTCGGTCAGCAACAGAGATTTTGGGCTCATGTATGAATGTAAGTCAAGGACTACCAGACAGTTTGTTTCTAGCACAATGTCCCATATCCTATGTTGTGGCCTGTCGGCCGCCCAGCCCTCCAGCAGCCAAATCAGAGGAGGAGGAGGTGTGGGAATCAGGGTCAGCATCAAGGCAACTTGAGAGCTCTGAGAGGGAAGAGGGAATGGAGCTGCAGAGAGGGAGAGACAAGAGGCGGAGCCTCGGCCATCCGTCATTCCTCAGATGGAGAGTCAACAGCCCCCAGGTCTGGATGTGGCTGATGAGGAAGAGGAGGAACTGCTGCTACCAGTGCCTGACGCACGATGCTACAGAAGGCAGAGGAGAGGAGAGCAGTGGAAATCTATGGGCCGGCCCTTGGGATAGAAGAGCCACCACTGCTAATGAAGCCCCACTCTAGCCCTGGGGATAAAAGGCAGGGGGCGGAGATGAATAGATGTGGCAAACAACTATTCATCTCCCTGCCAGATGGACTTGTTAGCCTGCGGTGTGAGAGAAACTTTGCCGGGGCTGTTGGTGCTTCTAATAAAGGGAACATTTATTTAACTACAAACGGTTTGTCGTCTTCAGGGAGCTGGGTCAGAATGTCCTCTTTCTTTCCTGAATTCTGGTCAGGTACTGCGTCCACGGCCCGAAACACGAAGACGCGATCATGAACCTCATTCAGAAGGAAGTGGAGAAGTGTGACCGGCTAGGTGGCTTCTTGATGATGATGAGCATGGCTGGTGGGACGGGGTCAGGCCTGGGGGCGTTTGTGACGGCAGCCCTGAGAGACGCCTATCCAAATTCCTTCCTGCTCAACCATGTTATCTGGCCGTACGGAACCGGGGAGGTGAGTATCCCAGGTCTTCTTCGTTGTAGGGGTTCTGATCTAGGCTTCCCCAAACCACGAAGCAAACTCCCTGTCCCGAAAAAAAAACCCTTTTTATTAAGTTGCTGTGAATTCTGTTCATTCACATCCAGGCAAGTCTTTCAAGGGAGGATTTACAGCCACAGACCTTATCTGGCTTGGAGAGCTGACAGGCCGATATCTGCAAAACTTGGCAAAGAGCCTCGGAGAGTCACGAACCAATGAAGCAAACTAATTGTCTCCTGCAAACTCCACTCCCCTTTGGCTCCTCTTTTATTTCCTCTGGGAGGGGGCTATTCATCGTCCACCTGTGGCCTTACTCCCAAGTCAACCCCTGTTCTTTAGCTGTTCCCTTCGTCTGGCATCTCTGCGCATGCGCACACTGGGAACAGGCTCCAGCTGTTCGTCTGCCCCACTGATGTCTGACTCTGAAGGCAGCTGATAACTGTCAGATGGCCCTGGCCCGCTCTCTGCCTCCAACGCAGAGCCCTCATCCGAGCCTTCCCCAGACTCCAGGACTGGCCCATCTTCCTCCCCAACCTCCTCACTGTCCGACTCTGCTGTCAGCTTTGTTTGCTGCTGCAGGCCACAACAGTAGGGTGCCAGATTTTCTTGCTTATGGGTGCAAAGAAACCTAAGACAGGAAGTGATGCAATGTGGGCAGACCAGGAAAATTGGGGGGGAGGAGACTTCCCTGGGATTTGGGGGACAAGTAATACACACAAGTGATCCTTGATTTGTTACCGCAATTGGGAGGAGCATTTATGTTGCTAAGCAAGGTGGTGATTTTACAGGAGTCGCAACCTTTTAATGCAATCTTTTTGCTACAGTTGTGAAGCAAATCAGTTGTTAAGTGAATCCGACATTCTCCTTTGCTTGTTAGAAGCTACCTCGAAGGGTCATAAATGGGGACCATGTGATCCTGGGATACTGTAACTGTTCTTAAATACGTAGCAGTTGCCAAGCACCTGGATTTTGATCACATGTCTGTGGGAATGCTGTGATGATCGTACATGCGAGGACTGGTTGTAAGTCACTTTTTTCAGCGCCGTTGTAATTTTGGTCACTAAAGAATGGTTATAAGTCGAGGACTTGCGTGATATGGGGGAATGACCTTGGGAGCCAATAAGGCTACTACAATCCTTGGTTGTATCAGTGCCGCTTTATGAAACCTTAGTAAGGCCACACCTGGAATCCCGCATCCCGTTTTGGTCACCATACTATAGAAAAGTTGTTGAGATTTTGGGGGGAAAATGCAAGAAGAGCAATTTAAGATGATTAGGCCAAGTCAATGGGGGAAGCCAGATTGTGTGATTCAATTAACAATTATGAAAAACCTGCCATGAAACGAGGCACAACTCGTTTAACGACTTACAATACAATAGTAGAGTTGGAAGGGACCTTGGAGGTCTTCTAGCCCAACCCCCTGCCTAGGCAGGAAACCCTATACCATTTCAGACAAATGGCTATCCAACATCTTCTTAAAGACTTCCAGTGTTGGGGCATTCACAACTTCTGGAGGCAACTTCTGTTCCACTGATTAATTGTTCTAACTGTCAGGAAGTTTCTCCTCAGTTCTAAGTTGCTTCTCTCCTTGATTAGTTTCCACCCATTGCTTTTTGTCCTGCCCTCCGGTGCCTTGGAGAATAGTTTGACTTCTTCTTTGTGGCAACTCCTGAGATATTGGAAGACTGCTATCCTGTCTCCCCTGGTCCTTCTTTTCATTAAACTAGACATGCCCAGTTCCTGCAACCGTTCTTCATATGTTTTAGTCTCCAGTCCCCTAATCCTCCTTGTTGCTCTTCTCTGCACTCTTTCTAGAGTCTCCACATCTTTTTTACATCGTGGCGACCAGAACTGAATGCACTTCCTCCCTTAGCAGTGGGAATTTTGGGCTCGATTGCCGTCATAAGGCAAGGACTGCCTATATATCTAAAGCCACTTCCATTCTCTTCCCCTCTTTTCAAGGTGATTGTCCAAAATTACAACTCCGTCTTAACGCTGTCCCACTTATACCAATCCTCGGACGCCCTTCTGGTCCACGAGAACGACGCCGTCCATAAGATCTGCCTGCAGCTGATGAAGATCAAGCAGGTTTCTTTCCAGGATGTCAATCGAGCGATCGCACATCAGTTGGGGAGCGTCTTCCAGCCAGCCTACTCCTCCAAAGAGGCAGCTCATTACAGCAGGTCACCTCTAGGTATTTAGTTGCTCTTTCTGGAAATTGTGTGGCCCAGCGTTTCTCAACCATGGCAACTTGAAGAGGTGCGGACTTCATCTCCCAGAATTCCCCAGCCAGCACAGCTGGCTGGGGAATTCTGGGAGTTGAAGTCCGCACCTCTTCAAGTTGTCAAAATTGAGAAAGGCTGGTTTGGCCTACTTTCCCTCAAAATCATCTTTTGTGGTTGTTAGTTGCAAAGTCGTGTCCGACCCATCGCGACCCCATGGACAACGTTCCTCCAGGCCTTCCTGTCCTCCACCATCCTCTGGAGTCCATTTAAGCTCATGCCTTCTGCTTCGGTGACTCCATCCAGCCCCCTCATTCTCTGTCGTCCCCTTCTTCTTCTTTCGCCCTCCATCTTTCCCAGCATGAGGCTCTTCTCCAGGGAGTACTTCCTTCGCATTAGGTGGCCAAAGTCTTTAAGTTTCCTCTTCAGGATCTGGCCTTCTAAGGAGCAATCAGGGTTGATCTCCTCTAGGACTGACTGGTTTGATGGCCTTGCAGGAATCTTCTCCAGGGAGCCTTTCCTTCTCCTTAGGTGGCCAAAGGATTTGAGTTTCCTCTTCAGGATCTGGCTTTCTAAAGAGCAGTCAGGGTGGATCTCCTCTAGGACTGACCGGTTGGATGGCCTTGCAGTCCAAGGGACTCAATGCAGGAGTCTTCTCCAGCACCAGAGTTCAAAGGCCTCCATTCTTTGGCGCTTAGCCTTCCTTGTGGTCCAACTTTCACAGCCATCCATTGCAACTGGGGAAACCAGAGCCTTGACTATACGCACTTTTGTTGGCAGGGGGATGTCTCTGCTTTTTACTTGGAACCCTGATACTTTCCTCTTCTTAGTGTAAATTTCAGGTAGCCCTTGATTTCTGACCGTAATTGAGCCCAACATTCCTGTTGTTAAGTGAGACATTTGTTAAGTGAATTTTGCCCCATTTTACGACTTTTCTTCCCCCGGTTGCTAAATGAATCACTGCAGTTGATAGTCACCTGGCTGTTAAGTTAATCTGGCTTCCCCATTGATTCTGCTTTGTCAGAAGGTCGCAGAAGGGGATCCCATGTCCTTGGGACACGGCAACGGTCATAAGTATGAACCAAGCATGTGAATTTTAATCACATAATCCTAGGATTGCTGCAAAGGTCGTAACTGTGAAAAACGGGCATAAGTCACTTTTTTCACCCCCGTTTGTAACATTGAACGGTCACTAAATGAACCATTGTAAGTCGAGGACTATCTGTATTGGCAAAGTACAAGTTATTAGTCTACAGCAGGGGTGTCCAAACTTGGCAACTTTAAGACTTGTGGACTTCAACTCCCAGAATTCTGGGAATTGAAGTCCACAAGTCTTAAAGTTCCCAAGTTTGGACACCCCTGATCTACAGGTTACAACCATTCATTTGGTGACACTTCAACATTACGTGGGTGGTTAAAAAAGTGACTTATGACTCTTTTTCGCAGTTACGACCTTTGCAGCATCCTAGGATTATGTGATCAAAATTCAGATGCTTGGCAGCTGGTTCATACTTATGACCGTTGCAATGTCCCAAGGTCTTGGGATCCCGTTTGGCGACCTTCGGACGAGCAGAATCAATGGGGAATTCACTTAACAGCCCGGTTGCTAACTTATCAACTGCAGTGAATCACTTAACAACCTTTAAGTGCAACATCCCTGTGCTCAAATGATTAATATTTGACCACTTGGCAACTGCCAGGCACTTATGACGGTTGAAGTTTCCTGGGGTCATGTGATCCCCTTTTGTGACTTTCTGACAGAGTCAATGACGAAACCAGATTCACTTAACAACCGTGTGAGTACGTTAAGTGCAATGAAGTGCATAACAACTGTGGTGAGGAAAGGCCATAAAATGAGGCAAAACTCACTTAACAACTAACTGTCTTGCTTGGCATAGTGGTTAGAATGCAGTATTCCAGGCAAACTCTGCCCAATGCCAAGAGTTCGATCCTCACCAGCTCAAGTTGACTCAGCCTTCCATCTTTCCGAGGTCAGTAAACTGAGGACCCATATTGTTGGGGGGGCGGGGGGAAATGCTGATTTAGAGAGGGCTGGAAAACACTGTGAAGCAGTATATAAGTCTAAGTGCTAGTGCAATTGCAATCAATCTCTGCCCACTGCCACGAGTTCGATCCTCACTGGCTCAAGGTTGACTCTGCCTTCCATCCTTCCGAGGTCGGTAAAATGAGGACCCACTGTACCCTATAAAGTACTGCGAAGCGGTATACAAGTCTAAGAGCTATTGCTTGCAGATCAGTGGACATTTTGATCTTGATTGTGGTCGTAAGTCGAGGTCTAAAAATGCATTTAGTTCAAAGTTACAATGGCATTGAAAAGGTGACTTCTGATCGTTTTTCACACTTATGACTCTTGCAGCGTCCCCATGGTCACGCGATCAAAATTCGGACCCTTGGCAACTGACTCATATTTATGACCGTTGCAGTATTCCCGGGATGTGGTTCCCTTTGATGGCCATCTGACAAGCAGAGTCAATGGGGAAACCAGATTTGCTTAACTAATGTAACACCTGCAGTGATTCACTGAACAACCGTGGCAAGAAAAGCCGTAAAACGGGTCAAACTTTCACTTAACCACTGTCTCACTTTGCAACTGGAATATTGGGCAAGCGAGTGGTTGCAAGCCGAGGACTACATGCATCTGAGTAACCTTTCTATTTAAAGCTCAATTCCTCATCGGATCGAAGAGTTCCAACTGCACCGTTAATCTTCGTTTCCTCTTTTTTCCAGGGGATCTGATGGAAGCTTTAGTTCCCCACCCGGAATTTAAGATGCTGGGTCTCCGGAATATCCCTCAAATGTCCGAGAACTCCCTGGCCTACACCACCTTTGCTTGGCCTGGGCTCCTGAAACACCTCCGGCAGATGCTCATTGCCAACGCCAAAATGGAGGAAGGTGAGATCAAAGCTCTGCCTTGTTTCCAGATGTTGAAGACGCCGTACAGGGAACCTTCGAGCCACTTGACTTGATTGTTCTGACCGAGCTCTCCAAGCACGACAAAGCCTCTGAAGTTACCTCTAAAGATTCCTTTACCCCTGGCAAAAAGTTTCTCTCTCAATGCCAGCTAATGAGTCTGGCTGGCCACGGTGGCTCTTCCATCCCAAGGACCGGCCCACAGATTTCCACTGCTCTCCTCTCCTCGGCCTTCTGTGCATCCACACGTCAGGCACTAGACCCAGCTGTTCCTCCTCTTCCACATCAGCCACCTGCTGACCTGGGGGCTGTTGACTCTCCATCTGAGGGATGATGGACAGCCCAGGCTCCTCCTCCTCTCTCTCCCTCTCTCTCCCTCCCTCCCTCTCCCAGGTTCCTCCTCCTCTCTCTCCCTCCCTCCCTCTCCCTCCCTCCCTCTCTCCCTCCCTCCCTCTCTTTCTCCCTCCCTCTCCCTCCTTCCCTCTTGTGCTCTCTCTCCCTCCCTCCCTTTTGCGCTCTCTCTTTCTCTCTCTTTCCCTCTCCCTCTCCCTCCCTCTCTCCTTCCCTTTCTCCATCTCTCTCTCTCTCTCTCTCTCTCTCTCTCTCTCTCTCTCTCTCTCTCTCTCTCTCTCTCTGCCATTCCCTCTTCCCCCTTGGAGCTCTCAGGTTGCCCTGATGTTGACCCTCCCACGTCTCCTCCTTTGATTTGGCTGCTGGAAGGACCAGCAGGCCTCAACATTGACCTTCCTGTTCACGTTACCTTCACAGGTATTGACTGGCAGGTGCGGCCTCCACCCAGCAGAGCTCCTGCAGCTGAGAGGCCCTCTTCAAACCGGACGGTTAATTTCAATACTTCGATTGCCAATTTGGTCACTCTGCGAGGGAAGGACGTAGAGTCTGCAGATCTGGGTGAGCGCCTGCCCTTTTGCGAGAAGCTGGTGTGGCTTTTCCTCTGTGGCTGCCAATCAACCTTTCCTCCTGGCTCACTGTCCCACCTGGCTCCTTCTACAAATAATGAACGGAGACCAAATTGGGGGGTACACGTAGTTCCCCGACTTACGACTACAATTGGCAGCAGGATTTTGATGGCTAAGCAAGGCGTTGATGAAGGGAGTTGCCCCAGCGTTGAAATGGTTTTTGGTTTTTTTTTGGCCACGGTTATTCAGTGTTGCCATCGTTAAGTGGATCACATGGTCATTAAGCAGATCTAGTTTCCCCCATTGACTTTGCTGGTTGGAGGTGGGCTGGGGAAATCGCAAGTGGTGACCGTGTGACCGCTTGGACACCACAACTGGCGTACAGGCAAGCTGATTTTCCAAGCACCGAAATTTTGTTCAAGTGACCGTGGGGATGCTGCAACGCAATGTCGTAAGTGTGAGGACTGGTCCCAAGTCATTTTTTTTCAGCCCCTCTGCCAAACAAAGTGCTGTTGTCAAGATGTATGTATAACAATTGCAATGTCCTGGGGTCATGCGATCCCCATTGTGACCTTAGCTGGCACCTGAAAGTCAATGGGCGAAGCCTAATTCTCTTAAAGGACCTCGTGAGTCACTAAACAGCTGCAATGATTCGCTTAACGACCGTGCCGAAGAGTAAAATTGGCGGTTACTCACTTGCTTAGCAACAGAAATTCTGCCCTGTGCTCATAAGTCGAGGTTAACCTGTATAGATATTCCTTTCTTATCGACTGCCTTGTGCAGCGACCGTCCAAAGTTATGACGTGGCTTAAAAACAAAAACAACCCACGTGGATTTAACACCCGTTGCACTGGCCTACAGTCACATGATTGTTGGTCACATATTCACAACAGGGGTGCCTCGAGCAGAGTTCATACAGGAGGTGCAAGCAAAATCTTAAATCGCGCTCCAGGATAGTATTCACTTACCTTCCCTACCGGTTCGCAAATGTGAGTCCGTGCGGGCGCTCAGCCTTCCGCGCAGGCACTTTGGCTAAAAAAAAAGGGTGCCTAAATGGGACGGCATAGAGCCAGGGCAACCGAGTGGGCGATTTCCAATACCGCTTTGGGTGAACTGGTCCGAATCGGCAGAATGCCACTTCTGATGGCGCTGATATGTGGGGTTTTTTTACACTTAGCGATCATGACGCTTTGCTTAACGACTGACGGGGAAATAAGGTCCTAAGCCCGTGATGGCAAACCTATGGCACCCGGAGCCATATTGGTTGGTACGCGCAGCGTTCCTCTTCCAGATTTCTGGCACACCTGCGCGCGCGGTGATCAGCTGCATGCGGCGGTGGAGGAAACGGGAAGAGCTGATCTTCCGTTTTCCAGCGTGAGCATCTGCGACAGCCAGCTGATCTGCGCATGCACGGTAGTAACCGGAAGTTCGTTTTCCGGCACGTGCATGCCCCCTGAGCAGCTCCTCTTCCCGCTTGTGGCTCAGACACCTGCGCACACTCCCTTTATGGCACTCAGTGCGTCACGCACATTCCCATTTCGCCGCTCGGTGCCAAAAAGATTCACCATCGCTGTCCTAAGCCCACTCGCAGATCCATCGTTTCCTGCTCATTGAGCAGCCACATTGCTAGTCCCCATTGTGGTCGCTAAGCGAGGACTACCTGAAATCTTCAGATCTAATGCGCCACGTTCTTGTCCCTTGCAGGGGGTTTCCAGGATCCGGCCTTGTACACTCCCTGGCTCGATCCTCCGCAGGCTTTGAGCATCTGGAGCACACCGAGAGCCTTCAACAAGTACGAGAAGTCGGCCTCTCTGGTCAGCAATAGCCAGTTTCTGCTCAATCCGCTCAACAGCCTCGTAGGGAAGGCTTGGAAAATGTTCGCTTCCAAGTAAGTTGAATGAATTAAATCCTCTTTCCATTTCTGGACTATATCTAGTTATACATGTTAAGTAATTAAGCTCCCCGTTAGAAGAGCGAGTATGCAGAGAAGCGTAATGAGAGTGATATGGAATAACACGCAGAAACCAGCATACAGAGACACTGAATAGTATAAAAATATGGTAGTTTACTATGTAGAAATATCGAGGTATTCAGAGTCCGGTTAACAGTCCAAGTCATACACAGTTCAGTAATTCAGTTATCAATATTCTCAGTCTAACACACGAAGTATAGCTAAACAGTAGCAAACCACAATACCTCAATATACACCGACCAGCTTCTAACAAAACAGAGAGCTAACAGCCATTCTGGCTCCCTCTTATAGCTGCTTGAGGTAACAAACCAATTACATTTCTCTAACATTTAAAGTAACAGTAACATTTGTAACAATCATAGTTTATATACATTGTCAAGACAAGCCTAGGGTTACATCCCTAACAATACAGATTAGCAGAATGGAAGGTGGAAGGGACCTTGTAGGTCATCTAGTCTAGAGGTCACCAACCGGCGATCCACAGACCACTAGTGATGTGCAAATGTGGGGCCGGCCAGGCAGCTGTGGTGGGGATGGAAATCTCCGCCACAGAGGGAGGTATGCGCAACTTGCAACTTTGCAGGAGGTGCAACGTGCAAGGAGTAGCTCAGCCCTCGCCGGCGGGAACAAGATAAAGGTGCTGTTGCAGGGGGCGGGGTCAGGCGAGACGAAGCAACGGGTCTCGGCAATCGGTGGCTCTTTTGTCCCCCCCCTCTGTGGCTTCCTGTCAGCTGAACCCACGACTGGCTGGCCTGGCCCTAGCCCTCCCCTCCCACTCACTCCTTGCCTGGCCTGAGAAGGGAAGGGTAGGGGATGGAGATTCGCTCCGTATTCCAGAGCGGAAGCGAAGCTTCATCTCTTGCTGGATCTCGTGGGCGTTTCTTCCAGCCCTTGTTAGTGCTGCGCGACTGGGAGATGCAGCAACTTCTCCGCCCCAAGACGCTCGCTGGCCCTTTAGATGAGAGAGAGAGAGAGAGAGAGAGAGAGAGAGAGAGAGAGAGAGAGAGAGAGATGAGAAAGAGATGACAGGGAAAAAAAGAGAGAGATGAGAGAGAGAAGAGGGACAAGAGAGAGAGAGATGAGAGATCCCAGTGTTTTGTTTTCTATGGGAAACGGGTCCCAAGTGCCTCTGAGTGTTTAAGGTTGCAGAAACAGGCGGCCAAACTAAGGGCCTGAAGGACCTCGTCCCGTCACTGAGAGTCCTTCAGTGAGCGGCATGCTGGTTTCATATTTGTAGTCCGTGGGATTTAAAAATAAGAATTTAGTGGTTCTTGAGGTCCGAAAAGTTGGTGACCCCCTGATCTGGTCCAAAGGAGGAGACTCTACACCAGTGATGATTAACCTTTTTGTAAAGACGTGCCAAAATTGTGTGCACGCACTATCGCTTGCCTGTGCATGCCCAGATGTGTCCCACCCACCTGCGCATGTGCGCACGACACCCTCCCCACACACATGCGCGGGGGAGTTTTTGCCCTCCCCAGGCTCTGGAGGCTTTCCTGAAACCTGGGGAGGGCGAAAACGAAATCACCAGGCCCACCAGAGCCTCCGGAAATAGGCAGAAATAGATTTTTTCCCGAACTTCCGTTGGGCCCATTTTTCGCCCTCCCCCGGCTTCAGGAAAGCCTCCGGAGCCTGGGGAGGGCGAAAAACGAGTCCAACGGACCAACCGGACGTTCGGAACTTCCCTGGTCCATTCCAGGCCGAAATGGAACCTCCAGGGGCTTGAATCCGGCCTCCGGAGGCTCCATTTCAGCCTGCAATGGGCCAGGGGAGGCTCCATATTGGCTGTGACAGACCGGGGAGGCCTACAGAAGGCCAAATGGAGGGTCGGTGGGGCGCCCAAGGCTGGAGAGGAGACTGCTTGCTAGATCTTCGCAGGGTAAGTGACCCTGCGCGGCAGGTGGGGGCGGAGGAAAAGCAATTTGGGGAGCACGAGGTATTTCAGTGGGTCTGGGAGGCCTTGGGTGGTCTTAGTCACGTGGCCTGTTCCTTCAGTGGGCTCCCAATGGCCTTCCCCACCCTGAAGTACCTCGTGTGCACTTAACGAGCCTCGCGTTCGATTAGCGAATGCGTGGGCGAAAAGAGGGAGTGATCTTGTTCAAGGTACGAGATCCACTCCCATGAATCCTCGGGTTACGAATGGAATGGTTTTGTTGTATTCGGGCCTTTTCCCGTGTAAGGTTAAGATTGTCTTTGCAACTTTTCGGCAGGATCTCACCTGCCATCTTCAAGCGTGGGCTCAAAAAATATATATATATGTTGTATTTGTACTGATAAATAAATAAAGGGAGACTAGTATAGATCTATTTCGAGCTAATTAGCTCTCATCAGCTAGCCATACCCTTACTGGGATTTGAACCTGGGCTGTATTATATCTTAGGCAGGAGTCTTAGCCACTAAGCCACAGGCTCGTCATATATATATATATGACATATTTTGCCTGTAATTAATTGACGTCCCATTGACTTTCCCTTCAAGGAGCTATGGATAATTTGAACTGGGACAGGCACTCTTGCTCACCAAAACCTCTTGTTCATTCCACGCAGGGCTTACATTCACCAATATTCAAAATTTGGGATTGAAGAAGAAGACTTTCTGGGCTGTTTCACCACCTTGGAACAAGTGATTGCCAGCTACGGCAGCCTCTGATTTCCCAAAGCACATAAGGAGTCCGTGCTTTTTCCAAGAGGACCAAGACGTCCGATGAGGTCGATTTTCCGTGCACCCATCCCAACGAAGGACACGGCGCATTACAAATGCCAGAGCTTCCATACCTATGGAGGCCTCTCTTAGAAGCTGCACATTTTCGACGGAGGAAGTACGTTTAATGGCAAATATTTGAAAGGGGACGATGAGCTCAACTTTGGATCATATCAGGCACGCTCGACGATTGGAGAGAGGCCTTTTTCGTTCACCAGCATCCATATTTTCTGGCTTTATATGTTTTGTACTGACTATAGCCATTAATTTATGACACCTGCCTGTGTGAATACTCATTTTTCTTCCTACAGCAACAACATAGATTGGGATAGATGGGGAACTCATCAAATTTGCAGATGACACCCAAGATAGCATAGCCAACACTCCAGAAGATAGGCTCTTTGATTAGTTTCCACCCATTGCTTCTTGTTCTGTCCTCAGGTGCCTTGGAGAATAGCTTGACTCCCTCTTCTTTGTGGCAACCCCTGAGATATTGGAAGACTGCTATCACGTCTCCCCTAGTCCTTCTTTCTCTTAAGCTAAACATACCCAGTTCCTGCAACCGTTCTTCATATGTTTTAGTCTCCAGCCCCCTCATCCTCTTTGTTGCTATTCTCTGCAGTCTTTCTAGAGTCTCCACATCTTTTCTATATCGTGGAAACAAAAACTGAATGCCGTATTCCAAGTGTGGCCTTACCAAGGCCTTATAAAGTGGTATTATCACTTCACATGATCTTGATTCTATCCCTCTGTTGATGCAGCCTAAAACTGTGTTGGCTTTTTTGACAGCTGCTGCACACGGCTGGCTCTTATTTAAATGGTTGTCCACTAGGACTCCAAGATCCCTCTCACAGTTGCTACAATTGAGCAAGGTACCACCTATACTGTACCTGCGCATTTCGTTTTTCTTGCCTAAATGTAGAACCTTACTCTCTTCACCATTGAATTTCATTTTATTAGATAGGACACAAGATGGCGCCTACATTCCACTTGTTGGAGAACAAGTGGGTTTTATTTATGGTAGATCCACTTCCAGTGGCAATAAACAGCTTCAGTTAAGTGCAGTGGCCTGAAAGGTACGTGAAAGGCACTTCAGATCCAGACCAAGGTTTATTTAACCTTGCATGGGAGGGATTTCCCCAACCAGGTGCCCTAAATTGGACACAATCGCCCCAGATTCTCAATCCACCAGGAAAGCACCAGGTCAACAAAAGAAGATCAATATAAACCACACCTGTATGTTAGAGGGATTATTTATAATCTTCTCCATTTCTTGCTCAAATCAAGAAACATGGAGTGAAAATATAGGCAGTCCTCAATTTATGACCGCAATTGAGCCCAAAATGTCTGTTAAGTGAGACATTTTGAATTTTGCCCCATTTCACGACCTTTCTTGACGCAGTTGTTAAGTGAATCCCTGCAGCTGTTAAGTGAGTAACACGTTTGCTAAGTGAATCTGACTTCCCCGTCGATTTTGCTTGTCGGAAGTAGGGGATCGCATGATCCCGGGACATTGCAACCGTCATAAGTATGAACCAATTACCAAGCATGCAGATTTTGATCACGTGACCATGGGGATGCTGCAATGGTCATAAGGGTGAAAAAGGGTCGTAAGTCACTTTTTCAGTGCTGTTGTAACTTTGGATGAAGTGTAAGTCAAGCACGATTTGTATCAAAGTTGGGCAATTTTCCTTGACTGGAATTTTCCTTGCCTCAAGATCACGTGAAGTGTTAATACCACTTTATAAGGCCTTGGTAAGGCCACACTTGGAATACTGCATTCAGTTTTGGTCGCCACGATGTAGAAAAGATGTGGAGACTCTAGAAAGAGTGCAGAGAAGAGCAACAAAGATGATTAAGGGACTGGAGGCTAAAACATATGAAGAACGGTTGCAGGAACTGGGTATGTCTAGTTTAATGAAAAGAAGGACTAGGGGAGACATGATAGCAGTCTTCCAATATCTCAGGGGTTGCCACAAAGAAGAGGGAGTCAAGCTATTCTCCAAGGCACCTGAGGGTAGAACAAGAAGCAATGGGTGGAAACTAATCAAGGAGAGAAGCAACTTAGAACTGAGGAGAAATTTCCTGACAATGAATCAGTGGAACAGAAGTTGCCTCCAGAAGTTGTGAATGCCCCAACACTGGAAGTCTTTAAGAAGATGCTGGATAGCCATTTGTCTGAAATGGTATAGAGTTTCATGCCTAAGCAGGGGGTTGGACTAGAAGACCTCCAAGGTCCCTTCCAACTCTGCTATTATGTTGTCTGACCAGTTACAAGTCATTTCCCCCCCCAGTCCAATCACTAAGTGGTTGTAACTTGAGGAGTTACAATGCAAGCCTACAGTTTGCATTGTCTTTCTCAGACAGATCTGCCGCCTTCATGGCTGGTGGCGGGGGTGGTGGTAGAGGAGGAGGGTTGGACCATCCCATCATCCTGTTTGTGTCCTGTGGCTTTTCCACACGAAGAGCAGGTGCTGTGGTGTTTGTTGGCCTGCAACGGGAAAAGGGATTTCGTTTGACATTGTTCATTAGACAACCGAAGACGACCGAGGGTGCTAAGAGAAATAACACCCTCTATCAACTCATTGTCACACCTGGCTTGGATAGGTGACACTCGGGAGCTTCCCCCGGCTGAAGCCCTTTCCAAATAATAATCAGTCATCATTAAATTGGGCGTGGTGAGAAAGGCAATAGCAAAAGGTTTGGAAGACCTGGGGAGCGTTTTCCAGGCCTTCAGTAGAAGACCTTCAAGGTCCCTTCTAGCTCTCTTCTTGGTTTTTAAAATGTTTTTATTATACATTTCTCCTTTATAGTACATCACACTTTCGGTTTTATAATGACAGTCCATCTCTTTCCTTCTCCTTCCCTTCTCCCCTCTGCTTCCCTCTTGCCTTCTCCTCTCTTCCCCTCCATTTCCCTTTCCTTCCCTCTCTTTCTCCTCTCCTTCCCTTTCTTCCCTTTTCCCCTCCTCTTCCCCTCCTCTTCTCCACTTCCCTCTCTCCTTTCCCCCCTCCGCTTCCCCTTTTTTCCTTTTCCTCTCCTCCCCTCCTCTTCCCTCTTTCTCCTCTCCCCTCTCTCCTTCTCTCTCCTCCCTTTTCCCCTCCTCCTTTCCCCTGTCCTCTCTCCTTTTCTCCACCTCCTTCTCCTCTCCCCTCTCTCCTTCCCTTCTCCCTTTTCCTCTCCTCTCCCCTCCCCTCTCCTCTTATCCACTTCCCTCTCTCCTTTCCCCTCCCTCCACTTCCCTCTCCTTCCCTCTTTCTCCCCTCTCTCCTTCCCTCTCCTCCTCTCCCATCCTCTCCTTTTCTCCACTTCCCTCTCCTTCCCTCTCTCCTCCCCTCCCCTCCATTTCCCTCTCCTTCCCTCTCTTTCTCCTCTCACCTCGTTCCTTCCCTCTCCTCCCTTTTCCTCTCCTCCTCTCCCCTCTCCTCTTTTCCAATTCCCTCTCTCCTTCTCTTCTCCTCCACTTCCTTCTCTCCTTTCCCCCCTCCGCTTCCCTCTCCTTCCCTCTCTTCTCCTCTCTCCTTCCCTCTCCTCCCTTTTCCTCTCCTCTATTTCCCTCTCTCCTTTCCCCCCTCTGCTTCGCTCTTTCCTTCTCCTCCCCTCCGCTTTCCTCTCCTTCCCTCTTTCTCCTCTCCCCTCACTCCTTCCCTTTTCCTCCCCTCCCCTCCCATCTCCTCTCTCCTTTTCTCCACTTCCTTCCCCTCTCCTCCGCTTCCCTCTTCTTCTGTTTCCTTCCTTCTCCTCTTCCCTCGGCCTATCTCCCCTCCTCCTCCTCTCCTCCACTCCACTTCTCTCTCTCCCTTCATCAATCCACTTCTCTTCCATCTTTTTTTTTTGTATATAAATTTCCATTTCCTTACAAAGTACGGTATATTTCCCAGGGGCTGTCTCTTTTCAAATATAACTATACATTTTCTTGAAACGACGTTAGAAGAAAACAAATGTAATATCTACATGAACAGTGTGTTGATAGCTCTATTCCGATCGACAACTTGTAAGTCCCTTTTTTCAACATTTGTTGCCACTTGAGACCGTCGCTAAATGAAGGGTTGTAAGTAGAGGACCATTTAGTGACCGTTCAAAGCTACAGCGGCACTGAAAAAAGTGACTGATGACCGTTTTTCACACTTAACGACCGTTGCAGCCGCCACAGTGATCAAAATTCGGAGGCTTTGTCAACTGCTTCATATTTATGACGGCTGTAGCGTCCCGGGGTCATGCGACTCACCTTTTGCGACCCCCTGACAAGCCAGGGATAGAAGCCGGGTTCCCTTAATAACTGTGTTATTAATGGCAGCAGTTCACTTAACAGCTGTGGCAAGAAAGGTCGTAAAATGGGGCAAAATTCCCTTAAACAACTGCCCGGCTTAGCAAAGGACATTTTGAGCTCAACGGTGGTCGTAAGTCGAGGACCACCTGTAAAATGCAACGGGGAGGGATCGGCCGGTCTACTCTGGAGTTCTACCTGGAGCCAATCTTGCAATCTCAAAACTGCACCCAGGAGTAGCTGTTTACTCTTCTGGTAAGAAAAGGAAGGAAGATGATGGGAGCGAAACTGAATTCCTGCCGAGTCACAATTCTCGGTGACGAACTTACGTTGCTGGAAGAGGAAAGCAGTTTGGAGATTGACGTCTGTCTGTCGGAAATGCAGCCGTGCCTGTTTTTGAAACCTCAGATGCAGTGGGGAGGCGTGGAGAAGGTAGCTAATGAATGGGTGCATGGGGGAAAAAAAATCATTTTAAAGGTGAGGTGGGGAATGAAAAGGACCGTACCGGACAGGTTGATTTTGAAGGAAGTTAGCACCTACCCTCTTTTCCTGGAAGAATAAAATATTTTGAGGAATATTTCAAAAGGCAGAATATTATATTTCCCCGGAGGAGAACCGGAGAAACGTGTTTTTAAAGACAAGGAGCGGCTCCCTCCCCACCAGCAGATATTTGAGGCCAGCCTATCTACAAGAGAAAAGGCCTCCAGCTCCAGGGTGGTGGGATTAAGACAGGACCCCCTCCAGGACATAACAGGATTATCTATCAGGGGAGCTCACCCCATGGCACAACCAAGGCCCCTTCATTGCATCACCCAGCAAGATTCAGACAAACACGACCCAGTAGGAAGTTAGCACCCACCCCGCTCCTAGAATACAATATACAATAGTAGAGTTGGAAGGGACCTTGGAGGTCTTCTAGTCCAACCCCCTGCCTAGGCAGGAAACCCTATACCGTTTCAGACAGATGGCTATCCAACATCTTAAAGACTTCCAGTGTTGGGGCATTCACAACTTCTGGAGGCAACTTCTGTTCCACTGATTAATTGTCCTCACTATCAAGGAATTTCTCCTCAGTTCTAAGTTGCTTCTCCCCTTGATTAGTTTCCACTCATTGCTTCTTGTTCTACCCTCAGGTGCCTTGGAGAATAGCTTGACTCCTTCTTCTTTGTGGCAACCCCTGAGATATTAGAACACTGCTATCATGTCTCCCCTAGTCCTTCTTTCTCTTAAGCTAGACATACACAGAAGCAGAAGAATGAAATATCTTGGGAAATATTGAAAAGGCAGAATATTATATTTTCCCTGGATCAGAAATGGAGAAGCATGTTTTTGGGCAGGAAGCAGATTCACTCTTAATAGCCCCCACCTTTGTCAATGGGCCTTTAAAGGGCCTGAGCTAGTCTATTCTACATAACAAAGATCCCCCTCCAGCACCAGGGTAATGGGATTAAGGCATGATAGCGTTAGTCCTTTACCCATCTCACCACAGGGCACCTAGGAAGAAGCACTGCTCAACCAAACCTGGACTCAAAGCACAGCCTAGAGAGTTGCCCCTGCATGGTCCCATGGGAGTCCGACAACCAATCAGAATACAAGCTCAAGATCAAAGGCCAGAGAGGGCATAAAACCAGGGGCTTTCCGCATCTCTGTCTTTTTTTCTTCTTCTTCGCCCAACATCTGGAAGGATGTGATCCCCCCTTTTCTGCTCAGGAGCTGCTCAGAAAGAGTGCAGAGAAGAGCAACTTAGATGATTAGGGGGCTGGAGGCTAAAACATAGGAACTCTAAATGTCTGACAAACAGGTGAACTGGATAGCAGCCTTCCAGTATCTGCCCCAAAGAAGAGGGAGTCAAGCTATTCTCCAAAGCACCCGAGGGCAGGACAAGAAGCAATGGCTGGAAACTAATGAAGGAGAGAAGCAACCGTGTTTACTATCTTAACAGCTTCAGGGATTGACTTAACTTGACTTAAGACTGGGTCCAAACTCACTTAAGAACTGTTTTGCATAGCAACGGAAATTGTGGTCCAAGGTTGAGGACTATCTGTTTAGGGTCTCCTGCTTGGGGAAGGGGTTGGAGTTGGACTAGATGGCGGTGAAGGAAAGATCAAAGCTCTAGTCTGTTTTTCCATCCAGAAGTTTCGTCATGCATTCCAGCCGCCATCTTCATGGGTATTTTTTGACCGCTTCCTGTTCTGGGTTCCTCACTATCAACCTTACTTCCTCCTAGCTTTTTGTATTTGGGACATCTACTTCTGCTAAGGAAGATACTCTAGTAATCTTCTAATTCCCCATTTTTACTAAATGGGGAATCACCTTCAGTGTATTTCCATGGCTCCCACTAGGTGCCCTTCAATCACACTGGACTATAATTCCCATTGACCCTGATCATCACAGGAAGCGAAAAAGGGTTAGAAAAACATGTCAAAAATTCAGCTTTCTCGATGCTCAGCCCTCTGCGTTAGTTGCAGATGATTCTCTCTAAAAAGTCAGAAGCAGTTGAACCAAAGCCAATGTCAACTCTGAAGCTGGCCTGACCGAGGCCATCTTGGAGGTTTCGGCATTGCCATAACAGTGCTGAGGGATAGGGAGGGGGAAAATAGAGAGTAGCCAAAACAAAATAGTTTCCCCTGAGAACCAAGGACGTTCCCACAGGTGGCTGAAGAGAGGAGGAGCAAAGTTTCCAAGCAACCGGACAGCACTTTGATCGGACCATGTGACTGATCGTTTGGGAAAGGGAGGAAACTTTTACTTTTAATTAGGGGGAAACGGCGGGAACCTTTCAGAGTCGGTTTTCACCAGCCTGTGCCAATATGATATATCCAATAAACTTGTTCTTTGAGGAATTACTGCTTGCCTCGGAATTCTGTTTTCTATGGGAACCTTGACAATCAACCCATTTTACATGCCCAGGTGAATTTGAGCATCATACAGGTGAAACTCGAAAAATTAGAATATCATGCAAACGTTCATTTATTTCAGTAATGCAACTTAAAAGGTGAAACTAATATATGAGATAAGACTCATTGCATGCAAAGCAAGATAGTTCAAGCCGTGATTTGCCATAATTGTGATGATTATGGCTTACAGCTCATGAAAACCCCAAATCCACAATCTCAGAAAATTAGAATATTGTGAAAAGGTGCAATATTCTAGGCTCAAAGTGTCCCACTCTAATCAGCTAATTAAGCCATAACACCTGCAAAGGGTTCCTGAGCCTTTAAGTCAGGGGTGTCCAAACTTGGGAACTTTAAGACTTGTGGACTTCAACGCCCGATCCCAGCCGGGAATTCTGGGAGTTGAAGTCCACAAGTCTTAAAGTTCCCAAGTTTGGACACCCCTGATTTAAATGGTCTCTTAGTCTGGTTCACTAGGAATCACAATCATGGGAAAGACTGCTGACCTGTGCAGGAAACCATCACTGACACCCTCCATAAGGAGGGAAAGCCTCAAAAGGTAATTGTAAAAGAAGGTGGATGTTCCCACGGCTGGCTCATGTGAGTTTGGACACCCCCCAACCCCCTCCCCCAAAAAAAACCAGGTAGAAGGAAAGGTTAAGAAGGATGAAGGGAAAGTCCCTTTGGAGAAGGGAAAGGGGTATTGCAATATTATAATGAAGTCAGACCAAAAGTTGATTGGTCCATGCTTCTAGTCCTCATTAAAGGCCTCCTTCCCCCACCCACTCTTGCTACCACCTCCAACTGCCTGCAAGTTGTCCTTCCTCTTTTCGGTGACTCATAGCAGGCTTCAGATAACACTCGTCTGCCCTGTGCTCTTAATTCTTATTTATCGCTCCAGATCCTTTGCATAAAAACCGACCTCTCTCTTGTGTTCTCGCCTCCTACTCTCTCTTCCTGTTACTCACTCCCTCTTACAACCTCTCCCTTTGCTCTTACACAACTTCTTCCCATCAGCCTTTATTTTTCCCCCCTCCTAGAAGAGTGGGTGTTAGATTGGGTAATGGATAGGCACACACAGGCTTAACGGTAACAACAGCCCTTTATTAAGTGCAACAAGTGAGAACCATCCAGTGAAGGTTGAGTCTGACAGCAGACCTTTTATAGGGAGCTGTCAGACCCTCCGACCAATAGGATTAAACCTCTGTTCCCGCCGGAACAGAGGACCTTGGTGGAAACCACTGTAGTTAGAACAAGTATCTAACAGTGGGGTGGGGAGATATTGCCCAAGAAAGCAAATTTCTGGGGTGAAGGAACAGGAAGGAAAGGAGATTTTTTTAAAGGTTTTTATGCAAAAACAGCCAGGGATGGAAAAGAGAATCTCTCAACCCGACTAAAATAAACACGGTGTGTGCTTGTGATTTTACGTGAAAATTCACAGCTAGATTCGACGGCAGCGACGCATCTTCATCCTTTGCACCAAATCAGGGTCAGCGTTATTGTGGTTTGTCCAATAAACCCAGATTCGGTTGCTTTCATGGTGCGGAGACAATAACTTGGTCCTTAACAGCAATAAGAAGTCCAAGGAGCTTATAGTGGACTACAGAAGGCATAGATCAGACCTCCAGCCAGTGATGTGCAGTGAGGTTTATGGCTGGTGAGGCTGGTGACGTCATCAAACCACGTGGTTTCTCCGATCGCACGGGTGCAGATGATGTTGGATAGCCATTTGTCTGAAACGGTATAGGGTTTCCTGCCTAGGCAGGGGGTTGGACTAGAAGACCTCCAAGGTCCCTTCCAACTTTACTATTGTATTGTATTGTATTGAAGGTGGCATTTAATTTTGTTGTACGATGTGCAATGACTATAGAGCAAAGTAAGCTAAATTAGCTGGGCTCACCTGTATTAAACCATCAATAGATCTTACAAATTATAGTGGCTGGCTGAAGGCCCTATCCTATTACAACTGTTCATTTAGTAACCGTTCAAAGTTACAATGGCACTAAGAAGTGACTTAGGGCCGTTTTTCAGAGTTATGACCATTGAAGCATGCAGATGGTCACATGGGCCAAATTCAGATACTTGGCAACTGGCATGTATTTACCATGGTTGCAGGGTTCCAGGATCACGCAAGCATCTTTTGCGACTTTCTGACAAGCAAATGGACAGCTGCAACGATTCATTTTGCCAACATCTTTGGCAAGGAAGGTTATAAAATGGGGCAAGAACTCACTTAACAGCTGTCTTGCGTAGCAACAGAATTTTTGGCTCGAATTGCATCTGTAAATCGTGGAACTACTTATATGGTTAACTGGCCAAGTATTTTGCTTGCTAGGTACATTTATTGTTTCTAATGATTTCAAATGTTTTTATTGTTTTAAAATGTTATTTTTTATCTGAAGTATATATATATACAATAATACAATACAATAGCAGAGTTGGAAGGGACCTTGGAGGTCTTCTAGTCCAACCTCCTGCCTAGACAGGAAACCCTATACCGTTTCAGACAGATGGCTATCCAACATCTTCTTAAAGACTTCCAGTGTTGGGGCATTCACAACTTCTGGAGGCAACTTCTGTTCCACTGATTAATTGTTCTAACTGTCAGGAAGTTTCTCCTCAGTTCTAAGTTGCTTCTCTCCTTGATTAGTTTCCACCCATTGCTTCTTGTTCTGCCCTCAGGTGCCTTGGAGAATAGTTTGACTCCCTCTTCTTTGTGGCAACCCCTGAGATATTGGAACACTGCCATCATGTCTCCCCTGGTCCTTTTTTCTATTAAACTAGACCTACCCAGTTCCTGCAACCGTTCCTCATATGTTTTAGTCTCCAGTCCCCTAATCCTCTTTGTTGCTCTTCTCTGCACTCTTTCTAGAGTCTCCACATCTTTTCTACATCATGACGACCAAAACTGAACCAAGGCATTCTAAAGTGGTATTAACCCTTCACGTGATCTTGATTCTATCCCTCACATATATTTAACATCCCTCACATATATTTAATAATAAGCCACCCAAGGTCATGGGTTGAGATGGACGGCTGAAAAAAAAAAATCGAATAGATAAATATGCAAATCCTGAATTAAAACTATCGCATCATTGTTCGTGCTGAATCTAGATTGCCTGTCCCCCAAACTCTTTTAGTGGCATGACCAGCAAACTCACCACGACCTGTTATTAACAAAGGAGGTGAGTTAATTGTTAACTGGTAATGAGAAGCAGTCTCATCACTTAATGACACAACCCCTGCTTTGCATTTGAAAGGTTCCAGGTTTTGCATACAAGGTCTACAGATGTTTTCCAGAGAACAGAAGATGGAGAGATAGTTGGTTTCAAGGAGATTGCCACCTCTTTCGCAATGCCAATTACTCAAACTTGATTTTCAGGCCAGAAAACCTGGCTTGTTCCTGAATCTGGAGACTTCATGGCTCCAAGTGAAGAGAGGCTTTCTTCCTGAGGTTGGGTTCCAGGTGGACATCCTCTTGGGGAAGAGTCAACGTTCCTTCAGATCTGACAATCCTACATTCCCCTCTGCCCCCACTTTCTGGACAGAGAGGGCCACTGGTTTGAAAGAGGGGTCAAAGAGGCCATATATGTCTTCAGTTTTGGTCGCTACGATGTAAAAAGGATGTGGAGACTCTAGAAAGAGTGCAGAGAAGAGCAACAAAGATGATTAGGGGACTGGAGGCTAAAACATATGAAGAACGGTTGCAGGAACTGGATATGTCTAGTTTAATGAAAAGAAGGACCAGGGGAGACATGATAGCAGTCTTCCAGTATCTCAGGGGTTGCCACAAAGAAGAGGGAGTCAAGCAGTGGGGTAATTCAATTTTTTTTACTACTGGTTCTATGGGCGTGGCTTGGCGGATGTGGTGTGGTTTGGTGGGAGTGGCTTGGTGGATGTGGCAGGGGAAGGATACTGCAAAATCTCCATTCCCACCCCACCCTGGGGCCAGCCAGAGGTGGCATTCGCCAGTTGTCCTGAACTACTCAACATTTCCGCTACCGGTTCTCCAAACTTAAAATTTCCGCTACCGGTTCTCCAGAACCTGTCAGAACCTGCTGGATTTCATCCTTGGAGTCAAGCTATTTTCCAAAGCACCTGAAGGCAGGATAAGAAGCAATGGGTGGAAACTAATTAAGGAGAGAGAAGCAACTTAGAACTAAGGAAAAATTTCCTGACAGTGAGAACAATTAATCAGTGAAACAACTTGCCTCCAGAAGTTGTGAATACTCCAACACTAGAAGTTTTTAAGATGATGTTGGACAACCATTTGTCTGAAGTGGTGTAGAGTTTCCTGCCTAAGCAGAGGGTTGGACTAGAAGACCTCCAAAGGTCCCTTCCAACTCTGTCATTCTATTCTTTTCTAAAACTGAACAGCCCCTCCCTCAACAGAGGGGGAGAGATAGGACACCACCTATCTGCTGTTTACAACCCAGTCCTTTGGGCAGTTCCAAGAAGGCCCCACACCCTTTTGCGCTCTGATTCGATACAGTTAAACCCTCAAGTGACCTGAACGGCCGACTAGATGGTTGCAAAGATTATAAATCCTTCCCGTTCCCTTCCAGTCAGTTAGAACTGAAGAAGCTCCTTGGATGAGGAGTGAAACAATTTCAAAGAAAAAAGTGGTGGCCCAAGCACTCTACCAGCGAACGAGCTTCCCAAACTCAGTTTTTGGCTGCAATGGCCTCTGCAACCCTCTGCCAGCGAAACTTTTTGCTCAATTTTACCCCCCCCCCAGGAGCACTCTATAAGCCTCTTAAAGGCTATGCATGCAATTTTTTTGACAAAAAACAGGCCCGTTTTCATGAACAACGGGCCATTTTTGCTCGTTTTTGAGGGGGGGCACCCCCCCAGGAACACTCTGCAAGCCCACTAAGGGCTATTCATGCCTTTTTTTGGGGGGGGAAATGGGCCCGTTTTCGGGAGGTTTGCAGAGTGCAAAAACCTTTTTTTGAAAAAAAAAGTTGCCTCTTCAAAACCTTGGTGCGTCTTATACTCTGAAAAATACGGTAAGTACCCCATGGGCCGGATCCGGCCCGTGGGCCTTGAGTTTCACACTCCTGCTCTAAAAGGATGCAAATGACCAGCTATCCGCAAGGAGCATAAATCCTTCCATTCGCCACCATCCAGTCAGAGCTGAAGAAGCTTCTTGAATGAGAAGGGAAACGTCTTCAAAGAAAAAAAAGACAAGTAAATCCAGTTGCCTCCTGAAAAAGCCCCTTTGGGAGAACCACGGCCGGGACGGCTGAGAATCTCAATGGACTTTTAGTTGCTGGCAAGCTTCTCCTTTGAGATCCTGGTTTACTTTAAGCACCAGGCAAGGCATGACGTGGAGAAGCTGAGGAGGGAAAACTTCGGGAGGACATCTGAGCAGAGACATGCTCAGGAAGCTGTTGACCTTTCAGAGCTAACACCACCGAAAGGCACTTTGAAAGCAAGTCATCTAACAGGGCAAAGGTCCTTCAGTTGCGCGTAAGATAAGTGAGAACACAAAAGCCGGCCTAACCGTGCGTCAACTCAAGGCTTACACAGTTGTTTAGATTGTGCTGAGCCTTTCTCTTTTGTAGTAAACTCCCTTTCTCCCTCTCCTTGTTCCTTTAGGGCAGGGGTGTCCAAACGTGGGAACGTTTAAGACTTGTGGACTTCAACTCCCAGAATTCCCCAGCCAGGAATTCTGGGAGTTGAAGTTCACAAGTCTTAAAAGTTCCCAAGTTTGGACACCTCTGCTTTAGGGTTGAAGTACTCTGGAACCTAAGCCATTTGTGAAAGGTTGCGAGCAGTGGTGGGTGGCCATTTTTTTTTTACCACCGGTTCCCGCATGCGTAGAAGCGTCTAGGCAGGTGGGCGGAGCCTCCCACCGCCACCAGTTCGCCCCACGTCAAGGCTTTTCTTCCCAGAGTTGCTAAATCAGGGGTGTCCAAACTTGAGAACTTTAAGACTTGTGGACTTCAACTCCCAGAATTCCCCAGCCAGCATGGCTGGCTGGGGAATTCTGGGAGTTGAAGTCCACAAGTCTTAAAGTTCCCAAGTTTGGACACCCCTGTGCTAAATGAATCACCGCAGTTGTGAAGTTAGTAGCACGGTTACTTTGGTGGTTAAGTGACTGGCTTCCCCATTGCTGGTCAGAAGGTCCATCAAAAGGGGATCAAATGAACTTGGGACACTGCAACCATCATAAATAGGAGTTGACATGAGTCTGAATTTTGAACACATGACCATGGGGAGGCTGCATCGGTCGTAAGTGTGAACAATGGTCATCAATCCCTTTTTTCGGTGCCGTGGTTAACTTCGGCCCCTAAACAAATGGTTGTAACAAGGATCCATTTTTGTGGGAGCACCCCGAATGTGGCTCAAAACGATGTGCGATTTGGCAATCTGAAAAAAATTGGGAAGGATGGAAGATTCCTGCGTACGTGCAAGGAAGTAATAAAACTCAGCCACGTTGGACTTTACCTCCTTCGATGGTTTTCCCAGTCCTGCCTTTATTGTTCTTGAGGATTATTTGCAGCAACTTCCTTCTTTCCTTTCTTCTGCTCCCGCCAACCTGACAAGCGGGCGTTATCGCCAAGGTACTAATCACCTTTCTGTGGAAACTATGGGGCGCAATGCCAAGCAGGAAGCTCTGAATGTTTGCCGAGGCGGCATCAATATTCAAGGTTGTTTTTTTTAACCCCTTCCCCCCTTTATTATTTTTATTAAAAACTCAAGGTGGTGAACATACCTAATACTAATACAATACCCACTCAGCTTTCATTCCTAAAGTGGGATTAGAATCTGGGTCTTCATTTAGCCACCTTGGAAGATGGAAACCTTGAGTCGGTCAGGATCGAACTCCTGGCAGTGGGCAGAGTTAGACTGCAATAGCAATAGCACTTAGACCTATATACCATTTTACAGTGCTTTACAGCCCTCCCTAAGTGGTTTAGAGTCACCAAATTGCCCCCAACAATCTGGGTCCTCATTTTACCCACCTCAGAAGGATGGAAGGCTGAGTCAACCTTTGAGCCAGTCAGGATCGAACTCCTAGCAGTGGGCAGAATTAGACTACAATAGCAATAGCACTTAGACGTATATACCATTTTACAGTGCTTTACAGCCCTCCCTAAGTGGTTTAGAGTCAGCCTATTGTCCCCAACAATTTGGGTCCTCATTTTACCCACCTCGGAAGGATGGGAGGCTGAGTCAACCTTGAGCCTGATGAGATTTGAACTGCCGAACTGCAGCTAGCAGTCAGATGAAGTAGCCTGCAGTACTCCACTCTAACCACTGCGCCATCTCGGCTCTTATTCTGCAAAGCATCAGAGGGCAGGACAAGGAAGAAGCAACGGGTGGAAGCTTATCAAAGTGAGAACCAACCCAGAATAAATAAAGAAGAAAATTCCTGACAGTGAGAACAATTGTGCAATGGTGGGAACGATTAATCAGTGGAAAAGTTTCCCTCCAGAAGTTGTTTTTTGAAACATAGACGGGACAACTTTTAGACTGGGTTGGTATAAGGTCTCTTGCCTCGAGTAGAGGGTTGGACTGGAAGATCTCCCAGGGTCCCTTCCAGGCCTAGGATTCTATGTTCAAATCATTCCTCGTCTCAAAACATTTCCCCATCCACCCCCCTCCAAAAAAATTCTATCAGAATCTGCTTCCTTGTAGGTTAAGACCACCATTTGCCGTTTGTGCATTCTCCAGCAAGAAAAAGTCTTCCATGGTTTTGTATCCCCCTTTCAAGTGTGCCGAGGTTTCATCCGAGGAAAAATTAAATTGGAGCAAGGACTTTTGGCGATCTGGAAACCTTCTTTCCATTGTTGGCACCCTAAAATTGCCTTTGCCATTTTTTTTAAAACTACGGTATAGGGTTGGCTTAAAGTAGGGGTATCCAAACTTGGGAACTTTAAGACTTGTGGATTTCAACTCCCAGAATTCCATGCTGGCTGGGGAATTCTGGGAGTTGAAGTCCACAAGTCTTAAAGTTCCCAAGTTTGGACACCCCTGACTTAGAGGGTGGTAACAATGCACTCTTTGTTTTAATGACCCCCCCACCCCCACCAGTAGCACTAGCAAACCAGGCACTCCCTGCTCTTTATCTGTGTGATAATCACTAAAATTTACGGAAGCCATCCCTTAAAAATGGGATAACTGTAAAACCGATGCAGCTGCCTCTAGAGCAGGGGTGAAATGCTACCGGTTTGGATCGGTTCGCCCGCACCGGTAGTAAAAATGCTACCCGTTCGCCCGCACCGGTAGTAAAAAAACAACAAAAATGCTACCCATTCGGGCGAACCGTTTTTTATGACGATCAGCTGTGCCACGTGATTTATGTTAGCTAGAAAGCAGGACTTCTAGTCCTAAATTGTGTGGCACAGCAGATTCACCCCCCCCCACTGTTTGCTTACCTTTGCAGGCGCAAACGGCGCATGCGCGGAAGGTCCTGCACATGCATGGAGGTGGCACGGGTGAGCAAACCGGTAGCAAAGGTAAGTGGATGTTACCCCTGCTCTATAGCAGCTTGAATGACCAAACAGAAGACAGAGAGAGAGAGAGAGAGAGACAGACAGACAGACACAGACAGACACACAGAGAGACAGAGAGAGAGACACACACAGAGAGAGAGAGACAGAGACAGAGAGAGAGACACACAGAGAGAGAGACACAGAGAGAGAGAGAGAGAGAAAGAGAGGGAGGAGAGAGAAATTCCTAAGACAGAATCAGAATACTTTGGAAATAAGTACTTCGTTACAACAAATGTGCAATTTATTTTGTTTTATTTGATCCACCAGCAAAGGCATTTTTATTTGCATGATTATAAAGTTCTACATATCCTCTTACATTTTTGAAGAGTAACCCAGAAGACTTCTTCTTTCTTCTTCTTCTTCCCATGTATTCTGACATTTCATTGGAAAGAGGCACATCGACCAGCATAGAAAAGCAGTAAAACCCAACACTCTCTATACATACAAATTTTAGCTACCCACAAACTTCTAATTGTTCCAAGGTTGATTAAGTGAATCATTTTCTACTCTAACTCATCACTTCTGTACTTTTTAAAGTATGGGGGGGGGGGGGGGGGGGCGTTGATAAAATTGGGAAAACGAAGATGGATAGCCAATAATAAAAATGATTAGCTATTCCTCTTCCTTTCTTCCCATCAAGTGACAGCAGCTTCATGTGGTTTTGTTCCACACTGGTATTTGACTTACGCTATACAATTCTTACCCAACACCCTGCTCTCCACAACCTCCATCATCCACAGCCAGCAAGGCATTATTTGCAAGACCGTAAGCCAGGGTGGTAAACACTGACTTTCAGCAATTAATAGGAATCTGGAAGAAAATGCAAACCATTCAGAAGTCCCGGTGTCTATTCTGCTAAGGATTCTGTTAAAAGTAAAGATTAAGGTTCCCCTCGCACGTATGTGCTAGTCGTTTCCGACTCTAGGGGGCGGCGCTCATCTCTGTTTCAAAGCGGAAGAGCCAGCGCTGTCCGAAGACGTCTCCGTGGTCATGTGGCCGGCATAACTCAACGCCAAAGATACACAGAATGCTGTTACCCTTCCCACCAAAGTTGGTCTCTATTTTTCTACTTGCATTTTTTACGTGCTTTCGAACTGCTAGGTTGGCAGAAGCTGGGACAAGGAACGGGGAGCTCACTCAGTTACATGGCGCTAAGGATTCGAACTGCCGAACTTTCTGATCAACAAGCTCAGCGTCTTAGAGGCCGTTCATGAAAAATCTTTTATGAGCTACAGATACTTCGGCATTTAACAAAAAGTGAAAACATCCTACATATCAGAAACTGACAGTTCAAGGCAATCCAGGCAGAATAAAGAAAAGAGCGAGCAAATGGAAGAAGTTTTAAATTTGGGGGCTATGACATGTACTTATTATACTGTCATGGGTGACTGTGAAATACCCTGTCCTTTTTCTTTTCTACTGTTTCATCTGGAAGACCCTACATCCGTGATAGCGAAATCTATAGCACGCATGTCATACGTGCCACGCAGAGCTCTCCCACGTGCACGGGCGTTCCTCTTTGGCCATGGTGCCGAAAAGGTTCGTCATCCCTTCCCTACATTACTCAGAAGATCCTGCAAAGCGTAGAGGACATGAGTGGGTCCAAAGCACCGTTTTGCGTAGCTGAGAGAAGTTTGAAGAAATATGGATTTCATTTACTGAGGAAGGTCTCATCCAGCCCCTAAGTACTAATGGGTGTCCTTTTCCTCCCTGCTCAACCGTGTCTTGAGGGACATCCTATTCCACCCACTGTCTTCTCACCCTCTGGAAACATACCTGCCGAAAGACCTTGAGTGACCACGGCTCCCAATGTATCTCAAGATGGCCAACCCGAAGGGCACGAGGGTTTGAGATGTCCAAGGATGTCCACTTCTTTTTTTTAAAAATGCAAATGTCAAGGCAGCAGCCCCCTGCAGGCTGGACAAACGGGTTGGAGACGATGGATGGATGGATGGACAGAGTCAAGATGAAAGATACCAAAATGTCAGACAGCCTACCGACTGTTGTTGCCATGACATCGAACAGTCAACATCAGTCTGATAAGCTATCCGACAGAAAGGTACACGCCAAGGAGGTGTCACAATGCTGGACAGGAAGGCAGGTGTGGGGGGGGGGGAAGAGAGGGACACACAAGTTGGAGAAGATGGGAGACGTACCACTTGCTTGACCAAAACAGAGGACAATCTGCCAGAAACCCAACTGGTCACGCATGATCACGCAAAAGGCAACATAAAATAGAATTGGGCGAGACCAAGCATCCGCTAAAATCAGCTGACTTTCTGATTAGCCAAAGCTAAGAAACACCTTTAGAAAGAAAAATGGAATTTCTACCAGGCACTACTGTCAGGTCCAATTCTGTCCCGCCAAACTTCTGAAGATGTTCTTCAGCTAACAAGAAGTTCTTCAGATGTTCTACACGTTGGGACAGAGCAGGTGACTTGTCTTAAAGACAGGAGGAGAAACTTACGACACTGACAAAAAGGGGACGTCGCCCCATGTCACTGTGCCAGGAAGGAGAAGCTTTCCTTGTGCATCAGATGCCCAAACAGGCACCAACCATCTATGAGCTACAAGCTACGACCTCCCACCCATGCTGTGGAAATGAGGACCATCTACTTTCCAGGAATACAGGAATTGTCCTCCCTTGAATCTGCCTATCGGTGGTCCTTTAGATGCAGGTCATCCTCCCAAAGTTTGTAAGCGCTCAAAATGAAGCAAAGGAACTATTTTATAGACTATAGAACGTATTAATACAATACAATACAATAGTAGAGTTGGAAGGGACCTTGAAGGTCTTCTAGTCCAACGCCCTGCTTAGGCAGGAAACCCTACATCACTTCAGACAAATGGCTATCCAACATCTTCTTAAAGACTTCCTGTGTTGGGGCATTCACAACTTCTGGAGGCAAGCTGTTCCAATGATTATTTGTTCTAACTGTCAGGAAAGTTCTCCTTAGTTCTAAGTTGCTTCTCTCCTTGATTAATTTCCTTTCATTGCTTCTTGTCCTGCCCTCAGGTACTTTGGAGACTCCCTCTTTCTTGTGGCAGCCCCTGAGATATTGGAAGACTGCTATCCTGTCTCCCCTAGTCCTTCTTTTCATTAAACTAGACACCCCCAGTTCCTGCAACCGTTCTTCATATGTTTTAGTCTCCACTCCCCTAATCCTCTTGGTTGTTCTTCTCTGCACTCTTTCTAGAGTCTCAACATCCTTTTTACATCGTGGCGACCAAAACTGAATGCAGCATAACCACAGTCTTTCCTCCCTCCACTTTTAAAGAAAAAGAAGCACCGTGAAGAGGCATCTTTGAATGTTGTTTATTTCAAGTTAACCTTTCCTGCAACCTTACAAACCAACTTCCTGTTGCATTTCCTAAACAGTCGCTCTGGAAACACTGCGAGAGTTAAACCATTTCGATAAGATCCGATGGCAAAGGATACTCCAGGTTATCGGGGTTTCCCGGGTCAGTTAAATAAATAAAGATAACTGGACAGTGTCAAAAAAAAAAAAACACCCCACCCTGATCTGAGCAAAGAGTTTTCGGGAAAATCCAAGCATTCATCCACAATCGGGATGGGGGGGGGGCGGGGTGTTGAAAGATTGGGAAAAGGAACTAAAAAGAAAAAAAAATTGGGAGGGGAGGATTTAACCGGCACACACACACACACACACACACAAAGGGGAAGAACTGAGGATAGTTTTTAAAATTAAAAGAACCCAAACAGGGAAGTCTGGAATGATTCTGAGAGGGTGTTGATTTAATGCCCTTCGAAACAGGCCCAAGGAAAAGAAAAAAGAAAACCGAAGTGGTTTCCCCACCCTTTGACATGGGGGAATTTCCAGATGTTGTGTCAGAAGGGCCCCGCCCGCTGCTGGTAAATCTTAAGATCAGTCAGGTTAAGAGGAAGATGGTTTGCACCCCATCGGGGAAGAGGCTGAACTTTTAAACGTCACGGATGGGCAGGCGCCCTAAAAGTTATGGAAGGCTGGGAAACTTTTATTTAAAAATGGGGGGGGGGGGAAGCAAGGGGGGAGGGGGGGAAAAAGCCCACCCCAAACCCTAACCCTAGCTATGTAGTGAATTTGGAAAGGGGTGGGGGAAAGCATATATGTTAAAACAAATTAATTAATTTACATCGAAACAAGGCTGCATCTGTTACCTTTAACGTGGAGACGGAGGCCCGTGGGAACAGTGACGAATGGCAGAGTTACTTAAACCAGAGAGTCCACCCTTACCCGCCCCCCCGCCCCCTCCCATAACCCTGTCCCTCCTTTCGCAAATGATGAAGATGATGGTTAAATGCAAGGCTGGTTATTCCAGTGGAAGTTGGGAGGATCCATCCCTCCCTTTGCTGATCCAGCTCATTTCGCTTTCCTCTCGGAGTTCGTGCGTTGCTGGAGACGCTTGTCGTAACTTTGGGCCATGGAGTTAATAATGGACAAGACAAAATAGCACACCATGATTATAACCAATTTCTCAAACGTCCAGGAGAGCCAGTTTTCACCCTGCAGAAAAAGAGGACAAGAGGAAGGAAGAGGGAGAGAGGGAGGGAGGGAGGGAGAGGGAGAGAGAGAGAGAGAGAAGAATATTAGAGTCATGCGTGCTACAAAAATACAGGTCATCCTTGACTTACGACCACAATGGAGCCCCAAATTTCTGTCGCTACGCGAGATGGTTATGGACTAAATTTTGCCCCATTTTATGAACGGTCTTGCCACGGCTATTAAGTGAATCATTGCAGTGGTGAAACAAGTGGCACGGCTGTTAAGTGAATTTGGCTTCCCCGCCAACTTTCTTGCCACGGCTGTTAAGTGAGTCGTTGCAGTGGTGAAACAAGTGGCATGGTCGTTAAGCGAATCCAGCTTCGCCCCCTTTGACTTTGCTTGTTAGAAGGTCGCCCAAGGGGATCGCGTGACCCCGGGACACTGCGACCGTCATAAATATGAGTCAGTTGCCCAGCGTGTGAATTTTGCTCACGTGGGGCATGCATCAGCGGTCGTAAGGGTGAAACATAGTCCTAAGTCGCTCTTTTCAGTGCCGTGATAGCTTTGAACGGTCACTAAATGAGCTGTTGTAAATACAATACAATACAATAGTCGAGTTGGAAGGGACCTTGGAGGTCTTCTAGTCCAACCCCCTGCCTAGGCTGTCTGAGTTGCAGGCTGACGGGAGGTGGACGGCTTCTACCACTTTCTAACCTAGGTTTGTTGGCCAAGCAAAGCGAGTTTGCTAAGCTCTTCGGGGTGGCTGAGTCCATGTTTCCTCCCAGAGCCACGGAGAAGGTCCCGGGTTCAACTCCCGTAACAAGGCTTGGTCGGGTGGTCGAACTTTTGAGCAATAGCAGGCCATGCGGGAGGCAGCTGACCAATTCTATTACTGGAAAGAATGAAGTGGCCCTTCGTGGGAAGATGAGTAATATGTGGCTCAGCATCCTTCCAGGAAGTTGCTTTGGCCTAACTCCGTTTCTCAAGAATAACGTGGGAGTTATCAGAAAGCGTCTCTCGCACACACACGAGGCTGAATAATTTATCCCGACAGTTTAAGCTGGCAGCTGACAGGCTTTTAAGCGGAGAAAGACTCTGTAAACCTGCTTCCATAATTGATCAATGAGAAAGTCTGCATAAGAAGGACTAAGGCAGGGGTGTCCAAACTTGGCAACTTTAAGACTTGTGGGCTTCAACTTCCAGAATTCCCCAGCCAGCTCTGCTGGCTGGGGAATTCTGGGAGTTGAAGTCCACAAGTCTTAAAGTTGCCAAGTTTGGACACCCCTGGACTAAGGTGTGTGTGAGACATAATAGCAGTCTTCCAATATTTGAGGGGCTGCCCCAAAGAAGAGGGAGTCAAGCTATTCTCCAAGGCACCTGAGGGCAGGACAAGAAGCAATGGGTGGAAACTAATCAAGGAGAGAAGCAACTTAGGACTGAGGATAAATTTCCTGACAGTTAGAACAATTAGCCAGTGGAACAGAAGTTGCCTCCAGAAGTTGTGAATGCCCCAACACTGGAAGTCTTTAAGAAGATGCAGGATAGCCATTTGTCTGAAACGGTATAGGGTTTTCTGCCTAGGCAGGGGGTTGGACTAGAAGACCTCCAAGGTCCCTTCCAACTCTGTTATTCTATATTTTACCCATTTTATAAAGCCTCTACAGAATTCTCATTTTCCAAAAGCTTGAAATCCCCGTGAAAGATTTTCGAAGGCCTTCTCTGCATCTAAGAAAATTAACTCCCTTCCAACTCTGTTATTCTACTCTGGCTGAAAAACGGACATCGTTTTCTTATTTGCTCTTGGGTGAAAGTCCCAGTCTGCGGACAGCCTGCCGTTGTGCTCCCTCCCCTCGGGCATCAATTTAATAAAATTGGACTACGAAAGTTAGCATCGGTCATCCAAAAATGGGAATTATAACGGGACAGATTTGGGAGGGAGTCTTTATCAACTCCAAACTTTTTCCTTTGAGACACGGGAGGGCAGCGGTGAGCAGCGAACGGAAAAGTAAGATTGAAACCCCCACTTTTCTATAGTTCTCTTAAGACTGGCTCACTTTTCCTCTTAAAAGGCCCCAGCTTTCCGAGATGAATTAAGGTGGGAAGGTCCAGGAAGGAAGAAATATGGAAAGACTCTGCAACAACAACAAAAATCTTTCCGGGATTGAAAATACGGGTATTTTATCTAGAGGTGCCTCAATTTTTATTCACGATAAAAAGTCACGATATTCTCAAGGCACTCAATTTCTTAAAGCTGCTTTAACTCCGATTCAGGGAGTTTTGCTATTTCCCTTAACGCCAGCAAAAAAAGGGAGATGGGAGAAAAGTGGCAGCCAAAAGACATTTAAGGAAAGGAGACAAGGTGAGATTTCTTACCTGGGGGGTATTGTTGGCTCTGCTGTGCAGCTTGATCCTCTGAGCTTCCAAGTGTTCTTGGAAAGGCTTTTGTAGCGATGCCCCGATGCTGGGCACGGAGCTATGGGTGAGTTAGGGAGGATGGGGGCAATTTGCGAGGGAGGCCAGGCATTTGGGGAAGGGGGAGACGGGGGAAGAGAAGGGGGAGGAGGGAAAAAGAGAGAGCACAAGAAACATGATTGGCGGGGAAACTTACCCAATGAAAGCTTAAAAAGGGAGAAAAACCAGAAAAGAGCACGGGGGGCTCCTCCAGAGGGTGTAAAAAAAATAAAATAAAATTAAGGGGGCTAAAATTAAACCAGCCAAGAAAAGAAAAGGAAGTCAAAGAGATGGGAGGGAAAAAATGGCTTTGGCAAGTTCAGCTAAAAAGCAAAAGCTTTGAAGCTGCAGACTGGAGCTTCCTGACGTGGGGCAGCCCCCTGGGTCAGGCCGGTGCTGGTTGGCATGGGGTGACTTCAGAAAAGTCCCCCGCCGTTTATCACCCAGGGTTCCTGTATGAACTGGTTTGAACCGATCAGCGAGGAAATGACTTGGCTGGTGTCAGTCGCCCCGTTTAAAAAAGGAACTGCCCGCCTCCCTCGGGTGACCTGTCCAAAAGAGGCGGGCCTGCCCCAAACCAAGTCCTTATTAGGACAACTCCTGCGTCATCCTTCCCAAGCGCCCCCCCCCCCCCCGCCACCTCCGACACCCCCAGGGCCTTATCCCGAAAAGAATGCATTCCCCAGCTGCAAGAAAGGTACCTCCCATCAAAAGTCAGGCAATGAAAAGAAAAAAAAAAAAGAAGAAGAGGAGGAGGAAGAAAGCGAGAGAGAAAAAATGAGAAAGGAAAAGAGAGAGAAAGAATAAGAATAAGAGAAAGAAAGAGAGAGAGAGAGAGAGAGAGAAAGTGAGAAAAAAAGAGAAAGGAAAAAGAAAGAAAGAAAGAAAGAAAGAAAGAAAGAAAGAAAGAAAGAGCCAGAGATAGAAAGAAAGGGAGAAAGAGAAAAAGAGAGAAGGGAAGGAAGGAAGAATAAAAGAAAGAGAAAGACAGATAGAAAGAGAGAGAGAAAGGAAGGAAGGATAAAAAAGAGAGAAAGAAAGACACGTAGAGATAGAGAAAGAAAGGAGGGAAGAATAAAAGAGAGACAATAAAAAAGAGAGCGATAGAGAGGAAGAATAAAAGAAAGAGAGAAAGAGACAGAGATGGAGAAATGAAGGAAGATAAAAGAGAGAGAAAGAAAGGGAAAGAGAGAAAGAGACACAGAAAGAGAAAGAAAAAGGAAGGAAGGTAGAAAGAAAGAAAGAAAGAAAGAAAGAAAGAAAGAAAGAAAGAAAGAAAGAAAGAAAGAAAGAAAGGTGATTGATTAACAAAGAATCTTGGCTTCTGAATTGTGCTACAGTGTTCCTGGAAGGCTAATGCCGCAGAGAAACGGGGTGCTGATGACCACATTTCCTTAAGATAGAAAGAAATGCTGGTTTGGCACCAATGAGGGGGGGGGGGGCTTGGGGGAGAAGTCAGGCCGAAAGCTGCCTTCTTTCTGGCACTAAGGAAAAGCTTGAATCCAAACTGGAAGCCCCCCACCCCACCCCCAAAAGTGATCCCTGACACTCTATCGGAGGATTGTGTGTGGGGGAGAGGTTGGGGAGTGTTTTTCTCTACTAGCCTATTCAGCTCTCTGCCACGCCCAAGCCAGGATCAGGCCAAAGCAGGTTTCATTCTGGGTCTGTTTCCCCCCCTCCCGTAAAGAAAAGAAGGGGGTCTCTCCAGCAGCATGGACAATGTGCCCTTTAAGGTGCTGGAGAAAAATTGGGTGGGGGGGGGGGAATTGTCAGGGATAGAGAAAGCCACCAATGATGGTCTTTTGTGGACTGGCTGGGGATGAAGAAAGGGAAAAAGTGAGAAAAGAGAGAGAGAGAGAGAGAGAGAGAGAAAGAAAGAAAAAGAGAAAGAAAGAAAAAGAAAGAGATGAAGAGGAAAAGAGAAAGAGAGAAAGAAGGAACAAAAGAGAAAGAAAACAAAAGAGAAATAACATATTGTAAGAGAAAGAAAGAAAGAGAGAAATGGAGAGAAAAAAATTGAAAGAATGTAAGAGATAGAAAGGAAGAAAGAAGGAGAAAAAGAAAGAGAGATGGAGAGAAAAAGACAGAAACAAAGGAAAGAAGGAAGGAAAGAAAGAGAAAGAAACAAAGGAAGGAAGGAAGGGAAGAAAGAAAAAGACAGAGACAAACAAAGGAAGGAACGAAGGAAGGAAGGAAGGAAAGAAAGAAAGTCTGTCATCCAACACATTTGGAAGAGGCAATAATAACACCAGTAAAAACCCAAAATTGGGATCTCGGAAATCTGATTCCTTGCTTAGACACAGCAATTGTACTCTTGAAGGCATGGCTGACTCCAACTCGATCTCCTGAATCTCACAGGGGTCCCCACTGGATCCCATTGCCCCAAATGAAGCACTTTGGGGCTTTTTTCTTCTTTTTGGGTGGGGTGGGGATTGCCAGAAGCCTAAAAGGGGGATTTGTGGGGCAGGAAAACAATTTCCAACTACTCGTCTTCTCATAAGTGGACAAAGTATTTAAAAAAAACATTCTCAATATAATTAGATTAGGGCTTCCTTTGTGTCTGGACACTAAGATCTGCAGCATATCAATTCAATAAATAAATATATTCACAACATTCTCTTGTCCAACGCACATTGAGGTCTGAACAGCGCACGTGCACGCAATCACAAAATCAACAGAAAAACAAAACCTGAACAAGCCTGAACAATATTGCAATTATTTCTTCTACAAGTAGTCCTCAATTTACAACAGCTCATTTAGAGACCGTTCAAAGTTACCACGGCACTGAGAAAAGTGATTTTTGAACTGTTTTTCACACCGGTGTTGCAGTGTCCCTGTGTCGCTTGATCCCCTTTTGTGACCTTTTGACAAGCAAAGGCAACGCCGGATTCACTTAACGTCCGTGTTACTAATGTAACAACTGCAGTGATTCACTTAACAACTCTGGCAAGAAAAATGGGCAGAATTCACTTAACAAATATCTCGCTTTAACAGCAGAAATTTTGGATTGAACTGTGGTTGTAAGTTAAGGACTACTGTTTTTGTTTTTTAAATAAATATGGTTAGGCTTTCTTGGAGATTTAGATTTTGGGATGGGGATGAAATTGGTTTTGTTCTTTTCAATATGTATGATATCCTCACTCTTTTAACAAGGTACGCAGGTTAAAAAGCACCTCCGTGGCTTCCATACATTCAGTTCTTTTACAGTTTTAAGACTACGAGGGTGTCCTAACATGGTATGTATCTATCCCAAAATCTCCAATTTATCCCGGAAACACTTCCTCAGTCCTTGAAAATCCCTATCCCTGGAAAAATAAAATGTGATAATGTTGCATACAGTTTATTTTTTAAAAGTGATCCTCAGTGAGAAAATTAGAGACCCGTCCCCAAATATTTTACATCATGGCTTTCTCCAACACAACCGTTTCAAAAACGGTAGATTTCACACAATTTTACCACCCACTTCGCCGCACACTGAAACTGTGAGCGGGCAGGCGCGGTCTTCCGCGCGTGCACTTTGCTCGCGGGAATAGCTTGCACGCATGTGCGCGGCTTAGAAAATGAGGTTAAATAGGATGGCATAGCGCCAGGGCGGGTAGGTGGACCCTCCCGCAGGTCCCCACTATTGGTTTGCCCGAACTGGTGCAAACTGACTGAATACCATCACTGGGCAGGCTCATAAAAAAGAAGAGTGAAATCTTATTAAGAAAATCTCTCACCTTATAGACATCCTTTCCTCCCTAAAAATTAAGAACTCATCATCCTTCTGGTATGAGTCTTCCCCATGCTTTGCCTGGCAAACTGAGTCACCTTTTACCGACCAATCTGCATTTCACTAAAGATGACACAGAAGCCGGACCAGAGAAAACTCTTCAAAACTTTCAAAGAGAGTCAGCAGATCTTAGATAAGAAATGCCCAGACTATGAGTATTAAATGAGTAGCCGACTACTATTCATCTCTGTAAAGGCTTAAACCCACTTGCTTATTATTGAAATTTAACTGCAGAATAAAGTCCAACCGACATTCAAGATCGGGGTAAGGCTCGTTTCTTATGCATCAACCATTCACTTTTTTTTACAATTCAAATTTTCTCTTTTATAACTCTCTCCGGTAATCAAACATGCCATAAAATAATCTTCTTTCAAATCAGCCGAACGGTACAGGTTTTTAATAGGTTATGCTGTGGACCTTGGAGGAAGTTTATGTATTTATACAACCCTGCTAACTACTGAAAGTTTGCTATTTTTAACACCCAGAGGGGAAAAATAAAAGCAGCTTTAAATAAGGTTAAAATAGTTGTCCTTTTCTCTTCTCTTCTCAATTGGGTGGTTTTGATCTCCGTCCTCTGGCGCTAATTGTGGATGATTAATTAAGGGGAAAAGCTTTAGATACTTGTTTCTCATATATGGAATGATGTTTCAGAACAAGAAAGCATGTATGATAGGTAAATGTGTTTCTCTTATGTAGTGAAAGGAAAAAAAAAACATTTCTGATCTTGAAAAAGAAAGTTTTACAAAGGCATAAAACAAAACTTATTAATGCTGGGTTCCCTTGAAAGGACAGCTACCGAAGAGGAAAAATAGCATTTCAAAAGGACTGTGCATTAATTTAATTTATATAGTGCTACAGCTGAGAAGGACAATATTTTTTGTAGATCATAGGAGATTGTCTAAAAGTAGCAGTCCTTCAGCCACGAATCTCTATTAATTAACCATTTTTAAACAAATGCTTAATTAATTTTAATTAACCATTTTTAATTAACCACCAAGAACTAAAGATCAACTTGTGCTGCTGTGCGTTCTTATTTAAAAAGGAAATTCCAGTTTTCTAGTGGCTTTTCAAATATAGATATATAAAAATATGGGGGGGGGGGGAACGGGACCAAATTTTGGAAGGTAGTTTTAACCAAACTGCAATATGGTTTTTGACTTCATTTCTGAAGCGATCAGCCACCAAAATGATTCTCAACTTTTGCTAATATTCCATTTTAAGATGCTTTTCTAGAAATGAGGATTCAGGGGATGTGAATTACAAATCCTTTGTAATCTGATTTTACAGATGTTACTGATTTTTACTGATTTTACAGATACACGGTCAAAAAAAAAGCTACAACCCCTGAGAATTCTTTTCTGTATCTTATTGAAATTATTCGTTTTTGCAATCTATATCTTAGCTTTTGGTCCTTGGGGCATTTTTGTTAAAAATCTTAGAAGTGCTAGTAAGTTCCCCCCCCTTTTTTTTTTCTGAACTTATACACTTCCTTTAATTATGCAGAGCCCACTTAAAGAATTAAATGCATACCTGTCGTTTAGACATAGCTGAAGAGGCAAAAATTATGTGATTTCTTAACAGCCTTCCAAATTTCTTTCCAATTTCAAAAGAAAGCAATTCAGAAGTATGAAATATAAATAAGAGAAGAAAATTGGCATAGATCAATTGCATTGGTGGCATATATATTCCCACAGATATTTTTGATTAAAATATTTGTACATAGAAAATAAAGTTCAGGTATTAGGATATCTGTTTGCTGTTGAGGATAAGCAGTTCAGGGGAATTGCAGGAAACAATATACCTGTACTCAACTGAAAAATAAGTTTTATTTATTCAAGGACTTATTCTTAGACAAAGCAAAAGCATACATAAAATTGTGTCCTCAAATCTGCAGTTCTAAGGAAAAGCATGACTGTAATTCAACAGTTCAGGGGAAATTTTTTACACTTCAGCTCTGTATAATATTCTTAATAGCAAGAAATGGGATTTAATTCTATAGAAGGGAGGTATAGTTATACCAAATCACAATCCTTAACATTCGTATTGCAGATACAACACTGGATTTTATTTTCTGATCTTTTCTTGAAGTATAACTTAGGGGCTATAATTCCATCCCAGGTTTCAGATGTACAAGTCACTAAAATCAAAACAGCCCACTTAAATCCTTTGGATTGTAATTTTTGGGAAATGTAATAATTTAAAAACATTCTTTGACGATGACCCTAATTGTATGGATGGGCATATAAATAAAAGTGAGTTGTCCCCCCCGTTGTTTTTTTTTTTTTGTACTTCTAGAACATTTGTGCTTTAAGGACTAGTAAAATTCTAGTTTAAAAATGAACACGGGGCAAAGGGACGTTCTTTTAAAATTGTACTTTTGAACTCTTAAGAGTTCAAACGGCAATTACATCGACGCTCTAATTAAAAACTGGTTTTCAAAAACGCAAATCATAATAAGAAACGACTTCAACACTCTCCCAAATGCTTTGTTTTCCATCACGAAGCTTTGTCACCGGGATGAACGCAGAGTGCTGCCAGGTACTTTTGCACTCTGCATTTTTTCACTCTGTCCCTCCACACCTCGTTCGACCTTTGCCCGCGAAAAAGGCTTTAAGAATCTACATTTGAAAAATTGCGAGGGACACTTCCCAACCGTTGAAAAGAAACGCCCGTTTCCCTTTCACCAAGGACACAACCCTTTCAAAAGGAAAACTCTGTTCAAGTCCCAGCCAACCTGTTCTATACTGACTGTTGTAGGTGCACATTTCACTACTGAAAGCAAATGTTATAAATCATAATCGTGTTAGTTAAAAAGGTAAAGCCGAAGGGCCAGCACTGTCCGAAGACGTCTCCGTGGTCATGTGGCCGGCACACAGGGCGCACAGAACGCTGTTGCCTTCCCACCAAAGGTGGTTTCTATTTTTCTACTTGCATTTTTTTACGTGCTTTCGAACTGCTAGGCTGGCAGAAGCTGGGACAAGTCACGGGAGCTCACTCTGTTATCGCGCTAGGGATTCCAACCGCCGGACTGCCGACCTTTCTGATCGACAAGCTCAGCGTCCTAGCTGCTGAGACACCGTGTCCATATCTGTTATTCATTCAAGCTCGAGGCTCTGCATTTCCTAGCCAACCTTTTTCTCAAAAATAAAAATAAATCCTGCTTTAATTATTTATATATATAAATATAACTCAAGGTGGAAAACATACTCCTTTCTCTTATTTTCCCCACGACAACAAACCAGGGAGGTGGGCTACGGAGAAAAAAAAACCAATTGCATGGTTTGGCCCCTGTTTGAATTGTTATTCATCTCCGCGAACAAGAATAAAATCTTCCTTTTTACTCCACCCTCCACCAACAAGCCACTGTCTTCCATGTATTCTTTGCTTGGATGGTTATTTAAAAGGTTATTAAACATTGGGACACAAAGGCTTGCTAAATGATGCTAAATGACCACGCCCACTGCCTTTCGGTAATCCCGGTGCCGGTTGACTCAGGAGCCCTCAAATTTTCACGCTGCAAAAAAAACTCCCACCAGGTAAGAACCTCCACAGAACTCAAAATAAAAAAAAGAATCCATAATTCCAGGTGAGGTTTGGTCTAAGACAGCGATGGCTAACCTTTTTGTGATGTCACAGGCCAAACGCGCCCACCTGCACCCATAATGCAATGCACACTCCTCCCTGTGCTCCGACCCCTGCGCATGAACGCACAACTTCCCCCGCAAATGCCCATGTGACACCCTCCACTCACTGGCCCATTTTGCGTCTAGCAGGGACCAAAAATGGGCTGCGGGGAGGGGCATTCCACCCCGCGCTTCCCCCCCATTCCCTCTGCATGTCTGTGCGACCGCTTGCCACCCCTGCGCATGCCTGCATGTTTCCCGCATGCGCCCCGCCCTTCGTGCATGCGCGGCAGAGTCCTGAAAATCAGCTGGCGGGAGGCCGGCGTGCATATGCGATAGAACTGAGCTGGGATAGACAGCTTGCGTCCCTGCAGAGAGGGCTCTGTGTGCCACTTGTAGCATGCGTGCCATGGGTTCGCCATCCCGGGTCTAAGTTTGTGCTAATGTGCGATTTGCAGGGTTTGGGCTAAGACTCCCAACCCTGAGTGCTTCTCTATTAACTCCATCTGGGTTGGTTTTGAGGATGACACCACACGGGGTTAACGATCGGCCGATCTCCTTGTCTTAGTCAGAAGCGAACGGCACAGCTTTAAAAAACCCCCGAGAACAGTTAAGCCTATTTGCAAGCGGGCGGCTCTCTGCCCTCTCGGGAACGCACCCTGATCGGCTGACGATTTCTCCTCTTATTCGGCTTCCCTTGCAATGCATGATGTGCTTGGAAGCTTGATCAACTCGCTCAAGCAGGAGGTCTGGGGTGCAGTCATGAAGTCTAGCTTAATCTGCAGATCTGAGGTGGCAAATTTAAAAGAGGATGCTACTAGTCCTCATGAGGATGCCAAACATAAGGATAGAGTGGGGATGCCCTATCTCTTGGGTCACATAACTTTTCCTTCCTCTTTTAGCATCTCTTTCCATTCACATGTTACCTACCTATCTACCATTCATCTAATCTATCCAATCTATCATGTACCAATCTCTCTCTCCATCCATCCATTCTCTTCTCTCTTTCTCTCATTCCCCACTATCCTGTCAGAGCTGAAGAAGCTTCTTGGATAGCAAGTGAAACATCTTCAAAATGAAAAAGAAAGAAAGAAAGAAAGTCCAGTTGCCTCCTGATAAAGCACCTTTGGAATACCTACCTACCTACCTACCTACCTACCTACCTACCCATCCATCCATCCATCCATCCATCCATCCATCCATCCATCCATAGGTGGCTTGATGCCAGTTCGGCTGAACCGGTAGTAGCGGTGGCGGGAGAGCGTACCCGAACCATTATAAAAAAATTAGCAACCTACCTCTATGTCTGTCTGTCTTTCTGTCTGTCTCTCTCTTCCTTCCTTTCGAAAATCTTCTCCCCCGCCCCACTTGCTAGCCTTCCTTTTTAAACTTCCTCCTCCTTTCCGCTGCTCCATCTCCCCCTTTCAAGTCGGGGCCCAGGAGCCCCCATTACCTATCAATATGGAAGCATTTAAATCAGGGGTGTCCAAACTTGGGAACTTTAAGACTTGTGGACTTCAACTCCCAGAATTCCCCAGCCAGCCATGCTGGCTGGGGAATTCTGGGAGTTGAAGTCCACAAGTCTTAAAGTTCCCAAGTTTGGACACCCCTGATTTAAAGAAAAACAATGAAGGAATACATCATGGCCCTTTCCATATTCTGGACAGAAGAAACAGAGGCACAGATATAGTCCTCGGACTTAACAGTAGTAATTAAGGCCACAATTTTGGTTTGTAAGTTCTGAAGGCCACAAGCAGATCCCCATGTGGCTGCCCCTGATTTTGCAAACTTATTTCTTTTGCAACAGCAGCCGCTGTTAAGTGAAGGCTGGAGTTGTTAAGCGAATCCACTGTTTGCTATGGGGCATTTTTATCCCCACCCCACCCCCTCAGGAACCGGAAGAGAGACTGAACCCGTTTAGCTCTCTTTCCAAAGAATTTTAAATGCGTCTATAAGGATCCCTGACAAGAGCTGAGCCACAGAGAGGCACCAGAAGGCCAGAGGTTGTGACCCAGCGTGACTGATTTGAAACAGCCCCTATCTTATTGCAATTGGGGGGGGGGGTTTCCCCACCTATAGGGAGTTTTTGTTTTGTCCGGGCAAAAAGAAATGAAAGCGTATTACAACGATAGAGAAAGCAGGCAAATGACATTTCTCCTCAGGGAGTTAATTGGTGTAGGCCTAGAAACCAGGAGACAGGGAGTTCTAGCACTGTGATGGCGAACCTGTGGCAGGCGTGCTACAGGTGGCACGCGGAGCCATTTGTTAGGGCATGCCAGGCATTGCCCCGTCAGCTCCAGCGCGCACACGGGCGCTGTCCAGCTGACTTCGGCCTTCTTTTTCGGCCCTACGGACAACCGGAAGCTCGGGAAAAGTGACTTGCGGTTTGCCCGTAGGACCGTTTTTCGCCAGAGGGCCTCCGGGGGGGTGGGGGAGGCTGTTTTCACCTTCCCCGGGCTCCTATAAAGCCTCTGGAGCCTGGGGAGGGCCAAAAATGCACGCCAAAAGCAGGGGGGGGGGCTGGTCGTGCACGCATGTGCGCAGGGGGTATTGCGCGCATAGCATTATAGGTGTGGGCAAGCCCACGCACGACCCCCCCTGCGCTCCCCCCCACTTTTGGCCCGCGATCCAAAAAAGGTAAGGCGTCCCTGGCCTAAGGCATGAAAGCTGGCTGGATGATTTTGGTCCAATCACTAGGAGACGGTGAATTCTAGTCTCATCTTAGGGCATGAAACTCTGCTGGGTGACTTTGGGCTCACACTCTCTTGGCCCAAATCTACCTCACGGGGTGGTTGCTCTGTTGAAAATAGGAGTAAGGGGGGAACATCTGGTATGTTTCTTGCCCTGTGTTATTTATGAAGTGATAAAGTTGGGATAAAAATTAGGAAGGAAGAAAGGAAGGGAGGGAGGGAGGAGACAGGAAAAAGGGAAAGGGAGGGAAGGAAGGAAGGAAGGAGAATTGAAAGGCAGGCAAGGAAGGAAGGAAAAAAGGAAGAAGGCAGGAAAGAAAGGGAAAAAGGGAAGAAAGGGAAGGAGAGAGAAAGGAATATAAAAAAGAAAGAAAGGAAGGAAGGAGGGAGGGAGACAGGAAAGAAAAGGAAGGAAGGAAAGAAAACAGAAGGGTGGGGGAGAGAGAGAGAGAGAAAGGACTTAAAGAAAGGGAAGGAAGGAAGGAGGAAGGGAGGGAGACAGGAATGAAATGGAAGAAATAAGGCAGGAAAGGAAAGAGAGGGAAGGAAGGAAAGGGAGAATTGAAAGGCAAGGAAGGAAGGAAAAAAGGAAGGGGACAGGAAGGAAAGGGAAGAAGAGAGAAAGGAATTAAAAAAGGGAGGCAAGGATGTGGGAGAGAGGAAAGAAAGGGAAGGGTGGGAGGAAGAGAGAAAGGAATTAAAGGAAGGGAAGGAAGAAAGGAGACAGGAAAGGAAAGAAAGGGAAGGAAGGAAGGGAAAAAGAAAAAGAATAAAAGGAAGGAAGGACTAGGTTTAATCATTTCCCCCCCCCAAAAAAATACTCCAAAAGTGCACAAAAAAATTGATTTCCTGACTTATTCTCAAGCAATGGGGCCGTCGTGTCTTGCACTGAGCATCCTGGAAGCAGACCAAGAATTGCTGTTGGGTTGGACCTGCCCATCGGACCCAACAAGACAACTCAGCTGTGCATTTGGCTTTGCCCATCCCTTTTTTTCACCCACAGTTTTCAGCTTGACTCCGGAAAGCCATTTAGCCGGTTGCACGTTGCCCGGCCTCGGGGTTAGGGGTTTTTCTGGGGTTTTTTTTGGGGTGGGGGGTGGGGGTGTAGGAGCACATGAGAGCTGACTTCACAACCCTGAAGCTGTGTTCTTTGATAACTTACATGAGTCAGATCTCCACTCCACCACCTCCCCGGAGATTCAGACAAGCACTTCATTGAAACAGGTTGCCTCGAAGGAAGAAACGCAGCGGAGGAGAATTGCGGCTGAGCCCTCGGCTCAGAGGATGTTATGCAAAGTGTACAATTGGGCTTTCCAAAAAGGCATGTCTCTATGGGTGATTTCAGGCTGAGTCACAGCTTTCGCCCTCTCTCAATGCACCCTTACGGTCCTAGAGCCTCGGCCTCGAGTTTAGACCAGAAGAAAAACGCACAGGAGAACAGGCACGGTTGTCTAAAAAAATAAAATAAAGACATCGGGGTCTCCTGGAGGCAATCCGGTCGGCCTTTGCAGCTCAGGTATGGGGGGAGCCCTATTTTAGAAGGGGGTGGTGTGGGAATAGCAGAAAGACCATTCTTGCAAAGAGACCGTCCTTGGACTTCCTAACATTTTGGTGGTTGACAAATCAACCAATCGTTTCACCAAACTAGACTGTTACAAGGAATGAATCTATCTATCTATTTCTCTCTCTCTCTCTCTCTCTCTCTCTCTCTCTCTCTCTCTCTCATCTCTTTCTCTCTTATACATCATCCATCCATCCATGTATCTATCCCTCCCTCTCTCATTCATCCATCCCTCTTTCATCTCTCTCTTATATATCCATCCATTCATTCCCCTCTCTCATCTTTCTCTTATATATCTATCCATCCAGTCATCCCTCCATTCAATCATCCATCCCTCTCATCTGTCTCTTATATATCTATCAATCTAATCATCTATCCCTCCAACCAATCATCCATCATCCCTGTCATCTCTCTCTTATACATCCAATCATCCATCCATCCATCCATCCATCCATCCATCCATCCATCCATCCAATCATCCATCCATCTCTCTCTTATACATCCATCCATCCATCCAATCATCCATCCCTCTCATCTCTCTCTTATACATCCAATTATCCACCCGTCCGTCTGTCCAATCATCCATCCATCTCTCTCTTATACATCCATCCGTCCAATCATCCATCCGTCCCTCTCATCTCTCTCTCATCCATCCGTCCATCGAATCATCTATCCAATCATCCATCCACCCCTCTACCTCTGTCTCTCTCAGTACCAAAATCAATAAACCTCCATCCCCTGGTGACAACAATAAGACCAACAATTTGATGGGATTCTTATCACCCTGGGGTCAGGGCCTTTGTCAGGGCCTTGACAAACAGTTCAAAAATGGGGACCCACTTTATCTCTGCAGGGATGATGTTCCGCAGGGAGGGAGCCACCACAGAAAAGGCTCTTCTTCTTGGTCCCAGTAAATGGACTCCCTTAGGGAAAGAGGACCCGTAACAGCCCTGTGTCTCCACTCGGGTGGGTTGGGTAGATGTACTGGGAAAAGACAGTCCTTCAAATAACCTGGTTCCAAGCCATGTCATGTATGGAGTGGCGTGTAAGAATGACAATGGGCATGAATGGGCTCTGGGATAATCTCGATTTAAACAAGACTGAAGATAACTAGAAGACAAGAACATTGCTAGGCCTGAGGGACACCAAGTTGGGTAGATGTTCCTCAAAGACACTGTCTAAGACAGGGGTCAGCAAACTGTGGCTCTGGAGCTGCATGTGGCTCTTTCATCCCTCTGCTGCAGCTCCCTGTCACCGCCTGGACTACTGCAATGCTCTCTACATGGGGCTTCCCTTGGGACGCGCCCGAAGACTACAGCTAGTCCAGAACGCAGCCGCGCGGGCCATCATGGGGAGTACTAGGTACTCCCACGTAACACCTCTCCTGCGCGAGCTGCACTGGCTGCCTGTGGTTTTTCGGGTGCGTTTCAAGGTGTTGATTACCATCTTCAAAGCGCTCCATGGCACAGGACCTGGCTATCTGCGGGATCGCATCCTGCCGCACACATCCCTGCGACCAATCCGCTCTCACAGGGAGGGACTTCTCCTGGTGCCGTCCACCAGGCAATGCCAACGGGCGACGCCTAGGAGTAGGGCCTTCTCTGTGATGAGCCCAACCCTCTGGAATGACCTCCCCCCCGACATTAGAACCACCACCGACTTCCGCTCCTTCCGACAAAAACTAAAGACTCACCTGTTTCGATTAGCTGGCCTGGCACACTCATAGCTTTTACCTCCTGGCAGATATATTTTAATTGGTATTTTAGGGGAACGATTTTAAATTTAACTCTTTGGGGTATTTTTTAGGGGTCTTTTTAAAGATTGTATTTTAAATACTTTACTTTAATGTACAGTTCTTTTAACCTCCTCCATCGAAGTATCTAAGTATTTAACTATTTATGTATTTAAATATCTAAATATTGATTTATCTATGTATCTTTTATATATTGACTGTACACCGCCCCGAGTCCCTTTTGGGAGAGGGGGCGGTCTATAAATGTGAATAAAGTAAAGTAAGTAAAGTAAAGTAAGTAAGGTCGGCTCCACAATTGACAGGGCTTTTGGTTAGGACAGGTAGAGGAAAAAGAACGCCGTGCTAGGAGGAGACTCTATGGTGGGGGAACCGGACTTCTGGTCGGCTTCAGAATTGAATGGGGGGGCTTCCGGTTAGGACCTTTGTGGCTCTTTCGGGTTTTAGGGTTGCCGACCCCTGGCCTAAGAAAAAGACTTCTCAAGGAAGCAGGGAAAAGCAGAAATAGTTAATAGTTCAGTGATTCTCACCTGTAGGAACTTTAAGATGGGTGGACTTCAATTCCCAGAGTTCCCCAGCAAGCGAGAATTCTGGGAGTTGAAGTCCATCCACCTTAACATCCCCCAAGGTTGAGAAACACTGAATTAAAGCATCACTGTTCTTCCTCTAACATCCTCCTCTCACTTTCTCCTTATCACCCACATATCCGGCGACACACCCTTCCACCTGGCTCAGCCCAACCTTGAAACTGGGCCTTCCCCCACCCCCGGTTTTTTTCACACACCCCTCCAGGCTCTCACGAGAGCGGCAATAACGGCCGGCCGGTGTGTTTCTTGGAATGAGCTGTCGCTTCCTGTAGTGATAAAAAAAAAAAAAAAAATCTCCCACTATGGAAGAAAAATCACCCTTTCTCACGTTGTAATCAATTACAGGTCAGAGAACAACAACAAAAGACATCTACAGCAGGGGTGTCCAAACTTGAGAACTTTAAGACTTGTGGACTTCAACTCCCAGAATTCCCCAGCCAGCATGGCTGGCTGGGGAATTCTGGGAGTTGAAGTCCACAAGTCTTAAAGTTCTCAAGTTTGGACACCCCTGATCTACAGGGAGATTCAGAACAAATCCAGAATCAGCTGGAATAGGTTTTGGTGGAACCCACATTCTGAATAATGAATTGAATTGAATTTATTAGATTTGTTAGCCGCTCCCTCTCCACGAAGGGACTCGGGGCGGCGTACAATAAATAAAAAGCACATATTATACAATTAAACATTTCACGGAGGAGGTAAAAAATCACACAACAATCATTACAGTACATAGAAATAGTAATAATAAGATTAAAAGTTAAAATACCCCAATATAAAATTACAAGTTTAAAAGATTGCCAGGAGGATTAAGATGGAACTATGGTTGAGCCAGGCCGACTAGTTGAAAAAGGTGGGTCTTGAGTTTTGAACGGAAGGAGCGGAGGTCGGTAGTAATCCTAATGTCGGGGGGGGGAGGTCATTCCAGAGGGCTGGGCCCATCACAGAGAAGGTGATGCAAAAAACAAACTACCGAAACAAAACCTGAGGGGCTGATTTTCCGAATCAAAGAAAAACCGCTTTCTGTTCTCGAATTTCAAAAGATAAGGAAGTGCATTTTTGGCGCTTCCTCTATTTGCCCATCTCATTCCCAGCCAATTTTGGTCTTTGACGATAGCAGCTTCCAATATTTGAAGGGCTGCCACAAAGAAGGGAGAGTCAAGCTATTTTCCAAAGCTCCTGAAGGCAGGACAAGAAGCAACGGATGGAAACTAATCAAGGAGAGAAGCAACCTAGACACAAGGAAACATTTCCTGACAGTTACCCTGTTTCCCTGAAAATAAGCCCTCCCCAGATAATAGGAGAGAAGCAATTTAGAAGTAAGGAGAGACTTCCTGACAGTGAGAACAATTAATCAGTGGAACAGAAGTTGCCTCCAGAAGTTGTGAATGCCCCAACACTGGAAGTCTTTAAGATGTTGGATAGCCATTTGTCTGGAACGGTATAGGGTTTCCTGCCTAGGCAGAGGGTTGGACTAGAAGACTTCCAAGGTCCCTTCCAACTCTGCTATTGTATTGTATTGTATTAATAAGCTCAATCGGGCTTTTGAGCGCATGCGCTAAAATAAGCCCACCCTGAAAATATTGCAACACAGCAGCAGCCAATGAGGTGACCAGGCTCGCCGCCTCCTGCGCCTCAAAAATAATAAGACCTCCCCGAAAATAAGGCCAAGCGCTTATTTCGGGGGTCAAAAGAAATATGTCTTATTTTTGGGGAAACACGGTAGAAAAATTAATCAGTGGAACAACTTGCCTCCAGAAGTTGTGGGATGCTCCATCACTGGAGGCTTTTAAGAAGAGATTTGGGCAACCATTTGTTTGAAAAGGTTTCTGGCTTGAGCAGGGGTTGGACTAGAAGACCTCCAAGGTCCCTTCCAACTCTGTTTTTCTGTTAGTTACCTCTCACTTGAGATAAACCATTCCAGCAACACAAAGGTTTTTGTCACAAAAATAAAAATAATTTATTACAAAAAAAACACCACCACCACCAAATTGGCTGGTCTGCACTGATGACGTTACCTAGTTTGGTAATGAAACGTCTGGAAGGAAACCACCAAGCTCAGAGAGCACCAAGGATCCCACAATAAAATTTGCTGATCTCTTTAACTTGGTTATAAAGAAGGTTTTTGATTTTCTTCTTCCCAGTGTTCGCATGTGCTTGGTAGTTGACAATTCAAAAGTTGGTTTAAATCCTTGTGGGTGAAATTTCTCTCTTTGACCTCACCCTCCAAAGTCCCTCATTATTATGCAGTTGTGGTCTGCTTAAAAAAACCAGTTCATTAGAGCATCTTTCACATTTATGTTTCTTCTCTATCTCTCTCTTTTTTTTAAAAAAAAATAAACTTTCTCTTTCCACTTGCTGAATTACCTTTCCAGGCACAAGACTCAAAAACGTATAATTCCACTGGTCTCTGATTTACTCTGTGGGAAGAGCTGGTTGACTGACTAAGAGAGGAAAAGGCTTGGGAACCACACTGTCAAATATTTTAAAGGATATTTTTTGTTGTACTAGCTGAGTGAGTAAGTAAGACAAATCCAGTTAACACTCTACTTGTTTAAATCTGCTAAAGTGTTAATCAATATTCAACTAGAGGGGATAATATGTGTGCAATGTGTTTTTTATGTACTTTTTAATGCTTTTGATTGTTTTGTGTTTTTTGGATTTTGAGGGGGGGGGAGTTTTGTATTTTAACCTTGTCTTGGAAAAATAAAAAAAAAAAATGTCCAAGAAAGAAGCATTTGTTGATTATATCTTGACTTTAAAAACAAACCACCGCACCGTTCTGTATAATTGAAAGCCAAGATGATATAATCAAGGCATTCTTGATTATATCAGCTTAGCTTTTTAAAAAAAAATTGAATCAAAATCATGCCATTCAGTAAAATTTTGTGAGAGAAGTTTTGAGTTAATCAAGGTTTGGGGTGGAGGAGGGAGCAGCTAAAGTGTATTCAAATCTATGATGTGGTGATGTTTAATTTTCAATGGTGCTGAAAATGCTCTAATTTGTATTTCAAAAGAAAACAGCGGCAAGGGAGCGCAGCAAAGTACATTTTTATGTCTGGCCAAGGAAATAAAATACATGGAGGGATTTGTATGTTTGCGTTTGCAAATGCAGCTTGCCTAATCCTAACATCTGGAAAGGCAATGAAAGCGAAAATCCCAAATCTGGAAAAACCATTTTCCCCGAAAGCCCGCAGGGTACATATAGGATCTCTTCCTTGCAGTCTGGGAACCCTAAATCAATTCTAAACGTAGACAAAAAGAATTTCTCTAATCTCAGCTTCCTCTCCGGCATTCGGGCGGACTTCTGGAGAAGCGAGTGCTGTCATAAGCGTCCACCGAAAAAAAAACTGGGATTCTCTTTCCACTATAGAAGAAACTCTTAAGGTCCAGGCTGCAGCATTTCCAGGTAAGAAAATGGTAGACTGGTCCATGGGTAGATGGCACATAACTTCACCTGCAAAGGCTGTGGTTGACACCTCAGCTTCTCCAGGTGAGGCTGGAGAAGTCTATGCTCTGGAACCAGACAAAGGTCTACTTTGGCGTAATACAACCTCAACATGACTGTTTCTTCTTTTAGCTGGATACCTTCAGCTGCTTCCCAAGACATCTTAACCAAAATTTGACACAGGAGCAAGATCTTGCTGCCTGTGCGAAAATCAGTAACATCTAGATATGTTTTTGGGTCTTCCCACATGAAGAAGTTGGACCATAAGAAAGGCTGAGCGCCAAAGAATGGAGGTCTTTGAACTCTGGTGCTGGAGAAGACTCCTGCAAGTCCCTTGGACTGCAAGGTGATCCAACCGGTCAGTCCTAGAGGGGATCAACCATGACTGCTCTTTAGAAGGCCAGATCCTGAAGAGGAAACTCTAAGACTTTGGCCACCTCATGAGAAGGAAGGACTCCCTGGAGAAGAGCCTCATGCTGGGAACGATGGAGGGCAAAAGAAGAAGAAGGGGACGGCAGAGGAGGAGGTGGCTGGATGGAATCACGGAAGCAGTTGGCGTGAGCTTAAATGGGCTCCAGAGGATGGTAGAGGACAGGAAGACCTGGAGGAACGTTGTCCATGGGGTTGTGATGGGTTGGACACGACTTCGCAACTAACAACAACAAACATAAAGAAAGGAAGAGCCCAGGAGACAGAAGGTCTACCAGAACTGAGAAGGCTGGAAGACACCTTCATTCCCTAACACCGTTATCACTTTATCTAATTCTCTGCTATGGATTGGGAAAATCATCACTGAATGAGGGTTACGAAGCCCCTTCTTAAAAACCAGAGATCTGAGAATGGAGAATTCACAACTGTGGGTAGGTAAACTATTCCACTGTTGTGTGAATCTTTCACTAGGGATCCCCCCCTTTATATTTCCTTTTATTTAAATTAAATCTACATTTCTTCATTTATTTAAGAAAATGTATATCACCATCCAACCCACTCTCAGTGACTCTGGACAGCTTGCAAATTTAGTTGCAAGTTACTAATCATCATTTCTGATTTTCTTCCGTTTCATGCAATGTCGTGCAAAAGGAGTAATTTTTGTAGGTGTTCTAATTTAGCTGATGGATTGATTTTAAGATTTTTTTTAAAAAAAATGAGGTTCAAAATTTGGTGTTAGGGTAATGCTTTTATTAAGCCAGCTCAAGGTCTATAATAATGGATAAATTAAATTATCTTCAATTGAAGGAGGTGTTGTTAATTATTTCCAATAAACCATTTTGCTCAGGATCAATACAACTTCCTAGGTTTTCTCTTCATGCTACAATTAAAAAAACAAAATCTGGAAAAAATAAATGCTTTCTCCCTTGTGGTAATGGTAACAGCCTCGTTACAATTGACCCGAATTAATGAATAAATAGATTTGATTCTTCATTTTATTTTGTAAAATGTACTTGTAAAAATGAAAAAAAGTTACAGATGAAGGCGAATATATAAGTTCCAGGATAATGTTGCAGGATCCAATCTGCCCCTGGTTCCGGTGACCGACCCAGATTGGATCCTGCAAAAATAAGTTATTTGTAAAAACAATAAAAGTAGGATACAAGGAGACCAACAAACTGAATTAATGTATAAATTCCAGCCTCTGTACTTGGATCTCTTAAATTAAATTAAATTTAGATCCTTTCCAGGTGAGAGAGAAAATTTAAAATGCTGAATTCTTAATGCTCAACCTAGGTAAAGGTTCCCCTTGCACATTGCTAGTCATTCCCGACTCTAGGGGGCAGTGCTCATCTCCATTTCAAAGCTGAAGAACCAGCACTGTCCAAAGACGTCTCTGTGGTCATGTGGCCGGCATGACTCAACGCCGAAGGCGCACGGAACGCTGTTACCTTTTCACCAAAGGTGGTTCCTATTTTTCTACTTGCATTTTTTACGTGCTTTCAAACCGCTAGGTTGGCAGAAGCTGGGACAAGAAACAGGAGGTCACTCGGTTACCCGGCGCTAGGGATTCGAACCGCCAAACTGCCCATCTTTTTGATCGCTCAGCCTACCGTTCTTTAAATTAACCGAAATTAATGGCATTTGTACGGTAACACTTGGGTTTTGCTGAAAAATGTTTACGTTAAGCCATTTTGATTCTGATGGAAATCCTGAGAGTCGTAGGAATCGTTACACATGGTTTTTTTTTGGGGGGTAAGCTGCTCCAGAGAGAAACGGATGAAATAGTGTTAGAGATTGGAGGGATAGGGGTGGTGGTGGTGGAGAGAAAGGAAATTCTGATTTTTGAAAGTCAAAAGATAGGAGGATTTTCCAAGAATCTTCCCCTCCCGAGAACATTTTTGAAGGCTGACATCAAGAGTTTGACAAACTTCTGAATCCGGCAGGCTCTGTTGTTTCTTGCAAAGATGCTCGAATGCCAATGAGTAATTAATTGTGAGAGAAAATGCTAATCTACTTTCCATCCCCAGAGTTTGCGTGCTTGAAAATTTCTCTCTCGCTCAGCAGAACGTTTGATGTTGCAACGGGAGCAGCCCACGAGCCATTGGCACCGAGATCTAATCAATAGGAGCGCTGATTTAATTTGGCTGGAGGAAGAAACAACAACAAAGTTTTGTTCCGTTCCAGAGATGATTTAAGGAAAAAAAGGAAAAAAGAAATAAGCAAGCCACAGATTTATTCCAGCACTGAAGCTTTCAAGAATGGTATTTAGATGCTTCAGCTCTTTTTGTAGAAAGCTGCCTTCCCCTGTCACGTTTACATACTTCAAGGGCAACGACTTCCAGACATTTCAAATCCCCCAAAAATCCGTCGGACAAATTTCCCGCCTTAGAAAATACCAAGGGTATAAATCATGGATATTAATTCCATCAGGCTATATACATTGAACATAAACAAGAAGAAGTGGAGGGAGGAAACACCCGGCCACTACAGTTGGATGGTGGGCTAAAGTTGGTTAGGCTTTGAAACGTCAACAATGGAGGTAGGAAAAGCAAGCAAGATGGAAACTCCATGGTTTATGTGTTGAGGAGTTATTTTTTTTGACATAGAGAAGTGTGGCGTTCTTGGTGCACTCTGAGCTTTCTTGCAGACGTCTGTAGAGATTCTCCATCATCCAGGTCAGGGTTGTCCCAAAGGCGCTTTTTCAGGAGGCAACTGGACTTCCTTATTATTATTTTTCTTTTGAAGACATCTCGCTTCTCATCCAAGAAGCTTCTTCAGCTCTGACTGGATGGTGGGGAAGGATTTATACTCCTTGCAGACAGCTGGTCAATGGCATCCTTTTAGAGCAGGGGTCTTCAAACTTTCTGAACGGGGGGGGGCACTTCACCGTCCCTCAGACTGTTGGGGGAGATGGACTGGCTAGGTGGGCATGGCTTGGTGGTCATGTGACTGGGTGGGCGTGGCTGGATGGGCCACCCACCCCACTGTCTGCTGCTGCTGCGAATGCCGCCGCTGCCATATCTGTTTCTTGGAGGGTCAGCTGCAGAGTCCCTGGCCGTGCCCTGCACCGCTTCCCCAGGCCCCTTCAGCTGGGAAAAGCCAGCCATGCGAGGAGTGGGTGGGAGTGGCAGGGTGGGGTGTGTGGGGCTGAATCTCACCACTTTGCGGGCCAGGTATCCATGGGCCGTAGTTTAAGGATCCCTGTTTTAGAGGGTCGTTTGAGGACACCTGGAGGTTTATTTGTGTCTTTAGGGTCACCCGAGTTAGTGCTCCTCCTGGTTCCTGTAGTCTGCAATTATTTTCCTCTGGAAATCCATTCCTACCCCCACACCATTCAAAGGGGGTTCATCCCAAATTGCATAGCTAAACGTCCTGTGGAATTTTCTTGCAGACCTTTCATGACCCAACTATGTAATGTCATCAGTGCCAGAAGGAAGGGGTTTGCTCTCTGTTTTATATTAGAAGTTGCTTACCCTATAAGTCAAGGAACTACCAACCATCTAAAAGTCCAGTGGGGGAATTTAGGTTAGTCTCCTGGAGGAGAGACAGAGACAGAGACAGAGAGACAGAGAGAGAGAGACACACACACACAGAGAGAGAGAGAGACAGAGAGAGAGAGAGAGAGAGAGAGAGAGAGAGAGAGAGAGAGAGAGAGAGAGAGAGGAAGAGAGAGAGAGAGAGAGAGAGAAAGAGAGAGAACTGAAAGAGCTGATTTTCCGTTTTCCGGCGTGAGCATATGCGCCGGCAAGCTGATCGGTGTGTGCGTATTCATGCCAGTAACGAGAAAACTTGCTGGCTGGAGTGCATATGCGCGTTGCAAACCAAAAGTTCATTTTTTGGCGCACGCATGCCCCCTGGGCAGTCCCATTTCCGGGTTGCGGCCCAGACAAGCCTACATGCTCCCTTTTTGGCACTCGGTGCCGAAAAGGTTCACCATCATTGGGACGCAATCGTAAGGTAACCACATAGGGATTTGACAAGACAAACTCCTCCCTAACTCACCCATCCACACCCGAAAACACACATAGACAAATAATCAAGGCAAACAGTTAACGGACATGGTTTTCAACCTTCCTCTGAACTCCAGAGAACCAGGTTAAACATAATTGTGCCAGCAAACAACAAAGACTGTAAGGATAATTTCCATTATTTTATTATTATTTTTTAAAAAACACACACGCTTCAGAGAGGAAGTCATGTCATTATTCATATCAGGAATACTTTATGGTTTAATTGAAGAGCGTACCCAGCTGCTCCTGGGTCAAAAACATTTATAGACGTATAAATCTTAAAACGGTGCCATTGTTTCATTTAACAACAGGACAGCTCAGAGGTGTTTTAAAAACAATACTTGCATTTGTGTTATCTACAGCTTTGCTCCGTTTCCTGCCGAAAAGAGCAATAAATTCAAGCCTGAATCACTTCCTAGCACAGATGGATACTCTTGTTAGGGAACAAAACAGAACACTTCAACAAGAGAATAATTATGGAAGCCATCGAAATAGAGAAACACCCCCACAACATGAATAAACGTGACGATTCCTCCCGCCTACCAGACATCTGGAAACCAGCCCTAGTCAACAAATGAGCCCCACCCACCACCCAGGTCGTTACAACACGAAAGAACAACGGACACACAGCCAGCACCTCAGCCACACAGGATGATACGAAACAGCCGACCAATCTACAAACATCAACTCCATCTACCTATCAGGATGCAACTACACAGCCAATCAACCCACTCACAGCAACAAGGCCAGCACTCCACGCACCCCCAGCAAGATTTATAGAAAGACGGCAGCTCTGACCACGCCTTACTCGCACAAGCACGAAGCCGAAAACACCAGCCTGAAGATGGCGAGTGGGACCCCGCCGAAACGTTGCCAAGACAATCTCAATCTTACACGGGAAAAGACCCGAATACAACAAGACCAGCATACCTACACCCGTGAAAATCTATATATAAATTCCTCTTGCTGCCCTAACAAGAGTATCCATCTGTGCTAGGAAGTGATTCAAGCTTGAATTTATTGCTCTTTTTGGCAGGAAATGAAGCAAAGCTGTAGATAACACGAACATATATATATGTGTATATTTGATCAATCAAACCATGAATAAATAAGCAGGTTTTGTTAATGAAAAAACATGTTACTAATATGTTCTCTTTTCCTGCCTACAGCACCTTTTCCCGAGCACAGTTCTTTACACATTATCCAAAATATTCCATATAAAAAGTTCCTTTTAACCCCTCTTTTTCCCTATATTTCAGCCACATGATCCCGCCTACGTCTTACTACTCAATCTTTAATTCACGGAAGCCTCCAAACCGCGCAGCTGAGCCAATTCTAGCAGAGGTCAAGGGGTAGCAGCAGCCGTGACAAGCATCCTGCAGGATGAACTGAATTCAGCCGACTTATTGGAAAACAGGAAATCCCACTGAAATTAGCAGCTATGGCCCTTGGACGGACTTCGCTGCTGTGAAGTCACCCTGCCGGGTTTTTTTTACGTTCACCCCCCCCCCCCCCCCCCCAGCGAGATGAAGCTGCCTTCCAACAGCCAAGGGCTACACTTTATACCTCTTTAAATAAATTAAAATAGTAATAAAATACCGTGGACTGAATTCAGAAAAAAGCAACCAGCACCAGCAGAACGAGGAGTTTCAGATTCCCCCCTACCCCCAAATTGTCAAGTTCAGGGAAAAGGAGCAAGATTTTTTTTTTTTAAGTTTTAATCTAAGTTGCAGTTTTCTGAGAAGTTGTAATTTTCAGCAATTGGGGGGAGGATCTGGGGTGCAAAAATGGAATGTGGGATACTGTAGAGCTTTCATCCTCAAGCTTGTTTTATCTGTCTGTCTGTCTGTCGGTCCAGCTCTTTCTCCATCCATCCTTCTTTGTCCATCCATCCATCCAGTCATCCATCTGATCTCTCTCTCTCGTTCTGTCTCCATCCATCCTTTTATCCATTCATTGGATTTAGTTCTTTCTCCATCTATCCAGAGATCCATCTGATCTCTCTATCCAGCCAGCCAGCCTATCTATCCTAGCTGTTCATCCATCCATCCATCCAGTCTGCCTGCATTTCTATCTATCCTAGATCTCCATCCATCCATCCATCCATCCATCCATCCAAGCTCTTTATCCATCCATCCATCCATCCATCCTCTTTATCCATCCATCCTTCCATCCATCCATCCATCCATCCATCCAAGCTCTTCATCCATCCATCCATCCAAGCTCTTTATCCATCCATCCATCCATCCATCCATTCATCCAAGCTCTTTATCCATCCATCCATCAATCCATCCATCCATCCTCTTTATCCATCCATCCTTCCATCCAGTCCGCCTGCATTTCTATCTATCCTAGATCTCCATCCATCCATCCATCCATCCATCCATCCATCCATCCATCCAAGCTCTTTATCCATCCATCCATCCATCCATCCTCTTTATCCATCCATCCTTCCATCCTTCCATCCATCCATCCATCCATCCATCCATCCATCCATCCATCCATCCAAGCTCTTTATCCATCCATCCATCCATCCATCCATCCTCTTTATCCATCCATCCTTCCATCATCCATCCATCCATCCATCCATCCATCCATCCATCCATCCATCATCCATCCATCCATCCAAGCTCTTCATCCATCCATCCATCCATCCATCCATCCATCCATCCATCCATCCATCCATCCAAGTTCTTTATCCATCCATCCATCCATCCATCCAAGCTCTTTATTTATCCATCCATCCATCCATCCATCCATCCATCCATCCATCCTCTTTATCCATCCATCCTTCCATCCATCCATCCAAGCTCTTCATCCATCCATCCATCCATCCATCCATCCATCCATCCATCCATCCAAGCTTTCTCTATCCATCCATCCTAACTCTTTTTCCATCCCATCCATCCATCCACTCATCCATCTGATCTCTCCCTCCCTCCATCTTGTAAGGTCATCCATTCATCCACAAAACTCTGGGCAATGAACTTTTTTTTTTAAAAAAAGGAAAGAACTTCCTTTAAACAAAAGACTCCCTAAAACTGCACTGAAGTTCCATAAAAATACAAAACCTGTACTAATGTCCCAAATCCATAGATCATCGCTTGGTCATCACAGCTGGCACCCGTTGAGTCATACATACTATGTTGCTCTATGGGTGTGGCGTTCTATAAGAGATTGTGAAATGCTTTCAAACATTCAGGTGTGAAGGCATCTGGGTGGGGCGGCAGCTTTTATTCAGCATGGGTTCAGCACTGTCCCTTGTTGACCTTAGAGCTGTGTTGTTTAACCTAAGCAACTTTAAGACGGGTGGACTTCAAGTCCCAGAATTCCCCAGCCAGCCATGCTGGCTGGGGAATTCTGGGAGTTGAAGTCCATCCGTCTTAGAGTTGCCCAGGCTGAGGAATACAGCTATGAAGTTATGAGCTGTTTTCAACCATCGGTGACATTAGAGCTGTTGTACTCACCCAATTAAGGAGACCATCTGTTCCACTATGTGTCTGCTGAAGGTGATGATCACAAAAAGTTTCTGGGGGAAGAACAAGAAAGGACACGCAACAGTCAGACAAATGGTCAAAGGAGGAAAATGAAACAATGCAAGGTGTCTGTTCAGTTCTTTGACTGCTTTTGTGCTGATGATGTTCCTTTCCCAAATACACGTAATGGCACCACAATCCCTCAAATTTCTCCCCCGCCTTTTGGTTCACGTCCTTTTTCTAAGCTCTGATCATGGTTAGTCTATTCTTTGGGCAGAGCAAGGAAGTCCAACAACGTCTTGGACTTTGGATGGTCCTTCACAGGTCACCCAGCAGCAGTCCTACCGGCCAGCTGATTTTCTTTCCAAATCTTCTATAGGTGGAATCTAAAAATATGGCTTCACATTCTATGGAAATAGAGGTTTTCAAGACAACACGTACTCCATTGGGTCATTGTTTCAGAAATATTTCCTTATTTAAACAGAGAAACTAAAGAAGGACCAAAGGTAGGCAAGACTTCCGATTTCCTGCTGGCTTCCCCATTGTTTCCTTGAGAGAATCTGGAAGGAAGCATCAGAAATCTTCCAATCTTCCAACCTTCCTTCCTTTCTTTTCTTCCCTCCCTACCAGGCAGGTACTGTATTTTTTGGAGTATAAGACGCACCAAGATTTTGAAGATGCAAATATTTAAAAAAAAGTTTTTGCGCTCTGCAGATCTCCCAAAAATGGACTGTTTTTCGCGAAAACAGGCCCATTTCTTGTCCAAAAAAGGGCCTGCATAGCCTTTAGGAGGCTTCTAAAATGCTCCTAGGGGCTGGGGAGCAAAAACTGGCCGGTTTCTTGCTCATTTTTTGCCCTCCCCAGCCCCCAGGAGCACTCTGGAAGCCTCCTAAAGGCTGTGCACGTCCATTTTTGCAAAGGAGTGGGGTTTCGGGAGGCCAAAAATGCTGTATTCAGTGTATAAGACGCACCCAGATTTTCACCCTCTTTTTTGAGGGAAAAAGGTGCCTCTTATACTCTGAAAAATACGGTAAGTGGCTGCCACTGTGTGTCAAAAGAGCAAAAGATTGTGAGACTGACTGGTAAACTGTCACAGAATGTTGGAAATGAATATCACACGACCACAGCAGGAACCCAGTAACAGCCAGCAGTGAACATGTCAAAGACACCTGCCTCCTCCTGTTTTCTCCACAACAACAAGCCTGGGAGATGGCTTGTGCTGAAACTTCATGCCTGAAACTCACGAAAGGGCCAGAACTCACTGTCTCCCGGTGGTTGGCCCAAAGTAACTCAGCTAGCTTTCATGCCTAAGGCAGAACTAGAACTCACGCTCCTTGTGATCAGCCCCAAGTCACTCAGCCGGCTTCTATGCCTAAAGCAGAACTAAAACTCAAGAGTCTCCTGCTGATTGGCCCGAAGACACCCAGCCAGTTTTCATGCCTAAGGCAGAACTATAACTCACAGTCTCCTGATATTTGGCCCAAACTCATCCAGCTGGCTTTCATGGCTAAGGCAGGAGATCAACTCACAACCTGCTTACCTTAACCACTGGACCAAACTGCCTCTAAGTTAAGTTAATCTCTATGTTACAAGAAAATCCCTAATAGCAAATTGAAATACAGGCAGTCCTTGACTTAAGACCACAATTTCTGTTTCTAAGCAAGACATTTGTTAACTGAGTTTTGCCCCATTTTAAGACCTTTCTTGCCACAATTGGGAAGTCAAATCATTGTCACTGTTAAGTTAGGGGCATGGTTGTTAGGTGCAGCCGGCTTCCCCACTGACTTTGCTTGTTAGAAGGTCGCAAAAGGTGAACACATCACCCCTGGGACACTCCAACCGTCATAAATATGAGTCAGGTGCCAAGCATCTGACTTTCGATCACGTCACCATGGGAATGCTGCATAAGTGGCCGTTTGTCCAATCTCGTCATAATTTTGAATAGTCGCTAAGTGAGCTGTTGTAAGTCGAGGACTACCTGCGTTGTAAAAATTGAAATAACTCCTCCTCCGATACCAGGGGTCTTCACCCTGGTTTCCCTCCGGGCTGTCGCTTCCCCCAACATTTTGCCGATTTTGGGGAATTCTCAAAATCGCCGTCTGACGTATGTGGAGGGCTCCGGGTTGGGAAAAGGGTGAGGTATATATAGCCTTCCCCGAGGATAAGCAGACAAAAATGTTCAGCTTTGTTGAGATAACGCTTGGAAGACAAGCTGTTCCAGAGTTGTTGTTGTTGTTTTAAAACTGTCATTGGTTGTGATGTATACCACTTGCGGTACAGTGCGGGAATGTTCCCAGACTACTCAACATTGGTTAAATTGTGCATTTGTCACATAATTCCAAGGCTTTGTTTCCCATTTTTCAGCCAATCTGGAACGGCGTGTCTCTTTTTTTTCAAGAACATTGTGGTACGGCGTCTCAAACGTTTGCACTCTGTATCTTTGCAAGCGTGCGTGTTGGCTAACCCAGCAGAGGATTGAAGCAAATTTAGCCAGCTGTAGGAGATTCGAAATTCAAATCCCTCATTCCTTGGGCCAAACAGAAAGCAGCTACTACCGTGTTTCCCCAAAAATAAGACAGGGTTTCATTTTCTTTTGAACCCCGAAATAAGCGCTTGGCCTTATTTTCGGGGAGGTCTTATTATTTTTGAGGTGCAGGAGGCCCCTTAACCTCGGCCCGCGGATCAGCTGATCCAGAGAGGGATGGAAGATCTGTCTCTGTTTTTGGCACACTCTTGTCAGCCCTAGCTGCTCTTTTTGCGGCCGCCACTAAGTGAAGGGGCACGGTAGCTAGGGTTTGCGTGAGCGGCATCCACGTTCCGCGTGGATGGCAGGTGCATGTGGGACGCGTGAGGCATCTTACCTCCCCCCCCAAGGAAATGGCAGGGACCAGCTGCGCATGTGTTTAAATATTTTAGGGGAGTGCTAATTATCCAGGGAGGTCTTATTTTCGGGGGAAACAGGATATAAAATCTCCCATTTTATGTGACAATCACTTGGCTTTTTTAGCGTGCGCCCCAAAATCAAGTCCAGCGTGAACAGAGAGCTCATTTCCTGAAAGTGCATTGTGTCCCCCAACATGAGAAAATACAGGCCGTCTGAGACATACGATAGTTCATTTAGTAACCAAGTTACAACAGCACTGAAAAAAGGGACTTATGTTTTTCATGCTTAGGCCCACTGCGGCATCCCCATGGTCATGTGATCAAAATTCAGACGCTTGCCAACCGACTCACATTTATGACGGTTGCAGTATGATCTCCTTTTATAACCTTCTAACATGAGAGGGACACGGTGGCTCAGTGGCTAAGATGCTGAGCTTGTTGATCAGAAAGGTAGGCAGTTCGGCGGTTCGAATCCCTAGCGCCGTGTAAAGGAGTGAGCTCCCGTTACTTGCCCCAGCTTCTGCCTACCTAGCAGTTCGAAAGCACGTAAAAATGCAAATAGAAAAATAGGAACCACCTTTGGTGGGAAGGTAACAGCGTTCTATGTGCCTTTGGCGTTTAGTCATGCTGGCCACATGACCACGGAGACTTCTTCGGACAGCGCTGGCTCTTCGGCTTTGAAACAGAGATGAGAACTGCCCCCTAAAGTCGGGAATGACTAGCACATACGTGCGAGGGGAACCTTTACCTTTAAGCTGGCTCAGGAATTCTAGGAATTAAAATCCACAGGTCATAAAAGTTGGCCTAGTTGGCTACCCCCGATCTTACAAGTCATAGTAAGAGACGGCAGGCTGAATGTCTCTTCCGAGATTAAAACTGCGATGAGCCATGTGTACAGAATCTAAAAATAAACATTTCTATTTTTTTTTTACAAGCCCATTTTTGTTTTCACCTTCCTGCAACCGCTTGCCGATTTAAGCAAATTCTTCCAGCGACCAAAGTTTGGACCATGAATGGCTGAGATTTCTTTATCGTCTGTCCACCCCCAAAGTTAGCTGGCTTAAATGCAAAAGAAATGTCCCTCAGGTAATGTATACAGAATGGGCCTGTTTCCCTTGGCTATGTTTAGTCTGCAGAAGGGATGATTAAGAGGTAGAACGCCAATATAATCGCCAGCAATGCATATCTGAGAGGCTTTTGCACAAATGGAAAGACTCCAGTCCAAATGTGAAGAAACGAGATTTCCAAGTTTGGGGAAGAACCTGTGATAATTAAACAAAAAACTGCTGGTGGAAGATAAGGGTATGCCCACTGCAGATAATTGATTTGCTTAGGGGCCACTCTGGAAACAGCAAAGGACTTGACCCGTTGTGCCTCTGCCAGTGAAAACGGAGCAGGGGAGAGCCATGCATGCCCCCACCGCCCCCAACCTCCGTTTTCGCTGGCAGTGGTCTAGCAAAACAACCTAAAAACAAAGAAAAAGGAGAAATGTTTCCCCTTTTGCATTTGAGCATGCAAGAAGGAAAGGAGAAAGGGGAAGAAGAAAGGCAAAGAAAAAGAAGGGAAGAGAGCAAGGAAGGAAAAATAAAGAAAGAGGGGAAGGAAGAAGAAAGGAGAAGGAAGAGGGAAGGAAAAAGAAGAGAAGAGAAGGAAGGTTATAATGAGAGTGAGGGAGGGAAGTCCTGCCTTAGCACTTGGCCACCACAGGTGCCCCAGGCACGAGTGACGTTGAGCTGGCCATAACCACCCTGTCCCCTCGAGGTCAAACAGAACCCTGATGCAGCCCTCAATGAAATCGAGTTTGAACCCCCTGCCCTAGATAATTCCCTGCTCTTTTCTTGGCAAGGTTTTTCAAAACTGGTTGGCCAATGCCTGCTTCCCAGGGCTGAGGGTAAGTGACTGGCCCTAAGAAGAAAAAAGAAGAAGAAGCTTTTTGGAGGAGAAGTGAAAAGAAAAAGGAAATTACACTCTAAAAAAACCCAAGAAAGCCCAGTTGCCTTTTGAAAAAGCTACTTTTGGGATGGATGATTGAGAATCTCCGTAGACAAAAGCGGCGGATGTGTTCACACATCCACCTTGACAAGCAGGCAGGCAGCCTCGATCTTGGCAGGTAAATTACCTGGATATGCATTTTGATGATCGCTTTTCCAATCAAAGTGGCTCCAAAGAATGTCCAGAAGGGAACCAGGAAATGTCCACATGTTATCCCGGCCAAGTCGAAGAGAGGATTGGGAATCTGGGAGGGAAAAGAGAAACAGGATTAGCGTACATTTCCACGTACAACGTTGCAGGAAATGGCTGTCATAAATGCAGGTAGTCCCAGACGGACGGATGCAAACGAGCCCCAAATTTCCATTGCTAAGCAGGGCAGATGTTAAGCGAGTTTTGCCACCTTTCTTGCCACCACTGTTAAACGAATCGCTGCAGTTGTTAAGTTAGCCACTCGGTTGTTAAGTGGATGGGGCTTCCCCGCTGACTTTGCTTGTCAGAAGGTCGCAAAAGGAAATTGTATGACCCCCCCCCCACTCCAGGACAGTGCAACCATCATAAATCCGTTGCTAAATGTCCAAATTTTGATCATGTGACAGTGGGTATGCCATAAGTGTGAAAAATGGTCATAAGCTGCTTTTCTTTTTGCAACTTCAGTCACTAAGTGAATGATTGTAAGTCGAGGATTACCTGGCAGAATTAGAAGGGAATTGGAAGGGACTTTAGAGGTCTTCTAGTCCAACCCCCCCCCCCCCCCCTGCTCAAGCAGGAAATGGTTGTCCGATCTCTTCTTAAAATTATTCTGAGAACAAGGCAGGCTCAAGAAACAAGACAGGGCCATCAAGAACCAGTGGTTAGGAAGCCCAGTAAATAAAACCTCCATAGCTAGTGGCAATCTTCTGCAGAATATTATATGCTGCCGGTGAAGCAGTAAATGGATGTTGTCTTAAGTTTGTCGTGATTTGAACCTTGCTAGCTGGCGAATTCTGGGAATTGAAGTCCGCATATCTTAAAACTTGCCCAAAGTTGAGAAACATTGGTCTAAACCAGCCGGTGTCTTATTAAAAAAACCACAGCTTTGTCATCCTGGTTGAGAATCTGGACCGGATTCATTACCGTATTTCAATTTAAAAGAAATGAAGCAAGACCACATAGCGGCGAGTTTTCCATCACCAGCCCGCGCACCGTAAAGCTGGAGCCCTGAAACCATCCACGGTTCCCACAGACCACAAGTTTGAGAACTTCTGAACCTCTGAGTAGTTTGAGGGCAAAGGCTCTGGGTTTTTTTTTTTTTTAAAAACCCTTTTTCTGAACTCCTTTCTCACGTTTCTGAAAGTTCGGCTTAAGAAATGTTGGCGTGACAAGACCATAATTTTATTTATTTACTTATTTAAAAAGGGGGTGATCTCTCAGCTGGACTCTGTCCCAGATGAAGTAAGATCTTGACCACATCTATTGTGCTTTGTTTTGTTTTTGAAAGTCCAGATTAGAAACAGCTCGACCGACGTCTTCCATCAGAAATGCACAGAAACCACAGTCAGCCATCTTAAAGCCATTTATCACATATTCTCCATCTCTTGCCTTCCCCCATCAACAAGTGTTTTGGTCCAGTGACTCAGTCCTCCAAAAATGGACCTCTGGTGAATAGTGAGCTTGAAACCCCCTCCCCCAGGGTGTGTGGGTGTGGGGTGGGGGAAAGGGGGAGAATAAACCTGGCATTTATTTGCTATGCATGCTGCTGAAATGAAGAGGAACAGAAAGAAAAAAGCAAAAACAAAATGGCTTCCTTTTCTAACAGAATAACAAGACTTGGAAGGGATCTTGGAGGTCTTCTAGTCCAACCCCTTGTTCAAAAAGGAAAAAAAAATCCTACATCGTTTCAGACAAATGATGGTCCAATAACATTTGAAGAGCGTAAGATCCTAGCTGAAAATGAATAACTGCTATAGTTGAGGCTTAGATTTGACATGAACAGTTCTCAACGACTTTTATTTATTTTATGGATAATTGGACGTTATTATTTTTATAACTAATTCCAAGGAGAGTGAATATACCAAACATGTTCCTTCCTCCCCCTATTTTTCCCAGGACAACAACCCTGTGAAGTAGGTTGGGCTGAGAGGCACCTGAGGGTAGAACAAGAAGCAATGGGTGGAAACTAATCAAGGAGAGAAGCAACTTAGAACTGAGGAGAAATTTCCTGACAGTTAGAACAATTAACCAGTGGAACAGAAGTTGCCTCCAGAAGTTGTGAATGCCCCAACACTGGATGTCTTTAAGAAGACGTTGGATAGCCATTTGTCTGGAACGGTATAGGGTTTCCTGCCTAGGCAGGGGGTTGGACTAGAAGACCTCCAAGGTCCCTTCCAACTCTACTATTGTATTATATTGTATTGTATTATTGAGAGAGAGACTGATTGGCTCAAAGTCATCCAGCCGGCTTTTAAACCAACTAGACCAGTGATGGCAAACTTTTTTCGCCTCAGGTGCCAAAAGCGTGCATGCCCACCCCCATAATTTAATGCCCCCCCGCTGTGCCCCCTGTGCATGCGCACATGACTCCAACACTGCCCCGTGCATGCAGCATGGCTTTCTTAGAGCCTGGGGAGGGCAAAAACTACCCTTTCCACCCCCCCCCCCGAGGCGAGAAATGGTCCATTTTCCAACTTTCGGTGGTCCCAGTAGGTCTGTTTTTCGCCCTCCCCAGGCTCCAGAGGCTTTCTAGGAGTCTGGGGAGGGTGAAAAATGGCCCAAAACGCAAACCGGAAGTTTGGTAATGGACTTCCAGGTGGCCCATTGAGAAGTTTTTCAGGGAAGCCTCCGGAGGGCAAAAAACAGCCAAAAGTCAAGGCCGAAAATCAGTTGGCCATTGCAACGCATGCACGCTAGAGCTGACAGGGCAATGCCTTGCGTGCCCTCAGAAATGGCTCCAAGTGCCACCGGTTCGCCATCATGGAAGTAGACTTTAAAAGAGATAATTTGACCCACCATTGTCAACTGGGATTAAACAGCGACTCTAACCCTATGGCTTCACAACCATCAATTTTTGGGGGTGGGCTCCAATGGCCGTTTTCACTTGTTTTATGTGGTCCTTTAATAAATGTTAATTTGCCAGTCAGGAAACTGAAAAATACAAATATGGGCCTGCCAAAGAGCATGTGATTTTTGCTTTTAGTCATTATATGGATTATGGATTTCCACACATCCACCTTTTTGGAATTTATTTTTTCCTCTTTGATGCCTAGGCCTCATTGTTATCGGTTAAGGAATTCCATCCATACGCTCAGTATAAAACAATGAGATGGAAGAATAGAGAAAGAGAAGGAAGGAAGGAAGAAGAGAGAAAATAAAGAAAAAAAGGAAGGAAGGAAAGAAAGAAAGAGGGAGAGAAAGTGAAAGAAAAAAGAACGAAAGCAGAACAGAAGATAGAGGTAGACATGATAACCATTTTCCAGCAAAATTCCAGCAAATTTTCCTGGAGAATTTCAGACAGAGATTACGCCATTTCTGAGGGTTCCCACCCTGGGCAGGGAAGTGGTCAGACTAGAAGACCTTCAAAGTCCCTTTAAATCCTAGGATTTATGTCACTGAATCCCCCTTTTGCTTCTTTGAGTGAAATAAACGATGGTCAACATTTATTTTTGAAAATAGTCTTCTATTTCTAAAGTCATTTTTTCTGGCATAGTGAAGGTTCTTATGGTATGTGAGATACGAAACTCGAAAGCTGCTACTGGGAAAACGATTCTCTGGCCATTGAGAAAAATGAAGTTACATAAACACTTGGGTGAGCTTAAAACATTTACACACAGAACAGGGAGATTTTCCTCCCTCCAAGGCCTACTTAGAAAGTGCCCACAAATGCTACATAAACGCCACGATCCAACAAAATGGTCAGTCAGTTTCTCCCCCAAACAGACTGTAAATAAAGTTACTACTTGCCGCAAAGAAAGGGAGAGTGTTTAAAACACCGTGTTTAAAATCCTAACTCTTTTTATCCCTTGTCTAGACGAGGTTTGCAAGACTCGGTCCAGATTAAAACGTACATATTCCATATTTCCACAGCGGTTAAAAGAGGCTTAAAAAAAAAAGCTAATTCATAAAGAAAAGAATAGCCTTTAGTTTCTGAAATAGCAGAGAAATAACTCCAAGTGGAATCTCTCTGCGCGTAGGCTGAACCTCGCTTGCACTAAATTAATTTGAAGAGCAAACAAGAGCAGTCAATAATCAATACAGCGCTCAGTGTCCCAGGGTTTTGTGGCTAAAAAAAATATATTAAAAAATCCAGCTCAGGTTGCTTCCTATAAGCACGGAAAAATTTGGATGTGCACGTTGTATAAACTTGTTAATAAAGGTGGAGACAGTAAGCCGATGAGGTAGCCTTTGCAAATTAAAACCTTTCCACTACTTTTTTGAGGCTGCTTTCCAGGGACTTTGACTTTTCAAAAGTTTTTAAATGGCTCGGTTTCTTTTTATTTATCGGTGTGATTGGATCAACAGTGGGCATGTGATTGTGATTTTTATCCTGGTTTATGATGATGCATTCACAGGATCTGGAAGCACAGCCCTGGAGAATAGCAGACGTGTGTTTATTTGCACCAGAGCACAAAATGTACCGAGGATTAATTTTGGGGATGTTGTAATGGACTGAAAAGATTTGAGGAAGCTGGGAGGACAGCTCAACACTCAAAATCACTTTTAAGATTCGAGCACACGGAGGCTTTGGTATTGCACAACCTCACCAGGAAGTTAAAAAAAAACCCAACAACCTCTAACCTAATTCACCAGGAGTGAAATAAATTACACCTCTCCGTTTTAGGATAAGTCAAGAGTTCCACCCTGTTTCTCAGCAGCTCATCACTGGGGGCAGAAACACAACATTTGCTGCTTATTAGCACTTAGCAAGAGTTATATACCGCTTCACAGTGCTTTTACAGCCCTCTCTAAGTGGTTTACAGAGTCAGCATATTGCCCCCAACAATCTGGGTCCTGATTTTACCCAACTCCGAAGGATGGGAGGCTGAGTCAACCTTCAGCTGGTCAGGATCGAATTCCTGGCTATGGGCAGAGTTAGCTTGCACTGCACCATTCTAACCCCTGTGCTTGCAGGCAGGCAGGCAGGCAGGCAGGGAGGGAGGGGGAGGGAGGGAAGAAGAAAGGAAGGAAGGAAGGAAGGAAGGAAGGAAGGAAGGAAGGAAGGAAGGAAGGAAGGAAGGAAGGAAGACAGAACAATATAGCACTTATATACCGCTTCACAGTGCTTTTATAGCCCTCTCTAAGTGGTTTATAGAGTCAGCCTCTTGCCCCCAACAATCTGGGTCTTCATTTTACCCACCTCGGAAGGATGGGAGGCTGAGTCAACCTTGAGCCGGTCAGGATCGAACTCCTGGCTATGGGCAGAGTTAGCTTGCACTGCAGCATTCTAACCTCTGTGCTTCCAGACAGGCAGGGAGGGAGAGAGGGGAGAAGGACGGGCGGACAATATAGCACTTATATACCGCTTCACAGTGCTTTACAGCCCTCTCTAAGCGGTTTACAGAGTCAGCCTCTTGCCCCCAACCATCTGGGTCCTCATTTTACCCACCTCGGAAGGATGGAAGGCTGAGTCAACCTTTGAGCCTGGTGAGATTCGAACTGCCAAATTTCAAGCAGCCGGCAGTCAGCAGACGTAGCCTGCAGTACTGCCACTCTAACCACTGCCCCACTTGTGGCTTCTTACATTTATATCTAATACATCTAATAGGTTTATGACTTGGCCGATAAACAAGGCCACCCTGTCAGGACTGCTGTCGTAGGACGCCCTCACTGCTGGTGGATCCCACTGTCCCTGTGGACCCTGGCCTTGCAATGCTAACCGGGACACAGGCAGCATGGGCACTGTTCCCTCATATCCTGGCTGTCCAACTGTTCCTCCTATGTTACCATAGGGAAACCCTGTGGCTGCTGCTGGTTTTGCCGCTTGCCTTTTGTCCATAGGTTTTCCTGTCAGTGTTGGAAGGAAGGATTCTTGGTGGTTCCTTAATTCATCTGTTCTTTACTTACTGTTAGCAATTTAATTTCAATTTCAATTTATTTGATTTGTTAGACGCTCCCTCTCCACAAGGGACTCGGGGCGGCAACTGAGAACTGAGGAGAAACTTCCTGACAGTGAGAACAATTAATCAGTGGAACAGAAGTTGCCTCCAGAAGTTGTGAATGCTCCAACACTGGAAGTCTTTAAGAAGATGTTGGATAGCCATTAGTCTGGAACGGTATAGGGTTTCCTGCCTAGGCAGGGGGTTGGACTAGAAGACCTCCAAGGTCCCTTCCAACTCTGCTATTGTATTGTATTGTACTGTTGGGATGTTGGGTAGTTCCTGACTTACAAGGCAAGCCACTTGTATATAAACAGAGAGAAAAAACCCACTCCCTTCTAGCATTGATGACGGTACTGTATTTCTCGGCGTATAAGACGCACTTTTTCCCTCAAAAAAGAGGCTGAAAATCTGGGTGCGTCCTTATACACTGAATATATCATTTTTTGCCTCCCATAACCTCGCCCCCTTCACCAATATTGCCGTTCAAGCCTTTAGGAGGTTTTCAGAGAGCTCCTGGGGGCTGGGGAGGGCAGAAATGACGGAAAAATGGGCCATTTTTTGCTCAATTTTGCCCCCCCCAGCCCTCCAGGAGCACTCTATAAGCTTCCTAAAAGGCTATCTTTGGAAAAAACGGGCCTGTTTTTGCGAAAAATGGGCTGTTTTTTTGCTCGTTTTTGGCCCCCCACGCCCCCAGGAGCATTCTACAAGCTTCCTAAGGGCTATTCATGCCCTTTTTTTGAAAATAAAAACGGGCCCGTTTTTGGGAGGTTTGCAGAGTGCAAAACTTTTTTTTAAAAAAATTGCCTCTTCAAAAACTTGGTGCGCCTTATACTCCGGTGCGTCTTATACTCCAGAAAATACAGTACTTAGTTGTGTTGGGAAATGTCTGCAAGAAAACAGTCCAGCTCAGAGAGCACCAAGGTCCCCACAACTGATAAAGTCCAATGCAAGGCACCTTCCTTTTTCCGTCTACGGCCGAGGCCATTTGTCAGGAAAAATACAGAGGAAAACCATTCTAAGGGACGAAATCACAGGGATGGAAATAGGATCAAGGGGCTGAATACATTTTTTTAATGAGAACTTACAGAAGCACATGCCAGGATGCCGAAAAATCCAACTTTCTGCACCAGGTTCTGGATGGCCAGTTTCGCCCGGGAGGCGAAGTCCTGCAGAGAAGGAAAACAACAAGATAAGGACCTAAAACGACGGGGAAATTAAGCAAAACAACCTTGAATATGGCTGGCATGAAGTAGCCAATTGCACAGGATGATGGTTTCTCATACCTCACCTTCCCAAAGGTAGTCCTAGGCTTACAACCATGATCGAAACTTAGTAGTGAACTTAAGACTGTTTTTCACACTTATGACCGTTGCAGTATCCCCATAGTCATGTGATCAAAATTCAGATGCCTGGCGACTGGCTCATATTTATGACGGTTGCTGTGTCCTGGGGTCTTTGCGACTTTCTGACAAACGGAGTCAGTGGGGAAGCGAGAATCACTTAACAACCAGGTGACTAATTTAACTTAACAACAGCGAGAATCACTTAAAAACAGCGGCGAGAAAGGTCATAAAAGGGGGCAAAACGCAGTGAACTGTCTTGCTTAGCAACAGAAATTTGGGATCCAATTGTGGTTGTAAGTCGACGACTGAACTGCTCCACGAAATTAATTTATTAAATAATATATTTACAACTCACTGAAACGGGAGGGGGGGGGAGAAAAGGGCTCAGGAATTCCTGGCAGCCTTTATAACGCACATTTAATACTTCAAAGAATATTATAACAGACCACTACGAGACAAAAATGTAGCTTACATAACATGAAATAAATCTGTAACCCATATATTATTAATCGAAGCAGTATGAACAGGAATTCCTACTTAATCCCAAACTGATTATTTTGAACAACATAATAGACCCCGCAAATAGCTTAAAAGAACATAAAAGCAAGATTATTTGAAACACGAAGACCAACAACACAATGGCATAAGAATACAAGAACGGGCTAAAAGATCAAGCCCAAGAAACATTTTTTCAACATCTGTTGCGTCCAGATGTCTCCTTGGTGGCCACCTCAACCTTCTGGACCAGCCCCCCCCCATTTGAGATCTAAGGGACCCCTACCCTTTTAGCCCTCCATCAAGCTGTGAAGACCTACCTCCCCATCCCTAAACGATGGGTTAGGATGGAGGATTTGCTGGGAGGTTGTTTGGTCAGCATGTTGAGGCATATGTTTTAATTATGTTATAGAATAGAATAGAATAACAGAGTTGGAAGGGACCTTGGAGGTCTTCTAGTCCAACCCCCTGCCTAGGCAGAAAAACCCTACACCACTTCAGACAAAGGGTTATCCAACATCTTCTTAAAAACTTCCAGTGTTGGAGCAATCACAACTTCCGGAGGCAAGCTGTTCCACTGATGAATTGTTCTAACTGTCAGCAAATTTCTCCTCAGTTCTAAGTTGCTTCTCTCCTTGATTAGTTTCCACCCATTGCTTCTTGTCCTACCCTCAGGTGCCTTGGAGAATAGCTTGACTCCCTCTCCTTTGTGGCAACCCCTGAGATATTGGAAGACTGCTATCACATCTCCCCTAGTCCTTCTTTTCATTAAACTAGACATGCCCAGTTCCTGCAACCGTTCTTCATATGTTTTACCCTCCGGTCCCCCAATCCTCTTTTTTGCTCTTCTCTGCACTCTTTCTAGAGTCTCCACATCTTTTCTACATCGTGGCAACCAAAACTGGATGCAAATATTTTAATTGTGGCCTTACAAAGGCCTTATAAAGTGGCATTAACACTTTATGTCATCTTGATTCTATCCCTCTGATTACGCAGCCTAGAACTGTGCAGCCTGAGAAGGATAATAATATTTTATTGAGCATTGTGAGATCTGTTATATGAAAATGGTACCTATAGATGTTCTTCAAAGTATTATAGGATTTGACTTGGCTTTCCGGAACTTTGGGAAATTAAAAAAACGAAGCTTCAGGGACCTAAATAAATTCATATCAATCACTGTGATTAAAAAAAATAATTATCAAATTCTATGACTAAAATTTCCCAATGAGGTTACATTAAAGTAGAAGTCTATTCTGTAAGATTTATAGGATGACAGTTATTACAAATCTTTCTCACGTACTCACTGTATATATCCACTTGGCCTTTAAAACGTAAAACACAGATATTTAAAACAATCTTTGAGGGGCTGCCACAAAGAAGAAGGAGTCAAGCTATTCTCCAAAGCACCTGAAGGCAGGACTAGAAGCAATGGGTGGAAACTAATCAAGGAGAGAAGCAACCTAGAACTAAGGAGGAATTTCCTGACAGTCAGAACAATTAATCAGTGGAACAGAAGTTGCCTCCAGAAGTTGTGAATGCCTCCAACACTGGAAGTCTTTAAGAAGATGTTGGATAGCCACTTGTCTGAAATGGTATTTTCTGCCTAAGCAGAGGGTTGGACTAGAAGTCCTCAGGTCCCTTCCAACTCTGTTATTCTGTTAATGTGAACATTGTATATAGTGTAAATCTAAATGTAGGAAACATTCTTTGGATTAAGAAATAAAATTCTTCAGAAATAAGAATATTCAGAAATAAGGGAGAATTTGTGGCAAAAGCTTCACATTAAAGTTTAAATCCATTTACAGGATGAAGTCCTTACCAATTTTTTGCAGGTATTAATTATGTATTTCCATGATTTTAGATTAGAGTTTTAAATGTCAATGCTTAAATAAGCTTAAAACCATAAATAAGAAATAAGAATCGACAGAACGAGTGCAAATGTAACATATACAAATCGGACCAATTAAAATTTTGAGGAAAGATAACTTTGCTATAATGAAACTCTGCAATTTAAATCTTATATATGTATAAAATTAACTGATGTATACTCCATTTAAATTAAAGACATTCTTGGGGTTCATTCTTTCATCAGTCATCTCTTAAAAATGTACTGTTCTGAGAAGAATTGGTCATTGCTTCTGGGAAATCCTCCCTTATATACATTTTAACTTTGTTTCGGTGTTTTAAAAACAATAAATAATTTGATTTCATTTTAAATTGTTTTAAAATGATTTTTTAAAATTATTGTCTGTTGCTGGCTTATAATTTTTAAATTTTCTTGAGCAGTTGTAAATGAAGGGAGAATTAAAAATGCAATACATTAATGAGGGGATAATTAAAAATTGTTTTTTATGCGGTAGCTTCTCTACAATAAATATATACGGACCTGAATCTAATTAAACTGATTATATAGTGATGAAATCTAAAGTTAGTTTTAAATTTTTACTGTGGTAATTTAATGCTCCTTAAAGCAATTATTTTAAAACTCTGCTTATTCATTAAAATAATTTATCTTTCAGATGTTTTTAATGTAATAATTTTTCCTCTTGTTGGTTGACCGGTTTTATTGCTTGGGTGGGAAAAAGAGGAAAGTTCTTAATTTGGAATTCACAATTAATTCCGCAGAAATCGTTTCCAATAGAGGAAAAGAGGCTAATTTTATATGCAAGCAAATAATTGAAGGACAACTGGTTTATTTTAAGAAAGAAAGAAAGAAAGAGAGAGAGAGAGAGAGAGAGAGAGAGAGAGAGAGAGAGAGAGAAAGAAAGAAAGACAGAGGGAGGAAATGATTTTTTTAAATAATTGCTGCATATCTGGTTTAACATTTATTGCTAATGGATAGATAACATCACACAATGTAAAAATACTGAATCTCTTAACAATTAGGAATAAGAAATATAATATTTATGCAGACTGAACTTATAAATTGTGTAATATTCATTCTCAGAGGATTGGCATTCAATTTAAAGTTTCTACAAAAACTAATGAGCCTTCCAGAAAAAAAAAATCATACAGTGTATGAAATCATTTTTATTTGGGATTCATTGGTGAATATTTGATTCTACAAATATTCGGTTCTTTAAGGCTGTCTCATCAATCCAAGGAAACGGATATATGTTGAGTGTAAACTGACGGTAAAAATAGAATTTCATGATAACTTGAACTATTTAAAAAAAAAATTAAAAAGTTTTAGATCTTTATAGTTCTCAATAGGAATAGTGTGCAATTGCTATATTTAAATCTACTCATCTCCAAGATGCAGATGTCTTCGAAATTCTGAACTGCTACCAGTTATGTTCCCAAATTCAAAAACCACACCCTTCAAAACAAAAACAAGACTAAAAGGATTTTCACCCCAGATTCAATTTCTTTGGTCCAAGGAAATTTTATTTATTCCTCTCTCAAACAGAGGAAATTAATAATAAACCATAATACTGACAGTTTAGGACAAACCTATACTTATACACTCTGTTAGCATTCTGGCTAGTTTTGCATTTGAGATGCTTTAGCAGAAAGCTCTCACATGTCGGAAAAAGTAAGGAACTTTTTATACCTGATCCGGAGCGATTTAGACAAACATTTGTCACCTAAAGATATCTGGATTGTGGGTTATGCCTTTCAGCCCCCGGCAAACTTTGAATCTTTATTTTCAATGCTACTGTATTTAATCAATTTAGATTAAATTACTAATGGTTTCCAGACGGTTTCCACCTTGCTCTCCAAAGGATGCCAGTTAAAAACAACAAACTCCCTAGAAAGATGCAGTCAATAGCACATCTAACCTTCCTCCAAATAAAATGTTTTGCTTTAAATTAAATACCGACATTTAGAAATACAAGAAGGCAATTTGAGGCCTGCTAAGGAAAAACATTTTGATGCAGAAATTTACCTATGCTAGAGTTAACTGCACATCTATCATTTCCCAAATTAATGATGGTTGAAACTGGATTAACAATTGCAGGACATTCCCCCCCCCCCCCCCGCTCTTTAAATTTTATAATTACAGTCTGGATTTAATATCAGACCTGATGTTTCTAAATTGGAACTTCTTGATGAGAAAAGAAAGGAAGAAAGAAGATAATAGAGAGGAGGAAAAAAGAAGACAGAGAGGGGGAAAGAAAGAAAGAGAGAGAAAATAGGCAAATTTTTCATGCAAGCAAATAATTAATGGACAACTGATTTATGAAAGAAAGAAAGAAAGAAAGAAAGAAAGAAAGAAAGAAAGAAAAAAAGAAAGACAGAAAGAAAGAAGGAAGGAATAAGTAAAAAAGGAAGTAAGAAAGAAAGAAAGGAAATTGGTGACTGATGAATGGATTTGGGTTTACCTGAAAAGGAGTCCTGTTTTTAAAAGTAGAAGAAGAAAAGAGAAGTGAAGAAGAAAATATTTCTTACGATCAGGTCTTTCATAAGAAATTTCCCCATAATGTCCCTTTTACAATGCTAGATTTGACCATTCATGTTTTCAGTTCCTATTTTGCCAAGACTGTTTCATAAGGCCTGTGGGTTATTGTGATATTTATAATTTAATTGTAAATGAAAGGCATTCTTGGTCCGATGGTAAAAAAAATAAAAATAAAGTCCAAGTGTACTGAATTTTAAAAACAAATAATTGGATGCAATTTGCAAACCTGTCTGAACCTCTTTCTTTTACCCCATTTAACCATTCTTGGGTAAAAAAATGGAAAATTGTAATAAGAGAGGTCTACTTGTCTTTAAAGGAAAATGAGGATGTGAGGAAAGGAAAATAGAAAGCATTGCAAACTTAGGTTTATCTCGTTTTAAGGAAAAAAATACTAGGTATATTATTCAATATTATGGATCTCAGAACAAATTAAGACTTGTGGAAATTTATTAAAATGAATTAAAAAACGGGCACATGCGTTTCATTTTGGAAATCCTGATATGCCAAATTTAATTAAACAATCAAAAATTTAAAAATGTAACTTTCAGAAATATATATTATTCAATAAATATATTATTTATACTTTCCTATTTGTCTTTGTTACTTTTATTATTTTTTAAACAATATCTTAAAAGGAATTACCATATAAAGTTTTCGAGCTAATTTCTAGCAAAGTGATTTACTGCACTGTAAGAGCTGTTAATGTCAAAAAAGATCCTTTTTTATGTTACACCTTAATTGTCTGAAAGATGATTTTAAAAAATGATACACAACAACATAAACAACTGCTAGTGTGATTAAAAACCAGAATGCAAAGAGATTATAACATCCGCAAAGCAGATAGTATCTAGTAAATAAATAGTTATGAATAAACTTTAACGTCTTGTTTCAAGATTTTTTTAAAAGTTTCAAGTTCACTTTTCTGACTACTTTTTTTTTAAAAAAAACTAACCGCCGTCTAATTCTGATTTTATCTTTTTTGAAATTAGCAGTTAAAAAAAACAAAGCAAGATAACTCTTCTGCGCCTATTATTTTTTTTAAAAAAGGCACGATTTCAGTTCTCAGATGCCACCGGACAATTTTTAGAACTTTTAAAATCTCATTCAAAGAGACAAGAGATTAAATAATATATATACATATATGTACATGAATATTTCAAAATTACTTACGGGCAAAAAATAACTTTCCCCCAATTAAAGATTATAGGTTTTCTTCTCCTGTCTTCTCAGTTATCGTGAATCATTTTCTTTATTGTAAGAATAGTATTATTTTTGCTCAAGACTATTCCTATTAAAAGCATGACTCTTGTGGGATTTAGGAAGGACTTCCTGCTTCTAATGCTATACCAACCGGGAATTTTTAAATGATTAGTTATTACTTCACTGGATTAATCATCAGATTAAAAAAACAAAAAACAGTGCTGGGAATAGTGGTAAAAACTAAAAAGTTTATTGAAATAATAGGCAATTCGCAAAGCTCACCTTTTACAATCCATAAAAAGTGATATTCTCTAATTAGTGTAAGGGTTTAATAAAAGGACAAAACTCAAATGAAAACTGCTCCCTACTAAAATTTTAAAAAGAGGTAAGCTCGTTATATTTTAAATTAGTTCTTTCAAGGTAGTTTCTAACGCAATTGACTTTCCATTTGAGGGGAAGGAATTCCAGGAGAGAGATTAGGATGCATTTTGCTGCTAGAAATTTCCTAAGGGAAGATTTTTCTCCAGATGGATATGAAATTTCAAATAAACAAGAGGGATTTGGTGGTGTGAACTTGACTTAGTCTTGTCCTTGCAATCATACTTTATTACCATAGTTGGCTGATGATGGTCAGTGCTATGTTTAGGAATGGACTGGAATCAGCTTTTAAATTATATAAAAAGGATTTTCTTAATAAATTGAACAGACCCCACTCTACAGTATGTATGTATCTGCAAAATACTGGGCAATGTATTTTAGGCAGGAATTTTGGCATGCAAGACAACAAGGATCTTTTTTATGTGGGATCCTGGATGCTCTCTGAGCTTGGCTGGGATTTTTTGCAGACGTTTCATTGCCCAACTAGGTAACATCATCAACGCTAGAAGGGAGCGGGGTTTGCTCTCTCTTTATATACTTGCCCTGTCACCACTTTACCAGCAATCAAGCAGAGACTAACATCAAGATTAATACCTGGACTAACAATCAAGCAATAAACAACACCCCAATCAAGGAACCGCCAAACTCAGACAATCAAACAATAAACCACAGCCTAACCAAGCAACGACCCAAACCACACCCACCATCACAGACAAGGCAAGTCACTTCTATAAAAAGAGAGAGCAAACTTCACCCCTTTCTAGCACTGATGATGTTACTTAGTTGGGTCATGAAACGTCTGCAAAACAAGCAAGGTCAGAGAGCTCTAAGGACTGCACAGTTCAACCCTGTGCTTTAAATATTAGCCTGTATTGGACACACACACACACACACACACACCCAACCATCAATCAATGAGTTAGGCTGTGCTGACAGATACTAATTGAACCTGGGTGATTCCACAGAACCTTTATGGCTATGAGGAAACTTCAGCCTGAGTCTCCAAACTTTTGGACAGGGGTGTCCAAACTTTTTGCAAGGAGGGCCAGATTTGGTGAGGTGAAAATGTGTGGGGCCGATCATTCAGCCTGACATTCTTTGAACCCTTAACATTAAATGCGAATTAACTACCGTATTTTTCGGAGTATAAGACGCACCAAGATTTTGAAGAGGCAAATTAAAAAAAAATTTTCTTGCACTCTCCCACGAAAATGGGCCTTTTTTTAAAAGGGCGTGAATAGCCTTTAAGAGGCTTCTAGAGTGCTCCTGGGGGCTGGGGGGGAAAGTTGAGCAAAAAACGGCCCGTTTTTTGCTCATTTATGCCCTCCACAGCCCCCAGGAGCACTCTGAAAACCTCCTAAAGGCTATGCACAGCCATTTTGGTGAAGGGGGCAGAGTTTTGGGAGGCAAAAAATGCCGTATTCAGTGTATAAGATGCACCCAGATTTTTAGCCTCTTTTTTGAGGGGAAAAAAATGCATCTTTATACTTCGAAAAATACGGTATTTTATGAAAGACTAAACAACTCCAGTGGGGAGAAGAGGCTGCGGGCCGCTTGAAATTTGAAAAAGGGCCACATTTGGCCCCCGGGCCGCACTTTGGACATGCCTGCTCTAGACACTGTCCATCAACTAAGGAATTCATAAGTGGAACACCGTGATTTCATAAGTTGTGGGTGCTTCTTCGTCACTGGAGGGTTTTAAGAAGAGATTGGACAGTCATTTGTCTGGTATAGTGCAGAGGTGTCACATTCGATTTCACTGAGAGCTACATCAGAGTTGTGTGGGCCAGATCTAAGCATCCCCCGGGCCGGATCTGTCCCCCGGGCCTTGAGTTTGACACCCCTAGTATATAGCATCTCCTGCTTGAACAGGGGGTTGGACTAGAGGACCTCCGAGGTCCCTTCCAACTCTTGTTATTTTGTATTCTGTATAACTGAGCCACTATAGCATATATCAGACCCAAAAGACTTGAGTTTCTCCAAGTTTCTGCCTCAGTGTAGCCTTCTCAGTCCGGACGTAAAGAGTTTCTGTAGGTTTGGGTGGCTTCACAAATTTGACAAATATTTACGCAAGGGAACCTAAATACAATTCAAAGTAAGATTTATATGACTAGGTGAGGTTTCACATGCATCTCAATTTATAGAAGAAGAATATCAGCGAGGAGGGAAGGCATGAACGAAGAACGTGAATAAACAAAGGAAGGGAATTTTGAGGATTTTGGAAAGAGGCTTTTTAACTTTCAACAAAGCTAGAGTAATTGTTTTGGAGGTGAGTAGGGAAAGCTCGAAGTACAAGACAGAAACAGGAGTGCCCAATTCATTGAAAAAAAAACAGAGTGTAAAAAATGTTATCCCCGTATCTAACTCTTCTACTTCCACATGCTACTCTTTGGATTCTTTTCACTGCCTCCTGGAGCCGTGATGGCGAACTTATGGCACACGCGCGACCTCTCTACGGGTACGCGAGCCATCGCCCCAGGTCAGCTCCACCACGCATGCACCCGCACCTCCTATTGGCCAGCTGATTTTCGGATCTCTGCTGTGCATGCACGGGACGGTATGCATGCGGGAGACGCATGCGCATGCGCGAGGGGGGAGAGTTTTTGGTCAGGAGGCTTCAGGGATGCCCTCGCGCCCAAAAACGAGGTTTGAGGGGGGTCACACGCACATGCGCAGAGCGTCGGGGCACACACCTGGCGTGTTGTGCACGCATTGCATTATGGGTGTGGGCAACACCTACGCACGTTGTCGGGCACACCTTGTGCGGTTTTGGGACACGACGACAAAAAGGCTAGCTATCATTGTCCTAAAGCAGGGGTGTCCAAACTTGGTAACTTTAAGACTTGTGGACTTCAACTCCCAGAATTCTGGGAGTTGAAGTCCACAAGTCTTAAAGTTGCCAAGTTTGGACACCCCTGTCCTAAAGCTTAGGGGGAAAAAATGAATTTTCCGATTTTGCTGCTCTTTCTTTGTAATAACATCTCTATGTGGAACAACTCTGCTAAGTAATGCTTGTGTTTATTTTATTTTATTTTATTTGATGCAGGCTTTCTGCTAATTTTTCCCAACCCATTTTTCTCCTTCCCTTCACGCTTCTCGGGACCCCCCTTTTTTTATTCATTTGGGTAGAAATAAAATGTTTTTTAAAGTACAATGCAATACAATAGCAGAGTTGGAAGGGACCTTGGAGGACTTCTAGTCCAACCCCCTGCCTAGGCAGGAAACCCTATACCGTTTCAGACAGATGGCTATCCAACATCTTCTTAAAGACTTCCAGTGTTGGAGAATTCACAATTTCTGGAGGCAACTTCTGTTCCACTGGTTAATTGTTCTCACTGTCAGGAAGTTTCTCCTCAGTTCTAAGTTGCTTCTCTTCTTCATTAGTTTCCACCCATTGCTTCTTCCAATTCAGTATTAGATATTCACAAATGTCCGGACCAAATGTAATTTCTAATGTTGGATTTTCCCCCTTACCAGAGGGAGCTCATATGGAGTACTGTGAAGCCGTTACAATGGCAACTCCACTGTGCTGCACAGTAGAAGCCATTTTACAGCAGTACAGTAGAAGCCATTTGAAGGCACAACAGGCTGTATCTTAACAGAACACACACCCCGAGGGTTGTTAGGGGTGTCCTACCCCCACAGTATTTGTTTGCAGAGAGTTAGTCAACTGCATACCACACACACACACACACACACACAGAGCCTATATATATATATATATATATATATATATATATATATATATATATATATATATATATATAATATATATATATATATATATATATATATATTTCATATATATATATGAAAATTGAAGAAATCTCTTCAAGGGAATTTCAGTAATTGTGGGAAAATGGGAATGGCTGGAAATACTTGCTTTTTGGGTTAAACCCTAGACTCCTCTTTTATTTGATTTCTTCCCCCAGCTGTGAGGTCTCTAGGCCAAACTTTATGAATTACATCTTGATTGTTCCACCTCGAGATTTATACCCTGGGTTGTTCTGTCAAGCTGGGCACGGCCCCAGCTTGTCTAAGAGACGACATTGCTCCATTGTGACTAATATCCCGTGGAAATCTGCAACTGCACGATTTATGGCGTGCCAAACGAGAGCGTTTTGTGGCCCACACAGATCCACATCTTCTATGCTTTATTATTATTATTAGATTTTTTAAAAATACCACCTTTATTATTTTTTATAAATAACCCAAGGCAGCGAACATACCTAATGCTGCTCCCAAGTCTTATTTTCCCCATAACAACCACCATGTGAGGTGGGTTGGGCTGAGACAAAGAGAGATTGGTCCAAAGATACCCAGTCAGCTTTTAGGGCTAAGGCGGGACTAGAACTCACTGTCTCCTGGTGATTGGCCCAAAGTCATCCAGCTGACTTTCGTGCCTAAGGCGGGACTAGAACTCACTGTCCTCTAATAATTGGCCCAAAGTCACCCAATTGACTTTTGTGCTTAAACAGGACTAGAACTCACCATCTCCTGGTGATTGACTCAAAGTCACCAAACTGGCTTTCATGCCTAAAGTGGAACTAGAACTCACTGTCTCCTGGTGATTGGCCCAAAGTCACCCAATTGACTTTTGTGCCTAAACGGGACTAGAACTCACTGTCTCTTGGCAATTGACCCAAAGTCACCAAACTGGCTTTCATACCTAAAGTGGAACTAGAACTCACAGTCTCCTGGTGATTGGCCAAAAGTCACCCAGCTGACTTTCATGCCTAAGGTGGCACTAGAAGTTAGTTACTGTCTTCTGGTTTCAAAATGAGTGGTCAATACATTTTACAAATACAGGTAGTCCTCGACTTATGACCACAGTTGAGCCCATTTCTGTTGCTAAGTGAGACATTTGTTCCCTGAGTTTTGTCTCATTTTTTCATCTTCCTTGCTACAGTTGTAAAAGGGGATCACGTGACCCCAGGACACTGCAACCGTCGTAAATATATCCCAGTTGCCAAGGGTTTGAATTTCGATCACATGACCATGGGGATGCTGCAAAGGTTGCAAGTGTGAAAAACGGTCATAAGTCACTTTTCTCAGTGCCGCTAAATAAAATGTTGTAAGCCGAGGACTACAAATAAAACAATAATAAAGAATAGAATAGAAAAGAACAAAATATAGAATAGAATATGGTAGAATAGAATACTGAATGGAATAGAATAGAGATTAGAATATAGTAGAATAGAGAATAGAATATAGAATAGAATACCCTGTTTCCCCCAAAATAAGACCTCCCCGGATAATAAACCCAATCGGGCTTTTAAGCACAGGTACTACAATACAATACAATACAATACAATACAATACAATACAATAATACAATAGTAGAGTTGGAAGGGACCTTGGAGGTCTTCTAGTCCAACCCCCTGCCTAGGCAGGAAACCCTATACCGTTCCAGACAAATGGCTATCCAACATCTTCTTAAAGACTTCCAGTGTTGGGGCATTCACAACTTCTGGAGGCAACTTTTGTTCCACTGATGAATTGTTCTTACTGTCAGGAAATTTCTCCTCAGTTCTAAGTTGCTTCTCTCCTTGATTAGTTTCCACCCATTGCTTCTTGTTCTGTCCTCAGGTGCCTTGGAGAATAGCTTGGCTCCCTCTTCTTTACGGCAACCTCTGAGATATTGGAAGACTGCTATCATGTCTCCCCTAGTCCTTCTTTCTCTTAAGCTAGACATACCCAGTTCCTGCAACCGTTCTTCATATGTTTTAGTCTCCAGTCCCCTAATCATCTTTGTTGCTCTTCTCTGCACTCTTTCTAGAGTCTAAAATAAGCCGCCCCAAAAATAAGCCCTCCCTGAAAATAAATAGCAGCCATGAGGTGACCACACTCACCGCCCCCGCCCCCCCGCACCTCAAAAATAATAAGACCTCCCCGAAAATAAACCCAAGGGCTTATTTCAGGGGGTCAAAAGAAAATAAGACCCTGTCTTATTTTGGGGGAAACACGGTATAATATAGTGGAATAGAATAGAATAGAATTAGAATATAGTAGAATATAATATAATATAATATAATAGTAGAATAAAATAGAATAGAGAATATAGTACAATAGAATAGAACAGAGACAGAATAGAGAATAGAATATAGTAGAATAGAATAGAACAAAGAATAGAATAATATAATAGAACAGAACAGAACAGAAAATAGAATAGAATGGAACAGAACAGAACAGAACAGAACATTGCAGGATTCCCTTTTTAGAAATAAAAAAACCCCAAAAGTAAGTCCCATTGATTTCAACAGGGTTTACTCTCAGGTCAATGTGTGAATGTGAAAATTGGTGGCAACTTTATGCGTTCATTATGTTGGGCCAGAAAAAAACTTAAGAAAAGCCCTTGGAGCATCTGATCCACTCAGCTTCCGATCTGGATGAAAAAAAAACACATAAATCTGAATGTTTGAAGCCTTAACCTTAGAGAGGAGAAGTGGGGGGGGGGGGGGTATAGAGGGAACCTCCTCAAAGAAATTAACTTTACACCTATTTTTAAAAGGAGTGTCTGTGTAACTGTGAGCAAGCAGTTTCACTTCCCGCTTTTCAGATTTGCCTAACAAAGGTAACACAATACCTCTAGTTTCAGATAACTTGCCTTTTCTTTCACACTGGGCCAACAGGTGTGTGAGTGTTTTAAAGGGAACATTCTGTACTCTGCTGAAAGCCGGAGCGGTCGAAGGAAGGGGAGGGGAAGAGGAAGAACACAGGGCTTACGCATCCATTACTCAGCACTTCTACCACCAACTGTCTCGCCTGTTAAGTCGTCATCCCTCGCAGGTTGGCTGGGAAAAAAAGCCCGTGAAAGAGACAGATCCTCGGCTGACAAGCTGACTCACACCCGGGTGTGCATGCATGCAGCACTCAGCACACAGACTGGGATAACTTACCAGCAGGATTTCAAAGGAAAAGAGTGAAGAACTTGGCGGGGGAAACTTAAAAAAGACCGAGCCAGCGGGGAAAAAAGCAAAACCGAGCCGCTTTTAAAATCGTAGAAATAAATTAACACCGCTGCAGAACTTCAAGGTTACACAATTCAGAATGGCTAAGAGAGACTAACGTGCTGTTGTCGTGTCTCTCCCTGCCCCTCCCCTCCCCACTCACTTAGGCAATTTGCACTTCTGGACTGCGGCGTGCGGGCCATAATTTGAATTTTTTCGACACGTTGGGAACGGAAAAAAAAGGGAGGAAATGGCTCTGTGAAATCACACAAAACGAATGTCAACTTCTGTTCTAACAGACCTCCACGACAGCATGGTGGGAAATTTTATTTATTGCTTTTTCTGATTTAAATATGAGCCAGCCGTGTGCAGCAGCTGCCAAAAAAGCCAACACAGTTCTAGGCTGCATCAACAGAGGGATAGAATCAAGATCACGTGAAGGGTTAATACCACTTTACAAGGCCTTGGTAAGGCCACACTTGGAATACTGCATTCAGTTCTGGTCGCCACGATGTAAAAAAGATGTGGAGACTCTAGAAAGAGTGCAGAGAAGAGCAACAAAGAGGATTAGGGGACTGGAGGCTAAAACATATGAAGAACGGTTGCAGGAACTGAGTATGTCTAGTTCAGTGGTGGGCAACCCGCGGCTCGGGAGCCACATGCGGCTCTTTACACCCTTTAATGCGGCTCTTCTGTGTGCCGGGTGCCCGCTCGCCTCCCTCCTCTCAGGCTTCGGAGGGAAGCTTCTGCAAAAGCCCGGGTGAGTGACAACCAATTTTGGTCCTATGACTGCAGAATGCTGCAAAATACCATAAATGCAGGCCAGTTGTTGAGTGTTTCAAATGTGATTGGAACACTCAACAAGGTGACCACAGTGTGTGTGTGTGTGTGTGTGTGTGAGTGAGTGAGTGAGAAAGACAGAGGAACAGAGAGAGGGAGCGAGGGAGGGAATCAGAGAGAGACTGACAGACAGACAGACACAGAGAGAGAGAGACAGAGAGGGGGAGGGAGGGAGAGAAAGATAGACAGACAGAGAGACACACACAGAGTGAGTGATTAAGTGAATGAGTGAGAGACAGACACACCCACATACACAGAGTGACAGAGAGAGAGGAAGGGAGGGGAGAGAGACAGAGGGAGAGACAGAGACAGACACACACACACACACACAGAGTGAGTGAGAGACAGACAGACAGACACACACACAGAGTGACAGAGATGGGGGAGGGAGGGAGAGAGAGACAAAGAGCCAGAGAGAGAGAGAGAAAGAAAAAGAAAAAAAGAAAGAAAGTGGGAGAGAGAGATGAAATTAAAAACAACATACAAACCTGACTTACTCAAACTATCCAAGGAAATGCAAGGCCAATGTTCACATTAGTGGTTGTGACTTTGTCAGTCAATGTCAGGATGTAATTTTCTCTACATTGTAAGGCAAATTTTACGGAATTTAACGTTATCGATAAATAATATCGTTCTAAAGTTTTTGTTTTATTAGTTGTGTTATTTGTATCCTCCCGACCTATGTGGATACTTGCATGCAGAATATTCTCAATAAAAACTTATTGAAACTAAAAACAGTGTACCATCCTATGTATTTTCGGTTTTAAAAATGTGGCTCTCAAAGTAAATTTCAATCGTGGTTTTGGCGAGATTTGGCTCAGTTGAAAAAAAAGGTTGCCCACCACTGGTCTAGTTTAATAGAAATAAGGACTAGGGGAGACATGATAGCAGTCTTCCAATATCTCAGGGGTTGCCCCAAAGAAGAGGGAGTCAAACTATTCTCCAAGGCACCTGAGGATAGAACAAGAAGCAATGGAAGGAAACTAATGAAGGAGAGAAGCAAGCTGGATTTAAGGAGAAACTTCCTGACAGTTAGAACAATTAATCAGTGGAACAAATTCCCTCCAGAAGTTGTAAATGCCCCAACACTGGAAGTCTTTAAGAAGATGCTGGATAGCCACTTGTCTGAAGTAGTGTAGGGTTTCCTGCCTAGGCAGGGGGTAGGACTAGAAGACCTCCAAGGTCCCTTCCAACTCTGCTATTGTATTGTATTGTTTTGTAGTGACCACAGAGTTTTTTTAAACACTTATGACCGCTACCCCATCCTCGTAGTCATGTGATCAACATTTGGATGCTTGGCGACTGGTGTGTATGTTATGACGGTTGCAGTGTCACATGGGGTTGTGCGATCCCTTCTATGACAAGAAAAGTCAACGGGGAAGCCAAATTCACTTAAAAACTGTGTTACTAATCTAACACTGGAAATACATTCACTTAACATCAATGGCAATAAAGTTCGTACGATGGGGAAAAATTCACTTAGTTACCATCTTCATTAGCAATGGAAATTTTGGGCTCAATTGTGGTCATAAGTCGAGGAATACCTGTACAACCACATGCACGTTAAAGACTATAAAACCAATACAAATCTTTTTACAAAGTCTGCAATTAAGATTTTTTTTTTTAAAAAAAAAAACCTGTTCAAGATTACTGGAAATTTTGTTCCGTTCAGCTCCAGCTATAATGCAAGTAGTCCTTGGCCTATGACCACAAATGTGCCCCAAATGTATGTTGCTAAATGACAAATTTGTCAAGTGAGTTTTGTCCCATTTTATGACATTTCTTGCTCCATTTGTTAAGTGAATCACCGCAGTTGTTAAGTGAGTGACGTGGTTGTTAAGTGAATCTGGCTTCCCAGACTTTGCTTGTCACAAGGTCACAAAAGATGACCACGTGACTCGGGGACACCGCAACCGTCATAAATACGAACATAAATACATTTGCCAAGTGCCTGAATTTTGATCACGTGACCAAGGAGAATGCTGATATGGTCGTAAGTGTGAAAAATGGTCCTAAGCCACTGTTTTCATTGCCGCTGTAACTTCGAACGGTGCATCAAACGAACTGTTGCAAGTCGAGGACCACCTGCACAGTGGGGCAAAATTCACTTAGTGATGGCCTCGATTAGCAATGGAAATTTTGGGCTCAGTTGTGGTCGTAAGTCTAGGTCAGTGGTGAGTTCCGGATCCAACGGGCCCGGTGTCACCCACAAGGACGCGCGCGGTGCACGCATGCGTTGTAGCTGCAAATGACGCTTCCGCAAGCCTCTGCAACGCTCCAGCTGCTTGGCGGAGCGTCGCGCAGGCGCTGTACATGCCGTGCGCGGAAGCACCGAAAGCTTTAAAACACGGTAAGGAACTCAGGCAGGTGGGTGGGCCCTTCGGAGCATCATACCGGAACAGTACCCGGTGTTTCGGGCAGGCTACGGTATGCCCATACCGGGGCGTACAGCCTGCAACCCACCACTGCTCTTGGTCCACCCCTACAACCACAAGCCAGTTAATTTTTTTAAAAAAAAACCTAGCCAATAACCCGGCGTTGTCTGGGTATTTATTTATAGGATGAAAATATCCAGATCAAACATAATTTCTAACATTGGATTTTCCCGCTTACTAGAGGGAGCCCCCTTGTGGAGTACTGTGAAGCCGTTACCATGGCAACTCCACTGCGCTGCACAGTAGAGGCCATTTTACGGCAGTACGGTAGAAGCCATTTGAAGGCACAACAGGCTGTATCATAACAGAACACCCCCAACCCCCCAGGGGTGTTAGCGGTGTCTTACCCCCACAGTATTTGTTTTCCAGAGAGTAAGTCATCTGTGTATACCAAGTTTGGTTGAAATTACTCGAGGCGTTCCAGAGTTATGCCGGAACAAACACACACACACACACACACACACACAGAGCCATTTTTATGTACATTGATGGATAACTGCTATTCAACAAGATCACGGGAAATTTTGTTCCGCTCTGCCCCAGCTACAATAGTCACAAGAAAAACTCCCGAGACTTTTGGAGAACCAGTGGTTGTCCATTTTCCATTGTCTTTCCTCTTCCCTGCTCTTCCCTTTTTCCTTCCCTGCTCTCCCCTTTGCAGGCTTGTACGTGTAAATACACGAGGCTTTTTAGTTAGTTATTGATCTGATGCAAGCTCTCCCGGGGGGGGGGGGGGGGGGGGGAGGGGATGCTTTTTTGACTGATAAGATAAAATACTTCAAATACAGTACTTTGCCTGCTAAAACTTGAAAAGGATACCAGGGACGCCGGCATAAGCTGCAAGTTTGGGCAATGAGATTTTAGCAGCTGCGCCCATGTAGGCCAGAGACTTATGCTGGCTTAACTTCAGATCAAATATCTTTATTACGGACTTTGGACCGGCTTAACTTCAATTATGATCTGGTTCAGTTTCAAACTCCCCCCACCTTTTGCTGAAGCTGAATTGAACTGATGCACAGTTAAACTCTTGACGTACGGCCCTTCATTTAGTGACCGTCCAAAGTGACAACGGCGCTGGAAAAAAAAGGGGGCAGTTTTTCACACTTAACGACCGTTGTAGCATCCCCATGGTCATGTGATCGGCATTCGCAAAAAAAAAAGCTTGGCAACCAGTATTTATGACCGTTGCGGTGTCCCAAGTTTGTGCAATCCCCTCTCGCGGCCTTCTCACGAGCAAAATCAATCGGGGGCGGGCGGGAGCGGGAGCCAGATTCACTTAACAACCAGGTTACTAACTTAACAACTGCAGTGGCTGACTTAACGACTGCGGCAAAGAAAGGTTGTAAAATGAGACACAACTCCCTTAGCAACGGTCTTGCTTAGCAATGGAAATGTGTGGCTCAATTGTGGCCGTAGGTCGAGGACTCCCTGTATTAAAAGTTCACGCTTCCTTGTTCAGGTGTTTCTACACCGTCCCCCGTAGGGAACCCCCATCCTCATTTGCTGGAAGTTGCCTGGATCCCCCAATTCCAGCCAGTTGGGATTTCAAAGATGTCTTTTCGGAGAAGCTGGCCTGTTGATTCTTGACATGGGCCAAGGGACATCTTGGCCAAGAGACTCTCTTAAATAACAAGAGCAGAATAACAGAGTTGGAAGGGACCTTGGAGGTCTTCCAGTCCAACCCAGGAAACCCTCTACTATTTCAGACAAACGGTTGTCCAATCTCTTCTTAAAAACCTCCATTGATGGAGCACCATCAACTTCTGGAAGCAAGTTGTTCCAATGATTAATTGTTCTATTTCTCCTTCGTTCTAGGTTGCTACTCTCTTTGATTAGTTTCCACCCATTGCTTCTTGTTCTACCCTCAGGTGCCTTGGAGAATAGCTTGACTCCCTCTTCTTTGTGGCAACCCCTGAGATATTGGAAGACTGCTATCAGGTCTCCCCTGGTCCTTCTTTTCATTAAATTAGACATACCCAGTTCCTGCAACCGTTCTTCATATGTTTTAGCCTCCAGGCTCTTCTTCACCTTGATTAGGGACCTTGGAGGTCTTCTAGTCCAACCCACTGCTCAGGCAGGAGACTCTATACCATCTCTTCTTAAAAACCTCCATTGATGGAGCACCATCAACTTCTGGAGGCAAGTTGTTCCAATGATTAATTGTTCTGAATACCCCTGTTCTTTAGCTGTTCCCTTTGTCTGGCTACTCTGCGCATGGGCACACTGGGAACAGGCTCCAGCTGTTCATCTGCCTCAGTGATGTCTGACTCTGAAGGCAGCTGATAGCTGTCAGACCGCCCTGGCCCCCTCTCTGCCTCCGACACAGAGCCCTCCTCAGAGCCTTCCCCAGACTCCAGGACTCCCTAGCCCTAGGTTGCTTCTCTCCTTGCCTTAGTTTCCATCCATTGCTTCTTGTCCTGCCTTCTGGTGCTTTGGAGAATAGCTTGACTCCCTCTTCTTTGGGGCAGCCCCTGAGATATCGGAAGACTGCTATCATGTCTCCCCTAGTCCTTCTTTTTATCAAACAAGATATACCCAGTTCCTGCAACCGTTCTTCATATGTTTTAGCCTCCGGGCCCTTATTCCTCTTGATTAGGGACCTTGGAGGTCTTCTAGTCCAACCTCCTGCTCAGGCAAGAAACCCTATACCATCTCTTCTTAAAAACCTCCACAACTTCTGGAGGCAAGTTGTTCCACTGATTAATTGTTCTGTCAGGAAATTTCTCCTCAGTTCTAGGTTGCTTCTCTCCTTGATTAGTTTCCACCCGTTGCTTCTTGTTCTGCCCTCAGGTGCCTTGGAGAATAGCTTGACCCCCTCTTCTTTGGGGCAGCCCCTCAAATATTGGAAGACTGCTATCATGTCACCCCTGGTCCTTCTTTTCATTAAACTAGAAGGCAGCACAAGGCAAAGTCAGGCAAGCTGATCTCCTCTCTTGGCCCAACAGCTGAAAGGGTTAAGACAGATCCACCCAAGCCTATTTTAGCAAAAAAAAAAAAACCTAAAAGGAATGCCCTCAGGAGTCTGGAATGTACGACATGCAGACGGTTCATTTGTTGGCCACCCATTGAGAGTGAACAATAAAGAAAAGAAGGAAAATGAAGGAACAGAGTAAAGGGAGGGATGACCGGAGGGGATGGGGGGGAGAATTCACTCCTTGGCTCCAAATCAGGACGTTGTCCTGGGAAGGGAAGGGGAACAGCGCAGAAGGACACTTCCTGTTTCTCCAAAATGGTCCTATTCTGATCGAGGCTTCCCGAGACTCCTTGGTCCCGATTAAAAAAACACCTTTTATTAATTGACTGTGAATTCTGCTCATTCACATCCAGCCAACTCTTTCAAGGGAGGATTTAAAGTCACAGACCTTATCAGGCTTGGAGAGCTGCCAGGCTGATATCTACAAAACCTGGCAAGGACTCTCGGAGAGTCACGAACCAATTAAGCGAACTAATTGTCTCCTGCAAACTCCACTCCCCTTTGGCTCCTCTTTTATTCCCTACGGAAGGGGCCATTCGCCTATGGCTTTACTCCCAAGTCGACCCCTGTTCTTTAGCTGTTGTTCCCTTCGTCTGGCAGCTCTGTGCATGCGCACACTGGGAACAGGCTCCAGCTGTTCTTCTGCCCCACATCTCCGACTCTGAAGGCAGCTGATAACTGTCAAACGGCTCTGGCCCCATCTCTGCCTCTGACACAGAGCCCTCATCTGAACCTTCCCCAGACTCCAGGACTGGCCCAGGTTCCTCCCCAACCTCCTCACTGTCCGAATCTGCTGCCAGCTGTGCTGGCGGGCCACAAGAGGTGCCTGCTTCCCCATCGTTTTTTCCAACACTGTCTTTGTGATGCCAGCTTGCAAACTATTTTAAGGAAAGCCATTGACGACAAGCGAGGAATAAGCAACAAAATTGTCCTGTCTATCTGGCAATGGGGAGAGGCTCTGAAGTATGTGTGTGTGTGTGTGTGTTGTGTGTGTTGAGAAAGATTTCAGGAGCCAACTGGAGTAGCTTTTTATCCTGAGAGAGAACCAGAAGCTGGGCTGCGGGAAGAATTACATACAGCCCAGGAGCATCCAGCGTGTAACTCTGAACTAATCTCATTCCCAGCGAAGCACATAACTCGTTCCGTGTGCCCGGCACGCTTTCCATAGGCAGGTTGTGCAACGGCACACCCACGTGCCCGCATAGACACATTCGGACAGTGTGAATACTGCCTGAACATCCTTCTGGCTGGCGGATTCATTCCCAAATGAATCTCAGCCTGAAGTCGATCAAAATAAAGCAGCTCTCTGAACCATGGCTTGACGGGACAGGAATCAAAACCCTGATGCTTTGTTTTTTTTTGCTTCATTGTGGCTGAAGGAAAGATTGGCTAGGAACACCTAATGTGCAATGCTGAAAGCGAAGTGTCAACCCCACCAGAGACGGGAACTTGGGCTGAAGGGCTGTTTTCAGGTTTAATTTTCGTCAGCATGCTCCTTCTTGTTGCAAATTTCTCCCAGGGCCCTTAGTCCCCAATGTTCTTCCATTATTAAATGCAGAAGATAAACCCATGCCTTTTTAAATCATTCTAAGTTTAGTTAGAGCAGGGGTGTCCAAACTTGGGAACTTTTAAGACTTGTGGACTTCAACTGCCAAAATTCCCCAGCCAGCAGAGCTGGCTGGGGAATTCTGAGAGTTGAAGTCCACAAGTCTTAAAGTTCCCAAGTTTGGACACCCCTGAGTTAGAGGAACCTACTAGGTATGTTGGCACGTAAAAGTCAACGTACAAGAGGCTAGAAACCTAACTGACAATTAAAGAACAATCACCCCGAAGCCTTGTTAGGAAATTTGCCAATTTTCTCCAAATTACTTGTCTTTTTTTTTTATTAGGTTGATCATTTGCTATCCACAAAGCCTCCCTTTGTTGATGAATCCGGTTAAAAGAATTGTATTGCTGCTGCCTGTTTAAAAAAAAATCCTGATGCTATTTAGAATATTCTTTATCTTTTAAATAGTGTTTACTTTTAATTGTTATTTTATGAGAGCTTATCGCGATGTTTGCTGCCTTAATTTCTCTAGGTGAAAAGGCAGGGGGGGAAAAAGATTCATGTATACTAAAAAAAAAAAAATGCAAATAATTTACCCAGAAACTTAGCATCGCTCCCGCCAAATCCATCAACTGGGAGTTCCGCCTGCTAAGCCATTCCCTTTTCCCAACCGTTCACCTATCATGGTTGAAGATTTTTAAAAGTAACACTGGGTAGGGTGTGGCTGATGGACTTTGTGTTCTTTGTTGGGGCAACCCGCAAAGACCGAAGTAAAGATCTGTTCCAAAAGGAAGAAAAAGTAAGAGGGGGAAAAAAGGAGAGCGAGTTTCCACAAATGGCACAAGTTTAAAAAACTTTTCAAGAGCCTCTCCTATGGTCTCTCCTAACCTCAGAATTCGTCATTAAATGACATTTAACCCATTGCAAATACTGCCCATCCATTTCTCCTTGACAGGAAGTGATTCCTAGGAACCTATGATGTAATTATTAACCCGAAGAGACAGAAGCTGAAGTTGGATATGACAAACACACACACACACACACACACCCTCCCCCCCTCCCCAACCCCAGTCCACGTTGACAAATTCTTTTGACAAGTCCTGTGGTTACAGGGAAGCTGGTTTCATACTGAGTCATCTCTGTTCAAACAGTTTACTGGAAATGGAGGGGAGGGGGAATTTTCAAAGAAACCATGTGATGGCCAGACTAACCACAATCAGCAAAATGTTCAGAGGAGAAAGGAACGAAAGAGAGAGAGAGAGAGAGAGAGAGAGAGAGAGAGAGAGAGAGAGAGAGAGAGAAAGGGGAAGGAAGGAAGGAGAGAGAAAGAACGTAGGAAGGAAGAAGGGAAAGAAAAAAGATGGGAGAGAGAGAAGGAAAAGGAAAGAAAGAAAGGAGGAAGGAGGGAGGGAAGGAAAGAGGAAGAAAAGAAAGAAAGAGAGCAATAACAAAGAGAGAAAGAACTAGTGGGGAAGAAGAGAAAGAAAGATGGAGAGAGAGAAGAGAGGAAAAAGGAAAGAGAAAGAGGAGAGAAAGAGGAAGAAGTGAAAAAGCATAAAAGAAAGAGAGAGAAATAGGGAAGGAGGAGGTGAGAAGAGAAAGAGAGAGAAGGAAAGAGAAAAAAGAAAGAAAGAGGAGGAGAGAGAGGAAGTGAAAAAGAATAAGAGAGAGAAAGAAAGAAAGAAATAGGGAGGGAGGAAGTGAGAAGAGAAAGAAAGAAAGAGGAGGAGAGAGAGGAAGAAGTGAAAAAGCATGAAAGAGAGAAAGAAACAGGGAGGGAGGGAGAAGAGAAAGAGAGAGAAGGAAAGAGAAAGAAAGAAAGAAAGAAAGAAAAAGGGAGAGACAGAAAGAATGCAGAGTGAGGAAGAAGAGAAAGTTGAGGAGATAGGGAAGAAAGAAAAAGAACGGAAAGAAAGAAGGAAGAAGGGAGGATGGGACGGAGGGAGAGTAAGTAAGTAAGCAAGTAAGTCCAGGCTCCCTGGATAAACCATCGCTCTGCAATCTTCAGTCCCTTTGAAGTTGAGGATGTGAATTAACCCCTTTCAACAACCGTGTTTCTTCAAGGGAGACAACTGGGAGAAAGTCAACAAAGATCCTTGACTGCCCCACAGGGAGCAATGGCCAGAGAGCACAGCCACCCAGGAGCTGACCCCCACAATAATCAGGCCAGGCTTGTCTCTGGAGCTGCCTCTGGCTCCCTTCAAGCAATCCCTGGCTTGGCCTTCCTCGGAGGGCACATGCAAACTTTCTTCGCTGGGGGATTAATGCACGGGACTGGCCGGCCAGCAGATCTGTGAGATTTAACTGATCGGGAGAGCTTTCTGGCTCACCAATCTCGGGTGGCTTCCAGTAAGGTGAGATTCTCTCCAGAGACAGCAGGAAATCAAGAACACAATTTCCCCCAAAAAAGAAAACACGAAGATCGGTGCATAACTGGACCCAAAACAGCACAGCTCAGGCTCCTGTTCTCCAATGTGCACCCCATTACATCAGGGCCATTATTCTTAAGATTAAGCATTTATTTACATTCATGGGCCGGTTGAATTCAATTCAACCGTTGAAATGTACAAAGAACGCTTGCAGGATTTGGGTTTGGCCAATCTAGAGAAAAGAAGGACTAGGGCAGGGGTGGGTTGCAGGAGGTACGCACCGGTACGGGCGGACCAGAGCCAGCCCGGAGCATCGGATAATGTTCCGGTACGGTTGTCCGGCCGGCTCGCCTGCCCGAACTTCTTACAGGTCTTTTACATCTTCTGCGCTTCCACGCATGCGTACGGCACGTACAGCTCCTGTGCGACACTCCGCTGAGGCTCGCGGAGGCGTTAAGACACACGCACATGCTGCGCGTGTCTTTGTGGACAGCGCTGGGCGCGTTCCAACCATATCGGTTGGAATGGGATCCGGAACCCACCACTGGACTAGGTCTCTGTCCCGCTTGTGGGAGTTGATTTTCAGGTCTCTGCCCCGCATGTGGGAGACATGATTTTCAGGTCTCTGCCCCGCATGTGGGAGACATGTGTGCATGCATGTGGGGGTCCTATTCACATGAGCGGGAAGAGGGGGGAACATGGGGATGGGGGTGCAGCGCTTCCCTCGGCATCCTATTTTTGGCCCCTTGTTTGGTCCCAGGAGGCTTCAGTGAGGCTTGCTAGGCCCAAAACGAGCTGCCTGGGGGCGGGCGTCATGCACGCATGTTCAGGGAGGGGGGGCCTGCAGGGGCATTGCATTATGGGTATATACATGGGGGGGGGGTGTCGCAACCTTTCGGCATGCGAGGACAAAAAGGCTAGCCATCACTGGTGTAGAATCAGTGAGGGTTAGACTAGAAGCCCTCTAAGGTCCCTTCCAGCTCTATTCTGATTTGATTAAAGACAAGTGGACTTATAAAATCCTTGGACATGGTACCAAGTGCCCCGATGACAATGGTATCACTGTGGTTGTTATTATTATTATTAATAATAACAATGTGTCAGGTGCACCAGGAACCACTGCCATCGCGCTGTTTGTGCCGTGCTTTTGTGCCGTGCATTCCTTACCTGTGCGCCTTGTGCGTGTTCTAGCATCTCCTCAAATTCCTGATACTCCTCGTCGTCCGGCTCGGCTCCGGACAGTCGGGCTGCCCTGGCCATGAAATATGGAGGCAGCTCCCCAATGGCTGTTCCAGCCCCCTGGAGGAGAAAATGCAGAGGGAGACAGGAGGGTGTGAAAAGAAAATCCTCATTTTCTTCTAATACAGATAGTCCTCGATCCATGTCCTCCACAACTGAGCCCAAAATGTCTGTTGTTATGTGAGACATAGGTTAAGTGAGTTTCGCCCCATTTTAGGACCTGACCCTAGTCGTTAAGTGAAGCACAGCAGTTTATAAGTCAGTAAACTGGTTGTTAAAGTGAAACTGGCATCCCCACAGACTTTGCTTGTCAGAAGGTCGCAAAAGGGGACCCCGTGACCTTGGGACATTGCAATGGTCGCAAGTATGAACCAGTTGCCAAGCATCTGAATTTGGATCACGTGATCGGGGGGCGGCTACAAAGGTCGTAACTGTGAAACACGGCCCTAAGTCACTTTTTTCGTTGCCGCTGTAACTTTGAACGGCCACTAAATGAACTGCTGTAAGTCGAAGACTACCGGTAATCTTTCCCCGGCCCCTCGCCAAGCTGTGAGTACACGGGGATGCTGCCAACGGTTGTGTCCTAAGTCGCTTTTTCCAGTGCCCTCCTGATTTCAAACGGTCACGAAAATGAACAGTTGTAAATTGAGGAATACTTGTACAGCAGTAAGCAGGATGCAGTAAAGTTTGGCTATTACGTTCAGAGCTCCGCTACTACTTCACCGCCGTGGGAAACATTAAATAGAACAGAATAGAATTTTTTTATTGGCCAGGTGTGGTTGGACTCACAAGGAGTTTGTCTTTGGTGCAGATGCTCTCAGTGTACATAAAGGAAAATAAAACACCTTCATCAAGAATCATAAGATACAACACTTGGGGATAGTCATAGGTTACCAATAAGCAGTCAAATCGTACTAGGAAACAAATAAAACAATATAAACGGTAAAGATACAAGCAACATAGTTATAGTCATAAGTGGGAAGAGAGAGGTACTAGGAAGGAAGAGAAGAAGAATAGTAATACAGTCTTAGTAAATAATTTGACATTGTTGTGGGAATTGGTTGTTTAGCAATACAATACAATAGCAGAGTTGGAAGGGACCTTGGAGGTCTTCTAGTCCAACCCCCTGCCTAGGCAGGAAACCCTATACCGTTTCAGACAGATGGCTATCCAACATCTTCTTAAAGACTTCCAGTGTTGGGGCATTCACAACTTCTGGAGGCAAGCTGTTCCAGAAGTTGTGAATGAGTTGTGACAGAGTTGTGAATGCATAGCAGAGTGATGGCATTCAGGAGAAAACTGTCCTTGTGTCTAGTTGTTCTGGTGTGCAGTGCCCTATAGTGTCGTTTTGAAGGTAGGAGTTGAAACAATTTATGTCCAGGATTTGAGGGGTCTGTAGATATTTTCACAGCCCTCTTTTTGACTCGTGCAGCGTACAGGTCCTCAATGGAAGGCAGGTAGGTAGCCATTGTTTCTTTCTGCAGTTCTGATTATCCTCTGAAGTCCGTCTCTGTCTTGCTGGGTTGCAGAACGCAACCAGTTACAGAGGTGCAGGTGACAGAATCAATAATTCCTCTATAGAACAGAATCAGCAGTTCCAATTAATCGAATTAAACTAGATTAATTACCAGGAAAGAAGCAAAATGCACTGATAGGAGAGACGTTTTAGGACCGCTGATTTCTGCTATTGAAATCAGTAAGCTTTGGATGGTGCAAGTGAAAACCAGTTTATTTTTAGCATCCCGAAGGGGGTATAATTAGGTTGAAACTGAGGTCGTTCCAACCATTCGATAAAACTACTCGTGTTTATCATTTTTCCGCCTCGCTTTCCCCCCCCTACTGAGCTCCGTGTGCGAGTGACTGACCGCACATGACCTCATCGGAAGTTTACTACAAGCCCATGAACATCAATTAAGCAAATAAAAGCAAGGAAGCGAATTCCAACTTTGGGAGTTCAGCCGCAGACACGGAATTCCGACATCCCTGTGGTTCAGCGGTCGCTGCCTGCAATTTCGTAGACGCAGAAGCCATCATCTATGTAATTGTCTCTGCCCTCTAAATCAATGTTTCTCAGCCTTCGCAAATGAAAGATGTGTGGACTTCAACTCCCAGAATTCCCCAGCCAGCTTTGCGGATATATAAACAATGACCCAACCCCCCTCTCTTCTAACACTGATGACGTTACCTAGCAGGGTAAGGAAAACGTCTGCAAGAAAACAATCGAGCTCAAAGAGCACCGAGGACACCACAGTCCTTTTCTTCTTCCTCCTCTTCTCTGCAAACCCCACTCCCTTCTGTCACTGATGATGTTACTTAGTTGGGTAATGAAATGTCCCGCGGCTTGGCGCCTGTTTCCCCCCCCTCCGGTTCCTGTGCCTTTCAGGATACCCCTAGGTCGGTGAGTGGCGCTCTGCCCGGCTGGAGAGGGGGATTGCTGGGCGGCTGTTCTCTTGAGAGCGGGCTCCCGAAGACCCTGGCGCGGGGTCAGGAGGACGTGGGCATAGTCTCAGGGGCGAACGGCTGTGCTGCGCTGTCGCAGCAGCGCAACGCGGCAGCCATGAGGTGATCACATTTGCTGCCTCATGCACTCCCCAAAACAATAAGTCGTTCCCCCCCCAATAATAAGGCCAAGGCCATTGTCAGGTTTCCGAAAGATGCCCTAATTGCCAGCCATATTGGGAAGGGGGGGGGGGGTTCAAAAGAAAATAAAACCCTGTCTTATTTTGGGGGAAAACAGTAGTAAAATTTTTTGAATCCGATCACTGATTTGGATTCCAGACAAGGTCAGCACCAAACCTTCTCTGAATCAGATTGCTGAGATCAGGAACAACAGGAAATTATCCCCAGCCAGACTGCAAATTTGCTTCTGCGAGGTGGGAGAAACAATTATTTTTATTATTATTATTATTTTTCACCCCGGGACCAAAACCAGCCCGTTGTCACCCTTGGCAGTCAACCCACAACTCGCGGGGGGTGGGTGGGGGAGTGACATACAGGCTGAAATCAGCACTGGCCATCTGGCAAATCAAAGGTTAACGGAAGAGGAAGTTTGGCCTGGATTCAAGCAGCTCCTTTCAAATAGCAGGAAAGGTGTAACAAACAACCGGGCAGCTGTCCGGAGGAGGGACGCACCTCGGCCACCGCCCCACCGCCGGCAGGTGTCTTCCCCTCCAGCTGACCCATTCTGTTTATAAGTGGCCCTTCTCAAGCTGCTCTTTAGCGGTTGAGTTTCCCTTTGTTTTCTTGGCAGCTGCCGGAGGGCCATTGTGGCTCCTTTGTGTTTGCTTGCAAAATCATCTGGGCTAGAATAGAATAACAGAGTTGGAAGGGACCTTGGAGGTCTTCTAGTCCAACCCCCCTGCTCAGGCAGAACACTTTATAGGTTTTATAACTGTACCATTTTAGACAAATGGTTAGCCAATATCTACTTAAAAACTTCCAGTGTTGGAGAATTCACAACTTCTGGAGGCAAGTTGTTCCATTGATTAATTGTTCTAACTGTCGGGAAATTTCTCCTTAGTTCTAAGTTGCTTCTCCCCTTGATTAGTTTCCACCCATTGCTTCTTGTCCTGCTCTCAGGTGCCTTGGAAAATAGCTTGACTCCCTCTTCTTTGTGGCAGCCCGTGAGATATTGGAAGACTGCTATCACGTCTCCCCTAGTCCTTCTTTTCATTAAACTAGACATACCCAGTTCCTGCAACCGTTCTTCATATGTTTTAGTCTCCAGTCCCCTAATCATCTTTGTTGCTCTTCTCTGCACTCTTTCTAGAGTCTCCACATCTTTTTTACATCATAGCAACCGAAACTGGATGCAAATACTCCAAGTGTGGCCTTACCAAGGCCTTATAAAGTGGTATTAACACTTCACGTGATCTTGATTCTATCCATCTGTTTAGGCAGCCTAGAACTGGGTTGGCTTGTTTGGCATCTGCAGCATACGGCTGGCTCATGTGATGTGGGAGCCCACCCCAAGCCCCCCCCCAAAAAAAAAACCAGGAAGAAGGAAAGGTAAGAGGGATGGAGGGAAAATCCAAGGCCTTATAAAGTGGTATTAACACTTCACATGAGCTTGATTCTATCCCTCTGTTGATGCAGCATAAAACTATTTTGATATACACACACTGGCCTCTCCCTGCACTGTTCAAAAACACTTCCACCGCATACATCCTGGTGGTTTATCTTCTTGTTATGACTGACCCGCATGGGGGAGAGGGCGATACGGAGAAAGTCTTCGGCTCTGAAAGGTGGAAATTCCCATTTGAATGAGAAAACCAAATCAACAAAGAAGAGGCGCAGAGCTAAGACCACTGATTCACGAGTTTGAAAGGGGGTTGGTGGGGGGGGGGGAGATTTCTGAGGCACGAGGACCATCTCTTTAGGCTGTCCCAGAGGTCCTTTTCAAAAGGCAACTGGACTTTCTTGGGGTTTTTTCCCCCCTTGAAAGCATTTTGCTTCCTCATCCAAGACCAGGGGAGAGACATGATAGCAGTGTTCCAATATTTGAGGCGCTGCCATAGAGACGAGGAGGTCAAGCTATTTTTCCAAAGCACTTGAAGTCCAGACAAGGAATAATAGATGGAAACTGACCAAGGAGAGATTCAACCTCCTTGAAAGAGTGCAGAGAAGAGCAACAAAGACGATTAAGGGACTGGAGGCTTAAACATATGACGAACGGTTGCAGGAACTGGGGATGTCTAGTTTAATGAAAAGAAGGACTAGGGGAGACATGATAGCAGTCTTCCAGTATCTTAGATAGATAAGACAGACAGATTCTATCTGAGTCTTGAGAAGACTTTTAAGATTCAGAATAATGGAGTTGGAAGGGACCTTAGAGGTCTTGTAGTCCAACCCCCTGCCTAGGCAGGAAACCCTCTACCATTTCAAACATAATGTCTGGAGGCAGTTAACAGACCTGACCGTGAGAATGCCATATTTTGGGAATCCCTGTGGGGCCTGGTCTACCTCAAAGGGCTGAGAAGATGGAGGAGATGTCCACGTAAGAGAAGTGGAGGGAAATGATATACCCCAAACTGACGAGAAGTAAAGCACCACCTGCTCGAAAGGCCCATCGCCCATCCAAGCATATCTTCATAAATTGTCCACACAGCCCACAAGCCGGGAGCAGGCGCACCGCAGAATAGTCCCCTTAGGAGGAAGTGGCATTGGCTGACTCAAAGCAAGCCAGCCAGGCTGCATTGGTTCAGGGGAGGGGGAAGCTTAAACATGGCTGGGGGACAAGTGGGGGGAAGGTAGGTGACCGTTTGCTAGTCTTCACGTGGGCTTGAAAAGAAAAAAAAGTTCAGATCATAAACAGGTGGAATGAAAGTTGAAACCGAGGCGAACCTGCCCACATCAGAAGCAGGTGCAAGCTACAGTTACACACTTATGTGCTGCAACAAGTCGGTTCCCCCACCACCACCACTCTCTCTCTCACACACACACATACAAATTGTGGTCTGGCTCTAAGAGAGTATTTAACAAACAGTGCAAACAGAAATACCGTATTTTTCGGAGTATAAGATGCACCGGAGTATAAGACGCACCAAGGTTTTGAAGAGGCAAATTAAAAAAAATGTAGGTAGGTACCGTAGATAGAGGGATAGAAATAGAGAGAGAGAGGGAAATACAGTAGATAGGTAGGGAGAGAGAGAGAGAGATAGTAGGTAGGTATGTAGGTATATAGAGGGAGAGAGAGAGAAATACAGTAGATAGATAGGGAGAGAGTAGGTAGGTATGTAGATAGAGAGAGAGAGAGAGAAATAGAGAGAGAGGGAGAGAAATACAGTAGATAGGTAGGGAGAGAGAGAGAGAGTAGGTAGGTATGTAGGTAGATAGAGGGAGAGAGAGAGAAATACAGTAGATAGGGAGAGAGAGTAGGTATGTATGTAGGTAGATAGAGGGAGAGAAATAGAGAGAGAGGGAGAGAAATACAGTAGATAGGTAGGGAGAGAGAGAAAGTAGGTAGGTATGTAGGTAGATAGAGGGAGGGAGGGAGAAATAGAGAGAGAGGGAGAGAAATACAGTAGATAGGTAGGGAGAGAGAGAGAGAGAGTAGGTAGGTAGGTAGGTAGGTAGATAAAAGGGATAGAGAGAGGAGGGCAAAAATGAGCAAAAAACGGCCTGTTTTTCGCGAAAAAGGGCCTGTTTTTCTCCAACAAAATTGCATGCATAGCCTTATGGAGGCTTATAGAGTGCTGCTGGGGGCTGGGGGGGGGGCAAAAAACGCCTCACTTTTTGCTCATTTCTGCCCTCCCCAGCCCCCAGGATCTCTCTGGAAGCCCCCATAAGGGTATGCATGGCCATTTTGGTGAAGGGGGCGGGGCTTCGGAAGGCAAAAAATGCTGTATTCGATGTATAAGACGCACCCAGATTTTCAGCCTCTTTTTTGAGGGAAAAAGGTGCGTCTTATACTCCAAAAATACGGTAAATGTAATTTTACAAAAGGTGGAGGAGCACAGAAAAAGAGCCAGAAACAATCACATCTTTAATAAAAGCAAAACAACGTTGGGATTTCCATAGGAATGTTTTTGTTTCTTTGTATCCTTCATTATTTCCCTACAAAAAAAAGCAATGCGGTGAACATAGCCAAAACAACTTCCGCTTCCTATTTTCCCCACCACAACAATCCTGTGAGGGGAGTTGGGCTGAGAGAGGAGGACTGGTCCAAAGACAACCAATTGACTTTCACAGCTAAGGCGGAATTAGAACTCATGATCTCCCAGTGATTGGGTTAAAGTCACCCAGCCTGCTTTATGTCTAACGCGGAACTAGAACTCACAGTTTCCTGGTAACTGGCACAAAGTCATCCAGCTGGCTTTCATGGCTAAGGCGGGACTAGAACTCACTGCCTCCCAGTCAGTTGGTTTTCATGGCTAAGGCGGGACTAGAACTCACTGTCCCCCAGTGATTGGTCTAAAATCACACTGCTGGCTTTCATGACTAAGGCGGGACTAGAACTCACTGTCTCCCCAGTGATTGGTCTAAAATCACCCACCTGGCTTTCATGCCTAAAGTAGGACTAGAATTTACTGTCTCCCAGTGATTGGAGCAAAGTCACCCAGCTGGCTTTCATGGCTAAGGCGGGACTAGAACTCACTGTCTCCCAGTGATTGGTCTAAAATCACACTGCTGGCTTTCATGACTAAGGCGGGACTAGAACTCACTGTCTCCCCAGTGATTGGTCTAAAATCACCCACCTGGCTTTCATGCCTAAAGTAGGACTAGAATTTACTGTCTCCCAGTGATTGGAGCAAAGTCACCCAGCTGGCTTTCATGGCTAAGGCGGGACTAGAACTCACTGTCTCCCAGTGATTGGTCTAAAATCACCCAGTTGGTTTTCATGGCTAAGGCGGCACTAGAACTCACTGCCTCCCAGTGATTGGTCTAAAATCACACTGCTGGCTTTCATGACTAAGGCGGGACTAGAACTCACTGTCCCCCAGTGATTGGTCTAAAATCACACTGCTGGCTTTCATGGCTAAGGCGGGACTAGAACTCACTGTCTCCCCAGTGATTGGTCTAAAATCACCCACCTGGCTTTCATGCCTAAAGTAGGACTAGAATTTACTGTCTCCCAGTGATTGGAGCAAAGTCACCCAGCTGGCTTTCATGGCTAAGGCGGGACTAGAACTCACTGTCTCCCAGTGATTGGTCTAAAATCACCCAGTTGGTTTTCATGGCTAAGGCGGCACTAGAACTCACTGCCTCCCAGTGATTGGTCTAAAATCACACAGCTGGCTTTCATGGCTAAGGCGGGACTAGAACTCACTGTCCCCCAGTGATTGGTCTAAAATCACACAGCTGGCTTTCATGGCTAAGGCGGGACTAGAACTCATTGTCCCCCAGTGATTGGTCTAAAATCACACTGCTGGCTTTCATGGCCAAGGCGGGACTAGAACTCACTGTCTCCCAGTGATTAATCTAAAATCATCCACCTGGCTTTCATGCCTAAAGTAGGACTAGAATTTACTGCCTCCCAGTGATTGGAGCAAAGTCACCCAGCTGGCTTTCATGGCTAAGGCGGGACTAGAACTCACTGCCTCCCAGTGACTGGCCTAAAATCACCCAGTTGGTTTTCATGGCTAAGGCGGCACTAGAACTCACTGCCTCCCAGTGATTGGTCTAAAATCACACAGCTGGCTTTCATGGCTAAGGCGGGACTAGAACTCACTGTCCCCCAGTGATTGGTCTAAAATCACACAGCTGGCTTTCATGGCCAAGGCGGGACTAGAACTCACTGTCTCCCAGTGATTGGTCTAAAATCACCCACCTGGCTTTCATGCCTAAAGTGGGACTAGAATTTACTGCCTCCCAGTGATTGGAGCAAAGTCACCCTAAGGTGGGACTAGAATTTACTGCCTCCCAGTGATTGGAGCAAAGTCACCCAGCTGGCGTTCATGGCTGAGGCCATGACTAGAACTCATGGTCTCCTGCGTTCTAGCTTGGTGCCGTAACCTCTAGGAATCAGCCAAGATTATATTCTCACAAATGATGTAAGCCCTACCCTTCCTGAATTCCATTGAAGTTACGATGACTGAACCCCAAATAATGGGAGTGAACGTCAGCTGCTTACCCCGTTTCCCTGAAAATAAGACCTCCCCGGATAATAAGCCCAATTGGGCTTTTGAGCGCATGCACTAAAATAAGCCCTCCCCCGAAACTAAGCCCTTCCCTGAAAATATTGCAACAAAGCAGCAGACAGGAGGTGACCACGCTCGCTGCCTCCTGCATCTCAAAAATAATAAGAGCTCTCCAAAAATAAGGCCAAGTGCTTATTTCAATGAAAATAAGACCCTGTCTTATTTTCAGGGAAACATGGTAGCAACAGGGTTGAATTTACGGCCATTTGCAAATCCTGCTCCCATCAAATCACCTAACAATGTTTTACAATGGTTTTGCTGAAAATTGGCACATCCTCCCATTTTCAACCAAACTGCCCCTACGGCAAATCACTGGTTCCCATAAAACCTGCCCTTAAAAAAGGTCATAAAATAATCCACTTTATGACCGTCATGACTTACGACCATGATGAGCCTGCTCAATTACGGTTATAAGTTGAGGACTAGCCAGGTAAAAATCTGATTGATTCTCTGCAGAGCGTGCAAAAGGAACACACCCTTGCAGGGAGAGGGGCGGCACTCAAATTTAATAAATATAGGTGGTCCGTGACTTGCAAGTCCGTTTAGCGACCGTTCAAAGTGACAATGGCACTGAAAAAGTGACTTGTGACAGCTTTTCACACTTACGACCATTGCAGTATCCCCATAGTCACGTGATCGGATGCTTGGCAACCGACTCATATTTGTGACGGTTGCAATTCCCCGGGGTCGTGTGGTCCCCTTTTGCGACCTTCTGACAAGTCGAGGGAGAAGCCAGATTCATTTAACAATGGCGTGGCTCACCGAACAACCCCAGAGATGCATTGAACAATTGTGGCAAGGAAGCTGGTCAAATAAATGGGGCAAAACTCATTTAACGAGCGTCTCACTTAGCAACAGAAATTTTGGTCTGAATCGAGGTCGTAAGTTGAGGACTCCCTATACACGAAATCCCACTTCAAAGTTCGCTTCACAAATATCTCGCTTAGCAACGTACATTTTTGGGCTTTTGCAAATCGAAATAAGAAAGGAAACCCCTGCCCCCTTCTCCTTGATTTAATCCAGCTTCCTTCATGCTGATTGGGGATTCTGGAAAAAACGCTTTCCCAGCACATTTGGGAATGCTAACTTGCGGGGGGGGGGGGGGGAATGATTATTATTATTTGATTAAGCAAATGCCTTGTCACGCCGTGGCTGGCTCAACAGGATTGATGGGGGGGAATTCTGCCGGGCGAAGAGGAAGCCGTCCCTTCTTAGCAACGTTTATTTTTGAGGGAGGACAAAAGAAATGAATACAAATGGGTGGACAGCTGACAGCTTGCTGGAAGAAAGAAGCTGGAAAAGCCAGCCAGAGAACAGACTTGCTTCTTCCTGGCTAAGCAATTAATTTGCAGCAGCTTCTTGGGTTTTGGTGATGTCATTTATTCAGGGAAAACAAATGTGTTTTCCACTGTAAAAAGAAAAAAAGAAAAGAAAGAAAAGAGGGAAGTCTTTGTTTTGGCTTAGCGTTGCTAACAGAAGGGAAAAATAAAAACGCTTTGCACTAGAAATGAACTTTCCCTGAATTCGTCCGGTCACATGCCGTGAGTTTGCAAAAAACAGAATGCGTGCAGAACGCATGATGCCATGCGAAACAGATGCCCTGCTTGAGCATTTGTCAAAGAGTTGAACGCTGCAGCTGTCTAAATTTGGACGTCCTCTTATGACTGATCACCGTCACCTGGGCTCAGGTGCACCTAGATCCATGATGGCCAACCTGTGGCATGCAGAGTCCTCTCTGTGGGCACGTCAGCCGTTGCCCCAGCCCAGCTCCACCATGCATGTGTGTGCGCCTCCCGCCGACCAGACCCTAACCCTCTAACCCTCCCAAACAGAGTCAGTTTCTTTTTTAAAAACTCTTCTCTGATATCATAAAGTTCTCAAGGGAAAAAAAAAGGATGACATCAACTTTCTTTCTGAAGACAAAGGAGCTTCGGAAGCCCCCTGTTTGCATCTTGTTAGTTGTCTGTTGTCAATTTTTTAAAATTAATTCTGGGGAAGTTGTTTTGAAAATGTGCTTGCCCTCATCCCTTTTCCAGACATTAAACAGAGTGCCAGCTGCAGCTTCTGAGTCACGGTGACTAACCCAACTCACTCTTTCAGCAGTGTGTGTGTGTGTGTGTGTTTGTGTGTGTGTGTGTGTTGCACAGTACAACAAAAATTGCTCTGAGCATGCGCAGAAGGCAAAGATAAGATGGCGCCGCTGAGGGAACCAGTTCGGGGGCGTGCCAAGTGTATGTCTTTGTATATGTGTATGTTTATGTGTATGTTTATGTGTTTGTACATATGTTTTGTGTTTTATATGCTCCATTGTACGCCGCCCCGAGTCCTGTCTGGAAAGGGAGCGGCTAATAAATTTAAATTTATTATTATTATTATTATTATTGGTTGAGCTGAACCGGTAGGAACCCACCTCTGATGTGTGTGTGTGTGTCTGTGTGTGGGCGCGCATGTATATACATACACATATGTATGTACATATGTATACACACACACAAACATACAATACAATAGTAGAGTTGGAAGGGACCTTGGAGGTCTTCTAGTCCAACCCCCTGCCTAGGCAGGAAACCCTATACTGTTTCAGACAATTAGCTATCCAACATCTTCTTAAAGACTTCCAGTGTTGGGGCATTCACAACTTCTGGAGGCAACTTCTGTTCCACTGTTTAATTGTTCTAACTGTCAGGAAATTTCTCCTCAGTTCTAAGTTGCTTCTCTCCTTGATTAGTTTCCACCCATTGCTTCTTGTTCTACCCTCAGGTGCCTTGGAGAATAGCTTGACTCCCTCTTCTTTGTGGCAACCCCTGAGATATTGGAACAATACTATCATGTCTCCCCTGGTCCTTCTTTCTTATGTATGTATGTAAGTGTATATGTATATCTATATTTATAAAGGTAAAGATTCCCCTCCCACATACACTATATTGTCAAAAGTATTCGCTCACCCATTCACATAATCAGACTCAGTTGTGAGAGAATACTTTTGGCAATATAGTGTATGTGCCAGTTGTTCCCGGCTCTAGAGGGGGCATTCTCCCAAACCCTTTGTGTGTCCCGTTTTTGCGAAAAACGAGACACGTGGGGCAGGGAGGCCAAAAATGGCTGTATTCGGTGTATAAGAGGCATCGAGATTTCCATCCTCAAGTGCGTCTTATACTCCGTAAAGTACGGTAATCGATGAATAAACCTGTTCTTACTGGGAACAAGCCTTGCTGGACGGTAGCGAGAACCACAACCGTGTGCCTGTTGGATGGATGTGAGGACACATGCGTTTGCGTTGCCGGCTTCTCCAGTTCCAACTCTAATGAGGACAAAGGGGGGAAAAACATCCAGAGGGGCCATTTGCCAGACTCTTTAACTAACGGGAAAGAAGCAAGCAGGGGGGGGATGTTTAAGGCTCGGTAAACAAAACTAAGCAGAAAACATGTTGTGACATCAGATAACGAGAGAGATTCCCCCCGGGGGAAGCACAAGTCATACGACACTTCTCCGGTAGCAGCCAAAAACAGTTGGTAGCTCTTTTTATTATTATTTTTCTTGGAAGACGTCTCCCGTGCTTGGCTGGCCCCATGGAGGAGGCACCCGAAAATATTCCCAAACTGCTGTTCCTATTTTGGCTGCTGCCTTCCTTCCTTCCTTCTTTCGACGGCCGTGAAGCAGGAGCGAATGGCAGTGTCTGTGGTGGCTCTTGGTTAAGAGCCCACAAATAAACACATCTTCAAACCGTGCGCGATGGGAGCGCGACATCGGCGTGGCCTCAGCGCAAGCAACACGGGTAGTCCTCAACTTAAGACGCCAGCTGCGTCCAAAATTGCTGCGGCTAAGCTTTGACTCAATGTGCACCTTTTTTTCTAAGTGGTAAAAAACAATTCAGTACAGGTAGGCACAATGAGAATATATCTGCTGCAACATTCCGCATTGGCGACAGGAAGGGCATCCAGCCAGTAAACATTCAGCTCAATTCAGTTGCTCCGACTCCCCCTCACGAGGGTCATTAACTGTCGGCTAGTCCTATGACTTAAGACCACAATTGAGCCCAAAATTTCTGTTGCTAAACGAGAAAGTTGTTAAGCGGATTTCGCTCCATTTTACGACTTTTCTTGTCACAGTTTTGTTAAGTGAATCACTGCAGTTGTTAAGTTAGGAACACAGTTGTTAAGTGAATCTGGCTTTCCCGTTGTCGCAAAAGGGGATCGCATGACTCCGGGACATGGCAATCCGTCATAAATGTGAGTTAGTCGGCAAGTATCTGAATTTTGATCATGTGACCATGGGAATGCTGTAATGGTTGTAAATGTGAAAAATGATCATTTTTTTCCAGTGCCGTTGTAATTTCAAATAAAGAATAGAATAGAATAACAGAGTTGGAAGGGATCTTGGAGATCTTCTAGTCCAACCCCCTGCCTAGGCAGGAAACCCTATACCACTTCAGACAAATAGTTGTCCAATCTCTTCTTAAAAACTTCCAAAGTTAGAGCATTCACAACTTCTGGAGGAAATTTGTTCCACTGATTAATTGTTCTCACTGTCAGGAAATTTCTCCTTAGTTCTAGGTTGCTTCTCTCCCTGATTAGTTTCCTTTCATTACAATACAATAGCAGAGTTGAAGGGACCTTGGAGGTCTTCTAGTCCAACCCCCTGCCTAGGCAGGAAATCGTATACCACTTCAGACAAATAGTTGTCCAATCTCTTCTTAAAGACACCCAGTGTTGGGGCATTCACAACTTCTGGAGGCAACTTCTGTTCCACTGATTCATTGTTCTAATTGTCAGGAAATTCCTCCTCAGTTCTAAGTTGCTTCTCTCCTTGATTAGTTTCTACCCATTGCTTCTTGTCCTGCCTTCAGGGTGCCTTGGAGAATAGTTTGACTCCCTCTTCTTTGTGGCAACCCCTGAGATATTGGAAGACTGCTATCATGTCACCCCTAGTCCTTCTTTTCATTAAATTAGACCTACCCAGTTCCTGCAACCGTTCTTCATATGGTCACTAAATGAACTGTTATAAGTCGAGGATTATCTGTACATCCAAAAATATGATAAATTTACACACTGAGTTTCAGTGCCCGCATAATGACCCATTTAGAATTAAATGTTTGGGCATGATCTTGCTGTTTCCTTCCAACGTCTGGGATTTCACTCGGTCTCCACAGATCCAGAGACTAACGTGGCAGTGGCTGAAATCCAGTGGCCATTTAGTGTAAAGACCTCTTAGACCAATTTATCTGTGGACTAGGAGAACTGGTTGAACCTCAGTATGATGGAATGTTATCTGGAATGCCAAGAGGGAGGAGCCACATTCCAAAGGAGCCAGAGACAGTGCAGTTCAGGTGTCCCAAAGGTGCTTTTTCAAGAGGCAACAGGACTTTCTTGGTTTTTTCTTAAAGACATTCCGCTTCTCATTCAAGAAGCTTCCCCAGTTCTTTGGCTTCTTGGATCTTCACTTCTCATCCACTTCTTCAGTTCTTCAGCTTCTTGGATGATCGTTTCTCATCCAAGAAGCTTTTTCAGCTTCGTGGATCATTGCTTCTCATCCACTTCTTCAGTTCTTCAGCTTTTTGTATGATCTCATCCCAGAAGCTTCTTCAGTTCTTTGGCTTATTGGACGATTGCTTCTCATCCCAGAAGATTCTTCAGCTTCTTGGATGATTGCTTCTCATCCCAGAATATTATTCAGTTCTTTGGCTTCTTGGATGATCTCATCCAAGAAGCTTCTACAGTTTTTCAGCTTCTTAGATGATCACTTCTCATCCAAGTAGCTTCTTCAGTTCTTCAGCTTCTTGGACAATCGTTTCTCATCCCAGAAGATTCTTCAGTTCTTCGGCTTCTTGGACGATCGTTTCTCATCCAAGAAGCTTCTTCAGCTTCTTGGATCATTGCTTCTCATCCACTTCTTCAATTCTTCAGCTTCTTGAATGATCTCTTCTCATCCCAGAAGATTCTTCAGTTCTTCGGCTTCTTGGATCATTGCTTCTCATCCACTTCTTCAATTCTTCAGCTTCTTGGATGATCTCATCCAAGAAGCTTCTACAGTTTTTCAGCTTCTTGGACGATCGCTTCTCATCCAAGTAGCTTCTTCAGTTCTTCAGCTTCTTGGATGATCTCTTCTCATCCAAGTAGCTTCTTCAGTTCTTCAGCTTCTTGGACAATCGCTTCTCATCCCAGAAGATTCTTCAGTTCTTCAGCTTCTTGGACAATCGCTTCTCATCCCAGAAGATTCTTCAGTTCTTCGGCTTCTTGGACGATCGTTTCTCATCCAAGAAGCTTCTTCAGCTTCTTGGATCATTGCTTCTCATCCGCTTCTTCAGTTCTTCAGCTTCTTGGATGATTGCTTCTCATCCCAGAAGATTCTTCAGTTCTTCGGCTTCTTGGATCATTGCTTCTCATCCACTTCTTCAATTCTTCAGCTTCTTGGATGATCTCATCCAAGAAGCTTCTACAGTTCTTCAGCTTCTTGGACAATCGCTTCTCATCCCAGAAGCTTCTTCAATTCTTCAGCTTCTTGGATGATCTCATCCAAGAAGCTTCTACAGTTTTTCAGCTTCTTGGACGATCGCTTCTCATCCAAGTAGCTTCTTCAGTTCTTCAGCTTCTTGGACGATCGCTTCTCATCCAAGTAGCTTCTTCAGTTCTTCAGCTTCTTGGACGATCGCTTCTCATCCAAGTAGCTTCTTCAGTTCTTCAGCTTCTTGAATGATCTCTTCTCATCCAAGTAGCTTCTTCAGTTCTTCAGCTTCTTGGACGATCGCTTCTCATCCAAGAAGCTTCTTCAGTTCTTCAGCTTCTTGAATGATCTCTTCTCATCCAAGTAGCTTCTTCAGTTCTTCAGCTTCTTGAATGATCTCTTCTCATCCAAGTAGCTTCTTCAGTTCTTCAGCTTCTTGAATGATCTCTTCTCATCCAAGTAGCTTCTTCAGTTCTTCAGCTTCTTGAATGATCTCTTCTCATCCAAGTAGCTTCTTCAGTTCTTCAGCTTCTTGGATGACTGCTTCTCATCCCAGAAGATTCTACCTCCTGGCATATACATTCTTACTGGTCTTTAGAGGGATAGTGTTTTAAACTTAACCTGATATGACATTGGGATTTTAAATTTTTGTATCGATTTATTTATTTAGCTGTACAGTTTGGCATATTTTATCCTCCTCTCATACATGTATTTATGTAGTTATTACTATGTTTTAATTTGTTGTACTTTGATGCGGACTGTACACCGCCCCGAGTCCCTTTCGGGAGAGGGGGCGGTATATAAGCGCTAATAAATAATAATAATAATAATAATAATAATAATAATAATAATAATAATAATAATAATAATAATATGATGTATAAGTGTATGTATAAAGGTAAAGGTTCCCCTCGCACATATGTGCTCGTCGTTCCCGACTCTAGGGGGCGGTGCTCATCTCCATTTCAAAGCCGAAGAGCCAGCGCTGTCCAAAGACGTCTCTGTGGTCATGCGGCCGGTCATAAACTCCGAAGGCGCACAGAACGCTGTTCCCTTCCTACCAAAGGTGGTCCCTATTTTTCTACTTGCATTTTTTACCTGCTTTTGAACTGTTAGGTTGGCAAAAGCCGGAACGAGTAATGGGAGCTCACTCCGTAACGTGGCCCTAGGGATTTGAACCGCTGAACTGCTGACCATTCTGATCAACAAGCTTGGCATCTTAGCCACTGAGCCACTGCGTCTATTATGTATATGTATGTGTATATGTGCAGGGAGTCTGCTTTAGTTCACCAAGATTTTTGCCCACAAGTGAGAAACAATAAAGGAATATGTTTACAATAATAGAATCTTAGAAGATTATTCTAATTTCAGTGTGTGTTTTGTTTCGCTTTTGGAGCCTGACATTCAGGAACCCACTGCTGTGGCCCGCCAGTGGCCAGCGAAGCTGGCAGCAGAGTCGGACAGTGAGGAGGTTGGGGAGTAACATCAGCCAGTCCTGGAGTCTGGGGAAGGCTCGGAGGAGGGCTCTGCATTGGAGGTAGAGAGGGGGCCGAGGCCATCCGACACTGATCAAGTGCCTTCGGAGCTAGACAGCAGTGAGGCAGAGGAACAGCTGGAGCCTGTTCCCAGTGTGCGCATGTGCAGAGCTGCCAGAAGAAAAGAACAGCTAAGAAATGAGGGTCGACTTGGGAGTAAAGCCACAGGTGGACGGTGAATGGCCCCTCCCATAGGAAATAAAAAAGGAGTGAAAGGGGAGTGGGCTTTTGCAGGAGACAATGCGTTCATTCGGTCATTAGATTTGTTTCAGGAGTGGGAAGATCTGTCCGTGAATCTCAGAGACTCTGTGCCAAGTCTTTCCTTGCACAGCAGCTCATTTGGAAAATATTTATATGGCAGCTTTCCAAGATAGATAAGGTCTGTGGCCATAAATTCACCTTTGAGAGACTGTTTTCCAGGCCTTGCTGAAGGGGAATGAGAGGAATTCACATTCGTTTAATAAAAAGGGGTTTTGTTGAGATCAGGAATCTGCTTCGTGCTTTTTGGGGAAGCCGAGGTCAGAATACCCACCATTTTTATGAGCACGCTGACCCCTGTCACTACGTTAATTGGTTTGTCAACTTGAGCTTATATTCTGAGTTATACAGTAGAATGGATTGTTTCTTATCTGACAATGATTTACTGCGCATGTCTCATAATACGTCACACATTCTTTACCTTCCTTCTGATCTTCCGTTTGCCTGCCGAAGGAGGTGGGCAACACAGCTCTGCTAAAATGTAAGATTTAGATAGTAAGATTTGTATTTTATTTTATATCATATTAAAGTTGTTTTACTAGAATATGTTCTCGGGTTTTATTTTTCTGCTTATCGGAGATATGCTTCTTGGAAGGCCGACGTTTCACACCTCGTTAATTGGAAGGGGGGAAACTCCCACCTTCACAACCCCAACCATTGATGCAATGTAAGCAAATTCTATAGCACAAGCATCTTCAAACTTGATAACTAAATTTTGTGTGTGTGTGTGTGTGTTGCTCAGCCTGGCTGAGGAATTCTGGGAGTTGAAGTCCACTAGTCATAACGTTCCCAAGGTGGGAGATCCCTGCTGTAGCACAAGTACTTTATGCCACAATTTATGCCACTCTTACCCACATGCAGGCTTCCAGCCTGACTTTGGACATGATGGTCCATAACGAAATGGATCCCTGCACTCCCTCTTTGTCGGGGCAGATAATCTGATCCGGGTAGGGCGGCTCGGGAAAATTCACCGTGTTACATTCGTAAGCGGCGAGCGTCACCGATGCTATATGTGGGCCCTGCAGAGGGGAAAAAAGAAGGCAGAATTCAACAATCGGTGGCAATCTATTTTATTTTCCGTAAACAATCAATAAAGGAGAATATTTGTAGCTCAGGAGTCTTTCGTTTCTCTCTGAGCTTGCTTGTTTTCTTCCAGACATTTCATTGCCCAACTAGGTAACATCATCAATAGCTATTAACAGCATCTATAGACTAGCCGTGTATGGCACGTGGTGGCGCAGTGGTTAGCAATAGCACTTATATACCGCTTTAAGGTGCTATACATCCCTCTCTAAGCGGTTTACAGAGTCAGCCTATTGCCCCTAACAATCGGGGTCCTCATTTTACCGACCTCGGAAGGATGGAAGGCTGAGTCAACCTTGAGCCTGGCGAGACTGGAACTGTCAAATTGCAGGCAGTCAGCAGTCTGCAGAAGTAGCCTGCAGTACTGCACTTTGACCACTGCGCCACCACGGCTCATTAGAATGCAGTACGACAGGCTAATTCTGCCGATTGCCAGCAGTTCGATTCTCACCAGCTCAAGGTTGACTCAGCCTTCCATCCCTTCAGAAGTTGGTAAAACGAGGACCCAGATTGTTGGGGGCAAGAGGCTGATTCTACAAAACGGCTTAGAGAAGGCTGTATAGCACTATGAAATGCCATTGCTATGCAAAAGAGACAATCAACTACCCCAAAAGGGAAGAAGCAATCCGCACCCAGACCAGCATAGATTTACTCCGAGTTTAAAATCAGACCAACAATCAGGCAAACAATACCCCAATCAGGAAACTGCAGAAATGGATAGATTAACCCTTAAAATTAAGGAGAAGGAAAAAAACTGAATATTTTCTAATCTGGGATTTGTTTTACCAATGGCTGACTAACAGAAACAGAAGTTAGAAATTTAAATGTATGCAGACATATTTTTTTTTACATTTAATAATAATAATACAATACAATAGCAGAGTTGGAAGGGACCTTGGAGGTCTTCTAGTCCAACCCCCTGCCTAGGCAGGAAGCCCTATACCGTTTCAGACAAATGGCTATCCAACATCTTCTTAAAGACTTCCAGTGTTGGAGAATTCACAACTTCTGGAGGGAATTTGTTCCACTGATTAATTGTTCTGTCAGGAAGTTTCTCCTCAGTTCTAATTTGCATCTCTCCTTGATTAGTTTCCACCCATTGCTTCTTGTTCTACCCTCAGGTGCCTTGGAGAATAGCTTGACTCCCTCTTCTTTGTGGCAACCCCTGAGATATTGGAAGACTGCTATCCTGTCTCCCCTAGTCCTTCTTTCTATTAAACTAGACATACCTAGTTCCTGTAACCGTTCTTCATGTTTTAATCTAGTTTAGTAATAAAAGGAGACTGCCAAAGAAGCCAACAGCCCAGCCAATGGTCTCTTAAGGTCATCCCCACCAACACTGACAGCGCAAGGCATATCATATAGAATATAAAGTGAGAGCAAACCACATTCCCTTTGAACACTGATGATGTTTCCTTGTTGGGTCATGAAACGCCTGCAAGAAAAGAAGCAAGATCACAGAGCACCAAAGACCCCCTAATAAACAAACATAAAGTTCCTGTTATAACCTCGTGCCCTAACCTAGAGTGCCCTCAGCATTGGGACTCCAATTCCCATGATACTCCAAAACAATTTGCTGGAGTCCGGCCACAGTACAAAAGACATTTTCGTCTCCTTTCATTAATTACAAGGCAGAATTGTGCTGAGGTCTCCGGAGAGCTATTTTTTTCTGGAGGTTTTTTCTTCCTCTCCACCTCTGCCCACCCCGTGACTCAGAGTTCGTACTGGCAGCAATACTGTGGGGTGGTGGAGGCGGTGGGGAAGTCCTGGCCAGTTTCCAAAGCTACCTTCCCTTCCTAAAGAACGGTTCTCGGGGAGATAGAGGAGGGGGGAAGAATATAATGCAATAAACGCCAACAAGAAAGCGTGACTGTGTGACTCACTCTTCTATTCCTTACCTTACAGGACGAATTTTATTGCTGCATGGCCAGTTTAACCCTGGGAGGATGACTCCCAAATGTCTGTCCAACAGCCACTCATGAGGTCATCACAACGTGTTGGGGGTGGGGGTGGTAAGCCTGGGACAAATTATTTGTTCCCTCTCCCTGAATATTCCAGATGTTGACTTACAGCAAGGGTCAAAGGTGTCAGGCCTGGAAGCCATCGTTTGCATTGGGCCTTCAGACCTGCCACGTTCAATGCTTTGGGAAACTAGGAGGGGGGAATTATATGGAGTAGGGGGAGATATATATATAGTCTAAATAACATTCCATTCTCAGTGAGTCAAGGGCATCTTGCCCTCCACCTGGAGGGGTGTGACTGGGAGACATCTCCGGTTTTGGATGGTGCCCGATTGGATCATATGATGGACAGGGGCTTGGACGTCCATTTGGGTGGGGAAAATTTGGAAGCATTCAGATTCGGGTTTTTCCAGATGTGTCAATATGATGTCTCTAATAAAATGGAACTTTGAAGAAACTCAAGCCTAAGAGTCTTCTTTCGTTGGTGGTGTTACTTGGAACCCTGGCAGAAGGTGAGGGGGGTGGTGTTGGTTCCTTCCAATGACCTGCTCCCTGATTTTCCGACAAGAAAGGTTGTAAAATGGGGCAAAACTCACTTAACAACTGTGTTGCTTAACACAGTTAGAAATGTTGGGCTCAATTGTGGCCGTAAGTCGAGGACTACCTGTATTTTCTTCAAACACACAAACAATCAGCGGAATGACTTGCCTCCAGAAATTGCGGGCGCTTCAAGACTGGGGTTTTTGAAGAAGAGATTGGAAAGCCAGTTAGAATAGCAGAGTTGGAAGGGACCTTGGAGGTCTTCTAGTCCAACCCCCTGCTTAGGCAGGAAACCCTCTACCACCCCCATTCAAATGGCTATCCAATCTCCTCTTTAAAACCTCCAGTGTTGGGGCATTCACAACTTCTGGAGGCAAGCAGTTCCACTGGTTAATTGTTCTCACTATCAGGTAATTTCTCCTTATTTCCAGGTTGCTTCTCTCCTTGATTAGTTTCCACCCATTGCTTCCTGTCCTGCTTTCCAGAAAATGGGTTGACCCACCTCTTCTTTATGGCAGCCCTCCAAATATTGGGACACTGCTATCATGTCACCCCTAGTCCTAAACTAGACATACCCAATTCCAGCAACCGTTCTTTATGTGTTTTAGCCTCATTTGTCTGAATGCTAAAACATACGAAGAACGGTTGCAGGAACTGGGTAGTTGAATGAAAAGAAGGACTAGGGGAGACTTGATAGCAGTCTTCCAATATCTCAGGGGTTGCCACAAAGAAGAGGGAGTCAAACTATTCTCCAATGCTTCAGAAAGCAAGACAAGAAGCAATGGGTGGAAACTAATCAAGGAGAGAAGCAACTTAGAACTAAGGAGAAATTTCCCGACTGTTAGAACAATTGATGGGTGGAACAACTTGCCTCCAGAAGTTGTGAATCCTCCAACACTGGAAGTCTTTAAGATGATGTTGGATAACCATTTGCCTGAATGCTGAAGGGTTTCCTGCTTGAGCAGGGGGTTGGACTAGAAGACCTCCAAGGTCCCTTCCAACTCTGTTATTCTGTTAACTGGGGAGACACAGATTGGATGAAGATCTTATGATGGAAACCTACATCACTCCATCACGCCCCACGAGGCTCCACAGGAGACAAGTTCTTTTAGTATCTTATTGTCTTGAGATTTGCAATTTCCTATCTAGGTAGGCAGTGGGCTGGACCCAATTTTTTTCTACAACCCGGCGACTGATAGAAATCTGGCCAGATTTTGATCTTAACACTGGATGGGGAAAATCTAATTGGAATCCTGAAAAAAATTCCTATTAATGTGAGGTCCTTGGTGCAGTTCTACCTTGAGCTATAAATGTTCCCGCAGTAGTAATTAGTAATGAGTTCTATTACTAATGGAAGAGAGTATTTGTAGCTCAGGGATGAACTGTGTGGGGTCCCTAGGTGCTGTCTGAGCTTGGTGGTTTCCTTGCAGACATTTTATCACCCAATTAGGGAACGGCATCAGTGCTCTGGCAAATCTAAGTCCCTTCTAGCATTGATGATGTTACCTAGTTGGGACATGAAATGTTGGCAAGGAAACCACTAAGCTCAGAGAGTATCAAGGACCTCCTCATCCTTTGCAAAGTCTCTTCAAGGTTCACACAATCCTCCTCCTCCTCCTGTACTCTGCAAACCCTACTCCTTTCCCAGACTGATTATGTTACCTAGTTGGGTCATGAAATGTCAAAAAGAAAACCAAACTCAGAGAGCATCAAGGACCCCACAGTCCCCACGTTTTCTTCTCTCCTCTTCCTCTTTCTTCTTCCTTCCTTCCTTCTCTTCTTCTTCCTCCTCCTCTTCTCCTTCTCCTTCCTCCCCCTCCTCTTCTCCCTTCCTCCTCTTCCGCAAACCCCACTCCCTTCTAGCGCTGATGATGTTACCTAGCTGGGCCATGAAATGTCTATAAGATGCATACTTCTATTAATGTACTTAGATTAACAGAATTATCATACAGCCGTTATCCCTGGATGGAAAACTTGCCCCGCACTGCTCTCAACTTAAACGTGAAATCTGGAAAGCCCAATTGCAAATAATTTTGCCCCCTCCAGAGCAGATCCACTAGGCTAGGCAGTTCTGGTTTCCCAGGACACGACCGCCACTTCAAAAATAGGTTGCCATAGATGGCTTGGTGGGGAGAGAAGTGACAGCTGCTGATTCAACAGTTTGAAACCACAAGAAGGATGGCTAGGTGTGGAATCCTGGTTTTATTTCATTCGATATTTGCTGTGCTTTTCTTCTGAGCGGTTCATACATATTTAGCCCAATAGATATATTTCATGGCTGAATGCCCATTTCATCCTAGTACTTGCCAATCCAAAAAATCCAAATCGAATCCTCCCCCTTGCCTCTAGTTTCCTTGGTTCCTAACTTTATGCTCTATGAAATAGGTGTGTTTATGTCTTCCTCTGTGCTATATATGCAGTTGTGTCTGTGCGTTTTTAAATTGTAGACTTCACAGTGCCCGGGCTATGGAGGATAAATTTTGTTCACAATCTGTTGGCTAAGGGGTGGTCGGTGATTGAAACACATAAGGGAATATCGCTCCTGCTGCCTTAAGTCCGGAAGCAGTTCCATAGGTGGAAGGCGTAGACATTTTGGTGAGGTACCGACATTTAGTACTATAAGGAGCCCCAGACTGCTCCTGAGTGCAGGAGTGGAACGTCTGCCCGTTTGAACTGAGGTGACGGAATGTGAGGCAACTGGCAGTTGGAACAGAGTTCTTTTCAGGTGGGGAGGGGGAGTAGAATATCTAAGTCCTTAGCATCAGAGCATGTTAATATAAGGCAGCTGGCAGTTGCAACAGAGTTCTTTTCAGGTGGGGAGGGGGAGTAGAACCCCTTAGCATCAGAGCGTGTTAATTACTGTATAACAAATACTAATGATTTGATAGTCATTTCGAAAAATCCTTTCTTAGTGAGTACCTAGAAGCCAAGAGGAACAAACGTGCCAAATTTCAAGTTTGTGGGCTTTCGGTTCTGGAGATTTCATGATGAGTGAGTGGTATTTGGCTTTTATATATATATATAGGTGTGTGTATGTGTGTGTGTGTGAATATATATGTATGTATGTATGTGACACACACACACAATTTAATGATCAATTTATTTATTGATCAAATTGATTTGCTACCCATCTTATGGTCCGATTAATGTACAGGTAGTCTTATAACAGTTCATTTCAAAGTCACACCAGCACAGAAAAAAAGTGACTTAAGACCTTTTTCACACTTACAACTGTTGCAGCATCTCCATGGTCACGGGATGCAAAATTCAGACTTTTTGGTAATTGACCCATATTTAGGATGATTGCAGAGTCCCAGGGTCATGTGATCACCTTTGGCAACCTTCTCACAAGCAAAATCAATGGAAAACCAGATTCGCTTAACGACGACAATGATCCATGGACTTGAACTCCCATAATCCCCCAGCCTGTATGGCTGGCTGAGGAATTCTGGAAGTTGAAGTCCATGCATCTTTGCTCAAGTTGAGAAAAACTGCTCTAAATGCTTGGGCTGAATAGCTGCTAAACCATGCTAATCCTTCCTAACAACAGTAGAGCTGAAGTAGGAGGAATTTTCTGACATTGAGATCAATCAACCCATGGAACAGAAGTCGCCTTCGGAAGTTGTGGGAGCTTCACTACTGGAAGCTTCTAAGAAGAGACTGGACTGCCATCAGTCAGATATGGTGTAGGGGGGGGTTGGACTAGATGACCTACAAGGTCCCTTCCAACTCTGTTAATCTGTCTGTGAATAGAATAGAATAGAAGACAAGACAGGACAGGACAGGAGAAGAGAGGGGAAGGGAAAGGAAGAGAAGAGAAGTTATGGGAGCTTCATCACTGGAAGCTTTCAAGAAGAGACTGGACTGCCATCAGTCAGAAATGGTGTAGAATCTCCTGCTTGGGCGGGGGGGTTGGACTAGATGATCTACAAGGTCCCTTCCAACTCTGTTAATCTGTTAGTTATAGGATAGCTGAAGAAGCTGCCGAAAATAAGTTTGAAAAATAAGTCTTGTTATTTATCAGAATAGCCGAATAATAGAATTGGAAGGGACCTTGGAGGTCTTCTAGTCCAGCCTTCTGCTCAGGTAGGAGACTCTATAGTACCATTCTAAACAAGTGACTGTCCAATGTCTTCTTTAAAAACTCCAGTGATGGAGCATCTACAACTTTTGGAAGCAAGTTGTTCTACTGAGTCATTGTTTTGTCAGGAAGTTTCTCCTCAGTTCTAAGTTGCTTCTCTCCTTGATTAGTTTCCACCCATTGCTTCTTGTTCTACCCTCAGGTGCCTTGGAGAATAGTTTGACTCCCACTTCTTTGTGGCAACCCCTGAGATATTGGAAGACTGCTATCATGTCTCCCCTAGTCCTTCTTTTCATTAAACTAGACATGCCAAGTTCCTTCAACCGTTCTTCATATGGTTTAGTCTCCAGTCCCCTCATCATCTTTGTTGTTCATCTCTGCACTCTTTCTAGAGTCTCCACATCTTTTTAAAATGAATTTGCCTAGCAGAAGAATTATCATATTTTCAGAGTATAAGACGCACCATGATTTTGAAGAGGTAAATTAAAAAAAAAGTTTTTGCACTCTGCACGCCTCATTTTTTTGCAAAAAAAAAAAAAAAAAAGGACATGCAGAGGCTTTGGGAGGCTTGTAAAATACTCCTGGAGGCTTGGGGGGGGGGGGGGAAATGGCCCTTTTTGCTTTTTTTTTTTTTTTTTTTGCCCTCCCCAGCCCCCAGGAGCACTCCGAAAGCCTCCTAAAGGCTATGTAGGTCCATTTTGGTGAAGGGGGAGACAGGGTTTCGGGAGGCCAAAAATGCTGTATTCAGTGTATAAGACGCACCCAGATTTTTACCCTCGTTTTTGAGGGGAAAAGGTGCGTCTTATACTCCGAAAAATACGGTACTGATGCTATGACAGACGTATCAAACTAAGTTCTTGAGCTGAGCTACGGCACTTTAGCCTTCCCAACCTGGCAGATCCGCCGATTTGCAGGTGTCAAATCCCAGAATTCTCAACCACAGCCAGATTGGCTGGAGAATTCTGGGAAATGAAGTCCAACCATCCGAAAGCACCCAGTTTAGGAGCGACTGTCTGCCCATTCAAAACCGTGGATGGCTTGGCATTATATCATCTCCGCGAATGCAGTTCCGTGCACCCACACCGAGAGCGGATTACAGATTAACCCGCAAGAAATTACATTCTAAACCCCAATAAGGAAGGAACCGCAGTTAGGGATCTAGGAAAGGCAGCTGTGTCAAAATTTTAAAGTCGATTTCCTGGAGAAATTTGTAGCCCAAAAATAAATTAAAAAAAAAAAGGCGAAAGGGGAGAGATTCGATCTGGATTGTGAAAGAGAAAAGGTTGCACGGGGGGGTTCAAGGCATTTCTGATCTAAAATACAGCAAGGGTGACAGCTTTAAGATGAATCCCTGACTCGTTATAATTTAAATATTTATAGCCCGCCTAGTCTAGATGACTCACAACTAAATAAGACAATAACTTTGAAGGACAAATATGGGCAGGAAAGCAAAGGCCTTTTCTCACAGCGACTGTGTGCGATGATGCTTCTGAAAATAGCAAGCAAGCATCAAGCTTATTTATTAGACAACCTGATCTTTTGTTGGTTTAAAATGACCTCAGAGGTGCCCATCAGCAGTTCTCAAACCAGCCCAATTGTATTGGTCAAGGATTTTGTTTTGTCAAGTACCCAAATTTGGTTAATACCACTTTATAAGGCCTTGGGAAGGCCACACTTGGAATACTGCGTTCAGTTTTGGTCGCCACGATGTAGAAAAGATGTGGAGACTCTAGAAAGAGTGCAGAGAAGAGCAACAAAGAGGATTAGGGGACTGGAGACGAAAACATATGAAGAACGGTTGCAGGAACTGGTTATGTCTAGTTTAATGAAAAGAAGGACTAGGGGAGACATGATAGCATTGTTCCAATATCTCAGGGGTTGCCACAAAGAAGAGGGAGTCAAACTATTCTCCAAAGCACCTGAGGGTAGAACAAGAAGCAATGGGTGGAAACTAATCAAGGAGAGAAGCAACTTAGAACTGAGGAGAAACTTGCTGACAGGTAGAACAATGAATCAGTGGAACAGAAGTTGCCTCCAGAAGTTGTGAATGCCCCAACACTGGAAGTCTTTAAGAAGATGTTGGAATGGCCATTTGTCTGAAACGGTATAGGGTTTCCTGCCTAGGCATGGGGTTGGACTAGACGACCTCCAAGGTCCCTTCCAACTCTGCTATTATATTGTATTCTAATTCTGAATCTCCTCTCATTTAACTTGAATGGATGACCACCAGTTCTAATGTTTTGAGAGAGAGAGAGAGAGAGAGAGAGAGAGAGAGAGAGAGAGAGAGAGAGCAATCCACATTTTTCGCTAACTTCACTAATTTTAATAACAGTCCTCTACTTCTGACAATGGAAATTCAAAGCGTCTGTGGCCAAGCTAGATCATTGTTAAGAGAATCACTGCAATTGTTAAAGTTAGTAACATGGTTTGCTAAATGTATCTGGCTTCCTGTTCACTTAGTGACTGTCCAAAGAGACAACATTGAAACACCGCATGTATGAGGGAAACGGCAATCACCGGCCACCGTTTTGACATATTTCTGTTCTAACTGACCTGCACATCAGCATCATGGGAAATTGATTTATTTCTTGCCTTGATTTATATAGCTGCCCATCTAATCTGCATGACTGTGGACAGTGTACAACGATTTAAAATAAAACAAAACTTTGAAAATCCTCAAATTACTATCATTTGTTTAGTAGACTGTCTGAAGTTACAATGGTGCGAAAAAAATGGACTTATGACTGTTTTCTCACACTTATGACTATGGTATCCCCACAGTCATGTGATCAAAATCCAGACGCTGGGCAACTGGCATGTACCTATGACGGTTGCATTGCTCCGTGGTCACTTGATCATCCTTTGAAAACTTCTAAAAGAGCCAAAGTCAATGAGGAAGCCACATTCACTTAACAACCGTTAACAACTGCAGTGATTCACTTAGCAACTGGGGCAAGGAAGGTCATAAAACGGGGCGAAACTCAACAATTATCTCGCTTAGCAACAGGAATTTTGAGCTCAATTGTGGTTGTAAGTCGGGGACTACTTGTATCTGTGTTGTATTTTTGGGGGGCAAGAATATCACCGTGATTTGTTGGGCCTTTCCTTCTGAGATTTTCTAACTTTCTAGCCTGCCTTATTCATCATCATCATTATTATTATTATTATTATTATTATTATTATTATTATTATTATTATTATTATTATTATTATTATTATTATTATTATACGATTGTATCACAGCGACCAGTTGTTTCGTCGGATTTGGCATTAATTACTAGTCGAGCCCCACCCAGGGGCCTAGGACGTCATAACGTATTTTCGTAATATGTGTGCGGATCCAAGCAGTGCAGCTTTTTGCATTTGACTGATGGTGATTTTGTCAAGTTTTAACTGTTTTAAATGTAATTCCAGTGCTTTTGGAATAGCACCCAGTGTGCCGATTACCACTGGAATTACCACTGCTGGTTTGTGCCATAATCGTTGGATTTCAATTTTTAAGTCCTGGTATTTTGCGATTTTTTCATATTCCTTCTCGGCGACCCTGCTATCACCTGGTATTGCGATGTCTATGATTGTAACCTTCTTTTTCTCAACCAGTGTGATGTCTGGTGTGTTATGCGCCAGTATTTTATCCGTTTGTATGCGAAAATCCCACAAGATCTTGACCATCTGACTCTCAATGACTTTTTCAGGCTTATGTTCTCACCAGTTTGCTGCTGTTTTAATATTATAATTTTTGCACAAATTCCAGTGGATCATTTGTGCCACTGAATTGTGCTGCATTTTATAGTCAGTCTGCGCGATTTTTTTACAGCAGCTGAGTATGTGGTCAACAGTTTCATCAACTTCTTTGCAGAGTCTGCATTTGGCATCATCAGAGGATTTTTCGATTTTGGCCTTAATGGCATTTGTTCGGATAGCTTGTTCTTGCGCAGCCAGGATTATTATTATTATTATTATTATTATTATTATTATTATTATTATTATTATTATTATTATTATTATTATTAGTATTAGTATTAGTATTATTATTATACGATTGTATCACAGCGGCCAGTTGTTTCGCCGGATTTGGCATTGATTACTAGTTGGGCCCCACCCAGGGGCCTAGGACGTCGTAACGTATTTTCGTAATATACGTGCAGATCCAAGCAGTGCAGCTTTTTGCGTTTGACTGATGGTGATTTTGTCAAGTTTTAACTGTTTTAAATGTAATTCCAGTGCTTTTGGAATAGCACCCAGTGTGCCGATTACCACTGGAATTACCACTGCTGGTCTGTGCTATAATCGTTGAATTTCAATTTTTAAGTCCTGGTATTTTGCAACTTTTTCATGTTCCTTCTCCTCGACCCTGCTATCACCTGGTATTGCGATGTCTATGATTGTAACCTTACTTTTCTCAATCAGTGTGATGTCTGGTGTGTTATGTGCTAGTATTTTGTCTGTTTGTATACGAAAATCCCACAGGATCCTGACCATCTGATTTTCGGTGACTTTTTCAGGCTTATGTTCCCACCAGTTTGTTGTCGTTTTAATATTATAATTTTTGCACAAATTCCAGTGGATCATTTGTGCTACTGAATTGTGCCACAATTTATAATCACTCTGCGCGATTTTTTTACAGCAGCTGAGTATGTGGTCAACAGTTTCATCAACTTCTTTGCAGAGTCTGCATTTGGCATCATCAGAGGATTTTTTGATTTTGGCATTATTATTATTATTATTATTATTATTATTATTATTATTATTATTATTATTATTATTATTATTATACTTCAGATACATGATGTGAAGACTTTGCTCTTCAGGCAAGTCCATCATGTTAGGAAACATGGAAAGCAGAAGAGGATGACCAACTAAAAGATGGATGGAGAAAGTTTCAGTGGTGATGGATGAACTGTTGGAGGACCTGAGGGGGCAGATTGGGGGTACATTGTCAAAATCTTTGTGATTACCAAGAATCAAGGCTTATTCAATGGCATATAATCAATCCAGTCTATCCTGCTCCTTTGGAATCACCTGGTGGTCCCCCTTTCAACTCCTAAACAAGTTCGCCCTTACTTAACTTTTCAAGTCCTGGTAAGCTTGGTCTGGTGCTGCCACCTAGTGGAGGGTTTGAAATCTGATTTGGCCTTCCAGTTCCTAAATCTTCATCCCTATTTTCATTCCCCTTTAGCCATGATGGTGAACCTATCGCAGGCGTGCCAGAGGTGGCATGCAGAGCCTTCTCTATGAGCATGCGTGCCGTCGAGAGCTGATCTTCTGGTTTATGGCACGGGTCTTTGCGGGTGCTGGAGGGCCGGAAAATGCCACCCCAAATGGCCAAAAAAGCAGTCCATTTTTGGGCCGTTTTCCAGGCTGTTTTTTGGGAGGCCGAAAACGGCCCAAAAAACAGCTGGAAAATGCCTGAAACGGGCAAAAAACAGGCATGCGTGTGTCGGCCAGCTGGTCTTCAGATTTCCAGTGCATGCACATTCACACGTTCCAGTTTGGGCACTGGATGCCAAAAAGGTTTGCCATCACAGCCCTACAGAATAACAGCATTCTATAATGGGTGGGGGAAGGGATTTGGTGTTCCAGAATCCACCCAAGCCAGTTTATGAGCAAAAAATAAATAAAAATGTTACAGAAGTCCTTGCAGATAATTTTTGATTTGGGAGTACAATTGAGCCCGAAATGTCCCTTGCTAAGCAAAGAAAGTCTCAATCGCATAACGCCGGGATGTGGCAACGGTTGTAAAAACATGCCTGTAGCCCAGCCTCTGAATTCTGATCACACGACCATGGAGATGCAGGGACAGTTGTGAAGTGTGAGGATGGGATTGTAAAGTCCCTTTTTCTCCAGTGACGTTGTAACTTCCAATGGTCGCTAATGGAACGGTTGTAAGTCAAGGATTACCGACAGGTCGGTGTAATAGAAAAAAAGTCACTGTTCATGTGCGGAAGCTATTTGGAGACTCTGTTGAAGTTGATATTAATCTGTACCCAAGAGAAAATGTTCATATATATATGTATATGTATATGTGTATACACACACACACACACACACATACATACATACATACATACATACATACATTTAAAAAATATATATTTTTAACCGAATATAGACCATATTTTTCGGAGTATAAGACGCACCAAGTTTTGAAGAGGTAAATTAAAAAAAAAGTTTTTGCACTCTACAGACCTCCCAAACTTTCTGCACACCTCTTTTTTTGTGAAAAACGGGGCATGTAGAGAGCTTGAGGTGCATGCAAAGGTTTCCTGTCTAGGCAGGGGGTTGGACTAGAAGATCTCCAAGGTCCCTTCCAACTCTGTTATTCTATTCTATTCTTATTTCTGCAGCCAAATTTTCATCTTGGCAATATGGGAACATATGTTTACAGAGGGTTAGTTGTTCGGGAAGATGTATGAATGTGTGGAGCATGGGGTCCTTGGTGCTCTCTGGATTTGGTTGTTTTCATGCAGACGTTTCGCTACCCAACTAAGTGACATCATCAGTGCTAGAAGAGAGTGGGGTGCGTTTTTTTTTTATATACAGGTGGTTTGTCCTGTACATCAGAAGCTGCCATCTCAGACAAACAACCAAACAATAATCAACAGCCTAATCAAGAAACCCCCCAAGAACCCTCCTACCAACAATGGCAGTGAGTCAATCCCTGTCCCTTCTTGTACTGATAACGTTAGCTAGTTGGGTAACAAAACGTCTGCAAGAATATAAGCACCAAGGACCCCGTAGTTCAACCCTGACCCTAAAATATTCTCTCATATGGAGTATGCCTTCATGTTATTTTTAAAAAGTGAGATAGATTAAAGGTTTTAGGAGCTCAATTTTAGCCCTTCCGTAAGAACCTTTGTTCTGGAAGTGTTGTGGGAGGAATGTTAAATCTTTAGCTAAATATCTTCTTTCTTATCTTCCAATAGGGCAGTGTTTCTCAACCTTGGTGGCATTAAGGCGGGCGGACTTTAAATCCCAGAATTCTGGGAGTTGAAGTCCACTCATCTTAAAGCTGAAGTTGAAAAACACTGCAATAGACTAACATTTCAATTACTGTACTTTCCGGAGTATAAGACGCACTTTCCCCCAACCCCCCTAAAAGTGGGTGAAAAGTGCAGTGCGTCTTATACACTGAATGTTGCCGAAGACCCATTCACCCACCAGCCCCCACCCTTTGACCGTTTTCAGCCTCCATACACCCTGCTTTTGGCCTCCATGTGTCGCATTTTTGGCTGGTTCCAGGATTGGTGGTAGCAAATGGACCACACGGAATGGGCCGCGGTGGCGGTAAACAAGCCATGGCAAATGGGCTGCGGCGAATAGGCCACAGTGGTGGCAAACGAGGCGCGGTAAACAGGTGGTGGAAAACGGGGCACGGCGGTGGTGAATGGGCCGTGGTGAAAGCAAATGGTCTGCAGCGAATGGACCAGACGAATAACGGATGGATGCTGGGCTGCAAAGGACGATTCTTTTTCTTTTTCCTCCCCCAAAAAGGTAGGTTCGTTTCATAGTCCAGAGCGTCTTATACTCCAAAAAAATATGATATAGAATAACAGAGTTGGAAGGGACCTTGAAGGTCTTCTAGTCCAACCCCCTGCTTAGGCAGAAAACCTTACACCACTTCAGACCAATGGTTCTCCAACATCTTCTTCAAAACGTCCCGTGTTGGAGCATTCACAACTTCTGGAGGCAAGTATATTTTGAGTCCATCTTGCTAAATAAGCCTCAATGCCATTGCTCTGCTAAATAAACCAACCCTACATTCTCCAGAAACCATGGCCTAAGTGAGAGAGATTACCAAAACACAAATAGCCAAGAAAAGCAACATTTGCGACATCTCTCTCTCTCTCTCGCCCGAGACAAAGTAAGGGTTTCAAGCAGGACATTTGTGATGTCACAAACGGCAGCAAATTGACTGTGATTTATTATTGCTATATATTAGCGGCATCAGAAGAGGATGGATGCTGGCAAGATTTTCTGCTCCAGGTGCCAGAATAGGTGGGTTTCCTGCCCAAGGCAAAATGGTGTCTTAAGCTAGCCCGGTATATTAATTACTCATAAATATATAACCAATGAAAACCAGCAGACCTTTGACCAAGGTGTGGCGGCAATTAAGTGCACATCTATCTGTTGTCAAGGCCAATTTTCGTTCTGATGAAAATTACTAATACGAATTGCAACTGTAATTAAGAACAAGTTATGACTGCGCGATGGCTGTTCGCCCTGCAAATGTATTACTCAGGCGAGCCTCAGATGCCTTTTCCGGGTTCAAGATCGCTTTCAACTATGGGCAGTCCTCGACGTACGACACTCTGCTTACTGACCGTCCCAGCGGTGCTGAGAAAAAAAAAAGACTTACGACCGTTTTCCACATTACGACGATTGCAGCCTTCCTCCATGGCCACCGGATCGAAACGGAGGGGGTTTGGCAACTGACTCATATTGATGACGTGTCCCCGGGGTCATCTGATCCCTTTTTGCCACCTTCTGGCACGCAAAGTCAATGGGGGAAGCCAGATTCGCTTAACAACCGTGCTACTAACTTAACAAGTGCAGTGATTCACTGAACTAGAAGAGTCATAAAACGGCAAGAAAGGTCGTAAAATGGGATGAAACTCACTTAACAACTCTCTTGCTTAGCAATGGAAATTTTGGGCTCAATTGTGGCCATAAGTCAAGAACTACATACATACAGAGACAGACATAATATTACTATATGTGTGTGTGTGTGTGTGTGTGTGTGTGTGTGTGTAAAATACACACACACACACACACACACACACACACGTTTTGTATTTGTGCTGATAAATAAATAAAGGGAGACTAGTATAGATCTATTTCAAGCTATTTAGCTCTCATCAGCTAGCCATATCCTTACTGGGATTTGAACCTGGATATATATTATGTTTCCCTGAAAATACGACCTGTCCTGAAACTAAGGCCTTGCCACATTTTTCTGGTGGGCAAAAATATAAGCCCTCCCTCGCAAATAAGCACACTGGACAACCCCCCACCTCCGGCCAGGCAGAGCGCCGCTCACCCACCTAGTGGTATCCCAAAGGGGCCAGGCCACAGGAACCTGGGGGGGGGGAAGGTGATCGCGTTGCTTGGCGCCTTCGGGATACCCTAGGTTGGTGAGCGGTTCTGTGCCCAGCTGAAGAGGGGGGTTGCTGTGCAGCTGCTCTCTTGCGAGTGGGCTCCCAAAGAGCCGGGCACAGCCTCAGGGGCGAACAGCTGTGTTGCGCTGTCACAGCAGCCATGAAGCGACCACGCTTATGAGCAGCCACCCGGCAAACCCCCTTTCCAGCCGGGCACAGTGCTATTCACTGACCTAGGGGTATCGCCAAGCCGCATGAGCGCCTATTCACCGCTGCCTGGCTCTCGCAGCTTGGCGCCTTTGAAATGCCAGTGAATGGGGCTCTGTACAGCTGGAGAGGGGGGTTGCGTGAGCGGCTGTTCCGCTCATGCGCCTCCCAGCCTCACGATGCTCTGGCCCAGCTCTCCCCGCAGAGCCAGAGCACCTCTGCTGCCGCCTCCAATGCCACCACCATCCCAGCATGACTTTTTTGGTGGATTCCAAACAGAGTCTTCTGGCAGTGGCTACTCTGGGCGTATGCTCTAGGGTTGTACACTCTGGGAGTACACTCTGCTGGCAGCTGCCCACAACCATAGAGCGTATGCCCAGAGAGGCCACTGCCGGAAGATTCGGTTTGGAAGCCGCCGAAAAAGCCATGCTGGGATGGTGGTGGTGGCGGCGGCAGCAGAGGTGCTCTGGCTCTGCGGGGAGAGCTGGGCCAGGGCATCGTGAGGCTGGGAGATGCGTGAATGGGAGCGGAACAGCTGCTCGCGCAACCCCCCTCTCCAGCCATGCAGAGTGCCATTCACTGGCATTTCGAAGGCGCCAAGCCGTGAGAGCCGGGTGGTGGCGAACAGGCGCTCACGCGGCTTGGCGATACCCCTAGGTTAGTGAATGGTGCTGTGCCTGGCTGGAAAGGGAATTTGCCGGGTGGCTGCTCGTGAGCGTGGTCACCTCATGGCTATATATATGTTGTATTTGTGCTGATAAATAAATAAAGGGAGATATATTTGGGCATACCAGGGGTTGTAACACAAATACATATATGTATGTATGTATGTATGTATGTATGTATGTATGTATGTATGTGTGTATGTATGTATGTATATGTATATATATTGTAAGGTGTCCAGAGTTACTGTGTGTCAAGATGTGATGGATAGATGGATGGATGGACGGATGGACAGATAGACAGATAGATAGATAGTCACACAGTAACTCTGGGCACCTTACATATATCTATCTACCCTGTTTTCCCCAAAATAAGACCCAACTGGAAAATAAGTCCTAGCATGGTTTTTCAGGATGCTCGTATTATACCGTATTTTTTAGAGTATAAGACGCACCTTTTTCCCTCAAAAAAGAGGCTGAAAATCTGGGTGCGTTTTATACACCGAATACAGATTTTTTTGGCCTCCTGAAACCCCGCCCCCTTCACCAAAATGGCCGTGCCTTTAGGAGGCTTCCAGAATGCTCCTGGGGACTGGGGAGGGCAAATATGAGCAAAAAACAGGCCGATTTTTTCCCCTCCCCAGCCTCCCAGGAGCACTCTATAAGCCTCCTAAAGGCTATGCATGCCCTTTTTTTGAGAAAAAAATGAGCCGTTTTGGGGAGGTCTGCAGAGTGCAAAAACTTTTTTTTAAAATTTATTTCTTCAAAATCTTGGTGCGGCTTATACTCCGGTGCATCTTATATTCTGAAAAATACGGTAAGCCCTACCCTAAAAAAAAGCTACAGTTAAGATCATCAGCCAGATGGATGCAATTAGTATCGTATTTCCCCCCAAATAAGACATAACCAGAAAATAATATAAGACCCGGTCTTATTTTTGGGGAAACTAAGTGACTGTCTGTCTAATCATCTAATCTAATCTAATCTATCCAATTACAATATCTCTGTCAGGGTTCCAAAACGCATCCAAAAGTAAACCAGAGTCCAAGGCAAAGTATTGCTCAAAGTTCCAATTTCTTAAGAGAGCCATGTTGGCACATCTGGGAAACCCCGAATCTGAAAGCTTCCCGGTTTTCCCCACCCAGTTGAAAAGTTCAAGATCTTGCCCCCACATCCACATGTCCATCACACGGTCCAATCTGCCACTGCCATGTTGGCACTTCCACCCATCCAGTTCCGGTCAGGTACATAGACAAAGGATGACCTTAGCTTTCTAGAAAGAATTTTGTTATGGCTACATAGCATCTAACCCTGTCCAATCCCCCCTCCCATTTTCCCACAATAGAAAATGCATAGTGGAATAATAGAAAGTGTGGCGGGCCTAAGATACACACGAAAAGATGGCTGCAGGCCTGAGAATCTCTATTCCTATCTATCTAAAATTTTGTATATATTGTAAGGTGCCCAGAGTTATTGTGTGGCAAGACAGAAGACTAATAAATTTTACCAACAAATACATATAAAAATCTAGGCAAGATGATGAACGTCAACCGTGTGAGATATTGGAAAAGCTGGAGACCCACCCCCTTAAATATAAATGCTTTCTCGGATTTCCTTTTCTGGAAATGTGAAGCCTTTTCTTTTGGTAGTGCAGGAAGTTTAATAAGTCTTTGGTTTAAGTCTCGGGGATAGGGAAATGTGTCATTTCATGTCTGGGGAGGTGAGCCCAGAGCCATTTTCTCGTGGGAAAAGACCTCGCTCACCTCACCACAAGACGACTCATCCTCCACTCTATTCAGCCCTGCTTAAAAACTCCCCTACACTCGGTGACACCATCTTTTATATTTAAGCCAAGGGAGAAGTCAACCCAAAGGCACCTGCAGTGGAGGCACATCTGGAATCCTCACTGCTTCAGGGGGGAGGACAAATTTGCATCTCTCTCTCTCTCTCTCTTTGGAATCCAGTGTGAACGGGGCAAAATAACCAGACTAGTAGGAACTCTGAGAACAGAGACTCCACGGACAATAAGTCACTGCCCCAAACTGGACGGAAGTGATTTTTCATGTCCCCTCCCTCTCCTCCCAGTCAGCCAAGCATTCCAGGAAGCGTTGAGTTCATTATGAATAGAATGAAGACCAAAGAGAGGAAGTCGCTGGGGAAAAAAATCACGAAGGAAGCCCACGAGACAGATGGAAGGCGCAAAACAATTCTCCTATTCTCTCTTATATACACACACAAAGCGAGCGAGAGAGAGAAAGAGACAGAGGGAGTGTGGGAATGAGAGAGACAGAGTTAAAGAGAGTGAGAAAGAGACAGAGTTAAAGAGAGAAAGAGAGAAAGACGGTTAGAAAGAGAGTGTTTTAGAGAGACAGGTTAGAAAGAGAGTGAGTGTTTTAGAGAGAGACAGAGATATCCCGCGCGCCTAGTGTTCCCATGTACGCGCTGACAAGAGACACAGTGAGATTATAGGCATGCCCGACGCGTAACCGGCGTGTAGCACTTGCACGTAGAGAGATGCGCGCGACCGGCCCTGAGAGGCCCTTACCCGCGCCGGGTTGATGCGTGCACTCGCGTGGAGCGCGACGCGTGTTTGGGTCGATCGCGCGAGCCGGCGGTGGCGGTCGTCCGCTAGATGAGAGCGTACCACCCCACCCCAGGAGACCCACGACTGTCCCCCACCATACATCAGGACGGAGGCACACAAATCTCCTCTACACATCTAAAACATCACCCGCGAGCTATGGGGAGTGTTTAGAGATCACGATCCTGAGCGTAACCGCGCGCTGACATGCATGCGAGAACTGCGAGTGCGCTCGCGTAGCCCGAGATTTTGTTGTGGCGTCTAGCTCGCTGCGCCCTCTATAGCCAATCGCTGCGCGTTGGGGTCGCGAGTCGCGCGCCCGCTCCGATTGTCTCTCGAGAGCTGATGAGAGCTCGCGCTCGCGGTCGTTCGGGAGCGGCCTGTCCTCGCTGCCCGCGCGCCCACCCCCCCCCTTACCCCACGCCAGGCCCCTTACATCCGCCATACCCCCCACCCGCCCCTTGCCACCCCAGGCCCCGCTCCATCCGCGGGATGCAGGCGGCCAGTAAACAAAACCACACACCCCTCTAGTCCGTGGAAAAACCTTTCTCCATAGAACCAATCCCTGGTGCCCGAAAGGTTGGGGGCCGCTGTTCTAGTCCAGGCCCCTGCTCAAGTAGGAGGTCCTATACCATTTCAGACAGGTGACTGAGATATTGGAAGACTGCTATCATGTCTCCCCTAGTCCTTCTTTCTATTAAACTAGACATACCCAGTTCCTGCAACCGTTCTTCATGTGTTTTAGTCTCCAGTCCCCTAATCATCTTTCTTGCTCTTCTCTGCACTCTTTCTAGAGTCTCCACATCTTTTCTACATGGTGGCGACCAAAACTGAATGCCGTATTCCAAGTGTGGCCTTACCAATGCCTTATAAAGTGGTATTAACACTTCACATGATCTTGATTCTATCCCTCTGTTGATGCAGCCTAGAACTGTGTTGGCTTTTTTGGCAGCTGCTGCACATGGCTGGCTCTTATTTAAGTGGTTATCCACTAGGACTCCAAGATCCCTCTCACAGTTACTACTATTGAGGAAGGTACCACCTATACTGTATCTGTGCATTTCTTTTTTCTTGCCTAAATGTAGAACTTTACTCTTTTCACCATTGAATTTCATTTTATTAGATAGTGCCCAATGTTCAAGTGTGTCAAGATCCTTCTGTATCTTAAGCCTATCTTCTGGAGTGTTGGCTATTCCTGCCAGCTTGGTGTCATCTGCAAATTTGATGAGTTCCCCATTTATTCCCTCATCCAAATCATTGATGAAGATGTTGAAGAGTACTGGGCCTAAAACAGAGCCTTGGGGTACTCCACTGCATACTTCCCTCCATGTAGATGCAGTTCCATTGAGAACTACACGTTGAGTGCGGTTGGTCAGCCAGTTACGAATCCATCTGGTGGTGATGCTGTCCAACCCACATTCTTCAACTTTATCGAGTAGTAGGTTATGGTCTACCTTATCAAATGCCTTACTGAAGTCCAAGTAAACTATATCGATGGCATTCCTCTGGTCCACTAATTTTGTCACTTTGTCAAAGAATGCAATAAGATCAGTCTGGCATGATCTGTTTTTGACAAACCCATGTTGGCTTTTGGCTATTACTTTGTTTACTTCTATGTGTTTGCTAATTCATTGCTTGATTATCTTTTCCAGAAACTTTCCTGGTATTGAGGTCAGGCTGATAGGTCTATAGTTTCCTGGATCTATTTTTTCCCCTTTTTTGAAGATGGGAACCACATCAGCTCTTTTCCAGTCCTCTGGTAGTTCCCCGGTGCTCCAGGATCTCTGAAAGATATAGTTGAGTGCTTCTGAGATCTCATCTGCCAGTTCCTTCAGAACCCTGGGGTGTAATCCGTCTGGTCCTGGTGATTTGAACTTGTCTAGGGTAGACAGGTGCTCACTTACCATTTTCTTCCCTATTTCAATTTGCGTTCCTAATCTCATTTTTGTGGTGCTGTTTTTGATAGGTTGGACTGTTTTATCCCTTTGTGTAAAGACAGATGCAAAACATGACTTAAATAGTTCTGCTTTCTCCCTGTTACTTGTCACCTTCTTGCCACTTTCTCCCAGCAATGGACCAATTGTTTCCTTAACCCTTTTCTTGTTTTTTACATGTTGGAAGAAGCTTTTTTTTTTGTTATTTTTTACTTTTGTGGCAAGCCTTTCTTCATTGTGAGCCTTAGCTTTCCTTACTTCATCTTTACAGGCTCGGGCTATTTGCTGATATTCTGCCTTAGTTATGTCCCCCTCTTTCCACTTTTTATACTTAACTTTTTTGTCTTTCAATTTGTCAGAGAGTTCTTTATGCAGCCATGCTGGTTTCTTTTGGGAGCTGTTATTTTTCTTCTTCATTGGTATTGTGCTAGACTGAGCTTTTGTAATCTCATTTTTCAAAATTTCCCAAGCTTCTTGAGTTGTTTTCCCCTTGAGGATTCTCATCCATGGAATTCTTCCCAAGCTCTCTCTAAGTTTATTGAAATTAGCTCTCTTAAAATCCAAGACTCTAGTTTGACTTTGTTCTACTACTTGTGTTTGCATAATGTTGAATTCCAATATTGCATGGTCACTTGCCCCCAGGGTTCCTATGGCTTCAACACCTTCTATCACTTCCTCTCTGTTAGTGAGAATTAAGTCTAATATGGCCGATCCCCTTGTTCCCTTCTCTACTTTTTGGGAAACAAAGTTGTCTGCTAGGTTCGTTAGGAATCTGTTGGATCTTCCACTTGGTGCAGAGTTTGTTTCCCAGTTGATGTCAGGGTAGTTAAAATCCCCCATTACTATTGTAGTGTGCTTCCTACATACTTTAGTTAGCTGACTAGCAAAAAGTTCATCTACTTCCTCTGCTCAGTTGGGTGGCCTGTAGCATAGACCTAGGGCAGTGATGGCGAACCTTTTTCGCCTCGGGTGCCAAAAGCACATACGTGCGCGCTATCACACGAACTCGAGTGCCAACCCACATAACGTAATGTCCCCGCTCACCTGTGTGGACCGTGCATTTTTGCACAAGGCTTCCTCGCCACTCCCTGCTCTGGCTGCTTCCCCTTGGATAACACCCAGTGAGGGGAGAAGTTGCTCTGCCACTAACGGGCAAAGATTGGGGTGGGGGTGGGGGGATGCTCAAGTGTGCTCCTGTGTCAAAAAACCTTCCCTTATCATTCTCCTGTGTAAAGATTGGGCCCTTTTTACAATGGCAGGTGTGAGTCCAGTTGCTAAATTCTCCCCTTCTATTAAAGAGGATCCTGGGCACTACAGTCAATAGACAAATGATGAAGAGACCTGCTGGCACAGGGGAAAGAAAAGCAGCAAGAAAAGAAGAAAAAGCAGTTTTTTCCCCTCAAGGTGGCTGCTCTGTTTCCCCCCCCTCCCCTGTGCTAGCATAGAGGATCCTGCCTGGTTGCTGCAATCCAAAGAGAAATGAGGAAGAGAGCAATCTGCATGAGGGAAAGACAAGCAGCAAGGAAATAAGGAAAAGCAGCTTTTTTCCTTCAAGGTGGCTGCTCTGTTTCCCCTCCTCCCCTGTGCTAGCACAGAGGCTCCTGCCTGGTCAGTGCAATCCAAAGGGAAATGAGGAAGAGACTAATCTGCATGAGGGAAAGACAAGCAGCAAGGAAATAAGGAAAAGCAGCTTTTCCCCCCTCAAGGTGGCTGCTCTGTTGCCCTTTTCTCCATTTCAGCACCACTCCATGGAGCCTGCCCCACCCCCCATCGCCCAGGTCCTCGCTTCTCCCAAGCATTTCTTTGCCTATTTAATTTCCCCTCCGTAGCATTTTTCCATCGTGTTTCTTGCCGTTTTGGACAGGAAAACAAAGTTTGTGGGACTAAAAAAAACTCCTTTCAATCAATCAATTCCAACTTTGCGAGATCTCTTCCCCCCCCCCAAGTTGTAATTGATTGAAGTTTTGTTTTAGTCCCACAAACTTTGTTTCTCTGCACACGATGGCAAGAAATGCGATGGAGCTGGAAATCAGGTAGGCAAAGAAATGTTTGGGAGAAGCGAGGACCTGGGCGATGGTGGGTGGGGCAACCTCGATGCCCTAGCACTGAAATGGAGAAAAGGGCAACAGCAGCCACGTTGAGTGAAAGAAGCCTCTTTTCTTCTTTCCTTACTGCTTGTCTTTCCCCCCTGCTGGCAGCTCTCCTCATTTCCCTGTGGATTCAAGCGATCGGGCAGGATCCTTTTTAGTAGCAGGGGGGAGGGGGGAACAGAGCAGCCAGCACAGGGGAAAGACAAGCGGCAAGAAAAGAGGCTTCTTTCACTCGTGCTGGCAGCTCTCTCATTTCCCTGTGGATTCAAGCGATCGGGCAGGATCCTTTTTAGTAGCAGGGGGGAGGGGGGAACAGAGCAGCCAGCATGGGGAAAAGAAGCTTCTTTCCTTGCCGCTTGTCTTTCCCCGTTCCGGCAGCTCTCTTTGCATTGGGCTGTTTTTCGCCCTTTGGAGGCTTCAGGGAATCCTCCGGAGATTTAAAAAAACTATCGAAAATCAGCTGGCCAGCAGGCGCATGCGCAATGGAGCTGACAGGGCAATGCCTCGCGTGCCCTCAGAAATGGCTCCGCGTGCCGCCTGTGGCACGCGTGCCATAGATTCGCCATCACGGACCTAGGGCAATGTCATTTCCCCCACAACCTTTAATATTGACCCAAATGCATTCAAGATAGTTCTCATCATTGTTGTGCTCTATTTCAGTAGAGATGTAGTTATTTCTTATATGTAGTGCAACTCCACCTCCTCTTTTATTTGGTCTGTTTCTTTTAAATAATTTCAATCCTTCTAGCTGTATGTTCCATTTGTGGGTTTCATCGCACCAAGTTTCTGTAATGACAACAATATCGTATCTGCCCTTATTTATTTGAATTTCTAATTCACCATGTTTATTCCTCATACTCTGTGCATTCCAGTTTAGTTTTAGCACCAGTCATTTTTTTGCAAGACAGATGTGGGAGAGTAACATTAAACCTTCGTGGCAGGCCAGGAGTGCCAGGCGAAAGACAGAAGTTGGGCAGACAGAGTTCAGTGCAAAAAGAAACCTCATCAGCAAGCAGGAAGTACAGTATCAGGTTTGGTTCCAAGCAGAATCAAATTAGCTATTTTTAGCTAATTTTGACAAGCAAGGGCTGGAAAATATCTTGGCAAGCGATGGGGAACTGGTTGAGATCAGTTCGGTTCCAGTTCAGCATCAGATTGGTGAGAGGTGATGGCGTGAGTCATTGCCCACAGTGAAGAAAGATGATTAGGGGACTGGAGACTAAAACACATGAAGAACGGTTGCAGGAACTGGCCATGGCTAGTTTAATGAAAAGAAGGACCAGGGGAGACATGATAGCATTGTTCCAATATCTCAGGGGTTGCCACAAAGAAGAGGGAGTCAAACTATTCTCCAAGGCACCTGAGGGTAGAACAAGAAGCAATGGGTGGAAACTAATCAAGGAGAGAAGCAACTTAGAACTGAGGAGAAATTCCTGACAGTTAGAACAATTAATCAGTGGAACAGAAGTTGCCTCCAGAATGCCCCAACACTGGAAGTCTTTAAGAAGATGTTGGATAGCCATTTGACTTTAGGCGACTTACAACATGATAAAGGGAACAATATACTGTATTTTTAGGAGTATAAGACGCACCAAGGTTTTGAAGAGGCAAATTTTAAAAAAAAGTTTTTGCACTCTACAGCCCCTCCCAAAACGGTCCTTTTTTTCCAAAAATAGGGCATGAATAGCCTTTAGGCGGCTTGTAAAGTGCTCCTGGGGCAGTGGTGGGTTTCAATTTTTTTTAGAACCTCTTCTGTAGGTGTGGCCTGCTTTGTGGGAGTGGCTTGCCAGCCATATGACTGGGTGGGCGTGGCCAACTTGTAAAATGTGGTGAAAACTCACTTAACAACGCTCTTGCTTAGCAACCAAAATGTTGGCTCAGGAACTCCCAGAATTCCTCCTCCAGTCATGTTGGCTCAGGAACTCTGGCATTGAAGTGTGCAAGTCTTAAAGCTGTCAAGTTACAAGACCCTCGCACCCCTAACCCTTTAGAAAAGAAAACCTCAGGGGTGTTCAAACTTGACAGCTTTAAGACTTGTGGACTTCAACTCCCAGAATTCCTCCTCCAGTCACGTTGGCTCAGGAACTCTGGCATTGAAGTGTGCAAGTCTTAAAGCTGTCAAGTTACAAGACCCTTGCACCTCTAACCCTTTAGAAAAAAATAACCCCAGGGGTGTTCAAACTTGACAGCTTTAAGACTTGCAGACTTCAACTCCCAGAATTCCTCCTCTCGCTTTTCATCGTGATGATGTGCGGATGGGAGGGGGGAGGGAGCTGGAACCGGTTCTAAACGGCACTGTAGATTTGTGGAACCTCTTCTATAGAAGAGGTTAGAAGTGGCAGGAACCCACCCCTATCCTGGGGGGTGCCCCCCCAAAACCGAGCAAAAAATGGCCTGTTTTTTGTGAAAATGGGCATGCATAGTCTTTAGGAGCCTTGCAGAGTGCTCCTGGGGATTGGGGGGGGGGGCGAAATTGAGGGGGGAAAAACCGCCTGTTTTTCACTCATTTTTGCCCTCCCCCGCTCCCAGGAACAGTCTGCAAGGCTCCTAAAGGCTATGCACGGCCATTTTGGTGAAGGGGGCGGGGTTTCAGGAGGCAAAACATGCTGTATTCAGTGCATAAGACGCACCCAGATTTTCAGCCTCTTTTTTGAGGGAAAAAGGAGCGTCTTATACTCGAAAAACACGGTAAAACATTTAGAACAATACATTCACAATGTGGTTGGTTGCGGGGTTTTTTTTTGCCCCCAAACTGGCATTTACTTCAGGTTTCCGGCAAAAGCTGGGTGCCCCGTTTTGGGCATGGAAGACCTCCTGCACCAACCTGGAAACCAAAAATGGGCGAGGGGGCGGGGCGCATGCGCGAGGGGAGCACACACAGGTGGGTTGCGGCTCATGTCCTGGGGGGGGTGGAGCGCGGGTGTGTGTGTCATGCACACATTGCATTATGGGTGCGGGCGCACTTTCAGCACATGACAACAAAAAGGTTAGCCATCCCTGGCTTAGGGCCATGATGGAGGCATTTCATACTGGAGCTGCTTAATGGACCAACATGAGATGTCACCTCGAGCCCATATGATTCTGTTTTTTTTTAAAAAAAAAAACTTATTTAACATCGGCTCATTTAATATTTGAATGCTTAATTTATAATTTTATTACTTTGTAGAATAAAATACAAAAGCAGGAGGACACAGAGGAGAGGGGAAGGTGAAAAGTGAGGAAGAGAGGGGGGAAAGAAAAATTATTTGAATGCGTTTATTTGTTTACTGGTCATATTTAAGAACTGCCGGTCTCCTCCTTGGAGGGACTCTGGGCCGCGTAGAATAAAGGATTAAAAGTGTAAAATTTAAAAGAAGCAAGGCATGTTAAAAATGGATTAAGAAGCAAGGGGAGGGCCCCCTCTCAGGTGCTAACTCCAGTCCCACAGCTGCCAGTTCATCAGTTACGGTTAACTCTAACCCTAACCCTAACCCTAATCCAAACAGGTGTAGAGAAGCATGTTTTTATGCTTTTACCAAAAGACAGGAGAACGGGGTCTCCTCTCACCTCGGCAGGTGGGGGAAAGACCCTGTTTTCATAGGGGAGGGGTAACAGCAGAGAAAGCTCTCTTCCTGGACCCTCCCGCAGTTGGAATACTTTAACTGACGGGGTTCGCAACATACCGTTGGAGTATAAGACGCAACATTTTTGGAGTATAAGACACACTTTTTCCCTCCTAAAAGCGTGGCAATGTCGGTGCATCATACATCGACTGCAGCCATTTTTGGCCTCCCAAAACCTCACCCTGTGTGTTCTGTTTTCATGAAAATGTTTTTCGCAAAAATGGGATGCGCAGAGGATTTGGGAGGCCTGCGAGGGGGTTCCTGGGGGCCGGGGAGGGCAAAAGCTTTTTTTCCCCCCTTGTCTTCCTCTTTGTAATCTTGGTGTAGTCTTATACTCCTGTGCGTCTTATAGTCCGAAAAATACGATACGTTCCCTGCCTGAGAAGGAGGGATGAGCCGGTGTCATGGGACAAAGAGGATCCATAGGTAGTAGTCCTCAATGGAAGTGCATCTACATGGAGGGAGGTATGCAGTGGAGTACCGCAAGGCTCTGTTTTGGGCCCAGTACTCTTCAACATCTTCATCAATGATTTGGATGAGGGAATAAATGGGGAACTCATCAAATTTGCAAGATGACACCAAGCTGGCAGGAATAGCCAACACTCCAGAAGATAGGCTGAAGATACAGAAGGATCTTGACAAACTTGAACATTGGGCACTATCTAATAAAATGAAATTCAATGGTGAAAAGAGTAAGGTTCTACATTTAGGCAAGAAAAACGAAATGCTCAGGTACAGTATAGGTGGTACCTTGCTCAGTAGTAGTAACTGTGAAAGGGATCTTGGAGTCCTAGTGGACAACCATTTAAATAGGAGCCAACAGTGTGAAGCAGCTGCCAAAAAAGCCAACACTGTTCTAGGCTGCATCAACAGAGGGATAGAATCAAGATCACGTGAAGTGTTAATACCACTTTATAAGGCATTGGGAAGGCCACACTTGGAATACGGCATCCAGTTTTGGTCGCCACGATGTAGAAAAGATGTGGAGACTCTAGAAAGAGTGCAGAGAAGAGCAACAAAGAGGATTAGGGGACTGGAGACGAAAAGAACGGTTGCAGGAACTGGGTATGTCTAGTTTAATAGAAAAAAGGACTAGGGGAGACATGATAGCAGTGTTCCAATATCTCAGGGGTTGCCACAAAGAAGAGGGAGTCAAACTATTTTCCAAGGCACCTGAGGGTAGAACAAGAAGGAATTGGTGGAAAATAATCAAGGAGAGAAGCAACTGAGAACTGAGGAGAAACTTCCTGACAGTGAGAACAATTAATCAGTGGAACAGAAGTTGCCTCCAGAAGTTGTGAATGCCCCAACACTGGAAGTCTTTAAGAAGAAGTTGGATAGCCATTTGTCTGAAACGGTATAGGGTTTCCTGCCTTGGCAGGGGGTTGGACTAGAAGACCTCCAAGGTCCCTTCCAACTCTGCTATTGTATTGTATTGTATTGTAGTGTGGCCCCATGCCATGTTACCTAAGGGGTTTTCAACTTTTACGAAGTTTGTTAAGTACCCAGAGTGGCTTAACGGAGACATATGGGTGGCATATAAAGGTAATAAATTAATAGATAAAAATGTGCCCACAGGAGGGGGCTGCAAGCTTTTCAATGCTAAATAACATTGGCAGAATTAAATTCAGAGCATAAAGTCAGCTCTTTATGCTGAGTCAAAAGACTCCAAAGAAAAGACTGGTGATTGCTGAACGAGACAACCACACCCTCTAGTGTCTGTTAAAATCAAAACTAATAAAAAAAGCTTTTGCTAAAAAGGTGAACGTTGTAAACTCACATTGAGGAAAACAGTAAAATGTCCAACTCCTACTGCATCCACAGCAAGCGTGGATCTACATTAGAAAGTGGTGAATCGTTATATTTTAATGTAGATACATACTACATATTAATTCTCGACTTATGACCACAATGCAGCCCATTTCTGTTGCTAACCAAGAGAGTTTTGAAGTGAGTTTCGCCCCATTTTATGCCCTGTCCTGCCAGAGTTGTTAAGTGAATCATTGCAGTGGTTAAGTTAGCAACAGGGCTGGCTGTTCTACAGAGGATTTATTGAGTGTCATCTGCACCTCTATAACTGTCTGGTTTGGTTCAACCCAACAAGACAGACACAGACTTCAGAGTGTCATGCCTGCAAGCCATCTTTTCTTTTGGGCTTCAGGCTGCCACACTTTCTACTGCCTACTTTCTATTGTGGGAAAATGAGAGAGGAGATTATACGGAGTTGGGTGATATGTAGCCATAACAGCGTTCTTCTTAGAAACTCAAGGTCATCTTTGTCTCTGCACCTTGCCGGAACTGGATGGGAGGAATCTGTCTTCGTGGCAGTGGAAGATTGGACCATGTGATGGACTTGTGGGTGTTGGGGCAGAGTCTTGAACTTTCAACTGGGTGGGAAAACCTGGAAGATTTCAGATTCAGCTTTTCCCAGATGGACCAACATGGCTCCTTTAATACATTGGAACTTCAAGGAATACTTGAAGACTCTTATTTGATTGAGGATGCTATTTGGAACCCTGATACTGAGGATAATTAGAACTGCAGAAAAAACAATGGCTACCAACCTGGCTTCCATTGAGGACCTGTATGCTGCATGAGTCAAAAAGAGGGATGTGAAAATATTTACAGACCCCTCACATCCTGGACATAAATTGTTTCAACTCCTTCCCTCAAAACGACGCTATAGAGCACTGCACACCAAGACAACTAGACACAAGGACAGTTTTTTCCCAAATGCCATCACTCTGCTAAACAAATAATTCCCTCACCTCTGTCAAACTATTCACTAAGGCTGCATTAAGTTTAAGTTTATTTGATTTATAGACCGCCCCCTCTCCCCGAAGTAACTTGGTTACTATTACTATTAGTCTTCTCATCGTTCCTATCACCCATCTCCTCCCACTTATGACTGCAGGATTGTAACTTTGTTGCTTGTATCCTTACTATTTATATTGATATTGATTGTTTCCTGATTTCTTATTTGTACCCTATGACTATTATTAAGTGTTGTACCTTAGGATTCTTGATGCATGTATCTTGTCTTTTTATGTACACTGAGAGCATCTGCACCAAAAACAAATTCCTTGTGTGTCCAAACACACTTGGCCAATAAAGAATTCTATTCCATTCCATTCCTATTTCTATTCTTATTCTACTCTACTCTTCTACTCTACTCTACTCTATTCTTCTACTCTACTCTACTCTTCTACTCTACTCTATTCTTCTACTCTACTCTACTCTTCTACTCTACTCTACTCTTCTACTCTACTCTACTCTATTCTTCTACTCTATACTCTTCTACTCTACTCTATTCTTCTACTCTACTCTACTCTTCTACTCTACTCTACTCTATTCTTCTACTCTACTTTACTCTATTCTTCTACTCTACTCTATTCTTCTACTCTACTCTACTTTTCTACTCTATTCTTCTACTCTACTCTATTCTTCTACTCTACTCTACTCTTCTACTCTACTCTACTCTACTCTATTCTTCTACTCTACTTTACTCTATTCTTCTACTCTACTCTATTCTTCTACTCTACTTTTCTACTCTACTCTATTCTTCTACTCTACTCTACTACTCTACTCTATTCTTCTACTCTACTCTTCTACTCTACTCTATTCTTCTACTCTACTCTACTCTTCTACTCTACTCTACTCTATTCTTCTACTCTACTTTACTCTATTCTTCTACTCTACTCTATTCTTCTACTCTACTCTACTTTTCTACTCTATTCTTCTACTCTACTCTATTCTTCTACTCTACTCTACTCTTCTACTCTACTCTACTCTACTCTACTCTATTCTTCTACTCTACTTTACTCTATTCTTCTACTCTACTCTATTCTTCTACTCTACTTTTCTACTCTACTCTATTCTTCTACTCTACTCTACTACTCTACTCTATTCTTCTACTCTACTCTTCTACTCTACTCTATTCTTCTACTCTACTCTACTACTCTACTCTACTCTTCTACTCTACTCTACTCTACTCTATTCTTCTACTCTACTTTTCTACTCTATTCTTCTACTCTACTCTACTCTTCTACTCTACTCTATTCTTCTACTCTACTCTTCTACTCTACTCCACTTTTCTACTCTACTCTACGTTAAGTGAATCTTGGTTTCCCCACTGACTTTGCTTCTCAGAAGGTCGCCAAAGGGTATCACATCCTATGACCTCAGGATATTGCAATCGTCATAAATATGGGTCAGTTGCTAATTGTCTGAATTTTGATCATGTGCCCACAGGGATGCGGCAACAGCCGTAAGGGTGAAAAAACGGTTATGAGTCACTTTTTTTCAGCACCGTTGTAACTTCAAAGTCACTAAGTGAACTGTTGTAACTTGAGGACTCCCTGTACAGCCAATAATCCTTCCCCGCGGAATTAAAAGTATGAAAGCAGTTCTAATCAAAGCCAACTTTCATGATGGACACAAGACGGCCGGCAAATACCGTAGGAAGAAAAAATGAAAGAGAGAAAAAATAAAAATGTAGAACGCAAAATAAAAAGGGGGGGGGGGAGAAATTAAACCTTTCAGAAGTTTAATACAGCAAAGGAATACATTTCACCGAAAGAGCCAGCTGATTTTATTTGAGAACAAATACCTATTTTTCCTCTTTCAGTCCATTTTGCATAATTGCAGCAGGATTTGCTACCGATTTACCGTATTTTTGGAGTATAAGACGCACCAAGATTTTAAAGAGGTAATTTTTTTTAAAAAAAAGGGGGGGGTTGCACTCTGCAGGCCTCCCAAACCCTCTGCATACCTCTTTGTGAAAAACGGAGCATGCAGAGAGTTTGAGAAGCCTGCAAGGGCTCCTGGGGGGCCAAGAAAAAAAACAAGCAAAAACTGGCTCGTTTTTCGCAAAAACTGGCCCATTTTTTGCCAAAAAAAGACCATGCATAGCCCTTAGGAGCTTGTAGAGTGCTCCTGGAGGCTGGGGGGGGGGGGGGGGGTAGCAAAAACAAGCAAAAAAAAAAGGCCTGTTTCTCGCTCATTTTTGCCCTCCCCAGCCCCCAGGAGCACTTTGCAGGCCTCCCAAACCCTCTGCACGTCCATTTTTGCGAAGGGGGAGGGATTTCAGGAGGTCAAAAACGCTGTGTTCAGTGTATAAGATGCACCCAGATTTTCACCCTCTTTTTTGGGGGGGAATTTGCGTCTTATACGCCAAAAAATACGGTAGGTTTTGTCTAGTTTTAATTGTTATTCTTCTGGCAGCAAATGGCCACAGTCCAAAACCCACCACGACATTCGATTCCAAAGAGGAAAAAGAAAAGAAATAGTTTTTCAGATAAGTGAAAAAAGGAAGAAGCCGGCTCTGTGGTCCGGCTCCCGCCCTGCACCAAACTGTAAAATCAGTTGCATGCTTTTAGCAAGGCGCACTTGCGAGAACTCAGCCACTTTAAATAATTTTAACCTAGAATCCCCAAGGATGGGTTAAAGGTAAAGGTTCCCCTCGCACATATGTGCTAGTCGTTCCCGACTCTAGGGGGTGGTGCTCATCTCAGTTTCAAAGCCGAAGAGCCAGCACTGTCCTAAGACATCTCCATGGCCATGTGGATAGCATGACTAAACGGCGAAGGCGCACGGAACGCTGTTTCCTTCCCACCAAAGGTGGTTCCTATTTTTCTACTTGCATTTTTTACATGCTTTCGAACTGCTAGGTTGGCAGAAGCTGGGACAAGTAACGGGAGCTCACTCTGTTACGTGGTGCTAGGGATTCGAACCGCCGACCTTTCGGATCAACAGGCTCAGCATCTTAGCTACTGAGCTACTGCGTCCTCAACTATTTAATTTAAACCCCACCAAAATCGATTTTCCTCTTGCCATCACAGTGGTTAGAATGCAGTATTGCAGGCTAATTCTGCCCACTGTCAGGAGTTCGATCCTGACCTTAAGGTTGACTCAGCCTTCCATCCTTCTGAGGTTGGCAAAATGATTTAAAACCCTTCGGTAAAATGATTTAAACCCCTTCCGAGGTCAATAAAATAATTTAAACCCCACCAAAATCTATGTTCCTCTTGCCAGCCACAGGGAGACAGATCATGCAAATGGGCTTATTTTCTCCAATTCCCCCAAATTTTGAAAAAGTTAAACTTACCAGGTAGAGTAGAAAGGTGTGAAGACCAGTTCCAAGCCCCACCGAGGACAAGATGCCCAGCCCGGCCCAGTAAGCGCACCATAAAAGCTTCTTTTCCATATACTGCACATACTGAGGAAGAAGAAAAAGAAACTCATCAACAGTCTAAAGAATCTAAGTGATATTGTTATTGCAGGCTAACTCTGCCCACTGCCAGACGTTTGATCCTGACATTGATTCCGCCTCCCATCCTTCTGGGGTGGGTAAAATGAGGACCAAAATTATTGGGGGCAATAGGCTGACTCTGTAAACCGCTTAGAGAGTGCTCTAAAGCTCTGTAAAGCGGTATATAAGTCTAAGTGCTATTGCTATTGGCAGAGATTCATAAAGTTTGGTTAACCTCTTCTTATGTCTGCCTCTGTAGCTTCCAAAGGTAGGACAGGGAGGAGAGTTATTTTAATTCAAGCTCAGATTGGATGGCTCTTTCTCGGACCTACCCTGCTTTCGAAAAAACCTACTTCTTCGCCGGCTCAGAGGCAGATAAGAGATAGCTTATCCCTCTCATCCCGAATTAAAAGCTTTAAGAAAACAAACAGCGGCCTCATTCTAATTCAAGAATCTCCAGTGATACGTGGGACAGATGCGAGGTTGTTTTCCGGACTTCGGGAAAAGCTGATAAATATAGTTAGCTTTTGCTTCTTTTTTTAAAAAAAGTGTATTTGTAGCTTGGTTGTTTTCTTGCAGACAATTCATGACCCAACTAGATAACATCATCAGTGCTAGAGGGGAGATGGCTTTGTGGAGGAAAATGGGGGGAGGAGGAGGTGGAGGAGGAGGATTGTGGGCTCCTTGGTGCTCTTTGAGGGTTGTTTTCTTGCAGACGTTTCATGACCCAACTAAGTAACATCATCAGTGCTTAAAAAGGAGTTTCCTTTCTTTTTATATTAGTGGCTTGCCCTTTCAGTGTTGGTGGGAATGGTTTGCTAGTTCTTTGATTAGCCTGTTGTTTCCTTACTGATTGTTTGTCTAAGGTGGTAGTTCCTTGACTGGCTGTTGTTTACAGCCTGCTTGTGGATCTAGTGTTAATTCACTGTTATCACCAAGAGCACTCTCACCAATGCAAACAGATAAAACCACTCGTAAATAAATATGGAGCAATCCCCCCCCCCACTCCCTTCTAGCACTGATGATGTTATCTAGTTGGGTAATGAAATATCCAGAAGAAAACAACCAAGTTCAGAGAGCAACTAAGGACCCCAAAGCAAACGGTACTTGTTAGCAACAACCCACTAAGCATATGAAGTCTAACGGTTGATTAAGAGATGAGAAGTAATATGGGACAATGTTTAAAATGCTGGATTAATATCTGGTAAATCAAGGAAGATCTCTGGTTAACAGTGTCCTCATAAGGTAGGGTTGTCAAACTCAAGGTCCGGGGGCTGGATTCGGCCCATGGGGTGCTTAGATCTGGCTCGCCCTGGAAACAGTGAAGGACCGGCCCAAGGTGCCTCTCTCAGCGAAAACGCAGCTCACGACGACCGTGTGTCCCTGCCGAGCTCCGTTTTCGCTTGCAGGAGGCTGTCGCAGGCTAAAACGGACTCCGGGGACCCGTTTTCACTGGAAGAGTGCTCAGGCTGCCACAGGTGCCCCCATGGCAGCAGAGGTGGACAGTGAGGAGGTTGGGGAGGAACATGGGCCAGTCCTGGAAGCTGGGGAAGGCTCGGACGAGGGTTCTGTGTCAGAGGCAGAGAGAGGGCCAAGTCCGTCTGGCAGTTCTCAGCTGCCTTTGGAGCTAGACAGCAGTGAGGCAGAGGAACAGCTGGAGCCTGTTCCCAGTGTGCGCATGCGCAGAGCTGCCAGAAGAAAAGAACAGCTAAGAAATCAGGGTCGACTTGGGAGCAAAGCCACAGATGGATGGTGAACAGCCCCTCCCAGAGGAAATAAAAGGGGAGCGAAAGGGGAGTGGGCTTTTGCAGGAGACAATTCCTTCGTTCCTTCGTTAGTTCTTTTCAGGAGTGTGAAGATCTGTTGTGAATCTCAGAGAATCTGTGCCCAGTCTCTCCTTGCACAGCACCTCCTTTGGAAAATATTTACATGGCAGCTTTCCAAGCTAGATAAGGTCTGTGGCCATAAATTCACCTTTGAAAGACTGTTTTCCAGGCCTTTTGCTGAAGGTGAACGAGAGGAATTCACATTCGTTTAAGAAAAGGGGTTTTGTTGAGATCAGGAATCTGCTTCGCGCTTTTTGGGGAAGCCAAAACACCCAGTGTGTGTGTGTGTGTGTGTGTGTGTGTGTGTGTGTGTGTGTTTGTGTGTGTGTGTGTGTTCGTTCCTCAGCCTGGCTGAGGAATTCTGGGAGTTGAAGTCCGCTAGTCATAACATTCCCAAGGTGGGAGATCCCTGCTGTAGCACAAGTACTTTATGCCACAATTCATGCCACTCTTACCCACATGCAGGCTTCCAGCCTGACTTTGGACATGATGGTCCATAACGAAATGGATTCCTGCACTCCCTCTTTGTCGGGGCAGATAATCTGATCCGGGTAGGGCGGCTCGGGAAAATTCACCGTATTACATTCGTAAATATTCCTTTGAAAGACTGTCTGCCAGGCCTTGCTGAAGGTGAATGAGAGGAATTTACATTCGTTTAAGAAAAGGGGTTTTGTCGGGACCAGGAATCTTCTTCATGCTTTTTGGGGGAAGCCTAGGTCAGCCCACAACATGAGTGATGTTGAACTGGCCAGGCTCCCCCCCCCCCCCGGCTCCCCGAGATTAAACACAACACTGGTTGCGGCCCTCAATGAAATTGAGTTTGACACCCCTGTTGTAGGGCAATTCCACCTATAGCAGAGTTCCTCAACCTTTTCAGCTTTAAGGACTGGGGGGGGGGGGGGAGAGAAAATGATTCTGCACAAGTGGTGCGCACACGCAAATGCCTCTCATGTAAATGGAGCACGCACATGTTTGCTGCTGCTTGGATGAGCAGTGATGTGCACACAACATATGCTCAAGGCCCGGTAATGGGTTGTGACCCGGGGGTTGGGGACCCCTGGCCTATAGGGTTGTTGCGAGGATAAAAAGAGGTTCAAAGGACTCTTTAAATCTCTCGCCTGGCTTGGTACCAATGTGTTAATTACAGCTTGGGTCAAAAGAAAAAAGCAGGGAGGGAATGTGCGTAAACCCTTTTGAGAATTCAGGAAAACACGCGTTTACATGTTGCGCGTGTACCTTACCCGTTGATGTGCTCCCTCGATATAATACGTAGAAGTAAGAATGGCAAGCAGCAGCAGGAGAGACAGCACTATCCTTCGGCGATGCCACAGTCTGTGGAAAAGGAAGAAAAACCGTAGTTAGAATCGCAGATCTGGAAAAGGAACGCAAATAGTTCTTGACTTGCGACCGTTCGTTCAGCGACCTGTTCTGAGTCCCAACAACAGTGGAAAAAGCGACTTTTGACTGGTCCTTGCGCTCACGATGACTGAAGCAACATTTTAATGATGCGATCAGAATTGAGGCGCTGTACATTCTATTCTTAACTTAAAACCAGTATTTCTGTAGAGCATCAATTAGTTTAGATTTAGTTGTTGCTAAAAGGTTTTTAACCATGATGGTTAATTATTGTATTTTTCGTACTATAAGACGCTCCGGACCATAAGACACGCTTTAGAGGAGGAAAAGAAGAAAATAAAATATCTGCCTCTGCCTCCCAACATCCATTCGGTATTCATCTAGCCAGCGTCCTTTCAGCAAACAACAAACAGCCGGGTCAGCTTCAGCACATTATCGCAGCCCCAGCACATAGCTCGTCAGGACTCCACTCTGTTTCACCCACCACGGTGAACTGAGCTAAGCTGCTGCAGCCACAGGGGAATGCTGAAGCCTTCACTGCTGATTGGTGATTGGGTTGGCCTCCTGGAATACCGTCAATCAGCTGTTCTCGGCGGACGGGAATTGCCGCTGCCACCTATTGCTGTTGCCTATCGCCACCGAATGGTGGTGATCGGCGGCGGCGGCAGGGATAGGCGGTGGCGATCCCTGCTGCCTAGAACAGCTGATTGGCAATATTCCAGGTTGTCAACGCCATTCAGCTGCTTGGCAGTTAAGGCTCCAGCGTTTCCCACCGGTGGTGTTCGCTGCCAACCCCCCCTCCCGCTCCACTGCAACATTCATTGACATACAGACAATTTCATCCACTTTTGGCGGCCGGGAGGCGGGGGTGGGCGTGCGTTTTATAGTTCAAAAAATACGGCAATCGCCTCCAGGTTGGAGAAACCCCACATCAACCGGCAAAATCGGGTTTTGAGGTCCTTCCGGAAGAGTGGAAACAGTTCCCACCTCTGGTGGTGGTAGTTCTACAGGGCGGGGGGGGGCTGTTCTCCTCGACCCCATCAGGTGGAATTCCGTAACAGATGGGGTCTGAAACAAGCCCCTTCCACTGGAATGAGTAGGGGGGCTAGTTCCATTGGGGTGAGACGGCTCCTCAGATACCTTGGTCCTATGCCATAAAGGTTTGAAATGGTTATGGCCAACACCTTGAATTGGATCCAGAAGCAAAATAGTAACCAAAGGAACTCGGGTGTTTGGCGGGCCACCTTAAAAGCCTCCAGAGCTGTCTGCGCCATTGCATTCCTCACCAGCTGTAGCTTCCGAAAGCTCTTCAAGGGTAGCCCCATGCAGAGCGCACTGCAGTAATCCAACCGAGAGAAATGACGAGGGCCCGATCGGCTGTGCGCGCAGGGTCTCCCCATCTAGGTATAAGGACGCAGCTGGCGCACAACACAAAATTGAGCAAAAGCCCTCCTAGCCACCACTGCTGCCACGACATCTGCAGGAGTCATGAATATAGGAGAACGTCCAGATTTTGCACCGGCATTGTTTGGGGCCATGCAGCGCCATCCAGAACGAAAGATGGTAAACAATGGAATCCTGAGCAGTCGGTTCCTTTTAGGATCTTTGGCCTGCCACACTCTCTCTTATTTTACTGTGCTTTTTTCATTCATGGGGAATTGGGAGGAGGAATCGTAAGGAGTAGAATGTGTGTTGTCAAAATAAAAAAATCCTTCCTAGAAGCTCAGGGTCATCCTTTGTCTCTGCACCCCGGAGCCTGACCGGAACTGGATGGGTGGAACTGCCAGCATGGCAGTGGAAGATTGGACCATGGACTGGTGGATGTGGGGGCAAGATCTTGAACTTTCAACTGGGTGGGAAACCCCACGAAGCTTTCAGATTTGGGTTTTCCACAGATGTGCCAACATGTCTCTCTTAATAAATTGGAAGTTTGAGGAAAGTTCTGCCTTGGACTCTTAATTTTGGCTGACACTTGTTGAGGTTGAACATAAATTGAAGACTGCCTGGATTATGTTCCCATTCCCTATCATGCGTATGTCGGGCACAGTGTCAGGGGCACCTGGAGTTCAAGAAAAAACATGCTGCAAAGGACTTTCACCAGTGGAACTCAATGTCCCAGGGCAGGGCAAGGACTGATAGTGTAAATGATTAGCCTAATTATCAATAGATCATTGATGGAGAAATGTCCTATATCCGGAAGAATAGAAGCCGCGATGAGGAGAAGACAGACTATCCAACGTGATCCCATGTGCCAGCTTCAGAAGCTTTTTTTTTCATAATTCTTTGGACATCCCAAGTACTTAAACCTTATTCATTCGAAGGCTGGAAAGATGAAGAGTCAGACGTCATTTAGCCCTGAGATGGCGAATCACAGAGCCCCCTCTCTACAGGGACGCAAGCCGTTGACCCAGCTCAGATCTACGGTGCACACCTCCCGCTGGCCAGCTGATTTTTGGGTCTCTGGCATTCATGGGGAACACATGCACACATGCGCGGGGGGCAGCATGTGCAGGGGGCGGGACACCCAACCTGGTGGCCAGATTTGCCCCCCGGATGCTGCAGGGAGACCTACTAGGCCTACAAAATGGGGCAGAGGGGGTGCGGTGTGCCCCCCCCCCCCGACTTATTTTTGCTCCCAGGAAGCTGCAGGGAGGCCTACTAGGCCCAAAACGGGGCATGGGGGAAGGTCTCATGCATATGCGTGGGGTGGAGGGGGGGTCACACACACATGGACAGGGAGGCGGGGCATGCACACACTTATCCATCATTGATTTAGCCTAATGGAGAATAGCTGATTTGGGGCCAAGGTCCTCTTTTAGCGGCTGAGCATACAAGTTCCACGTAATCCTGAACTTTGCCCAATGAAGCATTAATTTAAAAAAGCAAACGAACACTGTAATGTTCAAGTGAGAAATATCCGATTCCCTCAGCTATCTGAAGAACAGGCAGGATGGGGAAGACATTAAAAATATATTTAAAAAGCAAATCTACAAGTAGCCCTTATACCACGGGTGTCCAAACTTGGGAACTTTTAAGACTTGTGGACTTCAACTCCCTGAATTCCCTAGCCAGCATGGCTGGCTGGGGAATTCTGGGAGTTGAAGTCCACAAGTCTTAAAGTTCCCAAGTTTGGACACCCCTGCCTTATACAATATACAATAGCAGAGTTGGAAGGGACCTTGGAGGTCTTCTAGTCCAACCCCCTGCCTAGGCAGGAAACCCTATACCAGTGATGGCAAACCTATGACACGTGTGCCACAGGTGGCACATGGAGCAATTTGTCAGGGCCCGCGAGGCGCTGCCCTGTCAGCTGGCCAGCACGCATGAGCGCTGGCCAGCTGAGTTCACCGTTTTTAAAAGCCATTTTTCGCCCTCCCCAGGCTCCAGAGGCTTTATAGGAGCCTGGGGAGGGTGAAAAGAGCCTCCCCTACCACCCCCGGAAGCCCTCCGGAAGCTTCAGGAACCGTCCAGAGGTTTCCCTGAAGCCTTTGGAATGCTTAAAACGACCCTCTGAGCAAACCGGAAATGACTTCCGGTTTGCTCGGAGGGTTATTTTGAGTGCTCCAAAGGCGTCAGGTAAGCCTCCGGACGGTCCGTGAAGCCTTCGTAACGCTTAAAACGATCCTCCGAGCAAACCGGAAGCGACTTCCGGTTTGCTCGGAGGGTCGCTTTAAGCGTTCCGAAGGCTTCAGGGAAGCCTCCGAACGGTCCCTGAAGCCTCCAGAGGGCCTCCGGGGGGGCGGGGGAGGCTCTTTTCGCCCTCCCCAGGCTCCTATAAAACCTCTGGAGCCTGGGGAAGGGTGAAAAAAGCATGTAAAACTGGGGGGGGGGTCGTGCCTGTTGTGCGCACATGCGCACTGGACGGTCGCGCATTGCATTATGGGTGCGGCACGCCCGCACACGACCCCCCTGCACTCCCACTTGTGGCACGCGAGCCAAAAAATGTTCGCCATCGCTGCCCTATACCGTTTTAGACAAATGGCTATCCAACCTCTTCTTTTCACAACTTCTGGAATCAAACTGATTAATTGTTCTCACTGTCAGGAAATTTCTCCTCAGTTCTAAGTTGCTTCTCTCCTTGATTAGTTTCCACCCATTGCTTCTTACAATACAATACAATAGTAGAGTTGGAAGGGACCTTGGAGGTCTTCTAGTCCAACCTCCTGCCTAGGCAGGAAACCCTATACCGTTTCAGACAAATGGCTATCCAGCATCTTCTTAAAGACTTCCAGTGTTGGGGCATTCACAACTTCTGGAGGCAACTTCTGTTCCACTGATTCATTGTTCGAACTGTCAGGAAATTCCTCCTCAGTTCTAGGTTGCTCCTCTCCTTGATTAGTTTCCACCCATTGCTTCTTGTTCTACCCTCAGGTGCCCTGGAGAATAGTTTGACTCCCTCTTCTTTGGGGCAGCCCCTGAGATATTGGAACACTCCCCTAGTCCTTCTTTTCATTAAACTAGACATATCCAGTTCCTGCAACCGTTGATTTACAATTATTCATTCAGTGACCATCTGACGTTACAACAGTACTGAAGAAGTGACTTATGACCGGTTTCAAATTTATGACCCCACGGTCATGTATATATTGACGATGGTTGAACCGTCCCGGGGGCATATGATCCCCAGCTGGTTTCTGACAAGCAAAATCAATAGGGGGAGCAAGCCGGATTCGCTTAACGACCTCAGTGAAATCGTTTAACAACTGTAGTAGAAACAGTCGTAAAATGGGGCGCAACATGCTGAACAACGGTCTTGCTTAGCAACTGAAAACGTTGGCCTCCACTGTGGGTTGCATGTCGAGAACTACCTGTATAGGGAATATGGGTTTACATTTATGAGAATATTAATGTGCTTGGGGTCAAACTCCGGAACACGTTTTATCTTGAAAGAATTGGCTAACCGGTGAAGGACAGTAAAAACTGCAATTCTATGGAGGTTGTCCTCAACTTGTGACCGCAATTGAGCCCAAAATTTCTGTTGCTAAGTGAGACACTTGTGAAGCGAGTTTTGCCCCACTTTACTTCCTTTCTTGACACAGTTGTTAACTGAATCACTGCAGTTCGTAAGTTTGTTAACCCGGCTGTTAAGGGAATCTGGCTTCTCCATTGACTTTGCTCGTCAGAAAGTTGCCAAAAGTGATTAGAACAGGATAGGATAGAATTTAGAGCAGAGCAGAAGAGAATACAGGTAAAGCTAAAGGTTCCCCTTGCACATATGTGCTAGTCGTTCCCGACTCTAGGGGGCAGTGCTCATCTCCGTTTCAAAGCTGAAGAGCCAGTGCTGTCCGAAGACGTCTCTGTTATCATGTGGCCGGCATGACTCAACACTGAAGGCGCACGGAACTCTGTTGCCTTCCCACCAAAGGTGGCTCCTATTTTTCTACTTGCATTTTTTACATGCTTTCGAACTGCTAGGTTGGCAGAAGCTGGGACAAGGAACGGGAGCTCACTCTGTTATGTGGCGCTAGGGATTTGAACTGCCGACCTTCTGATCAACAAGTTCAGTGTGTTAGCCACTGAGCCACTGCGCCCCTTCAAGAATAGAATAGAATAGAGAATAGAGAATAGAATAATATAGAATAGAATAGAATAGAATAGAATAGAATAGAGAATAGAATAGGAGAGAGGGAAAAGAAAGTGATGGACAAAGTACAAATATGGTGTATGGAGAGCAGAAGAGCCAATAATTGGTTTTTGGGGAATTGATGGTAAGATGAATTGATGTAACCATTTAATAATACAATATGATGTTGGCTATGTAATAGTATACATGTGATTATATGTTATGAAGATGGAAAAATAAAAAAAACTTTAATAAAAAAAAAGAATCTAGAACAGCGAGCTGCACTGGCTGCCTGTGGTCTTTCGGGTGCGTTTCAAGGTTCTGACCACCATCTTTAAAGCGCTCCATGGCATAGGGCCTAGCTACCTGCGGGATCGCATCCTCCCACACACATCCCTGCGGCCAATTCGCTCTCACAGGGAGGGGCTTCTCCTGGTGCCGTCCACTAGGCAATGCCAACGGGTGACACCAAGGAGTAGGGCCTTCTCTGTGATGGGCCCAACCCTCTGGAATGACCTCCCCCCCGACATTAGAACCACCACTGACTTCCGCTCCTTCCGACAAAAATTGAAGACACACCTGTTCCGACTGGCTGGCCTGGCATAATTTTAACGTCTACCTCCTGGCATACATATTTCTTACTGGTTTTTTTTAGGGGGATTGCTCTTTTAAACTTAATTTTATAGGATATTGGGGTTTTAAATGCTGTACATTTTAAATTATTTACTTAGCAGTACAGTTCTGTATATCTTTTTATCCTCCTCTTATTTATGTATTTATCCACTTAATATTTTAATTGTTTAAATTTTATAGTCATTTATGATGTATTTTGATATGGACTGTACACCGCCCCGAGTCCCTTTCGGGAGAGGGGGCGGTCTATAAGCGCTAAGAAATAAATAAATAAACAGAACAGAACAGAACAAAACAAAACACAACAACAGAGTTGGAAGGGACCTTGGAGATCTTCTAGTCCAATTCCCTGCTTAGGTAGGAAACTCTATATACCATTTCATAGTAACGGTCATAAATATGAACCGAGGTGCGGAGCATCTGAATTTTGATCAGATGATCTTGGGGATGCGGCAAAGGTCGTAACTGTGAAAAATAGTTGTACGCCACACTTTTCAGTGCTGTGGTAACTTTGAACGGTCACTAAATGAACTGGTGTAAGGTGAGGGCTACCTGTACTGCTTCTAATATAAATAAGAAGGGACATGGAGTTCGAAGAGCCTAAAAATGCTTCAGTGACATAGTTTACCAGCCTAGTTTCTATTTCTGTAGACCCTGAATTGATGAATTAAAAAGATGGGGGAAAAACCACATGACCTACAAAATTATCTAGGGCATTCTTCCCAATGTGATGTCCTCCAGGTATGTCAGAATATCAGAGGACTATAATCCAATCTGATTTAAAGGAAGAAAAAAATCTACAAAAAGAAAAAAAAAGTCGCAATACCGCTGTGGTACAAAAAATATTGTAGGATTATCAAATAATGGCTCTGAGAGTTCCAAATATGGATCAGAACTGTTCTGTCCCATGAGTCCAATGAATATGCAGACACAGGCTTGGCTGTCTGCCATGACTAATTACATAGATAAAGCCACCCCTTGGCTAGGAGCCTAGAAAGTCATCTTCAAGAACCCAAGACTAAACTTACGGAATGCTTTCTCAACGGCTCGTATAATGGACTGTTGTTTCCTGCAAAGATTCCCCTCCCATCGCTCCACCTATAAACTCTTTGGGAAGGGCCACACCCTTAGCCAGCTGTCCCTACTTCCTTCTATAATGTCTTCTCCACAGCTGTTCCTTTCGCCTATCAATTCTACGCATACGCACATCAGGGACAACCTCCCTCTGTGCCTCCTCACTGCTCCCTGACTCAGATGCCACCTGGTGGCCAGCAAGCCTCTCTAGTTCCTGCTCTGACTCCAAACACCCTCCAGAGTCTTCCTCATCCTCCAGAGCAGCCCCATAATGGTCCTCACTGTCAGAGTCCACCAACAGCTCAGCCGGTAGCTGCTGGGCCACAACAACAACTGAGAGCTACTCTATTATCACCTACAGGTAGTCTCGACTTACAACAGCTCATTTAGTGACCGTTCAAAGTTACAACGGTATTGAAAAAAGTGACTTATGACCTATTTTTCATACTTATGACCATTGCAGCATCCCCATGGTCACGTGATTTATATTTGGATGCTTGACAACGCTCATATTTATGACGGTTGTCATGTCCGGGGGGGGGGAAGGCGTTTCCCGTGATCATTTTTTGCGATCTTCTGACAAGGAAAGTCAATGGTGAAGCCAGAGTCACTTAACAACCTTGCTACTAATTTAACAGTGATTCACTTCACAAGAAAAATCGTAAAATGTGGCAAAACTCACTTAACAAATTTCCTTACTTAGCAACATAAATTCTGCCCTCAATTGCGGTCGTAAGCCGAGGACTATCGGTATCTTCTACAAATAGCCCTCGAATTACGACCGTGATGGAAGCCTGCCCATCACGGTTGTAACTCACAAAAGTCGTAAAGCGGATAGATCACGCGACCGATTTTACGACTTTTTCTTTGCGGCAGTCATTAAGCGAACGGTTGTGGTTGTTAAGTGAACCCACGGAGGTAAATTTTCAGCCAAACTGTCCCATGACCGCAAGATGCTTCAAATGGCTGTGAATGTCGCCTAGTTGCCGAGTGACCCAAAATGCAGTCATGTGACCAGAGGGAGTGGCCTGATGGTTGAAAGTTTGAATCCAGGTTGTAACTTCAAATGGTCACTAAGCGACCGGTTGTAAGTCGAGCACTACATAACAACGGCCAACTAGATGCATTTTCATTCAGAAGTCCAATTCCTCTAGTTGGAGATGCGAGTTGGCTAAAAGTAAATTTCTTGAATTCCTATTGACATCACTGAAGTTCCATCCAATGTCCCCAAGGATGAAGAGCAACAACGAATTCTGCCCTCTACAGAGAATTTGCACAGGTTACTTTTCAAAGTTTTCCCACCAGGTGTTAACTACGCCATGAGAGCCAATTTCGTCTAGTGCTGGGATGGCGAACCTATGGCACACCTGCCACAGGTGGCACGCGGAGCCATTTGTCAGGGCACGCGAGGTGTTGTCCTGTAAGCTGGCCAGCGCGCAGGAGTGCGGTGACAAGCTGAGTTCAGCCTTTTTTAAAGCCATTTTTCACCCTCCCCAGGCTCCAGAGGCTTTATAGGAGCCTGGGGAGGGCGAAAACAGCCTCCCCCGACCCCCCCAGAGGCTTCAGGAGCTTCCCTGAAGCCTCCTGAGGGCAAAAAACAACCCTACGAGCAAACCGGAAGTCCCTTCTGGGTTGATTGTAGGGCCGATTTTAGCCCTCCGGAGCCTTCAGGGAAGGGCTCTGGAGGACTAAAAACAGCCCTACGAGCAAACCGGAAGTGACTTCTGGTTTGATTGTAGAGTCCTTTTTAGTCCTCCGGAGGGTGGGGGAGGCTGTTTTCGCCCTCCCGAGGCTCCTATAAAGCCTCTGGAGCCTGTGGAGGTCGAAAAAAGCATGCAAAAAATGGGGGGTTGCACCTGTCATGCGTGCATGTGCGCTGGAGGGGTTGCGCATTGCATTATAAATGCAGCACACCTGCGCACGACCCCCCCCTGCACTCCCTCCGCTTATGGCACGCGAGCCAAAAAAGGTTCGCCATCACTGGTCTAGTGGTTAAAGCAGCAGGTTAGAAAGAGAGAGACCATGAGTTCAAATTACACCTTAGCCATGAAAGCTGACTGGGTGACTTTGGGACAATCACCAGGAAGTAGTAAGTTCTAGTTGCGCCTTAGGCATGAAAGCCAGCTGGGTGACTTTCGGCCAATCACTTTGACTGTGAGTTCTAATCCCGCCTTAGGCATTAAAGACATTAAAGACACTAGTCCCGCTTTATGCATGAAAGCCAGCTGGGTAGCTTTAAACCAACCACTAGGAGATGTGACCTCTAGTCCTACTTTATGCATGAAAGCCAGTTGGGTGGCTTTCGACCAATCACCGGGAGACGTGACTTCTAGTCCCGCTTTTATGCATAAAAGCCAGCTGGATGATTTTGGGCCAACCACTAGGAGACGTGATTTATAGTCCCGCTTTATGCGTGAAACCAGCTGGGTGGCTCTGGGCCAGTTGCTCTCTCTCAGCTCCTCTCTCCTCACAGGCTTGATGTTACAGGGCAAACAGGAAGAGGAAGGCATATGTTTGCCACCTTGAATTATTCGTAAAAACAATGAAGGCGGGGACACAAATAAAATAAGTAAATAAAAACAATCCTTTATATTGATTCTAGAGAGCCGTGTTTCTCAACCTTGGCAAAAGGTTTAAGATGGATGGACTTCAAGTCCCAGAATTCCCTAGCTAGGAGTTGAAGTCGACCTACTTTCAACTTAAAGGTTGAAAAACACTGCTGTAGAGCAGGGGTCTCCAACCTTGGCAACTTGAATCCTGGAGGAATTCAACTCCCAGAAGGGACTTGAAGTCCGCCAGGCTTCAGGTTGCCAAGGTTGGACACCCCTGCTATAAAGTATAAAAAGGCCAGTCCTCTTAACCAGAAGTACTTCCTGTTTTATGTAAAAGGGAGAAAATTTATCTAATTTCTTGAACTAACCCTGTCCCAGGAAATTTGGAATTGAGTAAGTGGAGAGAGCCGGAGGACGAGGAGAAGGAAGAATAGACAGAGGGAAAAGTTTATGCCTTTCACCCAAGTTATGTTTTGTGCCCACACATCCTTTGGGAGGAGTTTCTGTTATGCCCCGCCAGTGGCCAGCAGAGCTGGCAGTAGATTCAGACAGTGAGGAGGTTGGGGAGGAAGATGGGCCAGTGCTGGAGTCTGGGGAAGGCTCTGAGGAGGGCTCTGTGTCAGAGGCAGAGAGGGGGCCAGGGCCGTATGCCAGTTATCAGCTGCCTTCAGAGTCAGAGATCAGTGAGGCAGAAGAACAGCTGGAGCCTGTTCCCAGTGTGCATGCACAGAGTTGCCAGACGAAGGGAACAGCTAGGGCTGGTTAATTGTCATAATGGCATTGAAAGAAGGAACTTATCACCAGTCCTCATAGTTATGACATTCAGATAAAAGCCCTGTGTTGTGGCCGCCAGCAGACTTGGCAGCAGATTCAGACAGTGAGGAGGTTGGGGAGGAACCTGGGCCAGTCCTGGAGTCTGGGGAAGGCTCGGATGAGGGCTCTGTGTCGGCGGCAGAGAGGGGGCCAGGGCCATCTGGGTGTTATGTGCTGCCTTCAGAGTCAGACATCAGTGGGGCAGAAGAACAGCTGGAGCCTGTTCCCGATGTGCGCCTGCGCAGAGTTGCCAGATGAAAGGAACAGCTAGAGAACTGGGGTCCACTTGGGAGTAAGGCCACAGGTGGATGGTGAATGGCCCCTCCCATAGGGAATAAAAGAGGAGTGAAAGGGGAGTGGAGTTTGCAGGAGACACTTAGTTCATTCCTGCATTCTTGCCAAGTATTGCGGCGTCTGAAAGATATGGGCCTGGCCACTCTCCAAGCCTGATAAAGGTCGGGAATTATGAGCTAGCTTGAAAGACGGCGGGAGAAGAAAGACTTTGCTGGAGAGGAATTCACGGTCAATTCAATCAAAGGGGTTTATGGGGACAAGGACTCGGCTTCGTGCTGCTGGGGAAGCCTCGGTCAGAAGAGTTTCCTTCTCTCCTGGACTTACTTTATGGTCCACTCTTTTGCGTTGGTTAAAGTTTCCAGGAAGAAATACTGCAAGGTAAGAATTGGTTTTGCCCAGAGGACGATACTCTGACGTTCCTCTCGTTCTTTCCGCCTTTGTTCCCTCGACAAAGAGGACTCTGCAAACAGGAGAAATGGGAGAGAATGTAATCCTCGAGTTACAACCGTTCGTTTAGTGACCAAAGTTACAACGGCCCCCGAAAATGTGACTTACGACTATGACCTTTGTAGCATCCCCATGGTCACATGATCAAAATTCAAAAGCTTGGTAGCTGACTCGTATTTACGACAGTTCATGCCTTGGGGTCAGGGGATCCCCTTTGGTGATCTTCTGACAAGCAGAGTCAATGGGAAAGCCAGATTCACTTAACGACGGGGTTGCTAACTTATCAAGCTTCAGTGAGTCACTTAACAACTGTGGCAAGGAAGGTCGTAAAATGGGGCAGAATTGGCTTAACAACTGTCTTACTTAGCAGTCAAACAACTTAGCAACCACAATTTGGGGCTCAATTTTTTTTTTCACTTAACCACTGTGGGTAAGTAAGTAAGGTTGCAAAATTGGAGAACACTCGCTTAACAAATGTCTCACTTAACAACAGTCAATCAAAGCGTAGGTCCCAGGTCAAACTGAGCATCACATTGTAACCGGCTGTAACCTGAAGGCATGTATCGATCCAGTATCTGATTTTCATATAAATGATGCTGCAATTCAATGGCTAGATGGCACAGATATTGGTATCTAAATATAGATCCTTTTAACATTCATATTTTATTTAAAAAATTTTAGTCCATGTCAGGGGTGTCAAACTTGATTTCATTGAGAGCTGCACCAGGGTTGTGTTTGACCTCGGGGGGCCAGGATGGCTGTGGCCAGAGAGGGTGTGGCTTGCTCTATGTCACTCATGTCGGGGGCGCCTGTGGAGGCCCGAGCACTCTGCCAATGAAAACGGGCTCCTGAGCTCCATTTCCAGCTGCGATGTCCTCCTGCAACATTGCCAGCAAAAACGGAGCTCACAGAGGCCCCCCCGAGCTCCGTTTTCGCTGGCAGAGAGTTGCAGGAGGCTGTAGGAGCAGGAAACGGAGCTTGGGAGCCCAATTTCGCTGGCAGAGGCACCGCGGGCCGGTCCCTCACTGTTTCCAGGGTGGCCCCGCGGTCCAGAGCTAAGCATCCTACGGGCTGGATTCGTGAGTTTGACACCCCTGGTCTAGTTGAAATATTAATACATATTGCAAGTCCATGTACGATGTGGCATAGGCCTGTGATGGCAAACCTATGGCACGCTTGCCACAGGTGGCGCACAGAGCCCTCTCTGCGGGCATGCCAGCTGTTGCCCCAGCCCAGCTCCACGCCGCATGCACGCGCACCTCTCACCAGCCGGCTGGTCTTCGGGTCTCTGCCGTGCATGCGCGGGGCAGAACGCATGCATGGGATGCGTGCATGCATGCATGGGGAATGGGGCGATGGGGGGGGTGCTCGCATTGCATTTTGCCCCCCCCCCCCCCACGACCCATTTTGGGCCTGGAAAGCCTCCTACGCCAACCTGGAAATCAAAAAGGGGTGGGGGGCATGCTTGGGAGGGCGGGAGTACGGGTATTTATGCTCGGATGCGTGGGGGTGAGGGGTGGAGCGTCTGCAGGGGGATAGCACATGCATGCGGGGAGGCATGCGCCGGGGGGGTCGCACATGCACTGAATTATGGGTGTGGGCCAAAAGTGCGTGTGTGTTTGTGTGTCTGTGTGTGAGATACTGCACATCTGCACACACTTTCGGCACACAACAATAAAAAGGTTACCCATCACTGCCGTAGGCTAAATAAATAATTAAACAAATCCGCTTCTCCTACTGACTTTTCTTATTGGAAGCCGGGCAGGAAAGTTGCAAATGGTGACCGTGTGACCAGGAGAATCCAGAAGGTAAAATGCATGCCGGTTGCCAAGCGCCAAAATTTTGATCACATGACTGCGGGAACGCTGCATAAGTGTGGTGGGACTGGCCATAAGTCACTTTTTTCGGTGCCACTGTAAGTTCGAACGGCCAGTAAACAAACGGTTGTAAGTCGAGGACTACCTGTAGGCACATTGTACAAGTAGTCCTCGACTTACAACGGTTCATTTAGTGACCATTCAATGTTACAACGGGAATGAAAAATGTGACTTAGAACCGGTTTTCTCATTTACAACAGTTGCAGCATCCCCGTGGACACGAGATCAAAATTGTTCACGCTTGGCAAAGTGACTCATACGGATGACGGTTGTAGTGGCCCAAAGTCACGCGATCCCCCTTTGCGATCGTCTGACTAGCGAAGTCAATGGGGAAGCTAGATTCACTTAATGACTGTGCTACTAACTGAAGAACTGCAGAGAGTCGCTTCCCAACTGAGGAAGGGAGGTGGTAAAAGAGGGCCAGCCTCATTTCACAAACGTCTTGCTTAGTGATGGAAATGTTGGGCTCAATTGTGGGATGGAGGCAGTGAAATGGCTCGCCTGATTTTCTGTCACTGGGGCGAGAGGGGGGGGGGTGATTTTATTGTATTATACTATATTAATTTACTTGATGCTTTTTATTAGTTTTTATTGTTTTAAATGTGGTTTTATATTCTGTAAGCCACCTTGAGTTGCCATGGGAGAATAAGCAGCAATGTAAATTCATTCATTCATTCATTCATTCATTCATTCATTCAATCATCTATCATCTATCTATCTATCTATCTATCTATCTATCTATCTATCTATCTATCTATCTATCTATGTATCATCTATCCATCATCCATCCATTCATCCATCCATCGCTCTGTGTGTGTTTCTGTTCCAGCATAACACTGCTATGCCTCAAGCAATTTCAACCAAACCTGGTACACAGATGATTTACTCTCTGGAAACAAATACTGTGGGAGTAAGTCACCGCTAAAGCCCCTCGGTAGGTGTGTTGTGTTGAGACACAGCCTGCTGTGCCTTAAAATGGCTTCTACTGTACTGCCGTAAAATGGCTTCTACTGTACAGCGCAGCGGAGTTGCCATTGTAATGGCTTCACAGTACGCCACAAGGGGGCTCCCTCTGGTAAGGGGGAAAATCCAACATTAAAAATTACGTTTGATCCGGACATTTCCCCCTAATAAATAAATCCCTGGGTTATCAACTAGTAAATAAATAAAATGGTGGTCCTAAGTCGAGAATACTTGTTTCCTTCTGCAAGAAGGATTATTACCGACCCACCGTACCTAGAAGGCTTCCATTGACGTGTCTTTTGCTCATCGTGGTGCGCCTCAAGTCACAACGTCTTCCATTCTCTGCCATCTCATAGGTCAGTCACTTTGCGGTGCCTAACATAAAAATTAAAACACAATCACCAACCAGAATTATTACCTAGAAATCAGCTTGATGGCAAAGAGGCGCATTCCGGTAAGCCGGGAATGGTTACAGGACTTGGGTATATCGAGCATAAATGAAAAGAAGGAGTAGGGGGGACATGATAGCAACCTTAAAATACTTGAGACTCTAGAAAGAGTGCAGAGAAGAGCCACAAAGATGATTAGGGGACTGGAAGATAAAACATATGAGGAACGGTTGCAGGAACTGGGTGTGTCTAGTTTAATAGAAAGAAGGACTAGGGGAGACATGATAGCAGTCTTCCAATATCTCAGGGGTTTCCACAAAGAAGAGGGAGTCAAGCTATTCTCCAAGGCACCTGAGGGCAGAACAAGAAGCAATGGGTGGAAACTAATCAGGGAGAGAAGCAACCTAGAACTAAGGAATGATTTCCTTTTTAAAATTTTTTTAATTTTTTTTAAAACAGATAATGCATACAGTACATATACAACTGAATACAAAAAAAAGACAAAAAGAAAAGAAAAAAAACCACCTATTACAGTGCATCCCCACCTCCTGGATACCTTCCCCCCCTTATATTTCTTAGATATACAATATATTCCAATTGTGCCCTTATACCCTCCAAAACGACATATATTCTTGACTAGGTCTATTCCCTTTGCTTTCCACCACCCTGATTTTATAAAATCCCCCCATATTTCATTATAATTACTTACTTTAATCATCCCTTTTTAAAGTTTAATTTCTGTTGTTAATTTATCATGTTTTGCCATACTCCAAATGTCATTGTACCACTTATTTCTTTAAATATCCCAATTTCGTCCCCAATATTTAACCATCACTAATCTAGCTGCCATTATCGAATTTACAATCAATTCCTTTTTGTTTCATTTATATCCCATTTTTCCACCAGCAACAATAATGCAATCTCTAGATTTAGTAAGGAATAATTACTTAATGGTGTCCCAAAGGTGCTTATTTCAACAGGTAACTGGACTTTCTGGTTTATCTTTGAAGAAGTTTCACTTCTCTTGTGTAACCAAGTGTAATCCTCAATGGAACTGCATCTTCATGGAGGGAGGTATGCAGTGGAGTACCCCAAGGCTCTGTTTTGGGCCCAGTGCTCTTCAACGTCTTCATCAATTATTTGGATGAGGGCATAAATGGGGAAGTCATCAAATTTGCAAGATGACACCAAGCTGGCAGGAATAGCCAACACTCCAGAAGATAGGCTTAAGATACAGAAGGATCTTGACCAACTTGAACATTGGGCACTATCTAACAAAATGAAATTCAATGGTGAAAAGAGTAAGGTTCTACATTTGGGCAAGAAAAACAAAATGCACAGGTACAGTACGGGTGGTACCTTCCTCAGTAGTAGTAACTGTGAAAGGGATCTTGGAGTCCTAGTGGACAACCATTTAAATATGAGCCAGCCATGTGCAGCAGCTGCCAAAAAAGCCAACACAGTTCTAGGCTGCATCAACAGAGGGATAGAATCAAGATCACGTGAAGGGTTAATACCACTTTATAAGGCCTTGGTAAGGCCACACTTGGAATACGGCATTCAGTTTTGGTCACCACGATGTAGAAAAGATGCGGAGACTCTAGAAAGAGTGCAGAGAAGAGCAACAAAGAGGATTAGGGGACTGGAGACTAAAACACACGAAGAACGGTTGCAGGAACTGGGTATGTTTAGCTTAAGAGAAAGAAGGACTAGGGGAGACATGATAGCAGTCTTCCAATATCTCAGGGGCTGCCCCAAAGAAGAGGGAGTCAAGCTATTCTCCAAGGAACCTGAGGGCAGAACAAGAAGCAATGGGTGGAAACTAATCAAGGAGGGAAGCAACTTAGAACTGAGGAGAAACTTCCTGACAGTGAGAACAATTAACCAGTGGAACAGAAGTTGCCTCCAGAAGTTGTGAATGCCCCAACACTGGAAGTCTTTAAGGAGATGTTGGATAGCCATTTGTCTGAAACGGTATAGGGTTCCCTGCCTAGAAGACCTCCAAGGTCCCTTCCAACTCTGCTATTGTATTGTATTGTATTAACCAAGCACTAAGGAAATTTCATTTTTTGGTTGCCACAATGTAAAAGTGTTAAGTGAACCACTGCTGTTATTAAGTTAAAAACATGGTTGTTAAGTGAATCTAGCTTCCTCGTTGACTCGCTTGTCAGAAGGTTGCAAAAGGGGATTGCATGACCCTGGGACACTGCAACCGTCATAAGTATGAGTCAGTGGCCCAGCTTCCAAATGTTGATCACGTGACTATGGGTTGTAATGCAATGGTTGTAAATGTGAAAGATGGTCATCAGTCACTTTTTTCCATGCCTTTGTAACGACAAGTAACTAAATGAACTGTCGTACGTTGAGGACTACCTATACATCTCTGAACAGCTCCCGGAATTTTAAAGAACTTTTCCAATACCGTGTTTCCCCGAAAATAAGACATGCCCTGCTAATAAGCCCAATCGGGCTTTTCAGAGCATGTGCCATAATAAGCCCTCCCCCCAAAATAAGCCCACCCCAACTATTTAAGCGCATGCACAACCAGTCCCTGCCATTACCACTGAATTACCTACCGGTACAGCTTGCGGGACAAAAAGAGGGCTCGCCGCAAAAACAACGGCAGGCAAAGCAAAGTGCTTCCACCTCCCGCCCTTCCATCCCGTGCAAAAAGAGCCCGCTGCAAAAACAGTGGCAGGCCAGCAATGCAATTACCCCCTCCTGCCTGTTCCTTCTCGCGCAAAACAACACACCCCACCCCAATGGTAAAGGCAGCCTGCATGGTTCCCTTCCCCGCCGTCCCATTAGCGAGGGGTGGCAGGTGGGGGGGGGGGAGAAGTGAGGCGCACCTCTTACCTTTCCAGGTCTGTTGCGTTCCTTGCCCTTTCGCCCGTTAATAATAATAATAATAATAATAATAATAATAATAATAATAATAATAATAAAATTATTATTATTATTATTATTATTATTATTATTATTATTATTATTATTATTATTATTATTAGTATTATTATTAGTATTATTATTAGTATTATTATTAGTATTATACAATTGTATCACAGCGGCCAGTTGTTTCGCCGGATTTGGCATTGATTACTAGTCGGGCCCCACCCAGGGGCCTAGGACGTCGTAACGTATTTTCGTATTATACGTGCAGATCCAAGCAGTGCAGCTTTTTGCGTTTGACTGATGGTGATTTTGTCAAGTTTTAACTGTTTTAAATGTAATTCCAGTGCTTTTGGAATAGCTCCCAGTGTGCCGATTACCACTGGAATTACCACTGCTGGTCTGTGCTATAATCGTTTAAGTTTCGTTTAAATTTCTAGACCGCCCCCTCTCCCCGGAGGGACTCAGGGCAGTGTACAGGAATAAATTTAAAAACATACAAACAATCACATACATAACTAAAAATCAGATTAAACAGCCCCTGTACAATTTATAAAAATTAAAAAACAGACCTTAAAACCAATCTTAAAAAATTTAGAAATAGGACTGAGGTGGGATAGGTGGAATTAGGCCAGGCCGGCTAGTTGGAATAGGTGGGTTTTAAGTTTCTGACGGAAGGAGCGGAGATCCGTAGTCATTCTAATGTCGGGGGGAAGGTCATTCCAGAGGGTCGGGCCCATCACAGAGAAGGCCCTTCCCCTAGGCGCCGCCCGCTGGCACAGCCTAGTGGACGGCACCCAGAGGAGACCCTCCCTGTGTGAGCGAATCGGCCGAAGGGATGTAAGTGAGTTCAACTCGCAAGGTTTTTTTTACAAGGGGATTCAATGGGCGAAAGGGCGAGGAATGCAACGGACCTGGAAAGGTAAAGGCAGCCTGCCTGGTTCCCTTCCCCACCGACCCTTTAGCGAGGGGTGGCAGGTGGGGAGGGGGGGAGAAGCGAGACGCGTGTCCTAGCGCTACCAGAGACTGATAGCTCTGCTGCATTCCTCGCCCCTTCGCCCATTGAATCCCCTTGTAAAAAAAAACCTCGCAAGTTGAACTCATGAGGTTTTTTTACAAGGGGATTCAATGGGCGAAAGGACGAGGAAAGCAACGGATCTGTAAAGGTAAGAGGCGCGTCTCGCTTCTCCCCCCCCTATCTGCCACCCCTCGCTAAAGGGATGGCAGGGAAGGGAACCAGGCAGGCTGCCTTTACCATTGGGGCGAGGTGGGCGGTGCTGGGCCGCAAGGCGCGCCTCTTACTTTTCCAGCTCTTTTAGTTTGATTGAACTCGCGAGAAGTTTTTTTTTTAACCAGCCGCTTCCCTGAGCACAATGGCGAGGAACGCGATGGAGCTGGAAAGGTAAAAGGCGCGCCTCGCTTCTCACCTGCCCCAGAAAATAAGCCCTCCCCTATAATAAGCCCAAGGCCATATTTCGTGGGGCAAAAGAAAATAAAATCCTGTCTTATTTTCGGGGAAACACGGGAGTCTTCCATTTACTTTCTGACATGCAAAGTCAACGGGGAAACCAGATTCACTTAATCACCGTGTTACTCACATTACAAGTGCAGTGATTCACTTAGCAAGAGAGGTCGTAAAATGGGTGGGGTGGGGGAAGAATACACTTAACAACTGTCTTGCTTAGCAGCTGAAATTTCTGCCTCCGTTGTGATCGTTAAGTCGAGGTCTACCTGTATTCTGACCCAGGCTTCCTTAGAAAGCAAGAAGCAAAGTCACTGAAAAACCTCTTTTATTTACACGACTGTGAATTCCTTTCATTCACCGTCACCAAGGCTTATCAAGCAGTCTTTCAGAGGAATATTTATCCACACGAACCTTATCTCGCTTGGAGAGCTGCCAGATAACCAGTTTCCAAATACAGGGCAAGGCAAAACTTGACACAGAGTCTCTTATAATCACAAACAGAACTTTCCACTCTTGAAACGACCGAAGGAACGAATTGTTTCCTGCAAAAGCCCCCTCCCCATTCACTCCTCTTTTGTTTCCTGTGGGAGGGGCCAATCACCTCCAAGGTGTGTCTTTACTCCCACGTGGACTCTGCTTCCTTAGTTGTTCTTGTCTTCTGGTAGTGCCGTGCATGCTCACAAAGGGAACAGGCTCCAGATGTTCTTCTGCCTCACTGCTATCTAACTGCCTCCGACGCAGAGCCCCCGTCTGAGTTTTCCTCAGCCTCCAGGACTGGCCCATGTTCCTCCCCAACCTCCTCAGTCTCCAACTCTGCCATGGGTGGGCCCCAACAACCTGTACATTAGAAGCTCTGTTGAAGGCATTGAGAAATCTGGTAAGGAAAACTCACCTCCAACAACCTGACCCAATGCGTCATGTCTAGTTCAATGTAATTAGTTGCCTTCATGCAATACACTAAGCTTAAATTATAGCTTACGAGCCCTGTTGCTTAAGTAGACACAGTGCATTAGCTAAACAAGTCCGGCTGTGATTTAATGCAATATAAACCTAGTTAGTGTGAGCTCGAGGACACTGCCTTTCAGTTAATGGCGGAGTTTATAAATGGACCATACTTTTCTTAATGGAGAAATGAGAGAGGGGGTTTAAGGTTAAGGTTTCACGGGGTGAGGTGCAAATGAGTCAGAGGCTATATATTGCTTTCTTCAGACACTTGGAAAACTGAAATAGAGTTGTTTTGTACCACACCTACCCCAAAGGGTTCCGATTACGGGAAAGGGAATTTCAAACAAATATTGTGTAACACAGCCTGACAATCTGTTTATAACATTGGTTGGGTCTACAATCGGGGTGTCAAACTCAAGGCCCGTGGGCCGCATCCCCGGAAAAATCAAAGGGACCAGTTTGGACACAACTCAGCAGCACTTTTTCATGTTGATAAAAATAGGATCGCCAATGCCCAATGACAGATATGGCAGAAGAAGAAGGTAAATAAATAAACAAAGCACTTCTTTCAAATCCTAGTCAAAATATGGGCCATCTTAAAAGCAACACTTAAGAATGAAGCATCAAACACCCATTGGGTTTGTTGGTGTGGAGGTTTTTAAAGAAGAGATTGGACAATCATTTTGTCGGAAAGAGCGTAGGGCCGTGATGGTGAACCTGTGGCACGCCGGGCCCTCTCTGTAGGCACCTGCACCGTCACCAGCTGCTCTCTTCCGGGATCCATTGCGCGCATGCGTGCCAGCCAGTTGGTCTTCACACATGCACATGTCAGAACATGGAAGTCAGGGGTGGGTTCCTGCCAGGTCTAACCTCTTCTATAGAAGAGGTTTCACAAATCTACAGTGCCGTTTAGAACTGGTTCCAGCTCCCTCCCACCGCCCGTCCGCACATCATCAAGATGAAGAGCGAGAGGAGGAATTCTGGGAGTTGAAGTCCACAAGTCTTAAAGCTATCAAGTTTGAACACCCCTGGGGTTTTCTTTACTAAAGGGTTAGGGGTGCAAGGGTCTTGTAACTTGACAGCTTTAAGACTTGCACACTTCAATGCCAGAGTTCTTGAGCCAACATGACTGGAGGAGGAATTCTGGGAGTTGAAGTCCACAAGTCTTAAAGCTGTCAAGTTTGAACACCCCTGGGGTGTTTTTTTTCTAAAGGGTTTAGGGGTGCGAGGGTCTTGTAACTTGACAGCTTTAAGACTTGCACACTTCAATGCCAGAGTTCATGAGCCAACATGACTGGAGGAGGAATTCTGGGAGTTGAAGTCCACAAGTCTTAAAGCTGTCAAGTTTGAACACCCCTGGGGTTTTTTTTCTAAAGGGTTAGGGGTGCAAGGGTCTTGTAACTTGGCAGCTTTAAGACCTGCGTGCTTCAAATGCCAGAGTTTCTGAGCCAACATTTTGGTTGCAAAGCAAGAGCATTGTTAAGTGAGTTTCACCACATTTTACAAGTTAGCCACGCCCACCCAGTCACATGACTGCCAAGCCACTCCCATTCGGTCACATGGCTGGCCAGACACCTCCCACAAAGCAGGCAACACCTACAGAAGAGGTTCTAAAAAAGTTTTTACAAGGTGAAGACAAAGCCTGAGATGGTGTGGAAAGATTAAAAATAATTTTTGTTAAAAAAAAAAGATGGTATATTTTTAATGCTGCCAACACCCAGAAAGAGATTTTCAATTAAATCCAAAATTAGAACAATAATTAGGACAACTTAAATGGGCATTTCCAACGGGGGTAGAATTGCATAAGAGAAAATTACTTTGCTAACAAGGGAATACGGCCTAAATCCTTCATCGTGGTCCTACTTTTATCTAATTGCTCCAGCAACAAAACAGGAAAGCTATCTATTCTATCCTATCCTACTCCATCTATCTATCATCTATGTGTGTGTGTGTGTGTGTGTGTGTGTATTGTGTCACAACCCCTGGTATGCCCAAATATGGGAGGGAGCATACTGCTTCCCTTTTCCTGTCTATCGGCTCACCCTAGGAGCCATCCAGGCAGAAAGCCATTTTTTTATGTTGCCTTATTACATTTGTGTTGCATACCACTCACTCATCACGACATCTCCAGAACCGTAAAGCCCACAAACTTTAAATTTGGCACGTAGGTTCCTCTTGGCTTCAAGGTGCTCGCTAAGAAATGATTTTTCGAAATGACCATCAGATCATTACTATTTCTTATAGTAATTAACACGCTCTGCTGCTAAGGAGTTCTACTCCCCCTCCCCACCTGAAAAGAACTCTGTTCCAACTGCCAGTTGCCTCACATTCTGTTACCTCAGTTCAAACTGGCAGATGTTCCACTCCTTCATTATTCAGGAGCGGTCTGGGGCTCCTTATAGTACTAAACGTCGGTACCTCACCAAAATGTCTTCGCCTTCCACCTATAGAACTGCTTCTGGACTCAAGACGTCGGGAGCGAAATTCCCTTATGTGTTTCAATTGCCGACCACCACTGAGCCAACATAGCCCGATCATATAGTTTTGTCGTGAAGCACGGGTATCTAACTAATGTATGTAATACAATACAATAGTAGAGTTGGAAGGGACCTTGGAGGTCTTCTAGTCGTGTGTGTGTGTGTGTGTGTGTGTGCTCGCGCGCGTGTCACAACATTTCCATTCTTAAGCAAGACAGCTGTTAAGTGAGTTTTGCCCCATTTTACGAGGTTTCTTGCTACAGTGGTTATACAAACAGGAATCCTGTTTGGCTATGAGGGTAAAGCCTTAGCATATCTAGAAATTTTATGGCCTTTTCCCACATTTGCCACCACTGTAGCATCCCCCTGGTTATGTGATCAAAATCCAGATGTTTGGCAGCTGGCATGCATTTATGACGGTTACAGTGTCCTAAGGTCATATGAGATCCCCTTTTACAACTGTCTGACAAGCCAAGTCAATGGAAAAGCCAGATTCACTTAACAACCGTGTTACTAACTTAACAGCGGTGTTTCACTTAACCATTGTGGCCAGAAACGTCATAAAATGGGGCAAAGCTCACTTAGCAACTGTCTCGCTAAGCGACGGAAATGTTGGGCTCAATTGTGTTGGTAAGCCGAGGACCACCTGAATCTTGCTGTAAGCCACTCAAAGCTGCCTTCGATGGGTGGCGTATGGATTTGATAATTTGATGTAATAATGATTATTTTAAAAACAACTTTTCTAAGCACACCAGTCAACCATCAGGACGATATTTAAAGAATGAGTAACGACCGGCGGCAATTAAAAAGGTAATTCAGAAACATCAAAAGGCTGCGGAGACAAATGTCTTGAAACAGGAAGGCGATTTGGGAAACTCCCTCCTCCGGGTTGACACCCAGCTCACCTGAGAGGGCAGTGCCACTTGGGTCCTTGCCAAAAAAAACACAAGGTAGCTTATACCCAAATCGTCTCATACAATGAAGCTGAAGTGCCTGTACTCGTGATGGAAAACCTGTGGCACAGGGAGCCATGTTGCCTCGCACATGTGGCGGTGCCTGTTCCTCTTCTGACTTTCTGGTGCGCATGCGTGTGCAACGATCAGCTGGCCTCCCGCGAGTGGCCGTGCCGGAAACTGGAAGAGCTGGTCTTCTGTTGTCCTGCGTGAGCATGCGTGCCATCCAGCTGATCGTGGTGCGCGCATGAGCACCAGAACCCAGAAGACTAGCTGGCCGGTGGGCATGCATGCGCCAGAACCCAGAAGTTCATTTTTGGCCACGCGCATGCACCCGGGGCAGCTCCTCTTCTGGGTCGCAGGCCAGACGAGCGCACGGTCTCCCTTTTGGCACTCTATGACGAAAAGGTTCCCCTTTCAGGCTGTCTTCCACATGCAACCATTTGTTTAGTATCTGTTCCAAGCTACAAGGGCACTGAAAAAAGTGACAGGTCCTTGCACTTACGACCATCGCTGCATTTTCCCCATAGTCACGCGATCAAAATTTGGGCGCTTGGCAGCCAATAGGTATTTATGACGGTCATAGCGACCCCAGGTCATGCGATCGCCATTTGCAACTTTGCGACCAGATTCCATCAGGCAAAAATCAATGGGGGAAGTTGGATTCGCTTAACGACCGTATGATTTGCTTAATGGCTGCAGCGATTCACTTAATAATTGGGGCCTAAAAGGAGAGAAAATCTCACTTAAACAATCACCTTGCTTAGCAATGGGAATCCCAGTGTCCAATGTGGCTGTAAGTCAAAGACTATCTGCAAATCCAGTGACTTTTGGGAAATCCTTCAAAATGTGTGTTTTCCCAACAGGCCTGTAAATCTTCCCTTCCCCCCCCCCCCCCCCCCCACTCCCCAGCCTCAATCATCACGTCACATTCATTCCCTTTCACAATCTATGCTTCAATGTTTTTAATCTGTTCTTGCAGATTTCTGCAGGTAGTCCTCAACGTATGACCGGCCACTTAGCAACCATTCAAAGTTACAACAGATCTACCTGGGGGTTTGCTTACAACCTGGATTTAAAGTTGCGATGTTTGGGGGACCCCTCTAGGCAGATGAAGAAGGGAAAGTACAAAAACTGGCTTGAAACTCAACATTAAGAAAACTAAGATCATGGCATCCGGCTCTCTCAATTCCTGGCAAATAGATGGAGAAGAAATGGAGGTAGTGACAGATTTTACTTTCCTGGGCTCCAAGGTCACCGCAGATGGGGACTGCAGCCAAGAAATTACAAGAGGCTTGCTCCTGGGGAAGAAAGCTAGGGCAAATCTAGACAGTATCCTAAAAAGCAGAGACATCCCCCTGCCAACAAAAGTGCGTATAGTCAAGGCTGTGGTTTTCCTAGTTGCAATGGATGGCTGTGAAGGTTGGATTGTAAAAGTGACGTGCAGTCAGGGGAGGCGGAGCCTCACCGCTCTCATCATGAAAATATTAAAAAAATTACTCCGGGAAGCCGCGAAAGTGGCTGGGAGAGGCACGCGGCTTGGTTTAGCCTCCCTGGACATCTCAGCAGCAGCCCCAAGTGTGCCGATCTCGCCATTTTTTGCATTGGGCGAGCCCGGGATCCTTGCAAGGGGAATGGGACCACGTATGCAGGAGGCTCCTCAGCTCCAGCCTCAATCAGCGCAGCCGCGGTCCCCTTCATGTTGGCTTAGGAAGGAGGGGAATGGGACCACGTGTGCAGGGGAAGGGGATCGCGGCTGTGCTAATCTGAGGCTGTGCGCTGAGGAGCCGCCTGCACACGTGGTCCCATTCCCCTTGCAAGGATCCCGGGCTCGCCCGATGCAAAAAATGCCGAGGTAACATCATCAGTGCTAGAAGGGGGGGGGGGGGGGGAGGAGGAGAAAGGAGAAGTTTCTCTTCTCAGAAATGTCTTCTCAGTGGAGCTGCTGCAGCCTGTCTGTCCCTTTCTGACATTTCTGAGAAGAGAAACTTCTCCTTTCTCCTCCTTTCCCCCCCACTTCTAGCACTGATGATGTTACCTAGGCATTTTTTGCATCGGGCGAGCCCAGGATCCTTGCAAGGGGAATGGGACCACGTGTGCAGGCGGCTCCTCAATGCCAGCCTCAATCAGCGCAGCCGCGGTCCCCTTCATGTTGGCTTAGGAAGGAGGGGAATGGGACCACGTGTGCAGGGGAAGGGGATCGCGGCTGTGCGCTGCTGAGGAGCCGCCTGCACACGTTGTCCCATTCCCCTTGCAAGGATCCCGGGCTCGCCTGATGCAAAAAATGCCGAGGTAACATCATCAGTGCTAGAAGGGGGGGGGGGGGAGGAGGAGAAAGGAGAAGTTTCTCTTCTCAGAAATGTCTTCTCAGTGGAGCTGCTGCAGCCTGCCTGTTCCTTTCTGACATTTCTGAGAAGAGAAACTTCTCCGTTTGGGCTGTGCCCGTGCGATCGGAGCAACCACGCGGTTTGATGACGTCACCAGCCTCACCAGTCATAAACCTCACCGCACGTCACTGGATCGTAAGAAAGGCTGAGTGCCAAAAAATGGAGGCCTTTGAATTCTGGTGCTGGAGAAGACTCCTGCGAGTCCCTTGGACTGCAAGGCCATCCAACCGGTCAGTCCTAGAGGAGATCAATCCTGACTGCTCTTTAGAAGGCCAGATCCTGAAGAGGAAACTCAAAGACTTTGGCCACCTCATGAGAAGGAAGGACTCCCTGGAGAAGAGCCTCATGCTGGGAAAGATGGAGGGCAAAAGAAGAAGGGGATGACAGAGAATGAGGTGGCTGGATGGAGTCACCGAAGCAGTCGGCGTAAGCTTAAATGGACTCCAGAGGATGATAGAGGACAGGAAGGCCTGGAGGAACGTTGTCCTTGGGGTCGCGATGGATCAGACACAACTTCGCAACTAACATCATCAATAGGCACACGACCAAATCTGGGATGCTTAACGGCCCAGGTGGCATTTATGGCTATTTGGAATGAACCAGAGTCACATGGTTTTGTTTTATGATGGTTTTGCCAAAAAACGGTGCTTACTACGCTTACTGCTGTGGCCACTTTACAACTGCGGCGAAGATGGGAAAGCTCCGCGACAGTCGCAAGTCAAGGACTACCTGTAATTGCTTATTTTGTTGTACGCTACCTGAGCATTGCCTCGTGTGAGATTGGCTACCGATAAATGTGATAAAGAAAGAAACACAGAGAGCCCAAAATGTGCAGGCCGCTTTAAAGCCATGTCTTCAAAGCCCAGGGCCTGTTCTGGGACGGGGCAGAGAAGAGGGAGGTACCTGGCCTTCTGCAATGCAAACCCTGATCATGGCCCAAAGCTCTGAAGGGGGGAAGCTGTGTGTCCTTAGGTGCCTCCTGAGGCAACAGGTGGTCCTGGCTTCCCAACAGCAGCTGTCCCAGGAGTTTTGCCATTCATACACACCAAAGGACTCAACTATCTCTGTCTCCCCCCACCACATATCTATCTATCTGTCTGTCTATCAACCAGTACCTATCTCTCTCTCTCTCTCTCTTAATCTGTATCTATCAGTACCTCTCTCTCTCTCTGTGTATCTAGGAGCACGCCTTAGGGATGAAGGAGGGGTCCAACCTTAGTAACACCTTGTCCTGGTGGAACACGCAGAGATCCTTCCTAGCCGACAGTGCCTGTAGTTCAGATATCCGCCTGGCTGAGATGATGATGGCCACCAGAAAGGCCACTTTAAGAATCAAAAACGTAAGAGACCCAGTTCGCAACGGTTCGAAAGGAGGGCCTGTCAGAGCGTCCAACACCTTATGCAAGTCCCAGGAGGGGTACCTGTGTACCGTGGGTGGCTTAAGATTGGATGCCCCCTTGAGGAACCGCCTGACCATGGGGTGGTGAGTCTAGGTCTGAGACCTACCGCACAGAAGTTCCGATGAGATGGCCGAGTTCTGTTTCCTAATCGTGTTGGGAGCTAACCCTCTGTCCAGGCCTGCCTGAAGGAAGTCCAGAATCTGAGGGATCGTGGCTCGAACCGGATCGTGGCCCCTGGAGCTGCACCATGTTGAAAAGGCACACCATGTAGCGCCGTAAATGCACTCCGTGGAAGGTCTGCGAGCCGCCTGAATAGTCTGTATCACTCTGGGGGAGAAGTGGCCTTCCCTCAGGATGCTCCGCTCAAGCGCTAAGCAGTCAACTGAAGCCACTGAGGGTCTGGGTGCTCCAGCGATCCCTGGCTGAGGGAGATCCTCCAGGGCCTGTCCACCGAGAGAGATTGGAGATCGGCAAACCAAGGCCTCCGGGGCCAGTGTGGGGCAATCACCACCACCTCCGCCCCCTCCCGCGGGATTTTCTGTATGACCTTGGGAATCAGGGGTAATGGGGGATAGGCATAGAGGAGCCCCAGGGCCATGGGCATCGGAGAGTGTCCACCCCCTCCGCCCCCCATGTCTGATACCTGGAATAAAACCTCGGGAGCTGGGAGTTCAGAGGGGTGGCGAATAGGTCGACCTCCGGGCGTCCGAAGTGCCTTGCCACTTCCTCGAATATCGCCGGCTGCAGCCTCCACTCTGAATTGCCCACCTTGGTCCAACTGAGCCAGTCAGCTCTGATGTTGTCCACCCCCGCTATATGTTTCGCAATCAATGACAGAAGGATCCTTTCGGCCCACTGCCCCAGTCGTTTGGCCTCCTTCATGAGGGCCTTCGATCTGGTCCCCCCCGTCTGTTTATATGAGCCTTGGTGGTGATGTTGTCTGTGAGGACTAAGAAGTGGCTGCCCCTGACAAGGTGACGAAATTGAAGGAGGGCCCGGTGGACCGCCCTGAGCTCCAACCAGTTTATGTCGTGAGTCAGTTCCGCCTGGTTCCATTGTCCTTGCGCCATCTGAGCCCGCAGACGGGCACCCCATCCGAACAGACTTGCGTCCGTTGTTACCGTCACCCTGTCTGGCGTTCTGAAGATCTCGCCCTTGGAGATTGGCGGGGACGTCCACCAAGTCAGTGAGCGGGATACTTCTGTGGGCAGAAGAACCTTGGTCTGGGAGCAGCTCATGGGCCTTCGCTGGAAAGGCAAAAGGAACATTGGAAGTCTCTGGTGTGCAACCGAGCCTGATGTGGGTGGTATTCCTGCCCCTGTGCCAGCAGGTGTGAACGAGAAGGGCTGTGGCGAAGGTCCCGCTGCTGTGGCGCATGGGGGTGATTGCCACCCTTGTGCAGCGCCCCAGATGCCCAAAGTATCAAAGGGAATCCTCACCTGGGGGGAGGGGGGGTGTCCCCATCTGCAGTCCTGCCAGGAGAAAGAATCCCTGGAAATCCTTCCCCAGGTTCCTGGCCAGGGGTAGCCCTCTTGCTGCTGGCCTTGTGGCAAATGCGCTCCAAGGCTCGGTGCCTCCGCCTTTCGTATTTGGAGCCAGGCTTTGGGGGCTTGGAGCTGCAGCCTGCCTCTTTGGCCCCCTTGGAGGAGACGTGCTTTCTCTTTGCCTTTGCCTTGCCTCTTCCTCCTCCTCCCTTAGCAGCCTCTGTAGCAGTCTCTGACCTGGTTAGCTGCTCCTCTGCTCCTCCGGTGGGGCTGCTGGTTGCTGGGCTGGAGGCTTGAGTCCTGCCGGCAACCTCTGTGCTGCTGGGTGCCGCCATCTTGGATCACGTGGTTCCAAAATGGCTGCCGGCTCCAAATTCAAAACCTTCTTCTCCCTGGGAACACGTGGAAGCAGCTTGTGCCTTTAGGGCTGCCGCGCGGCTTCCGCGGCCGCTGGAGAGCTCTCTCTCTCACTTCCTCTGCTCTCTTCTGAGCTTTGCAAGCTACTGCGGGCCGCTATCTCTCTCCGGCACTTGCAGGCAGGCGCGGGCGCTCCGCTGCATTTAAAACATCGCGGTTCGCCGCTCGACCCCCTGGGGGGGAGCGGCAGAGTGCTCCGGCGCCGGCTGAACCTCTCCGACATGACTGCCTTGCTGAGGCTTCCAGGAGAGCGTCCCCTTGCCCGCGGTCTTGATTAGTGCCCTAGGTCTCTCTTTATGACCTGGGCTGCGCGTTGCCCTGAAGGGCTTGCTGCGCGTGCTCTCTCTCCCTCTTCCCGGCCAGGGACTCCGCCAAGAGCCAGTTACTCATTCAGGCAGGGAGGCAGCGAATGCAATTCAGTTAACAGTGAGTTCAATCCTTTTTTAAAAATTTTCCAGGAGCTTGGGATGATCACAGCTTGGGATGATCACAGCCGCCCGTTGAGGGGCTGAGTCGATAACTGGGTGGTACTTGGTGACCAGGGCGTGGCCCAAAGAGCTTATCTGACTTAGCCCAATCAATGAGAGGACAAGGTCAACCCATCCTGGATATTCCTCCCCTCACTATGGAGAATTGGCAGTTCAATCCTCACCGGCTCAAGGTTGACTCAGCCTTCCATCCTTCCAAGGTGGGTAAAATGAGGACCCAGACTGTTGAGGGGCAAGAGGCTGACTGTGTAAACCGCTTAGAGAGGGCTGTAAAAACACTGTGAAGCGGTACATAAGTTTAAGTGCTATTGCTACCTACCTCCCAGATCTATCTATCTACCAGATCTAACTATGTACCTGATCTGCCTACTTACCAGATCTAATGACCTCCCAGATCTACCTGCTACCCACCTGATCCATCTACCTACCTGATCTATCTATCTACTGGATCTACTTATCTACCAACTACTACCTACCTACCTACCAGATCGATCTCTCCCGCTAGTTCAAGGGTGATACGTGTGTGAGAGAGTTCTCATATTCTCCAGGCCTTCAGTGGAGCCTCCAAATGATGCTTTCAACATAGAGCAAATGCCAGATGATATTCCTGTTGCGAAGTTAAATATAGGCGAGGTAACTCACACTCCACTGTGGGTTGCATAAGGTCTTTCGCTTTGCTTCTGCCCCTTCCCCAGCCATGGCTCTCTCTACTAACATTGCAAGAGAGGAAGATGGGTCAGTCCTGGAGTCTGGGGAAGGGCTAGGGCCATCTGACAGTTATCAGCTGCCTTCGGAGTCAGACATCAGTGAGGCAGATGAACAGCTGGAGCCTGTTCCCAGTGTGCGCATGCACAGAGCTGACAGACAGCTAAAGAAAAGGGATCGACTTGGGAGTAAGGCCATAGGTGGACGTTGAATGGCCCCCGTCAGGTCTGCAGCCATCTTTTCTTTTGGCTCTTAGGCCTGCCACATTTTCTATTATTCTACTATGCATTTTCTATTGTGGGAAAATGGGAAAGAGAATTGTACGGAGTTAGATGATAGGTAGCCATAACAAAATTCTTCCTCGAAAGCCAAGGTCATCTTTTGTCTTCGCACCTCTGCACCTGACCGGAACTGGATGGGTAGAAACTGGCAGCATGGCAGAGGGAGATTGGACCATTTGATGGACTTGATGGGTGTGGGCGCAAATCTTGAACTTTCAATTGGGTGGGGAAAACCGGGAAGCTTTCAGATTCGGGTTTTCCCAGATGTGCCAACATGGCTCTCTTCATAAACTGGAACTTTGAGCAATACTTTGCCTTGGACTCGGTAATTTTGGATGTTCTTTGGAACCCTGACATATTCCCATAGGAAATAAAAGAGGAGCGAAAGGGGTTTTCTGCCCAGTTGCTGGGTGGGCATGGCCATGGTGGGCGTGACCTAGTCGGCCTCCTGCACCACGGAGGAGGGAGGGGCATTTTTGCCTTCCCAGGGTTCCAGAGGCTTTCTTCGAGTCTACCCCACTACACCACACTCTCAGGAGTCCCCACGTGGTGAGGGGGGCCACCCAAAAGCCCCCTCTTATGCCCAGCTCCTCCCCTGCACCGGTAATTAATTCCCCTTAATTACAGCTCTTGCGTCCAACAGCTGAAGAACAAAGCTCCTGACGTCCCTAATAACCTCCCCCCACAAGCGCCCTTCTCGCCCCCCGTCAGTCACAACCGCCTCAGTCTTCCGCGTTGTCTCCCCTGGCTGGCGCTGGCCAACATTGGTCACGCCCTCGTGTGTGTGTTGGGTAGCGTTGAGAGCGGCAGTAATGGCCACCATCCTAGCTGTTCAGCGGCTGGTGCCATGCCTCCTGGTGTGCAGAGGCCGCTCCAGGGTGGCGTCACGCTCCTGGATTTGCCGCCGAGCCATAAGGAGGGGAAGATGGCTGGGAACACCCGAAGCTGGTGAGAAGCAGCAAGACTGAGGGCGGTGAGTGGCCCGCCTGATTGGATGGACAGGCTGACAGAACCCCTGCGAACTCCCAGCAGTGTGAAAAATGGCCACAAGTCACTTCCGTCAGTGCCGTTGCAACTCTGGATGGTCATTAAAACGAATGGTTGTAAGTTGAGGCCTACCGGTATTCGCTCAGCCACTTCTCAGAAAGAAATGGGAGAGAAATTTCCAATTTACAGCTTGCAGAAACGCTGCTTTAAGCCTGGGAGGCTATTTTTCTCTCCGTTCCCAAGAGGAGCTAAACTTAGCTTGTTGGATCCATTTCCTCACAAGTCGAAGATCCCAACTTGACCTGCTCCATTCCCGTGCACCAATCCATAAAGCAACAGAAGAATTAATGGAATAGCCTCTTTTCACCATTGAATTTCACTTTGTTAGATAGCGCCCAATGTTCAAGTTTGTCAAGATCCTTCTGTATCTTAAGCCTATCTTCTGGAGTGTTGGCTATTCCTGCCAGCTTGGTGTCATCTGCAAATCTGATGAGTTCCCCATTTATTCCCTCATCCAAATCATTGATGAAGATGTTGAAGAGTACTGGGCCTAAAACAGAGCCTCGGGCTACTCCACTGCATACTTCCCTCCATGAAGATGCAGTTCCATTGAGAACTACACGTTGAGTGCGGTTGGTCAGCCAGTTACAAATCAATCTGGTGGTGATGCTGTCTAACCCACATTCTTCTACTTTATCTAGGAGTAGGTTATGGTCTACCTTATCAAAAGCCTTACTGAAGTCCAAGTAAACTTTATGGACGGCATTCCTCTGGTCCACAAATTTTGTCACATTATCAAAGGGGACTCCATTTCACAAAATCAGAACTTCTCTCCAGTTTTCAGCAAAACCTTCCCATAGCAGACAGTGGGTTCACTTAACAACTGCCAAATGCACACTTAAAACCACCACAAATAAATAAATACCGTATTTTTTGGAGTATAAGACGCACCCCCCCAAAAAAAGAGGGTGAAAATCTGGGTGCGGCTTATACACTGAATACAGCATTTTTGGCCTACCAAAACCCCGCCCCCTTTGCAAAAATGGACATGTGGAGGGTTTGGGTGGCTTGCAAAGTGCTGCTGGGGGCTGGGGAGGGCAAAAATGGGCTGTTTTTGCCCCCCCTACCCCCAGGAGCACTCTACAAGCCTCCCAAAGCTTCTGCATGCCCCCCCCCTTTTTTTTTTGCAAAAAAAACTAGACAGGCACAGGGTTTGGGAGGCCTGCAGAGTGCAAAACCTTTTTTTAAAAAAATTACCTCTTCAAAATCATGGTGCGTCTTACAGTCCGAAAAATACGATAAATAAATCATAAAATCCAGCTGGGCATGTGAGTGACCTGTTTTACGACTTGCAAAGGGCAGGTTCCATGATGGTCATAACTCAAGGACTATCTGTACTTAGTTTTGGCTTAGGAACATATTATTAAAGAAAAACCAAATGTAAATAAACCTCAAAAAGGAGGCTAATGCAATGCTCAGAAATGGATTCGTCTGGGAACATTTCATATCCCTTGTGGAGGAATGGGAACCTTATGGACTCACTTTGAAGTCAATTATTTCTTGTCACCAGGCTCTTGAGAGGTAGGTTACAAGCCATATCATTCTCAGCGACAACGGGTGTTGGGAGTTTCCATTGAGGAGCTGCTGACACAGTTCTACAGAGGAATTATTGAGTCTGTCATCTGCACCTCTATAACTCTCTGGTTTGGCTCTGCAACTCAACAAGACAGACACAGACTTCGAGGGATAGTTAGGACTGCGGAAAAAACAATTGAAACCAGCCTGCCTTCCATTGAGGACCTGTATATTGTACGAGTCAAAAAGAGGGCTGTGAAAATATCTACAGACCCCTCACATCCTGAGCATAAATTGTTTCAACTCCTACCCTCAAAACGATGCTCTAGAGCAGTGTTTCTCAAACTTGGCGACTTTAAGTCCTGTGGACTTCAACTCCCAGAATCCCCCAGCTGGCTGGGGGATTCTGGGAGTTGAAGTCCACAGGACTTAAAGTCGCCAAGTTTGAGAAACACTGCTCTAGAGCACTGCACACCAAGACAACTAGACACAAGAACAGTTTTTCCCCCGAATGCCGTCATTCTTCTAAACAACTAATTCCCTCAACACTGTCAAACTATTCACTAAGGCTGCACTGCTATTCCTATTAGTCTTCTCATCGTTCCTATCCCCCATCTTCTCCCACTTATGATTGCAGGACTGTAACTTTGTGGCTTGTATCCTTACGATTTATATTGATATCGTTTGTTTCCTGATTGCTTATTTGTACCCTATGACTATCATTAATTGTTGTACCTTAGGATTCTTGATGAATGCATCTTGTCTTTGTATGTATACTGAGAGCATCTGCACCAAAGACAAATGCCTTGTGTGTCCAATCACACTTGGCCAATAAAGAATTCTATTCAATATCTGTTTTGCTAGGAATAATGGTAGCTTTGACCTGACCTATCCAGATGCATGTGGCAGAAGAATTTTTGTTGAACAGTGCAATCTGATGCATGCTTTCTCCAAAATAAATCCTGCAAATGTCAATACAATACAATACAATAGCAGAGTTGGAAGGGACCTTGGAGGTCTTCTAGTCCAACCCCCTGCCTAGGCAGGAAACCTTATACCGTTTCAGACAAACGGCTATCCAACATCTTCTTAAAGACTTCCAGTGTTGGGGCATTCACAAGTTCTGGAGGCAACTTCTGTTCCACTGATTAATTGTTCTAATTGTCAGGAAGTTTCTCCTCAGTTCCAAGTTGCTTCTCTCCTTGATTAGTTTCCACCCATTGCTTCTTGGATTTCAATTTTTATGTTAAAAGAAATTAGATCCAAATCACTTAACAATTAGTAAAGATAGTCTTTGACTTACAACACTTTGTTTAGTGACCATTCAAAGTTACTTTGGCACTGAAAAATGTGACTTATGTCCTCTTTTCACAGCTATAACACTGTTCACACTTATGACTGTTGCAGAATCCTTGTGGTCATGTGATTTACATTCAGATGCTTGGCAAAATGACTCCTATTTATGACGGTCGCAGTGTCCCGGGGTCTCGCGATCCCCTTTTGCGACCTTCTGACAAGTAAAGTCAATGGGGGAAGCCAGATTCACTTAACAACCGGGTTACTCACTTAACAACTGCAGCGATTCGCTCAACAGCTGTGTCAAGAAAGGAGGCGAAACAGGGCAGAGCTCGCCCAAACAACTGTCTCACTTAGCAACAGAAATTGTGGTTGTAAGCCAAGGTCTGCCTGAAATTACTTTTGAAATATTTCTTCATATTAACCAATATGGTTAACAGAAGACAAATGAGGACACAAATATAGCTTACATTCTCTCATTTGATGGTTTACACCAGGGGTGTCCAAACTTGGGAACTTTAAGACTTGTGGACTTCAACTCCCAGAATTGAAGAATTGAATTGAATTCTGGGAGTTGAAGTCCACAAGTCTTAAAAGTTCCCAAGTTTGGACACCCCTGGTTTACACCATGTGTAAAATCAACAAAGATTTGGCCCAAACTATTTTCATAATAGCAGGATGAGTTCTCTCTCTTTAAAAAATCAGTCCAGCCCTCTCTTGACCGCCATTGACTGCCATCTAACTCTATCCAAGTGCTAACCATTAGTTGAAAAGATTCCAGTGTATAACCTTTTAGTAATAAGTTAATTTGAACCCTTCACCTGTGAGTCTGGTCTTTCGCTCCTGACATTAGCTAATTTCCAAGCGCACCACTATTATCAGCCAAGAGGTGGCGCAGTGGTTAGAGTGCACTACTGCAGGATACTTCAGCTGACTGCTAGCTGCAGTTCGGCACTTCAAACCTCACTGGCTGAAGGTTGACTCAGCCTTCCATCCTTCCAAAGTGGGTAAAATCAGGAGCCAGATTGTTGGGGGCAAGAGGCTGACTCTGTAAACCGCTTAGAGAGGGCTGTAAAAGCACTGTGAAGCGTTATATAAGTCTAAGTGCTGTTGCTATTTCTGTCGGTCCTACAGCCATCTTTTCTTTTGGATCTTTGGCCTGCCACACTTTCTATCATTCTACTATGCATTTTCTATGGTGGGGAAATGGGAGGGGGGAATTGTATGGCGTTAGATGATATGCAGCCATAACAAAATTCTTTCTAGAAAGTCAAGGTCATCCTTTGTCTTTGAACCTCTGCACCTGCCTGGAATTGGATGGGTGGAACTGCCAGTGGAAGATTGGACCATGGGATGGATTGGTGGGTGTGGGGGGCAAGATCTTGAACTTTCAACTGGGTGGGGAAAACCGGGAAGTTTTCAGATTCAGGTTTTCTCAAACGGCTCTCTTAATAAATTGGGACTTTGAGGAATCCTTTGCCTCGGACTCTGATTTACTTTTGGATGCTATTTGGAACCCTGACAATTTCAGGCAAACTCTCTGCCCACGGCTAGGAGTTCGATCCTGACCAGCTCACCAGCCTTCCATCCTTCCAAGGTCGGTAAAATGAGGAGCCATATTATAGGAGGCAACACGCTGACTCTGTAAACCGCTTAGAAAAGGCTGTAAAAACACTTTGAAGCGGTCTATAAGTCTAAGTGCTATGGCTAGTGCTACCAGAATCTTTGCTGTTACTTTCAAGAGTATTATTAACATCCTCTTGTACATTTAAGTACTTTAAATGCTAAACGTTCCCGTAACAGCAGGATGAAAAAATTGTGTTGATGCATTGGCCAGATGTACGGATGTTTGCCTGAAACTGCATTCTAGGACAAGGTTTAACAAATAACTACCAGTGGATTAATATATAACACTAAGCTATAAAGGAAGATAGACAAATTACAATTGAGTACATATTACTTCTGGTTCTGGACAGGGAGCACAGATCTTTTATAGGTAGACCTTGACTTACAACAGCTAGTTTAGTGGCCGTTCAAAGTTACAACAGAACTGGAAAAAAAGTGACTTATGAGTGTTTTTCACACTTGGTCACATGATGAGTTCTCTCTTTTTAATTGGCAAGCCCTTATATAAGACCATTTAACACTTAGGAGCAATTCTTGAAGAGCTGAAAATTAGGGCATGTTAGTGCACATGTCTCTTTATCCATCTCAGCCGATTTTGGCTATTTTAATGTCTTGGGTTGCAGGAGAAGGAATGGCAGAGAGGGGTGAAAAGAAGAACCACTCTAGAATCACTTAAGTAGCCGCAAATGAAATCAGTCCAACCCCCTCTTGACTGCCATCTACCTCTATCCAAGTGCTAACCATTAGTTGAAAAGATTCCAGTGTATAACCTTTTAGTAATAAGTCAGTTAATTTGATGACAGTTGCAGTGTCACACGATCCACTTTTGCAAGGGGTTTGGACAAGCAAAGCCAACAGGGAAGCCAGACTCACTTTTCACGTGTCGCTAACTTAACAACTGCAGCGACTCACTTAACAGCTGTGGCAAGAAAGATCATGGAGACTAAAACATATGAAGAACGGTTGCAGGAACTGGGTATGTCTAGCTTAAGAGAAAGAAGGACTAGGGGAGACATGATAGCAGTGTTCCAATATCTCAGGGGTTGCCCCAAAGAAGAGGGAGTCAAACTATTCTCCAAGGCACCTGAGGGTAGAACAAGAAGCAATGGGTGGAAACTAATCAAGGAGAGAAGCAACTTAGAACTGAGGAGAAACTTCCTGACAGTTAGAACAATTAATCAGTGGAACAGAAGTTGCCTCCAGAAGTTGTGAAGGCCCCAACACTGGAAGTCTTTAAGAAGATGTTGGATAGCTATTTGACTGAAACAGTATAGGGTTTCCTGCCTAGGCAGGGGGTTGGTCTAGAAGACCTCCAAGGTCCCTTCCAACTCTACTATTGTATTGTATTATTGTTTCATAAAATGGGGCAAAAGTCCCTTAAAGTCATCTTGCTTAGCAAACGAAAATTTGGGCTCAATTGTGGTCGTACGTCAAGGACTACCTGCAGTCCAGAGGTGGTATTCACTTACCTTCCCAAATTGCAAAGGTGAGCGTGCAGGCATGTGCTTTTGGTGAAAAAAAATGGCCTAAACAGGATGCCGTAGAACCCGGGCGAGGCCACCCGCAATTTCTACTACTGGTTCGGGTGAACCGTTCTGAGTTGGTAGAATACCACCCCTGCTGTAGTCTTACCGATTCAGTGATGGAGTGGAGTGGGTAGGATCATTTCTTTTAGTTCTTAACAGCAGCAGGAGGAAGAGGAGGATACTGTTATCCCCAGAATGAGAAAAAAAATGCACCACTGAATTCTGGTGGTACAATTCACAGAACAATGAAATGGTTACCAAAGGCAGAGATGTAGAGAGGTAGTACAACTTTATAAAGCCTTAGTAAGGCCATGCCTGGAATACTGCATCCAGTTTTGATCACATTACAAAAAAGATGTTGACTTTGGGGAAAAGTGCAAAGAAGAGCAACTAAAATGATTAAAAGCCTGGAGATTAAAACAGATGAAGAATGGTGGCAGGATTTGGGTTTAGCTAGCCTAGAGAAAAGAAGGACTAGGGGTGACATGATAGCAGTCTTCCACTATTTGAGGGGGCGCCAGAAAGAAGAGAAAGTTGGACCATAAGGAAGGCTGAGCGCCAAGGAATTGAAGCCTGTGGTGCTGCAGAAGACTCCTGCGAGTCCCTTGGACAGCAAGGCGATCCAACCGGTCAGTCCTAGAGGAGATCAACCCTGGCTGCACTTTAGAAGGCCAGATCCTGAAGAGGAAACTCAAAGGCTTTGGCCACCTGATGAGAAGGAAAGACTCCGTGGAGAAGGCTCCTGCGAGTCCCTTGGACTGCAAGGCCATCCAACCGGTCAGTCCTAGAGGAGATCAACCCTGGCTGCTCTTTAGAAAGCCAGATCCTGAAGAGGAAACTCAAAGACTTTGGCCACCTGATGAGAAGGAAAGACTCCGTGGAGAAGGCTCCTGCGAGTCCCTTGGACTGCAAGGCCATCCAACCGGTCAGTCCTAGAGGAGATCAACCCTGGCTGCTCTTTAGAAAGCCAGATCCTGAAGAGGAAACTCAAAGACTTTGGCCACCTGATGAGAAGGAAAGACTCCGTGGAGAAGGCTCCTGCGAGTCCCTTGGACTGCAAGGCCATCCAACCGGTCAGTCCTAGAGGAGATCAACCCTGGCTGCTCTTTAGAAAGCCAGATCCTGAAGAGGAAACTCAAAGGCTTTGGCCACCTGATGAGAAGGAAAGACTCCGTGGAGAAGGCTCCTGCGAGTCCCTTGGACTGCAAGGCCATCCAACCGGTCAGTCCTAGAGGAGATCAACCCTGGCTGCTCTTTAGAAAGCCAGATCCTGAAGAGGAAACTCAAAGGCTTTGGCCACCTGATGAGAAGGAAAGACTCCGTGGAGAAGGCTCCTGCGAGTCCCTTGGACTGCAAGGCCATCCAACCGGTCAGTCCTAGAGGAGATCAACCCTGGCTGCTCTTTAGAAAGCCAGATCCTGAAGAGGAAACTCAAAGACTTTGGCCACCTGATGAGAAGGAAGAAAGACTCCCTGGAGAAGAGCCTAATGTTGGGAAAGATGGAGGGCAAAAGAAGAAGGGGATGACAGAGAATGAGGGGGCTGGCTGGAGTCTTAAATGGACAGGAAGGCCTGGAGGAACGTTGTCGGACATGATTTTGCAACTAACAACAATACAAAGAAGAAGAAGGGGTTAACTTATTTTCCAACGGACCAGAAAGCAAAATAAGATACAATGGATGAAAATGAATCAAGAAGAGAAGCAACTTGGAATTAAGAAGAAACTTCCTAACAGTGAGGGCAATTAACCAGTGGAACAGCTTGCCACCAGAAATTGTGTGCGTTTCATCACTGGAGGTTTTTAAGAAGAGACTGGACAGTCACTTGACTGAAATAGTATAGGACAGTGGTTCTCAACCTTCCCAATGCCACGACCCTTTAATACTGTTCCTCATGTTGTGGTGACCCCCCCAATCATAAAATTGGTGTCTCGGTTCCTAAGGCCATTGAAAAACACATATTTTTATGGTCTTAGGCGACCCCTATAAAAGGGTCATTCGACCCCCAAAGGGGTCCCGACCCACAGGTTGAGAATCACTGGTATAGGATCTCCTGCTTGAGCAGGGGGCTGGACTAAAAGACCTCCAAGGACCCTTCCAGCTCTATTCTGATACTCTTCTGCTAAGCCACCTTAACTCTTAACCCATAAAAATTATCTTGTTCCTTAGCACAATGTATGAATCAGCAAGCAAGTTTATCTACGTCCAGTACAAGGGCTGAGCTAAATCTACTGCACAACTAAGCAGCAATCAAAATTCAGATTCTCTAAGTAGAATTTTTTTTAAAAAAAGAAAGACCTTGATAAATAACAAATAAGCTCAGAAAGAAGTAATGGGTGAACTTTGTTTGACATGAAAATACATGCCCACACAGAACTTTTGACAACCTGGAATAAGACTTTGAACACTAGAGAGCAATTAAGTATTTAAAACACCATAAACTTCCATCAGTTGCAATATACTTCAAACTAGCAGAACCATCAGTGAGGATTTAGTGTGATTCACTGTGGTCCAAAAATAAGAACATGATCTCAAGTTTTCAAGTATGTTTCTTAGTTCTTTTTTGACCCATTTCCCAAAGTTCCACAAAGCGAGTTTTACCACTATGATCCTTCAGAATTCCAAAACTTGTTAGTACACAGAGAGCAGAAGTGCACTGTCAAATCTTGCCTATCACAAATGATTAGGCGCCTTCTGAAATTCCCATTTTAGCCCTCCCCTATCAAACGTACTTTGGATACAAACCCATCCCGAGCTTGCAATGCTCACCCATTTTTAGGAACATAGATTTCTTGGAAAGCAAGTTGCAAAATATCGATTTGGCTCAACCGCTGCTAAAAACGTAAGACACTAGAGGGAGTACAGTTAAAGGGAAGAACATGTTCTGGTGGGAAGATCCGGAAGGGAAGAAACTATCTCAGGGATGTCAAAGGAGGGTTGTGTTTGATAGGAGGGCAGCTCGACATCACGCCTGTCGGGGGTGCAAAAACTGGCTCCTGAGCTGTTTTCGGCTGCCACAACCTCCTGCAACCCTCTGTCAGTAAAAACGGAGCTCGGGAGCCCGTTTTCGCTGGCAGAAGTACTGCGGGCCAGTCCTTCATTGTTCCAGAGCAGCCCTGCGGGCAAGATCTAAGTACCCCACGGGCCAAATCCAGCCCCCGGACCTTGAACTTGACACCCCTGCTCTATCTGAACTAAACCTTCAGTTGTTAGGGAAACATAGAACACAGCTGCTTATCTTCTTCCTCTGAAACTTGTTTAAACTCATTTCCTAGGGGCTGCCGACACTAAAGTAAGGAAATGAAATTAAAACGGGCATATTTTTTTTAATTGGTGAAAGCCAGGAGCTTTCATTGAGACTGAAGCCTAGGGGTGGAGAATTAAATACAAGGTCACAACGCTCACATCTTGGTACTGCGAAAGTTGGTCCCAGAACCATCTGGTTTGCGCTATCAGGATTCCCAAGAGAGAGAAACGCATGCTAAGATCCCCCCCAAAAAAAGGCAATCCCACCATTTAAAAATTCACCCCCCCCCCACAAATATGCCTACAGAGATTCTGAGTCATCCAGGTCATGGATGTCCCAAAGATGCATTTTCAAGAGGCAACTGGACTTTTGGTTTTTTTCTTTGAAGACGTTTCGCTTCTCCAGTTCTGACCAAATGGTGGAGGATGGAAGGATTTCTTTCCTATAATTATCCCAACCAAGGGTGGCTCTTTCTCCCTGACCACAGGGAATCTTCACAGACCTTCCTTCCCACTGGATCTGCTTCTTTTTACACCAACCAAGGAGCTCATTCCTAGTTCTGCCCTCATCCCTGCTTCCTGTCACATCGGGACACAGAAACTCCCCCCCCCCCCCATTTCCCTGCTGTCCCACTCGCTCTTGTCCATGTTTGAGCTCCATAACAAACTTAAAAGGGCTTTTTTTTCTTTTGAAAGCCACCAGGTTTGCCACAAAACAAGGAACGCTTTGCCTCCCGAAGTTGTAGGTAACTCCATCCCTGGGGGCTTTTAAAGAAGAGACTGGACTGACATTCTCCTGATTGAGGAGGGGCATGGGCTAGATCAGGGGTCTCCAACTTTGGCAACTTTTAACCCTGGCGGACTTCAACGCCCAGCTAGCTGGGGAATTCTGGGAGTTGAAGTCCACCAGGCTTAAAAGTTGCCAAGGTTGGAGACCCCTTGCCCTATTTCACTGCAGAGCAACTAGTGAGACATATGGTAGTGATCCATTTTTTTGACATGTCCCATCATCTCATCTGAGCTCCGATAATCCAAGATCCGATGCGGGTGGATTTTGCTGTGGCTCTGCAGCGAACTAGAGCAAGGGTCTCCAACCTTGGCCACTTGAAGCCTGGAGGACTTCAACTCCCAGAATCTTCAAGGGTGTTGAAGTCCGCCAGGCTTAAAGGTTGGAGGCCACCGGACTAGATGACCTCCAAGGTCCCTTTCCAGGTGTTTTCTGAATCGGAACCCTGAATCTAGAGGCAGAGAGCAATTTGGGGCGGGGGGCGAGGCAAGGAGCGGGGTCTGGGCAGAGAGACAGCCAGGAGAGTAAAGGGGAAGGTGTGGGGGGGGCAGCTTGGCCGGCTGCTGGGAGAGCCACGTGGAGGGGTTTCGGCTCCTCGCAGGCAGGCAGGCAGAGAGGGGAGAGGACCCTCGCTCCGAAGCCCACCGCCCCCGGGATGAGGACCCTGCGGGTGGAAAGAGAAGCAGGGACGGTTTCACGGCTGTGCTCGTTCTGCTCTTGGGGGCGCCTTCGCGCCTTTACGACCCTTCTGGGGACCCGTAGCCGGGCCCGCTCTCCCCATACAGGCCCGGGCCGCGACTTACGTCAGTTCAGGGACGGACATACGCGCGGGGGTTCCTCAGCTGCGTCCGACCTCTTCGCCGCCGCTCCTGAGGTTACTGCTACTGCTGCTGCTGCTGCTGCTGCTGCTGCTGCTGCTCCCGCGGCCGCCGCAAGCGGCTCCTCCTCCGGCTCGGCCTCCTGGACCAGGGCCAACCCGGAAGTGAGGGAAAGGCTGGGCGGTTTAGCCCCGCCCCATCCAAAGCGAGGCAGGTGCTGACGTCACTTCCGGCCTCGTTCGCCGGAAGCCGGCCGCGCTTCCGGTTTTCTACCTGCTGAGGCGGATTTTCAACCGAGCCGGGAGGGGGAAAAAAAGAAGAAAAAAAGTAAGAGGTCTTAAAACCCCCAGACTCCACATCCCTGATTTCTCCCCTTCATCCTAATCAGGGCCGCCCCAGCTCACTGTGGCAAGGGAGAATTGGTGTTGTGGGGGGGTGGGGTGGCGGGGGGGGGTCCGGCCACGAGCGGCGCGCGCCGCTCTGAGGGAAGGGGAAAGGCGATTGGTCGGCCTTGTCGCTCGCGCGCCCCGCCCACCGCGGGGGTCGGCGTTCGGATTCGGCACGCGCCGCGCGGCGATTGGCTGGGCCGTTTGTGACGTCAGGGGGAGCGTGACGTCGGCTTGGGCGTCGGAGAGGCGACGAGGAGCCAAAGGAGGAAGAAGGTGGGCCGGGGGAAAAATGATGCGGTGGGGGGGCAAGTACAGAGGAGTGGGACGACCTGCCGCTTTAAATGCAAAAAAAGGGGCTCTTTTGCATTTAATAATACACATTATAGAGTTGGAAGGGACCTTGGAGGTCTTCTAGTCTAACCCCCTGCTCAAGCAGGAGAGCCTATACCAGCGTTTCTCAACTATGGTCATTTGAAGGTGGGAAGTCCCAGAATTCTGGGAGTTGAAGTCCACCCGCCTTCAGGCGGCCATGGTTGAGAAATAATGCCCTATATATCATTTCAATCAAATGGAGTGGTGCGTTGGCCTAGAGGTGGAGGTCTCTCCTCACAATCAGGAAGCCTAGTGAGTTCGATCCTAGGTAGAGGCAGATATTTCTCTCTCTGGCCACCATCAGAATATATCTGTGGAACAAAACTCCGCATTGGCGACAGGAATGGCATCCGGCCAGTAAACAGCTTCAGTTGCCCATACTGCATCACACAAGGTATTATGGGGATTGTGACATGATGATATCATTTCAATCTCCTGTCCCTTCTTAAAAGCCCACAGGGGAAACTAGAATGGGATTCAGTGGGGAGCAGCGATGTGGGGAAGCCCCACTTCCCTTACAGCCACCAAGGCTAAAGTGGTGACTTGGAGCCAGTCCCAGCCCCCCTCCCTACCAGGATGCCCGCTAGGAAGGGAAAAAAGTCTGCTGTGTGCTTAGGTATAAGAACGAAGGAAACCAAAGTACAGGTGGTCCTCAACGTACGACCACAATGGAGCCCTAAGTTTATGTGGCTAAGTGAGACATTTGTTCAGTGGGTTTTGCCCCGTTTTACGGTTCTCCTCGCTCCGTTTGTTAAGCGAATCACTGCAGTTCTTAAAGTAGTAACACGGTTGTTAAGTGAAGCTGGTTTCCCAGTTGACTTTGCCTGTCATCGCAAAAGGTGAAGGCAAAAGATGGATCGCAAACGGCGAACCGCACGACTGCAACCGTCTTAAATGTGAATCAGTTGTCAAGTGACTGAATGTAAATCACCTGACTATGGGGCTGCTGCAACAGTCAGAAGTGTGATAAAGGGTCATGTCCCATGAACACCATGATAGCAGTCTTCCAATATCTCAGGGGTTGCCACAAAGAAGAGGGAGTCAAGCTATTCTCCAAGGCACCCGAGGGTAGGACAAGAAGCAATGGGTGGAAACTAATGAAGGAGAGAAGCAACCTAGAACTGAGGAGAAATTTCCTGACAGTGAGAACAATAATCAGTGGAACAGAAGTTGCCTACAGAAGTAGTGAATGCCCTTTTTCAGTAGTGTTGTAACTTCAAGTGGTCACTAAACAAACAGTTTTAGTGGAGGACTGTGTGTACAATTGCAATCTGTCATTTAAAATGACTGAATTAGAAAAATACTGATAGAGAATATTTTTAGTTCCGGGATAAAATGAAAAAAATTAAAGGCCCTTCAGAATTAAGTACTCTTCAACCCTTTAGTAGCATTAATGAAATGTAATGTTTTAACCAAAGACATTCCAGGGAATTTAGAATATTTGTAAATATTTTGTGACTGTCCTGTGGACATCAATTTAATGCTGAATTCCAATATGTTGCCATCTGCATTTTCAAAATAGTTCAGCCAAACAAGCATTTCAACATTGCATGTTCTATTAGTATTCTTGAAGTTAAATGAATGAACAGGAAGTCCTCAACTTACAACCACAATTGAGCCCAAAATCTATGTCACTAAGCGAGATAGGTAAGTGAATTTTGCTCCATTTTACCACCTTTCTTGCCACGGTTGTTAAGTGAATCACTGCAGCTATTATGTCAGAAATGGTGTAGGGCAGTGATGGTGAACCTATGGCACGCGTGCCACAAGTGGCACGCAGAACCATTTGTCAGGACACGCGAGGCGCTGCCCTGTCAGCTGGCCAGCGCGCATGTGCGCGCTGGCCAGCTGAGTTCACCTTTTTAAAAGCAATTTTTCGCCCTCCCCAAGCTCCAGAGGCTTTATAGGAGCCTGGGGAGGGGGAAAAGCGCCCCCCCGGAGGAAGTGACTTCCGGTTTGCTTGGAGGGTGGTTTTAAGTGTTCCGAAGGCTTCAGGGAAGCCTCCGGACGGTCCCTGAAGCCTCCGGCGGGGCGGGGAGGCTCTTTTCGCCCTCCCCAGGCTCCTATAAAGCCTCTGGAGCCTGGGGAGGGTGAAAAAAGCATGTTAAAATGGGGGGGTCGCGCGTTGTGCACGCATGCGCACTGGGGGGGGTCACGCGTTGCATTATGGGTGCGGCATGCCCGCACACGATCCCCCTGCGCTCCCCCCACTTGTGGCACGCGAGCCAAAAAAGGTTCGCCATCGCTGGTGTAGGGTCTCTGGCTTGGGCGGGGGAATGGATTAGGTGACCCACAAGGTCCCTTCCAACTCTGTTAAACGTTAGTAACATGCTTATTAAGTGAATCAGGCTTCCCCATTGACTTTTGCTTGTTCGAAGATTGTAAACGGTGATCTAATGACCTCAGGACACTGCAACCGTCATAAATATGAGTCAGTTGCCAAACTTTTGAATTTTGATCACCTGACCTTGGGGATGCTGCAACAGTCATAAATGTGAAAAATGCTTGTAAGTCACTTTTTTCCAGTGCTGTTGTAATTTCAAATGTTCACTAAGTGAACGGTTCTAAGTTGAAGACTAGTGGAATCTCCAAGCACAAAATAGGTTTGTGATCATGAAATCTTAAGCTTTCCTCCTTGTTCTCCAGATGCGTGATGGATTACCTGGCTAGGCCTGGGGTTTTTGGCTTAATTGCTGGTGTCACCTGTGGAATATGCTTGGGCTGGAGCATACGAGCTCGGCTTTTCCGGCCAGCCAAATCCAGATTGACTATGATGGCCAACGAGCTGGGCAACGAAGCCAGTATGATGGGCGAGTCCGGAGAATTCAAGATGGTGATCGTAGTCCGGAATGACCTGAAGATGGGCAAAGGCAAAGTAGCGGCCCAATGCGCCCACGCCGCCGTTTCGGCCTATAAGCAAGCCCACCACCGAAATCCGGAATTTCTGAAGCAGTGGGAATATTGTGGACAGCCCAAGGTAGTCCTCAAGGCGCCCGACGAGGAGACTCTCGTTCAGCTCTTAAACGAGGCCAAAGGGCTCGGCTTGACCGTGAGCTTAATCCAGGATGCTGGCCGCACGCAAATAGCTCCAGGCTCCCGGACTGTCTTGGGCATTGGACCCGGACCAGCTGAGATTATAGATAAAGTTTCTGGTCACTTGAAACTCTACTGAATGTGAAGTTCACAGCGTAAAGCGGGTGAATGCATATAAAGCACAAACAAGAGAACAAGCCTTCTCCCTCCCTAGTCCCTTCCTCAAACAGTCATTATCATATGCAATCCCGGATTATTTTGTTTCGTTAACACACACACGCACACATACAATATCCCTCATATCTTCATCTAGGCTCCACCTCCGTATAACCGGTTAAACAGCTCTGTGTTTGTGCAAATACAAAAGCAGTTTACATTCTTCTCCTACTTTGGATTTCTCTGAAACTCTTGAATTGTGCCTTTTGGAAATCGAGGAGGAGAAAATGCTCAGTAAGAAAGGGAAGGCATCCCTACAAAAGTTTCCAAATAAATGAATTACCTGGACAGGAATGGCACGTTTGCATCAGTGGTGGGATTCAGAAATTTTTAGTACCGGTTCTGTGGGCATGGCTTGGTGGGCATGGCAGGAGAACAATACTGTAGTATCTCAATTTTTTCACCACTCCAGGGGAAGGTTACTGCAAAATCCCCATTTCCTCTGGATCAGCTGGGACTCTGGAGGCAGAGAATAGGTGGGGGCGGGGCCAGTCAGAGGTGGTGTTTACCAGTTCTCTGAAATACTCAAAATTTCCACTACCTGCTGAATACCACCTCTGGTTTACATCCTTTAATGTTTTCAGTGTCCTCTAGGCAAACTTTTAAAGATGGCCTTGAAAAACTGCAGCACCCAGCAAAGCCGTTGATTTAAATGTAATTGATTGTTAGGCATTCGGGGATGCTACAGCTAATCCTCAACCTAATGACCACAATCGAAACTGACATTTTTGTTGTTAAGCGAAAGAGTTGTTAATTTTGCCCCATTTTACGACCTTTCTTGCCACAGTTGTTAAGTGAATCACTGCAGTTAAGTCAGTAACCCGGTTGTTAAGGAATCTGTCTTCTCGATAGCTTGTCAGAAGGTCGCCGAATGGGACCACGTAACCCCGGGACGCTGCAACCGTCGTAAATATGAATCAATTGACCCAAGTGAATTTTGATCACATGACCATGGGGAATGATGCAAAAGTTTGAAAAATGGTCATACGTCACTTTTCAGTGCCATTGTAATTTCGAACAGTCACTAAATGAACTGTTGTAAGTCGAGGACTACTGGTATTGGTTTAACAAACTGGTTACTAGATTAATCTTATTTTCTGGGGTTTGGGCAATACATTAAATCATGACGTAACCACACCGACAGTTTGCAGAACACACTTAAGCCATCAATTTAGAAGTATCGAAATGTTCACACTACGAAAAAAATGAGCAAGTTTGTGACTTGACCTGGTATAAGTGTGCTGTGCAAATGCAGTTTGTGTGTCACAAGCGCTCACAGCCATGTCGGTTAGCCACCAGCCCACATTTACATCCATTTGCAGCGATCCAGAGTTACATGATCACGTTTCACTATGGTTTTGCCCAAACCCGGCACTTATCTTTTGGCACGGATGGCCTAGCGTTGGTTCATTTAATAACCGCAGCGCTTACTTAATGACCGCTGCAAAAAAGGTTGTACATTGGAGTTGGTTAACCCAATTTTAAGACAACACAAATGACAACTGTGATGGGCAGGCTCCATTATGTTTGTAAGCCGAGGACTACCTGTACTCTAGGGCAGGGGTCTCCAACCTTGGCAACTTTAAGACTTGTGGACTTCAACTCCCAGAATTCCTCAGCTGGCTGAGGAATTCTGAGAGTTGGAAGTCCACAAGTCTTAAAGTTGCCAAGGTTGGAGACCCCTGCGCTAGGGGTACTCCTGTTTTCCTGTCTAAAAAAGGAGGGGCGGTGCCTGCAACTACACAAATGGCTAATTCCTCACAACAGGCATCCAATTTGGAAGCAGCTGCACCACCTGACAGATGATCGCAGTCACATTATCTCAAGAATGCCAAATGTTCCCCCAAGCTACAAAGCTTTGAAGATCCTGACATGTGGCTTCCGAAGTCCATGTAACATTTGTGGTAGGGATGCATCCTGCAATCTGGCCACTGTTTAGTGACATTCATTATTACATAGGTACCTTGGTGATCAACTGCTTTGACTCTCATTGAATTTGGTACTCAATTTGGCACTTGGACGAGAAAATTCTCTCCTGGTACCCAAAGCACAAGCTAGAAACTGGCTGCTGTCAGCTGACGAGATTCACTCCATTACGGAAAAAATGCGTTTGGTGCTCATCCTTTTTGGTACTCGTTGCGCCTCCTGGGACCAATTAACAATGACATACCACTGTACAGATAGTCCTCAATTTACAATACAATAGCAGAGTTGGAAGGGACCTTGGAGGCCTTCTAGTCCAACCCCCTGCCTAGGCAGGAAACCCTATACCGTTCCAGACAAATGGCTATCCAACATCTTAAAGACTTCCAGTTTTGGGGCATTCACAACTTCTGGAGGCAACTTCTGTTCCACTGATTAATTGTTCTCACTGTCAGGAATTTATGTCCACAATTGAGCCCAACGTTTCGGTTGCCAAGTGAAACATTTGTTAAGTGAGTTTTGTCCCATTTTAGGACTCTTGCCACGGTTGTTAAGTGAACCCTTGCAGTTGATAAATTAGTAACAGGGTCCTTAGGTGAAACTGGCTTACCTATCGACTTGGCTTGTCAAAGGTTGCAAAAAGGGATCGCATGGCCTCCGGACACTGCAACCGTCATAAATATGAGTCGGTTGCCGAGCATCTGAATTTTTATCACGTGACCACGGGGCTGCTGCAATGGTCTTGTGAAAAAAACGGTCTTAGCTCACTTATTTCATTGACGTAACTTTGAATGGCCACTCAAATGAACTACTTGTATTAGACTTTTATCCTGCATTGAACACACACAATACTTCCTATTTTCCTCCCAACAACCCCGTGAGATGGATTAGGCTGGGGAATTCTGGGAGTTGAAGTCCACAAGTCTTAAAGTTCCCAAGTTTGGACACTCCTGGATTAGGCTGAAAGTGTGTGCGACCCAAGTCACCTAACTCGCTGTCAGGAGGCTAGCCGATTCTGGCTTTTTACATCTTAACACAAACTACAATTCACAGTCTCCTGGTTGTTAGCCCAAAGTCGCCCAGCTGGCTTTGAGAGGGCACGACGGGCCTTTAACTACCATCTCCCGTTTTCTAGCCTGGTGCCTTAACCACTACTGGCTGCCACTGACTCGTTGGCCGAGTGTAAATTCTGCAAAAGGATTTGGATTGCTCCGAGAAAGAGTAATCCTCAACTTCCCAAGTATCTTGAGAATGCAGCCTGGTTTTGCTCATGGGGGAATAAGGCCAGACCAGATTCAAAACACAAGCCGTTGCTCCATTGGCAACTGCATCAGCTTGAAATATTTACGCCAGAAAGCAACTGATGCAATAGACTGCAACCCAAGTGGTGTGATGGGGTAGTACGTTGGGAAGTTCCGTGACCACCAGCTTTTCTGAAAAGGTGTAGGGAAACAGCACACAGACACACACACACTGCCCTCTGCTGCTTTCTTCCCACCTAGTAACGTATCACATAATTGCTCGAGAAATGTCTCCAGGAATGAGGCATCTTTTATCTTCAAGGCTTCTAAAGCTGCCCCTTTGATGATAACTCGGTGCTCAAGCCGGCCTCGTAAATGCTGGGGAAATGTGGTTCTGTGCCATCTAGAGAGGAATGGCTTCCTCGTTTGTGTAAATGGAATAGTCTTGAAAGCAAGGAAACATCTCTCCTCCTGCACAGCTGAAGGGGGAGGGGGGAAATGGACAGTGCATCTACCAGACGTCCAACATATATATAGGCATCTCTACCTTCATGTTTCTGAAGGAGGAATGACCTTGAGGAACAGGAGGAAAAGGCAGTGGTGGGACTTGAATAACTTAACTATCAGTTCTCTGGCTGGGTAGGCGTGACCGATTGGTCATGTGACTGGGTGGGTGACATCAATCATCACACTCAGCCCCACCTGCTGGCCACTCGCCTCAAAGGCAGAATAGGATTCAGCCAATTGGGGCTAATCCCAACACTGGTTGGCCTCGCTCATTTTTCAGCCTGTTTTGGGGGCCATTTTTAGGCCGATTTTGGCTCCAAAACCGGACGTTTTTTGGGCTGCTTCCATGCCATTGTTTGGGCTGTATTTGGCCTGAAAAATGGCCCAGAAAACAGGCCGAAAAAACAAGTAGGGGCGGGGCCAGCCAGTGGTGGGATTTGCCAGATCATGGGACTGCGCAGAATCTTAGCTACTAGTTCGTGTGAACCGGTGCGAACCGGCCGCAGCCCACCTCTGCTCATAGGTATGTAACTGATATATGTAACTATGCCAGGGGTGTCCAAAGTTGAGAACTTTAAGACTTGTGGACTTCAACTCCCAGAATTCCCCAGCCAGCAGGGCTGGCTGGGGAATTCTGGGAGTTGAAGTCCACAAGTCTTAAAGTTCTCAACTTTGGACACCCCTGAACTATGCTAACCGACAGCAACGTTAGAAAGCAGGAAGATGAGAAGCTGGAGAAGGACCACGGCCTGAAGGACAAACTCAAGAGGATGTGAAAAGTTAGGCTGCTGGGAGAGGGGCTCCAGCAGATTCCAGGAATGACATCGGGGCTCTCTATCCCGGGAAGTGTGCAGTGTTAGGAGAAGCTAAAATCTAGCGCAGAATCCACAAACCCCCAGACTTCTGGTAGACGACCCTAAAGGAAGTCATAGGCCAGTCATAGGGATGATGTGGTGTGTGTGTTTGTGTAAAACTCCCTTTTTTTTCAATCCTGTAATCCTTTAGTTCAAGGCAGACTGGATGGAGCTGAGCATTTACTGGTTAGATGCCCTTCAAGAGTTCACAGTTCTTGCACCTTAGGAGAGAAATTATCTGCAGCTATTTAGGATTGAGTTCTCAACCTTCTGAGCGGGAGACCGGCGTCTTCACCACTAAGCCACCATACCATTGTGCGTACATGCGTGTGTTTGTGTGTGCGCACATGTCTAAAAATAAAAACCCGGAACAGAACTTGAGAAAGTGTCTCTGACAAGACTTTCTAATTTTCACAATGGGTTAAAAAAAAGGGGGGGGAGTGAGGGGAAGAGGGATCACATTCAAACTTTCAGTATTTTGTTACCATAGCCTTCTAGTAAAAGTAATACCGACCTGTGTGACGTTGGTTTCCTAATCTGCCTTACCCTGAAGGATAGTTTCTGATGAGGTGGCAACAGATAACCCAATAGATTCTTTTGAATGAGTTCGCTGGAGGATATGTCTGTTTTCACCTTTCCCTTTGAGAGGCAGCTATCAATCCTCCCTCCTTCAAACGCTTTACTCAGAGCTGCTGAGCTCTACTGCCTTCAAAGGGTTTAGCCATGCAGGCCTCTCCTGCAAGTAACCCAATGCTTTGCGAGCGGTGATATTCCCCGCCCTGTAGCTGACCAGAAGTGCTAAGAAGGGCCTGAATTAATTCCAATTACTCCTAACTACAAGTAGTCCTCGACCTTTGATCAGAAATGGAACCAAGAATTTCCGTTGCTAAGCGAGGTTAAGTAGTTCGCACCTTTTACCTTTTTTTTTTTTAACCGTACTTCAGGAAATCATTTTACCCGTTAGCCGTTTAGCGAATCTGGCTTCCGCCATTGATTTTGCTTGTCGGAATTTCCCACGACCTCCGACTTTGATCACGTGACTCTAGGGATGCTGCAAAGTTTGCCGGTGCGAGGATCACTCTTGCGCCACATTTTTCAGTGCTGTTGTAACTTTGGTTGTTAAGCGTTACGTTTGTAAGTTGAGGACTACCCATCTATGCAACAGACCCCCCCCTCTTTTTCAATCTCATACCTGTTGGCTCCGCGTGAAATCTGGAGTTCTCGTTACACCCCCGGGAGGCCATTTGCGTTGATTAAACAGGACACTAATTCAAGCAAGTATTGGAACATTTAAGTCAATTTTTATTTTGAAGCTAAATATATTAAGGCAACTTAACATACCTATAACATGATCTTTTGTCAGATTTAAAACTGGAAACACTCAAAACTATAACCCTAAATATTTTTTTTTTTGTTTCGTTTTGTTTTCTTACTTGGGAAGAAGAATGCCTTCAAGCGGCTCAGGGCCAGCCGAGGGCTCGAAAAAGTGCCATCAATTTTTTTTTCCTCGTTTTATAGCTCCAAGCATTTCCCGTTCATCTCAAGGAATCTCCATCAGTGCAAGTCACCTGTCCAAGATCCACTCCACAGTCAGAATTTGGGAAAGAATTTTGCTGGTTCCTGCTTTTGGACCTGAAGAACGCTGCCGAACTTTTCTATATATATATATCTATATATATATAGTTTGTTTGTTTTGCTGTTTTGAGGCCAAGCGCATACATTATAAAGGAGTTTGAAGAGATACATACTGAAAAACTACTATAGAGGATATCCACAGTCCAGTCATTTATTATCTTTTCTTTTTTCCAATTTGAGTCAATTTTTTTTTTCAATTGCACAAGCAAAACCGAACAGCCACTGGGGTTTTCCCAACGCCCCTTTCATCTCTCTCTTTCTCTCTTTCTTTCTCTCTCTGTCTCTCTTCTGTACACTCGGGGGGAGAGGGGGAAGTGATTTGGGAATACCACAATATCCAACATACACAAACTGGAGGGCGAGGTTAGTCAGAAACACGCAAGATTGGATGTATGGTTCCCCCCACCTCCTGCGCCTTGTTCCTCAAGTGGAATATAAAATGGTCCCCACAATTTTTTTTTTTTAAAAAAAAAGCGCACTAGCACAACGGAAGGATCGGTTGGGATGAGACACGGAGTGAGCAAAACACTGGCGTTTTCTGTACATCTAAACTGGAAACCTGCATAGGTTTCAATGGAGCCTCTACTAGGTGGGTCGTTGTTGCTTTAAATTCAGGACAGGTTTTCGGTCTGTTATCTGCGAGCTTCTTTTCCCCCACCCCCTCTCTCTCTCTTGTTTTAAATGTTACTGATTTCAAGAGCCAAGCCACCCTAATTTTTATCTTGTAGTGTTTCAAACCCACCAACTCAATAAATCTTTCCTTTCACAACCCCTACCCCCCTTTTTTCCCCCCTTCAGAATATGCCTTTTTTTGGAAAACGTGCTTTTTGGAGGGGGGGGGGAGAAACGGGCCACACTTACGAACTGCTCACGCACCCTGGATCGAAAGAGACCTGGGACGCTTTTCCAAGAGTGCAAATGGGAAGAGAGAGTCACAAAAGAACGGGGGAGGGGAGCAAGGGGGGGGGAGTTGTTCACATCAGAAGCAATCTTGCAAAAAAAAAAAGGGTGGGTGGGTGGGGAGAAGCCTGCTGGAACATTCAAAAGTATTCCCACCGGAGGGGTGGGTGGGGTGGAAGATATGGAATGTGAAGAAAGGAGGAGGTGGTGTTTAGGTGAGGGGGGGGGGAAGGAAGGAAGGAAGGAGAGAGGAAGAACAAACAGAAAAACACAGTCCTTCATAAAATAAATGTTACGAGGACATGAGGTTTTGATTTTTTTCCCTGTGGAGTCGGGCGCGAGAGGGACAGTGGAGGTTCCACAAAAGGATGCTGCCTTCCTTACATGCTGTATCCAAACCCGGGTTGGGATTGCCCATACGGAGGTGCGGTGTAGCCGTAACCGAAAGGTGCTTGAGGAGGGACTGCCACGCTGGGGCCAGCCGTCAACATGAGCTGGGGCTGACCTAAGGAAGGAAGGGAAAGAAAATGGAGCAAGGGGTTAAAAGGCTGCGTTTTTTTAGACGGATTTCAACAGCCTGAGTTTTGAGGGAACCCCCCCCCCCCCGCCCTGCAGAAAAAAAACACCCGGGCTCAAGGGGCCAGGAGTGGAAATGGGGCCATGCCACGCATTAAATGGAAGCCCTGCAGTCTCCACTGTTGGTCTGGAGGGTGCAAAGCAACAACACCCTTGTGAATCTGTTGCTTGACTCTCGCATCACTTCAGCTTTTAAAGCAGGGGGGCGGGAGTCTGACCTTGGCAACTTTAATAGTCATAGCATTTAGAGTTATCATATTTTTCGGAGTATAAGACACACCTTTTTCCCCTCAAAAAAGAGGCTGAAATTCTGGGTGTGTCTTATACACTGAATACAGCATTTTTTTTGGCCTCCTGAAACCCCGCCCCCTTCACCAAAATGGCCGTGCAGAGCCTTTAGGAGGCTTCCAGAGTGCTCCTGAGGGCCAGGGAGGGCAGAAATGAATGAAAAATGGGCCATTTTTTTTCTCAATTCCCTCTCAGCCCCTAGGAGCATTCTACAAGCCTTCTAAAGGCTATTCATGTCTTTTTTGGGGGGGAACGGGCCCATTTTCACAAGAAATGGGCCATTTTTGGCAGGTCTGCAGAGTGCAAAACCTTTTTTAAAAAATTTGCCTCTTCAAAATCTTAGTGCGTCTTATACTCCGAAAAATACGGTATATACCGCTTCACAGTGCTTTTACATTCCTCCCTAAGCGGTTTACAGCGTCAGCCTATGGCCCCCAACAATCTGGGTCCTCATTTTACCCACCTCAAAGCATGGAAGGCTGAGTCAACCTTGAGCTTGGTGGGATTTGAACTGCCAAAGTGCAGGCAGCCGGCAGGCAGCAGAAGTAGCCCTGCAGTACTGCAACTCTGACCCCTGCGGCTCGTTTAAGACTTATGGATTTCAACAACCATTCTGGCTGGGGAATTCTGGGAGTTGAAGTCCACAAGTCTCAAACTTGTCAAGGTTGGGCATCCCTGCTTTAAAAAAGCAAGAGGAGGCGGCATTTTAAACAGCCTGGCAAGATTAACACGCTGTGGTCATTATGTGGGACCTTTTGTGCTCTCTGAGCTTGGTTGTTTCCTTGCAGATGTCTCATTACCCAACGAGCTACCCTGTTTCCCCGAAAATAAGAGCTCCCCGGATAATAAGCCCCATCTGGTTTTGAGTGCATGCGCTAAAATAAGAGCTCCCACGAAAATAAGCCCTCCCTGAAAATATTTAAACACGTGCACAGCTGGTCCCCGCTATTTCCGGGGGGGACGGGACATGTTCCACATGCACCTGCCATCCACGCAGAATGGCCTTACGGAGGCCGCTCCTGCAAAGCCTAGCTCCTGCGCCCCGTCTCTTAGTGGCGGCTACAAAAAGAAGGCCAGGCCCAGCGATGCCAGGGCTTCCAAGAGACAGAACTTCCGGCCCTCTCTGGATCAGCTGATGTGAAGGAGCAGAATTCACAGTAAATTAATAAAAGGGTTTTTTGTTGGGACCAGGAGTTTGCTTCATTCTCTTGGGAAGCCTCAGTCAGAACACTTAAGTACCCGAGAAGCTGGTGGTAAACCAGCTCTCCTGCTGACTGACAAGGGGCTCAATCAATTCCCTGGCTATTTTTGTACCAGCTCGGCCAACAATCTTAGTAGCTGTGAAATGGAATGAATGTCTTTGTTCATTGCAAGAGTTCTTTTCTTCTTGGTGATTGCCTGATTAGGCTACTATATACTGTTAGCTTGTTTCATTTGGTGATTCCTTCATTGCATTCAATGGTACAATGTTGTATTAAATTTACTTTGAAGAACTAAAGATAATGTACCAAAAGATATATGGATATTAATGTTTGTTACATACTTCCTATTGTTTTCTTTTATCTCGTGCCTTTAATTTATTGGTAAGAGCCCTGGTGGCGCAGTGGTTAGAATACAGTATTGCCAGCTAACTTACTACTCATTCCAGGAGTTCAATCCTGACCGGCTCAAGGTTGACTCAGCCTTCCAACCTTCGGAGGTGGGTAATATGAAGAGCCAGATTGTTGGGGACAAGAGGCTGACTCTGTAAACTGCTTAGAGAGGGCTGGAAAAGCACTGTGAAGCGGTATATAAATCTTAAGTGCTATTGCTATTGTTTATTACTTCTTGTCCCTCCTCTATGTTCTGCCTAATATTCTTCACCTCAAAAAGGAATAAGGTGTTGGTTATGTACAGTCCTGGGCAAAAGTGGTAGGCAGGTGTGAAAAAAACGCTGTAAACAAAGAATGGTAAATAATATAAATAATGATTGTTTATTTTTGTCAATTTCCAAAATGCAAAGTGAGCGAACAAAAGAAAAAATCTAAATCAAATCAATATTTGGTGTGACCACCCTTTGCCTTCAAAACAGCAGTAATTCTACACTTGCACACAGTTTTTGAAGGAACTCGGCTGGTAGGTTGCTCCAAACATCTTGAGAGAGCTAACCACAGATCTCCTGTGGATGTAGGCTTTCTCACATCCTTCTGTCTCTTCATGTAATCCCAGACACACTCGAGGATGTTGAGATCAGGGCTCTGTGGGGGCCATGCCATCACTCCAGTACTTCTTGTTCTTCTTGATGCTGAAGATAGTTCTTAATGACTTGGGTCATTTGGGTCAATCATATGCCTCCCTGGTGGTATTGCATGATGGCTAGGTATCTGCCTGTATTTCTCAGCGTTGAGAACACCTGACCAAATCTCCAAATCTCCAACGCTATTTGCAGAAATGCAGCCCCAAACGTTCAAGGAACCTCCACCATGCTTCACTGTTGCCTGCAGACACTCATTGTACCACTCTCCAGCCCTTCGACGAACAAACTGCTCTCTGCTACAGCCAAATATTTCAAACTTTGACTCATCAGTCCAGAGCACCTGCTGCTATTTTTCTGCACCCCAGTTCTTATGTTTTCGTGCATAGTCGCTTGGCCTTGTTCCCACGTCAGAGGTATGGCTTTTTGGCTGCAACTCTTCCATGAAGACCACCTCTGGCCAGACTTCTCCGAACAGTAGATGGGTGTACCTGGCTACCACTGGTTTCTGCCAGTTCTGAGCTGATGGCACTGCTGGACATCTTCCGATTTTGAAGGGTGATAAGCTTCTTGTGTCTTTCCTTTGCTGCACTAAGTTTCCTTGGCCGACCACTGCGTCTACGATCCTCAACGTTGTCTTTTTCTTTGTGCTTCTTCAAAAGAGCTTGAACAGCACATCTTGAAACCCCAAGTCTGCTTTGAAATCTTTGTCTGGGAGAGACCTTTCTGATGCCTTATAACTACCTTGTGTCTTGTTGCTGTGCCCAATCTTGTCATGACATTAATCTGTCTTTCACAACCTCACCTTGGTAGCAGAGTTTGGCTGTTCCTCACCCAGTTTTAAGCCTCCTACGCAGCTGTTTCTGTTTCAGTTCATGACTGGGTTTCAACCTACCTGTGACACTGATGCTCATTAGAACCTGTTTGGTAAAATTGGTTGATCGTACACCAGACTATAATCCTGCAAAATCCCTGACTTTGTGCAAGTGTACCTGGGAGAATGGATGCTGGTTTGAAGGCAAAGGGTGGTCACACCAAATATTGATTTGATTTAGAGTTTTCGTTTGTTCGCTGACTTTGCATTTCAAAAATTGACCAAAATAAACAATCATGATTTATATGTCTGAAAGCATTCTTTGTTTACAGCATTTTTTCACGCCTGCCTACAACTTTTGCATAGTACTGTATATTGCAAGCTAAGCAGGGGTGAGGTGCTCCAGGTTTGCCCGGGTATGGGTGATCCTCTAGCAAAGATTCTATGTGGTTCGGTGAACCCCCAAATCCCACTCCTGGCTGGCTCCACCCACCCCACCCCTCCTAGGAGTCTCCACGTGGCTTGTTTTGGATGCCAGGTAAGGGCAGGGCCTGCGTGGAGGCTCAAGGAGGCAAAAACTTCCTGGAAGTTCCGGAAGGCTGAAAACGGGCCCATTTCCGGCTTCCGAAGGGCCTCCAGGGCCCAGGGGAGGCCATTTTTACCCTCCCAGAGGCCCGAGAAAAGCTTCCAGAGCCTGGGGAGGACAAAAAACAGGCCTCCCAGAAGTTCCAGCCTCCAAAGCCTGGGGATGGCGAAAACGCCCCCTCCTCTAGCCGTGATGCAAGAGGCCGATTAGGCCATGTGTTGTGACCCAGCAGGATCCGGTTGAGCTGCTGATGGACTCGGACAGTGAGGAACCATATGAGTCTGCCCTGGACGATGTGGAGAACCCTGTGCAGGGTTCGGAAGCAGCAACTCCGTAGGCAAACTCACAGAAGATGGTTAAGCACAGGTGGTTGTGGATTGGCCCCTCCCAAGAGAGATTATAGGTGAGGCGTTGGGAGGGGACATTTGCAGGAAACAACCGTTCGAATTAGTAGTTAAGAAAATCTATGTATTCTAGCCGTGTCTGCTCGTTTGGACTATCTGCGTTGCTTCATTTGAATTATCTGGGTTGCTCCATTGAACGTGAGTTGTCTGGGCCCTCAGCCAAAGGATTTGTTATCTCAGTAATTAAACAGTGGCAAACAGCCAAGCCTGTGTTCTGGTTTATTCACAGGCGTGAAGAGGGGGGTCAGAACACCACGCCCACCATGGCCACGCCCACCCAGTAACCGGGCAGAGAACCCATTGCTGAAATGTTAGAAACCCACCCCTGAAAGCTAAGGAAGGGCTTACCGTAAACAATGGGCTGGGTCTCCGTCGCCTGCTCTTCCTCTTTCCTCAGTGATTCTGAGGCATCCAGCTTGTCCACCTAGGAAAACAGAAGGATCCCAAAGATCAGGAGAAACCACCCGGCTACTAATCAGCGTCCTACATTGGCTGGCAGAGAAGTGGAAAAGCCTTCAGGGGGCATGAAACACAGTCAGAGAAAGGAAATCATGGACAATTTTTTTAAAAAAAATTAAAAAAATAAATAAACCCAAGTCGGGGAAGGAAATGTCGGTGGTCTAAATGTGCCACCATGGTTTGCAGGAGATGCCCAAGAGATTCTCCTGAAGAGCCTTCAGCGTGGAAGGGTGGGTGGGCGGGCAAGGGAGCTCTAGCTGCTGGAGGGCTTCAGGTCTACCTCGCACCTTGTGTGAAGAGATCGCAGGGAACCAATTTGGTGGACCAAATTAATGTACCAAGTTCCAGGGAATTTGCTAAAGCCATCCAATCACCTCGCCGTATCCCCCCCCCCCCACTCTTCCCTTCAAGCTTCCACCCATCCGGTGAAAGCTCCTCCGGTGTCATTTGCAGAGCTTTGACCCGAGCCAAGGTCAAACACCAAGGGAATCAGGAAACCCAAGCACTTCAAATGTATATGAAGGCTTATTGAAAGCTTAAGCTCACTACAAGAATCTGAACTACTAACAGCCAAAGCAAATTGGAGGGAGATAAGAATGAAAGGAATTCCAGGTGGGCTGGACTTAAGATCTCTCATGGGCGACGAAAGGACTCGAGACCGATGATGTACTTGACCCCTCCTTCGGGCTCAGCTTGGTCATTTTCTACAGCCAACCTGTTTTGCTAGCTCTCATGGGAATCAGCTTTTTAGGACAGTGTTTCTCAACGTGAGCAACTTTAAGATATGTGATTGGTTGGGGAATATTAGGAGTTGAAAGCCATGTATTTTAAAGTCGCTGAGGTTGTGAAACACTGCCGTAGGGTACGATGGAGCTGAGAAGCACAGGCAGGATGCTCTAAAATGAAGGTGTCTGTGATCTGTGGACCTCAACTCCCAAAATCCTTCAGTCAAAATGGCTGGCTGAGGAATTCTGGGAGTTGAAGTCCACAGGTCTTGAAGGTTGCTAAGGTAGGACACCCCTGCTATAAAGCCACTCAGAGTCATTTAAAGTGAGATGGGCCATGTAGGTAGGTAGGAATGAACGAATGCATGCATGCATGAATGGAGGGAATGAATGAGTGAACAAACGAACAAAGCAATCCATGTGGGAGCTATCTCATGCAGAAATCCCTCTTCTAAGCACAGTGACTTTCACAACTTAAGAACAAAAAAGGCTACTGAGGTATTTTAAATTTGTATTTAACAGCATGTCTCTTGTCAGATGGATGGCCAGTATGGTTTGACAGTAGTTTTATGCAACTGGATTTAGATCTTCCCCATTTACACCACAATCAAACAATGGACATGGGAGCCATTCCATACCCGCCCCCCCCTAAGGAGAACATAGGAGAAATCTAGCCACAGGTGGATCAACCCCCTTTTTGATCAACTCTTTGATAAGTAATGTTTCTCCAGCCTTTGCTTGATGGCAGAAGTTCCTCCTCCTCGACTCACAAGCTTCACCTCCTTTCATCAATATAGCAAACGTTTATCCTTTTCCTAACCCTAACCTTCCCTCCCCCACCCCCCAAAATGTGTTTTATTACGCTTAAGGTACCTGCAAGCAAGAATACAGCCTTCCCCAAATAATGGGCCCTGAAACCACAATGCGCGCACACGCACACACACACAAGAGAGCAGGTGGCTAGGGTAGTCCTCGACGTACGACCACAACTGAGCCCAAAAGTTCTGTTGCTAAGCGAGACGTTCGTTCAATGAACGTTGCTCCATTTTACAACCTCCCTCGCCACGTTCGTTCAACAAATCAACTTCCGTTGTACATTTCGTAACGACGGTTGTGAAGTGAATCTGGCCCTCCCCCGTTGACTTTGCTTGTCAGAAGGGACGCTGCAACCGTCGTAAATAGGAAGCCAGTCGGCAAGCGCCTGAATTTTGATTCCGCCGGGATGCCGCAAAAGTCGTTAGGCGTGCAAAGCGGCCTTAAGACACTTTTTTCAGCGCCGTGGTCACTTCGGTGACTAAGTGAACCGTTGTAAGTCGAGGACCCCTGCACATCCAGTCAACCCTAAGCCAGCTTTTTGTTTATTTTTATTTTCGGTTGAGATCCTTTATTCCTAGAAAACCCCATCATTTAGGCTGGAAAAACCTGCTGCTGCGAAGAAGGAAAAGAGAAGTGGGAAAAGTGTTTTTAAGGTGCTTAAGGTACAGCTCTAGAGAGAAGGATAAAGCCAAGCAGAGGAGAAATCCAGAGATCTTCCACCACCGCCAATTTGGCCCTGGTGGTTTTGCTGGTTTTGTTTTTTTTCCCCCGATGGCTCCAAAGAAACACCAGGGGTTTTTGTTTTTAAAAATGACAATCTGGTTTAAACCGTGGAGAGCTGCTTTGCTCGATTGGAACGTCACCGGATGCCCTGCGGGTTTTTTTTTTTTATTAACGGCAAACCGTTCCTTGTAAAGGGGGGGGGAAGGGGGGAACAGAAAAGGCTTTTCCACAGAGACTGCAATAAGGCTGCAGAAGGGAGAAAAGAAAAAAGAAAAAAAAGGAGGAAGAAAGAGAGAGAGAGAGAGAGAAGGAATGAACCGCATGCGGTCAATGCCAAGAGATTTGGTGTTATATGTGCATGGGGAAAAAAGGCAAAGGAACTGAAAAGCCAAAGGAGTGAAGTTGGAAGATGGCGGCCAGACGCCACCCCCCCCCCCACAGCCGGCCACCCCAAAGTTCACGCACGCAGAAACAGCCCCCACCCCCGCTGCCCCCTCCGCTTTCCATAGCAATGCTTTGCAGCTTAGGGGAAGTGAGATGTACATCACAATGATGGCCGGACATGCTCAGTTCAGAAAAGCAAACACTGCAGTTCATGTACCTTTTTTTTCACACCACACGGGCCCTGCCTTTCACCTGCTAGCTGCTGGGGGACTTGGGCCATGGGGTACGTTGGAGCCCGGGCCGGTTCTAGACATTTTTGGGGGGAAGTGAAGGGGGGGGGGCAAGAGTGGGCGTTTGTGTGCGTGGCCCAATTCTCAGATGTGAAGAGGGAAGCATGGATCAGCCCATTGGCAGAAGACAGGGGATGAATTTGGGGGAAATGCCACTGAGAGGGGAAGAATGGCTCAGCTTTGGGAAGCGGAGGCCTTGGCTCTGGCTTAAAACAGGGGCCTGGGAAGTTTTTGGGGGTGAATGCAAGACGAATCGATGGGAAGATCCAGGCCTTGGAATCAATCAATGAAATCAACCAATGGGAAGACCCAGGCCTTGAAATCAACCAATGGGAAGACTTAGGCCTTGAAATCAACAATGGGAAGACCCAGGCCTTGAAATCAACCAATGGGGAGACGTAGGTCTTGAAATAAACCAATGGGGAGACCCAGGCCTTGAAATCAACCAATGGGGAGACCCAGGCCTTGAAATAAACCAATGGGAAGACCTAGGCCTTGAAATCAACTAATGGGAGGACTCAGGCCTTGAAATCAACCAATGGGGAGACCTAGGCCTTGAAATCAACCAATGGGAAGACCTAGGCCTTGAAATCAACCAATGGGGAGACCTAGGCCTTGAAATAAACCAATGGGAAGACCTAGGCCTTGAAATCAACCAATGGGAAGACCTAGGCCTTGAAATCAACTAATAGGAACACTCAGGCCTTGAAATTAACCAATGGAAAGACTTAAGCCTTAAAATCAACCAATGGGAAGACTCAGGCTTTGAAATCAACCAATGGGAAACCCGGAGCTTGCAATCAATGGGAAGACCCAAGCCTTGGAAAGCAACCAAGGGAACAGGAAGCAGCCAGATGGGACCAGAGAGGCAGAGACCCGACTGGTGTGGTAAGAGGGAGCCTCTAAGCAGCTAGCCACTCTCAGCAAGACACGTTAGTAAGACTGGCGTGGTCACAATCCTCTCCAGGGAGGGGAAAACACACAGCGTCAAATGGGAAACCCAATCGCCTCCCACCCCCCCAGCCACCCTTCAGGGAGAACCAATCAATCAAGTGCCCCCGGCTGTTCCCTGCTCCTTCTTTTGAGAGGTTTCTCGGGAGAGGGTTAAATGCCTGGTGAGCCCTCCGAACCCGTGATCCGGTAGATTGTTTCTAACCTTCCTGGAGAGTTGATGAGCCAATTAGTGTCTACGGTTCTGTCCTACAGCTATGATTCTGGTTTTTCACTTGCAGAGGCGCTTTTTTTTAGTGAAGAGGTTTTGTTTTTTTCTCCAAAGGGGCGGGTGGGCAGAAAGCAGTAGCAGCAGTGTAGGGAAGGTAGGAAAAAAAAAAGGAAGAAAAATAAAATAAAATAAAACTCATGCAGATATCCTTAAGACGGCCTCCAGGCTTTAAATAGATGGAAAAGAACGAACTTTCACCTTTTCCTTTATTGTATCAACCTGCAAAGGAATTCAGAAGGTGCAGCTTAGAGGAAAACAAAAAAGAAATTCCAATATTTCGCATTTTAGAATTCACAGAGAGCAAGTAAAAAAAAAAGAAGAAGAAGAGGGGAAAGGTTTAGAACTCCAAAAAAGGACACCTTTGGCTGCCAAAAGCCAAGTTCCTTCACGTTTCCACCTTCGGATGGGCAGCGTTCTCACGTTACGCCAAGAACAGCATGCAAAGAGAAGGGCAAACCTGTGCCTTAAAACTCCCGACCAGGGAGGGTCAACCTGAGCAGCTTTTAAGAAGGGTGAACCGGCTGGGGAATTCGGAGAGTTGCCCTAGATCAGGGGCATCAAACTCGAGGCCCACAGGACGCGCATCCGGCCCCCGGGTTGCTTAAATCTGGTCCCCGGAGCTGGCTTGGAAATATCAAAGGACCAGCCCATGGAGCCTCTGCCGGCTAAAATGGTGTGTGTGTGTACACCCCCCCTATGGCCCATTTTTGGCCTCCCCAGCCTCCTGCAGCCCTCGACCGGCCAAAAGCGTGGGGCAGGGGTGGCTTCCAGCTTGTGCGCACACGCACTGGGTGTGTGCATGTGCAGTTAAATTAAAATCGTTCTGTGCATGGACAGAACTCCAAAACAAGAGGGTGGCAGCGACAGCAACGACCGGGAAACCAGTTTGGGGGTGTGGAAGGCCTGGGCCACCGCCGCCGCCATACCACTACCAGTTTGGCCGATCCGATAAAACCCACCACTGGCGCGGGACCTCCCCGCGGCCTGTTTCCGGCCGGCAGAGTGCTGCAGGAGGCCGGGGAGGCCCACCGTGGCCACGCTCATCCCTGGCCACACACACGCACCCCCAACCCTCATGCGGCCCTCGAGTTTGACACCCCTGCTCTCGATATGAAAACCTGAAGTTATTTTGGCCCTGATGGTCCAAGTGGTCAAAGTTGACTGCTTCAAAGGATATTTCTTCCTGAATTATGCAGAGGTGGGGTGGGTCTTTTTCTAACCCAGCGTTTCAGGAATGAGTTTTGGAAGGAGGGGGTGGGGTGGGGGGTTTGTCTGAAGCTACATTTCATATTTTAATTTAGAAACCAGCCAGTCGGAGCACCGGCCGCCCAGTTGTATTAGTTCTTTCCTAACTTTCAGCATGCTTAACCATAAACCCGAAGCGGTCTCCTACTAATCCTATTAAAACACCCAAAGACAAGCTTTTTAAGTACCACAAGCTGTGGGTTCAACTTCCTCTGCTGTGCATGTAACATGCTTTCATGTTATATTTCCCTAAAGACAGATGTTTTCCCCTCTCTTTCCCAGCCCAAAAACACAATAGGGAAAATCAACCACACGCGTTTTAGAAACAATTCCAAACTCTCCGAAACAAGGAAAAAAACAACAAACATCTCGGCTCATATGCAACCTGGAATCTCCTCCCTCTGGGGACCTCGGCTGTAGGAGTTCTGCTTCCAGTCTGCCCCGAGTTGGTGGGATTCTCAATCCCCAAATTACGCCAATGTGTTTGGAAGACTCAAAGTGCTTTGTGACTTCAATCGTGGCCAGAACAAGCACAGGGGAAGCCTTGATCTACTCAGGCCCAAGGCCCAAGGCCTGGAAGAACTGTTGAATTTCAGACTGTCATAGTAGATTCGGAGACAGGATCTGCTGTAGGTGACAACCTCCTGGCACGAAGTGTGCAAAAGGGATCCATTTGCTTAAGCCTAACAGCTGACACTCCTAGACGTTTGTTCCCACTCTCAGGTAAAGGGGAGTCATCCAGTGGTGGGTTCCAGATCCCGTCGCAACTGATACGCTGCGACGGGACTGGCCATCCACTTCGGGCATGCGCACTGCACACGCATGCACACGCCACCGCCCTGCGATGCTCCAGCTGCTCGTCGGACCGTACGGTGTGCATGTGTGCGCAGATGGCCTGGTTGTCTTAAAAACAGGTAAGGAACCAGAAAGGGGGGGGGCAACAAAACACCGTTCCGGTACGGTGGCCGCTGATCCCAGCTGCCACTGGTACGCCCATACTGGAACCTACCCCTGGAGTCATCATCTCCACTTCCATCCACTCAGACAAGCAGAGGTCTGAAAGAGTAAGTAGGGGTTTAATCTTATCAATGAACCGCAGCTGACCCTCCAGTGGTCTGTAGAGATTCTCCATCACCTGGGTCATCGTTGTCCCCAAGGGGCGTTTTTGAAGAGGCAACTGGGCTTTCTGGGTTTCTTCCTTCGAAGACGTTTCGCTTCTCATCCAAGAAGCTTCTTCAGCTCTGACTGGGTGGTGGATGGCTAAGAATCTCTGCAGACTTTTAGCTATGCAATTTGGGATGAACATCTTTAGGGAAGTAGGGATGGATTTCCAGAGGGAAAAACTGCAGGCTACAGGAACCATTTGCCCCACTCAGGTGAGCCTGAGGACACAGACAAACCTCCAAGTGGCCTCAAGGACCGGCTAAAAGGATGCAAATGACCAGCTGTCTGCAAGGAGCATAAATCCTTCCATTCTCCACTATCCAGTCAGAGCTGAAGAAGCTTCTTGGATGAGAAGGGAAAGGTCTTCAAGAAAAAAAAAAACAGTTGCCTCCTGAAAAAACTCACTTTTGGGACAACCATCCAGCGTCTCCAAAAATTCTCTTTCCGCAAGGACATGCAGGCTTCTTAACAGGTGAGATTGGAAACTAACTACAGGGGCCCAATTCCAGTTTTACAACCCAAATTTGGCAGATTTACTGTAGCCTAGAGAGAGAGAAAATACAGGTAGTCCTCGGCTTACAACCATTATTGAGCCCCAAACTTTCGTTGCTAAGTGAGACATTTGTTCTGTGAATGTTGTCCCATTTTAACGACCTTTCTTGCCCCAGTTGTTAAGTGAATCACTGCAGCTGTTCAGTTAGTCATGCGGTTGTTAAGAGAAGCTGTCTTCCCCACTGACTTTGTTTGTCAGAAGGTGGCCAAAGGGGGATCACGTGACTCAACCCCCAACCCTGCAACCGTCATAAATACGAATCGGTTGCCAAGCGTCTGGATTTGGATCACGTGACCAGGAGATGCTGCAACGGTCGTAAGTGTGAAAAATGGTCGTTAGGTCACCTTTTTTCTTAGTGCCGTTATTAACTTTAAACGGTCACTAAATGATCCGTTGTCAGTCGAGGACTACCTGTATTCAAAACCGGAACCCAGTCCACTGGCTAGGACCACGGGTGGGATTCTACCCGTTCGGATCGTTTCAGGTAAACGGTTCGCCCCGACGATCAAGTGCCCCTGCCCCTGCGCTTCACCGACCTATATCTTCTCAGCTGAGTCACGTAGCAAAGCAGATTGCCGCGCCTCTGCTGTCTTCCTCCCCAGCAGTAATGCAAAAGGAGTTTTCTTAAAACTGTGCGCGCAAAGAAGCGCACGATCCTAGATCCGGTTGTTAAACCGGTAGGATCCCTACTGTGCATCACAAAATCCAACAGATCTTTTGAAGGAGAAAGGGAGGGCCGGCATCAACAGACACAGAGGTTTGGGGAGGGCACGCAAAGGTCAAGACGGCTGGCGAGTGACAGACAAAGGGGTCTGGGACAGGCGGGGGGGGGGGAGAGGAGGAGGAGGAGGAGGCCAGGACCCTTACCTTGCACAAGTATTCCTTCATGACCTGGATGAAGTAGGGCATGGCAAAGTCCATGATGTTGTGTCTCCAGGCGGTTTCCAAGACCACGTCCGGCCGGAGAAGGTCGTAGCAAGTGAAGAGGCAGGCGCCAAAACATTCCTGCTTGCCTTCCTGGAGGAACCACTGCAGCAGCTCCTCCGCCAGCTCCGTGTCTTTGGACTCTGAGGCGTATTGCATGGCGTCCTGGAAGGAAGGGGAGAGGAGGAGGAGGAGGAGAAGAAACAAGGTCCCATCAAGGATGGGTCACCAGCCCAACGCTCGGGAAGGGCAGGGGAGCCCGCCAGCTATCAAACTCAACTTCATTGAGAGCCGCATCAGGGTTGTGTTGACTTCGGGGGCCGGGATCGGCTTGGCTAACTTGACATCCCTCGTGTCGGGGGCATCTGTGGTGGCCCAAGCGCTCTGCCAGCGAAAACAGGCTCCAGAGCTCCGTTTTCAGCTGCAATGGCCTCCTGCCGCCCTCTGCCAGTGAAAATGAAGTTCGGGAGGGCCTTTTCCGCCCCCCCTCCCCCCGAGATCCGTTTTCACGGGCACAGGACGGCAGGAGGCAGTCGCAGCTGAAAACGCAGCCCTCACAAGCTCCATTTTCACTGGCAGAGTCACCGGAGGCCGATCCTTTACAATACAATACAATACAATAGCAGAGTTGGAAGGGACCTTGGAGGTCTTCTAGTCCAACCCCCTGCCTAGGCAGGAAACCCTATATCGTTTCAGACAGATGGCTATCCAACATCTTCTTAAAGACTTCCAGTGTTGGGGCATTCACAACTTCTGGAGGCAACTTCTGTTCCACTGATTCATTGTTCTCACTGTCAGGAAGTTTCTCCTTAGTTCTAAGTTGCTTCTCTCCTTGATTAGTTTCCACCCATTGCTTCTTGTTCTACCCTCAGGTGCTTTGGAGAATAGTTTGACTCCCTCTTCTTTGTGGCAACCTCTGAGATATTGGAACAATGCTATCAACTTTGCTGTTTCTAGGGTGGCCCCGTGGACCAGATCTAAGCACCCCGCAGGCTGGATCTGCCCCCCCCCCCACCCAGGCCTCAAGTTTGACACCCCTGGACTCAAGATTCTCAAAGTAACTGTCCTATTGGTTTCTAAGGAGAAGCAATAGCTCTTAAGCCTTATATACAGGTGGTCCTCAACTTACGACTGCAATTGAGTCCAATTTTTCTGTTGCTAAGCGAGACACTTGTTAAGTGAATTTTGTCCCATTTTGCGACCTTTCTTGCCCCAGTTGTTAAGTGAACCCCTGCAGTTGTTAAGTGAATCTGGCTTCCTCCCATTTATTTTGCTTGTCAGAAGGTTGCAAAAGGAGATTTACATGATTCCGGGACACTGCAACCGTCATAAATATGAACCGGTTGCCAAGGGTCCGAATTCTGATCGGATGACCTCAGGGACGCTACAACAGTCGTTAGTGTGAAGATGGTGATAAGTCACTTTTTACAATGCTGTTGTAACTTTGAACAGTCACTAAGCGAGCTGTTGTTAAGCGGAGGACTATCTGTATCTGCTCCAGAGTGCTTTTATATCCCTCTCTAAGCAATTTAAAGAGTCAGCCTCTTGCCTCCAACAATCTGGCTCCTTATTTTCCCGACTTCAGAAGGGTGGGAAGCTGAGTCAACCTTCAACTGGTCAGGATCGAACTCCTGGCAGTGAGCTGAATTAACCTGCAATACTGCAGTCTAACCACTGTGCCAGCATGGCTCCTATTAAGTATTATTTATATCAGGGGTGTCCAAACTTGGGAACTTTAAGACTTGTGGACTTCAACTCCAGAATTCCCCAGCCAGCATGGCTGGCTGGGGAATTCTGGGAGTTGAAGTCCACAAGTCTTAAAGTTCCCAAGTTTGGACACCCCTGATTTATATGATAAACATTTCAGTCTTGAACTAATTACTTAATATTAAAACAAACCTATAATTGTATATTTGATGCTGTAAGTCACGCCCCCCCCCAAGTCTTTTGGAGTGGATGGCCGTAACGAGAACATCAAAGACTAGCAATAGCGCTTAAGACTTATATACCGCTTTGCAGCCCTCTCTAAGCGGTTTACAGAGTCAGCATCTTGCCCCTCAACAATCAGGGTCCTCATTTTCCTGACCATGGAAGGATGGAAGGCTGAGTCGACCTTGAACCCTGTCAGGATCGAACTTCCAGGCTGTGGGCAGAGTTAGCCTGCAATACTGCATCCTAACCACTGCGCCGTCCGGGCTGCGGAGCTCTTCCTGAACTGATCCACCCCGTCACCCTTCCCACTAGGCAGATGCCGTTGAGCTCCGGTACCTTGTAGAGTCGGTCTTTTTTGCAGAGTTCCACGCTTTGCTTCCAGCGGTTGTTCCCTTTGAAGAGATAGGCGGCGATTCTCCGGAACTCAATCAGCTCGTGTTTCTCCAGGCGTTGGGCGAGGGAGATGTTGTCGAAGTTGTCGTAGGCGTCTATCGATGTCCGAAGAGCCTGGACAGGAGATAAGCCGGCACTGTAACCAAAGTTTTGAAAATGGCCACCCCTGCAGAGTCTGAACGTCGGGAGGTCGCCGGCCTGCACCCCACCTTCCCCAAGCCGCCAGGGGCCTCGCCTCGAAGTCCAGGATGGGCCCCGGAAACCGTCTCCTACCTGGTAATCTTCTTCTGTAATGAAGAGGTTGTTGAGGGACTCGTTCACGGATTTGTTGTTGTGATTCTGCACCGAGCGCAGGTAGGGCTTCACCAGCGGAAGTTGCTTCACCTGTTCAGAGAACACACCTTCACTGTTGAGGCATCAGGCTAAAATCCAGGAGGAGGTGAGTTCTAGTCCTGCCTTAGGCATGAAAGCTGTCTGGGTGGCATAGGGCCGATCACCAGAAGACAGTGAGTTCTAGTGCTGCTTTAGGCATGAAAGCTGTCTGGGTGGCATAGGGCCGATCACCAGGAGACAGTGAGTTCTAGTGCTGCTTTAGGCATGAAAGCTGTCTGGGTGACATTGGGCTGATCACCAGGAGACGGTGAGTTCTAGTCCCGCTTTAGGCAAAAAAGCTTGCTGGGTGACTCTGGCCCAATCACCAGCAGGTGGCGAGTTCTAGTCACAGCTTAGGCATTAAAGTCAGCAGGGTGACCTTGGGTCAATCACCAGGAGATGGTGAGTTCTAGTCCTGCCTTGGGCACAAAAGCCTGCTGGGCGACATTAGGCCAGATTACCAGGAGACGGTGAGTTCTAGTGCTGCCTTAGGCACAAAAGCTGACTGGGTGGCCTTGGGCCAATCACCAGGAGACGGTGAGTTCTAGTGCTGTCTTGGTGATGAAAGCTGACTGGGTGATTTTAGGCCAGTCGCACTCTCTCAGCCCAGTCCATGTCACAGACTGCTGTTGTGGAGAAAGCAGGAGGAGGAAGGAGCGTAGTACGTGTTTGCCACCTTGAGTTAATTTGTAAAAATAATAAAGGCAGGATATAAATACGGTATTTTTTGCTCCATGATGCACTCCTCCCTCCCTCCCTCCCATTTAGTGGGTGGAAATGTCTTATGGAGGAAAAAATACGGGCCACAGTAGCAGGGTCCTTTGACAGCGCTGAACCCCGCCTCTTCTGTCTTTGTCATTGCCTGTTTTCCTCCTCTCAACCTAGGTGCGTCTTACGGTCAGGTGCGTCTTTTAGAGTGCGGAAAATACGGTAAATAAATGAAGAAATTAAAAACTTCCCAAGAGCAAAGAAAGAAAGAACACACACACACACACACACAGACACTGTTTTCCAAAGGATTGCTTACCTTACTAAAGAAATTGACCGCACGGGTATGATCCAACCGCGGCGAAAGCACCATGAGTAAGTCGTTGAGCAGCAGAGGTTTAAATTCTAGGTAAAACTGAATTGCTTTGTAGTAAAGCTCCACATTCGCCACCTGCAAGGACGACAGGCAAGAAGGGAGTGCTACTTCTGCACGTTTGCAAAAACAGCGACGAGGGTGATGCAAGTAACACAACCTTCCAGCCAAGCTCACTCTTCATCAGGCCTTGAAATGGTCTACAGCCCCCACCCACCCACCCAAAAAGGGCTGCATTTTTGCTCAGCTGGCTGCAGCTGCTTTTAAAACCAGCGAGTTAAGATGGTATGGTTTGGATTTGTCTGGCGGCTTCTCCCATTTTGTTGAGCTCATCACTGATTGCCAGGGTAGAGCAGTGCGGTGGCCTAGAGGTGGAGCTCTCGCCTCACAATCAGGAGGCTGTGAGTTCGATCCAGGTAGAGGCAGATATTTCTCTCTCTGGGCACAATGAGAATATATCTGCTGAACAAAACTCCGCGCTGGCAACAGGTACGGCATCCAGCCAGTAAACACTCAGCTCCGTTCAGTTGCCCAGACAAGGGATTATGGGGTCATTAAAAGGAGATGATGATGATCAGAGATTGCCCGGATAAAAATAGAAGATAAAAGAGTAAATTCTCTACATGTGCTCCAAGAGCTTTGGGGTTGGGTTGGTTCCTTGCTTCTAATATCAAGTGGACTGAAATGGACCATGTGGGACAATGTTTCTCAACCGTGGCCATTTTAAGACCTCGTGAATAAAGGTGAATACGTGTGTCCCAGGATAATGTTGCAGGATCCAGTCAGGATTGGTCACCGGGACCAGAGGTTTAGTCTTCCGAGGTTTCGGACTCGTGCTGAAGCCCCCATCCTCAGGGAACTTCTCTCTCACCAGAATGTGTCCTTTGGACTATTCTATGCAACGTTTAAGACCTGTGGGCTTCAATTCTCAGAATTCCCCAGCAAGAGAGACCCTCATGAGAGGGTCACACTGCAGAAGACTCTGGATATAAAGTGGATGCTTGAACCTATTTGTTGTGGCTTGTCGGCCACCAGCCCCTCCAGCAGCCAAATCAGATGAGGAGAAGGAGGCGTGGGAGTAAAGGCAAACTGAGAGCTCCGAGGGGAAAGAGGGAATGGAGCTGGCAGAGAGAAAGACAAGAGACAGAGGCGGAGCCTGGGCTGTCCGTCAGCCCTCAGATGGAGAGTCAACAGCCCCCAGGTATGGAGGTGGCTGATGAGGAAGAGGAGGAACAGCTGGGTCCAGTGTCTGATGCATGGATGCACAGAAGGCAGAGGAGAGGAAAGCAGTGGAAATCCATGGGCCGGTCCTTGGGACGGAAGAGCAACCGCTGCTAGCGAAGCAACACTCTAGCTCTGGGGATAAAAGGCAGGGGGCGGAGATGAATAGATATGGCAGGAAACTATTCATCTCCCGGCCGCACAGACTTGTTAGCCTGTGAAATAAACTTTTTGCCGGCACTGCTGGCATTCCTAATAAAGGAATCTTTTGCGTTCACGTCAGAGGGTTTGTCGTGTTTGGGGAGCTGGGTTAGAACACAGTTTTCCACCAAGCAGGAACATCAGAAAGGAAACCTGAAGAGGTTACGTCAAGACAGATCTCCTACCTTAGTGATGATGTCCTTGAACTGCCCTTCCTTCCAGGCGTCTGTGGGATGGTTCATCATTGTAATAATAGCATTATCGTATTCTTCATATTTATCGTACAGGAAAACCAACTCTCCCCAGAGGTGGGCTTGCTCAGCAGCCCTCAACACCTAGACGGAAGAAAGCAATGTGTGAATTGAAGCACGAGAAGGCAGGCCTCTGTAACTCAACTATTCTAGCATGGGCTTCCAACTTTATAACTGTCTGGTTTGGCTCTGCAACCCAACAAGACAGACACAGACTTCAGGGGATAATTAGAACCGCAGAAAAAACAATTGCTACCAACTTGCCTTCCATTGAGGACCTGTATGCTGCACGTGCTGAGGGCTGTGAAAATATCTACAGACCCCTCGCATCCTGGACATAAATTGTTTCAACTCCTGCTCTCAAAACAATGCTATAGGGCACTGCACACCAAGACAGCTAGACACAAGAACAGTTTTTTCCCAAATGCCATCACTCTGCTAAACAAATAATTCCCTCACCACTGTCAAACTATTCACTAAGGCTGCATTACTATTACTATTAATCTTCTCATTGTTCCTATATCACCCATCTCCTCCCACTTATGACTGTGGGACTGAAACTTTGCTTCTTGTATCCTTACGATTTATATTGATATTGATTGCATCCTGATTGCTTATTTGTAACCTAGGACTATCATTAATGATTCTTGACTAAAGTATCTTGTCTCTTTATGTACACCAAGAGCTTATGCACCAAAGACAAATTCCTTTTGTGTCCAATCACACCTGGCCAATAAAGGATTCTATTCTATTCTATTCCATTCTATTCTATTCTATTCAGTCAAACATCTTCATGGATCTTTTCCCTGGGTGTCCCAACATATCTAATCCAAAGGGGATCCTGTGTAGTTTAATTTTGCAACTGGGTGGGATAATCAAGAGATTACCAGCAATGCTAGGAAATGTAAGCCTTTGTTTCTCTTAAGATGGGTGCGTTAGACATTGAAGTCAGGACCTTCCACAGGGCAAAACAGATACTCTTCCAATAAATCACAAGATCATAGAATTGTGGAGTCAGACAGGACCAGAAAAATACCTAGTCCAATCTTTTACCATGTTTAGAAAAACAAATTGTGCCATCTGATCCGAGAGATGGCTCTCTAGTCTATTCTTAAAGACCTCCAGAGATGGAATACCTTCCACAGGGAGATTATTCCATTGTTGCCTAGATTGGAGAATCAGTTTTTTGGTTGTTGTTATCTTTACATGACATCTACGGAGCTGCAATTTGTACACAGGATTTCAGGTCTTCGTGTCTTGTTCGTACGGGAAAATGGTCTTGACTACCTTACAGACTACAGAATAACAGAGTTGGAAGGGACCTTGGAGGTCTTCTAGTCCAAACCCCTGCTCAAGCAGGAAACCCTACACCATTTCAGACAGATGGCTGTCCAATCTCTTCTTAAAAGCTTCCAGTGTTGGTAATATTCACAATTTCTGGAAGCAAGTCGTTCCACTGATTAATTGTTCTCACTGTCAGGAAATTTCTCCTTAGTTCCAGGTTGCTTCTCTCCCTGATTAGTTTCCACCCACTGCTTCCTACCGTCCTACCATCAGGGGCCCCTGGAGAATAGCTTGACTCCCTCTTCTTTGTGGCAGCCCCTGAGATATTGGAAGACTGCTATCGTGAAACTCCTAGTCTTCCTCTTCATTAGATTAGACATGAATTATCTTCTTAACATTCTTAATCCCCACAGCACATTTTAATGTACCTGAATATTGGTACCTTGCCTTCTAACTTGAACAAACCAAGTTCCTATAGACCAGTGACGGTTCACCTTTTTGGCACCGAGTGCTGAAACTGGTGCGCATGCCGGAGCACCGGAACCCAGAAAAGAGCAGCTGGCTGGTGCGCATCCATTCCAGGTTCCGGCACGCGCATGAGCACCAAACCAGCTCTCCAGAATAGCAGCTGGCAATGACGCCTGTGCCCACAGAGAGGGCTCTGGCACGCGTACCATAGGTTAGCCATCACGGCTATAGTCTGTCCTTGTGCTTCGAGTCCCTAAATCTTTATTTTCATCCTCTGTAATAGGTGAAGGTCCCTCCCAAAGTCAGCCTCTGGCTCTTCCCTAACCCTAACTCTGCTAACTGCTGCTGCTCAAGACCATTCTTATTCTCTGTCCACATCAGGTATCGGCTTTAGCTAGTTCCTTCATGCAGCCCTCTAAAGGGGGGCAAGGTGGCTCTAAGTTCTATCCTCCCAACCAGATGCTGATCAGGAAAAAAAAGAAAGAGATACCTTAGGAATGTTGACCCGTGACCAAAAGAGCTCCAAGTGCTCCCTCATCTTCTGTGGCTTGAATTTGGAGTAGAGGATGGCCAGTTCGGTGAACATCCCCATATGAGCCCGTTCCAGCCCCAAAGCAGCTTCCAACATGGTTATCAACTCCTCAAAGTAGCCGCGGTCCTTTCAGAAGAGGGAAAAAAAAAAAGGGGGGGGGGGAGATATCAATCACTGTCCAATGGCCGGGGGTTTTAGCTCTTTCCTTGTTAAGGTAAGATATGGAGGACATCAGCAACCCACAGGTTGGCCCATTACCTGGTAGTAATTAATGAGTTCTTCCAGTTCATCGGCGTGCACGACGATATGCAAGCCGCACATCTGGGCCAAGCGGAATTCCTTCCCATCAACGCAGGCAAAGCAAACCTGAAAAGGGAAGAGGGTTGGAGTTCTGTTTAGGAAAAGGGAGGAAAAGTTTAGCCTCAGATCCAGAGGATGGTATTCAGCCAGTTCTGGTAGGTTCTGGAGAACCGGTAGTGGACATTTTTGAGTAGTTTGGAGAAGCGGCAAATAGGCTGGCCCCGCCCCTGCTGCCTCCCTGGCGATCTTCTTTTGTTGCCCTGAATAGGAGAACTGAGCTGGAAAGTGGGGTGGGAAGGGAACGGGGGGTTTGGCAATATCCTTTCCCTGCCACGCGCCAAGCCACACCCACCAAGCCAAGCCACGCCCACCAAGCCACAAGCCCAGCCCACAGAACCTGCTCAGATCCCTTATTGTCTTTGTTGCGGAGAGTTGTAATCCTGCCTTAGCCATCAAAAGCGGCTGGGCGACTTTGGGCCAATGACTCTCTCTCCGTCCAACCCCACCTCACCGGGTTGTTGTTGGAGGGAAAATAGGAGAAGGAAGGCAACTTGGATATGTTTGCTGCCTTAAGTTATTTGTAAAAATAATAAAGGCGGGAAAACGGATGGATGGATGGATGAATCCAGATGTATCACTCTGATTTTCTCTTTATTGAGACTCTCACCATCTCCTGGGTTAAAACCTAAAAGTTACGGGGGGGGGGGGGCGCTCAGGAAGTCCAGAACTTACCTCCTTCCAAGTCCTTGTGCTGTTTGCCTTCCGGGCCCCGTCCACCGCTGCCTGGTATTCACCCAAGTGAACCAACGTGGAGGCCAAGCGGCCAAAATTGGAGACGTTGTTGTACAGAAGTTTGGCTGCATCGTACATCTTCTCCTCGTAGCAACGGTCCCCAACCTACGGAGGCAAGAAGACGTCGGTGGGTCTGCGGTTTATGGGTCAAAAGAAACGGCTGGGGTCCCCCTGCACTGGTTATGCCACGCTGACCACCAAGGGGTGAACAAGCTGTGAAAGGCCACTCTTACATCGTCCTGAAGGCGCAGACTAGAAGCGGTTCTAGTCCACCCTCAGATGCAAAAGTGGATGAGGATGGACCACTGTTTAGATTACCGGATGGGAAAAATCCTGAGGAAAATGGTTAAAAGTGGATATAAATATATAAAAGATCTTCTCGGGTGATGGAGATCTCTAACCCTAACCCTAGCAACTTTAAGGTGCATGGACTTCAACTCCCAGAATTCCTCAAGCAGGCCACTGAAGTACATACCCGTTTCCCTGAAAATAAGCCCTCCCTGGATAATAAGCAGTGCGCTAAAATAAGCCCTCTCCCGAAAATATTGCAACACAGCAGCAGCCATGAGGTGACCACGCTCGCCGCCTCCTGCGCCCCCAAAATAATAAGACCTCCCCCAAAAATAAGGCCAAGCGCTTATTTCTGGGGTCAAAAGAAAATAAGACCCTGTCTTTTAAAGCTATGTTTCTCAACCCTAGGAACATTTAAGACAGGGGTGTCCAAACTTGGGAACTTTAAGACTTGTGGACTTCAACTCCCAGAATTCCCCAGCCAGCATGGCTGGCTGGGGAATTCTGAGAGTTGAAGTCCACAAGTCTTAAAGTTCCCAAGTTTGGACACCCCTGGATTTAAGACCTATGTACTTCAACTCTTTTAAAACCTATCGTGTTTCCCCGAAAACAAGACAGTGTCTTATAGGTCTTAAATGTTCCTAGGGTTGGGAAAAATAGCTTTAAGACCTTCCCTTTCACTAAGACATTCACTAAGGGAAAAATGCTATACAGGAAATCCTTGACTTACGACCAAAATTGAGCCCCAAATTCCTGTTGCTAAGCAAGGGAGTTGTCAAGTGAGTTCCGCCCCGTTTTACAATTGGCAAGTGTCCGAATTTTGATCACATGATGCTGAAGTGGTTGTGTGAGAAAAACACCGATAAGTCACTTTTTTTCAGTGCTGCTGTAACTTCGGACCATCACTTACAACGAAGAGTTGTAAGTTGAGGACTTCCTGTATCTGCAAATTTCCAATTCATTCAGATTCCAATGCTTCTCTCTCTTCTGGAGTTTGGTCTCACTCCAAGCATCCCCCATTGCCTAACAAATCTCACTCACACCCCTCCACCTGATTCCACCACCTCCTCTGTGCTCCGACCATCAGTTGGCTAGGTTCCCACTACAGATCCTCCTCAAAATCCTGTGTACCTTACCCGAATCATCCCTCTTGTTGAGTGTGTTAAAGCTGCAACCAAACACATCAAATCTAAGGATTCTGTTTGTTCTGCAAGTCCCACGAAAAGATCAGCGCAGCAACTACAGCCGGACTCCCTCCCTACTTCCTTTCCCTTACAACCACCTTGTGAAGTGGGTGAGGTGAGAACCCATGACTAGCTCAAGAGCACCAGGGCAGGGTGGAGATTTGAACCAGCTTCTCTCTTCCTCCTTCACCCCTCCGAGTCTCCCAAGAAACTCCATCCCATTAACAACCAGCAGACAAGAGGAAGGAGAGGGGAAAATAAAATATAAAGGAAATGCTACGATTGGGTAGCAATTCTTACAAACGTCACCAAGTCGCCTTGCAGGGGAGGGGGGGAGCGGCATAAAAATTTAAATAAACAATAAATAAAAGGGGTGGGGGATGGAGGAACTACTGACCATCCCATCCCTGCAGAGATGGAAGGCAGAAGTCTAATCCCAGAATTAGAATAGAATAACAGAGTTGGAAGGGACCTTGGAGGTCTTCTAGTCCAACCCCCTGCCTAGGCAGGAAACCCTATTCCATTCCAGACAAATGGCTATCCAACATCTTCTTTAAAAATTCCAGTGTTGGGGCATTCACAACTTCTAGAGGCAAGTTGTTCCACTGATTAATTGACCTCACTGTCAGAAAATTTCTCCTTAGTTCTAAGTTGCTTCTCTCCTTGATTAGTCTCCACCCATTGCTTCTTGTCCTGCTCTCAGGTGCTTTGGGGCATAGCTTGACTTTCTTAATCCAAGGATTAAGAAAAACCCTCAGATTAACAAAACAAAAGAAAAAAAAAACCCAGGAAGGAAGCACTCACTTGCTGAATGTGGGCGTTGTTGGGCCCGTTGATGAATTCTTCCAGTTCGGCCAGGCGGTTTGTTTTGGCCAGTGCAAAGATGAGCTCCGTCTCCACGTAGGATTCCCGGGCCTTCCTACGGGCCATCTGCAAATACTTCACCAGCTCCTCCCAGTTGCCTAAGTGGGGGACAAAAAAAAGGGGGAGGGGGGAGGCAGCTCTTAGTCACATTGCAGGATCCATTGGAGGGCCCTTCAGTTCCTATCCTTCAAAAAGGAGACGGGAGAGAAGGTTTTAACGGCCATGGCGATGCCAGCCTCGTCGGGGCAGTGCTCAGCCTGTGACAAATGTCCCTTTAAAACCAGGAATGGGAAGGGGGGGGAGGAGGAAAGAGAGAGAGGCATCCCAGCATGTGCAGGCCAGTTGAAATAAAAAAGACTGAGCCATCAGTGTGACGATTAAATTCTACTTGAAGCTCGGGCTGTGTGTGGAATTTTATTAGAGCCAAAACAGTTGCTCAATTCTTGCACAGTAGAACACAAGCTTCCCAAAACTGGGAGGAAGGGAGGGGGGAGAAAAATCAGGTCAGCCAAACAATCCACTTCTTTGTCATTCACTCGTTATACTGGGCATGTCCGATTCACACATCTGTTGCCGAATAAATGCACTTCACAAGTACACGGGCTCCTTTCCTGTTGGAGAGGGGACAACTTCTAGCCTGCGTGCAGACGTGCGCAGCGAAAGGGATCTGAAGAGAGAACCGTGTTGAATAGGGAAGATGACGCCCGAATTGCATTCGCTCGGGGAAAGAGACGGGAGGAGGGGACGGCCAATGTTCCTGTTAGAAGCCGTCTCTCATTTCAGAGGCTTTTGTTGTGACTTTTGTAATCAACACGAAGGAAATCGAGAAAGCTGGAAGAAACTGGGGGAAAGAGGAGTCAGTGGGATCCCAAGAGATATATATGAGATCCTTGGTGCTCTCGGAGCTTCTTTTCTTGTAGACATTTCATTACCTAACTAGGCAAGTGTTGTGGCCCACCAGTGGAGATGGCGGCAGAGTCAGACAGCGAGGAGGTTGAGGAGGAATCTGGACCAGTCCTGGAGTCTGGGGAAGGCTCTGAGGAGGGCTCTGCTTTGGAGGCAGAGATGAGGCCGGAGCCGTTTGACAGTTATCAGCTGCCCTCAGAGTCAGACATCAGTGGGGCAGAAGAACAGCTGGAGTCTGTTCCCAATGTGCGCATGGGCAGAGTTGTTAGAGAACAATTGAGGACCAAGGGACGACTCGGGAAGAAAGGCACACGGGGGACGGGACGCTGAATGGCCCCTCCCTGCCTGGGGAATAAATAGAAGCAAAGGGGGAGGGGTGTCTGCAGGACACAATTAGGTCTCCGAAGCGAGGAGTGGGAGGAGGCATATGTGGGTATTAACACGGCCCATTTGCCTGGAGACGGAGGTAAATTTGAAGCCACTCCCTCTGCTTCCTCCTCCTGACTCCCAGATTAACCTCAGTCTTTAGCCAAGAAGGAGTAACTTTTTGACTCTCCACTTGGAGAAGTTTTTTGCTCCTTGTATCTTGTCTTGTTCCTTTCCATTTGTGATTCCTCCCACCTCTCTCCTTGCATCTCTGTGCTGTTTAAATTTCTGTTTTGACCTTGCACAATCCGGATTTGTTGGATACAGGGGAGCCCCAAACCGCTGGGCGGTTAAAGGGGAGGCTCCAGGCCGCGCTCCGGAGAGCGCAGTATTGCGCGACCCCTAGTTCCATCGGTAGGGGTCGCGGAACAGCTCCAGAGGCTACTTTCCATAGGGCTCAGGACCATCGGTTAATCTGGGGAGTCACGAGAAGAAGCACTCACTTCTGTCCAGCACCTTCCAGAGGACGGGAGAGGTCCTGGTACCGCCTGGATGTCCGTAGGGCCCTGCGCATCTACCTCAGGCACACGGCTGCCTTCAGGAAGTCGGAGGCGCTTTTCGTATCCTTCCAGCCTTCTTCCAGGGGGGTGAAGGTATCACCCGCCACCATCAGCAGGTGGATCAGGTTAGCTATCACTAAGGCCTATGAGGCACGGGGGATTCCGGTCCCTGAGGGCATCACGGCTCACTCTACCAGGAGTGCGGCTACCTCTGTGGCCTGGGCTACCCAGGGCGGCCACTTGGGCTTCGCCTTCTCCTTTCATTAGGCATTACCGGCTGGATGCCTCTGCCTTTGCAGAGGCATCTTTAGGTAGGAGGGTTCTCCAGGATGTGTTGGACACTCGGGGGGCTCAGGCCCAATGATTCCCTCCCATGGACATCTAGCTTTGCTATGTCCCACATGTGACTCCTCCCATGCCTCGCTTCAGAGACTGTCAGTTGGTCTTACCTGAACTGCATGTCTAGAAGCGGTCGTGGGAGGAGTCCCGCCCGTACTGTGCCTGAGGGAGCTTAGCAGTTGGTCAGTCAGGCCTGGGGGGAGGGAGTTGTTGTCCCTTGTTCTTGTTCCCTTCCCTCCCAGGCTCTTCTTGGACTGGACCATCAGTTAATCTGGGGAATCACGAGGAGGAAGCAGAGGGAGTGGCTTCAAATTTAACTCAGTCTCCGGGCAAATGGGCCGTGTTAATACCCACATGTGACTCCTCCCACGACCGCTTCTAGACATGCAGTTAAGGTAAGACCAACTGACATTTGCTTATTATTTTGAAGATTTGCTTATCTGAGTCCCTGTCTCAGAGAGACTCCTTGCCAAGTATTTCATTGAACAGCATTGCGACTGGAAGCTCAGCCTGGCAACTATTCAAGGACCGATAAGGACTGTTATTGCAATTAAACCTTGAAAGGCTTATTGCCGCTACTTTTCTGGATGTGAATGCCAGGAATTCACATTAACCAAATAAAAAGGGTGTTTTTTTGGGGGGACAAGGAGTCTGTTTTGTGATTCTGTTAAGCCTGGGTCAGAAGACTAACCCTCCCGCAGGCGGGATGCAACCCGCTGGCCTCGAGTTTGACACCCCTGATGTAGAGCCACAGGAGACACATGTTGTGTACTCACGAAGGCTACTTCATGGGGCGCAGGGGCGAGGAAGAAATCCTTACCGCTTGCGTTGGCAGCCTGGACAACTTCCATGTAGGATGACGGGTCGTCTGCTTTGATGTAGGAGTCGATGGCTTCCTTCACCATCCCTTTCTGGAGTTGGGCTTTGGCAAGTTGGCTCCACACCGCCGGCTCATTGCAACGTTCGGCAAACTCGTAGGCCCGGTCCAGGTTCCCAATGTGCTCGATCAAAACCTAGGAAAAGAGAGAGCGATAACTTTCTACCACCAGAGCCTTGCGAAGGTGGGCTCACTTATTAAGAAATCCAAAAGAACAGGGTAAGACTTGACGTAACAGACCCCAAGTCAGAATTTATCCCCCCCCCTTCTGACCCCTACAAAAAGACCCCAAAGGGGGAGACTCTCATCAGCAACACAAGCATGTATCCGGCCCAGGGGCCATAGTTTGAGGATCCCTGATTTAATGCAATATAAAAAATGCAAATAATTTTTCTGCAGGGGCCACCAAAAGTTTCTCTCAGACCACAGGTGGTCCACGGACCACCAGTTGGTGACCGCTGACCTGGATGACTGAAAATCTCCATAGACTGAGTAGTGTACTGATGATGTCACCTATTTTGGTGATGAAATGTCTGCAAGAAAACTACCAAGCCCAACAGAAGTGCCAAGGCCCGCGCAAAAAAAATAGAGGGTGTCATAAATGCTAACTTTAGCAAAGACCAGATGGGTTTTAGAGGTGCATCAGGAGATGGAAGTCAAGGCCAAAGATAAAAGCCACTTTCAGCCGTCGTTGGCAGGTCAAATTTGGTTCTGAAGGGGCAAAGTTACCTGGACGGCAGAAGTGTTAACATCAAATTTCCGAAAGATGGCAAAGGCTTCTTCAAAGAGCTCGTTGCTGATGGCGATGTTGGCGATGTCAGGGGCATCATAGTTATCCAAGCGATTGATGTATTCCATGACCCGGGTGCGATCGGCCTTGATGGCTGTCAGAATGAGCAGATTCTGGAGGTTCCTTTAATTAAAAAAAAAAAAAAGCAATTAAAAAGGCAAATGGATCATCAAGACAAGCTGGAGACTTACTGGACTTCAACACACAAATTTAAGACGCATGTGGATTTCAACTCCCACAATTCCCCAGCCAGCAAAGTGCATCTTAAAATGATCAAAGTTTGGAAACACTAATTTAGGCACCACAGGTCTTATCTTGATTTGTCTATTTTAAGATGCTGAAGAGTGAAACGAAGAAAGTCACTTCTCCAAATACAGGTAGTCCTTGTTGTGGCCCACTAGCGGCCAGCAGAGCTGGCAGCAGATTCGGACAGTGAGGAGGTTGGGGAGGAAGATGGGCCAGTCCTGGAGTCTGGGGAAGGCTCTGAAGAGCGCTCTGTGTCGGAGGCAGAGATGGGGCCAGAGCCGTTTGACAGTTATCAGCTGCCCTCAAGAGTCAGACATCAGTGGGGCAGAAGAACAGCTGGAACCTGTTCCCAGTGTGCGCATGCGCAGAGTGGCCAGATGAAGGGAGCAGCTAAAGAACAGGGGTCGACTTGGGAGTAAAGCCACAAGTGGACGATGAATGGCCCCTCCCAGAGGAAATGAAAGAGGAGCGAAAGGGGGGGGGAGTTTGCAGGAGATAATTAGTTCGCTTAATGGGTTCATGAGTCTCCGTTTTGCAGATATCGGCCTGTCAGCTCTCCAAGCCAGATAAGGTCTGTGACTGTAAATCCTCTGTGGAAAGACTTTGTTGGATGGGAATGAGTTTGCTTCATGCTCTTGGGAAGCCTAGGTCAGAACAGTCCTCAACTTACAAGGATTCATTTAGTGACTGTTCGAAATTACAACAGTGAAAAAAGTGACTTATGACCGTTTTTCACAGTTATGGCTTTAGTAGCATCCCCAGGAACATGTGATCAAAATTCAGAGACTTGGCAACTGGTTCATACTTATGATCGTTGCTGTGTCCCAGGGTCACGTGATCCCCTTTTGCGACCTTCTGACCAGCAGTCAATGGGAAAGACAGATTCGCTTAACAACCGGGTTACTATCTTTATCAAATGCAGTGATTCACTTAACAACGATAGCAAGAAAGGTCGTAAAATGATGGGGCAAAACACAAGAAATGTCATTCAGAGTTCGTTGCAGACATCAAATCCAGAAAGCACACACAGGTAACTGATACAGCAGGATTCATTAACTTCTCTTTATATGCAATATAATACATAAGTAAATACACAATACCAACAGCTGGTTCACAGGCAGAATATGGTTTCAGTTTCAATTCAGCAGACTAGAGTAGTTTCAGTTTCAATTCTCAGCACAGCCCTCAGAGCTGCAGGGCTCAACCACGCCCAGGCTCCAATCTGTTTCAGCTTCCACTGGCTGACCTTGTTACTAAGCCCTATTCATTGGCTGACCTTGTTACCATGTCCCTGCCAGTTCATGAATATTCTGACAATGTCTCACTTAACAACAGGAATGTTGGGCTCAATTGTGGTCGCAAGTAAAGGACTGCCTGTATTATCGGGAAGGGGAAAAGATCAAATCACACATCAAGAAGGGAAGGCAGGGTATGTCATGGGTCCAATCCATTAGGGATGTGCATCTTGTGGGCCCACGAAAAAGGTTCTTCTCAATGGTGGCCCCTTCTCTATGGAACATCATTTTCCTCATGGGACAGTTGGATCTCACCTTATTGCTTTTCCAAAAGGCCCTGATGAGGTGGTTTCTTCAGGGGGTCTGGGGACCCCAAATGGGGAGGGAATCAACCAAGTGGTTGATTTGATTCTATTGCTGCTACTGTGGGGATGAGTGATGTGGGGCTTATGGTTTTTATGTTATGGTTTTTCATGTTGTGAGCCAACTGGAGTCGTGTGTGTGTGTGTGTGTGTGTGTGTGTGTGTGTGTTTGTCAGGCAGCTATTAATTTATTAAATAGGTAGGGAGGTGGGTAGATGAAATATTGATAGATAGAAAGATGGGTAGACAGAAAAGAGTGATACAGATAGTCCTCAAGTTACAACAGTTTGTTTAGTGGCTGCCTGAAGTTACAACAGCACTGAAAAAAGTGAGTTACCATCGTTTTTCACACTTTATGATCCCCATGGTCACGCCATCAAAATTCAGATGCTTGGCAACTGGTTCTTATTTAAGATGGTTAAGTGTCCTGGGGTCATGTGATCGCTTTTTGTGACCCCCTCCCAAAATCAATGGGGAAACCAGATTTCCTTAACAACCGCAGTGATTTACTTAGCAACTGTGGCAAGAAAGGTCATAAAATGGGGCAAACCTCACTGAACAACTGAGTCGCTTAGCAACAGAAAGTTTGGTCTCAATTGTGGTCATAGGTCGAGGCCTACTTCTATGCAGGCATAGACAGAAAGACGGAACACGTAGGTAGATAGGTAGGTGGGTAGACAAAACCTATGGACACACAATGTTCCAAGGGAGGTACACATTAAATTTCTCAGAAAGACTACAAGAGATGAGATTCTGAGTGCACAAAGGGGGCACCAAGATAGAGAAATAGCCATTCTGAAACAGATCCCTAAGTGAGAGATAAAAGAAAAAAATATTCGCTATTAGCGAAGAAATTATACCAGAAAGGGGTGTGGTTTCGATGGCTGATGCCAGAAGGTATGTTAATATTCTGGGAGGACACGAGAGTTAGAATTAATACAACCACAGAGGCTCAGGCCTTCATGGAAAAAAATAAAGTCCTCCTAGATAAACTTGATGACACTGCTCAGGACATACAGGACACGGGAGGTGCCGGAGCTCTGCTGGAGGGAGGAGAAGGGGCAACATCGAGAAAACTCGGATCACAAAAATGAACAAGAAAATCTGTTTGATGTAAAATGATTGAAATTATTTGAAGATAAAAGTTTATATGCTGACAAAATACTATTAAGTAGTAATAATCTAATGTATTAATAAATGAAAAGTATGATAACGGGGGGAGGGGCCACTTCCTGCATATTGTAACTGCCAAAATTTGTAACCTGTTCCACTACCCCTTTCCTTGTTTATTTTTTAAAAAACCAATAAAATTTTGTTTAAAAAAACAAACAAACCTATGGACAGAGAGTAAGATCGTCAGAGGCGCAAAATACCAACCTGTGTTCGCTGAACACGGAATTATCCAGGACAATTTTCTCCAGCAGTTCAATAAGTTCATTCGGGAGGTCAGCGGTCATGAACGCCTTGACGGTTACAGAGACCTCTTCGGGATCCTGCGTCTCGGACAGAGCTGTCTGCACAACCTGCCAATCAAAGAGGTTGCAATGTTCAACCGAGGATTGCTTATTCCAAAGTCATCCCACGTGGAAGCAAACCCAGGGGCGCCAGAGAGCATACCTGGTCAATGAGAGGCCGCCGGTAAGGGTTGCTTTCTAACAGCACGCTGGCCCACAGTTCTGGATCCTTACGGCGCACCAGGTAACGGGACAGGCTCTTGAAGAGGGAGTTCTCGTTGCATACCTGGAGGACAAACGGGTTGACACAATGAGGATGAGGGATACCTTTGGTGGGGAAAGGAACAAAGTTTTGTAGTACCAATGGGACAGAATATTTATAGTTGTGGTTTGGAATTATGGGGTCCTTTTTTTTTTTAACAAAAAGTTTTTTATTAAACACACATTAAAATATTGGACGTAGTGTAACCATCCTGGCAATGTCTTTGCCATACATACTAGAATATAAAGTTAAATATTATAACCGCCATGCTTATTTACAATTGGTCTATTCAGTATTTACAAATATAAGGATATCGTATTTCCATCCATGTTGCTTTATTTTTGTCTTATACGTTTTTACTGTTATGATTTCATACATAATTCTAATCTCCATTCTATAAATCTTAGCCATTGCTTATTTTGGGTCTTTCCTTTTTTTGTTCCAACCATCTATAAAATTTATCCCAGATCTTATAATATTCTGATTCGTCTTCGTTCTTCAATTCCCACGTCAATTTATCCATTTCAGCACAAATCAGAATTTTCCTAATGGAATTATGAGGTCCTTGATGCTCTCTGAGCTTGGCTGTTTTCCTACATGGACTCTGAGCAAGTCCAGAGCCTAGACTCAGTTTCCCCCAAATATACAAACCATTTCACTTCTCATGAATGAGCAAGCTTAAAGGCCACAAAGAATGTAAAAAAAGAGGTATTTTCAGAAAGGTCTGTACAATAACTGAAGTCGTTCACAGTGCATGAGGTCAACTGGAGAACATTTGTAACTCAGGTCTCAATTGTGGCCGTAAATCGAGACTCCATATACCAGAGGTGGGGAAACACGGCCCTTTGATGACTTGTGGGCTTCAACTCCCAGAATTCCTGAGCCAGCTGGGAAACACGGCCCTTTGATGACTGGTGGACTTCAACTCCCAGAATTCCTGAGCCAGCTGGGAAACACGGCCCTTTGATGACTGGTGGACTTCAACTCCCAGAATTCCTGAGCCAGCTGGGAAACACGGCCCTTTGATGACTGGTGGACTTCAACTCCCAGAATTCCTGAGCCAGCTGGGAAACACGGCCCTTTGATGACTGGTGGACTTCAACTCCCAGAATTCCTGAGCCAGCCATGCTGGCTCAGGAATTCTGGGAGTTGAAGTCCACCAGTCATCAAAGGGCAGTGGTTCCCCACCCCTGCTCTATACCAAAGGGATTCGAAAATAATGAACCAAGAATCTACTTCCCATCCGTTTTGGCCACCCCTTTCCCAGAAACTCACGTTGATCAGCTCCTGGTCACACTGTCCTCGCTCGTAAGCCACGCAAGCTAGATGAGGATCTCTCTTCTCACAGTACTTCCCCACCACGCGGCTGTCGTAATAAGGGTTCTCTCGTAAAAACCTTTCCGGGTTGTTGTTACTGTCGATGTAAATTTTAGCCAGGGCATTGTGGGTAGCTGGTTCTTCGCAACCCTCGTGGATCCTGGCCTCTAGCCACGGCAGGAGGAGTTTCAACCTACGGAGAGAACAGGGATTTGGGTTTTAGACAAGCTCCCAAACTGGGGTGACAGTTGTTGTCTTCTACAACTGGGGTCCCCAACCTTTACTGTTATAATAATAATAATAATAAATTTGGATTTATTAGCCGCTCCCTTTCCAAGTAGGACTCGGGGCGGCGTACAATGGAGCATATAACATAAAATATATAACAACACTAAACGTACATACATATACAACACACATACATATACACGGAGGAGGAAACAAATTACATCAATAGACAGTTAAAAATCTGCTATAAAATACCCCAATTGTAAAAACCCAATAAAATTAATATTTAAGAGCAATTTAAAAACAGTTTGGAGGAATGGGAAAATTACGATTGCGATTGAGCCAGGCCGGATAATTGAAAGAGGTGGGTCTTCAGCTGTACACGGAAGGAGCGGAGATCGGAAGTAATCCTGATGTCACGGGGGAGGTCATTCCATAGGGCTGGGCCCATCACAGAGAAGGCTCTGCTCCTGGGTGTCGCCCCCCGACACTGTTTGGCGGACGGCACCCGGAGAAGTCCCTCTCTGTGTGAGCGAATTGGTCGTAGGGATGTGTGGGGCAGGATGCGATCCTGCATATAACTAGGCCCTGTGCCATGGAGCGCTTTAAAGATCATAATCAAAACCTTGAAACGCACTCGGTAGACCACAGGCAGCCAGTGCAGCTCGCGCAGGAGAGGTGTTACAGGGGAGTATCTGGTCCTCCCCATAATCACCCGCGCGGGCCCGCGTTCTGGACCAACTGTAGTCTCCGAGTGCATCTCAAGGGAAGCCCCATGTAGAGAGCATTGCAGTAATCCAGGCGAGACGTCACTAGCGCATGGGTGACTGTGCGTAGGGCATCCCGGTCCAATAAGGGGCGCAATTGGCGCATCAGGCGAACCTGATGGAACGCCCCCCTTGCCACGGCTGTTACATGGTTATCCATGGACAGCCGGGTATCCAGGAGGACGCCCAAATTGCGCACCTGTTCCATGGGGGCTAGTTGGACGCCCCCGATGGCCAGAGATGGAAGCACCTGGTTGAACCGGGAGGCCGGAAGCCACAGCCACTCCGTCTTGGAAGGGTTGAGTTTTAGTCGGTTGCCATCCATCCAGACCCGTACGGCCTCCAGACACCTGTTATAAAACAGTATCTGATAACCCGGGGTATTTATTTATCCTAACCCTGTATTAGACAGGATTTCTAATGTTGGATTTTCCCCCTTAGCAGACGGAGCCCCCTTGTGGAGTACTGTGAAGCCATTATGAAAACTCCACTGCGTTGTACAGTAGAAGCCATTTTACGGCACAACATGGTGTACCTTAACAGAATATAGACCCCGAGGGGTTTTTTAGGGGTGGTTTACCCCCACAGTATTTGTTTTCAAAGAGTAAGCCATCTGTGTACCAAGTTTGGTTGAAATTGCTTGAGGTGTTCCAGAGTTATGCTGGAACACACACACACACAGAGACCGCCATTACATATATTCTATTCTATTATTATATATTATATTATTTATAATAAATAAAATAAAATAATAAAATCCTTGCAGCTTTTATTTTATTTCATGAGTTCACATATGGAGTTCCTGATCTCTTGTTCCCAAGCAAACTGGTCCAGCCTGCTCATTATGCTAACAAACTCCTATCCCATCTGTGGATTCAACCAGGGTTATTGTCTGAATTCCTCCAGGCTAATTTCTCAACCTATTCCTAGTTGAATGTTTTTCAAAACTTGGCAACTTTAAGGCTTGCGGACTTCCAACACCCAGAATTCCCCAGCCAGCCATGTTCAAAGTACAGAAGAAGAAGACTGGCAGACTGACAGTCGTAGAAATGAAACAAAATCAAAATAAAATCAATATTGGCTATTCTGCCAGCTGTTAGCTCCGGAACTGAAACCTACGGTGGAATTCTCCGGAAATTACCTGTTCCTTTTTTCCACTTCGGCGACAAGTTCATCGGTGGAGAACTGGCCTCGCACCACCAGGATCAAGTTCTTGATGACGTCTTCAGAGCAGTCCACATCCAACAAGCCGCCAATGACCACCGGCAGACGGCTGGGGTTCACCTGAGGCCATCATTCAAGTCAAGTCAATTTCAAATCAAGTGTAGGGTAGTCAGTTCTTTAGATTGGATGTAGCTGCCCGCTCCAGGGGACCCTGCGCCTTAACAGACGGCCTTACCTTTTGCACGTAGATCTCAATATATTTCTGAAGATTGTTCCTATACAGGTACAGGACTAGGTCGTGGACAAAGTCAAAGCGGTCGCAAACAATGATCAGCGGGAGCTGGTCTGTCAACTTGGCTTCCTGCAAACAGAAAGCAAGAATTTGATGGTTTGTTTATTTCATGGCTGTCTAGAGCTGCCATGCTCTATAGCAAAAAGCCAACAATCAATCAAAACATAATCGCTTAATCTTTTAAAAACACCTAATATAGCAAGTACAAATTGGCAACCAAATGTTGTGGCCCGCCAGGGGCCAGCAGAGTTGGCAGCAGATTCGGACAGTGAGGAGGTTGGGGAGGAAGATGGGCCAGTCCTGGAGTCTGGGGAAGGCTCTGATGAGGGCTCTGTGTCGGAGGCAGAGATGGGGCTAGGGCCGTCTGACAGTTATCAGCTGCCTTCAGAGTCAGAAATCAGTGGGGCAGAAGAACAGCTGGAGCCTGTTCCCAGTGTGCGCATGCGCAGAGCTGCCAGATGAAGGGAACAGTTAAAGAACAGGGGTCAACTTGGGAGTAAAGCCACAGGTGGACGATGAATGGCCCCTCCCAGAGGAAATAAAACAGGAGCGAAAGGGGAGTGGAGTTTGCAGGAGACAATTAATTCACTTAAGACTCCTTGCCTGGAAGCTCTCCAAGCCAGATAAGGTCTGTAATTGTAAATCCTGCCTTGAAAGACTTTACTGGATGTGAATGAGCAGAATTCATAGTAAATTGATAAAAGGGGTTTTTGTCAGGACAAGGAGTTTGCTTCATGCTCTTGGGAAGCCTCAGTCAGAACACCAGACAATAAGTGATAAATCTTTGCACTGATAAGCCCAAGAATTGAACTAGCCAGGAACAACTGAACTCTCATTCAAATATCTCCAAAAAAGGACATGTTTTCAAAGTTTCCATCTTTTTCAAGTTCTTTCATGGATCATTCATATTAAAGCTATCCAGGCTTTCCAGGCAGCTCAGGTTCCAGAAAGAGTTTTACCAAAAGCACAAAATACCACAAAGGATTACAAGCCTATTCTAAACATAGTATTTATCAGCTGCAGCAATTACTGAGTGTGCAGGATGAACTCTGGGATGGCAAGAAATCAGATGTAGGCGTCTTTCTTTCCCCTCCCACAGGCTCATAAATTGCAGTGGTTAAACAATTCCCAGATATCCAAAGAGGGAATTTTTTTGCCAACTGGAAAAATATAAATGCTTCTCTAATTCTGCTTCCAAATACATGTGAACGGATGAAAAGTTGGGGATTGATACTCAAGATTGCCTTCATTTGAAAGGGAGATTTTCATTTCATTAAATGAGATTCTTGCTTGTAAGCCAAATGTTTGAAGCAGGGGGGATGAAACTTTTTAAATCACTGAATCATTATCAATGTAGCCCAATCTAGGCCAGAGGTGTCCAATCTTGGTAAGACTTGTGGACTTCAACTCCCAGAATTCCTCAACCAGAATTAAGGGCCGTGTTTCCCAGCTGGCTCAGGAATTCTGGGAGTTGAAGTCCACAAATCTTAAGAGTTAGTTACCAAACCTGGATAACCCTGCTCTAGGCCCAGGAGTGATTGGGACAAAATGTCCTCCTCTGATGTTTTCCCCAATGGTCCCTTAAGGGAGAATTTACAACTCCATCCTAAGATTGCTAGTGCTGGGTTTTTAAAATCTATATCTGACTTTTTTAATTCCCTATCTGGGTTTCTAGTTTGTTTGTTTTTTTTAAAATTAAAATTTAACCAAATCTACATTTTTCTATACATCGCATCATATTGTAGCTATTAAATAAGCAAAATTAATTTGGTTCAAAACTGATTTGTTGCCTTTTTGTAGTGGTTACTTTGAGTATTTCTGTGTAGAATCAGAGTTTATTTCTTTTATTTTTTTAGGAAACTATCGGCAACCCTGTTGAAGTCCATAAAAAGTGAGGGCTCTCTCCTCTCTGCGGGAATAGCCTGGAGGCTACAGGTAGTCCTCGACTTACCGCCGTTCGTTTAGTGACAGCTCAAAGTTATAACGGCACGGAGAAAAGCGACTTTTGACCGTTGTCCACATTTATGACTGTTGCAGCATCCAGATGATCAACATCATCAAAATGCTTCGAAACTGACTCATTTTTATGACGGTTGCAACGTCCCAGGATCACCTTTTGTGACCTTCTGATAAGCCAAGTCAATGGGGAAGCCAGATTCACTTAACAACCGTCTTACTAACTTAACTGCGATTCACGTAACAACTGTGGCAAGAAAGGTCGTAAAATGGGACAAAATTCACTTAACTTTCTCACGTAGTAACGGAAATTTTGGGCTCAATTGTGGTCGTAAGTGTTGTGGCCCAACTCGGACGATGAGGGGTTGGGGAGGAACTTGGGCCAGTTCTGGATTCTGGGGAAGGCTCTGATGGATGCTCTATGTCTGGACGCAGAGATAGGGCCAGGACCGTCTGACATTTCTCAGCCACCGGAGAGGCAGCTGCCTTTGAAGGATGAATGAGGAGGAAGAACAGCTGGGGCCTCTTCCAGATGCGCGTATGCGCAGAGCTGTTGGGAGGGGAGAACAACGGAGGACAAGGAGTCGGGAAGCAAGGCACACGTGGATGCTGAATGGCCCTTCCCTGGCTGAGGAATAAATAGAAGGAAAGGGGAGTGGTGGTCGTAGGAGACAACAGTTTATATTTCTAGAGATTTTGCTCATTGTGTTTCGCGCCACAAAGATTGCTTGCCAGAACTTGATTTGCAGCCTTTCGGCTGGGAGCTCACTTGCAATTATCGCAAGGAACTGATAAGGTCTTTACTGCAGTTAACTCCTTGAAGGACTATTGCCTGGACTTTCGGCTGGTGAATGCAATTAATTCACAAGAGGTAAATAAAGAGGGATTTTTTAAGGACAAGGAGACTGTTTCTTGTTTCTGCTGGGTCAGCACAGTAAGTTGAGGACTACCTGTATTGAATACTATGCCAAGGCTACCAATTAAGCCATACCCCTGCATTGTTTTCAACACCAAATCCTAGGAAGTTAACCCAGGGATCAGCAACCTGCGGCTCTGGAGCCGCATGTGGCTCTTTCATCTGCTGCGGCTCCCTGTTGCCGGTCAGCTCCACAATTGATAGGGCTTTCGGTTAGGGCAGGTAGAGAAAAAAGGACAACGCGCTAGGAGGAGACTCTATGGTGGGGGAACTGAACTTCTGGTTGGCTCCACATTTGAACGTGTGGCTTCGGGTTAGGACATTTGTGGCTCTTTGAGTGTTTAAGGTTGCCGATCCCTGAGTTAACCTAGGCATCATTTCCTCCATCTGGTGCCCTACAGCTGCGTTAGGACTGCACCTCCCAGAATTCTCCAGCCATGACACTACACAGGAGTGGAGACCAAAGGTGTGAGCTGATCAGCGAGGCCTCTAATGGAAAATTACCTGGTACATGTCCTGAATAATCCACAGACACCCGGAACAGCACAAAAGACAACAGACTGATCAGAAAAACGATGGACACAAAGTACGATGGTTTGTAAGTTGTGTTCCAAGAAGGTGGTTGAGAGACCTTGGAAACCCTACCTAGCTACGCCAACCCTTCTGTCTGTTTTCTCCCCAGACAATCCGAGTAAGTGGCAATTGCAACCTGGTGTATAATGGCTGCATATGCCACAGCAGTAGCTTTATGTCTCTGTTCGTGGCCCTTTAAAACAACACCTGTAGAATAACACCAGTCATCTTCTGAATTAGTCCAGGATGCTGGTGCCCCTTGAGCAGAAAGCTATCTCTAGCAGCCCTCCATCACCTGGTGGTTGCCTGCTGTCCCTATGTGGAATTCAGGGAAAAGTAGAGCAGGCAGAAGAAACAACCAAGAAAAGACGATATTTGTAGGGAAGGCTGGGGGGTCCTCGGTGCTTTCTGAGGTTGGCTGGTTTTTACACAAATATTTTATTACCCAACTGTTGTGGTCCACCAGCGGCCTGTGGAGTTGGCAGCACAAGCAACGGACAGACTGACAGACAGACAGACATGCATACATACATATATACATATAAATTACTGATCCAGATTTTCTTCTTTTCAATGAAAGAGCACCTGTCTGGTGAGAATTCAGAAGGGAGGTAAATCAAGACCCCAGTTTTTATTCAGGAAGGAAGACATCGTATCTGTCCACAGTAGAGGGGTCACTGATTTAAGTGCACTGAGGATGCTACCTACAATACAATACAATAGCAGAGTTGGAAGGGACCTTGGAGGTCTTTTAGTCCAACCCCCTGCCTAGGCAGGAAAGCCTATACCATTTCAGACAAATAGCTATCCAGCATCTTCTTAAAGACTTCCAGTGTTGGGGCATTCACAACTTCTGGAGGCAAGAATTACCTAGTTGGGTAATGAAATGCCTGCAAGAAAGCAACCAACCTTAGAGGGCACCATGGAGACCACATTTTCAGATTTGACCATCTGAAAGCTGGACCTTTGAGTTTTCTCATGCTGTTGCATGAAATAGCTGCTCAAAAACCTGCCTGAACAAACTGTATTAAGCTCAACAAGTAAGCTAAAATAATAAATGTCACAGTCAAGCTCTGTACCACTATCTGATCAAAGAAACAAAGAGTCACCTAGATCAGAGGTGTCCAAACTTGGGAACTTTAAGACTTGTGGACTTCAACTCCCAGAATTCCCCAGCCAGCTGGCTGGGGAATTCTGGGAGTTGAAGTCCACAAGTCTTAAAGTTCCCAAGTTTGGACACCCCTGATCTAGATCAATTAAGTTTTAATCCATGAATTAGGGGTAAGACATAGAATCCTGGAAACCTGCAAAAATAAAATAAAAACTCTGCAGCTTTTATTTTATGAGTTCAAATATGGAGTTCTGGATCTCTTCTCCCCAGACAAACTGGTCCAAACCTGCTCTTCATGCTAACAAACACCTGTCCCATCTGTGGATTCAAGCTGGGTTCTCTAGATACCTCCAGCCTCTTCCTCAAACTCTTCTTAGTCCAACCTTTTTCAGAGTTGGCACGATGGATGAACTTCAACTCCCAGAATTCTAGGGGTCGAGGTCCACCCATCTTAAAGCTACCCAGTTTGAAACACTCTGCACGAGTCTCACCCTGTAGAGAACCAATACGGCCTTTAGTATAAGTAAGGTCCCAATAGGAATGGGGGGAGGGTGGCTGGCTGTCACTCTTATCCTGTTACCTTAAGGAAGTTCTTCACACGTTCTGGATCGTAGCAGTTGCTCTCCCTGCAAATTCTTTCCACCTCTTTAATTTGGCCGGTCTTACAAGCAGCTTGGATGTATTTGAAATGCACGTCCGGGTCTTGGCTGAAGTTAACAATAGAGCCCAGGAAGTAGAAGAGACCTTGAAGAAGGGAGTGGAAAAGAAAAGGAGTCATCATGAACAGAATTTGTCAGCAATCTTTGGAGCTGGGAGTGCCGGATTTTGATAGAGGAAGCATATTTGTAGCTCTGGTCTGAAATGAGGGGTCCTTTGTGCTCTCTGAGCTTGGTGGTTTCCTTGCAGACGTTTCATTACCCAAGTAGGTAAGGTCATCAGTGCCAGCAGGGAGTGAGGTTGCACTCTCCTTTTAAACTGTAGACGTTACCTAGTTGGATAATGAAACGCCTGCAAGAAAATAAACAAGCTCAGAGAGCACCAAGGACACCTTGTAACAGATTTTTCATTTGCTGGAAACGTTCATTTGCGGCCACAATGTAATTGCTTTTATATTCCTTGCAGTCATCTGGTCGTTAGCACTCTCTCTGAGGATCGCTGAGGCCACTTGGAGGGTTATCTGTGCCCTCAGGGTCACCTGAACGGTGCAAATGGGTGTGGAACCTCCAAGCAGCCTCCACAACTCTCAGAGATAGTGATAACGACCAGATGACTGCAAGGAATATAAATCCTTCCATCCTCCACCATTCAATCAGAACTGGAGAAGCTTCTTGGATGAGAAGCAAAATGTCTTCAAGGAAAAACAAAGTCCAGTTGCCTTTTGAAAAAGCATCTTTGGAACAAAAGAGGACAGCCACAACTGAAATAATTGATATGCCCGTCCACTTGTCTTTACCAACCAAAGAGAACAAGACAATTTCTTGGCCCGATGACTTCAAGAGATGCGCTCATCTCAATGGACCAAGGAACAGCCCCAGCTTTGTAGCGGCTCGCAATGGCCGCCTTCCCAGCTGCCAGTTTGGGGATCTTTCTCTGGATCAATCAGGGAGTTTGCGGGCTCCCTGAGACCGGCGGAGTGTGCTCCCCATGCTTATCGCCCCTACGAGGCGATTTAGGTCCAATTTGGACCACCCGGCAGCTGGGATATTGATGGTTCCATGGAGCTTCCTGTGAGGCACGGTGACTCACCACAACGTTAGCCCCGCCCTCCAAATGCGCTCATCTCAATGGATCAGGGGACAGCCAGAAGGAACCAAGGCACTCAAGAGATATGGATTCAGAACTTGAGTGTGGCGTGGGAACCCAACCGACCTACCTTCAAAACTCTTGAATGACTCAAAGAGCTCGATGAGCGACTGAGTTGAAAGCTGCTCGTGGTACTTGGAAGCCACCTGGACACAGATCTGCAAGTTCTGGCGGATGTTTGCTGACAGCATCGCCCGCAAGCATTCCAAGGAATCTTCCACGGAAAGGGAGCCAAAGTAGTTCACCAGCCACTGCAAGGGAAAGGAGTCGTTAGAAAGGACCTCAGATTTTCTTAAGGTTCTTTATGGCAGAAATATGCAGACCTGGGGTGATGATGAACCTTTAGAACTGGGATGGGATTTTAATTCCCAGAATTCTCAGCCAGAATCGGCCATGGTAACTCGCTGCACAGAGCCGCTTCTGGTGAGATGGTTTCCCATATAAATGTGGTCAAATGTCACTTTGATCCCCACAGTGGAGGAATGGCTGCAAAACTGGATGGAGTTAGCAGAGATGGCTAAATTGACTGTTTTGGTTGAAGAAAATAATAATAATAAATACTTTTATTTCTACTTGGAAACCACTTCTGGACTTTGTGCTTGAGCTGGGAAAAAATGAAACTCTGATTTTGGATTTTACTCATTAGATAGATTTGTTGTTATAGAAATGGCTAGTTTATAATATTATGTAAAAGTCAAAAGTTGAGGTTTGATGTTGACGCCTTATTTTACTGCACTGAAGGGAGTAGGAAGTCGTCTTTTCTTTTTCTTTTTTCCCTTTTCATTCCCTCACTTTTCCCTTCCCTATTTTCCCTACGATTTACTTTTATATTTTCTTTGTATGCTACATTATAAACTAATAAAAACTGTTTAAAAAATAAGTGTGGTTAAATGAATTGATTGGCATTAACAGCACTTAAGACTTATATACCGCTTCACAGTGCTTTACAGCCCTCTCTAAGCGGTTTACAGAGTCAGCATCTTGACACCAACGATCCGAGCCCTCATTTTACCCACCTTGGAAGGATGGAAGGCCGAGTCAACCTTCGAATCCCGTCAGGATTGAACTTTTGACAGTGAGCGGAGTTAGCCTGCAAAATGACATTCTAACCACTGCACCACCAGGGCTCTTGGTACCCTGCTTTTCAGAAGCTGTTAAAACTTTTCCAGAGCACATTTGGGGGTGCAAAATCATGCCATTACTTATGGATTGAATGCTTGGACTTCGAAGCTTGGTTAGATACTTTTTATACTTCGGTTTAATGTTTTACTTTGCTGTTTTTATTGTCTTGTCTTGGGATGTAAACAACCGAAAACCTCCATTGATTGTGGTGGAAATGAATTAAATAAATATGTACATTTGTGCATTTGGTGTACAGCAGTGTTTCTCAACCTTGGCAACTTGAAGATGTCTGGACTTCAAGTCCCAGAATTCCCCAGCCAGCTGGCTGGGGAATTCTGGGACTTGAAGTCCAGACATCTTCAAGTTGCCAAGGTTGAGAAACACTGCTGTGCAGGCAGTCACCAGCTTACCAACATTCATTTAGTGACTGTTCAACGTTACCATAGCACTGGAAAAAAAAAGTGACTTATGACCGGTTTTCACACTTACGACTGTTGCAGCATCCCCATGGTCACATGTTCAAAATTCAGAATGCTTGAGAACTGGCATGTCTTGATCACAGTTGCAGGGTCATGTGATCCCCTTCTATGACCTTCTGACAGGCAAAATCAATGTGGAAGCCAGTTTCACTTAACAGGTGAACTGTTACTACTGGGTTTCCCCCAAAATAAGACAGGGTCTTATTTTCTTTTGACCCCCAAAATAAGCTCTTGGCCTAATTTTAGGGGAGGTCTTATTATTTTTGAGGTGCAGGAGGTGGCGAGCATGGTCACCTCATGGCTGCTGCTGTGTTGCAATATTTTCAGGGGAGGACTTATTTTCAGGGGAGGGCTTATTTTCAGGGGAGGGCTTATTTTAGCGCATGCGCTCCAAATCCCGATTGGGCTTATTATCCGGGGAAGGTCTTATTTTCAGAGAAACAGGGTAACTTAACAACTGCAGTGATTCACTTAACAACTGTGGCAAGGCAGGTCATAAAATGGGGCAAAACTCAATAATTGTCTTGCTTAGCAATGGACATCTTGGGCTCAGTTGTGGTCGTAAGCCAAGGACTACCTCTATTGCCACCTCTAAATAGAGTAATCCTTCGCGAATGTAGTTGAACTTCGATCTCTCAGCAAAGGCCAAAGTTCTCTGAAATGGCCTCCTCTTGAAAGGTGAGAATAGTCCCATTGTTATTAGACTTCTGGAAACTGATTAAGTCTGAATTATTTCAGGGGAACTTTGGAATGAATAATGATGCTGTCAAGATTACGCTAGGTGGTTTTATGTTACCGTGTTTTTGGGACTATAAGATGCACCAGTGTATAAGATGCACCAGGATGTTGAAGAGTTAAGAAAGAAAAAAAGTGGTTGTCCTCCATGGCCTCAGGAGCACTCGGCAGGCGTGGGGTAAGGCAAAAACGCTGTTTTTGCAAAAAACAGGTGGAAAATGGACCGTTTTTTTGCAAAACGGGGGCATTTCCGCCTTCCCCCAGCCCTGCTGAAGCCTGCAGAGTGCTCCAGGGGGCTGGAGGAAGGGGGAAATGTCTCAACTGTTGCAAAAACCGGCCCGTTTTTCACAAAAATGGGAGGTGGAGGTGGGGCTTCAGTAAGTCAAAAATGGCTGTATAAAATGCACCAACATTTCCACGCTTTTTTAGGGGAAGAAAAAGGTGCGTCTTTTACTCCGAAAAATACGGTAACTTCATTGTAATTGACCATGTACATTTTGATCGTTGCGCTGTATGACTGCCGCTAACTGCCAAGAGTCATAAGATGGTGCAGCATAGCAATTAAATTTATTCAATCTTTATTCACCACCCATCTGACTTCAGAGCGACTCTGGGCACTTTGCAGCATAAGAAAATCATTAAAATCATCAAAGGTAAACCTCCCTAATACATGAAATGAGTATAGTTTCACCCCAGTACCTCGGGGTTGAGAAGGTGAGTGTGAACCACGGCTCGCTTGATGTCGTACAAGTCCGTGAAGTGTTCCAGGGCCCTTTGGAGGAGACCGGCTTTCTCACACAGTTGAGCGATGTGGGCTCGGTCGTAGTGGGTAAACATCTGGTTCCCCAAGATGGCATCGGCGACCTGAAAGAGGAGATTTTGCTTGAGAAATAAGAGTAAAGAAACAGAGTAGCCCGGTCCTTTTTGAGAACCAGGTGCAAAACCTACCTGAGGGGCATGCATGAGATTCATTTCAAGCAGACGAGTTTGCAAAGGTCCTTCGGATGGGCGGTTGTTTTTCAGGGCATCCAAGAGGAAAGCTGTGCACTGCTGGATCAGGTTGTATTCCATAAACACATCTACTATCTGCAAAATAAAATAAAAGAGAGCGCTTGTTTTAGATTCTTCCCACCCAAGGCAGGTAAAGCCTTGTATAAACATTCCAGCAATATAAGGTTATCGAATTCAGACTAATCATCCATGCTTAAGGCGCCAAACGCATGCCATAATCCCCCTCTCACTAGAGGTATGCAAAACATTTCAAATTTGAAACCATTTTTAAACAGCTTTGATGCCTTTAGGGGCGTTTCAACTTTCAGACTGCTCTGTTTGCATTTGAAGCATGTGTTTTGAGCACAAAATGAGGGCTTTTCAAACCCAGGACATTCCTAGTAAAGAGCTTAAAATGGAAAACAGAGCCGTATAGCAATAATAGCACTTAAGACTTCTTGTTGTGGTCCAGCAGCGGCCGGCTGAGCTGTTGGTGGACTCTGACAGCTCAGACCATTATGGGACTGCTCTGGAGGATGAGGAAGACTCTGGAGGGTGTTTGGAGTCAGAGCAGGAACTAGAGAGGCCTGTTGGCCACCAGGTGGCATCTGAGTCAGGGAGCAGTGAGGAGGAACAGAGGGAGGTTGTCCCTGGTGTGCATATGCGTAGAATTGATAGGAGAAAGGAACAGCTGTGGAGAAGACATCATAGAAGGAAGTAAGGACAGCTGGCTATGGTTGTGGCCCCTCCCAAAGAGTTTATAGGTGGAGCGACGGGAGGGGAATCTTTTCAGGAAACAACAGCCGTTGAGAAAGCATTAAGTCTAATCTTGGTTTATTGAAGATAGCATTCTAGGCTCCTAGCCAAGGGGTGGCCTTATCTCTGTAATTAGTCGTGGCAGACAACAAAGCCTGTGTCTGCATATTCATTAGAATCACAGGACAGAACACTTATATACCGCTTTACATCCCTCTCTAAGCGGTTTTACACAGTCACCATATTGCTCCCAACAATTTGGATCCTCATTTTACCCACCTGGGAAGGATGGAAGGCTGTGAACCTTGAGCCTAGCGAGATTCGAACTGCCAAATTGCAGGCAGCCGGTAGTCAGCAGACGTAGCCTGCAATACTGAACTCTAACCACTGCCCCACCATGGCTCATGAAAGGCTAAAGGCTTCAATTCGGACGTTTCATATACGACAAATTTGTACCTGTTTTCCACAAAACCTGTTTTCACTTTAGGGTCAAAGCCTGATGCTGTACAACTTTAAGACTGCTGTAGAATTCTACAGAATTCAAAGATTGCTTTGAGGATCCCCTCAAATCAGAGGAATATTCTTATACATCTGCATGTTCTCAAGAGGCCAAGTGAAAGATTTAGCAAGCAGGACCAAGAAATTTCCATCAAGAAATAGCTGCTGAGACTTCACCTTCCACACGAGATCAGGAGAACATGAGATCTGTGCAGCCCCCAATTCCTTGGTCTTTCACTGGGGCTCAAGCATACTCCAGATTTTTTTTTTCAATTTTTCGTTCTCTTACGTACCATTTTAAGTATACATTCACATAATGGTTATTCTTCTTTACATTTATCATTCTTATACACTTATTATTTCATTTAATAGGTTATAACATAGTTTGGGTTGCTTTATTTACCATCCCTTCCTCCTGTTGTAACACCATCTTGTTTTTCCTTTCTTTTCACCCTCCCTCCCTTCTCTTCTTCCTTCCTTCCTCCTCTCCTTCCCCTTCCTTCTTCCCTTATCTTTCTCCTACTCCTACCCTTCCTCTTCCCCTTCCTACCCTCTCTCCTTCTCTTCCTCTCCCTTCCATCCTCCTCCATCAAAGTCTTATATAGTCATTCAATTTATGGGCAAGCTGAGTTTAAAGACCACTTATGGCTCAGAATGGTTAAGAACCGTCACGTTCCCACATGCTGAATGCTCTGCAGCATGGTTACGATCATGCTTGCTTAATGGCACCTTTACTTTGTTGTTAGTAACCTTCACAACAGGGCACACGCTCTGAATTGTGAGACTGCGACACTCCCAAATTTCCTGCTAGCATCGCTCAAGGCTACACAAAGAACGAAGAGGTCAACTGGAAATGACAGAAACATCCACGTGGAAACAGGATTGTTGGAGAAACTGAAATGTTCCTTTTAGATGCAACAGTGTGAACAGACTTTATAGGAAACCGAGGATCTGCAGGATAAAGCCATGTATTGCAGCCTGCTGGAGAGAACGGACAGAGACCCCAATGTCCTTCTCTCTCTCTCTCTCTTTCAAGACATTTCCTTACTTGGGTAATATCTGCCAGAGGTTCTTCGTCCTGCACCAACATCTGGGCAAACTGCTGTCCTTGGTCCGGGCTGATCCGCATTACGTTTCTCAGGAGGAAGATCCAATCTGGAGTGTAGCCAACCTAGGAAGGGCGTGTGCATGCCCCCCAAAAAATACATATATATATTTTGTTAGCTTTGCTGCATTTTGTATGCTGGAGTGAGAGCATCCTGAGTTTGTCTGCATTTGGCTCGGTCCCTTTCTAGACTGAAAACGCAAAAAGCCCAACCATCTTATGCATCTTATACTCCGAAAAATACGGTATTTCACACAAGGATTAAGATTAAAGATTTCTCACCGAAAGATGGCCAGGATCTACCACAAGACATGGTGGCGGCTACAAGTTTGGCCTAGCTCCAAAGAAGAAGAAAAAAGATTTCAGGGAAACCAATTACCTTCTTGGCATACAGCACGATCTTCTGAACTTGTCCCGTTTCAGCAAAACACTGAATGACCTTATTGGGAACGTTGGCCCGTAGGTAGACACTTAGGGCCAGTGTTGGGTCCACAGACTTCACGAGGTCTCCCAATTCTTCAGAGCATTCCAGCTGTTTAAAAGCAAGCATTTCAGAGATTGGTGGGTTGTTGTTTTTTTTAAATACCCAATAGGATGCTGCATGTATAAAATAAATTGCAGTAGGAACTCTTTCCTACCTGGCTCAATGTGACAAGCGGTTGAGGACACCGTGCATCCTAAAGAAGTCTTCAAAATATAATATTCATTTTGGTACAGTATGTGATTTTTTTTTCCTAACTAAGGGATCTATGCTGCTTTGCAGGAACATCGTAAGGGAGGGGCTGTGCAACTGTGAAAACTTTTAAGACTTGTGGGCTTCAACTCCCAGAATTCTGGTGGCTGGGAATTCTGGGAATTGAAGTCTATAGGTGTTAAAAGTTGCCACGGTTGGACACCCCTGTCTTAAGGGTTAGGTCGGCAGGAGGTTAAACAATGAGTGGCACTTCTGATCAATGTCTACCATGTTTCTCCCAAAATAAGGTGGGGTCTTATTTTCTTTTGACCCCCGAAATAAGCGCTTGGCCTTATTTTCGGGGAGGTCTTATTATTTTTGAGGTGCAGGAGGAGCCGAGCGTGGTCACCTCATGGCTCTTGCCATATTTTCAGGGCAGGGATTATTTTAGCACATGCACTCAAAAGCCCGACTGGCCTTATTATCTCGGGAGATCTTATTTTCGGGGAAACAGGGTAGTGGAAACCAAATTAAACACAGGGCAGTCCCTGTTGCAGCTAGTCCTCATCGTGCAAGTGAACGGAGAAGAAAGCCACAGATCTACTTCGCCAGGGAAGTTGACGTTGGATGAAGGAAGCAAAACCCCTTCCAGGAGAGCTGTCCTTGACAAGTCACCAAAAGGTCAGGTAATAAACCCCACCGTCAAGAATGGAAGCAGATTGAGATTTAAGCTGGTGGCCACTTAAGCTCATTCCCTGTAAAACGAAAATAGCTAAGGGCGCGTGTCACGAAAAGAAATCCTGGGTGCAGGAACTCAGCTTTTATTTTCAGTTTATGTTTTCCATCCCAGTCTTCCAGAAGAGAGAGGGAGAAGCGTGAAACTGAGCTGAATCCAGAAATCAAGTTTAAAAAGTAAAGGTTGAACTGCGGGCAATATTTTAAGACTGCTTGCCTGCAGTCATGTCAGAAGCCCCAAGGCACTTCTCGGTTGAAAGGATTAGCTGGAGACATCACAGTTACTTGGGAGATGCACAGCTGGAGGCACCTTTCATATCCCTGGCAGTTGTTGGAGCAAAGGACGGGAGCTCAACCTGACCCAAGAAGGACAGAAGTTCAACCCAGCCCCAGAAGGATGGGAGCTCAACCCTGCCTCAGAAGGATGGGAGCTCAACCCGGCCCCAGGAAGACGGGAGCTCAATCCTGCCCTACAAAGACGGGAGCTCAACCCTGCCCAAGAAGACGGGAGCTCAACCCTGCCCCAGAAAGACGGGTGCTCAACCCCGCCCCAAGAAGAAGGGAGCTCAATCCTGCCCTAGAAAGACAGGAGCTCAATCCTGCCCCAGAAAGACGGGAGCTCAACCCTGCCCCAGAAGGATGGGAGCTCAACCCTGCCTCAGAAGGATGGGAGCTCAACCCGGCCCCAGGAAGACGGGAACTCAATCCTGCCCTAGAAAGACGGGAGCTCAACCCTGCCCAAGAAGACGGGAGCTCAACCCTGCCCCAGAAAGACGGGTGCTCAATCCCGCCCCAAGAAGAAGGGAGCTCAATCCTGCCCCAGAAAGACAGGAGTTGAATCCTGCCCCAGAAAGACGGGAGCTCAACCCTGCCTCAGAAGGATGGGAGCTCAACCTGGCCCCAGGAAGACGGGAGCTCAACCTGGCCCCAGGAAGACGGGAGCTCAATCCTGCCCAAGAAGACGGGAGCTCAACCCTGCCCCAGAATGACGGGTGCTCAACCCTGCCCCAGGAAGAAGGGTGCTCAACCCTGCCCCAGGAAGAAGGGAGCTCAATCTTGCCCCAGAAAGACGGGAGCTCAATCCTGCCCCAGAAAGACGGGAGCTCAACCCTGCACCAGAAGGATGGGAGCTCAACCCTGCCTCAGAAGGATGGGACCTCAACCCGGCCCCAGGAAGACGGGAGCTCAATCCTGCCCTACAAAGACGGGAGCTCAACCCTGCCCAAGAAGACGGGAGCTCAACCCTGCCCCAGAAGGATGGGAGCTCAACCCTGCCTCAGAAGGATGGGAGCTCAACCCGGCCCCAGGAAGACGGGAACTCAATCCTGCCCTAGAAAGACGGGAGCTCAACCCTGCCCAAGAAGACGGGAGCTCAACCCTGCCCCAGAAAGACGGGTGCTCAACCCCGCCCCAAGAAGAAGGGAGCTCAATCCTGCCCCAGAAAGACAGGAGTTGAATCCTGCCCCAGAAAGACGGGAGCTCAACCCTGCCTCAGAAGGATGGGAGCTCAACCTGGCCCCAGGAAGACGGGAGCTCAATCCTGCCCAAGAAGACGGGAGCTCAACCCTGCCCCAGAATGACGGGTGCTCAACCCTGCCCCAGGAAGAAGGGTGCTCAACCCTGCCCCAGGAAGAAGGGAGCTCAATCTTGCCCCAGAAAGACGGGAGCTCAATCCTGCCCCAGAAAGACGGGAGCTCAACCCTGCACCAGAAGGATGGGAGCTCAACCCTGCCTCAGAAGGATGGGACCTCAACCCAGCCCCAGGAAGACGGGAGCTCAATCCTGCCCTACAAAGACGGGAGTTCAACCCTGCCCAAGAAGACGGGAGCTCAACCCTGCCCCAGAAAAACGGGTGCTCAACCCTGCCCCAGAAAGACGGGTGCTCAACCCCGCCCCAAGAAGAAGGGAGCTCAATCCTGCCCTAGAAAGACAGGAGCTCAATCCTGCCCCAGAAAGACGGGAGCTCAACCCTGCCCCAGAAGGACAGAAGCTCAACCCCACCCCACACAACACTCGGGTCTTGAACACGAGCTTGCTAACCTCCATCCCAGTGTCCTAACCACGAAGGCCCCCTTGCTCCCTATCTTAGATGATTTTAATACATTTTCTTGAGAGGTAACTACATTTAGAAATCCAGCTACAGAATTCAGTAACCTTTGACTCCCAGGAGTTATTAATAAGGGTCGCAACTAAGCCAAAGCATTCATTAAACAAGGACCAGCACGGTCTCAACACAATTTCTGAATTAGGAGGTGTAATTCCAAGGCTGTGGTTTTGGATGTCAAAAGAAGAACCTTGTTGCCTCAATTAACAAAAGGCACATTTTGTAAAGATTCCTGCCCCATCATCCACACCCCAGTGTTTGGGAAAAAAATGTACCAAACATTTGGAAATTTCCAGTCTTGATTTAAGTTCAGAATCACAAAGATAAATTGTCATCGGTGAGGTCAGAAACTGGTGCAGGGCACGAATTTAGCTCTTCTATTTATGGCAAGATTTTGGACAAGGATTTTCGAGATTTTCATCACTAAGAGTTAGTGTGTGCGCTTGTGTGTGTGTGTGTGTGATTTTTATTTTGGCATTAGACAGAAGTCATAATATGCTTGCAGGCAAGCATCATCCATCAGCTGGGAACAACTGACAGCTGAGGGAAAGGTCACTCATTTAAGGGCAACATTACGTAATTCAGCTAAGGAGCCGAAAGGCAATTTCCTATCCTTCCATTTGCCCGGAAATTCCAGCCAGGAGCCAAAGTCTTCCATGCCTAAGATGCTGCCGCCAGGAAGCTGCCAATCTGAGAGCTGGCATTTTTCACAGGCAGAATAGAATCACACGAAGTGTTAATAACGCTTTGTAATGCCTTGGTGAGGCCACACTTGGAATATTGCATCCATTTCTGGTTGCCAAGATATAAAAAAAGATGTGGAGACTCTAGAAAGAGTGCAGAGAAGAGCAATGAAGAGGATTTAGGGGATTGGAAGCTAAAACGTATGAAGAACGGTTGCAGGAATTGGGAGGTGATGAGCTTGTTGATCAGAAGGGTCGGCAGTTTGACGGTTCAAATCCCTAATGTCACGTAACAGAGTGAGCTCCCATTACTTGTCCCAGCTTCTGCCAACCTAGAAAGCATGTAAAAATGCAAGCAGAAAAATAGGGACCACCTTTGGTGGGAAGGTAACAGCATTCCATGTGCCTTTGGCAGTCATGCCGGCCACATGACCATGGAATTGTCATCAGACAGCGCTGGCTCTTTGGCTTAGAAACGGAGATAAGAACTGCCTCCTAGAATCCGGAACGACTAGCAAGCATGTGCAGGGGAATCGTTACCTTTACCTAGTTTAATGAAAAGAAGGACTAGTGGTGATACGATAGCAGTGTTCCAGTATCTAAAGGGCTGCCCCTATGAAAAAGAGATCTACCTATTCTCCAGGACAAGAAGCAATGGATGAAAACTAATCAAGGAGAAAAGCAACCTAGAACTAAGGAGAAATTTCCTGACAAGTGAGAATGATTGATCGTTGGAACAACCTGCCTCCAGAAATTGTGGATGCTCCCAACATTAGAGGTTTTTAAGAAGAGATTGGACAACCATTTGTCTGAAATGGTATAGGGCTTCCTGCCTAAGCAGGGGGTTGGACTAGAAGACATCCAAGGTCCCTTCCAACTCTGCTAGTCTGTGATTCCCTGCCAGGGCACCAATCTCAAAGCAAAACTATCCAGCAGAAGCTACCTAACCTAAACCTCCATTTCCTTGGAGACAGACGAGGGCTCTTTGCACAGTTGGAGATGAACCTAGCAGAAAGGATGACCTTTTAGCTGACAGTCACTAAGACCACCCCATCTTCAAAGATGCCCTACCAAACAGATGCCTTACTTTGTCTTCTTTCAACCATTTCTCCAGGAGCTGCTTGCGTCCTTGCTGGAGGACCGGCCGGCAGAGTTCCAGGGACTCGTACTTGTTCAGCTGCCCTTGATCCAGCAGAATGCCAAAATATTGAAGCAGAGGGGAAGTTTGTCCTGGTTGCGCTGGGACACTCTGGAATCGGCGGATGGTGTCTGGAGTGCGCAATATTCCCTATTTTTTAAAAAAAGAGGCGGATAAAATACACCATCTACCCATTGCAAATCGTTCAAGATGGACCAACAACATTAGTAAAAACAAAATAATAAATAAATAAACTATTTGCAGAACCTTTAGATCGATGTGCCTCAAATTGGAGATTCGGACTTCAGCTCCCAGAATTCCCTAAGCGCACTGGCTAGGAGGAGAATTCTGGAAGCTGAAGTCCTCATGCCTTAACGGCAGTAACGCTTAAACTTATATACCGCTTCATAATGCTTTAGAGTACTCTCTGTCTGGTTTACAAAGCATATTTCCCCCAACCACCTAGGTCCGTGATGGTGAACCTAAGGCACATGTGCCCGAAATGGAATGGGGAGCCATGTCGCCTGGCATGCGCGGTGTCGCCCATACCTCTTCTGGGTTTCTGGCGCCCATGCGACGATCAGCTGAGCCTTCGTACCTGTGGCAGTGCCGGAAACTGGAAGAGCTGCTCTTCCGTTTTCCGGCGTGAGCATGCACGCTGGCCAGCTGAACATCGCGCGTGCATGCTGCCTATAACTGGCCGACGCGCATGTGCCCGCTGGAAATCGGAAGTGCATTTTCTGACGCGTGCATGACCCCTGGGCAGCTCCTCTTCCGGGTCAAGTCCCAGACAGCATTCGCAAAGCACGTGCATGCTCCCTTTTTGGCCCTCAGTGCCGAAAAGGTTCGCCATCACTGATCTAGGTCCTCATTTTACCCACCTTGGAAGGATGGAAGGCTGAGTCAACCTTGAGCTGGTCCGGACTGAACTCCTGGCAGTGGGCAGAGTTTGCCTGCAATACCGCATTCTGGCCACTGCGCCACCATGGCTGAAAAGTCCTCAGTCCAACTATTATCCAGCCTTGCACAGCTGACCTAGAATGTGCCACAGCTGGCTAGGGAGGCAGCAGGGAATGGTAAAAGCCTCCCTGTCTAGTTTCAGAATGGACTTTTATTTATTTATTTGATATGTTTGCCACCTTTTTTTCTCAAGTCTGCCAGCCAGTGACTGGACAATACTTTGCAACACTGCCTAAAGTGCATTAAAAAGTCCCAACGGCAATTGTAAGTGTGCATTCCACCCACAGTTACCCAGAGGTAAGATGGGCAGCCAATAAATGTGATAAATAAATTATAAATAAATTCCAAGCCACAAGCATAAGACTTAGTTGGGGCAATTGCAACTAGCGGCCAAGAAATCAGCTGGTCAGGTCGCATATCCACTTTTGCAAGCGACAGCCCCATAATGAATGTCTATGGAGATTCTCAGTCATATCCAGGTCATGGTTATTATGCCAAAGATGCTTTCTTCAAGAGGCAACTGGACTTTCCTGGGTTTCTTTTGAAGACGTTTCGCTTCTCCTCCAAGAAGCTTCTTCAGCTCTTGACTGGATGCTGGGGAATGCAAGGATTTATATTCCTTGCAGACAGCTGGTTATCTGCATCCTTTGTGTTGTTGAGGCTACCTGGCGGTTTATGGGTCTCCTCAGGGTAACCTGAGTAGTGCAAATGATAGCACACCCCTACTCAGATGACCCTGAGGACACAAACAAACCTCCAGGTGGTCTCAACAGCTCTCTAAAAGGATGCAGATGACTGCTCTGACCCCCCTCTCTCCACGTCTGTGAACAAGCCAGAACACAGGCTTGGCTGTTTGCCACTGTTTAATTGCAAGATAACAAACCCTTTGGCTGAGGGCCCAGATAACTCACGTACAAGAAGAAAAACAAACCAGATATCCAAACACGGCTCTAAGACATAGACTTTCTTCACTGCTAATTTCGAACGGTTGTTTCCTGCAAATGTCCCCTCCCAACGCCTCACCTATATCTCTCTTGGGAGGGGCCAATCCACAACCACCTGTGCTTAACCATCTTCTGTGAGTCTGCCTACGGAGTTGCTGCTTCCGTTTCTCAGCCCTTCTCAATCTAGCATCAGGGACAAACTGCCTTTGATCCTCCCCACTGCTCCATAACTCAGGCGCCTCCGGGTGGCCAACCAGCCTCTCTGGTCCCTGCTCTGAGTCTGAACCCTGCAAAGGGTCCTCCATATCGTCCAGGGCAGACTCAAATGATCCCTCGCTATCCGAGTCCATCAGCAGCTCAACCGGATCCTGCTGGGCCACAACAGATGACCATCTGTCTGCCAGGAGTATAAATCCTTCCATTCCCCACCATCCGGACAGAGCTGAAGAAGCTTCTTGGATGAGAAGTGAAACGTCTTCACAGAAAAACAAGGAAGTCCAATTGCCCAAAAAGCACCTTTGAGACAACCTGGCTGACTGAGAATCTCCATAGACTTTTGCATAGCACTGGAAATTCTGCTCCCCAACTGTGGCCATACATTGAGGACTACTTGCATGCCAGTGCCAGAAAACCAAACTAAAACAAACAAGCAGGGTCGAACCGCGGATTCAGACTTGAGTAGTAGATCAAACAGGAAAGACAAAGCATGGATCACTTGGGACATTTTCCATACCTTTGGGGCGTTTGCTGCTACTTTGGCTGCTTCCGAGTAGCTTCCTTGGGCGAAAAGGGTGTTGAATTTTCGGGCAAAGAGCTCTTCGGCCCCGGCGAGATTGTTCCGGACGGCCATTCGGAGGGCCAGGTCGGGATTCTGCAGCACATTGGTGATGTAAGGGATGATGTTTTCTTCCTCCACGCACACTGAAAGCACCTTGAAGGGAGGGAGAGGGATAGAGCGAGGTTCATCATTAGGCTAGCTTGCATTCTTGTTTCTATAATCGTTTTGTTATGTTTTATGATCAAGATATAAAAGACCAAAGAAAATGAAGATGGGGAAATGGGGGAGGAAAAAAGGGAAGAGAAAGAACTGGAGGATAAAGGGCTAAAAAGGAAAGGAAAGGGTTGATTTCTGACTTCTTTCGGTGCCTCATAGTAACATTGCGGCCTCAACTTTTTTACTTTTTACTCTCTGAACTTGGTGGTTTTCTTGCAAAGGATCACTTTATAGCAGGGGTGAAATCCACTTACCTTTGCTACCGGTTCAGTAGCAATGTGAGCGCACCTACTCGACTTTTTAAAGGATTTTTAAACTAGCGGTTCAGAAAAAGCTGTAGTAAAAAAAAATGCTTTAAAAGGTTTTTTTAAAATTCCAATGATCAGCTGTGCAACAATCAGCTATGCCTCGTGATTGCGGGAACTTTTTAAAAAAACTTTTATTAGCATTTTTACTAACAGTCCAGGCGAATTGGCCCAAACCAGAAGCAATTCACCCCTGCTTTATAGTCATCATCAACTAGCAATAGCACTTAGCGCATATATCAATAGCACATATGCCGCTTCGTAGTGGTTTACAGCCCTCCCTAAGCGGTTTGACAGTCTCAGCATTATGCCCCCAACAATCTGGGTCCTCAATTGACCAACTTCGGAAGGATGGAAGGCTGCGTCAACCCTGAAACCTGTATCAGGATCGAACTACAAGCAGTGGGCAGAGTCAGCCTGCAATGCTACATTCAACTACTACGCCACCAAGGCTCATGTGCTAAAAATGTATTAGCCACGTTTATAACAACAAACCGATCTAATCGGCACTATTGATGTTGGGTTTTAATTATTAATTAATTAATATCACAAGTGATATTAATTTTTATTATTAATATCACTTGCGGTTACAGAGATGGCCTGTATTTGGTAAGTTGGTAAAGTAAAAAGTTATGCCTGTAATTTAATTTTTACTTTGCTGTGCTAAAAAAAAGTTAGAAGTCAATGCTTCTTGTCCCCTACACCTCTCTTCTTATTTTCCTATTATCTTTATCTATCTATGGTAATTTTAATTAAAACATTGCAATAGAAATATTTTTGGGCTTCTATCAGTGCCTCTTCCAGGCTGATAACCATATGGCAGATGGATCCTTCCCCCACCCCACCCCTTTTGAAGGAGCTGTAGCAGCTTACTAACAGATTAATGTGATCAGGGGAGTGACGATATCTCCTAGGAACTCAATCTTTCTTTCTTTTCTTTCTTTCGCTTTCCTTTTTCTTTTCTTTCTTTTCTTTCTCTTTTTCCTCTTCCTTTCTCTCTTTCTCTTTCTTTCTTATTTTCTTTCTCCTTCCTCTTTCCTTTCCTTTTTCTCTTTCTTTCTTCTTTCTTTCCTTTCTTCTTTCTTTCTTTCCTTCTTTCTTTCTTTCCTTCTTTCTTTCTTTCCTTCTTTCTTTCTTTCTCTTTCGTCTTCCTTCCTTCCTCTCTCTCTCTCTCTCTCTCTTTCCTCTTTCTCTCTCTCTCCCCCTCCCTCCCTTCCTTTTTTTGCAGCAGAAGAAAATCTCAGAACCGACCGCGAACCAATTTGGCAGCTCCAATTCCTGGCAGGAAAGCAGCTATCAGCAGCAGGCCAGAACTGAAAGCCAGCACCATCTGATCAAGAAAGATCTTTCAAGGTTGACCCTGTTAAATATTGCCAAGAGAGTTTGAACAGCTTTTCCATAGGCTGTGAACTTCGACCTACTGCTACTATTCAAATACAAACCTTTTGACTTGTTTTGTGGAACGGAACAGCACACCAAGGTTTGACGGGGGACCTATGTCCAAATTACTACATGAAATTTTTAGTAGTCAGCTAATGTCCAAGGGGGGGAAAAAAGCAACATTTTAAAAAGCCCTATACAGACAGTCCTTGACTAACAACCGTTTGTTTAGTGGCCATTCGAAGTTACAAAGGCACTGAAAAAAGTAACTTATGACTGTTTCCCCCACTTAGATCACTGCAGCATCCCCATGGTCACGTGATCAAAATTTGGACACTTGGTAACTGGTTCGTATTTATGACGGTTGGGGTCCCGGGGTCATGCGATCGCCTTTTGCAATCTTCTGACAAGCCAAGTCAATAGGGAAGCCAGACTCACTTAGCAACCGTCTTATTAACGTAACTACTACTTGTGATTCACTGTGCTGTGGCAAGGAAGGTCACAAAATGGGGCACAGCGCCTTGCTTAGGAATGGAAATTTGGGGCTCTGCTATGGTTTTAAGTCAAGGATTACCTGCACAGATGCACCCACCTGGATCAGGGGTGTGTACTGGCAGGCGCTACTGACGGGTTGCTGGTTTGTGCGCCGCCTGCAAGGGCGTGTTTTGCATGCGCTTGATGCATGCTGTGCATGCATGCTCAGTGCAATTAAAAATTGTTCTGCGCATGCGCAGAAAACGAGATGGCGGCGCCGAGAACCAGTTCGGGGGTCTGGCAGTCCTTGGTCGCTGGAACCGGCTGAAGCCACCACTGACTTGGCCTCAATCCATTCACATGCACCACCTCCTAAGCCCAGCGGTGGGATTCAGCCGGTTCGGGTGAATCAGATGTTAATTTTACATCTGGTTCGCCAAACTGGTAGTTGCAAGGACTGGCTGGCCCCGCTCAACCCACCCTACCCCTCCCCTCCCAGGAGTCTCCAACGCGGCCCCTTCATCATGCCAGGTAAGTGCAGAGCCTGCATGGAGGCTCTAGGAGGGTGAAAAACGGGCCTTCCAGAAGTTCTGGAAGTCCAGAAATGGGCCTATTTCTAGCCTCCGGAGCCCAGGGGAAATCATTTTCGTCCTCCCGGAGCCTCGACAAAAGCCTCTAGAGCCTAGGGAGGGCGAAAAACGAGCCTTCCAGAAGTTCTGGAAGTCCGGAAATGGGCCGGTTTCCAGCCTCCAGAGGGCCTCTAAAGCCCACGGGAGGCCATTTTCGCTCACCTGGAGGCTCACGGAAAGCCTCCAGAGCCTGAGGAAGGCAAAAACGCCTCCCCCCCTCCCGTCGTGGTTCAGGAGCCCGAGTAGGCCACACTCACCCATGGCCACGCCCACCCAGCAACCGGGCAGAGAACCGGTTGCTAACGTTTTTCAATCCCACCCCGGCCTAAGCCCCCTGCACCCCGGAAAATTAAAGCCGCTCGTTACCTGTCCTTTCCTGTTGACCCCAATGATTCCAGCCGTGGCTTCGTGTGGCGCGGTGACGAAGATAGTTTCCCCACTGATTCTGTTCATGTAGATGCAGGTGCCTGTTTCAAGGTCGTACAGATGGATGTAACCGTATTTTGTGATCAGGAAGACCACATCGTGCTTCTCGCTAATCTGCAAATAGGAAGAGGAAGGGGGAAATTGGTAGCCACCTCAAGGCAAAGTTACTGTAGTTGAAAACCCACCAAAGACAGTTTGATGTATGCCATACGAGCCAAACAAGTTAGCACGGTCTTCGGTATCAAACTTCCATCCTAGTCGTGGAGACAGCTAACCTGCATTAAAGGTATCTTATTTGCTCAACCTCAGGTTTCAAAAATGTTAGTAGACTTCATCTCGGTCCTGTGAGTTAAAAGGCTCACAACAGCCTATATGGTGCAATGGTTAAGGCATCAGCCTAGAAACTGGGAGAATGAGAGTTCTAATCCTGACTTAAGTGTAAAAGCCGGTTAGGTGACTTTGAGCCAATCACCAGGAGACTCTTGAGTTGCAACCTTAAACACTCAAAGAGCCATTTGGACCCGTTTCCCACAGAAAGGAAAACTCCGGGAACCACAAAGGTCCTAACCGGAAGCCCCCTGTTCAATTCTGGAGCCGACCGGAAGTTCAGTTCCCCCACCATAGAGTCTCCTCCTAGCGCGGCATCCTTTTTCCTCTACCTGTCGTAACCGAAAGCCCTATCAATTCTGGAGCTGACCAGAAAACCCGCCCCTTGCCATGGAGTCTTCTCCTGGCGTGCTGTGCTTCTCCCCCCCCCCGCCAACCAGAAGCTCCTCTCAAAATTGTCGCGACGACTGGCAACAGGGAGCCGCAGCAGAGGGATGAAAGAGCCACATGTGTCTCCAGAGCCATGGGTTGCTGACCCCTGTTCTAGTCAGCGCTATCTTACATAGTTCTAGCTATCTTGAGCCTGATGGCACAGTGGTTAGGGTGCAGTACTGCAGGCTACTTCTGCTGACTGCCGGCTGCCTGCAATTTGGCAGTTCCAATCTCACCAGGCTCATGGTTGACTCTGCTTTTCATCCTTCCGAGGTCGGTAAAACGAGGACCCAGACTGTTGAGGGGCAAGAGGCTGACTGTGTAAACCGCTTAGAGAGGGCTCTAAAAGCACTGTGAAGCGGTATATAAGTCTAAGGGCTATTGCTATCTTATATGAGAGCCAGCTGGATGCCTTTGAGACAATCCCCAGGAGACTCTGGGTTCTTGTCCCATCTTAGGCATAAAGCCAGCTGTGTTACCTTGAGCCAGCCCTTTCTCTCAGCCCCAGGAAGGTGGCAATGTCAAACCATATCTGGGGGGGAGGGGGGAGGGAGGAACCCTTGCCAAGCAAACTGCAGGGATGTGCCAGGCGGTCTGCAAGAATCAGACATGACTGAATGGAAGGGGTGGGTGGGGGAAATAAGGTAGACTAGACCCTGTGCAGATCCAGAATCACTTTTATTAGAACAGCTATTCTAAGAGCCATGGTGGCGCAGTGGTTAGAATGCAGGACTGCAGGCTACTTCTGCTGACTGCCGGCTGCCTGCAATTTGGCAGTTCCAATCTCACCAGGCTCAAGGTTGATTCAGCCTCCCATCCTTCTGAGACTGGTAAAACGTGGACCCGGATTCTTGAGGGAAATGTGCTGACTCTGTAAACTGCTTAGAGAGGGCTGTAAAAGCACTGTGAAGCGGTATATAAGTCTAAGTGCTATTGCTACTGCAGGCTAACTCTGCTCACTGCCAGCAGTTCGATCCTGACTGGCTCAAATATGACTCAGCCTTCCATCCTTCCGAGATCGGTAAAATGAGGACCCAGATTGTTGGGGGCAATAGGCTGACTCTGTAAACCGCTTAGAGAGGCCTGTAAAAGCACCGTAAAGGGGTCTAGCTTGCAAGTCTGGACGTATTACCCTCCCCCCCTTTTATCTTCAGGTGAATTTGAGGGGCAGCTGGCTCTCCGAGATGAGATACTTTCGTAAACCATTTCCTTGGCCTGGGTTCAAGCTTCATTTATCTCATCCTTGCCTGGTAACAGATCTTCCCTGTGTCCTTCAAGGCCCTCTACCAGGCTCACTACTCTCTCCTCCCACCTTATTCATGCTTTTCTGCAGATAATTTTAAAAGAACACAGACTTTTTGGATAATGAACTCTGCTCTTTTAAAACCAGCCAAGGAGTGCAGAGTCCCAGTTTATCAAAAACACGGTATGTTCATATAGATTGTTTGAACTGTCCAACTGCCAAGTTGCAAAGCTACCGAGACGAAGGATCAAGAGGCCTACAGAAGCCCCTAAATACCTGAACTTTGCTCTATAAAACACAGGTACAACATTAAATGCAAGGCTGGGAGCTGGGAAGCCTTAAGCCTTGCTAATTCTTTTAGTGTCTTGACACGATTCCTTTAAGCCCCTCTGATTTTATTGAGTTAGTCATTTGTATACCACTTGATGGCTTTTACAAATAACCCAAGACATGAAACATACCTTCCGCCTTGTTCTCTCCACAACAACCCTGTGAGGTGGGTTGGGCTAAGAGTGATTGGCTGGCCCAAAGTCACCCAGCTGGCTTACATGGCTAAGGCAGGACTTGAACTCAAGAGTCTCCTGCTTTTTAGCTTGGTATTCCGACTGAGGCTTCCCAAGAGCATGAAGCAAACCTCTTGTCCGGACAAAAAACCCTTTTATTAATTTACGGTGAATTCTGTTCATTCACATCCAGCAAAGTCTTTCAAGGGAGGATTTACGGTCACAGACCTTATCTGGCTTGGAGAGCTGCCAGGCCGATATCTGCAAAACTTGGGAAGGAGTCTCAGAGAGTCACAAACCAATTAAGTGAACTAATTGTCTCCTGTAAACTCCACTCCCCTTTCGCTCCTCTTATTTCCTCTGGGAGGGGCCATTCATCCTCCACCTGTGGCCTTACTCGTAAGTCCACCCCTGTTCTTTAGCTGTTCCCTTCGTCTGGCAACTCTGCGCATGCGCACACTGGGAACAGGCTCCAGCTGTTTGTCTGCCTCACTGATGTCTGAAGGCAGCTCATAACTGGCATACGGCCCTGGGCCCCTCTCTGCTTCCCACACAGAGCCCTCATCAGAGCCTTCCCCAGACTCCAGGACTGGCCCATGCTCCTCCCCAACCTCCTCACTGTCCAAGTCAGCTGCCAGCTCTGCTGCCAGGCCACAACATAGACTAGGGACGTCCAGCCTTGGCAAGTTTAAGACTTGTGGACTTCAACTCCCCAAATTCCCCAGCCAGCACAAGTCTTAAAGTTGCCAAAATTAGACACCCCTGCATTAGACAAAAATTGGATCATATGGCCAGCTGGCCTGCTTATTCCACGGAGGAAGACCTAAAGGCCGTTGCTTGTTAATGTACCATACCTGCATTGCTACTGGGAAGTCGTTCTGGGCTTCCGGTGGGAAGAAGACGTCCACGGCTTTCTTAGGGAATGGCTGGTTTCCGGTGGGAGGTGCCCCGACCTCAATAATATGCAACTGTACAGAAAGAAAATCAGGTTGGAGGCCATCTTTAGAAAGGGACCCATGATTGCCAATACTTGGCTTCATCAAGCAAGAAGAGGTGGCCCCAGGGCTGAAAAACAGACCACAGGTAGCCCTCGGCGTACGATCACAATTGAGCCCAGAATTTATGTTGCGGAGTGAGAAAATTGGTTCAGCGGGTTTTGCCCCATTTTACGTTTCTTGCCACAGGTGTTAGGTGAATCACTGCCATTGTTAAATTAGTAACAGTGTTGTTAAGTGAATCTCACTTCAGCCATTGATTTTGCTTGTCAGGAAATGGCAAAAAGGGGATCATGTGACACCCCTCCCCCGGACACTGCAACCGTCATAAATATGACAGAACAATTAACCAGTGGAACAAAAGTTGCCTCCAGAAGTTCTGAATGCCCCAACACTGTAAGTCTTTAAGAAGATGTTGGATGGCCATTTGTCTGAAAAGGTATAGGGTTTCCTGACTAAACAGGGGGTTGGACTAGAAGACCTCCAAGGTCCCTTCCAACTCTGCTATTGTATTGTATGAGTCAGTTGCCAACCACCTGAATTTTTAATGTGACTATGGGGGTGCTGCAATGGTTGCAAGTATGAAAAACGGTCGTACGGTCACTTTTCCAGTGCCATTGTAACTTCGGTCACTAAATGAACTGTTGTAAGTCGAGGATGACCTGCCTGTGTCACTCTAATCATCTAGATTCTGGTCAGCATACAATAAGCAAATCATGTCCTGCATTCAGATGTTAAGCGAGTGGTGCGGTGGCCTAGAGGTGGAGCTCTTGCCTCGCCTTTGGGAGGCTGTGAGTTCGATCCTAAGTAGAGGCAGATATTTCTCTCTCTGGGCACGATGAGAATATATCTGCTGAATATAACTCTGCAATGGCGACCTGGAAGGGCATCTGGCCAGTAAACACTCAGCTCCATTCAGTTGCCCAAACTCCACCCCACAAGGGATTATGGGGTCACTGAATAGAGATGATGATGATTCAGATGTTAAGTCCTATATGCCTTCTGTTAATCAGGATGGGATGCTCTTCACTCGCATCCAATACCTGAAGCAAGAAGTTACAGCAGCACTGAAAAAAATGACTTACGGTGGTCAGTTGGTCAAACTTCACATGCTTGGCATCTACTTACAATGACCGTGGCATCCTGGGCTCGTGAGATTGCTATTTGGGACCTTCCCAGCTGGCTAACGGGGAGCAAAATCAACAGGGGATGCCAGGTTTGCTTAACGACCACGTGACTCACTTAAAAAATTCAGTGATTCACTTAGCAAACATGGCAAAAAATAATAACAATTCAGGTGCGACTCACTTAACAACCGACTCGCTTAGAAACAGGTGTTCTGGTCCCAGCTGTGGTCGTAAGTCGAGGACTTCCTGTATAAAATAAAAACCCACTGAAGGCCAAAGTCCCCTCCCCAGAGATGGATGAATGGAGATGGGACCCACAGGCTCACCTTGCCTCCGGCTTGCCCCCGGACTGCGAAGCAGAACAGAGTGGATTCTTCTGTATTGCCTTCCATCTTGAATTGGGCAAAACTGGCAGCGTGGCCTTCGATGGGCTGTGACACTTTCCTATCCACAGAATAAAGTTGCATCGCTCCGACGACACGGTTTTGCTTTAAGAAGGGAAGGGAAGGGGTCGTGAGAACATTGAACCTACAGCATTAAACTAGCAGAACACTTTAAACCGGAGGTCTCCCAACCTGGCCGCTTTAAGACATGTTGACTTCAACTCCCAGAATTCTGGGAGGAATTCTGGGAGTTGAAGTCTACAAGTCTTAAAGCGGCCAGGTTTCATGCTGGCTGAGGAATTCTGGGAGTTGAAGTCTACAAGTCTTAAAGGCTGGCTGAGGAATTATGGGAATTGAAGTCTACAAGTCTTAAAGGCTGGCTGAGGAATTCTGGGAGTTGAAGTCTACAAGTCTTAAAGGCTGGCTGAGGAATTATGGGAATTGAAGTCTACAAGTCTTAAAGCGGCCAGGTTTCATGCTGGCTGAGGAATTCTGGGAGTTGAAGTCTACAAGTCTTAAAGGCTGGCTGAGGAATTATGGGAATTGAAGTCTACAAGTCTTAAAGCGGCTAGGTTTCATGCTGGCTGAGGAATTCTGGGAGTTGAAGTCTACAAGTCTTAAAGGCTGGCTGAGGAATTCTGGGAGTTGAAGTCTACAAGTCTTAAAGGCTGGCTGAGAAATTCTGGGAGTTGAAGTCTACAAGTCTTAAAGGCTGGCTGAGGAATTCTGGGAGTTGAAGTCTACAAGTCTTAAAGCGGCCAGGTTTCATGCTCTGGCGCATACACATGCCAGTGTGTTCCAGTTTGGGCACTTGGTGCTGAAAAGATTCGCCATCAGTGCTTTAGAAGGATGAGGCCTACACTGAATGTGGCAATGAAACAAACACAGCTGTGTCATATCCATCATTATTTCTACATCTGATTTACCACATAACCAAACTTTTTTTTAAGCAAACTACAAATTTATTTAAAAAATTTTAAAGGCTGGGCTGTTTCTCTTATTTTGGGAGAAGGGCTTCCTATTATTTATTTGTTTGTTTGTTTTTTTAATCAAATTTAGGTACTGTCCATCTCGCATCCCAGAGTGACTCTGGGTAAATAAAATGGCATGGGGAGAGGTTTCAGCGCACGCTCCGGGATTGCATAAGTAAGCATTGAGAGTTTTAAAAACTGCCTTAACCCAACATTTAGGGTTTATACAATGATTTCCATGTGCTTACCATTTCGGAACCTGTGTCAGGTGCAAAAGATGAGGTCCACGCATGAAGGTCTAATAATTAAAATGATTTATTGCTAAAGAGCCTATGCGCAGGAATCTTTTCAACTAAGGGTTAGCAACCTGCTGGGAGTTAGATAAGGGTCCATAGCATTCAAGGGAGGTTGGATTTACTCCGCTTGTGGCTAGGTAGCAGTGGTGGGTTCCTCCCGGATCGCACCGGATCGCGCGCGCTCCCTTTCAGCGCTCCACCTGGCTTGCGCGCTCCCTTTCAGCGCTCCACCTGGCTTGCGCGCTCCCTTTCAGCGCTCCACCTGGCCTCGCGCTCCCTTCCGGCGCTGAAACCGGAAGTACAGTTTTGTCCGGCCCTGGCGAAGCAACGACGCCTGCCTGAGCTCCACCAGCTCGGCTGGGAACGGAGATGTTTCCTCAGCGGAGCGGAGCGCCTGAAAAGTCTTTTCAGGCGCTCCGCTCCGCTGAGGAAACATCTCCGTTCCCAGCCGAGCTGGTGGAGCTCAGGCAGGCGTCGTTGCTTCGCCAGGGGCGGGGCAAGACTGTACTTCCGGTTTCAGCGCCGGAAGGGAGCGCGAGGCCAGGTGGAGCGCTGAAAGGGAGCGCGCAAGCCAGGTGGAGCGCTGAAAGGGAGCGCGCAAGCCAGGTGGAGCGCTGAAAGGGAGCGCGCGCGATCCGGTGCGATCCAGCAGGAACCCACCACTGCTAGGTAGGGATACTAGGCTGATGCCTCTTTTAACTCCGCCCCCAGATTCCGCCATGCCTTCTACCACAGAGTCATGGAAGAAGTGATCATATCTTTATTCATAGGTCACAAGACACCAGCCCAATTAAACTTAGTTGCCCTCTTAAATAACAAAATTGCCTTGTTTCATTTCATTACATTACTGATTCCCGAGGGCCTTTTTAAAAAGCATGTTTAAAACAGAGACAGAAAAGACTGAAGCGACTGGAGGCCTCCACACAAGGCAAATGTCAGCAATGAAGCCACCAAAGCTACCACAACCGAGCGACTATCCCTCCCCCGTTAATTGTGGCCTGGCATTATTAAAATAAAAACCTATTTCCAATGCATTTGAAACAGCCCAAATCTCATTACATTACCAGGCGTCTCGGGGAGGCCAAAACCTTAAGAGAGTTGATAACCGTCTGAGATTTGGGTTTCAGAAGAAAATAATTAATAACAGAGGCTGAAACCTGGGTTTTAAGACTGGAAGTGGGGGGGGGGGGGGAGTTACATCAAGGAAGTTTTTAAACCCTTAACCGTAGACCTGAGGTCCTAGTGACCGCAACTGTTTTCCAAAATGTTCGGAACACCCCTATTTTTTAGAAATGGACCGTTCCAGTTGCGAACAGAGTTTATAAAATGCGTTAATTTGACCAATAAATGAAAATTGTAACGATACAAAGTACATTTAACAACATATCCCACCTATTACCGTATTTTTTCGGAGTATAAGACGCACCTTTTCCCCTCAAAAAAGAGGCTGAAAATCTGGGTGCGTCTTATACACTGAATACAGCATTTTTGGCCCCGCCCCCTTCACAAAAAAGGACGTGCATAGCCTTTAGGAGGCTTATAGAGTGCTCCTGGCGGCTGGGGAGGGCAAAAATGAGCGAAAAACAGGCCGGTTTTTGCTCAGCTCCCTCCCCCCCCCCCCCCGCAGCCCCCAAGAACACTCTACAAGCCTCCTAAAGGCTATCCATGCCCTTTTTGGGGGGGGGGGAAACGGGCCCGTTTTCGCGAAAAAACTGGTTGTTTTGGGGAGGTCTGCAGAGTGCAAAAACTTTTTTTTTTTAATTTGCCTCTTCAAAACCATGGTGAGTCTTATACTCCGAAAAATACGGTATTTTCACAGATTAAGGAGATTGTATGAATGATCATTATGACCTCATGTCTATAATAGCGTAGGCGACATAGTCCGTCTGTGGCTAAGGGTTAAACTAGGAACCACCGCATAGGATGAAAATCGGAAATGTTTCTCTTTTCATTTGCCCCCAATTCTGCCTGCAGGATGTGTGTCTCTTTGTGTAACCAACAAAATTTCAAGGTGAGGTTTCTAGCAGGGGTCCTTCGCAGATTAGCTGTTGAGGCTTTGCCAACGCTCTGCGGAGAGATCAAGGCTGTATGGGAAGCAGAACTAAAATGGGTCACGGACTGGCCTCGGAGACAAAGATTTCAATTTTGCGACAACAAACAGTTCTAGAGGGGAATTTTGGCTGCTTTCTCACAGAATGTACGTGAGAAAGTAACCACCTTCTCTCCCACGTCCTCTAACAGAGATCCCAGCTTTAATTAATGCTCATTCCCATTCAGGCTATAAAAAAGGTAAAGGGATCCCTGCGGATTTTACTGCGTTAGTTGTTGCCGACTGTAGGGGGCATAGCCCATCTCCATTTCAAGTTCGCACTCTACGAAGATATTTCATTGGTCGTTGGGCCAGCATGATGTCACAGAGCGCTGTTACCGTCCTACCATAATGGTACCTATTTATCTCCTCGCATTTGCATGCTTTGGAGCTATACCAGGGGTGTCCAAACTTGGGAACTTTAAGACTTGTGGACTTCAACTCCCAGAATTCCCCAGCCAGCATGGCTGGCTGGGGAATTCTGGGAGTTGAAGTCCACATGTCTTAAAGTTCCCAAGTTTGGACACCCCTGAGCTATACCATTTGTCTGAAATGGGCTGTGATGGCGAACCTATGGCATGCATGCTGGAAGTGGCATGCAGACCCACCTCTCCGGGAACACCAGCCGTCACCTGTTGCTCTTCCGGGTTCCGGTGTGCTGACCAGCTGGTGTTTGCGCACGCATGCTTGCCAAAAACTGAAATTCCAGGTTGCTGGCGCGCATGCGTGCGCAGGAAAGCACAAGCTCAACTTCCCAGCATGCACATGCGCGCCGTGCCACTACTCTTCTAGTTTCCAGCACTCCCGCGTGCGTGCCAAGGAGCTGCTGTTCCCATTTCATCTCAAGTTACCGCAGGGCCTTAATATTCTTACCTGTGCAGAAATTCCAGTCAGAAGCAACCATTTCTGCTTGGCATCGGTACGGTAATTGATAATCTGGCAACCCGCAAGACTGGAATGACGATCAAACATTTTGACCGGCTGAGACTCTCCTTCCATGCTCCAGTGGTAAACAGCGTTGTCGGTCACCAGCGCCACGGTGTTCAGGGAAATCCACTTCCAGAAGGTGACGTCATCCGTCATGGTGTGAGCCTTCATTTTGCTCTTCATCTCAATGTTAAAAATCTGAAGGGTCTTCCCAGCTAAAGACAGGAGCATGCATTAATTGAGCGGAGTTCCTCGGGATGGCCCGGTCACTTAGCAGCCTGCAGATGTTTAAGCCTGCGAAGATTATCTGGATATCCAAATCCCAGCCCAGGGAAAGGATCATGCACGGTAACGTGACAGTAAAAATGGCCGAATTCTCATGGGCCATTTCTGTCCTACGTGAGTCCTAAGAGAGCCAAGGGCTGAACTGATTTAAGGGTTTTCAAAGCCAGTTGCAGCACACGTGTTTTCTCTCATGATGCTCCACATTCATGCAAAGTTACTCATCCTTAACCCAAGCAACTCATTTCACGTCTTGCTTGAGAAGATAAAAAGTACACCAAGACATACAACATCAGTGCAACACACACGTTAATAATATCCGTATCTAGGAGAAATACGGGGATCGCCCAAGGTTAGCTGCCCTGTCTTATCTTGTGGGCACTTTTGTGGATGGAGTTGTTAGTTTAAGCTTTTTAAACAAACTGCTGCCCTTAACGCATACTATGGACTAAAACATACAGCAAACACCGGCCGGTGGGGGGGGGGGGTGTTAGAAAGGGGAGAGAGTATATTTACAACTAGGAAGAGTGGGGGTGCAGGTCACCAAGAGGAATACCCCAGAAATGTTCAATATGGATCATGCTGCCAACTTTCAAAGTGGGGTCCTTGGGGATCTCTGAACTTGGTTGCTTTCTTGAAGACGTTTCATAACCCAGCTACGTAACATCATCAGTGCTGAAAGAGAGGAGGTAAACTCTCCGTTTATCTACCAATCGCTTACTCTGCCAGTGTTGGTGAGACTGTTCATGCAAGTTCCCCAACAACAGCCTCGTCAAGGAATCGCTATGAACCATCCCACGAATACTGACGGGACAAGCCATTTGTACATAAAATGAGAGAAAACCCCACTCACTCCTAGCACTGATGACATTACCTACTTGGGTAATGAAAAGTTTTGTGCAAGGAAACAACCAAGCTCCGAGGACCAAGAACCCCACTGGTCAACCCTGAGCTACAGATAATCTCTTCTAGTGGTACTTTCAAAGCCCTTCTTATATGTGGTGTTAAGTGTGCGTTAGCCGAGACCCACAAACCAGGAAAATGTGAGTCTGAATTCCTGTGTGGGTATCCAAATTCAGGAAATGGCCTTCCATATAATCTAATCTAACCTCTCTAATCTGCTACACAGGATCGCTCTCTAAGAATAAAATGAGAACTCCTCTGAAGATCTTTGAGGAAAATGTAGGATAGAGAAGGGATAAAACACAAACACTTAGAACCCTGTGAAATTACCCCCCTTACATGTCAATTACCGTAAAGCAGGGTGGATACTCCTCCCCCTCACTATGGAGAACTAGGGCCCTTTTATGATTTGTGGACTTAATACAATACAATACAATATAACAGCAGAGTTGGAAGGGACCTTGGAGGTCTTCTAGTCCAACTCCCTGCCTAGGAAGGAAACCCTATATCGTTTCAGACAAATAGCTATCCAACATCTTCTTAAAGACTTCCAGTGTTGGGGCATTCACAACTTCTGGAGGCAACTTCTGTTCCACTGATTAATTGTTCTAACTGTCAGGAAATTTCTCCTTAGTTCTACGTTGCTTCTCTCCTTGATTAGTTTCCACCCATTGCTTCTTGTTCTACCCTCAGGTGCCTTGGAGAATAGTTTGACTCCCTCTTCTTTGTGGCAACCCCTGAGATATTGGAACACTGCTATCATGTCTCCCCTAGTCCTTCTTTCTCTTAAGCTAAACATACCCTAAACAAACTTCAAATCCCAGAATTCCTGAGCTTAAGACTTGCGAACTTCCTGGCTCAGGAATCCTGGGACTTGAAGTCCACAAATCATAAAAGGGCCCTAGTTCCCCACCCCTGCTATAAAATATTGATGATGATGTTTAAAAGGACAAGCACGGGGAAGAGAATATACCTCTACGTAAAGATAGGACATTTGTGGAAGGGAGGAGCAGGGGAAGGCAGGGGAGGCTAGAAGCGAACATACTGGAACAAGGGGAGAACAGGCTAAAACGTTTGGGGGGCGGGGGGGACTAAGAGGTTGAGCTACAGATACTTCCAAGGACACTACCAGCCCCACAAGACTGCACCACCTTCAATCCAAAGGAACACAAAGCACTGGAACTATGCAGGTAAAGACTTTCAAAGCTAATGAAACACTAAATTTGAGGGTTAAAAGACTCACACTTGTCCACCAAAGAGTTAGATTCCATATTCAGATGTTGTCCTTTAAATAGAAGGTTAAGCTGATTTTTTTTTAAAAAAAAAAGCAACAATAACAACAACCCTACATGATCATGGATTTCAGGAGGGTAGTTTTTACAAGAAGGGAGGTGCTAGGGAACTGCCTTGAATCCTGAACGAATGGGGGTATAAATCAATATTTATATACATAAATCATTAGGCTAAGAACTCGTTCCTTTTTTTTTTCCTTTGAAAGCCCAAAAGGCTTCATTTCAGCCCCCCACCACGTTATATATACAGAATAAACACAAAAAGCAATATACAGCCAGATATGATATTGTAAGTCTCTGTCCCGTTTATAAAAAGTCCGATGCCTACCCAAGCAGAAATGCTTGCAGGTTCTAGCATTATTCCATTATTATTTCCCCGCCTTCCCAATTGTCACCGAGTGCTGGAACCCCAAATTTCACACGACATGAAGAGTGATTCTGGTTAGGGATGCGCAGAACTAACTAATCCAGGAGATGTCCAGGAGTGTCCCAGAGCATCCCGTTCCTGGATCACCGAGTTTTGCCCATCGGCAGCCCTTCGTAAATGCGGCAAACGCTAATTTTTGAAGCCTTCCAATCTTTTGGCATTCTCTTTTCATAAAACGGGACAAAGGCAAATACAATCCGAAACAGAGGTAACTCACCATCTGCACACACAAGAAAGCATTAGGAAGTGTGACAAAAATAGTGATAAAACATTAAAGCCGTCAGAAAAGAGGACGCCGCTGTAATGAGACAGTTGAGACCTTAAGTTTATCCACCACGGGGAGGGAAACAAAAACGTGGCAATCTGTGGACATTGCTGTGCTTTGGGGGAAGAAAAGAAGTGGTTTATCCGAGACATTTAGCATCCATTGTAAAGATACCGTGTTTCCCTGAAAATAAGACAGGGTCTTTTTTTTTTGACTCCCAAAATAAGCGCTTGCCCTTATTTGGGGGGGGGGGTTGGTGGTCTTATTCTTTTTGAGGTGCAAGAGGCGGTGAGCGTGGTCACCTCATGGCTGCTATTGTGTTATAATATTTTCAAGGGAGGGCTTACTTTAGCACATGCGCTCAAAAGCCGAACTGGGCTTATTATGTGGGGAGGTCTTATTTTTGGGGAAACAAGGTAGTTCAAGTTGGGACGTGAGTTGGAACCGTAAGAGGCCTAAGGTAGAATATAACTATAGCCACGTAAGGCAGCGGCCCCCAACCTTTTGGGCACCAGGGACCAGTCCCGTGGGGAGAGGCTTTTCCGTGGACAGGAGGGAGCGTGGTTTTGCATGCTGCCAGCATCCCACGGATGGGGCTTTGCTTGTTTGTGAGGACCAGTTGCTGGCATGCCGTGGATCAATGCTAGTCCACGGATCAGGGTTTGGGGACCCTTGCGTAAGGAGTCCCTGAGGATTTTACCCCTCTACTTGTTGCTGACTATAGGGGGCAGTGCTCGTCTCCATTTCAAGACTGTTGAGCCTTGAAATTTCCCCGGTCACGTGGCCAGCATCACGTCACAGAACGCTGTTACTTTACCACCAAGTTGATACCTATTTATCTACTCGCATTTGCCTGCTGTCGACTTGCTAGATTGGCAATTGAGGGGGAGGACGGGAGCTCACCCGTCGCATGGACCCTCGGGCCTTGAACCTGGGCTGCTGGATTTCCAACCAACAAGCTCTGCATCTTAACCACCACGCCGCCCCTATAGTCGTGTAAGAGGAACTATAATTTCATTTTTATTTACCCCTATAATGATCTAGATCAGGAGATATTCGCAGGGGTGGGCTCCTGGGGGTTTGAACGGGTTCGGGCGATCCTCTAGCTAGGATTCTGCCCAGTTTGGTGAACCCCCAAATGCCACTCCTGGCTGGCCATGCCTACCCCACCCATCCCCACCCGTCCCAGGAGTCTCCACGTGGCCCATTCATCATGCCAGGTAAGTGCAGGGCCTGCGGGAGGCTCAGGGAGGGGGGGGGAATGAGCCTACCGGAGGTTCTAGAGTCAGGAAACGGGTTTGTTTCCAGCCTCCAGAGGTCAGGGGAAACAGTTTTCGCCCTCCCGGAGGCGCAATGAAAGCCTCCAGAGCCTGGGGAAGGCGAAAAATGTCCCCACCTCGCCGTGGTAGAGGAGGCCGACTAGGCCACGCTCACCATGCCACGCCCACACAGCAACGGGGCAGCGAACCCATTGCTACAATTTTTGAAGCCCACCCCTGGATATTCAGCATATAACAGGGTAGGAAATTTGTGCATGCCTTAGGAGAATAAAAGTCAATTGTGTTTGCAGGAAGTATCTACATCTTTGCCCTGAAATATTTTAACAAAACCTCCATGCTGCTGCTGCTGCTTCTTCTTCTTTTTTTTTAAAGGACAGCACTTATTTTTTTCTATTGCTACAGATTAAAAGGGCACATTTTAAGATAGGATAATGCCGAGATGGTCAAATGCTTGGGAACTAATCCATCCCGTGACTTCTCACACAATTATTGTTGCAAACACTGGGCAAAGCACAGTATTTCCTTGCTATCAAGGGGAGAACATGAAAATTTACGCTTATGTCATTAGCAACGGCGGTTCCAACAAGGAACCTGGGATGCCGGGACACTTCAGCAGGCACATTAAAAATCCAAGCCTTGGAATCATGAAAAGGGGAAATCGGCTGGAGAACATTTTCCGTACCTTTGAGGGCAATCACTTTGCTAGCAGGGTTCATGATGGCGCTGTCGGCCGAAATTGGCCGTCGGATCGGGTTGTTCGGGTCATTCATATCAATGATGACCACCTGAGCTTGCTCTCCCACTTTCTCTCGTATGCAGATGAATTTGTCCGATTCCATGGTCAACGTACTGAAGCCGATGTTGGCTGGGTTGATACCCAGGTTCTGGAGCTAAAAACAAAACACAGGAGGAACATCAAGCTTTGAACGGGTAATTCAGCAAACCCCCTTTCATGGCTAATAGTAATAGCAACAACAACAGCTGTCAATTGCAAAATGCAGTTTTACTTGGAACAACTGACATCCTGTGACAATATTCTCCAAAGCACCTGAAGGTAGGACAAGAAGCAATGGGTGGAAATGGGAGAGAATCAAGATCACGTGAAGGGTTAATACCACTTTATAAGGCCTTGGGAAGGCCACACTTGGAATACGGCATTCAGTTTTGGTCGCCAGGATGTAGAAAAGATGCTGAGACTCTAGAAAGAGTGCAGAGAAGAGCAAGAAAGAGGATTAGGGGACTGGAGACATGATAGCAGTGTTCCAATATCTCAGGGGTTGCCACAAAGAAGAGGGAGTCAAACTATTCTCCAAGGCACCTGAGGGTAGAACAAGAAGCAATGGGTGGAAACTAATCAAGGAGAGAAGCAACTTAGAACTGAGGAGAAACTTCCTGACAGTTAGAACAATTAATCAGTGGAACAGAAGTTGCCTCCAGAAGTTCTGAATGCCCCAACACTGGAAGTCTTTAAGAAGATGTTGGATAGCCATTTGTCTGAAATGGTATAGGGTTTCCTTCCTAGGCAAGGGGTTGGACTAGAAGACCTCCAAGGTCCCTTCCAACTCTGCTATTGTATTGTATTGAAATCAATCAAGGAGAGAAGCAACTTAGAACTGAGGAGAAATTTCTGACAGTTAGAACAATTAATCAGTGGAACAATTTCCCTCCAGAAGTTGTGAATGCTCTAACACTGGAAGTTTTTAAGAAGAGATTGGACAATTATTTGTCTGAGACGGTAGAGAGCCGTGATGGCACACCTATGTCATGCGTGCCACAAGTGGCAGCAAAGCCCCCTCTGCGGGCACGTGAGCCATCGCCCCAGCTCAGGTCCACCGTGCATGCGTGCGCCCTCCCGCCGCCCAGTACAACGTAAACTGTTGTATTTATGGATTACTTGTGTTTATGATAGTTGAGTGTCCTGGAGATGTGTGGTTGCTATTTGTAATCTTTCCAGCCAGGTTCCAAAAAGAAACGGGGGGACACAGATTCACTTAACATCCTCGTGATTCACTTAATGTCTGTAGTGATGTGTTTCCCAGCCATGGCAAAAAAAAAAAAAAGTTCATAAAATCCCACACAACTCACAACTAAAAATGCCTTGGGTAGGAACGGAAATTCCACTGCCGATTATGGCTGTAAATGGAGAATTTACTACAATGGCCAGGACTTTTTCCTCTAACTGATGAAAGATTGTTTTTACTTATTTTAAAAAATATTGTTAGCTGCCAGGCACTAAAACTTTGGGAGAGTAGCCAGCTAATCTCTGCTACTGCTCATACCATCACTTATCGTGGTCAAATAGGATCAAGATGTAGTGTTGATTAATGTAAAATAATAATTTGAGCTGCTCAACAGCTACTGAATAGCTCAGGGGTTGGCAACCTGCGGCTTTGGAGGTTCTTTCATCCCTCCGCTGTAGCTCCCTGTTGCCAGTCGGCTCCACAATTGATAGGATTTTTGGTTAGGACAGGTAGTGGAAAAAGGATGCCACACTAGGAGGAGACTCTATGGTGGGGGAAGTGGACTTCCGGTCAGCTCCAGAATTGAACGGGGGGGGGGGGGGGGGGGGCTTCCGTTTAGGACCTTTGTGGCTCTTTTGAGCGTTTAGGGTTGCCGACCCCTGGAATAGCTATTCCAAGATATACGGTCTGGAAAAGCTACACAAAATTATGCCCTGATTACGTTTTCCGCTTTCACCAGCTTTGAGGGGGCCCGGTTTATTTATTTTGTTTTTAAGCTAAGACAGGAGAGTTTCTCAACCTTGGCAATTTGAAGATGTGTGGACTTCAACTCCCAGAATTCCCCAGGCCAGCATCTCCACAACGCCTTAAATTTGCCAAGTTTGAAAAAGGAGGATTTCGAATTGATCAAAAGTATAAGGGGGGGGGGTTCCTCAGCAAATACCCATTTGCGCCAAGCCATCGCTCTTAAATAAATCACAGTTGGCTCATGGCATGTCCCTACTAACCATAAACCACAATGGCTGGGTTTATAGATTTAAGATGTTAAGGCAACAGCAAAGCAAGCTACTTTTTGCTTACTGGAGGACAAGGCTTCCTTTAAAAAGTGGAAAGCTAAAAAGCGTTCCACATTTGTTCTACTTGGATGGCTCCCTTAAGCAGCAATTACTAAACAGCCCGACATTTTTCCTACTTCAACAGGATTTAACCACCCGCTGCACGTGGGGCTTAGGAATCGGCCATAAAATTTAAGACGACCGAAAGCAGTTTTCAGCACCGTTATTCTCTTTTCCAAAAGCCACGTTTAAGCAACTACTACTCGATTGCGGTTTGCAGTAAGGGGTCTTAACGTTAACGTCCTACTTAGCTGTGAGGCTGAGGGCGTTCATTCAGCCAGCAAAAAACAGCCTCCGAGGGCCATTTCTTTCGAAAGAGATTTCCCCTTCTGTAGCAATTTCCTTGGAAGTTTCACTTCCGCACTTATGCAAGTTCGTCTTTTTACTACCCGGAGTGATTCATTCATTCAAGGCAACCGGTTCGTGTTTCCTCAGACATTTTTCTGGAATCACTCCCGTCCGAACGGATGCAAGAACTCGGGGCCGTGAATTCATTATGTCTTTCCGTGAAAAACTACTGGGAAACTACTGAACCGGGATGTCCGGGCATGTGGAGAACCTTCTATGCATGCGCAGAAGGTCCATGACGACGTCTGGATGGGTGGGCGGAGCCTTGCACCGCCGCCACTACCGGTTCACCCAAACCAAGAGAATGACACCTCTGCTTCTACCGTTGCACCATAGAGAGTATTTCAACTTGCTGCACCTGTGTTTGGTTTGCCAATTGCCCAGTGGCAGATAGGACAGCGCTCCAGAGGGTCAACGTCATTGCCCAGAGGATCATGGGTTGCCCTCTCCCCTCCTTGGAAGAGCTTGATAGCTCCCGCTGCCTTAAGAAAGCTCAAAACATTATTAAAGATCCATCTCATCCTGGGCACCCCCTGTTTTTTTTTTTAACTATTACCATCCGGCAGACGGTACAGGACAATAAAAGCAAAGACAGATAGGCTGAAAAACAGCTTCTATCCCAGGGCAGTAACCGTATTGAATTCTACTGTATAGTAAAATATTAATGAAATATCAGGGGTTTTCAATTTCAATTATACATCATATGAAGGATGTGTGTTTGTGTTTTTATTTTTATAGTTACAATGTAAACTGAAGGTGGCATTTAATTTCGCTGTACAATGTGCAATGACAATGAAGTAAACTAAACTATTATCAGTGACATTTCATGCGCCTCGCGAAGGGACCGCCTTCTCGAATTCTGTTGGGTCCTTCCTTGCAGCCTCTGATAAGGGCAGGGTGTGGGCCACTGTTAAAGGGATGTGGCCTTCTGTTGTGCGGCCAGGACAACGGCAGGCAAGGCTAGATGCTAAGAATAATCTTCAAGGTGATATGAAACCTTCTAGATATTTGGGATTGGAGTTCCCATGATTGTTGCACATCAGTCTTGGTGACTGGGTTCTGCAGATACCACGGTCTCAAATATTCCAATATTTGACCAGGATGGTGTTGTGACCGAGGCTTCCCAAGAGTATGAAACAAACTCCTGGTCCTGATAAAAAAAAAAAAACCTTTTGACTGTGAATTCTGTTCATTCACATGCAGCAAAGTTTTTCGAGGGAGGATTTACAGTCACAGACCTTATCTGGCTTGGAGAGCTGACAGGCCGAGATCTGCAAAACTTGGCAAGGAGTCTCCGAGATTCACGAACCAATTAAGCAAACTAATGGTCTCCTGCAAACTCCACTCCCCTTTCGCTCCTCTTTTTATTTCCTCTGGGAAGAGCCATTCACCGTCCACCTGTGGCTTTACTCCCAAGTCGACCCTGATTGATTAGCTGTTCTTTTCTTCTGGCAGCTCTGTGCATGTGCACACTGGGAACAGGCTCCAGCTGTTCTTCTGCCTCACTGCTGCCTCACTGGCAGGTCACAACCAGTAGTAGGTTGCAAATCAAGTTCCAACTGGGACAGTTGGAACGGGGTCCGGCGCACGCAGCACGCGAATGCATCTTAGAGCCTCTGCAACGCTCCAGCTGCTGCCTGCGCGGAAGCACAGAAGCCTTTAAACACCAGTAAGGAGCTTGGGTGGGCTCTCCGGAGCACAGTACCGGAACGGTATCCAGTGCTCCGGGCTGACTCCGATATGCCCGTACCGGGGCATACCACCTGCAACCCACCACTGGTCACAACACATGGTATAACATCTCCTGCCTTGAGCAGGGGGTTTGCCTAGAACAGGGGACTCCAACCCCTGGTCCATGGACCAGCAACCGGGCTGCACAAACAAGCCAAACCCCATCTGCGGGTCCTCGATCCCCAAAAGGTTTGGGACCGCTGGACTAGAAGACTTCTTCAGTCCCTTCCAGCCCTACAATTTTATGTTGTATGAAATACAGATAGTCCTTGACTTACAACAGTTCGTTTAGTGACCATATGAAGTGACAATAGCCCTAAGAAAAGGCTTATGACCATTTTTCACACTTATGACCATTGTAGCATCCCCAGGGTCACATTTGGATTTACATTTGGATGCTTGATAAGTTCATATTGATGACTGTTGCAGTGCCAGTATATGTGTGGGGGGTGTTTTCTAGATATTCAACTTTAAGGTGTGTGTGTGTGTGTGTGTGTGTGTGTGTGTGTGTGTGTGTGTGTGTGTATAAGGGCTTGCTGCGCGTGCTCTCTCTATCTCTTCCCGGCCAGGGAATCAGCCAAGAGCCAGTTACTCACTCAGGCAGGGAGGCAGCGAATGCAATACAGTTAACAGTGAGTTCAATCCTTTCTTTTAAATTTTCCAGGAGCTTGGGATGATCACAGCCGCCCGTTGAGGGGCTGAGTCGATAACTGGGTGGTACTTGGTGATCAGGGCGTGGCTCAAAGAGCTTATCTGACTCAGCCCACTCAATGAGAGGACAAGGTCAACCCATTCTGGATACTCCTCCCCTCACTATGGAGAATAGTATCACTCCCAACACTGGAAGTCTTTAAGAAGATGTTGGAGAACCATTTGTCTGAAACGGTATAGGGTTTCCTGCCTAGGCAGGGGGTTGGACTGGAAGACCTCCAAGGTCCCTTGCAACTCTGCTAATGTATTGTATTGTACATCAGAAATCCATGAATAGGTCATTACAGGTATTTAATGTACAAAATGGCAAACACCACTTCTAACTAACATTTTCTTCAAAAGCACAATGAAGATTTTTCTAGTTTTTTATTGTGGCACAAATCATTGTTCAACTACAATTCCCACATTGGTATTGGGGAAATAAATTAAATAATTTATTAGTTTATCAGCTTCGCTGGTAAGGAATTCTGCGAGTTGGAAGTCCACAAGTTTTAAAATGGCCAAGGTTGGAGACCCTTGCTCCAGGGGCAGAGCAACAGTCATAAAACCCCAAGTGACAACGTGACCACAGAACGTTGCATGGATGCCTGACTGCAGGACACTGCGATGGTCTTAAGTGTGAGGAGTAGTCACGGGCCGCTTTTTCCAGAGCCGTCGTAACTTTGAATGGTCACTGAATGAATGCTTGCAAGTCGAGGAACTGCCTGCGGTGCACGCTCTTCATTTTCTGCATGCTGGTAGTAGCTAATGCTACTTTCATGGCTGCAATTTCAGAGTGGTAAGACTGGTGAAAGACAGGGGGAAAGGGGGGGGCAGTTTCATAGTGCTTTCCTGTTGTCCTTCCTTCAAGCAGCTTTCCCAGATATCCTGTTCCTTACTCCCTATTTTAACAGCTTGCAAGCAATTGAGCTGCAATTGACAACTGCTCAATTAAACTGAATTTGTACCCAGGGACAGGCAATTGTTTTGGACTCAAGGCCATCTTCTACTGCCAGGCATATCTAAGCACGCACAGCCAATTCATAATCCCTGCGGTGATCTTCATACATGCTGGGCTAGGAAATAGAATAACAAGAGTTGGAAGGGACCTTGGAGGTCTTCTAGTCCAACACTCTACTTAGGCAGGAAACCCTATACCATTTCAGACAAATGGTTATCCAATCTCTTCTTTAAAACTTCCAGTGTTGGAGCACCTACAACTTCTGGAGGCAGGTAGTTCCACTGATTAATTGTTCTCACTGTAAGGGAAGTCCTCCTTAGTTCTAGGTTGCTTCTCTCCTTGATTAATTTCCATCCATTGCTTCTTGTTCTGCCTTCAGGTGCCTTGGAGAATAGCTTGACTCCCTCTTCTCTGTGGCAGCCCCTGAGATATTGGAAGACTGCTATCATGTCTCCTCTAGTCCTTCTTTTCATTAAACTAGACATACCCAGTTCCTATAACCGTTCTTCATATGTTTTGACCTCCAGGCCCCTAATCCTCTTTGTTGCTCTTCTCTGCACTCTTTCTAGAGTCTCCACATCTTTTTTATATCGTGGTGACCAGAACTGAATGCAGGATTCCAAGTGTGGCCTTACCAAGGCCTTATAAAGTGGTATTAACCCTTCATGTGATCTTGATTCTATCCCTCTGTTGATGCAGCCTAGAACTGTGTTGGCCTTTTTGGCAGCTGCTGCACACTGCTGGCTCATATTTAAGGGATTGTCCACTAGAAAGATAATTGTTTTCCCTTGGTCCAAAGCATCCTTTCCTACCTTTCAACCTTCCCTCTCTGTTCCCCCATTCTGATTTGATATTATAATTGCTGCTGCTTTCCTCAAAAGGGTTATTCCTTGTCCGTGAGCTTAAAACTCTGGACATTTTTGCTTCCACATTAAAAACAAAACAAAACTCTATGTAGGAAAAGAGCAGACAGAGCCTGGGGTGGGGTCAAGAGAGGAATCAGCCTAGAGTAGGGCTATCAAAGTCCCAACCCGCTGCCCAGATGTGTCACATGCCGCCTGGTTACTGAAGGGGGTAAAAGTCCCTAAACGTCACGTCACGCCCCCCTCAGTACGACGTTAGTTTGACATCCCTGGTCTAGAGCCTTTACAATAATACAATACAATAGCAAAGTTGGAAGGGACCTTGGAGGTCTTCTAGTCCAACCCCCTTTCCCACTCATAGTCTATGTCACGGCTGTCAAACCGCCACATCACATTGCCGTAATGTGATGTTTCATGGCGGTTTTCCCATTCATGGAGCTGGGATGGCCGTGTCCTCTGTGTGAGGCATCCGGGCCCATGGGCCGCCTGTTTGACACCCCTGGTCTATGCCCAAACTCTCTTGAATTGTTGACTCTTATCTAGTGCCAATTTAGTGGTGACCCATTAATTGACTAGATTCTGGTGTATAAGCATGAGCAATACATTATCCTAACTGGCACTTAAATGTGTAGTCGTGATTCTTCCTGACTGATAATCTAAAAGCACTGGAGTTTGCCCAATTAAAGTCAGAGACAGCTGCTATACTAAGAACAGCAAGAAGGAAGTGAGGAAGGTGACTCAAGCTGCATATGTTAGAGACCCATCCCTGCCCTAGCTCAAAAAACCTGAAACTCTCCTTCTTCACCTGAATTTCTATCTCCTTATTATCAAGCTATCGCCCCCAGTTCTATCATAAACTTTTAGCAAATAACAGGATCGGTATGCTTTAGCAAAGCAAGTTGCCACGACATGGGTTCATACAACATTAATGAGCTTCAAAGCCAAGCAAACATCTGGATACAAGCTTCCCTTTCTCCAAGTACAGCCGTTAATTTTACTATCACACCAGTCAGAAATATGACTTTAACAGGCTGTGCTTTGACTTTTATGCAGTTAAGCTGGTGTCAATTCTTAACCACCCACAGATACATTTTTCACCATGATTAGCTGCCCTTAAGCTAGTTCTACAAGTGGGTTAGGATCAGGGGTGGGCATCAAATTTTTTAGCAAGGGGTTCTCTGCCCAGTTGCTGGGTGGGCGTGGCCACAGTGGGCATGGCCTAGTCGACCTCCTGCACGATGGTGGGTGGACGGGGATGTTTGCCCTACCTGGGTTCCAGAGGCTTTCCTCAAGCCTCTGGGAGGGCGAAAATGGCCTCCCCAGACTCGAACTTCCAGTAGGCCTAGTTTTTCGCCCACTCTGAGCCTCCGTGCGGGCCCTGCACTTGCCTGCATCCAAAATGGGGACTCTTGGGAGGGGTGGGTGGGGCGGGGCCAGCCAGGAGTGGGATTTAGGGATTCTCCGAACTGCACAGAATCTTAGCTAGAGGTTCTCCCGAACCCCTGCGAACCCCCAGCAGCCCACCCCTGGTTGGGATCTCAAGAGCAACCTGTAGGGCAGCCAAACCATGGGGTGTGTAACCCTTGCCATCAACTCCGATGTCACCTGAAGAGTGAGTACTACAGCTTGTCTGAAGTTCCTACTTCCTTTCCCTGTAGGAATCTGATTATAACTGTGCCATCTAGTTCGGTGTCAGAGCCACACCTTCCAAATAATCCTCCATGGGCAATTAGTAATGTGCCACTCCTTTTATAGTAATTCGCTTGCCAACGGAGCCTCTAAATTGCTGGAATAAAGAGATACCCTTGAACCTTTAGTTTTCCTATCTTCTTCTTCTTCCCCAGAAAGTACAAGAGGTCAACTGCTTTCTACACAAGTTGGCCAAGTCCTTCTGAAGCACAAAGCATGTCTTGGAAATACTTGCCCACTATACCCACACATACAGATTCTCCTTTTTTATATTATATATATAGAGGTTTTTGAATTAAGAAAGCCCTGAAAAGGAAGTAGAGTAAGTGCCTTTCTAGTTAAATAAGAACAGCCAAGATTAGAAAATACACCGTTCACTTCCTAAGCCGTTTTATGTGGGAGAATACATATTTCTCAGTTTCAATCTCTTTTTCTTGTACCGTGCCATACCTATCTCCTATTCCTCGTATTCTACAGAATTAGATCCATCACTTAAGGCAGGGGTGTCCAAACTTGGGAACTTTAAGACTTGTGGACTTCAACTCTCAGAATTCCCCAGCCAGCATGGCTGGCTGGGGAATTCTGGGAGTTGAAGTCCACAAGTCTTAAAGTTCCCAAGTTTGGACACCCCTGACTTAAGGTATGTGCTAGCCCTGTGATGGCGAGCACAGGTGGCACGAGGAGTCATTTGTTAGGGCATGCGAGGCACTGACCTGTCAACTCCAGCATGTGCTACGGCCTTCTTTTTTGGCTGTTTTTTGCCCTCTGGAGGCTTCTCTGAAGCCTCCGGAGGGTGAAAAACCACCCAACGCACAAACCAGAAGTTCGGGAACGGGCTTCTGGTTTGCGCATTGGGCCATTTTTCACGTTCCAAAGTACGAAAAACAGCCTTAAAGGCAAACTGGAAGTCACCATTCTCGAACTTCCGGGTTGGCTGTATGACCGTTTTTCGACCTTTGGGAGCCTTCAGGAGCCTTCAGGGAAGCCTCCTGAAGCCTCCAAAGGGCCTCCCGGGGAGGGGGGGGATTCTGTTTTCGCCCTCCCCAGACTCCTAGAAAGCCTCTGCAGCCTAGGGAAGGCAAAAAATAGGTCCATCGCGGGCCAAAAGGAAGAGGGAGGCCGGGGGTCACACGCAGGGGGAGGGGTTGCGCACATAGCATTATGGGTGTGGACACGACCATGCACGATCCCCCTGTGCTCCCCTCCCTTTTGGCATGTGATCTGAAAAAGGTTAGCCATCACTTTGCATGTCGTTCCCAACTCTAGGGGGTGGTGCTCATCTCTGTTTCAAAGCCAAAGAGCCAGCGCTGTCCGAAGACGTCTCCATGGTCATGTGGCCGGCATGACTCAACACCGAAGGCGCACAGAACGCTGTTACCTTCCCACCAAAGGTGATCCCTCTTTTTCTATTTGCATTTTTTAAGTGCTTTCGAACTGCTAGGTTGGCAGAAGCTGGGACAAGCAATGGGAGCTCCCTCCGTTATGTGGTGCTAGGGATTCGAACTGCTGACCTTCTGATCGACAAGCTCAGCGTCCTAGCCAATGAGCCACCGCGTCCCGCACTTAAAGACTCCCAATTGGTAAGTTTGGAAAGTGAAAGGTGATTGGTATACGACTGAGTTCCAGGAAATGCAGCTGCTGGGCCCAGTGGTCTCATATCTATATCTCAAATGCATAGTGTCTTCCTTCCTTAAAAATGCTTTCTACCTGGGTTAATTATAAAATTATGGAGTCCTAGGGCTTGAAGGGACTTTGGAGGTCTTCTAGTCCAATCCCCTGCTCGAGCAGGAGACTCTATAGCAGTGTTTCTCAACCTTGGCAACTTGAAGATGTCTGGACTTCAACTCCCAGAATTCCCCAGCCAGCATTCGCTGGCTGGGGAATTCTGGGAGTTGAAGTCCTGACATCTTCAAGTTGCCAAGGTTGAGAAACACTCTTCTTCGTGACTACTTCTCAAGGCTTTCAAGCCTCCTTATCTCACTTGCTCTTCTCTGCATTCTCCCTGGGGCCTTAGCAACACTTCTGGCACTCATTCCTGATATGTTATCAGCATTTAACAATGGCTAATTACAACAGTACTGGCTGTACCAATCCGTTCGCTTTTTCAGTTTACTCCAAATATTTTCAAACTGAGCCTAGCAGCCTCTAAATTATACATTTAGAGCGAAGCCATTCTTATTCCGTTTCCTCATTTAAGTAACCAACATGGGACAAACACCAAGAGTTCTCTATGACATCAGCGGCCCCCAACCTTTTGGGATCCCAGCGACCAGTTCCATGGAGGGTAAGTTTTCTGCCAACTGGATCCTGGATCTTGCATATGCATTAATAGGGCTTCGCTTGCTCACATGATCCAGTTCTTGGCGGGCCAGGGAAGGGGGCTTGTCCAAGGCCCGGGGTTGGGGACCTCTGATCCATGCAAAGAGAAGGTTTAGCCACAGTTTAAACCACAAACTGCCCATCCCAAAAATAGCCATGCTTTAATTACAGCCCTCTGTTAAAAGTAACTTTTTTGGGGGGTAGAACATCTGCTACGAGAGGCTTTTCTAACCTGGTGCCTTCCAGAGGTATGGCATTTTCAATTCTAAATTCCAGGGCCAAAAATGACCCTGAAATAGGAGCACTCTATAAGCCTCCTAAAGGCTATGCATGCCCTTTTTTTGACAAAAAAACGGGCCCGTTTTCACAAAACATGGACCATTTTTTACTTGTTTTTTTTTGGGGGGGGGGCACTCCCCAGGAGCACTCCACAAGCCTCCTAAAAGCTATTCATGCCCTTGGGCGGGGGGGAGACGGGCCCGTTTTCACAAAAAATGGGCTGTTTTGGGGAGGTCTGCGGAGTGCAAAAACTTGCTTTTTTTAATTTGCCTCTTCAAAATCTTGGTTCGTCTTATACTCCAGTGCGTCTTATACTCTGAAAAATACGGTAATTTAAATGCTATGGACCAACAAACAGATTTTAAAAACAAAGACTCAAAAAATACATATGTTCTATTTCTTTACCCCTAGAGATCGAGCTATAACCATGATATATTGTGGCTGAAATCTCATTTTCTCTATAGATCTGCTAAGTGGCTTTCTATATATATGTCACCATGAGCCTCAGTTGCGCTCTGCCCTGTGAGAGGATAATAGCATGTAATCTTACAGAAGTACTGTAACAATTGTAATTAGATATTGTTCTAAACGTTTGAAAAAGCTCAGCCAAGTGGCATGCTATTCGACGTCAAGACTCTGGCCCACGGTGGTTGCTGAGCTTGGAATATCTCATATTGCATGCAGAAGAGTGGGATTCTCCAATATACGAAAACACCCGACAAAAATGTCTCTTCATGGTCACCTACAAGGATATTTATTACACTGACAACAGAAATTCACCTGAGCCTGTGCAAATGTGACACACGTACACACTCCGTACGGAGCTACAGCTGGTCTGTGAAGTCACCTTCAAGGCCCGTACAACAACTGCCCGTGGTACCATCCGTGGCACCTGGTGCTCATGAATCCGATCGTGGAAAAAAGAAAACAGTGGCCTTTTTTTAAATCATGAGATGTTCTGACCGAGGCTTCCCAAGAGCAGGAAGCAGACTCCTGGTCCCGACAAAAAGACCCTTTTATTAATTGACTGTGAATTCTGCTCGTTCATGTCCAGCAAAGTCTTTCGAGGGAGGATTTACAGTCACAGACTTTATCTGGCTTGGAGAGCTGAGAAGCCGATATCTGCAAAACTTGGCAAGGAGTCTTGGAAAGTCTCAAACCATTTAAGGGAACTAAGTGTCTCTTGCAAACTCCCCTTTCACTCCTTTTATGTCCTCTGGGAGGGGCCATTCATTGTCCACTTGTGGCCTTACTCCCAAGTTGACCCCTGTTCTTTAGCTGCTCCCTTCGTCTGGCAACTCTGCGCATGCGCACACTGGGAACAAGCTCCAGCTGTTTGTCTGTCCCACTGATGTCTGACTCTGAAGGCAGCTGATAACTGGCATACGGCTCTGGCCCCCTCTCTGCCTCCGACACAGAGCCCTCATCAGAGCCTTCCCCAGACTCCAGGACTGGCCCATCTTCCTCCCCAACCTCCTCACTGTCCGAATCTGCTGGCCGCTGGCGGGCACAACATGAGATTCCAACCTTTCTTCTGCAAGCCCTCACTTTGTAAACTATTAAAAAGGTTGTCCGGTTTCTAGTAATATCGTTTCACCCTGTTAATATTTTAACATCTTATATTGTTGCAAAGAAAAGGAGAATACAGGTAGTCCTCGACTTACGGCCATAGTTGAGCCCAACATTTCTGTGGCTAAGCGAAACATTTTCTTAAGTGAATTTGCCAAACTTTACAACCTTTCTTGCCATAGATGTTAAGTGAATCACTACAGTTCACCGAGTCCCTTGCGGGAGAGGGGGGCAGTCTAGAAGCATTAAATATTATTATTATTATTATTATTAGTTGCTTACGTTAAAAGCATTTAATTAAGCAAACATGGCTTCCCCGATGACTTTGCTTATAAAATGGTCACAAAAGGGGATCACGTGACACACACACACAGACGGGACAATGCAACCGTCATCAATAGGAGCCCGTTGCTAAGTGTCTGGATTTTGATCACATGACCCTGGGGGGTGCTGCAATGGTCGTTAAGTGTAAAAAATGGTTGTAGGTCACTTTTTTTTAGTGCCATTGTAAGTTGGAATGGTCACTAAATGAACTGTTGTAAGTCAAGGACTAACTGTTTGTAGCTCTGGGTTGAAATGAGGGGTCCTTGGTCCTCTCTAAAACTTGGTTGTTTTCTTGCAGATGTTTGCTAGCACTGATGATGTTACTGAGTTGGATAATAAAATGTCTGCAAGAAAGCTCAGAGAGCACCAAGGATCCCACAGCCCTCCCCTCCTCCACTCTTCAAAACCCACTCCCTTCTAGCACTGATGATATTGCCTAGTTGGGTCATGAAACATCTAAAAGAAAACAGCCACGCTGAGAGAGCATCAAAGACACCACAGTCTTCTTCCTCTCCCTCTTCCCCTCTGCAAACTCCACCTCCTCTTTGCACTGATGGTATTGCCTAGTTGGGTCATGAAACACCTGTCCCCTTATATTCTCACTTTTATCTTGTCAGCCTCTTTAATTTAATAAAATAATTCATTATTTTTAATAAATTATAAATTTAATAAAATAATGACGGTTCGCAAAAGTCGGCCAGTCGCTTCTTTTCATAATGATGCTGCTTCAGAGGTTTCATCTGTTGGAACAAAGACCTTGTCAATGCCCTGATCCTCCCATCTCTTTTCTACCTCACCGCTGTCCATTAATTTGTTCCCCGCTCTGGGCTAGCGACCGCCGTTGCTTAAAAAAAAAAAAAAGAAGAAAGCAAGCAGAAACCGTCCCTTCTTCTGCTTGATGTCCCATGCGATGGGGCTCCGAGGGCTGGATACAGACTGGAAACCTACAACCGCTGCCCTAAAAAGATTTGTGAAGTTGAGGATACTATTATTGAACATTAAGGCCTTAAAGGGCTTAGGACAGGGGGATTATCCACTGGACCGGTTCTCCTGCTATGAACTCATCTAGTTACTTAGATAATAAGCAGGACAAACCCTTCTGAAAATGCCTTCCCTATCCAGAGCTTGGCTGTTAGGCGAAGCGGCAAAAGACCCTTTGTGGATGTCCTCTTGCAACAGGATGCCTTTTGTCCCACTGCCCTCCTAATATTTAGGAAACACACCTATAGGATTTCAATTCAACAAGGACATTATGCAAGCAGAAGGAATTGAGCTTCGGAGCAGCTATACATGCTCAAACTTGCCAGTTTTTTTTATAAAGGTACTCAATCTGCATTTAACAGAGTTTGCTCTCCGAAAAGGACTTTCTAACAAAAAATGTAGTTGAACTAGAGAAGCAACCTAGAACTAAAACGAAATTTCCTGACAGTGGGAACAATTAATCAATGGAACAACTTGATTTCAGAAGTTGTGAAAAGGGGTTGGACTGGAAGACCTCCAAGGCCCCTTCCAACTCTGTTACTCTATTTCAACATCCAAGTCACTACAATAGCCTAAATCATAACCTCATTTACTCACAGCAAAGGCCCTTCCACGGCAAAGTTGTGTTTGACAAAGGAAATCCAAAATCAGATATGTTTGGGATTGGCACATTTGGCCAAACCCCCATAATTAAGAAATATTATTATTTTTATTTATTAAATAAATTTATATGCCAGCCATCTCCCTGTCAGGCACACCGAGTGCCTTACAAAAGTATCTTCAGTTCAGGCCTCGTCAAGGTTAACTAATCAAGAAAAAGATCGTGTGATCTTGGAGAATTGCAAAGTGAAAATATCCAAGGTATCACTTCTCCCCCGTTATATCAACCTGCCCCATTAAATCTTGCAGAGAACCTATGCAAGGAATTTATATTTAGTGGGGAACCTATGCAAGGAATCTACATTTGGTGGGGCCCAGGAAACACAGAAACAAAGAAAACTGATGGGAAAAGAGCCAGGGATACATCGAGTCTGCCTTTTGAGGGTTTTTATTTTTTTGTCGAGTGACGGACATGTCTTTCTCCCAAGCATATTTAAACACAGTTGCTGATGACTGACCCACTACCTCTGCTGGAAAGTCAGTTCCAAGCTTCCCAATGCTCTTTGTGTGAAGTCATCCTTTCGAACTTCCCTCCGGGAAGGTTGAGGTTATGCCCTACGGATTTTTAATTTGTGCTTAATATTGTTGTGGCCTACCAGTAGCCAGTGGAGCTGGCAGCAGATTCGGAGAGTGAGGAGGTTGGGGAGGAAGATGGGCCAGTCCTGGAGTCTGGGGAAGGCTCTGATGAGGGCTCAGTGTCAGAGGCAGAGAGGGGGCCAGGGCCGTCTGACAGTTATCAACTGCCTTCGGAGTCGGAGATCAGTGAGGCAGACAAACAGCTGGAGCCTGTTCCCAGTGTGCGCATGCGCAGAGTTGCCAGACGAAGGGAACAGCTAAGGAACAGGGGTTGACTTGGGAGTAAGGCTACAGGTGGACGGTGAATGGCCCCTCCCAGAGGGACTAAAAGAGGAGCGAATGGGGAGTGGAGTTTGCAGGAGACAATAAGTTCATTATTTGGTTCGTGGCTCTCCGAGACTCCTTGCCAGGTTTTGTAGATATCGGCCTGACAGCTCTCCAAGCCAGATAAGGTCATGTGACTGTAATTCCTCCCTTGAAAGACTTTGCTGGATGTGAAATGAGCAGAATTCACAGTAAATTAATAAAAGGGTTTTTTTGACTGAACGAGGAGTTTGCTTCATGCTCTTGGGAAGAACAAATATTGAAAATGCTGCCTTGTAGAACTTTATTCACATCCGTAATATAAAGGTTACAATCATGTCCCTCCTTCTCTGCTGTGATGGCCAGCTTATGGGACATCCTTTCTCCCAAAATTAGATTATCTCCATTCCCTTTTGATATTCTGAAAGGCCCTCAAGGCTTGATGACATTATCAGGCCGGAGGCTCAGAGCTTTTCTGATTTCCTGAGATGCCTTTACTGTTAACCTGACATCTTTATCCTTCTCAATGCCTAGGGCAGTGAGCGTGAACTTTTTGTGGTCAGCCTGTCAAAAATTTGGAAACTGCCTAATTTGACTCTGCCGGTGTGTCTCACACATACAGACACACACAAAACCAAATCCTTTACATTTTGATTTTTTTTTTAATGCTGTACAATTATGTGTGTGATTCCCCAGCATGGCAATTACCTTCAAGCAATGTTCTCTTCATTTGACAGGGCCCTGAGCTTACTCAAGGCAGCTCCGAGTCGCAGAAGGCTTCTTGCTCTTGAAATGGCTTCAGAAAATGCTCCATCACAGCCTGTGCAGCCCAGGAAAATTGTATTAAGGCGCAACCTGTTCTCACACTGTTTTTGGAGGCTCTGGAGGCTGCATGAGAGCATAGCCCACAATACTGAGGCTTCTGCGGCCTCTAAAAATCACACGAGAATGGGACATATGTTCAAGAGTAGTTGTTGTCAGGTGTTGGTGAATGTTGGTAAATCACCCAAAACATTGGGACATATCACCTTTGACACAGGTGTGGTAGGTTCACCAGCACTGGCATAGGAGCACCTGAAGGCAGGGTGAGAAGCAACGGATGGAGACTAAGGAGAGATTTCCTCACAGTTAAAACAATTAATCAGTGGAACGACTTGCCTCCAGAAGTTGTGAATGCCCCAACACTGGAAGTCTTTAAGAGGATGTTGGAATGGCGATTTGTTTGGAATAATATAGGGCCTCCTGCTTGAGTAGGGGGGGGGGTTGGACTATTAGACCTCCAAGGTCTCTTCTAACTCTGTTATTTTGTTAGATGGTTGGGTGGCATTTGTAATTTCTATAGAATACTTTAAAATGGACACAGTGGCTCAGTGGCTAAGACGTTGAGCTTGTCGATCAGAAAGGTCGGCAGTTCGGCAGTTCGAATCCCTAGCTGCGTAACGGAGTGAGCTCCCGTTACTTGTCCCAGCTCCTGCCAACCTAGCAGCATGAAAGTATGCAAAAATGCAAGTAGAAAAATAGGGACCATCTTTGGTGGGAAGGTCACAGCGTTCCGTACGCCTTCAGCGTTGAGTCACGCCGGCCACATGACCACGAAGACGTCTTTGGACAGTGCTGGCTCTTCGGCTTTGAAACGGAGATGAGCACCGCCCCCTAGGGTCGGGAACGACTGGCACATATGTGCGAGGGGAACCTTTACCTTATAGAATACTTTGTCAACTACACCTTGTTGAGAAATAGCTTGGCTCCCTGGGGAATTCTGGGATTTGAAGTTCACAAATTTTAAATTTGCCATGGTTGGGAAATCCTATAACACCTAGAACCCATTACTTTCTACGATGTTTCTATAGATCAGTGCTTCTCAACTTTGGGGGCTTAAAAGATGTGTGGACTTCAACTCCCAAAATTCTCTAGTCAAGATGGCTGAATTCTGGGAGTTGAAGTCCAACACATTTTAAAGTTGCCAAGGTTAAGCAGCATTGGTCCAGATTTATAAAATGCAACCAGCCAATGGCTTTTTAAGGAAAACGAAGGCGGTGTACAGATTGTTACCTCTGCTCAAAATACCTACACACTGTAATCGCATGCAGCCAAAACTCCACAGAGAAACAGCTTAGGAGGCTAAAACAGAGGAGCAATACTTTCTGGAAAATCTGCTTATTGTAAAGTATTATAAGGTCTCCCTCCAACGTTGCTGTGTGGAGGCCCCATGTTCCCGCTCGAATCAAGGATTTCCGTGTCATATGCCTCTAACTGCTGCCCTCAGCTAAAAGACAACTTCTGCTTTCCCACTTCGTAGTACTGAAGCTTCCAAGAGGTTGCAGTTGATTTCCGATCAACGGTTTTTGAGCCCCACGAGCAGGAATTCGGCTGCCTCCTTGTGAGTAAATGGTCTTTCCGGTAGGGAAAAGAACATAATGCAAACTTGTGCAAGCTGAGCTGTGAGCAAATTCAAAAACCAGCTGGCAACAAACTCCACAGCTAAGGATCAATTTCTCTGTCAGGATTTAAAACTTGTAGGAAGTTCTGCAGTGAAAGCTGATGATTAGGAAGAGAATTTGCTTACAGCAGAGCCATCTGGATAAACCGATTCTGTTTTGACACTGATCTTTAACTTTGATGGTTTGGAATTTGGAGCAGCCCTGTGATCGTCTGATCAACATTTAGTTGCTTGGCAATTGGCGTGTTATTTATCCGTGTTCCAGGAGTCATGTGATCACCTTTGGCAACCTTCTGACAAGCCAAGTCAATGGGGAAACCAGTTTAATTTAACATCCGTGTTGCTAATTTACCAACTGTAGTGATTCACTTAACAGTGGCAAGAAAAGTCATAAAATGGGGGTCTCGCTTAGCAACAGAAAATTTGGCCTCAATTGTGGTCACAGGTCGAGGACTACCTGTACATGGATGTGAGTGTACCAGTACAATACAAATATAACAATACCGAGGTGGTATTCAGCCAGTTCTGGAGAACAGGTAGCGGAAATTTTGAGTAGTTCGCAGAACCGGCAAATACCACCTCTGGCTGGCCTCGCCCCCATCTATTCTCCGCCTCTCGAGTCCCAGCTGATCGGCTGGATCTTCTTCTGTTGCCCTGCACTGGAGAACGGAGCTGCAGGCTAGTGGGGTGGGGAGGGAATGGGGATTTTACAGTATCGTTCCCCTGCCACACCCACCAAGACACGCCCACAGAACCAATAGCAAAAAATTTTTGAATCCCACCATTGTAACAATGGGAGTGTATCAAAGACACATCAAACAACTGAAAACACGTGCGCGCTCTCCCTGCTCCGTCCTCGGCAAGACCGTATCTCCAATTTTGAGGTCTTATATCACGCGGAATCCGCCCACATCGAGTCTCGGATTATCGGAGCTCAGATGAGATGATGGGACATGTTGTCAGAATGGATGACCACCATATGTCTCACTAGTTGCTCTGCAGTGAACTAGTTCAGGGGTCTCCAACCCTGACAACTTTTAATCCTGGCGGACTTCAACTCCCAGAATTCTAGAAATTGAAGTCCGCCAGGCTTAAAGTCGCCAAGGTTGGAGACCGCTGAACTAGAGTCTGTGAAGACACGTTGAGGTTGAACACGCAAGCACTACAAAGATACTGTGAGAGAAACCTTTCTGTCAGCGGTCCTCAACTATTCTGGCTCCACAGACCGGTGGCAGCAGGGTGGGGTGAGGGTGGTGGAGGTGGTTTTATACACGTAACCTAGATCCCGCCCATGCACATTTAAGATTTGCATGTTCACCTGCCCCTTACACTGACTGATTCCCAACAGGCTGCAGACCGTAACCGTTGAGAATCCCTGCCTTATGCCACTGTACAGAGGTGGGCTCACATAATTTAATAACCAGTTCGCCCAGCACCAAAAATGTGAGCCGCGCATGCACTTCGCTTGTGAGCCTTCCACGCAGGTGCTTCGCTCATGCTCCTTCCGTGCATGCGCTTCACTCATGCGGGTGGCCTTCCGTGCGTGCACACATGCGCGCGGCTTAGAAAACGTGGCTACATAGGACGGGTGTCTGAAGGAATATAAACCCTTCCATTCCCCACCATCCAGTCGGAGCTGAAGAAGCTTCTTGGATGAGAAGCGAGACGCCTTCAAAAGAAAAAAACAAGTCCAGTTGCCTCCTGAAAAAGCACCTTTGGGATATACAAATACAACAATAAATGCAACACAACAATAAAAAAAAATAGCAAGCAGACAATTAGCTGCCCAGGTTTAAGTACAATATCTGATTCTTCGGACAGCCGGATTGATGGGAATTTGGGACCATTCTTCCAGAAGCGCATTTGTGAGGTCACACACTGATGTTGGACAAGAAGGCCTGGCTCTCAGTCTCCACTCTAATTCATCCCAAAGGTGGTCTATCGGGTTGAGGTCAGGACTCTGTGCGGGCCAGTCAAGTTCATCCATCCCAGACTCTGTCATCCATGTATTTATGGACCTTGCTTTGTGCACTGGTGCACAGTCATGTTGGAAAAGGAAGGGGCCAGCTCCAAACTGTTCCCACAAAGTTGGGAGCATGGAATTGTCCAAACTGTCTTGGTATGCGGAAGCATTCAGAGTTCCTTTCACTGGAACCAAGGGGCCAAGCCCAGCTCCTGGAAAACAACCCCACACCATAATCCCCCCTCCACCAAACTTTACACTTGGCACAATGCAGTCAGACAAGTACCGTTCTCCTGGCAACCGCCAAACCCATCAGATTGCCAGATGGAGAAGCGTGATTCATCACTCCAGAGAATGCGTCTCCACTGCTATAGAGTCCAGTGGTGGCGTGCTTTACACCACTGCATCCGATGCTTTGCATTGCACTTGGTGATGTATGGCTTGGATGCAGCTGCTCGGCCATGGAAACCCATTCCATGAAGCTCTCTGCGCACTGTTCTTGAGCTAATCTGAAGGCCACATGACGTTTGGGGGTCTGTAGCGATTGACTCTGCAGAAAGTTGGCGACCTCTTCGCACTATGCGCCTCAGCATCCGCTGACCCCGCTCCGTCAGTTTTCGTGGCCTACCACTTCGTGGCTGAGTTGCTGTCGTTCCCAAACACTTCCACATTCTCATAATACAGCTGACAGTTGACTGTGGAATATTTAGGAGCGAGGACTGGATTTGTTGCACAGGTGGCATCCTATCACAGTTCCATGCTGGAATTCACTCCTGAGAGCGACCCTTTCTTTCACAAATGTTTGTAAAACAGTCTGCATGCATAGGGACTTGATTTTATACACCTGTGGCCATGGAAGTGACTGGAACACTTGATTCTGATTATCGGGATGCGTGAGCGAATACTTTTGGCAATATAGTGGATAGAGAGAGAGAGAGAGAGACAGACAGACAGACAGATACATATATATATAGATAGATAGATAGATAGAGAGAGAGAGAGAGAGAGAGAGAGAGAGAGAGAGAGAGAGAGAGAGAGAGAGAGAGAGAGATACATAGAGATATAGAGATATATAGGGATATATAGGGATGGGATGGGAATAGAGATGATAGATAGATAGATAGATAGATAGATAGATAGATGATAGATAGATAGATAGATAGATAGACAGACAGACAGACAGACAGACAGACAGACAGACAGACAGACAGACAGACAGATAGATAAATATGGACTATGTATGTAGTCCAGGTCTCTTCCCCTCGAGATCCCATAGCTAAAGAGCTAAGAATAAGCCTGATGCTTGTGGAAACGTATTTTGATGTTCTTGTCAATGAGCCTCACTAGCTGAAACACAGTTAAGGGGGGGGGGAAGATGCTGACTGTGGCAAACCCGCTGATCTTTTTCTTGCTAGGTAGTCAGCATAATTTCCTAGAAGAGCTCGCTTTCCAAAAAGGAAGTGTGCAAAAATGCTGAAAATGCAGACTGTACTAGTTTTGATAATGCACAACCATAAGTAAGCCATTGTTCTGTTACCGGACAAAAAGCGAAAAAGAAAAAAGAAAAGAAAAAAAGAAAAATCCAGGTCTATGACATACTTTATCTCCACCAGACCTCTAACAGGATACTACGGTCAGGGTGAGAGTTTGAATACCAAAACAGGAAGCACTGAGGCCATTATAGGCTGCATCAACAGAGGGATAGAATCCAGAGAAAGTGGAAGTTTTAGTGTCGCTTTACAAGGCCTTGGGTAAGACCAGGCTTGGAATATTGCCTCCAGTTTTGGTTGCCATGATTTAAAAAAAAAAACGTGGAGACTCTAGAAAGAGTGCAGAAGGAAGATAATTTAGGGGTCTGGAGGCTACAGCATAATGAACTGGTTATGTCTAGTCAAACTGAGAGAAGGGTAATCAGAATAGAGCTGGAAGGGACTTTGGAGATCTTCTAGTCCAGTGGTGGGCAACCTTTTTTTTCAACTGAGCCAAATCTCGCCAAAACCACGATTGAAATTTACTTTGAGAGCCACATTTTTAAAACCGAAAATACATAGGATGGTACACTGTTTTTAGTTTCAATAAGTTTTTATTGAGAATATTCTGCATGCAAGTATCCACATAGGTCGGGAGGATACAAATAACACAACTAATAAAACAAAAACTTTAGAACGATATTATTTATCGATAACGTTAAATTCCGTAAAATTTGCACAATATAGAGAAAATTACATCCTGACATTGACTGACAAAGTCACAACCACTAATGTGAACATTGGCCTTGCATTTCCTTGGATAGTTTGAGTAAGTCAGGTTTGTATGTTGTTTTTAATTTCATCTCTCTCTCCCACTTTCTTTCTTTTTTTCTTTTTCTTTCTCTCTCTCTCTCTGGCTCTTTGTCTCTCTCTCCCTCCCTCCCCCATCTCTGTCACTCTGTGTGTGTGTCTGTCTGTCTGTCTCTCACTCACTCTGTGTGTGTGTGTGTGTGTCTGTCTCTGTCTCTCCCTCTGTCTCTCTCCCCTCCCTTCCTCTCTCTCTGTCACTCTGTGTATGTGGGTGTGTCTGTCTCTCACTCATTCACTTAATCACTCGCTCTGTGTGTGTCTCTCTGTCTGTCTATCTTTCTCTCCCTCCCTCCCCCTCTCTGTCTCTCTCTCTCTCTCTCTGTGTGTGTGTCTGTCTGTCAGTCTCTCTCTGATTCCCTCCCTCACTCCCTCTGTTCCTCTGTCTTTCTCACTCACTCACACACACACACACACACACACACACACACTGTGGTCACCTTGTTGAGTGTTCCAATCACATTTGAAACACTCAACAACTGGCCTGCATTTATGGTATTTTGCAGCATTCTGCAGTCATAGGACCAAAATTGGTTGTCACTCGCCCGGGCTTTTGCAGAAGCTTCCCTCCGAAGCCTGAGAGGAGGGAGGGGAGCGGGCACCCGGCACACAGAAGAGCCGCATTAAAGGGTGTAAAGAGCCGCATGTGGCTCCCGAGCCGCGGGTTGCCCACCACTGTTCTAGTCCAACCCTCTGCTCAAGCAGAAGGCCCTCTACTCGTGATGGCAAACCTTTAGGTTTCCAGTGCGCGCATGAGCACTGGCCAGCTGGCCTTCGGATTTCTGCTGCTCCTGTGCACGCGTGCGTTCCAGTTTGGGCACTTGGTGCCGAAAAGGTTTGTCATCACTGCCCTATACCGTTTCAGACAAATGGCGGGCCAGTTTCTTTTCAAAAACCTCCAGTGATGAGAGTACCCATAATTTTTGGAGGCAAGCTGTTCCACTGATAATAGTATCATCTGGCTCAAAGGGACCTTGGAGGTCTTCTATCTAGTCCAGGGGTCAGCAAACTGCGGCTCTAGAGCCGCATGTGGCCCTTTCCTCCCTCTGCTGCAGCTCCGTCACCGGTCGGCGCCACAATTTTGAGAGGAGCTCCTGGTGGGGGGGTGGGGAGAGAAGCAGAGTGCGCCAGGAGGATACTCTATGGCAAGGGGAGGGTTTTCCAGTTGTCTCCGCAACCGATAGGGCTTTCGGTTATGACAGGTAGAGGAAAAAGGACGCCGCGCTAGGAGGAGACTCTATGGTGGGGGAACTGAACTTCCGGTCAGCTCCAGAATTGAACAGGGGGCTTCCGGTTAGGACCTTTGTGGCCCCCGGTGTTTTCTTTTCTGTGGGAAACAGGTCCTAATGGCTCTTTGAGTGTTTAAGTTTGCCGACCCCTGTTCTAGTCCAACCCCCTGGCCAAGGCGGACTTTATACCATCCTGGTTAGGGATGACATGATAGCAATCTTCCAATACTTGTGGGGTTGTCACAGAGAACAGATGGTCTACCTGTTCCCCAAAGCACCTGAAGGCAGGACAAAAACAGTGGAAGATCATTAAAGGGAGACCCAATCTAGAAATAAGGAGAATTTTCATGACAAATGAAACAATTAATCAGTGGAACAGCTTGCCTCTAGAAGTTATGGGTGTTGCAACACTGGAGGTTTTTTAAAGAAGAGATTGGACAACCATTTGCGCAGAATGGCATATGGCCTCCTGCTTGAGCAAGGTGTTGGACTAGAAGACCTCCAAGGTCCCCTCCAACTGTGTTGTTCTATTATTCAATGATATATTTCATGAGATCAGATACAAAACTTTACATCTATCTATAGATAGCTATATATCACATTGGAAAAAAGTCTAAAACAATTGTGCATTTTTAAAATATTTCTGTATAATCTGCCTTGCAAATTTTAATCCTAGATATTAGCTTAAAAATCGTTGAAGGAAAACTGGCATATAACTCTGATGAGCTGGTTTCTTCTCTACCAAAAAAAGCTTGCAATCGAATAAAATCCTTAGAATGTCACAAGACAATCAACGCAGGAAGCCGGATGAGAAAAGCACTGCAAAAATTTGCAGGAAGAGTTCAGTTTTAAACGCCAGAAAGCGAGGGGGGAGGGGGGGGAGATGAAGCAAGCAAAGGCAGACATGCTCAGCTATATAATGTGACATTGTGCGAAGCACATTTTAAACAACATGTTTCAGAACCAAGTAAATTGTAGCATGCTTGCATAATCACACATTACAAGATAGCCTATTTCTCCCAGATGAAAGGTCCAGCTGCATTTTGGGGGGAAAAGCACCTTTGGGACATGCTTTTAAGAGTCATACGGAAAGCTAGAAGGATCAAGAAACTGTCATTCCGGGGAAATGATGTGCCAAAGAGCAGGGGCCATAACAGAAAACGTTATCCTCCAGGGAACTGCTAGAGGACACCCTAAGGTATGGGTGTCAAAGTCAAGGACTGGGGGCTGGATCCGTACGGTGCTTAGATCTGGCTCGAGAGGCTCCCCTGGAAACAGTGACGGACCGTCCAGTGGGGCCTCGGCCAGCGAAAACTGAGTTCAGGAGCCCCTTTTCGCTGGCAGAGTGCTCGGGCCACCACAGGCGCCTCCAACATGAGTCACGTCAAGCTGAGGTGGACCGGTTGCTTTCGTGGTGCGGAGACAATAACTTGGTCCTTAACAGCAATAAGACGTCCAAGGAGCTTATAGTGGACTACAGAAGGCATAGATCAAACATCCAGCCCTTGGTTATCAATGGAGACCGAGTGGAGCAAGGGGTCAGTTTTAAGTTTCTGGGTGCTGTCAGCAAAGAGGACCTGGCCTGGGGCGCTCACATTGCAGCCCTGGTCAAAAGGGCCCAGCAGAGATTTTACGACCCGAGACTTCTCGGGAAACAACAACTGAATGGGAAACTGCTGGTGACCTTCTACCGTTGCACCATAGAGAGTATTTCAACTTGTTCCACCTGTGTCTGGTTTGCCAGTTGCCCAGTGGCAGATAGGACGGCGCTCCAGAGGGTCAACGTCATTGCCCAGAGGATCATGGGTTGCCCTTTCCCCTCCTTGGAAGAGCTTGAGAGCTCCCGCTGCCTTAAGAAAGTTCAAAACATTCTTAAAGATCCATCTCATCCTGGACACCCCCTCTTTTTTTTTTCAACTATTACCATCCGGCAGATGGTACAGTGCAATAAAAAACAAGGACAAATAGGCTGAAAAGCAGCTTCTACCCCAGAGCAGTAACTATATTGAATTCTATGGTAAAGTGCAATATTAATGCAATATCAAGGGTTTTCAATTTCAATTATACCATGTGAAGGATGTGTGTTTGTGTTTTTATTTTTATAGTTATAATGTACACTGAAGGTGGCATTTAATTTTGTTGCACGATGTGCAATGACTATAAAGTAAATTAAACTAAACTGGCCACGCCCATCTTGGGCGCACACCACACCTCCCACCCCGAGGTCAATCACAATCCTGATGGCCCTCAATGACATTGAGTTTGACACCCCTGCCCTATTGCATCTGGAACACGCCTCACCTTTTGAATCTTACAAGACCGGTGGACACAACCAAGGAGAGACAGTCCTGCAAGGAATTACAGTTAAATACTACATACAACACACAAATTCCCTCACTACACTAATCACCACATATTCTTAAAGGAGATGTAAGCTATCCTAGCCATATGTTTGGCAAACACAGTACTTATTTTCTTTTGCTGCTGCTTTCTGAGTTCCCATCCCTCCAAAAAAGCGATTAAATGAAAGCCGAAGTCCAACACAGAACACTGGCGGGGATATAATCCTATTATAAGTAAGATTAGTTTTCAATCAGCCACCAGGCTACTTAATTTGCACTGCACAGACCTTCGCCTATTAGCGTAAGTCAATCCCTTGTGGCACTGATAACCGAGCCTCTTCCCTCTTGCAAAGATTTCACTGCTAGCCCAAATTGGGCTAGAATAGAGAGCTGCTGAACTGAAGAACGAAGGGAATGTTTCACAGTGCTGTGTGGGGCGCACCAGAGAGAAATTAGCAAAGCTTCCAAAGTATTCGTCTGCAGGCAATCATTTCTTTGTCAGAGACAACTAGGGTAGTACCGTGTTTCCCCGAAAATAAGGCAGGGTCATGTTTTCTTTTGACTCGCAAAATAAACGCTTGGCCTTATTTTCAGGGAGGTCTTATTATTTTTGAGGTGCAGGAGGCGGCGAGTGTGGTCACCTCATGGCTGCTGCTATTGCAATATTTTCGGGGAGGGCTTATTTTAGCGCATGCGCTCAAAAGCCCAATTGGGCTTATTATCCGGGGAGGTCTTATTTTCAGGGAAACAGGGTAGTTCTTTCATTTTTCAGTCCAAATTGTGGGGCAGTGTTTCTCCACCGTGGCAACTTGAAGCTGCGTGGACATCAACTCCCAGAATTCCCCAGCATGTGCTGGAAAACACACCACAAAGAGATGGAGAAGACCCCCTAAAACATAAGCAGGTCTCTTAAAAACTCCTTTTACGTGAAAACTCCTCTAATCCCTTAATTCGGGGTAGAGTTGGGGAGACTGGATGGAGGTGAGCATTTATTGGCTGGATGCCCTTCCTGATGCCAACATGAAGTTCACAGCAGCATTTTTTCTTTGCACCACAGGAGAACCATAGGAGAGAAATCCTACCTAGGATTCAACTCTCAACCTTCCAAGTAACAGGAAAGAGTCTTCACCACTAGGCTACCATGACACTCAAAAGCACGCCTCTTACACGATAGGCAAAGTAAATAGCTACAGGTAGACGTTCCTTCCCAGAATCTTCCCTGTGCAAAAGAGGCCACCTTTTTTTTTACACACCCGAGAGGACAGGCCACTACCCAAACAGCCCTGAAAATGATCAGCTATGTCCATTTCCTTTGTCACCAAGCAGCTGATATGTAGCACTTCAATAATGCATTCCTGGTCTGCTGAAAGGTTGAATTATTTGGCAGGCAAGGGACTTTTAACAAGTATGTCATCGGCAGCACCTGAAAATACTTTCCTTGAAATGATCCCACCCCGCTGTCTTTTTCTCCCTGGGGGATCCACAATGGGCAAATGACTTAACTAGATGGGTGCTTATTCTCACTGATTCCCCACTGTCTGCCCTATTTTTGCAAGCCGTACAATTGCAAAAGATTATTATTAAATTAGATTTTGGGACATATTTGTCCCGCTTTTTTTTCTTTATAAATAACTCAAGGCGGCAAACATGTATGTCTCCTATTTTCCCCACAACCACTCTGTGAAGTGTGTTGGACTTAAGAGTGACTAGTCCAAAGTCACTCAAACAGTTTTCTTGTCTAAGGCAGGACTAGAACTCACTGTCTCCTAGTGTTTGACTAAAGGTAACCCAGCCAGCTTTCACGCCTAAAGCAGGACTAGAACTCAGTCTCTTGGCGATTGGCCCAAAATCACCTGGCTGTTTTTTTTTTGTCTAAGGCGGGACTACAACTCACAGTCTCCTGGTGATTGGTCCAAAGTCACTCAGCTGATTTCCTATCTAAGGCAGGACTAGAACTCACTGTCTCCAGGTTTCTAGCCTGGTGCCTTAACCACTAGACCAAGCTGGCTCTGAACTAGAATTTCACTGTACTCTGTTTTTCAGAACTATCATTCCTGCAATCCTGCAATCCTTGGAGAACAAAATATAATTTTCCTGCAAATATTCCTGCAATCCTTGGAGAACAAAATATAATGGGGAAACTCCATTCTACATTCTCCCTCCTGCCACATTAGGGAAGTGTCCTTTAAGTATTTATTTCCTGAGACTCTGGAAGTTCTTAAGACCCCTACACAGGGGTACCTCTAGCCTTTGAGAGCCAATTTGATACTACAGCTGAGGCCTGAGGAGATCCAGCTACAATCAGACTCCAACCTCAGAAATTCACTGTTTGGAAGAGGCATTTAGTGGAAACCAAACGATCTCTTGTCAAGAGAGAAAAAGCTATGGGGAGATTCCCAGCAACTTGCCTAGCAAGCCAGAACACATAGTCAAGCTTTGTTCTTAAACCTTGCCTAATGCTGCACAGAAAAAAGGGGAGGTTTTTTCCATCAATTTTTTTTAAAGGAGATAAGAACAGTTTCAAATGTAGGTGATTTATTTTTCCCAAATTCTATTGATTTATCTGTAATGCTAAGACCCTTAAGGCATATTTTTGAATTGAATAGAGCTGGAAGGGTCTTTGGAGGTCTTCTAGTCCAGCCCCCTGCTCAAGCAGGAGAACCTACTGGTATACTATTTCAGATAAGTGACTGTCTAGTCTAGTCTCTTCTTAAAAGCCTTCAGTGATGGAGAGCCCACAATTTCTGACGGCAAGCTGTTCCACTGCTTTATTGTCCTCACTCAGTGGCGGGATACGACGGTGCCTGCTGGGAGCACCAGGTACCGTTCCGGTACCGGTTGCAATGGGATACGGAACCCACCACTGTCCTCACTGCTTCTCTTTGGTTAGTTTCCAACCATTGTTTCTTGTCCTGCCCTCAGCTGCTTTGGAGAACAGCTTGACTCCCTCTTCTGTGGGGCAGCCCCTCAAATACTGGAATATTGCCATCATGCCACCCCTAAGTCTTCTTTTCTTTACGCTAACGAAGCCCAAATCCTGCAGCCATTCTTCATTAGATTTAGCCTCCAGGCCTTTGATCATCTTAGTTGCTCTTCTCTAAACTTGTCCAAAGTCTCAACACCTTTTTTGTAGTATGGTGACCAAAATTGGTTGCATTATTCCAGGTGTGGCCTTACTAGGTTTTTATAAAGCGGCACTAACACTTCAAGTGATCTTGATTTTGTGCCTCTGTTTATACAAGCCAGGATTGCATTAGCTTTTTTGGTGGCGGCTGCACACTCCTGGCTCATATTCAAGTGACCGTCCACTCCAAGATCCCTCTCACAGTGACTGCTTTTGAGCCACAGCATTCCTCCTGGCCTTGCCAACTCAGAATAACCCTCCTGAGTTTAGTGGGATTTACAGCAGCCATGCTTATTTATTAAATTTATATGCTGCTCATCTCACACTGCAATGAGACTCTGGGCGGCATATACATTTAAAAAATAAACACACGTTACGTTGTACAGAATCACAGCTTCAGATGGTATGCGATGCTGTCTAATTGTCAACCCAGGATGAAAATTTCCCTCTCAATTACAATCACGCCAAACACACAGCAAAAGCAAAACCCCTTAACTGTCATTTTTTTCCTTCATATCTGAAGATTTCAATTAAAAACATGCAAATATTGTTTATAATATTTAAAACACATGATGTTTGCTTGGCCGAATGATCAAATCATACATGGGTCTTGACAAGTGCCTAGATTAATGTCAAATGCAATTAACAGACTGCTGAAAAGATTCACACCAAGCCAGTACTGAAACTTCTAACGAAGGCCAAGTGTCCCTCAAACACAAATTCAGATTTTGGTTTCAACCTTTACAAAACTAAAACATCTTTGAGCCTGAAATTCTGCCTTGCCGGTTTAGGAAGCTATCAGGACATTGTGATGGGGGAGTCAGAAGTCAACAAGATGGCAGGAATGGTGCCAGGATTGAAGTGCTACCCTTCTGTACAGGCAGATTTTCTCTAGGGCAGATTATGTCCTTTGGCAGAGATATCTATGCTTCGAACTCTTATAAAAACATCTTCATATTAATACTTTTTTTCAGGCCAGAAGGGCCTTCACTGTCAGTTCCGGTCTGCTGTATAAACTGCACTCTCTCTGCCTCTGGATAAGGCTTTCTCGGCTCTGTTCAAGAAATGTTTTGGGGTTTATAGGCTGCAAGTTGTCTTTTTCAATTAACTTTTCCATTCCTCTGTCTTCATAGGAGATGGAATCATAGGGCTGGAAGGGAGATCTTTCTTTCGTTGCTATCTACGAACAGCTTCCGGGATGCTTGGATAGATGATGATTAATATAACAATTGCATCAGTAATTTCACTCAATGACGACATCCCATCTTCAAAGACGTACATCATCTATTCACCGCATAAAAGAAAGATCGGGTAATGGCACTTAGGGAGCAAAAGTAAAAGGGACCTGCTCTTTAGGACACTGGAAAGGTAACTAGAAAAACAGAGCAGTGGAAAAACACATTAACCATTAATGACAACCATTCTTACCAGGCAGTCCACTCTGACTCACATTTACTCACACGTTTATAGAAAGTCTCACAGCTTGATACAATTTCACCAAGGTTGCAAGAGGTGAGCCACCACAGGGACCCTCTTGGGTAGTGAATTTATTTTTATTTGCAGGTAATCCTCGGCTAACCAACACAATAGGGCCCCAAGTTTCTGTTGCTAAGCCGGTCAGTTGTTAAGTGAGTTTGGCCTGATTTTATGACCTTTCCCGCCTGAGTTATTAAGTGAATTGCTGCAGTTATTATGTTAGTAACACGGCTGTTAAGTGAATCTGGCTTCCCCGTTGACTTTTGCTTGTCAGGAGGCGACAAAAGGGGATCACGTGAGATCTCGGGGACACTGCAACCGTTGTAAAAATGAAGCAGTTGCCAAGCCCCTGAATTTGAATCCCGTGACTATGGGGAAGCTGCAACAGTCGTAAGTGTGAAGAACAGTCATAAGTCACTTTTTTCAGGGCTGTTGTAACTAAACGAACTGTTGTTAAGTCGAGGACTACCTGTTTTAAACAAATTTATATAGATACCAAACTCAGAGATAAGTGACTCTGGATGGCACTGTTGTTGTTGTTAGTTGCAAAGTCGTGTCCAACCCATCGCGACCCCATGGACAACGTTCCTCCAGGCCTTCCTGTCCTCTACCATCCTCTGGAGTCCATTTAACCTCACGCCGACTGCTTCGGTGACTCCATCCAGCCACCTCCTTCTCTGTCATCCCCTTCTTCTTCTTTTCCCCTCCATCTTTCCCAGCATTAGGCTCTTCTCCAGGGAGTCTTTCTTCCTTCTCATTAGGTGGCCAAAGTATTTGAGTTTCCTCTTCAGGATCTGGCCTTCTAAAGAGCAGTCAGGGTGGATCTCCTCTAGGACTGACCGGTTGGATGGCCTTGCAGTCCAAGGGACTCGCAGGAATCTTCTCCAGCACCAGAGTTCAAAGGCCTCCATTCTTTGGCCCTCAGCCTTCCTTATGGTCCAACCTTCACAGCCATCCATTACAACTGGGAAAACCAGAGCCTTGACTAGACTTTTAACTAAAAGCTTTTTAAAAAAACAATAGAATAGCTTTGGGCTGCAAATTGTGGTACCTATCCTGGTATCCTTTTGAGCGTTCTGAGAGTTAATAGCCAACACATTTGGAGGGTACAACAAAGGGAAAGATTCACGTACGCCCTGTTAGCTACGTTAATAATCATCCATGTTTCAAACAACTCCTTCATTTTATCTGTTCGGTGCAAACAAACGTGGAGCTTCAAAGGCTACTTTCCTACAGAGAGTTCACAAAGAATTCCTCATCTATTACAATTTCACCTCGCTTTTCCTATTAGCCCCCCCCCCTTTTCTCCCCCTTGAATGTCAATATCTGGATTTATTTATTTATATTTCCTATTTCTAAACCGCTTATCTCCCACAGAGGAACAATACAGGTAGTCCTTGACTTACAACAGTTCATTTAGTGACCGTTCAAAGTTACAGCGGCACTAAAAAAAGTGATTGAGGACCACTTTTCACACTTACAACCACTGCAGCATCCCCATGGTCACGTGATCAAAATTCAGATGCTTGGCAAGTGGTTCATATTTATGACTGCTGTAGCATCCCAGGGGTCACTACATGCTCCCCCTTTGCAACCTCCTGACCAGCAACGTCAATGGGGAAGCCAGGTTCACTTAACGACCGCGTTACTAACTTAACAAATGCAATGATTCACTTAACAACTGTGGCAAGAAAGGTTGTAAAATGGAGCAAACACACTTAATGTTTCATTTAGCAACGTAAACTTGGGGCTCAATTGTGATTATGTTGCTGAGTACCTGTACTTCCCACAATACCCAAAAGTTAATTGTTTCCTCATGCTCCCTAGAGTTCATGTAGAGCAGTGTTTTTCAACTGAGACCACTTTAGGATGTTTGGACTTCGACTCCCAGAATGCAGAGCTTTGACAGTTCGTTTCTGGGATATGTAGACTATCCTGAGTACAATACAATACAATAGCAGAGTTGGAAGGAACCTTGGAGGTCTTCTAGTCCAACCCCCTGTCTAGGCGGGGAACCCTATACCGTTTCAGGCAAATGGCTATCCAGCATCTTCTTAAAGACTTCCAGTGTTGGGGCATTCACAACTTCTGGAGGCAAGCTGTTCCACTGATTAATTGTTCTCACTGTCAGGAAGTTTCTCCTCAGTTCTAAGTTGCTTCTCTCCTTCATTAGTTTCCACCCATTGCTTCTTGTTCTACCCTCAAGTGCTTTGGAGAATAGTTTGACTCCTTCTTCTTTGTGGCAACCCCTGAGATATTGGAAGACTGCTATCATGTCTCCCCTAGTCCTTCTTTTCATTAAGCTAAACATACCCAGTTCCTGCAACCGTTCTTCATATGTTTTAGTCTCCAGTCCCCTAATCATCTTGGTTGCTCTTCTCTGCACTCTTTCTAGAGTCTTTTCTACATCGTGGCGACCAAAACTGAATGCAGTATTCCAAGTGTGGTCTTATCAAGTGGTATCAACACTTTATGTGATCTTGATTCTATCCCTCTGTTTACAAGATGTAAAATGTTCATACCTGCACACCAAAGTTACTTTATGTGCAACAACACTTTCCAGTAACATAAATAGGAGTTTAAGGCTCAGGTGTCAGCACTGAGATGTCCAGAAATGTCTATATACTCGATTGATTTGTCTCTTCTGCTGGGGAAACACAGCCATATTTGCAAATCTGGTGTTTAATACTAAATAAATGTAATTAGGCTTTCAAGCAAATTAGTAGCTCCAGAAAGATTCACGCCAAGTAACCTTTTAAAGTACTGAAATTATGGATGCAGTGTTTTATCTTATTTTAGAGGAATCCAATCACAAGTAATAATTATTTAAAAAAAAACAAGTGTGATAATACAGTATGAGCAGCACTGCCTCTCATCAACATTTCCTATGCATACATTTTGCTTTATCATTCTATGCAGACTTCTTGGCAACAACTTTGGCAGAAATCTCACAGGAATTTTCCAGAAATGAATATTGTATATACTCTTTTCCAAAACAAAACCAAAAAAAAAAAAAAGAGAGAACCTGCTCTGGAAAGCAAAGCATCTTTTACTTCACTCATCAAGCGAAATCCATTCAAGTATGAAATAAAGGGTCTTGGTTAGAAAAATACCATTTATAGATTTTTCTTTTTTCAAACCGAAATGGTTTTACAAGATTTTTGTACCTGGAGATTTCAAAGGTCCAGAAAGTCTGTGAGCCACCCAAGATTATGTGATACAGTCAGCTATATAAATTGAATAGAGATGCGACTTGTTTTAACTCCCACTAGCAGTGTTCTCTCAACTTTGGCACCTTGAAGACCTGTGGACTTCAACTCCCAGAATTCCCCAGCCAGCAATTCTGGGAGTTGAACTCCACATGTCTTCAAGCTGCCAAGGTTGAGAAACATGGCCCTATAAGCATCTATATAACAGGGGTCTCCAACCTTGGCAACTTTAAGATTTGTGGACTTCAACTCCCAGAGTTCTGTTAGTTGAAGTCCACAAGTCTTAAAGTTGCCAAGGTTGGAGACCCCTGATCTATAAGACAGGTGGTATCAAAGCTGAGAAGCTTTGCAGACCTTTTTCCCCCTCCACTTGAACGGAGGATATTTATTTAGAAAATGAATAAGAGTGAATAGCAAAGAGGAACAAATTTTCCTACCCAACAAGAATAAAGAGGGTGTTTTTGGAGTTGTGTTTGTTAAACCCCCTGACATAAGACAGAATGCCAAGTTTATGTGGAGACAAAAGAAACACACAAAGAGCATATTCTTCTTAAGGACACCCACAGTCTGTTCTATGTAGAGCTGCTATTCTGAGACTCAAATGGTTTTATTAAAACCCTTAAGGTAAAAGTTCCCCTCGTATATATGTGCTAGTCGTTCCCGACTCTAGGGGGCGGTGCTCATCTCCGTTTCAAAGCCGAAGAGCCAGCGCTGTCCGAAGACATCTCCGTGGTCATGTGGCCGGCATGACTCAACACCGAAGGTGCACAGAACGTTGTTCTCTTCCCACCAAAGGTGGTCCCTATTTTTCTACTTCCATTATTAAACGTGCTTTAGAACTGCTAGGTTGGCAGAAGCTGGGACAAGTAATGGGAGCTCACTCCGTTACACAGCGCTAGGGATTCAAACCGCCGACCTTTCTGATCGACAAGTTCAGCGTCTTAGCCACCGCGTCCCTTATTAAAACCCTTATCACTGCAATAAAAGCAAACATTCCACAAAGTAAAGTACAACATGCTTGTATTCCAAGAGGAAGTGCCTAAACTCTCTCAAAGACCAGCTGATAAAGTCTAGAGGCAACCAGGAAACTTACACCCACAATTCTTCATGGCACAACATGTTAGAAGCAGCATTATTGTGTTTTTTTTTAAAAAATATGTTTAACCCCCTCAAGTAGAGAATGACTCTTTTAAGTATAGAGTCAATTCCGCAATTCACAGGCTTTTTTAAACAAAAAACAAAGCAAGCTGAATAGAAGGAGCCAATAGCCATATGTCTGTTTGGGGAAGGGTTTGTAACTTCAAGACAAATCTGAGGAATTCGATTTTTTGTTGAAAGACAAGGCGGTTTTGCGGGCGAATCCCAAAACCCTTTTCCCTGCTCGCTTATCCTTTGATGCATCTCCCAGCAGGCAGCTTTGGAGGAAGAGCTGTGTCCCGCCCACGCAGCAAGGAAGGATTAGATAGATATTCAGGATTAGATATGCACTTGAAGTTGCAACAATACGGATGGCAGTACAGGAGATGCTTTACACCCTGTCCTTACACACACATGCGGTCAGTTAAACAAGGTTTGGACCTTCCTGCAGACACATTCCTGAACGAAGTGGAACCTGAGTACCCTGGTCAGAACAGCCAAGCAAAAGGGATGACCCAGCTCTTAAAGGTGGAAGGAATGCATCAAAGTACACTATTGAAGGTTAAACCTACATCTTTTTCCCGAGTGAAGTCAACAATTGGCTCCCTAAAAACAAACTGACCTCAGCAATCAAACTGACCTCCGCAACATACACTGGGAAATTTGCAGAAGCAGGCAAGTTTTCCTCTAACTACTGCAGGGGTCTCCAACTTTGGCAACTTTAAGACTTGTGGGCTTCAAGTCCCAGAATTCCTCCGCCAGCCTCAGTCCACAAGTCTTAAAGTTGCCAAGGTTGGAGACCCTGAACTATAGGTTGCTCCAGCGGTTAGGGATCCTTGTCTAGAACAGCAAGGGTGGGTTTCCCCCCCCCCACCCCCACAGTACTTTGGAAACTCTTGGAATTATTTCTGGGACATATGGAGAACATAACTTCATCTGTTCCCATCATTAGATTTCTTGGACTACATTCATAAAGGCAAGCAGTATTAATGAGTCTTCAAAACCTCACTCAAAAAGGAACTGTCAATGTAGCCCTTACACTTAAAAACCTAAGCTAACGGTTATCAATTGCATTTCTACAGCCCAAATGCTGCAAGGGATTAAGCATCCCCTTTCCCCCCCCCCACTTAACAAATCTCCAAATGAGCAGATGCCACATCTAATTTTTAAAACGCTCATTGCAACACACCATCAACTTCTTAAATTTGAGCTGCTGCTACACTTTCTGAACTCCAAATGATTGCAAATAATTTTCAAACTGCTCCAATTTTCACATTAATGCTACCCTCCACCCCAGCTCACACCCATCCTATCCTTCATTGCCAATCCCACTATTACCCTCATCAGATTCAGTCTTCATGAACCAAGGGATGAAAAAATATACTGAAAACAAACAGAGATGCCCTGTAACTAAAAATAAACCTCCTTCGGTTGGATCATCCATGTTTATCTGATTCCTAATTACCACTCTTAGCTAACCTGTTATACAAGCCTATCTACCTGCCTCCCATCCAGTGGCAACTCACACCTCTCCCCCTCAGTTTTGTGCTCCTAATTCTGCCAGTTCAATTCATTCCCCCATTCACAAACAGTTTCATTAATTTGCTCTCCCTCTAGATCTGCAGACATCAAACTGGGTTGTGCTGAGAATGCCGGCCTACCCTTGGCTCCTTTGCCAAGGAGAAATAAGGAAGTCAACTCCCCAGTTATTCTTTTGTCTTCGATTTCTGCTAAACTACTCACACCCATCCACCTTCGTAATGATGCCAACCTTTCTGAGTTACTTCCCTAAGTTTCAGCCACCACACCTGCTCCAATCTGCACCCAGGATACCACACACACAGTTTGAATCTAACATCTTTCCTTTTCATCTTAGCTGCTTCCAAATTAAAGGACATTAACCTGAAACCTTCCTCTTTCTAACACTTTGCTTCGGCTAATTTGCTCTGGCCACTTTAACCCAGAATAAATACCCTCTTCTTTTCCCATAAGGGACTCTCCCCACTCCAACTCACATGGAAACCAGAAATTGGGAGAAGGAAACCAGGAGCCTGCCTGCCTTCACCTACCATCCTGTACATCTGGGCCCAGTGAAAGAGGAAACCAGCATAGGCAGTATTAAACGGAGATATCAGGAAATCAAGCCAGGTTTATTCAAGTATGTGCACAAACAGCCAGAGCGCCCAAACAGTCTCCCCTCCCTTAAGCCCAGAAAGCCATTTTAGTTCTCCCATTAAAAACAACATTTAAACCCTCATATTGTCAACCTCCCGTTATTGCTTCTTTTTCCATAGCAGAGCCATGATCCAAAACACCGTAATACAGGCAGGCAGAAAACATGACATGTACACATTTCTAATCCTCCTGTCCCAACTCATCAGGAGGAGAGGGGGGAGAAAGACGCCTGCAAATGGGAGTAATTTAAGCCTAATTTGAAGAAATTGGAAAAGAAAGAGGAGAGTATCCAAGGTGGTCATTCAAACTCCTGGTCATTCAAAGTGGTCATTCAAAGCTCTGGTCATTTAAGGTGGTCAATTCAAACTCCTGGTCATTCAAGCTCCCCCCCCCCCAACTCCAATTCCCTATTTACAATGGCAACTGGCCATGCATGGATACATCTATTTTTGCTCAATAAATGAATAAACCCTGCTTCTAGGGCCACCCCTTCCAAAAAAAAACACCTTCAATTTACCCAAGAAGCGAGTTTATTCATTTATTGAGCAAAAATAGATGTATCCATGCATGGCCAGTTGCAATTGTAAATAGGGAACTGGAGGGGGGGGAGTGTGAATTGACCAGGGGTTTGAATTGACCACCTTGAATGACCAGGGATTTGAATAACCAGGAGTTTGAATTGACTACCTTGAATTGACCACCTTAAACGACCAGGGGTTTGAATTGACCACCTTAAACGACCAGGGGTTTGAACTGACCACCTTAAACGACCAGGGGTTTGAATTGACCACCTTAAACGACCAGGGGTTTGAATTGACCACCTTAAACGACCAGGGGTTTGAATTGACCACCTTAAACGACCAGGGGTTTGAATTGACCACCTTAAACGACCAGGGGTTTGAATTGACCACCTTAAACGACCAGGGTTTGAATTGACCACCTTAAACGACCAGGGGTTTGAATTGACCACCTTAAACGACCAGGGGTTTGAATGACCATGTTGAACTGACCACCTTGAATAACCCCCTCGCCGACCCCCCAACTGTCAAACCCGCAGGCGGGGGCGGGGAGAGAAGCAGCCTCTGGAGACGAGGGCCTCGAAAGAGCCTTCACACGTTCGCCACGACACGTGTACTCGGGCTCCCGCACGACGACGACGACCCCACCCCACCCCGTCGAGAGCCCCCCTCCCCCACCGTGGGAGTTGGGGGTCAGGCCGCCTCACCTGGAGATGCTCCTGGAAGCGGATGGGCAGGATTTGAGCCATGGCGGCGGAAGCGTTGTTGGGGTTTGGGGGCTCCAGCACGACGCCGGGGATGGGGCGCTGGCCTTTCCTCAGGAACGCAGGCGGAGCGGAGGGCGGAGGAGCCGGCGGGGGCGGCTCGTAATGGCGGGGCAGGCCGAGGAGGAGAGAGAGAGAGAGACAGAGAGAGAGACGCTGAGGAGAAGCAGCAGCCCCCGCGAGCGATCCGGAAACAGCTCGCGCGAGCGGAAGGACACCGACGGGACTCCTGAGGGAAGAGAGCGCTGCGGCCGCACCTCCGCCTTATCCTCGCTCTGCCTGCGCCTTCACCTGCCGCGGATTAGCCCAGCGGCGGAAGGATCGCGCCGAGCAAAAGGAAGAGAAGGACGAACGCAACCCGCGTAAAGGGAATCAATGGGATAGGCGGAAGGATACGGAAAGAAGCCGGAAGGGACTTTATTTCTCTCTCTCCGCTCTCTTCCTTTCGGCCGGCCCGCGTCTTCGTCGTGGTTCGTCGTCCTACCCCGAAGCCACGCCCTCTCCCCGAAGATCCCTCCCTCCCCCCCACTTTTTTTTTGCCACATCATGCGACACGGGCGGGGGAAGACGTCAGTTCCGTTCCGAGAGGAGCCCCGCCCATCTGGGAGGGGGGGAAATCATATGGTCAGAGGTTAAAATGGGAGAAGAAGAAAAAAGATCCGCAAGGTGGACGTTCTAGGGCGGAGGAAGTAGAGCGCCTTGTTCGCTTCCCCGGTGGAATGCTGGAGGAGTGAAGTCCGCCAACGGCGCTGCTTGTAATAGAGCGGGAGGGGGGGGGGGAGAATTGTGGGTTCGAATCCCGCCTGCACCTCAGGTTAGGGTGACCTTGAATCGGTGACCTTAGAAAAAGAAAGTGAAAGTAAGATGAAAACCGTGACGTGTTTGTGTATGTATGTATGTAAAATCTTACACGGGTGAAAGACCCGAATACAACAAGACCAGCATACCTACACCCCTGAAAATCTACAAAAACATATATATGTGTGGAGTGCTGGCTTTGTTTCAGTAAGTGGATTGATTGGCTGCCAATTGAAAAGCCGGCACTCCACACACCCCCATCAAGATTTATAGAATATATATATAGTATATCTTCATAGGTTTGGATAGTTTGGCTTGGTATTCAAGATGTGTTCACCACCCCCTCTCACCTGTCATCACAAACCTATACATGGAACATTTTGAAACCAACGCCTTAGATAAATCTGAACCCAATCCCAAACTCTGCCTTAGATATGTAGATTACACCTTCGTAATTTGGCCACATGGGAAGGAAAAACTGGACAACTTCCTCACACATCTCAACAGCCTACACCCCAAAATACAATTTACCATGGAAATAGAAGCTAACAACCAACTTCCCTTTCTGGGTGTCCTGATCTACAAAAAACCCAATGGCTCCCTAGGACACACCATCTACTGGAAAAACCCACACACCAACCGCTACTTAAACGCACAATCCCATCACCGACCTGCACAGATCAATTCCGTAGCCAAAACCCTCATCTGCAGAACCAAATGCCTAGCCGGCAAAGGCCACCTGAAAACTGAATTACACACACTCACAAACGTATTAATCTACAACGGATTTCAAAGAAAAACAATTACCAACCTAATCCAAAGGGAGACTCTCCCCAAGAACCGAGACACAGAACAGGTCAATGGCATTGCCCTCCTCCCTTACATCAAAGGCACCACAGATAAAATCAGCAAAATTCTTCACAAACACAATATCAAGACAGCCTTCGGCACTGACCAAAAAATAGCCAACATCTTAAGAAAACCCCAAAGAAAAAACCCAGCTAGAAAACCAAGGAGTCTACGAAATACCATGCAAAATCTGTCCAGCCACATACATAAGGCAAACTAATAGGAGAATAAATGCACACATCATAGAACACAGTCAGAAAAAAAGAAAAAACTTCCTCCCTTTTCCAGCACCTTAAAGCAACAGGACATGAAATTGATTTTGAAGGAACCAGGTTAATCTCCAAAACAGAACACTTACAATAATACAATACAATACAATACAATACAATAGTATCTCTTCAACAAGAGAATAATTATGGAAGCCATCGAAATAGAGAAACACCCCCACAACATGAATAAATGAGACGATTCCTCCCGCCTACCAGACATCTGGAAACCAGCCCTAGTCAACAAATGAGCCCCACCCACCACCCAGGTTGTTACAACACAAAAGAGCAACGGACACACAGCCAGCACCTCAGTCACACAGGATGATACAAAACAGCTGATGAATCTACAAACATCAACTCCATCTACCAATCAGGATGCAACTACACAGCCAATCAACCCACTTACAGCAACAAAGCCAGCACTCCACACAACCCCACCAAGATTTATAGAGAGACGGCAGCTCCAACCACACTTTACTCGCACAAGCACGAAGCTGAAAACACCAGCCTGAAGATGGTGAGTGGGACCTCACCAAAACGTTGCCAAGACAATCTCAATCTTACACGGGAAAAGACCCGAATACAACAAGACCAGCATATCTACACCCATGAAAATCTACGAATATATATATAATATCTGCATACTATATGGTATATGTGTATATTATATATGTGTATACTATATATAGTGTGTATGTATACTGTACATAGAAATAGATATAGAATACAATAGAATAACAGTTGGAAGGGACCTTGGAGGTCTTCTAGTCCAGCCCCCTACTTAGGCAGGAAACCCTACACCACTTCAGACAAATGGCTTTCCAACATCTTCTTTAAAACTTCCAGTGTTGGAGCATTCACAACTTCTGGAGGCAAGTTGTTCCACTGATTAAGTGTGTTTGTGTGTGTGTGTGTGTGTGTGTGTGTGATATAGATATATAAATAGATATAGATATAGAAGTGAGTACACCCTCTCACATTTTGTAAATATTTAAGTATATCTTGCCAGCAGTTTAGACATGAATGGCTGTGTGTTGCCTTATTTTGAGGGGCACACACACACACACAGACACACATATAGATACAGATAGATATAGATATATAACATAATACAGGGGCATCCTAAAAATCATGTACATCATTTAATAAATAGGATGGTGTTGCTTTGGGGACATTCATCAGAGTTAAGCAAATGATTGTGTTTATGGGCTGGCTGCTAAAATAAAGCCAGGTCCTGGCACACACCTGAAAGTAAATTAGGAAGACTGTAATTGTGGGGTTGGTCTGGCAAGAATGCTTATCAACAGGAAATGTGCATGGGTAAAGCTTGTAGCAATTATGGGTAGTTAGAAAGCTGATAAAAGTAACAAGCTTTAGACCATTTGCAGACCAGCTAAAAGTTAGGAAGATGGCCAGGAGCAAATAAAATGTATGTTAGATAACTCCTGGGACATTCATTAGCCAAAGTTTAGGAACAGGGACAGCTAGAGACCAATAGAACCAATTGTAGAATTATTGCTAAAAGGTTTATTAGATGATGCATTTCTTATTATTTCACCTTATCCCGACTTCTCCTTTAATGAAAATGTATAAAGCTTTCTTAATCCTTTTGTCAGCCTGTAGTTATATTCCTTTTTAGGATCTTTGGCTGCCACACTCTCTATTGTTTCATTATGCTGTTTCATTAGTATAGTAATTGGGAGGAGGAATAGAAAGGAGTAGAATTGTGGAATGTGTTGTTGTCATTCCTTTCTAGAAGCCCAAGGTCATCTTTTGTCTCCGCACCTCTGCACCTGACCGGAACCAGCTTGGTGGAGATGCCAGCGTGGCCGAAGAAGATTGGACCATGTGATGGATTTATGGGTGTGGGGATAAGATCATGAACTTTCAACTGGGTGGAATCTCAGGAAGCTTTTAGATTTGGGATTCCACAGTTTGTTGCCAACATGTCTGTCTTATTAAATTGGAACTTTAAGGATAGCTCTGCCTTGGACTCTGATTTAATTCTGCATGATATTTGGAATGCCAACACCTTTGTTCTTGGTTCTTGGCAGAGGCCAGGAACCCTTTTCCTTGGACTACTCCAATAAAAAGCAATCAGAAAACCCGCACCTCGTGTATGGCGTCCATGATTGGCTTTGGCATCAGGCTCTGACCCGAATTGGGGACAAAAGTGGTTTAACTGCACATGTTGGCTTGATTCAAAACTCTGTTTCTTTGAGGTCAGGCGAATGCGACAGGTAGTCCTGGACTTACAACCACAATTGAGCCTAACCTTTCTGTAACTTAAGCAAGAGTTCTACCCAGTGGTGGGTTCCAGCTGGTACGGCCCGATACGGCCATACTGGTAGTAGTCAGGAGCAGTGGCCACTGTACCAGTACGGTAACTCGTTTGGCCCACCCACCCACCTCCGTTCCATACCTGTGCACACCATGCGGTGCCTGTGCGACCTCTGACGAGCAGCTGGGTGTCGCAGGGGCAGTGGACTGTGCATGCATGCGCAACGCACATCCGGCGTGTGCATAACAGACCCCGAGCAGCGTACCAGTAGCGACGGTAAGAGCAACCCACCACTGGTTCTATCCCATTTTATCACCTTTCTTGCCAACAGTTGTTAAATGAATCGCTGGGGTTGTTAAGTTAGTTACTTGGTTGTTAAGTGAACATGGCTTAACCGTTGACTTTGCCGGTCAGAAGATCACAAAAGGGGATCACGTGACTGCGGGACACCGCGACGTCATAAATATGAACCAGCTGCCAATCATCCAAATATAAACCCCATGAGCATGGACCTGCTGCAACAGTCATACGTGTGAAAAGTGCTCCTAAGTCACATTTTTCAGTGCCGTCGTAACTTCAAACGGTCACTAAATGAACTGTTGTCAGTTGAGGATTACCTGTACTGCAGGTAGACCTCGACTTACAACCACTCATTTAATGACATTCAAAGCAACGACACTGAAAAAAACCATCACACTTATGATGGTTGCAGCATCCAAAATTTGGATATGTGTATTGTCGGAAGTTAGCACCTGTGCTGGGTTTCGGATCCCGCTGCAACCGGTAGGCTGCAACCGGGCCTGGGGTCCACCACGTAAGCATGCATACTTACTGCCTGCAACGCTCCAGCTGCTTGGTGGAGTGTCACGCAGGCGCTGTATGCTCAATGCAGGTACGCAAAAGCCCTGATCGGCTCAAATACAGATAAGGAGGGCAGGCGGGCCCTCCGGAGCACCGTACTGGAACGGTACCTGGTGCTGCCAGAAGGCACCGGTACGCCCGTACTGGGGCATACCGTTTGTATCCCACCACTGGTTAGCACCCACCCCTCTCCTAGGAAAATGAGATATTTAGGAAATATTAAAGGGGGAGAATATTTCCCCCTAAAAGGGAGGCAGAAACTCCGCTCCTCCCCACCTTTGTCAATGGGCCATGAAGGCCTGGGCCAGTCTGTTCTACATAACAAAGATTTGCCTCCAGCCATAATAGGAATCTTAAACCCCTTTCATTGCATCATCACCCAGCAAGAGTCAACCAAGCTTGGGACTCAGGGCAGCCTACAGAGTTGCCCCTGCATGGCCCCCTGGGAGTCTGACAACCAATCAGAATACAACCTCCAATTCAAAAACCCAGGTACTCTCAGCGTCTCTCCTCTTTTTTTCTTCTTCTTCATCCAACATCTTCAAGCCGTGTGGTCCTGTCCACCATTAAAACCATCTTTCGAAGCCGTCTCCATGTTTCCAGTGTCTTTTTCCCCACTTGGAACTCAACCCAGATGGGCATTGCTTCCAACAGTCTTTAAGACAATTGCAGCCTCCTTAGTCAAGGGATTGCCATTCCTGACCTTCCCAGCAAGTTGGCAAGCAAAGTCAATGGAGGAAACCAGCTTCGCTTAATGACCCCAATTCATTCAACATCGGCAGGGATTTGGCGAAATAGCAAAAACAGGTCATAAAAACAGGCATGGCTCACTGAAAAGGCTGCCTTGCTTAGCAGCTGAAATTCTGGTCCCATTTGCAGTCATAAGTCAAGGGCTTATGCCAGGGATGTCCAAACTTGGGAACTTTAAGACTTGTGGACTTCAACTCCCAGAATTCCCCAGCCAGCATGGCTGGCTGGGGAATTCTGGGAGTTGAAGTCCACAAGTCTTAAAGTTCCCAAGTTTGGACGCCCCTGGCTTATGCGATTCTTCCTGGCATTCCCAAGTAGAATCTGGCAAGTTGCGGTTTTCTATCTCCCTGGGCCAAAGGATGATTGTGCAATATTAATAATAGTACGATCAATATATAAAGCACTTTACAACATCGCAAAACCGAAATGGGGCTTTGTAGAAACCGCCATCTAAATTTAGATGTTGGGGCAGAAGAGAAACTAAAGTCACAATAAAAGGGAAAGGTTCCCCTGGCCCATACGTCCTAGTCGTTCCCGACTCTAGGGGGCGGTGCTCATCTCCGTTTCAAAGCCAAAGATCCAGCGCTGTCCGAAGACATTCTCCGTGGTCATGCGGCCGGCATGACTAAACGCCAAAGGCGCACGGAATGCTGTTACCTTCCCACCAAAGGTGGTCCCTATTTTTCTACCTGCATTTTTACCTGCTTTCGAACTGCTACGTAGGTTGGCAGAAGCTGGGACAAGTCACGGGAGTCAGAAAAGCACCGTCTAGAAAGTGTTTTTAAGTCGACAACTCCTGTTGCAAATGAGTAAACATCGCAGGTGATGGAAAAGCAGGAAAGATTCACCAAAAAGTTAACGAGAGTTGAAATTCTAAAAAGGGCAAGAGATGATGGATAGATATAGAATATTTTTTAACATGGCAGTTATTTTAGTAAATTGTTAGAAAAAAGAAGTAGAAAGTAGAAGTTGGGAAAAGAGTGTTATGTACACCGAAACATATTATAATTACGACCGTATGTATACAGAAATGCTAGCTGAAGTTCGGCAAGGAACCCGGAAGTAAGTTCCTGCCCCGCCCCTGGCGACGGGACGGCGCTTGCCTGCGCTCCACCAGCTCAGGCGTGACCGGAGACGTTTCTCTGCTCAGACATGACTTCAGTGGAGCGGTAGCAGCCTGGCAGGCTGAGCCTGCGTCCCTTTCAGGAGCTCCGCTCCGCTGAGAAAACATCTCCGGTCCCAGCCGAGCTGGTGGAGCGCAGGCAAGCGCCGTCCCGTCGCCAGGGGCGGGGCAGGAACTTACTTCCGGGTTCCTTGCCGAACGGGAGCACGCGCGATCCGGTGCGATCCGGCAGGAACCCACCACTGATATAATATATATATTATATATATTATATATATTATATCAGTGGTGGGTTCCTGCCGGATCGCACCGGATCGCGCGTGCTCCCGTTCGGCAAGGAACCCGGAAGTAAGAATGCATGGTGATGACCTGGATTGTCCAAAGATGAAGGTCTTAGTAACCTTTTAATTTTTGACCTCTTTGGTTTCTGTGCCCAAAATATATGGATGGTCCTGTGATGCTTTGAGCAGAACAATGATCATTTATCATCACTTTTTTTGCACTAGCCGATAACCAAGCGTTGCCTGGGTATTTATTTATATGGGGAAAATGTCTGGACCAAACATGATTTCTAATGTTGGATTTTCCCCCTTACCAGAGGGAGCCCCCTTGTGGAGTACTGTGAAGCCATTACCATGGCAACTCCACTGCGCTGTACAGTGGAAGCCATTTTATGGCAGTACAAAGGAAGACATTTGAAGGCACAAAAGGCTGTATCTTAACAGAACAACACCCCCCAAGGGGTATTAGGGGTGTCTTACCCCAACAGTATTTGTTTCCAGAGAGTAAGTCATCTGTGTATGAAGTTTGGCTGAAATTGCTTGAGGCGGTCCAGAGTTATGCTGGAACACACACACACATTATTGTATGTGTGTGTGTGTGTGTGTACATATACACATACATACACACACACATATATATCGCAGAACACGAGAACGCAGTAAGAAAAAAAGAAAAAACTTCCTCCCTTTTTCAGCACCTTAAGGCTACAGGACATGAAATTAATTTTGAAGGAACCAGGTTAATCTCCAAAACTGAACACATCAACAAGAGAATAATTATGGAAGCCCTTGAAATAGAGAAACACCCCCACAACATGAATAAACGTGACGATACCTCCCACCTGCCAGACACTTGGAAACCAGCCCTGGTCAACAAACGAGCCCCACCCACCACCCAGGCCATTACAACACAAAACAACAACGGACACACAGCCAGCACCAATCAGCACCAATCAACCAATCATGATACAACCACACAACCAATCATTCCACTTACTGAAACAAAGCCTTGCTGAAACGTTGCCAAGACAATCTCAATCTTACACGGGGACATGGACACACACACACACAGACGTATATATATGTATGTATGTATGCATGCATGCATGCATACATACATACATACATACATACATACATACATACATACATACATACTTCACCACCACCCCAAAGAATTGTTTGGATTGTGAAAGACCTAGAGATGCATTTGATAAATAAATTAAATATTCCCTCCACAAAAAAGAACATTGCAGTCACCCGAGAGCCCGATGCTCATTCTTGGCTGGCGTTCTCGAGCAGACAGAGACAATATGCTCAGGAATGCAATTTGAGCCATTATAGCAAGAGTACAAAATTTATTCCCATATTTTCGCAACCGAAGGCAGCTGCTGCAGAATATATTACACGCACACAATACAGCTCGGTAATATGAAACAAGAAAACTGTACATAGAAACTCCCGTTTGAAAATGGAACTTATCCAAATAATTCAGAGGCAAAAAGCTAAATTCAAATTGTACCACGCCAGTGGGGGGGTGGAAAAATCAATGGCTGTACATGAAAACAAGAAACAAGATCTCCCAAAAGTTAAATATATTCATTTCAGGATTCCCCTCTCCCCCAATTTGGGGAAGAGAAAGAATCAGGATTTATTACGATGATGCCCTAATGTTTAGGTAAAGGTTCCCCTGTCAGATATGTGCTAGTTGTTCCCGACTCTAGGGGGCAGTGCTCATCTCCATTTCAAAGCCGAAGAGCCATGGCTCTCCGAAGACGTCTCCGTGGTCATGTGGCCGGCATGACTAAATGCCGAAGGCGCACGGAATGCTGTTCCCTTCCCACCAAAAGTGGTCCCTCTTTTTTCTACTTGCATTTTTTTTACATGCTTTCGAACTGCTAGGTTGGCAGAAGCTGGGACAAGTAATGGGAGCTCACTCCATTACGCGGCGCTAGGGATTCGAACCGCCAAACTGCCAACCTTTCTGATCGACAAGCTCAGTGTCTTAGCCACTGAGCCACCACGTCCCGCCCTAATGTTTACACATCAAAAATTCTCATCGGTTTGCGGTTGATTTCAGCAAAACTGCGAACTAGCTTTTTAACCATGTGTGTAATTAATTTTCCTCCTACTGCAATTCATGGGATACACCACAAGGGACCCCAGGGACAAGTGAAGGTAAAATACCGTATTTTTCGGAGTATAAGACGCACCAAGATTTTGAAGACGTAAATTTTAAAAAAAGGTTTTGCACTCTGCACGCCTCCCAAACCCTCTGGATGCCTCGTTTTTTGTGAAAAACTGGGCATGCAGAGAGTTTGAGAGGCCCGCAAAATGCTGGGGGTGGAAGGGCAGGAGCGAAAAACAGCTTTTTCATGAAAACGGGCCCATTTTTTTGCCAAAAAAGGGCATGCATAGCCTTTAGGTGGCTTATAGAGTGCTCCTGGTGGGTGGGGGGCAAAAACGAAAAAAAAGGGCCCATTTTTTCACTCGTTTTTGCCTTCCCCAGCCCCCATGAGAGCTTTGCAGACCTCCCAAACCCTCTGCATGTCCATTCTTGTGAAGGGAGAGGTGTTTCAGGAGGCCAAAAATGCTATATTCAGTATATAAGACACACCCAGATTTTCACCCTCTTTTTTTGGGGAAAAAGGTGCGTCTTATACGCTGAAAAATACGGTAATTTCGATTTCTACAGATAGTTCCCTGTATGACCATTTGCTTAGTGACCATTTGAAGTTATAACAAAACTCCATGGGTATATTTGCAACCCTGATTCGAAGTTCTGACAGCTGTGCCCTCTGCTGTCATGTGGTCATAATTCAGGCGCCCAGCAATATGTCACATTTTGGCTATTTGCAATATTTTGATGTCATATACCTGCGTTTTAGGATGGTTTTGACCAAATTTACAGTTTTGGGCAAAAATTGGGTCAATGACCGCCATAAAAATGATCATAAAATCGGTCCTGATTTACAATGGTCACAATTATGACCATGATGGGTGGGTTCCATTATGGTCGTAACACGAGACTACCTATAGTTCAGACATGACTTCAGAAACACTGGGGTTTGAGAGGTCCTTGGTACTCTCTGAGCTTGTTTGTTTTCTTGTAGACGTTTCATTACCCCACTAGGTAACATCATCAGTGCTAGTAAGGAGTTTGCTGATGCCTCTTTGACAGCTTCTTGACTCAAGTGAACAGGCCAACCCAAGAATCTCGAAGACCGCCCCCACCCACACAAACAGGCAAGATGCCAGAATATAAACTGACAGCAAACAGCACTCCTTACTAGCACTGATGATGTTACCTAGTTGGGTAATGAAACGTCTGCAAGAAAACAACCAAGCTCAGAGAGCACCAAGGGTCCCTCCTTTCAACCCAGAGCTACAAATACTCTCCTTTATTGATACCCTGGTGTTTGGCACCAATGCAGTCCAAACAACCTCTTAGCAACCAATCTAGAGTGTAAGATGTAATACTGATCCCTAAAATGGATCCCGGAAGGGACGATGGCCTCAGAAAGAATGCAGAAATTCTCACAAGCTCCGACTAACACCTACATCCCTCAACGCTGCATCATTCTCACTGATTATCATTATATCATCTTCATTTTAACAACCCCATAATCCCTTGCGGGATGAAGAATGGAGCAAGCAGAGTGTTTTAATGGCCAGATGCCCTTCCTGTTGCCAGGGCGGAGTTTTGTTCAGCAGATATATTCTCAGTGTGCCCAATAACAACTGACAGTCATTATATACCAGATCGTATTTATTCTCCTAAAGGGATAAAGTGAATCTTCAAACTTTTGAAGAATCAAAAGTTGAAGTTCAAGACCAGAAGGTCCTGGATCTTCGACTTTTCCTCCCAGTTAGGACCACCATAAGCACTCCTGTCCAAAATGCGAACGATCCCAATAGGAACCAGATTGATAGCGGTGGCCGCCGTGTTGAATGTCCTAGCTGGAGTCCTTAGCAGAATTGCTGGATCCTTGCATTCTTTGCTGCTTCCTCTCCAGGTACCGAGCGCGAGCATCTCTGATCGACTCTTCGTCGTTCCGCTTCTCCATCTTCCTGGCAGGTTCACCTGGTGCCTTTTCTGAAGACAAAAGACCAGAGTTCGAAATGATGAAGGAGAACTCCCGTCTGTTCTGACCTAGGCTTCCTTAAGAAGCATGAAGCAGAGTCTGTGTCCCTGCAAAACCTCTTTTATTTGTACGACTGTGGATTCCTTTCATTCACAGTCAGCAAGGCTTGTCTTTCAAAGGAATATTTATCAACACGAACCTTATCTCACTTGGTGAGCTGCCAGATAACTGGTTTCCAACACTTGGCACAGAGTCTTTTATAGTTCGCAAACAGAACTTTCCACTCTTAAAATTCATTTCATTCATTTCATTTATTGGATTTGTCAACCGCTCCCTCTCTCAAGGGGACTCGGGGCGGTGTACAGACAGAGTAAAAAACATTATATACAACAATTACAAAACCCCACAAAAACAAATTAAACACAAGTCTGTACAATAGTGCAAAAATTAATTAGTGATTAAAACCAAATTAAAATACCCCAAAATTTAAAATAACCGGCCAGGAGAGTCGAGGGATTAGATCATGATTGCGATTGGGTCAGGCCAGCTAATTGGAACAGGTGGGTCTTGGAGGAAGCGCACATTGAGGGGTTTTTTAATTAATTGTTTTTTAAAAGTTGTAAGGGGTTCCAAGGGTGGGGGGGAAGTCAGGAGGGATGGGAGAGCCAGGCACCTAGGTGTGGTCGAGGGGGGAGGGAGCGGAGTGGGGGAGGAGAGGGAAGATAGCATTCCTGTGCAGGGCTCCTTGATACCAACGGTCGTGGGGAGGGGCAGGTGCGAGGACAGATTAAGAGCGCGTAGTCGGTTGGGAGACCGGGGTTTTTGGTCATTCCCGGTCGTTCGTACCAACCCCTGCAGACTAGGTGGTCAGGTTCTACAGACCCAAGGCCTGAGACTGATGTTATGCAACGCGAGGTCCGTTGTCAATAAGGCCCCCCTCATCCACGATCTAATTTTGGAGGGGGCGCCGGACCTCGCAGGAATAACCGAGACCTGGTTGGGCCACGAGGGTGGTTTACCCCTCGTGGAAATGTGCCCGCCAGGTTATCGAGCATTTCACCAGCCTCGGGCCCAGGGAAGGGGCGGTGGGGTAGCAGTGATTATCCGGGAAGACTTAGAGCCGAGAGAGTTCACTGTGTCACAGACATCCGGGTGTGAGTCCCTTGTCGTGAGATGGGGCCCAGGGAGGCAGTTGGGCCTGCTGATAGTATACCTGGCTCCTCGCTATACGTCAGCGGCCCTGCCTGAACTCCTCGAGCTGATCTCATCGGTGGCGGTTGAGACCCCCAAACTGTTAGTGATGGGGGATTTTAATCTGCCGTCGATGGGAGAAGCGTCTGAGGGGGTTCGGGAGTTCATGGCTTCCATGACAGCCATGGACCTGACCCAGTTAATTCAGGGCCCTACTCACGAGGGAGGCCACACGCTGGACCTTGTCTTTGTCTCTGGCCAATGGACGAGTGATCTGGGAATAGGGGATCTAGCTATTATTCCCCTGTCATGGTCGGATCACTCACTTCTCCGGCTTGACTTCCCTGGTGCTACCCCCCACCGCGAGGAGGCGGAACCGGAAGGCATTAGATGGTTCCGCCCCAAGCGCCTGATGGAACCAGATAGGTTCCAGACGGAGCTTGGGCCACCTCCTGTGGATCTGACCCGCCCTCGAGTAGAGGACCTGGTAGACGCATGGAACAGTGCGACTACCGGGGCCCTAGACCGGGTGGCGCCTTTGCGGCCTCTCCTGCGGCGACGAACCACCCTGGCCCCTTGGTTTACTGAGGAGCTAAGGGTGATGAAACGCCACAAGAGACGCCTAGAGAGTCGTTGGAGATCCTCCCGTTCCGAATTTGACCGAGCACAGGCACGAGCCTATTTGAGGACGTACCTTGTGGCACTAAGAGCGGCCAAACGTCAATATTGTGCCGCTCTTATTGCGTCCGCAGATAACCGCCCTGCCGCCCTGTTTCGGGTGACTCGCTCCCTCTTGTTTGAGAGACCGCGGGAAGCCCCTTTACAGGGCAGAGCAGAGGAGTTTGGGAAATATCTACAGGACAAAGTCGCTCAAATCCGGATGGGATGGGCCCCTTTCAGTGGTCCAGTAGAGACGCCCGTGGCGAGTCTTGAGGGACCGCTTTGGGAGGAGTTTGACTCGGTTGCCATCGAGGATTTGGACAGGTTGCGTGGACGTCTGCGACCCACCACATGTTTATTGGACCCGTGTCCCTCCTGGCTTGTACTGGCATCCTGGGAGGTTACGCGCGACTGGCTCCTGGGCCTAGTGAACGCCTCGTTGGGTGAGGGATCTCTACCGGCCGCCTTGAAAGAGGCGGTGGTGAGGCCCCTGCTCAAGAAGCCTTCCCTGGACCCAACGGACCTAGCCAATTATCGTCCTGTCTCCAACCTTCCTTTTTTAGCGAAGGTTGTAGAGAATGTGGTGGTACAGCAGTTCCCACGTCACCTGGAGGAAAATGATTATCTAGACCCGCGCCAGTCCGGCTTCCGACCCGGGCACAGCACGGAGACGGCCTTGGTCGCATTGGTTGATGATCTCTGGAGGGCCAGAGATAGGGGTTGTTCCTCTATCCTGGTCCTATTAGATCTCTCGGCGGCGTTCGATACCATCGACCATGGTATCCTGTTGCACCGGCTAGAGGGGCTGGGAGTCAGGGGCACCGTTTTACGGTGGTTTGGCTCCTACCTCTCTGACCGGACGCAACGTGTGTTGGCAGGGGAGCAGAGTTCGACCCGGAGGTCACTCACATGTGGAGTGCCACAGGGATCGGTGCTCTCGCCTCTCCTGTTCAACACATACATGAAACCGCTGGGCGAGATCATCCGTGGCTTTGGGGTGGGATATCATCTGTATGCTGATGATACTCAGCTATACATTTCCACCCCGAACCACCCCAATGAGGCCGTCGAAATGATGTCCCGGTGTTTGGAGGCCGTACGGGTCTGGATGGATGGCAACCGACTAAAACTCAACCCTTCCAAGACGGAGTGGCTGTGGCTTCCGGCCCCCCGGTTCAACCAGGTGTTTCCATCTCTGGCCATTGGGGGCGTGCAACTAGCCCCCATGGAACAGGTGCGCAATTTGGGCGTCCTCCTGGATGCCCGGCTGTCCATGGATGACCATGTAACAGCCGTGGCTAGGGGGGCGTTCCATCAGGTCCGCCTGATGCGCCAATTGCGCCCCTTATTGGACCGGGATGCCCTACGCACAGTCACCCATGCGCTAGTGACGTCTCGCCTGGACTACTGCAATGCTCTCTACATGGGGCTTCCCTTGAGATGCACTCGGAGACTACAGTTGGTCCAGAACGCGGCCGCGCGGGTGATTATGGGGAGGTCTAGATACTCCCCTGTAACACCTCTCCTGCGCGAGCTGCACTGGCTTCCTGTGGTCTACCGAGTGCGTTTCAAGGTTTTGATTATGATCTTTAAAGCGCTTCATGGCATAGGACCTAGTTACATGCAGGATCGCATCCTGCCCCACACATCCCTACGACCAATTCGCTCACACAGAGAGGGACTTCTCCGGGTGCCGTCCGCCAAACAGTGTCGGGGGGCGACATCCAGGAGCAGAGCCTTCTCTGTGATGGGCCCAGCCCTGTGGAATGACCTCCCCCGTGACATCAGGATTATTTCCGATCTCCGCTCCTTCCGTGTACAGTTGAAGACCCACCTCTTTCAATCATCCGACCTGGCTCAACCGTAATCTCTTCATATTCCTCCTGACTGTCTTTTTTAAATTTTAAATTTTTATTGTATATTGGGTTTTTTATTAGATGGGGCATGTTAATGGTTTTAATTTGTCTTAATGTTTTAATCTATTACCTCCTCCATGCATGTATGTTTGTGTATAGATGTATGTTGATATATGTCTTAGTGTACGCCGCCCCGAGTCCTGCCCGGAAAGGGAGCGGCTAATAAATCCAAATTTATTATTATTATTATTATTGAGTTTCTTACGGAAGGAGCGGAGATCAGTAATGATTCTAATGTCAGGGGGGAGGTCGTTCCAGAGGGTCGGGCCCATCACAGAGAAGGCCCTACTCCTGGGCGTCGCCCGCCGGCATTGTTTGGCAGACGGCACCCGGAGGAGTCCCTCTCTGTGAGAGCGAACCATCCGCTGTCTCCTCCTGTTAGAGCCGCCATCCTCGGCTTAAACTTCGCATTTGCTAGCTGTCAGTCTGCCATGTACACGGGAGGAAGATGGACAGGAGTGGGGAAGAAGGGTACCAACTCACTGTACCTTCCAGAGACACCATCTCAAGATCAATGCTCTGGGAATGGAATGCAACAACTCACCGACCAGCCTGCCGGCCGTTAAAAAGACATTCCCAAAACAATTTATTCAAATATAATTGGACGACAAGGGACCAGGAACCGGATGGGAAAAGTTAACCGGCAAACTTCAGCGCGCGAACTTCAGTTCTGGCTTTGCTATTACTACAATCCACTTGGCTTTTAGTAGAAATATACCTTTCACTTCAAATGGAGTCGAGGGTCTTTCTTAGCTAAGGGACCAAGTCGGGGCAGGTCTGACACCTCCTCTCTCATCACTTAACCTAGACATGGATTACCTTCTGAACATCCCACCACTTTGAAGCTCACCGTTCTGTCTTTTGAGGTCTTCCTTCCTCTTCCAATTAGCCATCTCCTCCTCTGTCACGTTCTCCCGGGCCATGCTGCTCAACTCATAAGCGTCGATCTGGTGAAGCCGAGGAAGCAGATCCTGCACCCAGGTGTAGCGAATTGGACACACCGTCCTTAAGTAAATCTTGGAGGTCACCACAACGTCGTGAAAGAGGATCCAGTCCAGCTGGTCTTCCTGATCATAGAGCTAAAAATGGTCCAGGGATATAGGTAGAACACAGAACAATAGGGTGGGAAGGGACCTTGGAGGTCTTCTAGCCCAGCCCCCGACAAACATCTGAAAGGGTTTCCTTCTTCTGTGGACCAACCCATTTGGAGACCCCGGAATAGGAATGTTCCTAGTAGAACAGAATTGGGGAACAATGGTCCCTTTATGACTTGTGGACTTCAACTCCCAGATTTCCCATGCTGGCTCAGGAATTCTGGGAGTTGAAGTCCACAAGTCATAAAGGGACCATTGTTTCCCAACCCTGCATTAGAAGAACCAATGACATCGCAATATTTGGTTGCAGAATGATACCAGTGGTCTACTCTAAGCCCCCAGCTCAAACCCTGAGCAAGTGAACTACAAACTCGAGAAGGTCAGAATGTCAGGCCTGCAGCCATCTTTTCTTTTGGATCTTTGGCCTGCCACACTTTCTATTGTTCTACTGTAATAAATTCTTGATAAATTGGAACTTTGAGCAATAATTTGCCTTGGACTCTGATTTACTTTTGGATGCTATTTGGAACCCTGATACAGAAATGCAAAGGTTCCCGAAGAGGCAACTTACAGCAGATGATGGATGAATACAGGCCATGCTGCCGTGTCCGTCCATGGTGCGAAAAGACTTCCCTGAGGACCTGGAATTAAAGCCGAAGAAAAGGGGAGGAAGAGGGAAGTGTTGCATTGGCCTAGAGGTGGAGCTCTCGCCTCATAATCAGGAGGCTGTGAGTTCAATCCTAGGTAGTGGCAGGTATTTCTCTCTGTGGGCACAATGAGAATATATCTGCTGAACAAAACTCCGCCCTGGTGACAGGTACGGCATCCGGCCAGTAAACACACTGCTAGCTCCATTCAGTTTCCCAGGCTCCACCCCAGAAGGGATTATGGGGTCATTAAAAGGAGATGATGATGAAAAGGGGAGGAAGATGAATTTGCTTTGCCCCAATGCCAGGATGTTTCCTAAAATTCTCCAGTTAGGAGAAATCACAAAAGCTCCTTGCAACTCTGCAACAAAAATCACGACCCCAAAGGCTGCATGCTGATTTCATTCCCCTCCATCCCTCACCGAATGAAAGGCCTTACCTCCGGGCCACGTTGGCAAAATAACCTGCGCAGAGACACCTCCTAAGGATCTCATTCCGGGAACCGTCAAAGTCTTCCTTTAGGAAGTCTGGCAGCTGGAGAACAAAATCACACAGAGAAATATTCTTTTTATTGGGGTTAAAGAAAACTGTTTTGTTTAGGCAGTCAGGTTTCCAAAAAAATGCACTAACTGTCTCAAGCCAAATTTCAAAAGAAAATTAGTCATTTATTAGGAGCATCACAGGCAAGATTTTTTCGTAGTCAGGTCTAAGCTTTGTTTGAGTTATAGCTGAACTTTACCCGTTCCTTCCCTCCCCTCAGTCTGTGTCATAAATCACATTCCCCAATGAGGTGCACCCCTCCCAAGTCTGCTGTGGTAATCTAAGATTCGACTCTACCCGAAAATATGCCCCCTATCCTCACCATGGCAACTTTAGGAGTTGACATTGGCCTTTTGCTTTTTTGAATGCAATTTTATAAAAATCATGACGATTATTTTAATTTTAGTACATTCTTTACTATGGACATTAAAAAATATATTATAGGTAATCCTCAACCCCAATTATGATCAGAATTGGGACCAGAATTTCTAAGGTCAAGCAAGGCAGCTGTTAAGTGAGTTACATCTGAATTAACAATTTTTGTCCGGTTACTAAATGTATCATTGCAGTTGTTTAGTGAAACATGCAGTTGTTAAGTGGATCCGACTTCCCCCATTGCTTGTTGGCAGCCAGCTGGGAAAGCTGCAAATGGCATTCACATGACCCGGGGATGCTACAACCATCATAAATCCACGCCAGTTGCCAAGCACCTGGATTCTGATCACTTGACCATGGGGAGGCAGCAACAGTCATAAGGACGAGGACTGGTGATAAGTCTTTTTTTTTCAGTTCTGTTGTAACTTCCAAGGGCTACTAAGTGAATGGCTGCACACTGAGGACTATCTACTGTTAAATGGATGGTGGTGGATAATAAAACAGACAAGAGCCAATGGATACATAGACGATCTCAGGAACACGGAGGATGACAGATTGAGGGAGATCTCAAAAGATTAAAGTTATGTATGTATATAGTGTATGGAGATAGATCGATAGAAATGATAGACAGACAGACAGACAGACAAATAGATAGATAGATAGATAGATAGATAGATAGATAGATAGATAGATAGATAGATAGATAGATGGGTAAAGATAGATGGATAGATAGATAGATAGATAGATAGATAGATAGATAGATAGATAGATAGATAGATAAATAGATGATAGGTGGGGATAGATAGATAGATGATAGATAGATGATAGATAGATGATAGATAGATAGAGGGGAGAGAGTGAGAGAGAAAGTGAGTGAGAGAGAGATAATAGCTAGCTAGATGATAGGTAGGCAGACAAACGCAGATTGATGGATGACCTCAGTTGATTTTAGAAGGAACAGATGGACAGATAAACCTCCCAACAGCTTGAGATGGTCTCCGATTGATAGAAGATCAAAGCAAGCAAGAAATGACGCAACATCCATTGGCAAGCTTTGTTTTACCTGTTTCAGCCTGTTGACGATTTCCCGGAGCTGTCTTTCTACGCTGAATGCCAGCTTCACAGCTCTCCAGTGGACCCAATTTTCTTGACACCAAACAGAAGGAGACTCGCTGGAGAAGAGCATCAAGAAGACAGCAAAAGAAGTAAAATTATACTGTTCCCCGCCTGGTAGAAAATGCATAGGTTGCATTTTGCTGTAGCCCTAAGCCCAGGAGGAGCAGGCCGTTTTAGACAAGGTGCAGTGGGGAAGACCGAGCAGCTGCCAAACCAATATATCAAACATCTCAAATTAAAAACTCTCAAATTAAATATGAATTTTTTAAAAAGGTTAAAATCGAAGCATGCGTGCGAAGCAAGCCAGTACCAACGCTGCTAGGAACCCACCACCCCTGACCTGTGGCCTTACTCCTAAGTCAACCCTTGTTCTTTAGCTGTTACCTTTGTCTGGCAACTAATTAAGCGAACTAATTGTCTCCTGCAAACTCCACTCCCCTTTCGCTCCTCTTTATTCCCTATGGGAAGCGCCATTCACCATCGATCTGTACCTTTACTCCCGAGTCGGCCCTTGTTCCTTAGCTGTTCCCTTCCCCTGGCAGCTCTGTGCATACACACATCGGGAACAGACTGCAGCTGTTCTTCTGCCTCACTGATGTCTGACTCCGAAGGCAGCTGATAACTGGCATACGGCTCTGGCCCCCTCTCTGCCTCTGACACGGAGCCCTCATCAGAGCCTTCCCCAGATTCTAGGACTGGCCCATGTTCCTCCCCAACCACCACACTGCCCAAATCTGCTACCAGCTCCGCTGGCGGGCCACAACAACTCCCAGAATTCAACTCCCAGCCATGTTGGCTGAGGAATTCTGGGAGTTGAAGTCTACCGATCTCAAAGTTCCCAAGGTTGGACACCCCTGCTCTAGACATTTACAGGATCTTAATAATACAATAGCAGAGTTGGAAGGGACCTTGGAGGTCTTCTAGTCCAATCCCCTGCCTAGGCAGGGAACCCTACACCATTTCAGACAAAAATCTTGCTGCCAAACAGCCTTGAGCGTCTTCCCAGGGCTAAATATTCCCTGAATATTCCTTATTCACTGAAGATGATCCGGCTACCTTGCTTTGCATTGCTCAAAGATATTCAGGAGAGTGGTGAAGTCATTGTTTCCTCCCATTTGTAGAGAGAGCTGTTGGTGCCGTAGCTCAGCTTCCTTCTGCTTCTGTGCAGCCCCTAAGAAATATGGAAATATTGGAATCATTTTTTTCTTTTGTCCTTCGAAAAGCAAACTCACCGCCATTCAAGAAACACTGGACTGACTGCCAGCTTTTTTGATGAACTTTCTACAGATAATACCACTTAAGGACTTAGCCACTTGAACAATTGTTCTGCGCTAGGCTTCACAAAACCACGAAGCAGGCTCCTTGTCCCGACAAAACCCCTTTTTATTAAGCTCATGTGAATTCCTCTCATTCATATCCAGCAAATTCCCGACAAACAGTCTTTCAGGGGTAAATTTACAACCACAGACCTTATCAGGCTTGGAAAGTTGGCCAGGCCGATATCTTCCAAATGAAAAGCTGTACCAGAAAATACTTGGCAAAGATTCTCTAAGAGTCACGAACAAATCTTCACACTAAATAAACCAACGAACTGTCTCCTGCAAACTCTACTCCCCTTTCGCTCCTCTTTTATTCCTTCTGGGAGGGGCCATTCAGCATCCACCTGGGGCCTTACTCCCAAGTCCACCCCTGTTCTTTAGCTGTTCCCTTCGTCTGGCAACTCTGCGCATGCGCACACTGGGAACAGGCTCCAGCTGTTCATCTGCCTCACTGATGTCCGACTCCGAAGGCAGCTGATAACTGTCAGACGGCTCTGGCCCCATCTCTGCCTCCGATACAGAGCCCTCATCAGAGCCTTCCCCAGACTCCAGGACTGGTCCAGGTTCCTCCCCAACCTCCTCACTGTCTGAGTCTGTCCCCAGCTCTGCTGGCCGCCAGCGAGCCACAACAACAATAATGGATGTTATCTAGAAGAGTGACCGGCAACCTTTTGGGCACCAGAGACCGGTTCCATGGAGAGAAGTTTTTCTGTGGACCCGAAGGGGTGTGGTTTTTCGCTGCCTGCATCCCGTGGATGGGGCTTTGCTTGTTTGCATGGCCCGGTTGGTGGCATGCCTCGTGTTGGGCCACGGACCAGGCATTGGGAACCCCTGATCTGGACCTCAAAATCAGATCTTCCAAAAGGCCAATGTTGATTTGATTGGTGAAAGTGCTTCAGAGAGTGTGAGATCTGCCCACACACACTGAAACATGTTTCTAAACTGAATCTCAACCTTTTCAAATTCCTCATCACAACATGGTATATATTTAGAAAACCTGTTTGCAGTCCTTTTTCCCCCAGATTCTCTCCGTCATTGTGGTGCAACAGAGCCCGTTTGTAGATGCAGTGACACCAATTTTATACTAACATATTTAAGGTGGTTTTTTTGGACAGGGGGGGTCTCCCTCCCTCCTTCCTTCCTCCTTTCTTTTTTTTCTTTCTTTCTCTCTCTCCCTCTTTCCCCCTCCCTTCCTACCCTCCCTGCCTCTTTTCTTCCTTCCTTCCTTTTTTCTTTTTTCTCTCTTTCCCTCTTACTTCCCTCCATTCCTCTTTTCCTTCCTTCCTTTTTTTCTTTCTCTCTCTTTTCTCCTTCCTTCCCTCCCACTTCCTTTTTCTTTCTTTCTCTCTTCCCCCCTCCTTCCTGCCTTCCCTCCCTCTTCCTTCCTTCTTCTTTCTTTTTTTCTTTCTTTCTCTCTCTCTCTTTCTCCCTTGTTTCCTACCCTCCCTGCCTCTTTTTTTCCTTCCTTTTTTCTTTTTCTCTCTCTCTTTCCCCTTCCTTCCCTCTATCCCTCTTTTCTTCCTTCCTTTTTCTTTCTTTCTCTCTCTTCCCCCCTCCTTCCTGCCTTCCCTCCCTCTTCCTTCCTTCTTCTCTTTTTTTCTTTCTTTCTCTCTCTCTTTCTTTCTCCCTTGTTTCCTACCCTCCCTGCCTCTTTTTTCCTTCCTTTTTTCTTTTTCTCTCTCTCTTTCCCCTTCCTTCCCTCTATCCCTCTTTTCCTTCCTTCCTTTTTCTTTCTTTCTCTCTCTTTTCTCCTTCCTTCCCTCCCACTTCCTTCCTTTTTCTTTCTTTCTCTCTTCCCCCCTCCTTCCTGCCTTCCCTCCCTCCTTCCTTCCTTCTTCTTTCTTTTTTTCTTTCTTTCTTTCTCTCTCTCTCTTTCTCCCTTGTTTCCTACCCTCCCTGCCTCTTTTCTTCCTTCCTTCCTTTTTTCTTTTTCTCTCTCTCTCTTTCCCTCTTCCTTCCCTCCATCCCTCTTTTCTTTCTTCCTTTTTCGTTCTTTCTCTCTCTCTTTTCCCCTTCCTTCCTTCCCTCTTCCTTCCTTTTTCTTTCTTTCCCTCTCTTCCTCCTTCCTTCCTGCCTTCCCTCCCTCCTTCTTTCCTTCATTCCTTCCTTCCATAGGAAGAGTATTGATGCGTTTGAAATTGGGTGTTGGAAAAATGACCACGGATAAACAAGAAAACAAACCGATAATAAATAAATAAAAATAAGTAAATAAATAAATACCATTTAAAAATAAAATATCCTTTCTTGGATAGTAAGGAATCCCTAGATTGGATCGAGCTTAATGTTTTTGGTTTTAATTTCCCCCCCCCCCCTGAAGCAGGTTTAAGGGACAAAACAAAGGCATTAAACCTTGCAGAAGTTTAACAAATCTATTTAAAAACTGTCTTCACATTTTCCAGAGGAGCAGTGAATCTCCTAACTCCAACTTAATGGCCACTTAAAAAAAAAAAAACAAGATTCTTTCGCTTTATCAAACTTCATCAAGGTTAGAGGGAAAAATAAAGGACATTCACAGCACAAAATTTTCCAAGCCACAAATCTGTCCAGTAGTGACTTTTTGCAGCCAGACAACTATTCCAGAAAACTTTGCTGTTTGGCATTTTCTACTTCATATCATTTTTGAGGACAACAGAAATACAGCTCACTAGGAACAGAAACATTCTGTGGCTATGATCCCCATGGGTATATCCCCAATTAACCTCCCAAACCACTGAATGTGAAAACAAGAGCAGTGGAGTTGCCACTCTAAGAACGGCTCTATCTTTTAGCCACTCCTGGCCTCACATCACTTTCCTGGAGGACTAATGACCGCTCAGTCATAAGTTAGACCAGAGTTGCTCAACCTTGGTCACTTTAAGGCTTATGGACTTCAATTCCCAGTTATCAGCTAATGCAAAATAAGTGATGATAAATGATAATTGTTCTGCTCAAAGCATCACAGGACCATCCATATATTTTGGCCAGAGAAATAAAAGAGGTCATAAATTAACAGGTTACTAAGACCTTCATCTTTGGACAATGTTGTATTCGGGTTGCCAAGACAATCTCAATCTTACATGGGAAAAGACCAGAATACAACAAGACCAGCATACCTACACCCATGAAAATCTACAAAAACAAATATAGATAGATAGATAGATAGATAGATAGGTAGGTAGGTAGGTAGGTAGGTAGGTAGGTAGGTAGGTAGATAGGTAGATATAGATAGGTAGGTAGGTAGGTAGACAGACAGACATATAGATATAGATATAGATATAGATAGATAGATAGATAGATAGATAGATAGATAGATAGATAGATAGATAGATAGACAGACATAGATATAGATAGATAGAGAGATAGATAGAGATAGAGATAGGTAGATATAGATATATAGATTAGATAGATTAGATAGATAGATAGATAGATAGATAGATAGATAGATAGATAGATAGATAGATAGACAGACATAGATATAGATAGATAGAGAGATAGATAGAGAGAGATAGAGATAGGTAGATATAGATATAGATATATAGATTAGATAGATAGATAGATAGATAGATAGATAGATAGATAGATAGATAGATAGACAGACATAGATATAGATAGATAGAGAGATAGATAGAGATAGAGATAGGTAGATATAGATATATAGATTAGATAGATTAGATAGATAGATAGATAGATAGATAGATAGATAGATAGATAGATAGATAGACAGACATAGATATAGATAGAGAGATAGATAGAGATAGAGATAGGTAGATATAGATATATAGATTAGATAGATTAGATAGATAGATAGATAGATAGATAGATAGATAGATAGATAGATAGATAGACAGACATAGATATAGATAGATAGAGAGATAGATAGAGATAGAGATAGGTAGATATAGATATAGATATATAGATTAGATAGATGATAGATAGATAGATAGATAGATAGATAGATAGATAGATAGATAGATAGATATAGATAGACAGACAGACAGACAGACAGACAGACAGACATATAGATATAGATGATATAGATATAGATAGATAGATAGATAGATAGATAGATAGATAGATAGATAGATAGATAGACAGACAGACAGACAGACAGACATAGATATAGATAGATAGAGAGATAGATAGAGATAGAGATAGAGATAGGTAGATATAGATATAGATATATAGATTAGATAGATAGATAGATAGATAGATAGATAGATAGATAGATAGATAGACAGACAGACAGACATAGATAGATAGATAGATAGATAGATAGATAGATAGATAGATAGATAGATAGATATAGATATAAATATAGGTATATAAAATTTTATTTATGATTTTTTTTCCTTTAACATCCGTAAGCACTTGGTGAACAGTGTAATTATCTGAGTCAATATACTTTGCATACAATTCTGATCATGATACCACCATTGAAATATACATAATTATAATTTTTCAACTTCAGCTAGCATTTGTGTATACATACGGTAGTAATTATAATATGTTTCAGTATACATAATACCCTTTTCCCAATTTCTACTTTCTACTTCTTTTTTCTAACACTTACTAAAATAACCGCCATGTTAAAAAAATATTCTATATCTATCCATCATCTCTTGCCCTTTTTAGAATTTCAACTCTTGTTAACTTTTTGGTGAATCTTTTCTGCTTCTCCATCACCACATGCATTCTGCAGTGTTCACTCATTTGCAACTGGAGTCGGTGACTTAAAAAGACTTTCTAGATCTCCGCTTTCCCAGGCACCTGGTTCTAGAGCTCCCTTTTCTTAGATGTTTGGTCCTAGATCTCCAATTTCCTGGAAGCCTAGCCCTAGGTACAATACCTGCTTTCCCAGAAGCTTGGTTCTAGATCTCTGCATTTCCCGGGAGCTTAGTTCTAGACCTTGCTTTCCTGGAAGCCTCATTCTAGATCTCTGGTGTCCCAGAAGCTTAGTTCTAGACCTTTGCTTTCCCGGAAGCTTCATTCTAGACCTTTGCTTTCCCGGAAGCTTCATTCTAGATCTCTGCTGTCCCAGAAGCTTTGTTCTAGATCTCTGCTTTCCCAGGATCTTCATTCTAGACCTTGCTTTCCCAGGAGCTTCGTTCTAGACCTCGCTTTCCTGGAAGCTTCATTCTAGACCTCTGCTTTCCAAGGACCTTCATTCTAGACCTCTGCTTTCCAAGGACCTTCGTTCTAGACCTTGCTTTCCTGGAAGCTTCGTTCTAGACCTCTGCTTTCCAAGGACCTTCGTTTTAGACCTTGCTTTCCTGGAAGCTTCATTCTTGATCTCTGCTTTCCAGGAAGCCAGGTATAAGAAATATGCTTTCCTAGAAGTCTGGTTTCATGACTACCTCTTCCCACAGAACATGCATGGTGGTGACTAATGAAGTTACAACCATACCACACCAGGGCAAAATGTGGGTCTTGACAGAGCAACAACCTGCCATTGCCGCCATCCCCCAATCCCACCAGCTCTCACCTGGATGAATGAAGACCTTCTCCACGGACAACATGGCCGCAATGGGGAGCAGCAAGTCATCACAGCCCAGAGAGGCAGCCTTGAGGACGGCGCAGGACAAGTTAGGAGGCAGAGGAAGCCAAACCATGAGCTGGCCCAGTTTGGTCACGTGACCTTGCCTACCATTTGAGGATGGGAGAGAAGATTCATGAAGGATTATATTCTTCAATTAACTGGCTCACACAAGATATTCGACTATCACCTAGGGAAGATTAGCCCAGTGTGACTCGGGATATCCCATTAAGCTTATCGATGTAGGAGATGACCTGGCTGAGCCCGACGGAGGGGTCAAATATGTCATCAGTCTCATCAGTCCCTTTGAACTCACAAGAGATCTACCTTGAATTCCGTTCATTCTTTATCTCCCGCCAATTTGCTTTGACTGTTAGTAGTTCAGATTCTTGTAGACAGCATGAACTTGCAATAAACTTTTACATTCATTTGAACTGCCCAGACTTCCTTGATTTTGAGTTTGATTTCCCCACGCTTGCCAATCAAGATGCATTTCTTTGAAAGCTCTCCACTACAAATAATAACGTTTACCTGTCAATTGCTCCGCATTGATAGAGCTGCTTAAGGGCGACTAGAATGTGCTTCTCGTCCGGAGGGTCCAAATATGGAAAACTGTCAAAAGAAAAGAAGATAACTGTGACAGAGATATGCAGGAACTGTTACCTAAAAGGGATTCAAAATTTTAAAATCCAGAGAAATCGGATAACATTTGGAAGCGATTCTGGCAGGAGGAGGAGGACTATGGGGTCCTTGGTGTTCTGTGAGCTTGATTGTTTTCTTGCAGATGTTTCATTACCAAACTAGGTAACATCATCAGTGCTAGATGAGAACCAGAGAAAAGGAAGTGGAGGAGGACTGTTGAGTCCCTGGTGTTCTCTGAGCTTGGTTGCTTTATTGCAAATATTTTATTAGCAAACTAGGTAACTGTTAGGGTTCTAAATACCATGCAGAAATAAATCATTGTCCAAGGCAAAACATCCTTAAAGGTCCAATTTATTCTACAGGCAAGTTAGCATGGCTATGGAAATTCCAACTCTGGAAGTACATCCTCTGGGTTCACCCAGTTGAAAGTTCATGATCTCTCCCCACACCCACAAATCCATCACATGTTCCAATTGTCATCTTCCACGCTGGCATCTACACCCTTCTGCTTCCGGTCAGGTGTCGAGGTGCGGAGACAAAAGATGACCTTGAGCTTCTAGAAAGAATGACAACAATACATTCCACAATCCTACTCCTTTCTATTCCCCCCTCCCAACTACTACACTAATGAAACAGCATAAGAAATTAATAGAAAGTGTGGCAGGCCAAAGATCCTAAAAGGAACATAACTACAGGCCTGACAGTAACATTGTTAGTGCTAAAAGAGAAATGAAGGAGAAGAAGAAAAGGAAGAGGATTGGTTGAATCCTTGGTGTTCTCTGAGCTTCGTTGCTTTCTTGTAATTTTCATTACCAAACTAGGTAACATCATCAGTGCTGGAAGAGAAACGGACGAGGAGGAGGATTGTTGAGTCCTTGGTGTTCTGAGCTTTGTTGCTTTATTGCAGATATTTAGTTACCAAACTAGGTAACATCATCAGTGCTGGAAGAGAAATGGACAAGGAGGAGGATTGTTGAGTCCTTGGTGTTCTGAGCTTTGTTGCTTTATTGCAGATATTTAGTTACCAAACTAGGTAACATCATCAGTGCTGGAAGAGAAATGGACGAGGAGGAGGATTGTTGAGTCCTTGGTGTTCTGAGCTTTGTTGCTTTATTGCAGATATTTAGTTACCAAACTAGGTAACATCATCAGTGCTGGAGGAGGAGGAGGAGGAGGAGGAGGAGGAGGAGGAAGGAGGAGGAAGGAGGAGGAAGGAGGAGGAAGGAGGAGGAGGAGGAGGAGGATTGTTGAGTCCTTGGTGTTCTGAGCTTTGTTGCTTTATTGCAGATATTTAGTTACCAAACTAGGTAACATCATCAGTGCTGGAGGAAGAGGAGAGGAGGATGAGGAGGATGTTGAGTCCTTGGTGTTCTGAGCTTTGTTGCTTTATTGCAGATATTTTATTACCAAACTAGGTAACATCATCAGTGCTAGAGGAGGAGGAGGAGGAAGAGGAGGAGGAGGAGGAGGAGGAGGAGGAGGAGGAGGAGGAGGAGGATTGTTGAGTCCTTGGTGTTCTGAGCTTTGTTGCTTTATTGCAGATATTTAGTTACCAAACTAGGTAACATCATCAGTGCTGGAGGAGGAGGAGGAGGAGGAGGAGGAGGAGGAGGAGGAGGAGGAGGAGGAGGAGGTGGTGGTGGTGGTTGAGTCCTTGGTGTTCTCTGAACTTTGTTGCTTTATTGCAGATATTTTATTACCAAACTAGGTAACATCATCAGTACTAAACAAGGAGGAGGAGGAGGAGCAGAAGCAGCAGTAGCTGTGGCACAATTAGGTGTGTAAAATTCTGTTATTACAGCCACATTCAGCAAAATGAGTGGAGTTGATCCCAGTCGACCTGGTGGAGCTGACAAAATCAATGTCGAACATAAAAGCACAATCTGATTGGTGACAGCTGTGCAAAATTCCTGGTTGAAAAAAACACAACCTCCAAACACAGGTAGTCCTCGGCTTACAATCGTTCATTTAGTGACTATCTGAAGTTACAATGGCACTGAAAAAAAAGAGAGAACTTAGGACCGTTTTTCACACTTACGACCACTGCAGCATCCCTGTGGTCATGTGACCAGGACTCAGACGCTTTTTGGCAACTGGTTCCTACTTATGACGGTTGCAGCATCCGTGGGTCACGCGATCAACTTCTGCGACCTTCTGAACAAGCAAAGTCAACGGGGAAGCCAGATTCACTCTACAACCGTGTTCCTAACAACAGCAGTGTTTCCCTTAACAACTATGGCAAGAACTGCAGTGATCCCCTTAACAACTATGGCAAGAAAGGTGACAAATTGGGACAAAACTCACTTAACAACCATCTCACTTAGCAATGGAAGTTTTGGGCTCAGTTGTGATGGTAAGTCGAGGAGTAACCTGTATAACAGTTTCCTCTTCTCTTCCCCAACAACCATCTCACAGGCTGGGCAGAGAAAGAACCGCCGAGAGCCAATAGGAACAAGGCTCGCTTTGGTCATCATTTTGAAGGAGGAGATCCATCCCAAGGGTTACCTGATGACATTGTGGATGGCCAGGCACTTCAAAGTCAGCATCACGGATGTCAAACTGGTCCGTTGGATCTCTGGAACCATGTGCTCCGGCATGCACTCTTCCCAGAATTCCTTGTTATAGACCCGGAAGCATTTCCCAGATGCCGTTCGGCCAGCTCGACCTGCGCGTTGCACCGCCTCACTCCTAGAGGGAGCAAATGGAAAACAAGAAAAACCTCAACTATTTATTAGCCCAGGGATCAGCAACCTTAAACACTCGAAGAGCCACAAAGGTCCTAACCGGAAGCCCCCCGTTCATTTCTGGAGCTGACCGGAAGTCCAGTTCCCCCACCATAGAGTCTCCTCCTAGCGCGGCATCCTTTTTCCTCTACCTATCCTAACCAAAAGCCCTATCAGTTGTGGAGCCGACTGGCAACAGGGAGCTGCAGCAGAGGGATGAAAGAGCCACATGCGGCTCCAGAGCCACAAGTTGCTCACCCCTGTATTAGCCAACATTCTGACATGTGGCATGGCTCATGGACCTCTGGCCTTAAGACGCAAGGCAACCCTCAGGGTCTGGTTTGAAAGAGGGGTCAAAGAGGCCATTAGGCAAAAACTGAGCGGTCCTCCCTCAACAGAGGGGGAGGGATATGACATCACCTATCGCCAGTCCACAACACGGTCCTTTCAGCAGTTCCAAGAAAGCGCCACACCAGAGGTGGGTTCCAGATCCCGTCGCAACAGATATGCTGCGACGGGGCCGGGCGTTCACCACGGGCACGCGCACTGCACATGCATGCGCACACCACCGCCCTTCGACGCACTAGCTGCTCAGTGGGGGTCACGCAGGCGCCGCCCGTTGTACACGCATACACAATTGGCCTGGTTGCCTTAAAAACAGGTAAGGAACATGGGTGGGCCCAACGAGCCACTGTTCCGGTACGGTGGCCGCTGCTCCCAGCTGCCACTGGTATGCCCGTACCGGGCCGTACCGCCTGGAACCCACCACTGCTCCACAGCCATTTGCACTACTCAAGGAGACCTTGAGAACACAGAAAAACCTCCAAGCCGCCTCAATGACTCTCTAAAAGGATGCAAATGACCAGCTGTCTACAAGGAGTATAAATTCTTCCGTTCCTCACCATCCAGTCAGAACTGAAGAAGCTTCAAGTGGCCTCAATGACTCTCTAAAAAGGGTGCAAATGACCAGCTGTCTGCAAGGAATATAAATCCTCCTGTTCCTCACCATCCACTCAGAGCTGAAGAAGCTTCAAGTGGCCTCAATGACTCTCTTAAAGGATGCAAATGACCAGCAGTCTGCAAGGAGTATAAATTCTTCCGTTCCCCACCATCCAGGCAGAACTGAAGAAGCTTCAAGTGGCCTCAATGACTCTCTAAAAAGGGTGCAAATGACCAGCTGTCTGCAAGGAATATAAATTCTTCCGTTCCTCACCATCCAGTCAGAGCTGAAGAAGCTTCAAGTGGCCTCAATGACTCTCTAAAAAGGATGCAAATGACCAGCTGTCTGCAAGGAGTATAAATCCTTCCGTTCCCCACCATCCAGGCAGAACTGAAGAAGCTTCAAGTGGCCTCAATGACTCTCTAAAAAGGATGCAAATGACCAGCTGTCTGCAAGGAGTATAAATCCTTCCGTTCCTCACCATCCAATCAGAACTGAAGAAGCTTCAAGTGGCCTCAATGACTCTCTAAAAAGGATGCAAATGACCAGCTGTCTGCAAGGAATATAAATCCTTCCGTGCCTCACCATCTAGTCAGAACTGAAGAAGCTTCTTGGAGGAGAAGCGAAAGGGATTCAAAGAAAAACAAGGAAGTCCACTTGCCTCTTGAAAAAAAGCACCTTTGGGACAACTATGACCTAGGTATGACTGAGAATCTCCATACAGAAGAATCCTGGTCTGTACACGGATGCAATGCTAGATCAAGATTTCAAACTTACTTCGAAATTGGCACCACCTCCAACACGTCCAAGCCAACTCTTGGGTTGTGGTTTAGCTGCTTCACAAACCCACTGTCGACCACATACCTGAAAAAATACAAGTCTTATACCAAAACTGGGGGCAAACCTAAATTCATACGAAAAGGTCAAGCATCTTAAATAGAAAAAGCATGAGAAAAGAAATTGCAAAAAAACATTGATTAAAGACAATGGTTTGTCTTTTTAGATGGAGGTCAAACTGATGAACCTGTTTGAAAAGCAAGAGATGGGGAGTTCTAGTCCCACCTTAGGCATGAAAGCCAACTGGGTGACTTTGGGCCAGCCACCAACAGATGGGGAGTTCCAGTTCCACCTTAGGCATGAAAGCCAACTGGGTGACTTTGGGCCAGCCACCAACAGATGGGGAGTTCCAGTTCCACCTTAGGCATGAAAGCCAACTGGGTGACTTTGGGTCAACCACCAACAGATGGGGAGTTCCAGTCCCACCTTAGGCATGAAAGCCAACTGGGTGACTTTGGGATTGTAACCAGGAGATGGGGAGTTCTAGTCCCACTTTAGCCATGAAAGCCAGCTGGGTGACTTTGGGCTAATCACTTTCTGAGCCCAACTCACACTGCAGGGGAAATAGGAGAAAGAAGTTGGGGTTTGCTGCCTTGGGTTACATATAAATAATAAGGGTGGGTTGCAAATAAACAAAATAAGAATAAATAACTTCCAGACATTAATAAAAACTATAAAAGGCATGTAATCCTCAGCCTAGACTAGAGCTTCCAGTTTATCATCCAGGACTATCAATGTGATTGCAGACTCTTAGCCTCTGCAAGGCTGCATGTCTCCGTACGACCTCCTGTACGACCACCACGACTTACAACCAAAAATGCCAGGCTCAATCATGGTCGTAACTCAAGGACTATCTGGATTAAACAGCTCCAGAGTTCAGCCACAAGATCCACCTCTCTTGTGGCCCACTAGCTGCCAGCCGAGGCAGACTCAGACGGTGAGGAGGTTGGGGAGGAACTTGGGCCAGTGCTGGAGTCTGGGGAAGGCTCTGATGGTTGCTCTGCGTTGGACACAGAGATAGAGGCGGGGCTATCTGACATTTCCCAGACACCGGAGGGGCAGCTGCCTTTGGAGGCTGATATGAGTGAGGAGGAAGAATAGCTGGGGCCTATTCCAGATGCATGTAGTTAGGAGAGGTGAACAACGGAGGACAAGGAGTTGAGTCGGGAGGCAAAGCACGTGTGGGCACTGAATGGCCCCTCCCTGACTGGGGAATAAATAGAAGGAAAGGGGAGTGGTGGTTGTAGGAGACAACAGTTCACATTGCTAGAGATTTTGCTCATGGTGTTTTGTGCAACAAAGACTGCCTTGCCAGAACCTACCGTATTTTTTGGAGTATAAGATGAATCTTTTTCCCCCAAAAAAGAGGATGAAAATCTGGGTGCGTCTTATATACTGAATGCATTTTTGGCTTCCTGAAACCCCGCCCCCTTTGCAAAAATGGACATGCAGAGAATTTGGGAGGCTTGCAAACCGTGCCTGGAGGCTGGGGAGGGCAAAAACGAGCAAATAACGGGCCGTTTTTGCTCTTTTCTCCCTCCCCCACCTCCTCAGGAGCACTCTACAAGCCTCCCAAACCCTCTGACATCCATTTTTTTTGCAGAAAACAGGTAGTTTTGGCTCATTTCCCCCCTCCCCCCCACCGAGTACTCTACACGGCTCCCAAAGCTGTGCATGCCCTTTTTTTTTTTTTTTGCAATTAAACGATGCGTGCAGAGGGTTTGGGAGGCCTGCAGTGCAAAAACTTTTTTTTAAAGTTCACCTCTTCAAAATCACGGTGCCTCTTCTACTCTGGTGCATCTTATAGTCCGTAAAATACAGTAATTTGCGGCCTTTCGGATGGGAGCTCAGGGCTTTGCAATTATTGCAAGGAACTGATAAGGTCTGTTACTGCAGTTAACTCTTTGCAGGACTCTTATCTGGACTTTTCCGGTGGTTGAATGCAATTAATTCACAAGAGGTCAATAAAGAGGGTTTTTTTTTTCGTGACAAGGAGTCTATTTCTTGCTCTTGCTAAGGCTGGGTCAGAACAAACTCAACATCCCCAGAACTCTTACTTGATCCCATCAATGGTCAAAGACGTGGCTGCGATATTTGTGGACACGACACATTTCCTGATCCCTGGTGGAGGCGGCACGAATATCTGTCTTTGCTGATCTAAGCGACAAAATCAGGGTCAAAACGATCAGATTTCTGAACTGGTTTCCCCAAGATTAAAAGCAAAACCTGGTTCAATTAGACTCCACCAGAGACCTGCAGAGCAAGGACTGTCTGAGATGGACCAACTGCCATCATTCCCATCCAAGACAGTTGAAGGTATTGGGAACTGTAGTCAAGCATACTAAGAGGCAGCACTGGGTTTCTCTTTTCATAGAATCATAACCCTGGAAGGGACCTTGGAGGTCTTCTAGTGCAACCCCCTTGCTCAAGGCAGGTGACCTTATACCAGGGTTGCTCAAACTTGGGAACTTTAAGACTTGTGGACTTCAACTCCCAGAATTCCCCAGCCAGCATGCTGACGTCAACTCCCAGAATTCCCCAGCCAGCATGCTGACTTCAACTCCCAGAATTCCCCAGCCAGCATGCTGACTTCAACTCCCAGAATTCCCCAGCCAGCATGTGGACTTCAACTCCCAGAATTCCCCAGCCAGCATGCTGACTTCAACTCCCAGAATTCCCCAGCCAGCATGTGGACGTCAACTCCCAGAATTCCCCAGCCAGCATGTGGACTTCAACTCCCAGAATTCCCCACCCAGCATAGCTGGCTGGGGAATTCTGGGAGTTGAAGTCCACAAGTCTTAAAGTTCCCAAGTTTGGACACCTCTGCATTAAACAATCACATTTAAATGGTGGTCCAATCTTTTAGAATTAGACTTCTTTATTGGCCAAGTGTGATTGGGCACACAAGGAATTTGCCTCCAGTGCATAAGCTCACAGTGTACATACATCAATAGTGATAGATCATTATTATAGTCATTGTAAAATTACATTCACCATAAAACACTAGATACAACACTTAGCGACAGTCATGGATACTAAATAAATAAACTTTTCTTGGAAACCTTCCACTGATGGGAGTACCCACAACTCTGGGGCCAAATGAGATTTGAAAATAAATATAAATCCAATAAATCAAATCCAATAAAACAAATCAAATAAATCAAAAAAGGCTAAGGAAAAATGTTGTCACAACATTTCATAAAGTGCTGGAAAATGCAGTAGATGTTAAGGACACAACTCTGAGAAAATCTGGATGCATGCAATAAAAGAATTTTAAGGAAAAGAAGGACCAAGGGTGACATCATAGCAGTCTGCCAATATCCCAGGGGCTGCCCCAAAGAAGAGGGAGTCAAGCTATTTTCCAAACTAATCAAGGAGAGAAGCAACTTAGAACTGAGGAGAAATTTCCTGACAGTTAGAACACTTAACCAGTGGAACTACCTGCCTCCAGATATTGTAGGTGCTCCAACACTGGAGGTTTTAAAGAAAAGATACGATAGCCATGTGCCCGGAATGAAATAGGGTCTCCTGCTTGAGTAAGAGATTGGGCTAAACACCTCCAAGGTCCCTTCCATCTCTGTTATTCTTTTATACATAGAGTAAGCTGAACTTGAGTCTCCGGTCTTACAGTGTCTTGGTGAACTAATTTCAATCTAAATCTAACAAAGAGAAGGAGTAGGGGGATGACATGCTAGCAGTATTCCAGTATTTGAGGGGCTGCCATAGAGAACAGGGGGATCAAACTATTCTCCAAAGCACCTGAAGGCAGAAGAAGCAATGGGAGGAAACTAATCAGGGAGAGAAGCAACCTAGAACTAAGGAGAAAGTTCCTGATAGTGAGAACAATTAATCAATGGAATGATTTGCCTCCAGAAGTTGTGAATGCTCCAACACTGGGAGTTTTTAAGAAGATGTTGGATAACCATTTGTCTGAAGTGGTGAAGGGTGTTAGGAATGTAAGCTAACGGTTGGGTCAGCAATATATAAACCATGATGGTAGTACTATAGCTTTAAGTACTGCTAAAATGTGATTGGTTGTTGTTACCTCAAGCAGCCATAAGAGGGAGCCAGAATGACTGTTAGCTCTCTGTTTGTTAAATGCTGATCGGTGGATACTGCTTGATACTGTATCGTGAGTTACTGTGCGTTTTGCTACTGTTAGCTACTTTGTGTGCTGAACTGATTATATGATACTGGACTGTGTTCGATGGACCACACCTTAACTGAGAACATTAACTGACTGACTGAACCGTGTGTGAATTGAACTCTGAATACCTCTATTTTTCTACATAAGTAAAACACTATTACTTTTACTATTCTGTGTCCCTGTATGCTGGTTTGTGCGTGTTCTTCCACACCACTCTCATTACGCTTCTCTGCACACTCGCTCTCCTAACGGGGAGTCTTACCTAACAAAGGGCTTCCTGCCTAAACAGGGGGTTGGACTAGAAGACCTCCAAGGCCCCTTGCAAATCTCTTATGCTCACCTGTTGGCATGCAGCCATACAACGGCAAGATAAGTAAGCCGTCCACGGAGCGATCTCTTACTTCAAAGCGGTAGTCTATCATTTCGGCTTTCTGGAAGAGAAGCTCGCAAGCTCTCTCGATCTCCGATTGCCCTAGTGTGAAACCACAAATTCATGTAAGATATTGTTCCGAAGAAATGAGGGAAAGACTACAGGTAATCCTTCGACTTGCAACAATCGCTCCTTTAGCGATCGTTCAAAGTTACAGCAGCACTGGAAAAAAACGGGACTTGCAACTGGTCCTTGCACTTATAATTGTTGCATCACCACCATGGTCCGGTCATACAAAATTGGATGTTTGGCAACTGGCATGTATTGTTGTGGCCGGCCAGCAGATTTGGACAGTGAGGAGGTTGGGGAGGAAGATGGGCCAGTCCTGGAGTCTGGGGAAGGCTCTGATATGGGCTCTGTGTCAGAGGCAGAGAGGGGACCAGGGCCGTCTGACAGTTATCAGCTGCCTTCGGAGTCAGACAACAGTGAGGCAGACGCACAGCTGGAGCCTGTTCCCAGCAAAATGTTTGTGCGCACCGAACTGGCAGTAATGCCAGCAGCAACTCACAACTGGAATACAGGTAGTTCTCGACTTATGGCAGCTGCTCGACATTATGATGGGCCATCCCCCAAAGGTACTTAAGTCCCAATTTTGAGATTACGACAGGTGAACGCAGACACCCCATAGTCATGGGATTCCTTTGGGGCACCTGGCAACCAGCTCACCTGTACAGCCGTTTGCAGTGTCCCGCAGTGCCACAAGAAATTTTTTTAAAAAATCCTATTTGGTCATTTGGTGACCTATGTTAATACCCACAATGACTTATGACCGTAATTCCAGGTTCAGTTACGGTTTAACTCAGTTTCTTAAACTCGGTTATTTAAGTCAGGGGTTCCCAACCTGTGGGCCGCAGCTCATTAGTGGTCTGCGAGGGGGTTGCAACTGGGCACGGAAGCATCCCTTCTTCCCTCCCCCTCTATCAAGCCAGAAATATGGGGAAACTCTGGTTTAAGTTGAGGATTACCTATATACCTACCTTTTGGACCGGGAGGCCTTGCGCACAGTCACTCACGCGCTGGTGACGTCTCGCCTGGACTACTGTAATGCTCTCTACATGGGGCTCCCCTTGAGGTGCACACGGAGACTGCAGTTGGTCCAGAATGCAGCCGCTCGGGTAATTATGGGGAGATCGAGGTTCTCCCATATAACACCTATCCTGCGCGAGCTGCACTGGCTTCCTGTGGCCTACCGGGTGCGCTTCAAGGTGCTGGTTACCACCTTCAAAGCGCTCCATGGCACAGGGCCTAGTTACCTGCGGGATCGCGTCCTGCCCCATACATCCCTGCGACCCGTCCACTCACACAGAGAGGGACTACTCCGGGTGCCGTCCTCCAGAGAGTGCCAGAGGGCAGCGCCCAGGAGTAGGGCCTTCTCTGTAGTGGGCCCCACCCTTTGGAATGACCTCCCCCCAGACATCAGGACAACAACCGACCTTCGCTCCTTCCGTATGAAGCTGAAAACCTACCTGTTTCGACTATCTGACCTGGCATAATTCTACAACCTCTCCAGCCCAGGGCATTTTTAATTGGTAATTTTAGTTTTTAAGGGTTAATTTCACTGGGGTTTTAACTTTTTTAGGTATTGTAACTTATTTATTTATTCTTACCTCCTCTGTACGCTATATAATACTTTTGTACGTCGCCCCGAGTCCCTGTGGGGAGAGGGGGCGACTAATAAGTTCAAGTAATAAATAAATAAATAAATAAATATATCAGGGGTGTCAATCTCAAGGCCCATAGGCTGCATCCAGCCCGCAGGCTATTTAATTCTGGTCCATGGGGTTGCGCCGGAAGTATCAAAGGGCCGCCCCACAGTGCCTCTGCTGGCAAAAATGGGTCTTGGTGGGGCAACAGCCAGCAGAATGCTTCTGGAGGCCTCCCCAAAAATAGGCCGTGTGCGGCCTCGCGCGGCCGATTTTGGCTTGAGCCGGGGTAGATTGCTGGCAGCATTGCTGCTGCTTCAGGATGCGCACTTGCACATAAAAATGTTTGCACATGTGCAAAACATTAATATAATGAAAAAAAATTACATTTCTGCAAAGAAAGTTGTTCTGCGCATGCACAGAGGCGAAAATCAGTACGGTGGTTCCGAAGGAGAACCGGTTTGGAGGCATGACAGACGTGGGTCGGTGCCAGTTCCAGCAACCCAGGCCACCAAGTTTCTACCGGTTCAGTCAAACCGATCCAAACTGGTAGGAACCCACCAATGGCTTGAGCCTGTGTCAAATGCCCACTGTGACTGTGCCCACCCTGGCCACGCCCACTCACACCCCCGGCCCTCTGAGGTCAAACACAACTCTCATGCGGCCCTAAATGAAACTGAGTTTGACATCCCTGCTACATAGGAAGGAGATAGTGATTCTCCACAGGATAACTTCAAAACACTTGCCTGTCAGGAAAACGAGGATGTCTCCTGCCGAGCCGTTCAAGTGGACATCCAAGGTCACTCTGACAGTCTGAAACAACACAATACCATAGCAGAGTTGGAAGGGACCTTGGAGGTCCTCTAGTCCAACCCCCTGCCTAGGCAGGAAACCCGGACAAATGGCTATCCAACTTCTTCTTAAAGACTTCCAGTGTTGGGGCATTCACAACTTCTGGAGGCAACTTCTGTTCCACTGATTAATTGTTCTAACTGGAAGTTTCTTCTCAGTTCTAAGTTGTTTTTCTCCTTGATTAGTTTCCACCCATTGCTTCTTGTTCTACCCTCAGGTGCCTTGGAGAATAGTTTGACTCCCTCTTCTTTGTGGCAACCCCTGAGATATTGGAACAATGCTATCATGTCTCCCCTGGTCCTTCTTTTCATTAAACTAGACATACCCAGTTCCTGCAACCGTTCTTCATATGTTTTAGCCTCCAGTCCCCTAATCATTTTTTTTGCTCTTCTCTGCACTCTTTCTAGAGTCTCCACATCTTTTTTACATCGTGGCGACCAAAACTGAATTCTGTATTCCAAGGGTGGCCTTACCAAGGCCTTATAAAGTGGCATTAACACTTTAAAACGAACAATGCTAAGAGTTTTTAGGAGGAACTCACGCGCGATATTTTTTTCACCCTGTGCTAACGACTACAGAGTATTCTCAACTTAGGACCACAAACTGAAATGATTGAAAATTGAACACCCCCCCTCAAAAAAAAAATTCTGTTGCTAAAGCCATTGTTAAGTGAATTTTGCCCCGTTTTATGAGCTTTCTTGCCATGAGAAGCAAATCACGGCAGTTGTGTAGTTAGGACCGAGGTTGTTGAATGATCCTGGCTTCCCCATTGACTTAACTAGTCAGAAGGTCATCAAAAGTGAACACGTGACCCGCCACGACCGTCATCAATAGGACCCAGTTGCCCAGCATCTGAATTTTCATCACACGGAAATATTGCAACGGTCGTAAGTGTAAAAACTAGTCATCAGTCATTTTTTCCAGTGCCACTGTATCTTTGAATACATACCCGCCATCCTGGGCCCAATGTTTGGGAAGGCAGGTACTGCCTGTCACAAGCCAGGACACAGAGTGAGTGATGGAGGAGTAACACCTCCTTGAAAAACCTTGTGTCAGGCCTGCAGTCATATTCCTTTTAGGATCTTTGGCCTGCCACACTCACTCTCTTTCTTTACTATGCTGTTTCATTAGTGGGGAATTGGGAGGGGGGGAGTAGTAACGGGTAGAATGTTATGTAGCCAAAACAAAATTCCTTTCTAGAAGCCCAAGGTCATTCTTTGTCTCCGCACCTCTCCACCTGACCGGAAACAGATGGGTGGAAATGCCAGCGTGGCAGTGGAAGATTGGACCATGTGATGGACTTGGGGGTGTGGGGGCAAGATCATGAACTTTCAACTGGGTGGGAAACCCCAGCAGCTTTCAGATTCGGGTTTCCACAGATTGTATCAATGTGTCTCTCTTATTAAATTGGAACTTTGATGAAAGCTATGCCTTGGACTCTGATTTAATTCTGGATAGTATTTGGAACGCTGACATCTTGGTCCAACTGGCAGCACCTCGTAAGGGCCCCTTTCCAAGGTTACAGGAGAAGACGGTCCATGGTTTTGAAAGCGGAAGAGGGCTCTACGCCCCAATGGCAGATAAAGTGGCAGAACCATCTTCTAGAACAGGGGTGTCCAAACTTGGGAACTTTATGACTTGTGGACTTCAACTCCCAGAATTCCCCAGCCGTGTGGGGAATTCCCCAGTTTGGGGACAGACTCCGGTTTGCTCGTAGGGTCGGTTTAAGCCCTCAGAGACTTCAGGAAGCCTCTAGACGACTAAAAAGGACCCTACGAGTCGGAGGGTCAGTTTAAGCCCTCCGGAAGCTTCAGGGAAGTCTCCTGAAGGTCCCTGAAGTCTCCAGAGGGCTTAAACCGACCCTCGGAGCAAACTGGAAGTCACTTCCAGTTTGCTCGTAGGGTCCTTTTTAGTCCTCCAGAGGCTACAGGGAAGCTCCCCCCCATGGCACACGAGCCAAAAAAGGTTTTAACTATACTTCCCCAAAGCACATCAATTTTAGCAGCATCTGTACAAGTATAGTCTGAAATGTAACACTACAAACAGTGTATATTGTCTGTACTGTTTGCTGTTTGTGGCAAGGAGGCAAATTGCTGGGAGGCAGAAGCAGATTTTTCCCCCTTGTTTTCCTCCCCAAAAGCTAGGTGAAAAATACGGCTGTTGGGTAACGAAACATCTGGAAGCAAACAATCGTGCTTAGAGAGCACCAAGGACTCCTCAACTAAATAAAATGAAAGTGACCAGCCAATACCTCTGTAATGAAGGCAGAGCTGTTGACATCTCTGGGGCCCAGAGCATCACAGAAGATCTCCTCCACCAGGTATTTTCTTCCTGGAATCTCCACCACGGAGCAATTTCCAAAGAAGGCCGAGAATTTCTCCACGTCCAAGGTGGCGGACATCACCACGACCTTCAAGGGTTCCTTCCTTTTGATTTCTTTTTCCTGGTGGAACAGCTGCTTCAACAAGCCAAAGAGGATATCCTGAAAGAGAAGTGGTCCTCCTAAAGTCCACGTTTTGAACAACAGTCCCCTTTCAAACATGGAACACACTATGATCTCTCACAGCCAATCCTAAATTGATCTTTTCATTGGCAAACATATTCCCAGCTGTCCGGAAAATACCAACTGCAGGTCTTCTGACCCAGGCTTCCTTATAAAAAGCAAGAAGCAGAGTCTTGATCCCAGCAAAACCCTTTTTATTGACACGACTGTGAATTCCTTTCATTCATAGTCAGCAAGGCTTTAGCAAACAGTCTTTCAGAGGAACGTTTATCTACACGAACCTTATCTCGTTTGGAGAGCTGCCAGATAACTAGTTTCCAAATGCAGGGCAAGGCAAAACTTGGCACAGAGTCTCTTATAGTCACAAACAGAACTTTCCACTCTTGAAATGACCAAATGAACGCATTGTTTCCTGCAAAAGCCCCCTCCCCGTTCGCTCCTCTTTTGTTTCCTATGGGAGGGGGCCAATCACCTCCAAGGTGTGGCTTTATTTCTAAGTCGACCCTGCTTTCTTAGTTGTTCTTGTCTTCTGGCAGCTGTGCACATGCGCACACTGGGAACAGGCTCCAGCTGTTCCTCTGCCTCACTGCTATCTAGCTCCCTCTCTGCCTCCGACACAAAGCCCTCGTCCGAGCTTTCCTCAACCCCCAGGACTGGCCCATGTTCCTCCCCAACCTCCTCACTGTCTCGGTTCTGCTGCCAGCTCTGCTGGTTGCTGTGGTGGGCCACAACAGCGACTTATGACCACAATGGAGCTCAACATTTCTGTTGCGAAGCAAGACAGTTGCTAAGTGAGTTTTGCCCCATTTTACAACCTTTCTTGGCACGGTTGTTAGCACTAACCGTGCAGAGACTCCGTTCGTGAGCTTCATCCAGAATAACGACGCTGTATTGGGTCAGATGTGGGTCTGCCAGGATTTGCCTCAACAAGCACCCATCCGTCAAATACTTGATCGCAGTTTCCTGTGACATTTAGAATCAATAGTTAGTCAGGAATGTCCTGTGGATTATAGCAAAGAAAACTCTTTAAGCTGCTCCATTCAGAAAAAACAATGCTTTTTGTTTAATGAGTTTTTAAAAAGTACTAAAAAGTAAAGGGAACGTTTTCTCCTGCCCAGTCATGTTTAACTCCAGGGGGTGCTGCTCATCAAATGACCACTAGGGCAGTGATGGAGAACCTATGGCATGCGTGCCACAGGTAGCACGCGGAGCCATTTGTCAGGGCACGCGAGGCACTGCCCTATCAGGTGGCCAGCTGAGTTCACCCTTTTTTAAAGCCATTTTTCGCCCTCCCCAGGCTCCAGAGGCTTTATAGGAGCCTGGGGAGGACGAAAACAGCCTCCCCCACCCCCCTGGATGCCCTCCAGAGGTGTCAGGGAAGCCTCCGGACAGTCCCTGAAGCCTTCTGAACGCTTAAAACGACCCTCCGAGCAAACCGGAAGTGTCATCCGGTTTGCTCGGAGGATCGTTTTGAGCGCTCCGAAGGCTTCAGGGACCATGCGGAGGCTTCCCTGAAGCCTCTGGAGGGCATCCGGGGGGCAGGGGAAGCTGTTTTCACCCTCCCCAGGCTCCTATAAAGCCTCTGGAGCCTGGGGAGGGCGAAAAAAGCATGTAAAAATGGGTGGGAGCACCTGTAGTGCGCGCATGCACACTGGGGGGTCGCGTATTGCATTATGGGTGCGGCATGCCCGCACACAACCCCCCTGCTCTCCCCCCAATTATGGCACACGAGCCAAAACAGGTTCGCCATCGCTGCACTAGGGCTTATTTTCGGGACAACACATTTTCAGGGTGATCAACGCGCCCTGCCCCTGGCGCAAACACAAGAGCCAGCAAGCACAGGGGACCAACAGTTGGCACACTCTGCGGCTGCGGAGAGTGGAAGACACAGAGCAGAAGGCAATCCAGGTGCATCGTGCAGGCTGCAGGCAAGCCGAGAGATACAAAGACGAGCCTCCCGCAGCTGCCCGTTCCTCTGGCCCATCACCGCTCAGCTTTCCTGTGGCCCACGCAGCACATCTTCCAGATCACCTCCTCCCAGTGGTGGGATTCAGCCGGTTCGCACCTATTCGGGAGAACCGGTTGTTGGAAGAAATCTCATTTTGGTTTTCTCCCCACTTCACAGGGCTAATCCTGTAAGGAAGGCAGGAAGGAAACATTATGGTGTTGTTTCTAGCCTAATCTTTATTGCCCTGCCTACAGAAACCGCCTCTCCGGTTAACCCTTGTTACATTGTAACAGCTATGAGTGATGATGAGTTGGCCATGTCCACCCAGTCATATGACCACCGAACCCTGCCTACCCAGCTGGTCATTAGGGCAGACAACAGGTTGTTGGAAGAAATCTCCTTGTTTTTTTCCACTTTATAGAGCTAATCCTGTAAGGAAGGCAGGAAGGAAACATTCTGGCGTTGTTTCTAGCTTAATCTTTATTGGCCTCCAGAAACTGCCTCTCCGGTTAACCCTCGTTACATTGTAACAGCTAAGACGAAGCACCCATCGATGTGAGTGACATTGAGTTGGCCATGCTCACCCAGTCACATGACTACCGAGCCACACCTACCCAGCTGGTTATTAACCAGTTGTTAAATTATCTGAATTCCACCACTGCCTCCCCCCTCCACCCGCGCCTCTGCTTCTACCTGCAGCTTGCACAGGTACTCAACTCATGTGTGTGGCTACTGCCAGACACTGCCTGCCTGCATGCGCTCTCAGTCTCCTATGCTGGCATTGAGCACCTCCCTTCACCAGGGTGTAGTTTTGGCATAGAGCCGTGATGGCAAACCAATGGCACGCATGCCACCGGTGACAAACGGAACCCTGTCTGCGGGCGAGCAAGCCATCGCCCCAGCTCAGCTGCACCACACATGCGTGTGTGCCTCCTGCCAACGGCTGATTTTTTAAAATCTCTGCCGTGCATGCGTGGGGTGCATAATAATCAATAATAATAATAATAATACATCATCATCATCATCATCATCATCATCATCATCATCATCATCATCATCATAAATAATCAGGTCCTTGAAAGAACTTATCGATGGATAAAAATGCCAAATCCAATCTAAACAATCTGACCCAACCATAATAACAACAATAATAACAACAATAACATCTAGCTCACGGCGCAACGAAGAATAATAACAGAAAAGAGACATGGCAAAATAAAATATGACATGGTCAGTACATTTTAAAAAAACAGCAGGCATAACAGATAACAAGAAAACTTGACAATGGCTAAGAAGCACACAAAGCTGAAGTTGAGAAGACAATTTAAACAACATATAAAGGTAAAGGTTCCCCTTGCACATATGTCATTCCCGACTCAAGGGGGCGGTGCTCATCTCCGTTTCAAAGCTGAAGAGCCAGCGCTGTCCAAAGACGTCTCCGTGGTCATGTGGCCGGCATGACTAAACACCAAAGGCACATGGAACGCTGTGACCTTCCCACCAAAGGTGGTTCCTATTTTTCTACTTGCATTTTTTTACCTGCTTTCTAACTGCTAGGTTGGCAGAAGCTGGGACAAGGAACGGGAGCTCACTCCGTTATGCGGTGCTAGGGATTCAAACTACCAACCTTTCTGATCGACAAGCTCAGCATCTTAGCCACTGAGCCACCACGTCCCTATCAAAATATACTTTTTATTAAATACTAAAAGGACCTTGTTTTAAATATCTGATTATCAGGGCCAAGGATTTTCCTCTCCGTTCTTTTTCCTCATCTTTTTCCCTTGAGTGCTGATGCATCAAGCCTGTTTTTGACTGAAAAACCTAAAAAAAAACCTGGCCGTTTCGTGTTCCTAAACCTAAACCAGGAATCTCTTCTGACTTAAAAAAAAAAAGCAGACGAATCCAATCAATAGCCACACATCTCAAGAATAAGCTGGATTCGAACACACACCTCTGAGATGCACTCCTCAAAGCGAACCTGGTATCCCACAAGGCCTCCCACTGGGCCGCCCAGCTCCTCTGCCACTCTTTCGGCCACGGAGATGGCAGCCATGCGCCGTGGCTGCGTCACAGCAATTGTGCCACGCCTGGCATACCCTGTAAAAAAAAAGGAAACAAAAGACATGATCGAGTTTTGGAAAAATAAAAATAAAAGAACGCCCTTTGAAAAACATTTATTATTTTATGCACCTCTATACGAGGGACACGGTGGCCAAGACGCTGAGCTTGTCGATCAGAAAGGTTGGCAGTATGGCGGTTCGAATCCCTAGCGCTGCGTAATGGAGTGAGCTCCCGTTCCTTGTCCCAGCTTCTTCCAACCTAGCAGTTGGAAAGCAGGTAAAATATGCAAGTAGAAAAATAGGAACCACCTTTGGTGGGAAGGGAACAGCGTTCCGTGCACCTTCGGCGTTGAGTCATGCCGGCCACATGACCACGGAGACATCTTCGGACAGCGCTGGCTCTTTGGCTTTGAAACGGAGAGGAGCACTGCCCCCTAGAGTCAGGAACGACTAGCACACATGTGCGAGGAGAAACTTTACCTTACCTTTACACCCCTGTACAGGTACTCCTTACAACCATTTATTCAGTGACCACTCAAAGCACAAAAGGCACTGAAAAGAATGACTTATGACCATTTTTCACACTTACAACCGTTGCTGCATCCCCTTGGTCACGTGATCAAAACTCAGATGCTTGGCAACCGACTCGTATTTGTGGCGGTTGCAATGTCCTGCGATCCTCTTTTACAACCTTCTGACAAGCAAAGTCAAGAGGGGGGACGGGGGACCCGATTCACTTGGATCCCATTGCAAACTTTTAACAATTGCAGTGATCCACTTCACAACCGTGGCACCAAGGAAGGCTGCAAAATGGGGTAAAACTTCCTTAAAAACTGTCTTAGCAAAGGAAATTGGGGGCTCAATTGTGGTCTTGAGTTGAGGAACGCCTATAATCAGTGATGGTTAACCTTTTTGCGGTCACGTGGCACTCCCCCCCCACACTCCCCACCTCCTCTGCACATGCACATGTGACCCTCCCCCCACCAGCACCCCGTTTTGGGCCTAGTAGGCTTCCCTGCAGAACCAAAAATGGGTCGCAGTAGGCTGCGCTGCACCCACTGCCCCCCTCTCCCCGTGCATGCATGCATGACCCCTCGCCCTGTGCATGCATGAGTGTCTCCCACATGTGCCCCACCCCCTGCACATGCGCAGCAGAGACCTGAAAATCAGCTGGCTGGAAGGAGGCCCGTGCGCATGTGCATTGGAGCTGAGCTGGAGCAACGGCTTGGGGCGTGGCATGCCTGCCATAGTTTCCCCATCACGGACCTATACACGAGAATCTTGTCACTTAAAAGTTGAACGCTACATTGTGCCAGATCAATGTCAACACAATTCGAGAGGGGTTGGAGTTGGGACCCTTTATGGCAACGTAATGACTCTAAGCTAATGACACACTTCACTCCGCCCTCCCAACTCGGCCTGCTCTTCTCCTGCGTAAACCTTGGCAATTACTCGCGCCCGTGAATCTTGGAAGTGGGATTCACTCGGGCGAACATGCTCTTACCTTCCTCAAATAAATATTTGGGAAGTTGGGTGGTTTTTCCGCTTCCCGTCTCACCGGTCACCACCACAAATGTGTCGCCTTGGATAGCCTCCAGTAATTTCCTTCGGAATTTGCTAATGGGCAGCTGTGCAGAGCGCGGGGTTTTTTCCTTGCCTCCCTTCGGCATTTCAGGTTGTTGGCTCTGTGGACACAAAACACGAACAAAATGGATAAACCTGCAGTTAAGAGATAAAGGAATCCCAACAGATCTTCTTTCGTTAAGTTTTCGTTAAGTTAATGAATGTTAAGTCCAGGCGTGGGCTTCAAAAATTTCAGCAACAGGTTCTCTGCCCAGTTGTTGGGTGCGCGTGGCTATGGTGGGTGTGGCCTAGTCGGCCTCCTGCACCACAGTGGAGGGAGGGGGAGCATTTTCGCCTTCCCCAGGCTCCGGAGGTTTTCCTCGAGCCTCTGGGAGGGTGAAAACTGATTCCTCCGGGCTCTAGAGGCTGTAAACGGGCTGATTTCTGGCCTTCCGGAACTTCTGGGAGGCCCGTTTTTCAGCCTCCTTGAGCCTCCGCACGGGCCCTGCACTTACCTCGCATCCAAAACGGGCTGTGTGGAGACTCCTGGGAGGGGAGGGGTGAGTGGGGAGGAGAGGGATGGGAGTGGTGGGGTGGGCAGGGCCAGCCAAAGGTAGGATTTGGAGGTTCTCTGAATCGGCCATAAAGTTAGCTATGGGTTCTCCCAAATCCAGCCGAACCCGTAGAAGCCCACCCCTGGTTAAATCAATACAATAGAATAGCAGAGTTGGAAGGGACCTTGGAGGTCTTCTAGTCCAACCCCCTGCCTAGGCAGGAAGCCCTATACCATTTCAGACAAATGGCTATCCAACATCTTCTTAAAGACTTCCACGGTTGGGGCATTCATAACTTCTGGAGGCAACTTCTGTTCCACTGATTAATTGTTCTAACTGTCAGGAAGTTTCTCCTCAGTTCTAAGTTGCTTCTCTCCTTGATTAGTTTCCACCCATTGCTTCTTGTTCTACCCTCAGGTGCCTTGGAGAATAGCTTGACTCCCTCTTCTTTGTGGCAACCCCTGAGATACTGGAACTCTGCTATCATGTCTCCCCTAGTCCTTCTTTCTATTAAGCTAGACATACCCAGTTCCTGCAACCGTTCTTCATATGTTTTGGAAATGATGAAACTTGCCCAAGGTTCTCTGTAGTGCAGGGTGATTGAGCTGGCTGGTCAGTGTTTGTGTGTGTGTTTGTGCGCGTGTGCATGCAAAACAATAGGCACAACTTTGCAAACAAAGGCCCAGCCATTGTTTTGTTTTGTTTTTCTTTTTACGTGCAGGGTTCTAATCACAATATTGTACTTTTTGCAAAATTTGGACACCCTGCTTACTCTATGACTAGTTTTCCTGACTTTCAGATTGTCCAGCTGCAGGTAAAAGGCAGAAAGATTAACAGAGTTGGAAGGGACCTTGGAGGTCATCTAGTCCAACACCCTGCTCAAGCAGGAGACTTATACTATCTCTGATTAAACGGCCGTCCAGTCTCTTCTTAAAAGCCTTCAGTGATGGGGCAACCCACAACTTCCACTGGTTAATTGTTCTCACCGTTAGGGAATTTCTCTTTAGTTCTAGGTTGCTTCTCTCCTTGATTAGTTTCCACCCATTGTTTCTTGTCTTGCCTTCAGGTGCTTCGGAAAATAAGTTGGCCCCCTCTTCTTTATGGCAGCCCCTCAAATATTCGAACGCTGCTATAATATCTCCCCTAGTCCTTCTTTTCACTAGACTAGATATACCCAGTTCCTGCAACCGTTCTTCATATGTTTAAGCTTCTAGGCCCCTAATCATTTTTGTTGCTCTTCTCTGAACACTTTCCAAAGTCTCAACATCTTTTTTGAGATCTCGAGGCTACCTTGTCTTTAATTTCACAACTTGTCTTTAATTTCACAACTTGTCTTTAATTTCACAACTTCTGGAGGCAAGCTGTGAATGCCCCAACACTGGAAGTCTTTAAGAAGATGTTGGATAGCCATTTGCCTGAAACAGTATAGGGATTCTTGCCTAGGCAGGGGGTTGGACTAGAAGACCTCCAAGGTCCCTTCCAACTCTACTATTGTATTGTATTTGTATTTGTATTTTTTACATTTTTTATATTATTCTCAGTCATCCAGGTGACGCTTCTTCCAAACTGAGCTTTTTCAGGAGGCAACTGGACTTTCTGATTTTTCTTTGAATACGTTTTGCTTCTCATCCAAGAAGCTTCTTTAGCTTCGACCAGATGGTAGGGAATGGAATAGAAGTATAAATGGAATATAAATGCTTCCATTCCGGTCAAAGCTGAAGAAGCTTTTTGGATGAGAAGCGAAATGTCTTGAAAGAAAAACCAGAAAGTCCAGCCATTGCCTTTTGATTCTAAGCACCTTTTGGGACATTTTTGTTTACATTGTTATGCAGCATTTACTAAACATAGTATAGCCTATACTACATCATGTATAGAATGAAATCTGGCACATTCCATCAGTATTATTGATCGCATTAATTTTAGGGTTTTTTTAAAGTTCAGTTTACATTATTGTCATTGCACGTTGTTCAACAAAATTAAATGCCACCTTCAGTGCACATTATAACTGTAAAAATAAAAGCACAACCACACATCCTTCGCATGCTATATAATTGAAATTAAAAACCTGATGTTGCATTAATTTTCAAAACCTCCTCTCAAGACAAACCGAAAGCCAAGGGGAGTCACTTCCAAAGGCATGCAGTCAGAAACCGGCTGGTCGTATTGCAACCATTTTTGGTTTGCAACAGAAAAGGAAGAAAAGTTTACAATTCCCCAGGTTGGGGATGCTGCATTGGGGGAAAAGAGGGACAGGAAGACATTAACCTGGTGATTTTAAAGTTGGGGGGGGGGGGATCTGTAACAATTGCAATACTATGGTGAGGCATGCTGGGAGATGTAGTTCCACAGCATCACAACACAAGCCCGAGTCACTATGAGACTTAAACTGACGTCCCCCAGCCGACGTCCTGCGCATGGGCTGCGCTGTGCTGTACTACACTTCCCATCCTCCACGGCCAGCGACGCCTTCCCACTTCCCAACAATCCTTACCTTTTGCAAGCGAGCCCTTCCACCAGCAGCAACAGCCACGTGACTTCTGGAGAACACGTGGGGTTAGAGCACACACAGACCCCCCGCACTGACGTCACGTCCTTCCTGGCAGAAGCCCCACCTACCCGTCCAGCCCCGCCCCCTTTTTTTGATCAGCTGTAGCGCTTTGGACTGTCATCGGACGAGAAACTGATGGATTGATTGATTTAGGAAGAAAGGGAGGGAGGGATTGATTATCTGCTATCAATCTACTCCGGGATTTAGCAATTGCACCGATTAATGAATGGACGCTGAAAAGGGGGCTGCGTTTCTCACGACCACACAGGATAGCAGATCTACGTGCGATCCTCCACTGCCCTCTACTGCACTGTCTCTTGGCTACTTTCAGATGGGTGGCTGGCTGAGGAATGCTGGGAGTTGAAGTCCACCCGTCTGAAAAGCAAAATGGCTGGGGAATTCTGGGAGGTGAAATCCACAGATCTATAAGCATACTGGCTGGGCTGGGGGATGCTGGGGGATGCTGGGAGCTGAAGTCCCCCACCTAAAAAGCAAGCTGGCCAGGGAATTGTGGGACTTGTGGCTGAGGAATGCTGGGAGTTGAAGTCCACCATCTTCAAGTATATTGGATGGGGAATGCTGGGTGTTGAAGCCCACCCATCTAAAAAAATAGAAGCTCACTGGGGAATTCTGGGAGTTGAAGTCCACCATCTTTAAGCATACTGGCTGGGGAATGCTGGGTGTTAAAGTCCACCCATCTAAAAAAATACAAGCTCACTGGGGAATTCTGGGAGCTGAAGTCCCCCACCTAAAAAGCAAGCTGACCAGGGAATTGTGGGACTTGTGGCTGAAGAACGCTGGGAGTTGAAGTCCACCATCTTCAAGTATATTGGATGGGGAATGCTGGGTGTTGAAGCTCACCCATCTAAAAAAATAGAAGCTCACTGGGGAATTCTGGGAGTTGAAGTCCACCATCTTCAAGCATACTGGCTGGGGAATGCTGGGTGTTGAAGTCCACCCATCTAAAAAAATGCAAGCTCACTGGGGACTTCTGGGAGCTGAAGTCCCCCACCTAAAAAGCAAGCTGACCAGGGAATTGTGGGACTTGTGGCTGAAGAACGCTGGGAGTTGAAGTCCACCATCTTCAAGTATATTGGATGGGGAATGCTGGGTGTTGAAGCTCACCCATCTAAAAAAATAGAAGCTCACTGGGGAATTCTGGGAGTTGAAGTCCACCATCTTCAAGCATACTGGCTGGGGAATGCTGGGTGTTGAAGTCCACCCATCTAAAAAAATACAAGCTCACTGGGGAATTCTGGGAGCTGAAGTCCCCCACCTAAAAAGCAAGCTGACCAGGGAATTGTGGGACTTGTGGCTGAAGAACGCTGGGAGTTGAAGTCCACCATCTTCAAGTATATTGGATGGGGAATGCTGGGTGTTGAAGCTCACCCATCTAAAAAAATAGAAGCTCACTGGGGAATTCTGGGAGTTGAAGTCCACCATCTTCAAGCATACTGGCTGGGGAATGCTGGGTGTTGAAGTCCACCCATCTAAAAAAATGCAAGCTCACTGGGGACTTCTGGGAGCTGAAGTCCCCCACCTAAAAAGCAAGCTGACCAGGGAATTGTGGGACTTGTGGCTGAAGAACGCTGGGAGTTGAAGTCCACCATCTTCAAGTATATTGGATGGGGAATGCTGGGTGTTGAAGCTCACCCATCTAAAAAAATAGAAGCTCACTGGGGAATTCTGGGAGTTGAAGTCCACCATCTTCAAGCATACTGGCTGGGGAATGCTGGGTGTTGAAGTCCACCCATCTAAAAAAATACAAGCTCACTGGGGACTTCTGGGAGCTGAAGTCCCCCACCTAAAAAGCAAGCTGACCAGGGAATTGTGGGACTTGTGGCTGAGGAATGTTGGGAGTTGAAGTCCACCCATCTAAAAAAAAGCCAAGCTGACTGAGGAATTCTGGGAGTTGAAGTCCACCATCAAGCATACTGACTGGAGGATGTTGGGAGCTGAAGTCACCCATCTAAAAAGCAAGCTGGCCAGGGAGTTCTGGGAGTTGTGGCTGAGGAATTCTGGGAGTTGAAGTTCACCCATCTAAAAAGGATGCCCACTGGGAATTCTGGGAGTTGAAGTCCACCATCTTCAAGCATATTGGCGTGGCCTAGTTGGCCTCCTGCACCACGGTGGGGGTTGGCGTTTTTGCCCTCCCTGGATTCTGGAGGCTTTACTCGAGCCTCAGGGAGGGCGAAAACGGACTTTTCGGCTTTCCAGAACTTCCAGTAGGCCCGTTTTTTGCCCTCCCCGAACCTGTGTGCTCTGCACTTGCCTGCATCCAAAACGGGCTGCGTGGGGACTCCTGGGAAGGGCAAGGTGGAGTGGGTGGGGCCAGCCAGCAGTGGGATTTGAGGGTTCTTAGCTACAAGGTCTCCCGAACCCCAGCAAACCCCCAGCAGCCCACCCCCGTCCATGGGGTTGCAAAATTCGGACACAATTTAGCAATTTAACACCAATCTAGGGCAGCCATAAAAAGGTTGTAAAATTGTGGATTGGCCACCAGAGGGCAGAAAAGGATATTCTTTGCTGACACTTAGCAGGGTCTCTCAATCCGTCTCTCAATCCGTTTCCAGTATCTTTCTCCCCACTTGGAACGGAACCCAGAAGGATATTTCTCCCAACAAAACATTTGGGGAGGGAACTGGCCTTTATTCCCTCATCTGCCTAAAATTGGGTGGGTTGGGGGGAAAAAATCCAGCCAGAGGAGTTTGGAAGAAGCTGAACCCAGAAATACATGTTGCTTTTTCCATGACCTTCAGGAAAAAGCGACTCTGGTTTTGAATGATGGAGAGGAAATTTTCCTTTTAGGGCAGGGGTGTCCAAACTTGGGAACTTTAAGACTTGTGGACTTCAACTCCCAGGATTCCCCTGCTTTAGGGTATTAGGTCCAGGGAGATTGCTAATTCATGGCAACAGAATATATTACAGGTAGTCCTGGATTTACAATCATTCATTTAGTCACTATTTGAACTTACAACAACACTGAAAAAAGTGGCTTATGGGTGTTTTCTTACACTTATGACCCTTGCAACATCCCCGTGGTCACGTAATCAAAATTTGGATCCTTGGCAATTGGTTCATATTTATTTATTTTTAAACAATTTGTATTTATTTTTGAACAAAGACAAACGTAAAAAAACACCATCTTCCATTACAAATTGTAGAAAGTGTGTCAGTTGGTTAGAGTATTTCCATGCATCTCTTCCATAGTCACCATCTGCTTTTCATATCAAATGGCATTAAATTCACCTATATTCATGTATATCACAATTATTATATCTCAACCCTAATTTGACTGTAATTGTTTTTATATCCTTTTATATATAATATTCAAAATCTAGAATAGGGTTATATGATAAATGTTGTGGTCTAGCAGCAGCCAGCTGAGCTGTTGGTGGACTCTGACAGCTCAGACTATTATGGGACTGTTCTGGAGGATGAGGAAGACTCTGGAGGGTGTTTGGAGTCAGAGCAGGAACTAGAGAGGCTTGCTGGCCACCAGGTGGCATCTGAGTCAGGGAGCAGTGAGGAGGAACAGAGGGAGGTTGTCCCTGATGTGCGTTGATAAGAGAAAGGAACAGCTGTGGAGAAGACGTCATAGAAGGAAGTAGGGACAGCTGGCTAAGGGTGTGGCCCCTCCCAAAGAGTTTATAAGTGGAGCAAAGGGAGGGGGATCTTTGCAGGAGACAACAGTCCATATTGAAGCCATTGCGAAAACCTTCTGTAAGTGTTATCTTGTGTTTGTGAAGAGAACTTTCTAGTTTCCCAGCCAAGGGGTGGCTTTATCTGTGTAATTTAATCGTGGCCGACAGCCAAGCTTGGGTCTGCATATTCCTTGGATTCACAGGACACAACAATAACATTCTATTAAATCATCCTAAAATCATCCAATCGCAATACATCTTTATAACATATTCTAGATAAGGCTTTTAAACCTCTTCTCATATTCTCCATGTGTTGTTTATATAAAATCTCATATTATCAAACTAATATATCTATATGTTTTGTTATCATTATTAATCATTATTTAAGTATAGCTATTGTCACTTCATTTTATACATACTACTAGTGAACTAAATTTAGCTTAGTATTTATTATACATTTTCATTGCATCAACCTGTATCTTTCCAGTAATAGTACGGTCTTATATCTCTTGCCATTTATAGTATTAATATTCTAGTTACATCCTTTTATATATAATGTTCAAAATCTAGAATAGGATTATATGATAACATTCTATTAAATCATCCTAAAATCATCCAATCACAATACATCTTTATAACATATTCTAGATAAAGCTTTTAAACCTCATTGTTTATATAAGATTTCATATTATCAAACTAATATATCTATATGTATTATTATCATTATTAATCATTATTTAACTATAGCTATTGTCACTTCATTTTATACATACTACTAGTAAACTAAATTTAGCTTAATTTTTATTATACATTTTCATTGCATCAACCTGTATCTTTCCAGTAATAGTACGGTCTTATATCTCTTGCCATTTGTAGCATTAATGTTGTAGTTACTTTCTTAATAAATCTTGTATAAACTTCTCTTTGCAACATGTTGTTCCTTTCGTATCTCATAAAAGCTTGAAACGCAGCATATGCTCTTTCCATCAGCTTATCTTTGGTTATCGCTAGTGCTTCTGTCAAGATTTCTCTCCTTATCTCTGTCAATTTTTCTCTCTTTTCTTCTTCTGTGCTTTGCAGTCTGGGGTAGATTTCATATTATCCATCTATCTCCCCTTTCCATATTCCACTCTTGCCATTACCAACCATGCTCACTTTGTTGTCAGTATCCACAGATTTCTTATCTCTTTGCTCATTTTTCTTCCATCTTTTGAATTCTGTCCTCCACTTTCTTCATTTGATAAACATCCTCAGTTTCTCCATCAGATTTTTCTGTTTTGTACTCCATATTCTCCAAACTATTTTCAATTCTCTCTGTCACAACTAATCGATTTTGAATTTCAAACATAATCATTTGCAATGTTACAGTTTCTTTTTCCTGCTGAGCCATTCTTTCAATTTTGCAGACACCGCCACTATAGGGTTCAAGGCTATTTTAATAAACTTCAAACAGGTTCATTTATTATCTTTCAAGTCAAAATGTAGTCTTCCCTCCAATAGCTAGTAATAGAACTCCCAAAAGGCACCTGTATAAACAACTTGTGCTCTTCCTACTATTACTCTCAGTAAACAAACCGAAAGAATCTTGACTCTCAAGTGATCAAAGAGAAAGAAGAAAAAACAATGTATCCAACCTCCAGCCTCTAAGTGGCAGTGTAACTGCTTTTCCTCCTGTTGTTACAACCCTCTTTATAATCCTTCTTATTATCTTCTTTATATTCCAAGCTTAAGAAGGAAAAAAACCCCTTAAATGGAGATCAAAAACAATCCAATCAAGTATTAAAATACTGTGGGCGTAGTGTGGCTTGGTGGGCGTGGCAGGGGAAGGATACTGCAAAATCCCCATTTCCTCCCGGTCAGCTGGGACTCGGGAGGCAGAGAATAGTTGGGGGCAGGGCCAGTCAGAGGTGGCATTTACCGCTTCTCCGAACTACTCAAAATTTCCGCTACCGGTTCTCCAGAACTGGTCAGAACTTGCTGAATGCCACTTCTGAAGCAGACTTCATATTATGATCGTAAGGGAGTCTGCCATTTTGTGGATTCACTGTGGACACAGTTTTGCCCGAACTTGGAAGTATATGCTCATTTTTGGCAAAACCATGACTGCCTAGGGAATCTTGAGTGTTGGTCCACAAGGCTTCAAGTTTCCAAGGATGAGAAACACTGCCCTAAACACAAAATATTGTGTGCCAAAGCGCGAGTTGTGTTTTCTGAACTTCGGTTGTGTAGGAAGTTAGCACCAACTCCTCTCCCAGAAAAATGAAATATTTTAGGAAATATTAAAAGGGCAGAATATTTACCCTAAAAGGGAGGCAGAAACTCAGCTCCCCACCCCCCACCCCTCTTTGTCAATGGGCCATTAAGGTCTGGGCCAGTCTATTCTACATAACAAAGATCTACCTCCTTCAGGCAGAGCCATAATAGGAATCCCAAAGCCCTTTCATTACATCATCACCCAGCAACAGCTCAACCAAGCCAGGACAAACTCAGGACAGGCGACAGAGATGCCCCTGCATGGCCCCATGGGAGTCTGACAACCAATCAGAATACAAGCTCAAATTCAAAAGCCCAGAGAGGGCATAAAACTAAGGCACTCTCAGCATCTCTTCCCTTTTTTTCTTTGCCCAGAAGCCATTGTAGGAAGTTATCACCCAGCCCTCTCCCAGGAAAATGAAATATCCTAGGAAATATTGAAAAGGCAGAATATTATATTTTCCTGGATGTGAAAAAGGGAGAAACACATTTTAAAAAACTAAATTCCTGCAGCTTCCGGCCCATCCCCACTTTGTCAATGGGCCATTAAGAAGGCCAAGCTAGTCCACTTTACATAATAAAGAGTTCTCCTCTTCAGCTGTGATGGGATTAAGGCAGGATAATATTGCCTTTTACTCAACTGACCACATGGCATCTGAACTCAATCAAACCTGGATTCAAAACAGCCTAGAGGGTTGCCTCTGCATGGGCCCATGGGAGTCTGGCAACCAATCAGAATACATTTCTTACACAGGAACAGGAAACAGAGAGGTGGGACTGAACAGGTTATAAAAAGCCTAGCAAGCCCCTCCATCTCCCCTTCTCTTCTTCTCCACCAACATTGACGCATGTGATCACCTTTTCTGTTCAGGACTCAAGCCATGCGGTCCTGTCCACCATTAAAACCATCTTTCCAAGCAGCCTCCATGTCTCCAGTGTCTTTTTCCCCACTTGGAGCCGAACCCAGAAGGACATTTCTTCCAACACCATGTATATCCTGTCCACCATTAAAACATCTTCCAAATATTCTCCATGTTTCCAGTGTCTTTTTCCCCACTTGGAACTGAAACCAGACGGGCATTTCTTCCAACACTTGAAAATGACTCCCAAAGAAAAACCAACAGGAGAGAAAATCCTTCTTCCTGTTGATTTGCAGGTTTGTCTTTATCAGTGGTAAAACTTCCTGGAGTTAATCTTATCAGCCTGCAGTGAAAATGTTTGCTTAAAAAAGGCAGTCAAATTCTGCCTTATGACCACTTTCCATTACGTGAGAAGGTTAAATTCCAGAGGAAACATACCGAATGGCAAGAAAAGGTACAAGTTGAATACACCTGGATAAGATTTTTCTGACCATGGCTGTACGTTCTCGCAAATTAATTCTCATTATTTCTCCAGATTTATACAATGTCACAGAACCTAAGTAACTTTCTTGTCATTAGCAGAAAGGCTCCAAATTGCAGTGATTTTTAAAAAAAGGATAACGCGGAATTCTCACCTGTCAATGAGCTGAAGAATTGACTGCAATTATTTTATGACTTATTTTGCTATAGTTGTTAAGCCAACTTCAGTTGTTATATGAATTTACAATTGTCTCCATGTGGTCATGTGATTAAAATACAGGGCTTGGCAACTGGCAGGCATTTATGACAGTTGCGGTATCTTAGGTCACGCGATCATTATTTACGACCTTCCTTGCCTGCTTCAAGCAAGCAAAATCAATGGAGGAAGCAGGAATCACTTAATGACCATGTGATTTGTTGAGAGATTGCGGTGATTCGCTTAACCACAGTGGTAAAAAAAATCATAAAGTTGGGCATGACTCACTTAACAATCCCCTAGCTTTGCAATGGAAATTCTAGTCCCACTTGTGGTCATAACTCTGGATCTTGCAATTCTGGTACTGTACAAAATCAAGCAGGTCTTTTCTTGAGTTTCTTTCTCACCCTTCCTTATTTCTCGGGATCATGTCATCTTTTCTGCGATTCCCCCCATTAGCAACTTCCTCTATAATAGAACAGAATTCTTTATTGGCTAAGTGTGATTGTACACAAGGAATTTGTCTTTGGTGCATATGCTCTCAGTGTACATAAAGAAAAATAAAATACATCCATCAAGAATCATAAGATACAACACTTAGCGATAATCAAAGTTACTAATACGCTATCAAATCATATAAAGAAAATTATTCCAAGTTCAGTTCTCCATTTGCTCAGAGATGCCTGTGAGAACCAGCAGGGGTGCTAAAATACGATTAACATGGCTTAAACAAAATACTTCCTTGCAGTTAGGAAAATCCCAGCTTTCAATAAAATATCATTTTTTTCAGGGCTGCTGAGTATCTGGGAGGGATAGGAAGGGAAGGGAGGAGGACACCATGAACCCTACCTTGCAACATTATGACGGAAACCATATGATTTATGTCATGTTCGGTGTTGAGAGACAAGCATTTCTCATCCTTTCATCATGATGGTTTGCAACTATGCTGGAAGTGACCATAAATAGATGAGGAAATACCCATATGGTTTTTCAATTCATGCAGTACTCCTTAACTTACAAACATTCATTCAGCAACCATTTAAAGTTACAATGACACTGAAAAAAGTGACATGACCATTTTTCATACTTAGGTCTGTTACAGCATTATTCTCACTGTCAGGAAATTTCTCTTAGTTGTAAGTTGCTTCTCTCCTTGATTAGTGTCAATCTATCAAGATAATGAAAAGACCAATGACTATGATAGGATGTGTTGTATTTTTAATGATATACTTAATTTTTTTTTTTGATGGACCAATCGCATGTCACCCAGTGGTTGTCAACTCTTATGAACCGCATAGGTTAACAACATTCAGAATGCAGATGCTAAGATGTACAGCTGCATTTCTCAAACTTGATCATTTTAAGAGACGGGGACTTCAACTCCCAGAATTATGGGTCTTCTGGAAGTTGACGTTCACACAGCCTCAAGTTACAGAAACACTGATGTAGAGAGTGATCAAGTTGCCATTACGGTAGTAGTTGTAGCACAAAATAATATCTTCAAAGGGAAACCTTTGGGTACTCTCTATCCTCTATTATATTTTTTTATCTCTATGAGCTCCTTCCTACGTAGATGGTGGAGATGCTTCTCACCAATTGCTGCCAAATACTTGCTATGAAAACATGATTAAATTGGTGGGCTTCAAAATTGCAATGAAAACTCTGCAGGGTTTCAGATGGAGGCAGCGAGCCTCCCCCCCCCCCAATGCATATCTATGTTTTTTTTATAGAAAGAAGACAAGAAGGAAATTATATTTTGGTTTGGGCACTTGTGGGTAACTCTATATTATTATTTCTACAGAACGATATTGACAGTACCGGCTGTCCTCCATCATGTCACGTGACGAGAGCAAAATTGGAAGGGAGGGACTATTTTTGGATCTCAGTGCAAAGGGAAGGTTACATCGAGAGAAAGACACTTCAGGTTTCCAATCGAAGGCCGTTTAAATCCAGCACTGTAACCCTTCTGAGAGAGAACAGAAAATATATTTGCAGTAACAGTCTTCTAATATTTGAGGGGCTGCCCCAAAGAAGAGGGGGTGGGTGGGTTTCCACCTCTTTTCCAAAGCCCCTGAAGGCAGGACAAGAAGCAACGGATGGAAACTAATCAAGGAGGGAAGCAACCTTGAACTAATAAATTTCCTGATAGTGAGGATCAGAATCAGCTGGAAGGGACCCTGGAAGTCTTCTAGTCCAACCCCCTCCTCAAGCAGGAGACCCTATGCTATTTCAGACAGGTGACTGTCCAGTCTCTTCTTAAAAACCTCTACTGCTGAAGCCTCTACAATTTCTGGTGGCAAGCTGTTCCACTGGTTAATTGTCTTCACTGTTAGAACAATTGCCACCATCTGAATTATTTTCAGGTAGAAAGAATCAGGACCACAGGTGAAATTCCATTTCAGCCATTTCATTGCTCTTGTCAATACAGATAGTCTTCAAAGTACGACCACCACTGAGCCCAAAATTTACGTTGCTAAGTGGGCTTTGCTCCATTTTACCCCCTTTCATGCCACAGTTGCTAACTGAATCACTGCAGTTGTTAAGCTAATAACACGGTTGTTAAGTGAATCTGGCTTCCCCATTGACTTTGCTTGTCAGAAGGTCGCAAAAGCAGAATCACATGGCCCCAGGATACTGCAGCCGTCATAACTATAAGTCAGTTGCCAAGCATCCAAATTTTTATCACGTGACCATAGGGATGCTTCAATGGTCATGTTACTTTTTTCAGGGCCATCATAACTTCAAACGGTCACTAAACGGACTGCTGTTAAGGACTACGTGTACATATGCATGGCTACATCTCTCTTGTACGAGAACTGTTATCATTGGTCCCTGTATAATTTGGCAGGGGCCCCACAGAATATATTTATTTCTCAAAGGATCTGGGAAATTCTGACATAAATTTCCAGTCTTCTAGAAACTAATCAATGCTATTTATTTCCCTCCCCCAAATGCCATCGCTCTGCTTAACAACCAATTCCCAAGACACTGTCAAATAATTTACTAAGATTGTATTACTATTATTCTTCTCTTCTTTCCTAGTATCAGAAGTAGGTTGCGGTTGGTTTGGCCCAGATTGCGCGAAGCGGTAGTAGCGGTGGTGGGAGACTCCGCCCACCTGCCCAGACACTTCTATGCATGCGTAGAAGCGCCCCGCGCCCGCATGGGGGCACACCTGAACCAGTAGTAACAAAATTGGCAACCCACCACTGCCTAGTACTTATCTCTTCCCACTTATGACTATAACCATGTTGCTTGTATCTTTCAATTTATATTATTTTTATTTGTTTCCTAGTATGATTTGGTTGCTTATTAGTAACCTTGACTATCATTAAGTGTTGTATCTTATGATTCTTGATGGATGTATTTTATTGTCCTTATGTACACTGAGAGCATCTGCACCAAAGACAATTTTTGTGTGTGTCCAATCACACGGCCAATGAAGAATTCTATTCTATTCTATCCCATTTTTTCTGTTCTATTCTATTCATTGCTATTCTATTCTATTCTATTCTATCCCATTTCTCTATTCTATTCTTCTACCCCATTTCTCTATTCTACTCTATTCTTCTATGCCATTTCTCTATTCTAGTCTATTCTTCTATCCCATTTTTCTTTTCTAGTCTATTCTTCTATGCCATTTCTCTTTTCTACTCTATTCTTCTATCCCATTTCTCTGTTCTATTCTTTTATCCCATTTCTCTATTCTATTGTTTTCTTCTACCCCATTTCTCTATTCTAGTCTATTCTTCTATCCCATTTTTCTTTTCTAGTCTATTCTTCTATCCCATTTCTTTATTCTACTCTATTCTTCTATTCCATTTCTCTATTCTATTCTATTCTTCTACCCCATTTCTCTATTCTATTCTTCTACCCCATTTCTCTATTCTACTCTATTCTTCTATCCCATTTCTCTATTCTATTCTATTCTATTCTATTCTATTCTATTCTATTCCTTTTCTTATTCTGTTCTATTCATTACATCTGCCACCTGTCAGAAATGGCGTCCTTGGGGATGGGTTGGACTAGATAATAATAATAATAATAATAAATATTTATTTCTTAGCCGCACCCTCTCCCGAAGGACTCGGGGCGGCGTACAACAAAACATAGGAAATAAATATATCGACATACATATAACAAACCATATACCAAGACATATACACGACATATACAAGATGACCTACAAGGTCCCTTCCAACTCTGTATTTTATTCTGTACATTATTTCCCTCCCCCCCTATATATGCTGCCAAATCAGAGAAGTATAAAAAAGGAATGGAGAAAAGATTTCCACCAACAGTTCTTAAAAACAACAAAAAGAACAATAAAAAACATTCAATATTATTATAGATTAAAAAAACAACAACAACCCGGGGGGGGGGGAGATAGGAATTTCGCCTCAGCGCGAGAGTAGACTCGCGCTGAGGCGAAATTCCTATTTTCCTCGCTCCTCGTTTAAAAAAAAATAGTTCTTAAAAACAATAAAAAGAACAATGAAAAACATTCAATATTATTATAGATTTTTAAAAAACCGGGGGGGGGGGGAAATAGGAATTTCGCCTCAGCGCGAGTCTACTCTCGCACATGCGCGCCGACTGACTGACGGCTCGGGGTCGGCCTCGCGCCGGAAGTGAGGGCTGGACGAACACCTCTCGGGGGGGGAGGGGCGGACGAGTGACACGCCAGGGGGCGGTGCCTAGCTTTGAAAGAAGAGGAGGGGTCAGTTAATTGGCGACGTCACGTGATTCGGAATGGAGGTGGCGGCGGCGGCGGCAGCTGAAGCGAACATCTTCCTCAGGAGTCGGCGGGGGCGGCGCTGCTGTTGCGGCTACTGCTAGTCCAGGCGAACCGGCGGCCGCAACGGCGGCAGCCGCCTGAGGCGAGCGGCTGGTGTTGCGGGGCACGGGCGTCGTTGTCCGCCATGGACTGAGGAGACCCGCGATGGGCAACAAGGAGTCGCGCATCGGCTTCCTCACCTACGACGAGGCCCTGCGGAGGGGTGAGTGGGGAGGGCGGGGTACCCGAGGAGGCGGGTATGTAAACCTGTGTTCGGAGCGCCCTAATTGGTTCCGGCGGCGGGTATGCTAATGAAATATGTAAATGAGAGAGAGAGGGAGACGGAGGGGGCGCCGGGTTGGCAGGGAGCAGCGACCTCTCCGTGTGGGCGGGGCTGAACTAAGGAGGCATGCGAAAAGGGGGAGGAGCTTTGGGGAGTGGAGGGGTTGCCTTTTCGCCCCATGGAAATGGAGTGCAGCTCCCATCATCCGTAGCCAGTCTGGCTAGGGTCTAATAGAATAGGATGGGATGCGATGGGATAGAATAGAATATAGAGATGGGATAGAAGAATAGAATAGAATAGAGTAGAATAGAGAAATGGGATAGAAGAATAGAATAGAATAGAGAAATGGGATAGAAGAATAGAATAGAATAGAGAAATAGAAGAATAGGATAGAATAGAGAAATGGGATAGAAGAATAGAATAGAATAGAGAAATGGGATAGAAGAATAGAATAGAATAGAGAAATGGGATAGAAGAATAGAATAGAATAGAGAAATGGGACAGAATAGAACAGAATAGAATTCTTTATTGGCCAAGTGTGATCGGACACACAAGGAATTTGTCTTGGTGCATATGTTCTCAGTGTACATAAGGAGAATAAAATACATTCATCAAGAATCATAAGGTGATACCTTATCACCATAAAGTGATAACTATCACTTAGTGATAGTTATAGGTTACCAATAAGCCATCAAATTATACTAGGAAACAAACAAAACAATATAAATTGTAAAGATACAAGCGACATGGTTATAGTTATAACTGAGGAGAGAGAGTTATGAGGAAGGAAGAGAAGAATAATAGTAATACAGTCTTAGTAAATAATTTGACAGTGTTCTGGGAATGAGTTGCTTAGCAGAGTGATGGCGTTCTGGGCGGGGGGAGGACTGTCCTTGTGTCTAGTTGTTCTGGTGTGCAGTGCCCTATAGCTTCGTTTTGAGGGCAGGATTTGGAACAATTTATTAGGGGCTCTCCAAGGGTGGGTAACAGGGCAGACTGGCAGAGGAGATGATGGGAGGTGGACATTTAACCTTTCTGGAGCCCATCAGATGGGGAAGGGGGGGCTGGGCAGCAGTGGAGACGCTGAGGGGGCTGACTCTGGGGCAGCTGTGGGGAAGGACTCGGGGTGGGCCAAGGCAGCATTGCTGCAGAGGGAGAAATTGGCTGGAGTGTTTGGCACCTCAGGATGTGGAATAGTGTGTGTGGGGAGTTGGGGGCCAGACCTGTGGTCCTCAGTGGATATTGGGGAGACGTGGGTCCCATCACTGTTGTGAAGGGAGGGATGTTGTGGATGGGGTGGACAGGTTATCCCTCTTTGGTTATAGTTGAAGCTGGTTAAAAGGTTGGAAGATTTTCAATCATGGTTGTTCCAAAGGCAGTTGGACTTTTTTAGTTTTTTTTTTCCCCCTTGAAAATGTTTTGCTTCTCATCCAAGAAGCTTCTTCAGTTCATTCTTCAGAAGCTTCTTGGGTGAGAAGTGAAATGTTTTCAAGCGGAAAATAAAATCTCCACTTTGCCTTTTGGGACATATTTACAGGACGGTTTAGTGACACACCTTAGGATGTAACTTCAAAAGTGGCCTGTTGGAACTGGCTATAAGGGAACCAGGATTAAGGTTGCTATGAGATGGCGTGGCTGTTGAGGGGTTGGACCTGCCCCTCTTCAGGTTTTTATGGGGCGGGGGTGACTAGATGTTGATTAGATCTGGGAATGAAGCTCACAAGGCTGAAAAGAGACTATGATTGATGACATGTTAGGGAATGGAGGGTTTATTGCTAAGATGAGTACTGAGATAAAATACTTGTACGGATACTTGAAAGGGTTAGGACAGATATTCATATATATGTTAATTGCTCTTTTGCTTGGTGTGTTGGAGTGTATAAGACAGATCTTGCCGTGATTACAGCCATTGCCGTATGGTAAGGTCCCTTGGAGGAAAATATCTTTAATCTTGTATTTGCTGGTTTGTTTTATTGGTGGTTATTATTGGTTGCTTGTTGACGCTGTTATTAGCTACTGCCTAGTGGAATATTGAGCAATCGCGCCTAATAAAAAGTACTTAAAAGCACACGAAATAATCTACGTGCCTTTGAACAGGCCACTATAAGAGCGGCATAACCTTAAGAACTAGCTGCTCAGTGTTCTTGTTTCCTCTTTTCTTCCCCACTTGTTTTCCTTGTGTGTCATCTCCTCTTATGCTGCCGCAAGCCAAGCCTGCGGGCATAGACTCTCTCCTTTTGTTTATCTCTTAGCCCCCCCTGGAAGCCGGTTTCCAACCCTGGGGATGGAAGGGCTTTCAATGCATCCCTGAAATGACGCTGTGATGATGATCTGTGGAGGTTCCCAAGGCGCCAAGTGTGGTGGTGGTCTGGAGGTCCTTGAGATGATAAATGGCAGTTGAGCCTGGAAGAGAGGAGGCAGAGGAAGGGAAGCCATTACATTGCATTCATAGAGTTGGAAGGGGTCTTGGAGGTCTTCTAGTCCAACGCAAGGCGGGGGTCTGGGTTTCAGGGCCTGGCTCAAAGGAAGAGAAAGGCCCTTCCCTCCAGCGGGTGCTTTAAAAGCAAATGTTCAAGGGGTAACTTGAGGTTAGAATAGGGAGAATGGTGGGATTCATTCAGGGGCCCTGTGCCAAATCCTTCCAGTCCTGGAGACACGATGAGTGGATGGACTCGCAGCTGACATCCTGGCTTGCCAATGAGAGGAAGCACGCCGGCTCTCTCTTGGTGCAGGTGGGTGGCTGTTGTGTCACTCCAGGATGGCGTGTGTTCCAGCTTCACAGCCATAGCGGTTATTAAGCAGCTGGAGAGGAACAGGCTAATTCTGCTTTGGGGGAAGCTGGAGGCTCTAGTGGGCATTGTGTCAAAAGCAGAAGCCCAGCTTTGAAACTCCCCGATGGGGATGAAGTTCCTGGAAGCAGGGGGTCTGGCAGGAAGGCGGGTGTTCTGACCGAGGCTTCCCAAGAGCGTGAAGCAAACTCCTGGTCCCGACAAAAACCCCTTTCGTTAATTTGCTGTGAATTCTGCTCATTCACTTCCAGCAAAGTCTTTCAAGGGAGGATTTAAAGTCACAGACCTTATCTGGCTTGGAGAGCTGACAGGCTGATATCTGCAAAACTTTGCAAGGAGCCTTGGAGAGTCACAAACCAATTAAGCAAACTACCATATTTTTCAGAGTATAAGACACACAATTTTCTCTCAAAAAAGAGGCTGAAAATCTGGGTGCATCTTATACACTGAATACAGCATTTTTTGCCTCCCGAAACCCCGCCCCTTCACCAAAATGGCCGTGCATAGCTTGTAGGAAGCTTTTAGAGAGCTCCTGGGGGCTGGGGAGGGCAGAAATGAGCAAAAAGTGGGCCATCTTTTGCTCAAATTTACCCACCCCTCAGCCCCCAGGAGCACTGTATAAGCTTCCTAAAGGCTATCCATGCCCTTTTTTTACGAAAAACAGGCCTGTTTTTATGAAAAACGGGGCATTTTTTGCTCATCCCCACCCCCACACTGACCACTCTGCAAGCCGCCTAAAGGCTATTCATGCCTTTTTTTGGGGGGGAAATGGGCCCGTGCGAAAACAGGCCGTTTGTGGGAGGTTTGCAGAGAAAAAACTTTTTTTAATTTTGTTTCTTCGAAACCTTGGTGCGTCTTATACTCCAGTGCATCTTATACTCTGAAAAATAAGGTAATTGTCTCCTGCAAATTCTACTCCCCTTTCGCTCCTCTTTTATTTCCTCTGGGACGGGCCATTCATCTGTGGCTTTACTCCCAAGTTGACCCCTGTTCTTAGCTGTTCCTTTCCTCTGGCAGCTCTGCGCATGCACACACTGGGAACAGGCTCCAGCTGTTCATCTGCCTCACTGATGTCTGACTCTGAAGGCAGCTGACAACTTATCAGACGGCCCTGGCCCCATCTCTGCCTCCGACACAGAGCCTTCATCAGAGCCTTCCCCAGACTCCAGGACTGGCCCATCTTCCTCCCCAACCTCCACAATGTCCGAATCTGCTGCCAGCTCTGCTGGGGGCCACAACAGTGGGGTAAAGTAGATATGGTATGATGGGCCACTTAGTGGGGAATATTGCTGATTGGAGATGGGGATAAATGTGTGTGTGTGTGTTAAGGAAAAAAGGAATAAGTGAGAAAAGGATGTTGATGAGAGAGAGAGAGAATCGAGTATTGGATCATGACTGGACAGGGAGTTTTAATCCTAGAAGGATGTCCCTGTAACTGAATTCTGGAGCCATAACTCCTTGGGAAGAGAGTGACCAAGGCCCTCTGCAAAGTGCCCTTGGGCTGCCCCCTTGCAGGCACCTGGGCCTGGAGCAGTTCAGCCTCGTGTTTATTTTTATTTATCAAACAAACATATAGCCACCCAACTCCCGCATAGGTGACTGCGAATGGCTTACAACATTGACCATAGAATAAAAACCCATAAATGTGTACACACACACACACACACACACACTGGCAGTAACAACAGAAACCAGCCAGTTGATAGGCTTTGTGTCCATTTTGGGGGGTGTCCACTGACCCGCTAACGAAACCACATTTTAGGGCCTTCCGGAAAAGCAACGGTGGAGAGCAACTGAATCCCACAGAGAATGATGTTCCATAGAGAAGGGGCCACCACCAAGGATGCCCTCTTTCGTAGGCCGAGTGCAATCTTGAATTGATGGGACCCGTAACATGACCCTGCCTTCCCAACTGATTTGCCCATGTATCACCTCTTCTGCAGGGGACGCAGTGGCTCAGTGGCTGAGACGCTGAGCTTGTCGATCAGAATGGTCGGCAGCTCGGCAGTTCGAATCCCTAGCGCCGCGTAATGGAGTGAGCTCCCGTGACTTGTCCCAGCTTCTGCCAACCTAGCAGTTCAAAAGCATGTAAAAATGCAAGTAAAAAAATAGGGACCACCTTTGGTGGGAAGGTAACAGTGTTCCGTGCGCCTTCGGCATTTAGTCATGCCGGCCACATGACCACGGAGATGTCTTTGGACAGTGCTGGCTCTTCAACGCCCCCTAGAGCGGGAAACAACTAGCACATATGTGCGTGGGGAACCTTTACCTCTACCTTTTACACCTCTTCTGTGAGAGCTGCCCTGACTGCCAGCCTGCTTGCAGGTACAGCTCAAGATGCTGGTGATCACCTTTAAAGCCCTGTGTGTGTCTGCCATGGAGCAACGGCAACTTAAGGTCAGCATGAAGTGTCTTTCTGGTCTTAACAACACTATCATGGACCTGTTTGTGCCTTAAGATGGCACCTTGATCTTTCCTGGAAGACCTTGGGCATCGAAGAGAAAGCAACTAGCTTCAGATTTCTGGATTGGAAAATTCTTTGGTGTTGGTCCATTCATCATTCCGTCTTGGTTAGAACACATTTTTCTCTTTGATATTCTTACCTCCTTTCTTTCGATTAAGCCTCTGTGATGCTAGTAGTGGAGATTATGGGTATTAAATGAGCGGTGGTGTTAGAGGCTGGCAGTGAACTCCACTGCATTTTGCTGCAAACCTTTTATCCAGTGATTTAAGCTGCCAGAATGTGAACCTGGGTGGAGTACGCATGACATGCCTTAGCAAAGCTTTTCTTTCCACTGAAACATTCTAGGCCACTGGGTCCAATCCTTTGGTGGTGCAGGTCTCTCAGTTAAAGCACCATCTGTGGATGGCTGCCTAACCTCTGCAGGTACAAACATACAGTGAAGGGAAGCTGTCAATTCTTTGGGGTCAGCTCACGGACTTTCTGTGACTTATTCAGACCCGGTAACCTGCCTTCTGAAATTAAGGAAATCCCCGGCTGCTTCTGTATAATATTCTTTGAGCAATTTCAAGGGAACTGACCTATCCCTTCTCAGCTTTCTCGAGGCTTAAGTATAGTCAGGGCCTTCAGTGTGTGTGTGTGTGTGTGTTTGTCTGTCTGTCTGTCTGTCTACATCCATCCATCATCTATCTACCTATGTACCTACCTACCTACCTATCTATCTCTATCACTGATTGACTGACTAGCTAATAAGTAAGTAATATGCCAATCATCTTGCCTAGAAGCAACTCTGGGTGGCTTACAAGCAATGAAAAGGAAGGTAAACAATGAATATTACCCGTAGCACAATAAAAGATGATTTAAATTTGACAGTGGTTTTTTGTTCTTGTTGTTGTTGAGCTAGCCTTGTTTATTCTTGTTCGCCTTTGTCGAATCTACTCCGGTTTGGCCCAACCTTTCTTACAGTTTAGTGCCAAGGACTGGCCACAAAATCCTCTTTGACCGAAATTGGAACCACTGCTTTCAATAATTTGAGATCCTATATTTCTCTGGTGTCTGCCTATCTTCTTGCAGCCATGTTGCTGACTCATACTCAATTTGTAGTCCACTAATATTTCAAGATCGTTTCACAAGTATTATTGTCAAGTAGCTATGCTCTGTTTTTTAGCTTTGCCTTTGACATACATATGTATGTACGTATGTATCTATATCTATCTATCTATCTATCTATCTATCTATCTATCTATCTATCTATCTATCTATCTATCTATCTATCATCTATCTATCTATCTATCTATCTATCTATCATCTATCTATCTATCTATCATCTATCTATCTATCTATCTATCTATCATCTATCTATCTATCTATCTATCTATCTATCTATCTATCTATCTATCATCTATCTATCTATCATCTATCTATCTATCATCTATCTATCTATCTATCTATCATCTATCTATCATCTATCTATCATCTATCTATCTATCTATCTATCTATCTATCTATCTATCTATCTATCATCTATCTATCTATCTATCTATCTATCTATCTATCATCTATCTATCTATCTATCTATCTATCATCTATCTATCTATCTATCTATCTATCTATCTATCTATCTATCATCTATCTATCTATCTATCTATCTATCTATCTATCTATCTATCTATCTGCGTATGTATGTTTATGTACTGTATATCTATATCTATATATGTATGTATGTATCCATGCATACATCCATGTATGTCCATCCCCTTTACCCAGATTTTCTGTCTTCTATGCAGCCATTTTTCTGCCATCTTCCTTTCTTTTCTTTTTTCTTTTAGTGATTGAAATCGTGCTATGATGTGAGCTGCATTCTGTTTGCCTGTTGCTTTCTCAGGCATATCATAGCTGCTTGCTTCTGTATCTGAGCTGAAGCTCTCTGCCTTGGGATGAGATGGCAAGAAGCAACCGCTGTGTTAATAATTTCAGTTTATATTTGAATCCGTTCTGGCCCTTTTCAAAATCACGATGGATCCCAGGAGTTTTTAATCTCAGTACGCCTGGAAGATGCCAGGTCTGAGAATGCTAGCACAGGGGTCTCCAACCTTGGCCACTTTAAGCCTGGAGGACTTCAACTCCCAGAATGCAGCTGGCTGGGGAATTCTGGGAGTTGAAGTCCTCCAGGCTTAAAGTTGCCAAGGTTGGAGACCCCTGTGCTAGACTAAGCCGGGAAGCGTGATAGTTCATTGAAATATAGTTTGCGATGGTTTGAATCATTTTTGTGGTTGCTAATTGTTTCCAAGTTTTTCTTCCCAAGTATAAATAACACGGCTGTGCCAAATTTGAGCAACATTCCTGATTGAGTGGTTGTTGCAATTAGAAGTTTGGAGCTGAACTTCGGTTTAGACTTCCCTATGTGGAAACCCAGCCTGTTTCCATTATGAAACATATATCTTGTTTCTTTTAAGAGGAACCAAGATGTCATAATGTTTATTGGCAGAAGGTTTACAGGCAAGACAACAGGAGGAGGCGATTATTCAAAGAAAAGGAAGAGGAAGGGGGGAAAAAATAGACCAAAATGCTAATTTTCTCAGACTTGTAAATAGCTGGTCTCTTGGGGCAAGGGAGACCAATTTCTAGGCAACCAAACAGCAGAGCTTTTCAGATGTTGATGTTGTGCTTTTTTTGTGCCTGTGTGGATCACACGTGTCTCTCCAGTGTAACCGAGATCAACTTACTCTCTGGATAGATTAGTCACTTTTGTTGTTTTATTTACAAACCAGACCTGGTTGTTTAAAACTGGGAATTAAGATTTGCTCTAGTGGTTAAGGCGCCAGTCTAGAAACCAGGAGGCCGTGAGTTCTAGTCCCGCCGTAGGCATGAAAGTCAGCTGGGTGACTTTGGCCCAATCACCAGGAGATTGTAACTTCTAGTGCCCCTTTAGGCATGAAAGACAGCTGAGTGACTTTGGGCCAGTCCCTCTCCCAGCCCTCAGTGGGGAAAATAGTGAGAAAGAAGGCATAGAATGAGAAAGCTCCCCCCCCAAAAAAAATAACCTTTAGAAGGAGATTTCCACTAGTGTACACTACTACGCACAAAAGGTTTTTATTTTGGTGCAATGTAAACCTGCGGCCATCTGCTCCTCACCTACACAACACAAGGCAACACAGCAGAAATAAATGTTTTCATCACGGTTCTGGGTTTTTTTTTTTTGTACTCAAAAAAGAATGATTTACTGGCTAAGCAAGCACGTTTCAGCCAGGCTCCCATCTGTAAAAAGCAACTCACTGCTCTTTTCTGAGAACAACAATTCGGAAGGGGGTGGGGGGGAAGCCTCTTTGAAAAGGATAATTAAAGCCATTGGGTTAGGCTGCAGACACAGCCCACATAACTGAGGAATGAATGTGGACAGGAATACTTATAATAGCTAAAACCTGAATGGGTGGACACCATTCACTTTGAGATCCTTGGCACAAACACACACAGCCAGGCACATACAGAAATATCCGTCCATAATCCTAATTAATTAATTTATTTTTATTTTTTTTATAAATACTCAAGGCGCGAACACACATTTTAGAACAACACTCTTACCAAAAAATCAAATTGCAACGGCTCTTTGGAAGAGACATCCGGGGTGATAAGGGAAGATCTCAGCTTGTGAAAAATAAGCAATCTTCCCTTTTAGGTCAGTGTTTCTCAACCTTGGCGACTTTTAAGTCTTGTGGACTTCAACTCCCAGAATTCCCCAGCCAGCTGTCCACAGGACTTAAAGTCGCCAAGGTTGAGAAACACTGTTTTAGGTCCTTTCATTTGTTGGAAGAAATGTCCTTCTGGGTTCGGCTCCAAGTGAGGAAAAAGACACTGGAGACATGGAGGCTGCTTGGAAAGATGGTTTTAATGGTGGACAGGACCACATGGCTTGAGCCCTGAACAGAAAAGGCGATTACATGCTTCAATGTTGGTGGAGAAGAGAAGAGAAGGGAAGAGAAAAGAGTGAAGAAGGGCTTGCAGGGTTTTTTTTAATCTGTTCGGCCCCACCTATCTGTTTCCTGTTCCTGTGTAAGAAATGTATTCTGATTGGTTGTCAGACTCACATGGGCCCATGCAAGGGCAACCCTCTAGGCTGAGTTTTGAATCCAAGTTTGGTTGAGTTCAGATGCCATGTGGTCAGTTGAGTAAAGGCTTATATTATCATGCCTTCATTCCCATCCCCCTGGAGCTGAAGGGGAGAACTCTTTCATTATGTAAAGGGACTGGCTCAGGCTTTAATATCCCATGGACAAAAGGTGGGGGCAGGAAGCTGCAGGGAGAGTTACCTTGTCTTTTTGAAACATGTTTCTTTTCACACCCAGAGAAATATTCCGCCTTTTCAATATTTCCTAGGATATTTCATTTTTCTGGGAGAGGGCTGGGTGATAACTTCCTACACATTTATTTGTTCATATTAGGACAGTCCTGCCTGATTATGCAACCAGGTTTTGCTTGTTTTTAACCATTTGGTTGTATCGGACTTTTGGTGATTTTATGGGCAAGTCCTCTCCATGCCACCCCGTCAAGCACAGCTTCTTTCAATCGTTGGATGTTCAACTTTGCATCCGATTTGACATTATCAAACCAGCGTGTTCTTTCCTTCCCCCCTCATCACAACAAGGATAAGCAATTTTAGTCACTTGTCACTTTCTCTTAAAATACAAGAAATGATCGCTTCTTCCCATAGCCCATCTCTGATCTATAAAAGGTAGGAAGTTAGCACCCACCCCTCTCCTAGAAGAATGAAATATCCTAGGAAATATTGAAAAGGCAGAATATTATATTTCCCTGGATGTGAAAAGGGAGAAACATGTTTTAAAGACAAAGTAGCTCCCTGCAGCTTCCTGCCCATGTGGGCCATTAAGATGCCCAAGCCAGTCTATTCTACATAATAAAGGGTTCTTCCCTTCAGCTCCAGGGTGATGGGATTAAGGCATGATAGTATTAGCCCTTTACCCAACTCACTACATGGCATCTGAGAACTCGACCAAACTTGAGACTCAAAACACAGCCTACAGAGTTTGCCCCTGCATGGCCCCATGGGAGTCTGACGACCAATCAGAATACATTTCTGATGGAACCGGATAGGTTCCAGGTGGAGCTTGGGCCATTTCCTGCTGACCTGTCCCGCCCCCGGGCTGAGGACCTGGTAGCCGCATGGAATAGTGCGGCTGCCGGTGCCTTGGACCGGGTGGCGCCTTTGCGGCCTCTCCGACGGCCACGATCGACCCGGGCCCCCTGGTTTAACGGGGAGCTAAGGGCGATGAAACGCCTTAGGAGACGCCTGGAGAGTAAGTGGAGATCCTCCCGCTCCGAAGCTGACCGAACACAGGTAAGAGCCTACATAAGGACCTACCTTGTGGCAATAAGAGTGGCCAAACGTCAGTATTGTGCCACTCTTATAGCGTCCGCAGAGAACCGCCCTGCTGCCCTGTTTCGGGTGACCCGCTCCCTTCTGTCACAGGAGCAGCGGGACCCCCCTTTGCAGGGCAGGGCAGAGGAATTTGGAGAGTTCCTGCAGGATAAAATCGATCATATCCGGAGAGGTTGGACCCACTCCAGTGCTCCAGTGGGGACGTCCGAGACTAGTCTTGAGAGACCATGCTGGGAGGAGTTTGACCCTGTTGTCATCAAAGATTTGGACAGGTTGCGCGGGCGACTGCGGGCCACCACATGTTTACTGGACCCGTGTCCCTCCTGGTTGGTGCTGGCCTCCTGGGAGGGCTCACGAGGCTGGCTACTGGGACTGGTGAACGCTTCGTTGGGGGAGGGCCGGATGCCGGCCGCCTTGAAAGAGGCGGTGGTCAGGCCCCTGCTCAAGAAGCCTTCTCTGGACCCAAAGGAGCTAGCAAATTATCGTCCTGTCTCCAACCTTCCTTTTTTAGCAAAGGTTGTTGAGAGTGTGGTGGCTCAGCAGTTTTCGCGTCACCTGGAGGAAGCTGATTATCTAGACCCGCGCCAGTCCGGCTTCCGACCCGGTCACAGCACGGAGACGGCCTTGGTCGCGTTGGTGGATGATCTCTGGAGGGCAAAGGATGGGGGTTGTTCCTCCATCCTTGTCCTATTAGATCTCTCGGCGGCCTTCGATACCATCGACCATGGTATCCTATTGCGCCGGCTGGAGGGGTTGGGGGTTGGAGGCACCGTGCTACGGTGGTTCCACTCCTACCTCTCTGGCCGGACGCAATGTGTGTTGACGGGGGAGCAGAGGTCGACCGCAAGGCCCCTCAATTGTGGGGTCCCACAGGGGTCGATCCTCTCGCCTCTCCTATTCAACATATATATGAAGCCGCTGGGCGAGATCATCCGTGGTTTTGGGGTGAGTTACCATCTGTACGCTGATGATACTCAGTTGTACATTTCCACCCCAAACCACCCCAACGAGGCTGTCGAAGTGATGACCCGATGTCTGGAAGCCGTACGGGTCTGGATGGATGACAGCAGGCTCAGGCTCAACCCCTCCAAGACAGAGTGGCTGTGGTTCCCGGCTTCCCGATTCAATCAGCATACTCCATCGCTGACCATCGGGGATGAGCAATTAGCCCCGGTGGAAGGGGCGCGCAACTTGGGCGTCCTCCTTGACGATCGGCTGACCTTAGAAGATCACGTGGCGGCCGTAGCAAGGGGGGCGTTCCACCAGGTTCGCCTCGTGCGCCAGTTGCGGCCCCTTTTGGACCGGGAGGTCTTGCGCACAGTCACTCACGCGCTGGTGACGTCCCGCCTGGACTACTGTAACGCTCTCTACATGGGGCTCCCCTTGAGGTGCGCCCGGAGACTGCAGTTGGTCCAGAATGCAGCCGCGACGGGTTATTATGGGGAGATCGAGATTCTCCCATATAACACCTATCCTGCGCGAGCTGCACTGGCTTCCTGTGGCCTACCGGGTGCGCTTCAAGGTACTGGTCACCATCTTCAAAGCGCTCCATGGCACAGGGCCTAGTTACCTGCGGGATCGCGTCCTGCCCCATACATCCCTGCGACCCACTCGCTCACACAGGGAGGGGCTGCTCCGGGTGCCGTCCTCTAGAGAGTGCCAGGGGGCGGTGCCCAGGAGTAGGGCCTTCTCTGTGGTGGGCCCTACCCTTTGGAATGACCTCCCCCCAGACATCCGGACAACAACCGATCTTCGCTCCTTCCGCATGAAGCTGAAGACCTACCTGTTTTGTCAAGCCGGCCTGGCATAAACGTTACAATCTTGCCACCCCAGGTCATTTTATAATGGGAAATTTTGTTTTTAATATTTTTGGGTTTTAAACTTTATAAGTATGCTTATTTATGGACTTGTTTTTACCTCCTCTGCACGATATATGGTGCTATCTTGAATTATTGCTCTGTACGTCGCCCCGAGTCCCTGTGGGGAGAGGGGGCGACTAATAAGTTCAATAAAATAAATAATAATAATAATTTCTTACACAGGAACAGGAAACAGAGAGGTGGGGCTGAACAGATTATAAAAAGCCCAGCAAGCCCCTTCTTCTTCTCTCCTCTCCCTTTTCTTCTTCACCCAACACCTGGAAGCATGTGATCTCCCTTTTCTGTTCAGGAGCTCAAGCCATGGGATCCTGTCCACCATTAAACCATCTTTCCAAGCAGCCTCCATGTCTCCAGTGTCTTTTTCCCCACTTGGAGCCGAACCCAGAAGGACATTTCTTCCAACAGGTAATTTAGTCCTGATTGACCATTAAGAGTTTCCTGAGATAACATTTTATTTATTTTTTTAGTTATTTTAACCTTGATCAAACACATCAACTTTATATTCCTTCCTTTAAGATAATGTTAACACCCAAAGATCTTGATTTCTTTTCATTTTTTCTTTTCTTTTCATTCCTTTCATTTTTCCCTTTGTCACACCTCTCAAAATTCTCCGAAGCTTATGTAAGAAGTTAGCACCCACCCCACTCCTAGAAGAATGAAATATTCTAGGAAATATTAAAAAAGGCAGAATATTATATTTCCCTGGATGAGAAATGGAGAAGCAAGGTTTTGTAGGCAGGAAGCAGACTCACTCTTAGTAGCACCCTTCCTCCTCAATAGCCTATAGCAGATGTCAGCACTTAAGAGATGAAGAGATGGCTAGGTCTATTCATAAGCAAATACCCTCAACCAAGATCCAACAAAGGTAGGATTAGCCCTCAGCCATAATAGGAATTGCCCCAAACCCTCTTCATTACATCATCTCCCAGCAAGATTCAACCAAGCCTGGGACTCGAGACAACCTACAAAGTTACTCTTGCATATGCCCCATGGAAGTCTGACAACCAATCAGGATACCTGCCCTTTCACAGGAACAGGAAGCAAGTTCAAAGCCCAAGAGAGGGTATAAATCTCATCTCTCTCTCTCTCTCTCTCTCTCTCTCTCTCTCTCTCTCTCTCTCTCTCTCTCTCTCTCTCCCTCCCTCCCTCCCTCCCTCCCTCCCTCCCTCCCTCCCTCTCCCTCCCTCCTATGTGCTCGATTGCCCAGGACCTCAAATCATGTGGTCCTGTCCACCATTAAACCATCTTTCCAAGCAGCCTCCATTGTTTCCAGTGTCTTTCTCCCCACTTGGCACTGAACCCAGAAGGACATTTCTTCCAACACTTTATCCAGTATAGGAAACGTATCCAGGTCACTCTTTAGATTTGGGCTGGGTTTTTGTGTGTGTGTGTGTGTGTATGTCACACTTAATTATTTAATTATTGCATGTCACGTTTAATCATTTCGTTATTGCAACACCAACCGGCTTTATTTGTGGATCCCATGTAGCACCTTATTCCATATCATTCTTGTTGTTTATCATTTATAAATCCAGTTTCAGATTTTGCCTGGTGAAACTTGTTCCTCTTATATAACATGTTTGTATACAGGCAGGCACTCTTAAAATTAACTTCTGGCTCCATTGTTCAAAAATATCCTTCCCTGCATCCAATGTTCAGATATTTTGCTCCAATGGCTATTAATAAATTTAAGCGTTCCTCTCCTTTAATTGTAAACTTCAGTTCCTTTTGATTCCCTCTATCTATTCTCATCCTATCACTTTTTAAAAAAAGAATTGAAAACAAAAGGCTTTTTCTCATGAAAAGGATTCTTACACAGGTAGTCCTTGACTTATGGCCATTCGTTGGTTTGAACTTACGATCACCTTGGAAAACTGACTTTTATGGGAAGATGCAAGAAAAACATGCATAAAGATACGGTCACCTTTGAGTCAAGCTTGAGATGTCGTGAACATTTTCAGCTTGTTTTCCTGGTGCGAAATTCCTTTATTGTTTTGACTTTGCAGTTTATCTTACAGCCCAGGATTTTCTTATGGTCTCTCATTAAAGTACTTAGCAGGTCTGACCCTGCGTAGTGATTTAAGATCTATCAAACTTGGCGAGATGTTGCCACCACTGTAGGCCACCTGGAACAAAAGTCCCACTGGAATTGAGACTTAATTCTTGGCTAGTTGATAACAAAAGTTAGATCAGGCTTGTTTGTCAAACTCTATTTCACTGAGGGCTGCATCAGGGTTGTGTTTGACCTCAGGGGGCCGGGGTAGGTATGGCCAGGGTGGCCATGGTCAGCTTGAAGCCACTAACGTCTGTGCCTGTGGTGGCCTCAATGCTCTGCCAGCAAAAACGGGCTTCTGAGCTCTGTTTTCGGCTGCGACAGCTTCCTGCAATCCTCTGCCAGAGAAAATGGAGCTCAGGAGGGCCACGTGTAGTCCTCGTGATTTTTTTTTTAAGCCACGACAACCTCCTGCAATCCTGTGGCAACGAAAATGGAGCTCGGGAGGGCCATGCATGGCCCTTGTGAGTTCTGTTTTCAGCCACGATGGCCTCCTGCAACCCTCTGGCAGCGAAAACGGAGCTCGGGAAGGCTCGGGTTTCCTGCCTAGGCAGGGGGTTGGACTAGAAGACCTCCAAGGTCCCTTCCAACTCTACTATTGTATTGTATTGTAAGGCTGCGTGCTCCGTTTTTGCTGGCAGATGGCCCCATGGGCCGGTCCTTCCCTGTTTCCAGGTCGGTCCCGGGGGCCAGATCTAAGCACACCGCAGGCCGAATCTGGCTCCTGGGCCTTGAATTTTGACACCCCTGAGTTAGATGGACCACAAAGAATTCTCTTTACGGTTCTTTTTGGACGGAAGTATTCCACAGAACTCTATTCCGATTCCTCATTTGTATCAGTGATTTGGATGACGGGGTTATGGAGATGACACAACAATTTGGGTGATGTGAGCCTGCAGATGACGCATAATTAGGAGGGGCAACTAATACTTCACATGAAAGTGATTCAAAAAGATCTAGGCCAATCTTAAGCAAGGATTGAAAAGTATATGATGGAATTCTGGAAATACCGTAAACTTCTAAATTGGGGTAGGAAAAAAACTTGAGGGCCTAAATTTAAGATGGGGTGAGGACCTGGTTTGATGGGGATCTGGTGTCCTTGGCGATGGCAAGTGAAACATGAGCCAGAAGAAGCAAAAAGTTGCTAAAAAGACCAATGCCGTGTTTGGGTGCATTAACAGGAAGACAAAAGTCCAGGCCATGAAAAGTAATTGTTCCCCAATAAAGGAGAATATTTGTAGACTCGGTTAAAAAGAGGGGTCCTTGGCGTTCTCTGAGCTTGGCGGATTTTTTTTTTTTGCAGACGTTTCATGACCCTGTTAGGTAACAGCATCAGTGGTAGAAGAGAGTGGGGTTTGCTCCACATTTATATACAAGTGGCTTGCACCGTCAGTGTTGGTGGGAGTGTTGATTGATTGCTTGAGCAAGGAAGCAAGCAAGCTCAGAGATCACCAAGGACCCCTCAATTGTTCCCTGCTCTACTTGGCCCTGGTCAGACCCCGTTGGGAGTTCTGTGACCCCAGCTCTACAAGAACAGTGATACATTGCTGCAAATTCAAAGGAAGGCTACCAAGATGGTAAAAAACCTGGAAACTAAGCCTACGAGGAAAAGTCAAAGAATCTAAATACCGTATTTTTCGGAGTATAAGATGCACCAAGATTTTGAAGAGGCAAATTAAAAAAAAAGTTTTTGCACTCTGCAGACCTCCCAAAAATGGGCCCATTCCCCCCCCCCCCCAAAAAGGGCATGAATAGCCTTTAGGAGGCTTGTAGAGTGCTCCTGGGGGGTGGCCCCATCCAAAAATGAGCAAAAAATGGCCCATTTTTTGTGGAAATGGGCCCAATTTCCCCCCCAAAAATGGCATGCATAGCCTTTAGGAGGCTTATAGAGTGCTCCTGGGGGGTGGGAGCAAAATTGAGCAAAAGCCGGGGTGTTTTTCGCTCATTTCGGCCCTCCCCAGCCCCCAGGAGCACTCTGAAAACCCCCTAAAGGCTATGCACAGCCATTTTGGTGAAGGAGGTGGGGTTTCTGGAGGCAAAAAAGGCTGTATTCAGTGTATAAGACACACCCAGATTTTCAGCCTCTCTTTTGAGCGAAAAAGATGCGCCTTATACTCCGAAAAATACGGTAAGTTTAGCTTACAAAGGAGAGACTTCTTAGCAGTGTTTTAAGTATCTGAAGGAGTGTCATATAGTGTGGAGTACAAGAAACCAAACTTGATGGAGTGATATAGAAGCCAATGTCTAGGTGTAAAGGGGCAGGAACGGTTTTTAAGTTCATACCCTGTTTCCCTGAAAATAAGACCTCCCCCGGATAATAAGCCCAATCTGGCTTTTGAGCCCATGCACTAAAATAAGCCCTTCCCCGAAAATATTGCAATGAGGTGACCATGCTCCTCGGCTCCTGCACCTCAAAAATAATAAGACCTCCCCGAAAATAAGGCCAAGCACTTATTTCAGGGGTCAAAAGAAAATAAGACCCTGTCTTATTTTCAGGGAAATATGGTAATGGCCAAGTATCATTTGGAAGTGGATTGAAGAGACATCTCTCTAAATCAGTGAGCCCTAAGAAAGAAGAAGTCTAGCATAAACAAACTTGACATACCGTGTTTTCCCGAAAATAAGACCTACTCAGAAAGTAAGTCCTAGCTTGATTTTTACATGTGCGCCACTATCCCCCAAAATAAGCCCTAATTAAGACTCCACCCACTCCAGGGTGCACAGGTAAAAATTAAGGTAGGGTGGGGATGGGTGTGTGTGTGGAGCCGATGTACTACTTACCTTCGGATAGTTGCAGCCAGGCCTCGCACAAATCGGTCCATTTCTTCTGCAGCCAGCAGGGCTTTCCTGAAGATCGATCCGGAGTTCTGTTACCGGCTACAGAAACCTTCAGAAGGTAAAGTGAGTTGAGTCAGTGGATGACTCCTCCCCCCCTGCCGAAAATAAGACCTGGTGCCTTTCTTGGCAAAAGAAATATAAGACAGGGTCTTATTTTCGGGAAAACATGGCATTTTCTTATTATAGCCCATCACGATAGAAATAATTCTAGCCTCCTTGTGGAGTAGATTTTGTGATCTGGTCAGGTGTGACTCACATAGAGATGGACTTTATTTCCCCGGAGGGCAGGACCAGAACTAAAGGGTTGAAAACAAGAGGAAGGTTCAGACTAGACATCAGGAGAGCGTACAATCGACTTTCCTATGAAGTGATAAGTTCTTTAGAAGTGCTTTGAAGTGGTCAGTTCAACAGACATCAGTCTGAAATGTTTTCAGTGGATGGTTAGATTCGGTGATGTCTTGATGCTTCCTTCCAACCGTATGATTCTAGGACTCCGACTTTGTTCTGCAGCCTGAATAAATAGGCATATTTAAAATGATTTTTTTTTTTGGAAAAAAATCTTTTCCGGGGGAATAAAAACAGACATGCTGAGATTAGCCCAAAGGCATAATTGGTTTAGCGTTCTGTTCCACAACAATCACCCAGAAGCCTCTGAGAAACTCATAATGAGGACATGAACGTAACAAGCAGCATCTGACTTCTGTACCCAGTTACAAGGGAGGGCAGTTCCGTTTCTTCCGAGTGTAATAAATTGATCGTGGAAACGTGCCAGCCAACAGGAAGTGCCAAAGTGGACATTTAGATCCTTCACCGTGCCCTTCGGTACAAATTCCCAGAGCGATATTTCAGTACACAAAACCAGACACATTTAGGAAAGAAGCATGTGTGGATGGAGCTGCTTGAGATTTTAGGGAGTGAACCTCTGCATTTCACAGATAGTCCTCGACTTACAGAATTTCCATTGCCAAGTAGGACAGTTTTCAGTGAATTTTGCCACATTTCACGACCTTTCTTGACCAAAGCTGTTTAAACGATGCAGTTGTTTCAGATAGTAACATGGTTATTAAGGGAATCTGGCTTCCCCGTTGACTTTGCTTGTCAGAAGGTCGCCAAAAGGGATCACAGGACCAATGCGATCCTCATAAATACGTAACAGTTGCCAAGCGTCTAGATTTTGATTAGGTGACCCTAGGGATGCTGCAGTGGTTATAAGTGTGAAAAACGGCCATAAGTCATTTTTTTCAGTGCCGTTACAGCATTGATCACTAAACAAATCGTTGTAAGGCGAGGACAACCTAATAAAAAAGGCTCTCCTTCTAGAAATTGTCGGATGAAATCCTCTAGCTCAGGGGTCTCCAACCTTGGCAACTTTACGATTTATGGACTCTAACTCCCAGAATTCCTCAGCCAACGCATTCCTAAGCCAGAGGAATTCTGGGAGTTGAAGTCCACAAGTCGTGAAGTTGCCAAGGTTGGAGACCCCTGCGCCTAGCTGATGGAACCAATAAAACTAATAGCGTAACCATGTTGCAGCCCTCCCATGTTGTGATTGAATTGAAATGTTAAATTAGCGTCCTAACAACAGCAAGAGAGGTGTATGCACAGCAATGGAAAAGTGAAAATACTCCTTCAGAAAAGGAGATAATAAGGAAGATATTAACATGGAATGGATTTTATCAGTGGCTGGAATCATGAGGTGGGAGTTGGAACACGAACAAATTAGGCTAAGTGAGTTTTGCCCATTTGACGACCTATCTTGCCACAGTTATTAAGTGAACCAATGCAGGTGATAAGTTAGGAACACGGTTCTTTAGTGAATCTGGCTTCCCCTTTGATTTTGCTTGTCGGAATGTCACAAAAAGTGATCACATGACCTCGGGACACAGCAACGGTCGTAAATATGAACCAGTTGCCAAGCATCTGAATTTTGATCACATGATCACGGGGGATGGTACAAAGGTCTTAAGTGTGGGAAGTAGCCACAAGTCACTTTTTTTCACTGCCGCTGTAACTTTGAATGATCACTAAATAAACTGTTGTAAGTCGAGGACTATCTGTATATAAATCTAATAAAGAAATACTGTTGAGAACGAATATGAGTTGTTCTGATGATTGGAAAGAGTTGCTGAATTGTGGGGTCCTTGATGCTATCTGAGGTCGGTTGTTTTTCTTGCAGACGTTTCATGACCCAAGTAGGTAACGTCATCAGTCCTAGAAGGGAGTGGGGTTTGCTTTCTGTTAATATACAAGGGGCTTGCCCTGTCAGTGTTTGTGGCAGTGGTCTTAGTGCAGGGTCTGCAACCTTAAGCACTCAAAAAGAGCCACAAAGGGCCTAGCCGGAAGCCCCCTGTTCAATTCTGGAGCTGACCGGAAGTCCGGTTCCCCCACCATAGAGTCTCCTCCTAGCACGGCATCCTTTTTCCTTTACCTGTCCTAACCGAAAGCTCTATCAGTTGTGGAGCCAATCGGCAATAGGGAGCCACAGCAGAGGGATGAAAGAGCCACATGCGGCTCCAGAGCCACGGGTTGCTGATCCCTGTCTTAGTGGTTCCTGGATTAGGTTGAGCTGCTGAACCGTACATAAGTGAAAATAACTAATTGCGTTTGACTTCATATTCTCTCCTAACCCTGTGCTTTTCAATCATTTGCAACCCAGATATGACAGTTTCGACAGAGGTTTATCATTGTTTCTGCCTATTAGAAGGCTGAGCCCAAACAGGTTCTTTCTTCCTCACATCTCTTGAAGACAAAATAAGCCGGAGAGTAAACACTGGTGGCTTTTTGTGGCTTCTATGTTCCTTTTCATCTTGCAGGAGAGCAGACACTGGGTTGGTCCTGTAATTGACTGCGCTAGCTAAGCTTCTTTCCTTAGTCTCCTAGAAATGTCGTACTTGTTCAAATATTAATAACTTGGGCTACTCCATTAGCCGCCAAAGCCTGTAGAGCCACACAGCCTTCGCCTTTCTAAAGGTAACCCTTCTACTTCCTACTAATTTGTTCAATTGCACTGCGCAGGTAATCCTCGACGTACGGCCGCAATTCAGCCTGAAATTCACATTGTTAAGCAAGACAGGAGTTGTGTGTATTTTGCTCCGCTTTAGACCTTCCTTGCCACTGTTGTTAAGTGAATCACTGATGGTGTTACATTAGTTCAAGTGTTGGGGCATTCACAACTTCTGAACAGCTTGCCTCCAGAAGTTGTGAATGAAGTTCTGAATGCCCCAACACTGGAAGTCTTTAAGGAGATGTTGGATAGCCATTTGTCTGAAACGGTATAGGGTTTCCTGCCTAGACAGGGGGTTGGACTAGAAGACCTCCAAGGTCCCTTCCAACTCTGCTATTGTATTGTAGTTGCATGGTTGTTAAGTGAATCGGGCTTCCCCATTGACTTTGCTGGTCAGAAAGTCACAAAAGGAGATCCCCCCCCCCCCAACACACTGCAACTGTCATAAATACACATGCCTGTTGCCCAGCATCCAAATTTTGATCATGGGACCATGGAGGTGCTGCAATAATCATAAGTGTGAAAAATGGTCGTAAGTCACTTTTTCTAGTGCTGTTGCCACTTCGAACGGTCACTAAATGAACTGTTGTAAGTTGAGGACAACCTGTAATATGAAGAAAGCTTCAGGATGGGCCAAAAATAAGAAAAATATATATATTGTCAAGCTTTTATGCTAATGTCACCTACCTAGACTGTTGTTTCCATGTGTCATATAATATATGTGGGTATATACATAATTTTGTGTTTATTTTGGAGGTGGTGACCCTTTGAGAGCTGTATGCAGCAAAATGTCATTTTAATGCAGGCCGATTAGTGTTCATTTAAAGTGGCAATAAAGTTAGTCTAAGTCTAGTAACATGGTTGTTAAGCGAATCTGGCTTCCCCATTGACTTTGTTAGAAATTCTGTTTTAACCGTAGAACGGTCACCATGAGCTTTACTGCTCAAGTTAACTGTAACAGGAAACAGGAAACTTTACTTAGAATGAAGCGTATAGAGTATATACCATAGAGCCGGGATGGCGAACCTATGGCACGTATGCCACAGGTGGCACGCGGAGCCATTTGTAAAATGGAGAGACATTCACTTAACAACTGTCTCATTTAGCAAGAGAAATTTTGGACCTAATTGTGTTCATAAATTGAGGACTACCTATACTGGAACAGAATGCATATATATGAAAATGGCTCTTAAGTGTGTGTATGTTCCAGCATGACTCTGGAACGCCTCGAGCAATTTCAACCAATCTTGGTATATCCATTACTTACCATCTGAAAACAAATAATGTGGGGGGGGGGGGGTAAGACACGCCTAACACCCTTCGGGGTGTATGTTCTGTTAAGATACAGCCTGTTGTGCCTTAAAACGGCTTCTACTGCACAGCACTGTGGAATTGCCATGGTAACAGCTTCACAGTACTCCACAAGGGGGCTCCCCTCAGGTAAGGGGAAAAATCCAACATTAGAAATTGCAGCGACGTTCATGGAAGGAGGGTTGGGATAAATAAATACCCAGGCAACGCCGGCTTATCAGCTAGTTGACAGTAAAATGGCCAATATTAAGGGAGGGGGGAGAATCCTTATATGATGATCTCACCTAAAAAGGGAAAGTTAGAACAAGAAAACGGAAGAAAAAATGATTTAGGAGCAACTGTCCTCTGAGTGAAGACTCCAGTGATCAGGGACCCAACTGTTCTCCTTCAAGCCCTGAAATCTAATTGTGTTTTCCTTCAGCTCTCACTGCTTATTCGTTACATCGCACGGCAGTGTTGTTGCTGAAATCCTGTTAATCTCTCAGAGCTAGGAACTCTCACAGTAGCCAACGTCATTTGTGGAGAGAGAGTGGGAGAGACCAGAAAATGTCTGAGTCAGGGCAATTTTTTTTTTTTTTTTTTTTTGCAGTTTACTATCGGTGTTTACCCAGGTCGCAAATTGCCCTGGGTGTGGCGTCAATATATTTAGAGCTATGATACTTCCCATAATCATATATAAAAGGTGTGGATTTTATAATGGATGACTAGGAAGAGCTCACAGAGATCATATAGGCACCGTAAGGATCATAGAGGTCACATCTATGATCTACATAGGAACCGGGGTAGCGCAGTGGTTGGAATGCAGTATTGCAGGCTAATTCTGCCCACTGCCAGGAGTTTGATTCCCCCCCAACTCAGGATTGACTCATCTTTCCATCCTTTCAAGGTTGGTAAAATGAGGACCCAGATCAAGGGTCAGCAATCTGCGGCTCTCGAGCCGCATGTGGCTCTTTCAACCCTCTGCTGCGGCTCCCTGTTGCTGGTTGGCGCCACGATCGACAGGGCTTTCGGTTAGGACAGGTGGAAGAAAAAGGATGCCGTGCTAGGAGGAGACTCTGTGGTGGAGGAAGTGGACTTCCACTTGGCTCCAGAATTGGGGGGGGGGGCTTCCAGTTAGGACCTTTGTGGCTCTTTGAATGTTTAAGGTTGCCGACACCTAACCCAGATTGTTTGGCTCAATATGCTGACTCTGTAAACCGCTTAGGGAGGGCTGTAAAGTGCTATATAAGTCTAGGTGCTATTGCTATCTACCACAGAACACAATAGTCTACATGAAGGCCTCAACTACCTAGCACTGATGGTGTTACCTAGTTTGGTAATGAAATGTCTGCATGAAAACAACCAAGCTCAGAGAGCACCAAAGACCCCACAGTTCTATTCTAAGCTACAAATGTTGTATTGGTACCACAGAGGTCATTTAGACTGATGCTTGCTCGATGCTAAAGCATTGCCAGCAGACGGTCATCCAAGTTGCTGCTGGAAAACCTCAGAGTGGGGAGACCATCCGTGTTCTGGGTAAACTGCTTCACTGCTTCATGCCTCTACCTTCATGAGATTCCTCCCGATAACCAAAATCATCTTTTAATTTAAATTTTGAAGCTCTTGTCTGGCTCTCGGTTTCCTTAGTACTTGTATTTCTCAACATTCAGCAACCTTAAGATGAATGGACTTCAGCTCCCAGAATTCCATGGTGGGGAATTCTGGAAGTTGAAGTTCACCCGTCTTCGAAGTTGGTGAGGTTGAGAAACACGGTCCTAGAGGGACCATCCTCTTCCTTCACGAGACCTTGGAAGACTCAATTTTCCAATGTAATCATCCCGCATTCAAAGTCAGCAGCTTTACAAAAAAGAGGTACTGGAAGAAGACCAGAATTTTTTACCCCCACTGAAAAGGTCTTCGCCCGTGTCACATAAAGACGAGAACATTATGCCGGTGGTTAATTGCCATTGAGGTAGCACTTGGCTTCTTCCATCAGCGTTTCAGGTGATTTTTTTTTTTTTTTTTAGTGGAGCCGTAATTATGGAAGCAAATGGACCTGGGCTTGAAAGTGGTGTGTCTTAGCGCAGGGCCAGATATCTGTGAGATGTTTGTGGCATTGCGAGGATGCTTCGTGTTAAGTGCCTTAATATTTTATGTAAAGGTTATTCACTGGAGAGGATGGGTGCTTCAGGTGAAAGCTTCTTTGCTGGCAATAAAAAGGGTTTTACAAGCAATATAACACATCCAATTGACTCAACTTTGCTCCATGGTTCTTAGCAACTGATTAAGACATTGTAGGAGGAGAGCTGAGTTAGTCCTTCAAGTGGATTACGTTGAGTCTGGCTACCTGACTGGAAGGATAATGCTGAAATCTTAGGAATGTATGTGTGTGTGTTTGGATAGATAGATGATAGATAGATAGATAGATAGATAGATAGATAGATAGATAGATAGATAGATAGATAGATAGATAGATAGATAGATAGATAGATAGATAGGTAGATAGGTAGATAGGTGATAGATAGATAGATAGATGATAGATAGATAGATAGATAGATAGATAGATGATAGATAGATGATAGATAGATAGATAGATAGATGATAGATAGATAGATAGATGATAGATAGATAGATAGATAGATGATAGATAGATGATAGATAGATAGATAGATGATAGATAGATAGATGATAGATAGATGATATATAGATAGATAGATAGATAGATAGATAGATAGATGATGATAGATAGATAGATGATAGATAGATAGATAGATAGATGATAGATAGATAGATAGATAGATAGATAGATAGATAGATGATAGATAGATAGATGATAGATAGATGATATATAGATAGATAGATAGATAGATAGATAGATAGATAGATAGATAGATAGATAGATAGATATAGATGATAGATGGATAGGGCTTATTTTTGGGGAGGTCTTATTATTTTTGAGGTGCAGGAGGGGGCGAGCGTGGTCACCTCATGGCTGCTGCTGTGTTGCAATATTTTCAGGGAGGGCTTATTTTAGAGCGTGTGCTCAGAACTCTGATTGGGCTTACTATCCGGGGAGGTCTTATTTTCAGGGAAACAGGGTATTTTGTTCTCTATGTACTAAATCAGTGATGGTGATTACAACCTTTTTGGCTTTGAGTGGCCAAACTGGAATGTGCATGCATGCGTATGCATGTGCGTGCGCTGGAGCGCCGGAAACCCAAAGACCAGCTGGCCGACGTGCACATGCCTGTTTTTATTTGGCTGTTTTTGGTCGTTTTTCTGGGCAGAAAAAAAGATCTGAAAGCAGCCTGAAAACAGCCCGAAAAACGGTGGTTTTTTGGCATTTCTGAGGCCGTTTTCTGATGCTCCAGTGGCCACAAAGATCAGCTGGCCGGCTCGCATGTGCGCACTGGAAACCAGAAGAGCAGCTGGCGACGGCGTGCATGTCCACAGAGAGGGCTCTGCGTGCCACCTCTGGTTTGCCATCATGGTACTAAATGATAGGTTTGCCATCATGGTATTAAATGATTTATGGCTTTTTTGTCATTATATATTAATACTTTATTATTATTTATTATTCATTATTTATTATTCATGCTTCTAGACCGCCCCCTCTCCCAAAAGGGACTCGGGGCGGTGTACAGTCCATGCAAAATATATCAAAATACAATAAAAATTGAATATGTACAGTTGGAGTGGAGGAGGTTAAAAATAGAATTAAAAGAACTGTACAAAGCAATATATATAAATATAGGATTTTGAACCCCTAAAACACACACAATAAGTTAAAAACAATACCCCTAAAATAACCAGTTAATACATTTGCCAGGAGGGACAGTTGTAATTATGCCAGGCCTGCTAATCGGAACAGGTGAGTCTTCAATTTTTGCCGGAAGGAGCGGAGGTCAGTAGTGGTTCTAATGTCGGGGGGGAGGTCATTCCAGAGGGTTGGGCCCATCACAGAGAAGGCCCTACTCCTTGGTGTCGCCCGTTGGCATTGCCTAGTGGATGGCACCAGGAGAAGTCCCTCTCTGTGTGAGCGAATTGGCCGCAGGCAGTGGTCGGCAAGCCGCGGCTCGCGAGCCAAATGTGGCTCTTTACACATTTTAATGCGGCTCTTCTGTGTGCTGGGTGCCCGCACCCCTCCCTCCTCTCGGGCTTCGGAGGGAAGCTTCTTCAAAAGCCCGGGCGAGTGACAAGTCTCCCAGGCTGTAATTTGCCGAGCTGTACGCGCGCGCCTGTTTTCCACGGCGTGGAGCAGCAGCGAGATTCTGCGCGGCGAGCGATGATTCCGGGGGCCATCAGTGGGGGGGCAGGGTCCCCCCTCGCGTTCCTCATCTTCCCGGATGGCCCCTGGAATCATCGCTCGCCGCACAGAATCTCGCCGCTGCTCCACGCCGTGGAAAACAGGCGCGTGCGCACAGCTTGGAAAATTACAGCCTGGGAGACTTGTTGTCAATCGCCCGGGCTTTTGCAAAAGCTTCCCTCCGAAGCGTTCCGAGGGAGGGCTGTAAACTTCCCTCTGAAGTCTTGGGAAGTTCTGAGGAGCCCCCCAAGGCAAAACGCCGCTGCCAGGTAGTTAAAAGTACGTCTCTGATTCGTCTCTGTCAGTCTCTCTCTGATTCCCTCTCTCACTCCCTCTCTCTGTCTGTCTGTCTCATTCACACACACACACACTGTGGTCACCTTGTTGAGTGTTCCAATCACATTTGAAACACACTCAACAAGGTGACCACAGTGTGTGTGTGTGTGTGTGTGTGTGTGAATGAGACAGACAGACAGAGAGGAACAGAGAGAGGGAGTGAGGGAGGGAATCAGAGAGAGACTGACAGACACACACACACACACACACACACAGACAGAGAGAGACAGAGAGGGGGAGGGAGGGAGAGAAAGATAGACAGACAGAGAGAGACACACACACATACACAGAGTGACAGAGAGAGAGGAAGGAGGGGAGAGAGACAGAGGGAGAGACAGAGACAGACACACTCACACACAGAGTGAGAGACAGACAGACACACACACACACACACACAGAGTGACAGATTGGGGAAGGAGGAGAGAGAGATACAGAGAGAGAGACAGACAGATAGACACCCAGAGAAAATGACAGAGGGAGACAGAGAGGGAGGGAGGGAGAGAGAGTCAAAGAGCCAGAGAGAGAGAGAGAAAGAAAAAGAAAAAAAGAAAGAAAGTGGGAGAGAGAGATGAAATGAAAAACAACAACATACAAACCTGACTTACTCAAACTATCCAAGGAAATGCAAGGCCAAAGTTTTTGTTTTATTAGTTGTGTTATTTGTATCCTCCCGACCTATGTGGATACTTGCATGCAGAATATTCTCAATAAAAACTTATTGAAACTAAAAACAGTGTACCATCCTATGTATTTTCGGTTTTAAAAATGCGGCTCTCCAAATAAATTTCAATCGTGGTTTTGGCGAGATTTGGCTCAGTTGAAAAAAAAGGTTGCCCACCACTGGCCGCAGGGATGTATGTGGGAGGATGCGATCCCGCAAGTAACTAGGTCCCGTGCCATGGAGCGCTTTAGCTTTTACTTGAAATCTCATCTTTTCCTGTGCACTGCTTGGAGAGTCCAAGCAAGGCATGAGTTAAATTCTGTCCTCCTGCCCAATGGACTGGATTGAAATTTCTCACCATGCCTCCTGGTCTCTTGGCACATTCAGTTTTTCAATTCAGTCCATGCCTATTCGGACATATTTTAAAGTCTCTCTATAGATTTTCTTTTCTAACTTAGCTGTAACCTTTGAAATTGAAATTTCCACCCCTCTTACCTGCAGTTTAGTTGTAAGTCCTTTATTCCAGGTCTTCATTGACCCTCCAGAGGAAACGAGAGAGAGATTGGGTTCTCCAGACGTCCTGGGGTTTGCTGGGCGCTGGGAGCCGCTAACCAGCTGGCTCTCTACTGCCGGGGTTTGTCCATCAGGCGACCCGCACGGCGAGACGCCTGAAGCCATCATCGTTCCTTCAGCGACGGTGAGCAGAGCAGCAGGCTTCCCTTGCGGAGTTGGACAATGTGGCTACCTCCCTGGGCGTGGCCATTTTGTGTTGGCCATTTTGGAGCGCCAGTTTTTTCCCCTTCTCTGTTTTGCTGCGCCTTTTGGCGGCAGCTTGGAAAGAAACAGAGCTAGCCATCGGAGCACTCTCCCTCTGTGATGGGTTAGGAGAAGGTTGTTCGGAGGTTTTGGCTACAGCCACCCTCTTAAGTCGCGCCTCTCACCACCTGATGACTTCAGGACGCCATTTCTTCCTCCCGGCAGCGTTTTCGTGTCCTCTTCTGGCGCACGCTTGCCCTGCTTCCCAGTGGCCTTGGCGGCCTTCAATCCACCTTTCAGCCCTTGTGCCCGTCGACCGTCAGAATCCGAACAGCTTCCTCACCATGGCGGATGAAATCTCCGAGGATCCCTTACCGGCAGGCCAGTCTTCCAACCAGACGGGACCCTATCTTAGAAGGGCGGGCAGGGCTGCCAGAGAGGCCATTAGGGGAGCCAGGGCCAGTAAGCCTTATTCTAGGAAGACCACTAAGGTGCAGGAGAAGGATGGCATCAGATGCCAAAAGGCCCTGGAGAAAGAGTTTGTGAAGGCCCAAAGGCAGATCGTGGCACAGGTTCATCAGGTAGACCAGCCAGGGAGTCCCATTGGTCAGGACCTAGCTGGGCCTCCCCCTCCTCCTTCTATATCTGAGAGTGGAGGGTTTTCCCGGGATGTTTCTCTCTCTGGGGGGGTCCAGGTCTCCTTCCCCCTCTCGGGGGTGTGTGTGCAGACTTATTTGCGTGTGAGTTGCTTTCTGAGAGGGAGGGCTCTCCCTCTCCTGTTTCCCTGGCTAGGGTCTCAAGCAACCCGACCCGGAGGTTGCTGATGCAGGAGGCCATCCAACACCTGTTGGACATCAGGGCCATCCAGCCGGTGCCTCTAGAGCAGCAAGGCCAGGGGTATTACTCTATTCTCTTTGTAATTCCTAAGGCCTCGGGCGGCTGGAGAGCGATTCTTGACTTGGAACGCCTGAACCGTTTCATCCGCTATCGGAGGTTTAAGATACATTCACTGCATTCCATCCTGGAAGGGATTAGGCAGGGAGATTTCCTCACCTCCATAGACCTCACAGAGGCCTACCTGCATATACCCATAGCCCCAGAACCCCGTAAACATCTCAGGTTCTGCTACCTAGGGCACCACTTCCAGTATCAAGCCCTGCCTTTTGGGTTGTCGTCCGCCCCTCGAGTTTTCCTGAAGGTAATGGCGGCATTGGCAGCTCACCTGAGGCAGGTTCCTGTTCGAATTCAATGTTATTTAGATGACCTGCTGTTGTAGTTGTCCTCCTTCAAGGGTGCGCTACGGGATCTAGACACTACTATGGCAGTCCTGAGAGACCACGGGTTTTCAGTAAACCTGGCCAAAAGCCACCTTCACCCCTCCACAATCTGGTCCACCTAGGAGCCCTGATAGATACAGAGGCAGGCACGGTTTCTCTGTCATCAGAAAGACAGCTCTCTCTTATGCAGCTAGCTGCTCAGGTCGCCAGGGGGCGTAGGGTATCCTTAGCCACACTGTCCAAGCTGCTTGGCACCATAGTGTCTGCCATTGCCATTGTCCCTTGGGCTCGGTTCCACACCAGAGACCTCCAATGGTTCCTTTTGCCTTTCCAGCAAAGGCACATGAGCTGCTCCCAGACCAAGGTTCTTCTGCCCACAGAAGTATCCCACTCACTGACTTGGTGGATGTCCCCGGCAATCTCCAAGGGCGAGATCTTCAGAACGCCAGACAGGGTGACGGTAACAACGGACGCAAGCCTGTTCGGATGGGGCGTCCATCTGCGGGCTCAGATGGCGCAAGGACAATGGAACCAGGCGGAACTGACTCCCAACATAAGCTGGTTGGAGCTCAGGGCAGTCCGCCGGGCCCTCCTTCAATTTCGTCACCTTGTCAGCGGCAGCCACATCTTAGTCCTCACAGACAGCATCACCACCAAGGCTCATATAAACAGACAGGGGGGGACCAGATCGAAGGCCCTCATGAAGGAGGCCAAACGACTGGGGCAGTGGGCCGAAAGGAACCTTCTGTCATTGATTGCGGAACATATAGCGGGGGTGGACAACATCAGAGCCGACTGGCTCAGCCGGACCGAGGTGGACAATTCAGAGTGGAGGCTGCAGCCGACGATATTCGAGGAAGTGGCAAGGCACTTTGGACGCCTGGAGGTCGAACTATTCGCCACTCCTCTCAGAGGTCGACCTATTCGCCACCCCTCTCAACGCCCAGCTCCCGAGGTTTTATTCCAGGTATCGGACACAGGCGGCAAAGTGGGTGGACTCTCTCCGATGCCCATGGCCCCGGGGGCTCCTCTATGCCTATCCCCCATTACCCCTGATTCCCAAGGTCATACAGAAAATCCTGCAGGAGGGGGCGGAGGTGGTGGTGATTGCCCCACACTGGCCCCGGAGGCCTTGGTTTGCCAATCTCCAATCTCTCTCGGTGGACAGGCTCTGGAGGATCCCCCAGGAGAGGATCTCCCTCAGCCAGGGATCGCTGGAGCACCTGGACCCTCAGTGGCTTCAGTTGACCGCTTGACCCTTGAGCGGAGCATCCTCAGGGAAGGACACTTCTCCCCCAGGGTGATACAGACTATTCAGGCGGCTCGCAGACCTTCCACGGAGCGCATTTACGGCGCTACATGGTGTTCCTTTTCAACATGGTGCAGCTCCAGGGGCCACAATCCGGTTCAAGCCACGATCCCGCAGGTTCTGGACTTCCTTTCGAACCCTTGCAAACTGTGTCTCTTTTTGACTCTTAAAGTTGCCTTTCTGGTGGCCCTCACCTCAGCCAGGCGGATATCCGAACTACAGGCTCTGTCGGCCAGGGAGGATCTCTGCGTGTTCCACCAGGAGAGGGTGGTACTAAGGTTGGACCCCTCCTTCATCCCTAAGGCGTGCTCCTGCTTCCGTCGCTCGCAGGAATTGATATTGCCCAATATCTGCCCGGACCCCTCTCACCCGTTAGAAAGGAAGTGGCACACCCCCTAGACGTAAAGAGGACTCTGAGGATTTACCTCAGAAGAACCTGGCAGAACAGGAAGTCGGAAGCCCTGTTTGTCTCTTTCCAGCCGGGATCCCTGGGGAACAAGGTGACATCCACCACCATAGGCAGGTGGTTACGAACCTGTATTGTTACCGCCTACCAAGCACGGGGTCTGCAAACACCGAGCTCCATTACAGCACATTCCACACGAAGCGCGGCCACCTCAACAGCCTGGGCCACCCAGGCCTCATTGACTGAGATCCGTAGGGCAGCTACGTGATCTTCCCCCTCCCCATTTTTGAGGAACTACAAACTGGGCTCCTTTGCCTCTGCAGAGGCTTCATTCGGTCGTAGGGTGTTGCAGGCCTGTGCACAGGGCGAAGGTGATGCCTCACCAGGCATAAAGTTTGTGCGAGCTCTTAACATGGGTAACCCTCCCTAGGGACGTGCAAGCTTTGGTACGTCCCATCCTGGATACTCCTCCCCTCACTATGGAGAAAGGGCATTGGTACTTACCTGATACGCCTCTTCTCATAGTGGGGGAGGAGTATCCAGCCTCTCCCTGATAGAGTTATGTAACATGAGCGTTATGTTTGATGGTTGAGCTGTTCTGTTGAAGAAATAAATAAAGGTTGAAACGAAGATAAAGTCTGGAGTGGATGACAGAACGAGTCGGATAAGGTACTTCGCCGATAACTGGGTGGTACCTGGTGACCAAGGCGTGGCCCAAAGAGCTTATCTGACTCAGTCCAATCAATGAGAGGACAAGGTCAACCCATCCTGGATACTCCTCCCCCACTATGAGAAGAGGCTCTTTTCCCATTATCTCCATTATCTTATCTTCTGAAAAAGACGTGCATTAAAGAGGACTTGAGGTTAAGGACAACCTGCAGGGTTCATTATGATTTTAGGACATAATTTAATCCTTTTTTAAAAAAAAAAAAGTAAAATAAAAATACAGTTCTTAATGGTTCTTATTTCTCCTTTTTTTTACATGAAAGGATACTTAAAAAAAAAAACACCAACTGCATGTAATAATTGCCTGTTACTAGGGTTACTTGTTTCCTTGGACGTTTGTTCCTTGTTGGTAAGAGAAGAAACTTGATTTGTTGGCGTTCCGGTAATAGCCGCTGTTGTAAGGGTTGATGAGATAATAACTGGCAATTGAGGTTACTTAAGAACATGAAGGTGAGGGAAGGAGAGCTAGGAAGCACAACAGGAGGTTACGAAATCACGTTGTGACCAAGTTAGAAGCAAAACGAACTTGGAAGTTTGGTGGTTAGTCTATTTATTAAACTTTTGCTCTTTTCAAGCAACTTTGCAAAGTTAAAGGAAGCGTACAGGCAGTCCTCGGCTTGCAACGGTTCATTTACCGACCGTCCAAAGTCACCACGGCACCGTGAAAAATGACTTACCACCATTTTTCACACTTATGACCATTGCGGCATCCCCCATCATCAGGTGATTTGCATTCTGATGCTTGACAACTGACTCACATTTGTGACGGTTGCAGTGTCCCGCAGTCATGCGACCCCCTTTTGCGACCTTCCGACGAGCAAAGTCAATGGGGGAAACCCGATTCACTGAACAGCCCATATTACTAATTTATGAACGGCAGTGATTCGCTTAACAAATGTGGCGAGAAAAGTCGTAAAGTGGGACAAAACTCACATCACCAATTTCTCACTTGGCAACATACTTTGGTCATAAGCTAAGGACTGCCTGTATCTTGTGAGTGCAGTGTTTCTCAACTTGAAAACCTGTGGATTTCAATTCCCAGAATCCTTTTAGATAACACAGCCAGCTGGGGAATCCTGGGTGTTGAAGTCCACAGCTCTTCAAGTGGCTGAGAAACACTTTTGGTGTGTCACAAGCTAAAACCTATTGCTGACTTGGCTTGCCCAGGAAAAGAAATATGATACGGCTTTTGGCAAATGACTAGTTTAAGCCACAGCTTCCTTTGTTTATTTTTAATATAGGTGTCTCTTTCACAGAAAAGGGTGTTAGCCCTTAAAATAAATACTTATTTTTTAAAAAAAAGACAAAACACGAGTGTGCAGCAGTGACGAAACTCACGCTCTACATAATAGAAATTTAAACAAGGATGGCTTCCATAGATATGATATTACGCACAGCAAGACAAATACAAATCCTTAGACTATCGTTTCTAAAGTTTCTGTCAATAAACACCGTAAAATGGTTGGAGTACGAAGAAAAGGAAAGTCAGAAATCAAATACTTATCTATGTTGTTTTTAGCCATTATTCTTTGCTTTTTCAATATTTGTAAATGATAATGTAGTGGCAATTTTGATACTGACCTCGGAAATTTATGCTTCTTTGTTATATCGTAAAAACAACTCAAAATACTTTGCTAGGATGTTATTTTTATTAATATTGAGCATTAATTGAAATTAATTACTTTAATAACTTTCTGTCCACTTACTGGTATTATCTTTTTGAAAAAGAGATCTTTGTTTTAAGATAATATTTTTTTTTTTTAAATACAAGATATGACTTACTTAAAATTGGTTTTGTCTCCTGAATTTTCTTAAGTGGCATCATGGAGAGTTAACTTTATTTTAAGGGTGCTTAAGGATCATTAAGAGTTACTGGATTTCTAATTTTCTCTGCTTATTATTTAATGGGTTCCTGTTAGAAATGGCAGGCTGAAAAGACAGTTTACTGTAGTAGAGTCTTGAAAAGCTAATCAGTGTTAGACCTTGTCAGCTAGAGAAGTAGAAAAATCATTTCAGATCAAGCTGATTTCATTTCATTCCTATGAAAACATTATGGGGTCGTTAGGACTCTCTCTCGGAAGGCCACTTGGAGGTTTATCTCTGCCCTCAGGGTCACCTGAAAAGTGCAAATGGCTGTGGAACCTTCTTGGAATTGCTAAAATGTTCCAGACCCATTTGCACTATTCAGAGGACCCTGAGGGTAGAGATAAACCTCCAAGCGGCCTCGAGGACTCTCAGGGAGAGTGCTAATGACCAGAGGACTGCAAGGAATGTAAATCCTTCCCTTCCCCACCATTCACTCAGAACTGAAGAAACTCCTTGGAGGAGAAGTCATTGTGGGTGCTTCATCATTTGAGGTTTTTAAGAAGAAACCAGACAGTCACTTGTTGAAATGGTATAGGACAGCGATGGTGAACCTTTTTTGACTCTTTTTTGACTCTTTTTTGTGCCATAAGGGGGGGGGGAGCGCAGGGGGGTCGTGTGCAGGCGTGCCGCACCCATAATGCAATGTGCAACTCCCCCAGTGCACATGCGTGCACTACAGGCGCGACCCCCCCCCATTTTTGCATTCTCTTTTTGCCCTCCACAGGCTCCAGAGGCTTTATAGGAGCCTGGGGAGGGCGAAAACAGCCCCCCCCCTGGAAGCCCTCCGGAGGCTTCAGGGACCTTCAAGAGGCTTCCCTGAAGCCTCTGAAGCAGTCAAAACGACCCTCCGAGCAAACCGGAAGTCCGTTCCCGAACTTCCGGTTTACCTGTACAGCCGTTTTTTTGCACTCCGGAGGCTTCAGGGAAGCTCATGAAGCCTCCAGAGGGCCTCGGGGGGGGGGGAGGCTCTTTTCGCCCTCCCCAAACTCCTATAAAGCCTCTGGAGCCTGGGGAGGGCAAAAAATGGCTTTTAAAAAGGGTGAACTCAGCTGGCCAGCGCACGCATATCACTGATATAGGATCTCCTGCTTGACCAGAGGGCTGGACTAGAAGACCTCCAAGGTCCCTTCCAGCTCTATTCTGATTAATTGATTGAGAAGTGAAAGATCTTAAAGGAAAAACCAAGTCCAGTTACCTCTTGAAAAAGCACTTTTGGGACAATTGATCAATTTTGATTGATCCTTTGGATGCCAAGACAAGGAATCATACAATGATGCCTTATTTGCTCAGTCATTGAAAATACACAGCTAGTCCTTGACTTGGGACTGTAATGGAGCCTGCCCATTACCGTCGTAAATCATGATGGTTGTAAAGAGAGCCCCCTTTGTGACTGACCTGATTTTATGACCTCTTTTACAACTGTCATTAAGCGAGTCACTATGATCATTAAAGGCATGCAGCAGTCTGTAAGTGACAGTCTGTAATTCAATGACTACCTGTAATACCCTAGGCAATTTGCTACTGTCAGATGGGTTCTAACTCTCATTATTCCCAGGTAGCCCAAGAATGTTGGCCTGGACCAGGGGTCGGCAACCTTAAACACTCAAAGAGCCCACAAAGGCCCTAACCGGAAGCCCCCCTCTTCAATTCTGAAGCCGACCGGAAGTCCGGTTCCCCCACCATAGAGTCTCCTCCTAGCGTGGCATCCTTTTCCTCTACCTGTCCTAACCAAAAGCCCTATGAATTGTGGAGCCGACTGGCAACAGGGAGCTGCAGCAGAGGGATGAAAGAGCCACATGCAGCTCTAGAGCCAGAGCTCCCGATTGCTGATCCCTGGCCTGGACCTTGTCTGGTTTAGATCCTGAATACGGAAAGGAATCGATAGAAGAGAATGTTTGTAGCTCAGGGTCTCTGAGCTTGGTTCTTTTCCTGCAGATGTTTCATTACCCAACTAGGGAATGTCATCAGTGCTAGAAGGCAGTGGGGTTTGTGAAGAGGAGGAGAAGAGGAGGAGAAAGAGGATGGCTGTGTAGTCCTTGATGCTCTCTTGAGCTTGGATGATGTTACTTTGTTTGTTCAAAGAGCGTCAAGGATCCCACATGGAAAGAAATTCATCCGTGCACAACGCTTAGTATAATGCAGTAATCTCTACAATGCTTTTATAACGCTTACATTGGTTTAAGGTAATAATTCTTTTTAAAAAACCAACAAGTTTGTTCCAAAGAGCCTTGCTATAATCCTTGCAGGTTTATCAGAAGCCTCATTCTGGTGGAAGGTTGTCAGTGAAAAACAGCTCAGGAACTTTTCTTGTCTTTTCCAGCCGCTGTTTATCAGCAGCAACCTGTTGCGTTGACGTCTCTTGAAGTTCATTTTTGGTTTACACAGGGCAGACTGCGAGCTTTAAATCTACCGCCTGCTATGTGTGCAGCTAATGCCTAGACATACTTTTATGCATGAAGGAAAGCCAGTGGTTTTGATGTGTACTTGAATACGTTTATCTATTCATATGTTTAGGTATCTTGTCTCTCTTTGTCTCCCCCTTTGTTGATGGAAATTCTAAGTCACCCAGGTCATGGTTGTCCCAAAGCTGTTTTTTTTTAAAAAAAAAAGCAGCTGGACTTTCTGGTTTTTCTTTGAAGACATTTCGCTTCTCCTCCAAGGAGCTTCTTCAGCTCTGACTGGATTGTGGGGGAATGGAAGGATTTTATATTCCTGGCAGACAGCTGTTCATTTTCATCCTTTTAGAGAATCGTTGAGGCCACTTGGAGCCTTAAAGATGCTGTTTTCAAGAGACAGCTGGACTTTCTGGTTTTTCTTTGAAGACGTTTCGCTTCTCTTCCAAGAAGCTTCTTCAGCTCTTCTTCAGAGGCACTTGGAAGTTCATCTGTGTCCTCAGGGTCACCCCAGTAGTACAAATGGGTGTGGAGGCTTCTTGGCTGCAGGATTATTTCCGTCCTGTGTCCCCAACAGCCTGTGCCTGACTTCAACAGTGAAGGGACATAGGATAGAAATCATCCTGCAGCCAAGAAGGCTCAACTCCTATTTGCCCCACTCAGGTGACCCTGAGGACACAGATAAACCTCCAAGTGGCCTCAAAGACTCTCTAAAAGGATGCAAATGACCAGCTGTGTACAATGGTTGTAAGTGTGAAAAATGGTTGTAAGTCACTTTTTTCAATGCTGTTGTAACCTTGAGCAGTCACTAAATGAACTGTTGTAAGTCGAGGGCTACCTGTCCCAGTCTCAAAAACCTGCGAAGCACCCTGTTTGAGAAGCATCGGTACCCAGATGAGAATCCTTCCAACACTTAAGTCTGTGATTATAAGTCTGTTGAACCACCCTCTGTGCCGTGTTGCTGCTGATTTTGACCATTAGGTGGTCTTACTGGGAGCCTTCTGTTGGTCCAGGGGTATCAAACAAGAACCGGGAGCTGGATTAGACCCACGAGGTGCTTAGATCTGGCCTGTGCTGCCATCCTGGAAGCAGCAAAGGACCAGCCCGCAGTGTCTCTGCCAATGGAGCTCGGGCAGGCTGCACACAGCCCTTGTGAGCAGAGAGTTGCAGGAGGCTGTCGCAGCCAAAAACGGAGCTCGGAAGCCTGTCTTTGTTGGCAGAGTATACTCGGGCCATCACTGGCATCCCCAACACGAGTGACGTCGTGCTGGCCACGCCCACCCCGACCCTCCAGGGCCAAACCCAACCCTGTTGTGGCCCTCAATGAAATCGAACTTGACACCCCTATGTTGGTCAATCTTGGGAGGTTGGAAACAGCCATGCTATCGAATGGACTCCAACATCTGATGCTGCCCTAGTGAATTGATTCCTTCCAACGTCATGACCTGGATTGGTGCATTGTAACGCCCTCCGTTTTTGTTCTTTGCTCTAGAGCCCTTTGGAGGCTTGCCAAGTTCGGGGGGGGGGGAAATGAATGGATTTTAATCTCAGGGCTTTCAGGGAGTTTGCCCCTCTGACAAAAATCCACCAGATCTTGGAAGCAGGCATGCATTCCGCCGGTAGGTAACTTGATCCAGCCCAGCTGGAAGGATCCCAGAAAGTGCTTGGTGACCTCGCATTGATGATTTATTATAGGTAACTTTATTCCCCATATTTAAGCCAGGTTTCTTTACTGGTGGAAAGGAATTCCCCCTGTCCAGCAAATCTTCCAGTCTGCTTCCTGGTTGATGATAGAATAGAATAGAATGTCTTTTAGTCCAGGGGTCCCCAACTTTTTGGATCTCAGGGACCACTAAATTCATAATTTTAAATCCTGCGGACCACTAATATGATCTGCTTAATGACCGGATGGGTGGGCGTGGCAAGGTGGTCATGTGACTGGGTGGGCGTGGCCAACTTGATGTCACTCACATTGAGGGGCACCTTGTCAGCCCTCACTCATCACTCCTCGCCTGCCTGCCCAGGCTCCTTAGGGCCCCAACAGGAAGCCGTTGTTGGAGCTAAGCAGCCATCACGAGAAAGAGTTGGCAAAACAGCTCAGTTCAAATTGGATCTGACCAAGAAGGAGGCTCAGCAGAAGCACCTCACTGAGGACTAGGAGCATAGGCTTTCCAAGCAGAGGGAAGACCTGTGGGAGTGCAAGGATAAATACGGGCGCCTGGAGGCTCAGCAGGCCGAGATGGTCAGCCAGTTCCAGGCCATGATGCAGTCCCACTGGAACGAGTCTATCTGTCTCTTCGCCCATAGCCCCACACCAGGAGGCTGAAGCAGAGCCCAAGTTGGAATTTCTGCACCCCTCCAACCTGCACAAAAAGACCCCGAAGGGGGAGACACTCTGCAGCAACACAAGCGTGCATTGCACGTATCCAGCCCAGGGGCCGTAGTTTGAGGACCCCTGATTTAGTGCAATATAAAAAATGCCAATAATTTTTCTGCGGAGCCCCAAAATTTTCTTGCGGACCACCAGTGGTCGATCGCTGTTCTAGTCTAACCCCCTGCTGAGAAGAGGAAAGGACGACCTTTAAGTACACTTAACAATTGTACAATTAACACCTGCAGTGATTCATTGAACAGCTGTGGCCAAAAAAAGTCATAAAATGGGGCAAAGCTCACTTAACAAATGTCTCATTGAACAACAGAAATTTTGGGCTCCATTGCAGTCATAAAATTGAGGAGTACCTGTATGTAAAATTAGCAATTGTGTTCTTAACCACTGCAGTGATTGTAAGGTCGTAAAATGGGGCAAAGCTCCCTGAACAACTAACTTGGTCATTGGGCTCCCTTGTGGTCGTAAGCCGAGGACTACCTGTATCCTTCCCAGCCTTTTTAACGAGCGTTGTTGAGGCCTGGTGTTGCAGGAATCCTAGTGTGGGAAGGAAGGACCTTTCAGTTCCTCCGCTTTGTGCTGGAATTCAGATTGCAACATCTGTGGCTTAGTAACGCTCTAGTTTAGCCGCCCTCAGCTGCAAGCATTTGTGTGCAAGTGCTGTTGTGGGGACAGGTCACACAGTGCTTGACCTTTGCGCCAAATGTGGGCATTGGTGCCAAGAGTACGCCGTTCCTAGCAAAAAAATACAGTATAATAGTTCTCCCCACCCACCCACCCCTTTCGGACCAACTCCAGCGAGCTAAGGCAGTCATTTATTTTTCCCCCACCCTCGTAACTTCCGCAGAATTATTTAATATAATTTATTTATACGTTCGTTAGCTTTAAGGAGGAGGTTTTGGTCCCAGTTGATCAGTTGCAGGTGCCTATTGTTGAGTTCGGCTCTGATTCGTGTAGATATTTTTGTATTTTGATTTTTCTCCCCCCAATGGTTTGGATTGTTGCTGCCAGAGACTGTTGGGATTGGAGGAAAATATTAGTACAGTGAAATGAATAAATGTCAACACTGTCAGAACAGATGGGTTGATTACGAGCCATCGAGTCGGTGTTGACTCTTAGCAACTGGACAGATTTTATCCACATAATATATTATATAATAATATATAATATATAATACTGTATATAAAATATAAAATACAATATATGTAATATATGTAATATAACAGTATGTATGTATGTATGTATGTATGTATGTATGTATGTATGTATGTATGTATGTATTTGTGTTACAGCCCCTGGTATGCCTAAATATGGGAGGAAGGTCACTACTCCCTCTTTTTGTCCTTCGGCTTATCACAAAAGACCATGCAGGCAGAAAACCATATTTTTATTTTTAATGTTGCCTTTTTATATTTGTGTTGTATTTGTACTGATAAATAAATAAAGGGAGACTAGTATAGATCTATTTCGAGCTAATTAGCTCTCATCAGCTAGCCATACCCTTACTGGGATTCGAACCTGGGCTGTATTATATCTTAGGCAGGAGTCTTAGCCACTAAGCCACAGGCTGTCCTCCTTATCAGTTGAGCCAGGGAAATATTTGTGTTGAGCCAGGGAAATATTTGTGTTACAACCCCTGGTATGCCTAAATATGGGAGGAAGGTCACTACTCCCTCTTTATGTCCTTCGGCTTATCACAGAAGACCATGCAGGCAGAAAACCATATTTTTATTTTAAAATTTTATTTTTAAAACCATATTTTATTTTAGTTCGAATCCCAGTAAGGGTATGGCTAGCTGATGAGAGCTAATTAGCTCGAAATAGATCTATACTAGTCTCCCTTTATTTATTTATCAGTACAAATACAACGTATATATATCTATATCTATATCTATCTATATCTATATCTATCTATCTATCTATCTATCTATCTATCTATCTATCATCTATCTATCTATCTATCATCTATCTATCATCTATCTATCTATCTATATATATGTGTGTGTGTCTGTGTGTTACAACCCCTGGTACCCCTCACTACTCCCCCTTTCTGTCCTTCGGCTCATTACAGAAAACCATCCAGGCAGAAAACCATATTTTTTATTTTTAATGTTGTCTTTTTATATTTGTGTTGTATTTGTGCTGATAAATAAATAAAGGGAGACTAGTATAGATCTATTTCAAGCTATTTAGCTTTCATCAGCTAGCCATACCCTTACTGGGATTTGAAACTGGGCTGTATTACATACTAGGCAGGAGTCTTAGCCACTAAGCCACAAGCTCTTCTCCTTATTTATTTATCAGCACAAATACAACATCTATCTATCTGTCTGTCTGTCTATCTATCTATCTATCTATCTATCTATCTATCTATCTATCTATCTATCTATCTATCTATCTATCTATCTATCTATCTATCTATCTCCCCCTCTGTTGAGGGAGGGCTATTCAATTTTCGACATAGATGGCTCCTCTTTGACTCCTCTTTCAAACCAGCGATCTTCTCTATCTAAACTGTGGACTTTGTTGCCTTCAAACGAGTGGCCTGTGTCTTTTAAATGCAGATGGACTGCTGAATCTAGTCCTGATGTGTTTGTTCTCCTATGTCGTGCCATGCCCTTATGAAGTGGCTGTTTTGTTTCCCCAATGCCCTCTCTCAACAGAGGGGGAGGGATATGACATCATCTATCTCCAATCTATAACACAGTCCTTTCAACAGCTCCAAGAAGGCTCCACACCCATTTGCACAACTCGGGTGACCCTGAGGACACTGATAAACCTCCAGGTGGCTTTAACAACCAGCTAAAAGGAGGCAAATGACCAGCTGTCTGCAAGGAATATAAATCCTTCCATTCCCCACCATCCAGTCAGAGCTGAAGAAGCTTCTTGGATGAAAAGCCAATGGAATCCTAAATTGCATTAGTAGAGGGATACAATCAAGATCAAGTGAGGTACTAAGACCACACCTAGAATACTGTATCCAGTTTTGGTCACCACACTATAAAAAAGATGTTGAGACTCTAAAAAATGGCAGAGAAGAGCAACCAAGTTGATTAGGGGCTGGTAGCTAAAATGATGAATGGTTACAGGAACTGGGCATGGCTAGTCTAGGGAAGAGAAGGACCGGGGGGAGACATGATAGCAGTCTTCCAATATTTGAGGGACTGACACGGAGAGAAGCGGGTCAAGCTATTTTCCAAAGCACCTGAAGGCCAGACAAGGAATAGTGGCTGATCAAAGATCAAACTTTCTGACAATGGGAACAACCAACCCATGGAACAGAAGTTGCATTCAGAAGTTGTGGGAGCTTCATCACTGGAGGCTTTCAAGAAGAGATGGGACTGCCATTTGTCAAAAATGATGTAGGGTCTCCTGCTTGGGCGGGGGGTTGGACTAGATGACCTACAACAGCGATGGCGAAACTTTTTTGGCTTGCGTGCCATAAGTGGGGGGAGCGCAGGGGGGTCGTGTGCGGGCGTGCTGCACCCATAATGCAATGCGCAACCCCCCAGTGCGCATGCACACACTACAGCCACTCCCCCCCATTTTTACATGCTTTTTTCGCCCACCCCGGGCTCCAGAGGCTTTATAGGAGCCTGGGGAGGGCGAAAACAGCCTCCCCGCCCCCCCGGACGCCCTCCGGAGGCATCAGGGAAGCCTCCGGATGGTCCCTGAAGCCTTCGGAGCGCTCAAAACGACCCTCCGAGCAAACCAGAAGTCACTTCCGGTTTGCGCCTCGTGTACCCTGGCAAATGGCTCCGCATGCCACTTGTGGCACCTGTGCCATAGGTTCGCCATCACTGACCTACTCCCTTCTAACTCTGTTCATCTGTAATCTGTAATCAGAAGCGAAACGTCTTCAAAGAAAAACAAGAAAGTCCCAGTTGCCTCTTGAAAAAAAAACAACCATGGGACAACCATGACCTGGATGACTGAGTATCTCCATAGACATGATGGCGGAGGGGCTTCCAGAAACCCCTTTGGAAAAAAACAGCCTCTTGTGGTTGGTGGTTTGTAAGTTTCATGCCGAAATGTCCCGCTTCTTGGATGAACAAGTGCAGTTCCTTCTGTCTCTTGCGCTATATTAAAACCAGATTTGTGGAAGCAAGCAGATGTGACACAAATAGTATTAAGCACGGGAAGTGAGGAATCGTCGCGTCGTTGCTATTTTCGATATCCGTAGGCAACTTTCTCTTGAAAACCTTTGCTGGGCTTTCTCGTTTGCCAGATGGGGGATATCTGTCCAGAGTGGAAGGATGCATTGGGAGGAGAGCAGGAATATCTAGAAGAGATTCCCACCCCATGCAATTATTTGTATCCCACCTTTCGTAGTTCTACGAATAAAGCAGTGAACACATACAATTCCCCATGGGTGGGCTTCAGGTGGTTGTGGCCTAGTTGGCCTCCTGCACCAGGGGAGGGGGGCATTTTTGTCCTCCCCCTCTGGAGACCAGAAACGGGTCCATTTCCCGCATTCCCGAACTTCCGGTAGGCCTGTTTTTTGCCCTGCCCCGAGCCTCCGTGCGCGCCCTTCACTTACCTGCATCCAAAATGGGCCGCGTGGGGACTCCTGGGAGGGGAGGGGCAGAGTGGCCGGGGCCAACCAGTAGTGGGATTTGGGGGTTCTCTGAACTGTAGAGAATCTTAGCTCCCGAACCCCTGCAAACACCCACCCCAGCTCCTTCCTCCTCCTATTTTCCCCACAACAACAACCCTGTGAAGTGGGCTGGGCTGAGAGAAAGAGAGAGTGCCCCCAAAGCCATCCAGTTGACTTTCATGTCTTAAGGCGGGACTAGAACTCACCGTCTCCTGCTGATTGGCCCAAAGCTACCCAGCTGGGTTTTTTTTTGTTTAAGGCGGGACTAGAACTCACTGTCTCCTGGTGATTGGCCCAAAGTTACCCAGCTGGATTTCTTATTAAAGGTGGGACTAGAATTTATCAGGGATGCGGTGGCTCAGTGGCTAAAATGTTGAGCTTGTCGATCAGAAAGGTCGACAGTTCAGCGGTTCGAATCCCTAGCGCCGCGTAATGGAGTGAGCTCCCGTTACTTGTCCCAGCTTCTGCCAACCTAGCAGTTCGAAAGCATGTAAAAATGCAAGTAGAAAAAATAGGGGCCACCTTTGGTGGGAAGGTCACAGCGTTCCGTGCGCCTTCGGCATTGAGTCATGCTGGCCACATGACCATGGAGACGTCTTCGGACAGCGCTGGCTCTTTGGCTTTGAAACAGAGATGAGCACTGTCCCCTAGAGTCGGGAACGACTAGCACATATGTTCGAGGGGAACCTTTATCTTTACCTTAGAACTCATCATCTCCTGGTGATTGGCCCAAAGTCACAAAGTCAGCTTTCAAGCGTAAGGTGGGACTAGAACTCACAGATTCTTAGTGATTGTAGTATTGCACACGTTTTCCCACTGGAGTTACTTGTAAAAAATAATAAAGGTGGGAATTAAAACAACAAAATAAATAACAAAAATAAAGTCTTGATAAATCTGGTGAAAATACACCACTACTCTCTAGTTCTATAACCTACAGATTTGGAAAAATCCCAGCTGGAGTAGAGTCAACTTCCTTCCTTCCACAGGGTGGAGCAAAGTCGGCTTGTAAAAGTCTTAACAGGTGTTGGCTAGATGATAACCTGTCCTCCAGCCAGCAGTGGTTGTCTTTATTCCCGTTTAAGTACTGCTGTTAATTTGCATCATTTTCACAAACGTCTCGGCACTGTTCAGGCTGAACGTCTCCTCCCCATGCTTGGTTGCATTTTGATCCAGCAAGGAATACTTGTAGGAATACTTGGAAGAAATGCCTATTTGGGTTCAGCTCCAAATGGGGAAAAAGACACGGGAAATATGGAGGCTACTTGGAAGGATGGTTTAATGGTGGACAGGATCACATGCCTTGAAGATCTTGGGCGAAGAAAAAGGGGAAGAGATGCTGAGAGTGCCTGGGTTTTATGCCCTCTCTGGGCTTTTGAATATGAGCTTGTATTCTGATTGGTTGTCAGACTCCCATGGGGGCCATGCAGGGGCAACTCTCTAGGCTGTGTTTTGAATCCAAGTTTGGTTGAGTTTCCAGATGCCATGTGGTGAGTTTCTGTAGAAGGCTAATCCTATCTTTGTTATGTAGAGTAAACTAGCTCAGGCCCCTTAATAGCCCATTGAGAAAGGTGGGGGCTATTAAAAGTGAGTCTGTTTCCTGCCTAAAAACATGTTTCTCCATTTCTGATCCAGCGAAATAATAATATTCCACCTTTTCAATATTTCCCAGGAAATTTCATTTTTCTAGGAGAGGGGTGGGTTTTAACTTCCTATACCAGTTAAGCAATTCCATGACAAATACCCAGACAGACCAAAGGGTCCCCTTATGGGGGGAAGAGGTGGTTAGGTACCTGATTAATCCCCTGTGTTACTTTTGTTACAGGACACACTCTTCTGTTGAGAGGGGGGCAGTCTGTCAGGCTTGGAAGCCATCGGGATAGGGCCTCAAGCCTGCCACATATTCAAACATAGTTACTATGGAGACCTGGGAGCGGGGATGGTATGGAGCTTGGGAGATGTGTAGCCATAATAACTTTCCTTCTCTGAAAGTCAAGATTGCCTTATCCCTGCGCCTGGATAGATGTGAATGGGAGGAATCTTCATCCATGGCAGTAACTGATTGGACCATTTGATGGACTTGTGGGTGTTGGGGCGGGGTCTTGAACTTTCAACTGGGTGAGGAAAAGCTGGAAGTTTTCAGATTTGGGTTTTCCCAGATGTGCCAACATGGTTCTTCTAATAAAATGGTGTTTTGAGGAACTTCTTATACAATACAATACAATAGCAGAGTTGGAAGGGATCTTGGAGGTCTTCTAGTCCAACCCCCTGCCTAGGCAGGAAACCCTGCACCGTTTCAGACAAATGGCTATCCAACATCTTCTTGAAGACTTCCAGTGTTGGGGCATTCACAACTTCTGTAGGCAACTTCTGTTCCACTGATTAATTGTTCTCACTGTCAGGAAGTTTCTCCTCAGTTCTAAGTTGCTTCTCTCCTTGATTAGTTTCCACCCATTGCTTCTTGTTCTACCCTCAGGTGCTTTGAGGAATAGTTTGGCTCCCTCTTCTTTGTGGCAAACCCTGAGATATTGGAAGACTGCTATCATGTCTCCCCTAGTCCTTCTTGCCTCAAGCTATTATTTCATAGGGGATGCTACTTGGAAACCTGAGAGAGGAAAACTCTGCCAGCGAAAACGGGCTCCCGAGCTCCATTTTCGCTGGCAGAGGCACTGCAGGCCAGTCCTTGGCTGTTTCCAGGGCAGCCCCTGTGACCCAGATCCGACCCCCGGGCCTTGAGTTCGACACTCCCTGATGTAAAGTGTCCTGCTTGAGCTGGGGGTTGGACTAGAAGACCTCCAAGGTCCCTTGCAACCCCATGCTTGTAAATTCTTTGTTCCATTGTGTTTAAAGCCAAGTTTTTAATCCTTGTGTGAGTACACGTTTGGCTGTGTGTGTGTGTGTGTATCCCTGGAAGATGCCGAAAGGGAGATCTCAAATGTTTCAGGTAGAAGTTTTTGAATTAGAGGTCCCTAAGAGCATCTAAAGCAGGGGTCCCCAAACTTGACCACTTTAAGACTTGTGGACTTCGACAGTTATGCTGGCTGGAGGATTCTGGGAGTTGAAGTCCACAAGTCTTGAAGTTGCCAAGTTTGAAGGCCTCTAGTCTAAAGTGGCTAAGATGCTGAGCTTGTTGATCAGAAAGGTCGGCAGTTTGGCGGTTCGAATCCCTAGCGCCGCGTAATGGAGTGAGCTCCCGTTACTTGTCCCAGCTTCTGCCAACCTAGCAGTTCGAAAGCACGTAAAAAATCCAAGTAGAAAAAAAGGGACCACCTTTGGTGGGAAGGTAACAGCGTTCCGTGCGCCTTTGGCGTTGAGTCATGCCGGCCACATGACCACAGAGACGTCTTCGGACAGTGCTGGCTCTTCGACTTTAAAACAGAATTGAGCACCGCCCCTTAGAATGGGGAATGACTAGCACATGTGTGCGAGGGGAACCTTTACCTTTAGCTAAAGAGCAACTAACTAATCTGCCTCACAGCCCAAGAAACAGTAGCTGCGTTTATGAAGAGCTGCAGTGATAGAAGTGGAATTTCAGCATTCAAAGGCGGGTATCCTTCTGAGAGCGTAAGGGAGGGCTCATCCTCTCGAGTAAATCACAAGGATCAAATTAGGCGTTGAGGGATGGCAGAAGAGCGGGCTAAATAAATGCATGACTTGTAGTACATACCGTAATCGGAAAAGCATGTGCATGCAGCTCTATTTTATTTGCAAAACGGGCAGTGCAAGATTAAAACTGAAGGCAACACCATAAGCCAACCATGATCAAATTACAAGCCTGGAAAATTTGGTTCCAAAATGGTTACAAATGGGCCAGTTGTTATAGAAAAACATACTGTACCAATAAAAGAGAATATTTGTAGCTCAGGTCTGAAACGAGGGGTCCTTGGTGCTCTCTGAGCTTGGTGGTTTTCCTGTAGACATTCCATTACCCAAGTAGGTAACATCATCAGTGCTAGAAGGGAGTGAGGTTTGTGGAGTGAAGGAGAAAGGGAGGAGGAGGAGGAGAAAGAGGAAAAAGAGCAGTAGGAGGACTGTGATTGTGAGGTCCTTGGTGCTCTCTGTGCTTGGTTATTTTCTTGTAGACGGTTCATTGCCCAAGTAGGGAACATCATCAGTGCTAGCAGTGCTAGGACCCCCTCAAAACACGTTGCCTTGGCTGAGAAGTTGAGTTCAAGAATTAATCAAGAGTTTATCTCGTTTTCCTTCTTGCTCTGTTGCAGGAGGATAAAGAAATTATAGATTTCCTTACTGAGCTTGGAAATTCCTGGGCTCACTTTGCATCAACCCCCGTCCTTTAATCAAATAATCTCTGGGGTGTGGGAGAGAATTGAGCTGATCTGTTTATATCAACCTACTCACAGGCTGAGCTGATAGAAGGCAACAATCAGTTGGTCCAACCTGTCATTATCTTCTCTGATTAGTAGTTATCCATAGTTTTCAGGCAGAGAAAATTTATTTTCCATGATTTACTATCTAACCCTGTGTGAAGTTTGAAATAATGGAGCTTTCTGTGTCAATCCACCCGCCCGGTGAATTTGCAGGCGATTCCCCAACTGACAACCAATTATACGGATAGTCCTCGACGTACGTCCAGAATTGACCCCCAAAATTTGCTCAGTGAGAGACAGTTGTGAAGTGAGTCTTGCTCCATTTTATGACCTTTCTTGCCACAGCTGTTAAGTGGATCACTGCAGTTGTAAAGTTAGTAACTTAGTTGCCCCCCTTGACTTTGCTTCTTATAAGGTCGCAAAAGGTGATCACCACACACACACACACACGCACACACACCACACGACACTGCAACTGTCATCAAGATGAGCCATTTGGCAAACGTCCAAGTTTTGATCACGTGACACGGATGCTGCAATGGTCATTAGGGTGAAAACCTTTTTTCAATGCTGTTGTAACTGCTGTTGTCGCTAAATGAAGTGTAAGTCGAGGACTACCCGTATTAGTGATTGCTTGAACTTACAATGGCACTGAAAAAAAAAACTTGACAGCTGTTCCTCGCACTTATGTCCACCGCAGCACCCCCCACAGTCACATGATCAGGATTTGTGTGCTTGGTAAGCGGCCTTGCATTTATGACCGGTTGAAGTGCCCAGGGGTCATCTGATGGCCCTTTGCAACCTTTCCAGCCAGCTTCCGACAAGCCAAGTCAACAGGGGAGCCAAATTCACAACAACCATAAGATTCACTTAACAACAGCAGCAATTTGCTTTAACAACTGTGGCAAAAAAAAAGTTTGTAAAATCGACCATGACTCATTTAACAACCGCTTTGCTTAACAAAAGAAATTCTGGTCCTAATTGTAGTTGTAAGATGAGGACTGCCTGCGTTTTGTTTGTAAGATGTAGTGTTGTTGTTAGTTGCGAAGTCGTGTCCGACCCATCGCGACCCCATGGACAACGTTCCTCCAGACCTTCCTGTCCTCTACTATCCTCTGGAGTCCATTTAAGCTCATGCCGACTGCTTCAGTGACTCCATCCAGCCACCTCCTTCTCTGCCATCCCCTTCTTCTTCTTTTGCCTTCCATCGTTCCCAGCATGAGGCTCTTCTCCAGGGAGTCCTTTCTTCTCTTAGGTGGCCAAAGTCTTTGAGTTTCACCTTCAGGATCTGGCCTTCTAAAGAGCAATCAGGGTGTTGATCTCCTCTAGGACTGACCGGTTGGATGGCCTTTCAGTCCAAGGGACTCAATGCAGGAGTCTTCTTCTCCAGCACCATAGTTCAAAGACCTCCATTCTCTGGCGCTTAAGCCTTTCTTATGGTCCAACCTGCACAGCCATCCATTGCAACTGGGAAAACCATTGCTTGACTATATGCACTTTTGTTGGCAGGGGGATGTCTCTGCTTGTTAGTATGCTGTCTAGATTTGCCATCGCTTTCCTCCCCAGGAGCAAGCCTCTTTTAATGTCTTGGCTACAGTCCCCATCTGCAGTGATCTTGGAGCCCAGGAAAGTGAAATCTGTCACCACCTCCATTTCTTCCCCATCTCTTTGCCAGGAATTGAGAGAGCCGGATGCCATGATCTTAGTTTTCTTAATGTTGAGTTTCAAGCCAACTTTTGCACTCTCCTCCTTCCCCCGCATCAAGAGGCTCTTTAGTTCCTCTTCCCTTTCTGCCATTAGAGTGGTCTCCTCTGCATATCTGAGGTTGTTGATATTTCTCCCGGCAATCTTAATTCCAACTTTTATTTAATCTAGCCCTGCCTTTCTCATGATGTGCTCTGCATATAAATTAAATAGGCAGGTCGACAGTATAAAGCCTTGCCAGACTCCTTTTGAACCAATCAGTGGTTCCAGATGCTTCTTGACCCGCCTATAGGTTTCTCAAGAGACAAATAAGATGGTCTGGTACTCCCATCCGTAGTACTTTCAATATAAAACAAATTGATAAGACTTCCTACATGCTTCATAGTGGGAAACCCCTTTTAACTTCCACCATAAAATATGCAGGAAGTCTACCACAAATGGGCAGAAGCCAAAGCAAACATTTCTTTATCGGGAGGCATTTCGGTACAGTGATTAAGCCTAGAAACGAAGAGACCTTCAGCCAGCTGGGTGACCTTGAGCCAATTTCTCCCTCTTTCACCCCTAGGAAGAAGGGCGCACCACTTCTGAAAAATCTTGCCAAGAAAACAGCCGGGATTAGTCCAGGCAACACTTAACTCAAAGGCATAAATAAAAAAAAGCACCACCCCCCCCCCATGCTGTACCAGTGAGACCTGTTTTGCGTTTACAAAACTTTACATGTCATTTCTAATCTTGATCGTGATTTGCGGAGATGTGCAAAGGAGATAATTCTTCTCGCGTTTTCTCCCCAAAATGAACCCATCCAAATATTCTGGAAGTTTCAATCTATCGGAATAGAGCTGGAAGGGACCTTGAAGGTCTTCTAGTCCAGCCCCTTGCTCAAGCAGAAGACCTACCATTCCAGACAGGTGGCTATCCAGTCTCTTCATAAAAACCTCCGGCGATGAAGCATCCACAACTTCCGAAGGCAAGCTGTTCCACTGGTTAACTGTCTTCACTGTTAGGTGGTTTCTCCTTAGTTCTAATTTACTTCTCTCCTTGATTAGTTTCCATCCGTCGTTTCGTATCTTGCCCTGCTTTGGGGAATAAACTGACCCCCTCTTCTTTGGGGCAGCCCCTCAAATACTGGAAGACGGCTGTCAGCCCTCCCCGAGTCCTCCTTTTCTCTGGACTAGCCAAACCCAAATCCTCCAATCGTTTTTCATGTTTTAGTCTCCGGGCCTTTAATCATCTTAGTTCCTCTTCTCTGCACTTTTTCCCCAAAGTCTCAACATCTTTTTGGTGATGTGTGATTAGTGTAGTTTCATAACTCTACCTTCCAGAAGTGAATGTTGTTTCTAATGTACCCCAAATGTGGACCCCAAGGGAATTACAAATTTGCAATTCCCTTGGGATCCACATGTGAAGATGGTTAGTGAATTATTATCAGGTGCAAAGAATCGGGACGAATGGTGACATCCCAGCTCAGCTTATTTTGTTGCTTTTTGCCTACACAGGTAGTCTTCGACGTACGACCGCAACTGAGCCCAAATGTTGCTAAGCGAGAGAGTTGTGAAGTGAGCTTTGCCCCGTTTTACCCCTTTTCTTGAAACAGTTGCTAACTGAATCACTGTGGTTGTTAAGCTAATAACACGGTCGTTAAGTGAAACTGGCTTCTCCGTTGACTTTGCTGGTCGGAAGGTCACAAAAGGGGATTGCATGACCCCCCAAGACACTGCAACTCTCCTAAATGTGAATCAGTTGCCAAGTGTCTGAATTTTTATCACAGGAATGCTGCCAACAGGTCTGCGAAAAACAGTCATAAGTCATATTCATGTCATTGCAACTTCCAAAAGTCATTAAATTAGGGGTGTCCAACTCGATTTCAGTGAGGTACGCATGAGAGGTGTGTTTGACCTCAGGGGGCTGGAGTGGATGTGGCCGGGGTGGGCGTGGCCAGCTTGACGTCACTCATGTTGGGGGCGTCTATGGCGGCCCGAGTGCTCTGCCAAAGAAAATGGGCTCCCGAGCTTCGTTTTTGGCTGTGACGGCCTCCTGCAATCCTCTGCCAGCGAAAACGGAGCTCGCGATGGCACTACGGGCCAGTCCTTTGCTGTTTCCAGGGCGTTCGATGGGTCAGATCGAAGCACTCCGCGGGCCGGATCTGGCCCCTGGGCCTTGAGTTTGACACCCCTGCACTAAATGAACTGTTGTAAGTCGAGGACTATCTGTACATGGGAATCTAATCAATTAGCAGCACTAAATTGGCGCTAGATAAGAGTTAACAGAAATCAAGAGAGGTTCGTATTTGTCTTCGACCCTTTGTGGGAACTTAATGATTCCAGGCTAATTCCTGTCTCGACTCCGCTCTACCTCTTCTTCTCCTGCAATATGTAGACATTTTGTGCTTTGCATTTCCCATTTTCAGTCACTAATACGCAGTTGCATCCTGTATAATGTGGCACGTTTCCAAGTATAAGTAGGACAGAGGATCCTGGGGGGAAATTGCTGAGCCTTTGATTATAGGGAAGATAATTCTGTCACCAGAGATTAATTCATACCCTGCAAAATTGATAACCAAACCCGCAAAGCTGTCGCTCTTTAAAGAACACAAATTCAGTTGCTAATTTCTTACGGAATTTGGGATGCAGGGACTACTAATCTCCTTTGCTACTACAAAGGAGCTCAAGATCAAACTGGAAGGGCCCCGGAGGGAAAGCTTTTCTTTAATATCTCAAGTTCAGACAGAGTTCAGATGGTGCCTGCAGAGATACCTTCTCCCACCCATCATCCTTGTTTCTGCCTTCCTTTTTCCTCTGCTAGTGTTGCATCTTCTATTAAAGCCGCGGCTTGTTTAGCCTCTCGCTTATTGACCAAATCGCAGTCTGAATTTGCCCGTTATAAACCATTTAAACCCAGGGGTTGCACACCTGCACAGCTTGAAGTTCGTTTGGCACGCTAAGCACACCTAAGCCACATTTTAGTCGCGTGTAAGTAACATAAAGCAAACCTCGGAGCACTTGTTTACCGACATTGCAAGTCATAAATCACCCTGCGCAAAAAAAAAGAAAAAAACCCCACAGTGGCTGAGCTCGCAAATCACGCTATGCCAACACTAATTTTTTTTCTTCCCTCTGATTTAGTCTCATCGTTGTGATTTGCAACCCGAAAACCCAGAAATTATGTTGATATCACTACTAGGTCGTCAAAAAGCACCATAAACTGTATTTCAGCAGGCATATTTTTTCCTAATTCCAGGGGAATACTTAAGTCCCGTGATTTTCCAACTTGACGGTGAACTTGATTTCTGGGCCTTCTTGAACTTGCAGTGAACTTGCTTCGAGTCCTCCCTATCTTGTGTTTTATTGCCCTGAAATACTGGATTATATATTTCGACCAGAGCGCCATGGAGACCGATCTTCATAATTCAATCAGCTTTGCATGTTTCTTTAAAATAATAATAATAATAATAATAATAATAATAATAATAATAATAATAATAATAATAATAATAATAATAATAATAATAATAATAATAATAATAATGCGTACTTCTCAGATACAATACAATACAATAGTAGAGTTGGAAGGGACCTTGGAGGTCTTCTAGTCCAACCCCCTGCCTAGGCAGGAAACCCTATACCGTTCCAGACAAATGGCTATCCAACATCTTCTTAAAGACCTCCAGTGTTGGGGCATTCACAACTTCTGGAGGCAACTTCTGTTCCACTGATTAATTGTTCTAACTGTCAGGAAGTTTCTCCTCAGTTCTAAGTTGCTTCTCTCCTTGATTAGTTTCCACCCATTGCTTCTTGTTCTGTCCTCAGGTGCCTTTGAGAATAGCTTGACTCCCTCTTCTTTGTGGCAACCCCTGAGATATTGGAACACTGCTATCATGTCTCCCCTAGTCCTTCTTTCTCTTAAACTAGACATACCCAGTTCCTGAAACCGTTCTTCATATGTTTTAGTCTCCAGTCCCCTAATCATCTTTGTTGCTCTTCTCTGCACTCTTTCTAGAGTCTCCACGTCTTTTCTACATTGTGGCGACCAGAACTGAATGCCGTATTCCAAGTGTGGCCTTAACCAAGGCATTATAAAGCGGCATCAACACTTCACGTGATCTTGATTCTATCCCTCTGTTGATGCAGCCTAGAACTGTGTTGGCTTTTTTGGCAGCTGCTGCACACTGCTGGCTCATATTTAAATGGTTGTCCACTAGAACTCCAAGATCCCTCTCACAGTTACTACTATTGAGCACGGTACCACCTATATTGTACCTGTGCATTCCGTTTTTGTTGCCTAAATGTAGAACCTTACTCTTTTCACCATTGAATTTCATTTTATTAGATAGTGCCCAATGTTCAATTAGTGATTAGATAGTGCCCAATGTTCAAAGATAGGTGAATGGCCTTTGGAATCATATGAAAGGTCCTTGACTTCTGCCTGCCGGTCAGGTCTCCTTGAGGAAAAAAGTAAGATAAAAATTAAAAAGTGATTTTAGTCGGGACCGATAAAAAGGTTTGTTATTTTCAAACACTTCTCTGATATATCTCTGGGGAGTCTCCGTCATCCAGGTCATGGTTGTCCCAAAGGTGCTTTTTCAAGAGGCAACTGGACTGTCTGGTTTTTCTTTGAAGACATTTTGCTACTCATCCAAGAAGCTTCTTCAGCTCTGACTGGATGGTGGGGAATGGAAGGATTTATATTCCTTGCAGACAGCTGGTCATTTGCATCCTTTTAGAGAGTCATTGAGGCCCCCTGGAGGTTTACCTGTGTCTTCAGGCTCACCTGAGTAGGGGTATGCTACCTTTTGCACTGCCGGGTAACCCTGAAGACACAGACAAAGGAGAGAAGCAACTTAGAACTAAGGAGAAACTTCCTGACAGTTAGAACAATGAATCAGTGGAACAGAAGTTGCCTCCAGAAGCTGTGAATGCTTCAACACTGGACGTTTTTAAGAAGATGTTGGACAACCTTTGTCTGAAATGATATAGGGTTTACTGCCTGAGCAGGGGGTTGGACTAGAAGGCCTTCAAGGTCCCTTCCGACTCTGTTGTTCTAAAATTCTAAATTCTAAACATGTGATTCACTTAACTGCAGTGATTCGCTTTAGATGTGGCAAGAAAGGTCGTAAAATGAGGCAAATTCATTTAACAACAGCAACAAATGTTTCTCACAGTCTTTTCTTTTTTTGTCAACCTTTCTTGACTACCCTGTTGCTTTCTTCTGTGGTTGGCCGGTGTCTGTGTTGGGAATCTAAATTAAGGATTAGTTGAAGAATAGGAGGAACCTCTCCCTTCGGCATTTCTGTCAAATTGTTTGTCCCACACGACTCTCGATTTCTTTCCAAATGCTACTGTTGGAATAATCCCTTCTTGTTTTAAAAAAAACCACCGTGAAAAATCAGATGTAAGAAACAAGAAAAAAAATCCTTATGCACCCATTCTGGGTATATTTGCTATAAATATGTAAATTGGAATCAGATCAAATGCCTTGATGGAATTTCAATAGGAGACAGAGATGCTGTCATCTCACAGACCAGTGCCGGTCGATGGACTGGGGGTTAGAGACCCCTGGTTTACAGAACATACTGCTAGCCTATGTCTATCTTGACCAGGGGTGTTCAAACTTGGGAACTTCCAGCTTCTAGAATTCCCCAGCCAGCCAGCTGGGGAATTCTGGGAGTTGAAGTCCACAAATCTTAAAGTTCCCAGGTTTGGACACTCCTGATCTTGACAGTGGTTTATTGAATGAATCTAACTTTTTAGTTATTTGAAAGAAGAGGGAGTCAAACTATTCTCCAAGGCACCTGAGGGTAGAACAAGAAGCAATGGGTGGAAACTCATCAAGGAGAGAAGCAATTTAAAAATAAGGAGAAATTTCCTGACAGTTAGAACAATTAATCAGTGGAACAACTTGCCTCCAGAAGTTGTAAATGCTCCAACCCTGGAACTTTTAAAGAAAATGTTGGATATCCATTTGTCTGAAGTGTTGTAGGGTTTCTTGCCTAAGCAGAGGGCTGGACTAGAAGACCTCCAAGGTCCCTTCCAACTCTGTTATTCTGTTTTTTTCTGAAAGGTCTGTACAGCTGCCCATCTCATGCGTCGCCTGCCATGGCGGATCACAGATCAATAATAAAGACTGATTAAAAACAATAAAAAACCCAAAGCAGCTCTTGGTGATTTAAATGGCATTCCCCAACCATCAACAATTACAATCTCTGCTCTTCCATCTCCTCCTATCCCAATGCAGTTGCTTCGGTTCACTCGGTACACTGAAAAGGTGTGGGCTGAGTTCGCGCAATAGACCAAGCCACAAACCAAGCTGCCCACATGTTACTTGGCAGTATTGCCCAAAACTTAGCTAGTGAATAGTCCAAGTAATAGATTAAGGTTTGCTCATGTTTTTCTTCCCCCTATCTGGGCACACTCTTTGCCAAGCTGACTTCTTTTCTGTTGCCAACAAAAGCTGGGGAATTTTGGTGATTTCATTTCAAGGAAGTTGCCTACAAAAGCAAGAATCGATTGCTTTGTACGGCTAAAGGAGAATATTTGTAGCTCGGGATTGAAATGAGAGGTCCGTGGTGCTTTCGGAGCTTGGCTGTTTGCTTGCAGATTTTTCATTACTCAAACTAGGTAACATGATCTGTGCTAGCAAGGATGTTACCTAGTTTAGATAATGAAGCGCCTGCAAGAACACAACCCAGCTCAGAGAGCCCCAAGGACCCCGATTGCTTTGTGATTTTGATGAAGTTTTATGTGAGTTTATCTTAAGTTGATTGGGATATAAATCCTGCTAATAAATATACTTTCTTCCTGGAGAGGAAAGCTTTGGCAAATCTAGACAGCCTACTAAAAAGCAGAGACATCCCCCTGCCAACAAAAGTGCATCTAGTCAAGGCTGTGGTTTTCCCAGTTGCAATGGATGGCTGTGAAAGTTGGACCATAAGGAAGGCTGAGCGCCAAAGAATGGAGGTCTTTGAACTCTGGTGCTGGAGAAGACTCCTGCATTGAGTCCCTTGGACTGCAAGGCCATCCAACCGGTCAGTCCTAGAGGAGATCCACCCTGGCTGCTCTTTAGAAGGCCAGATCCTGAAGGTGAAACTCAAAGACTTTGGCCACCGAATGAGAAGGGAGAAAGACTCCCTGGAGAAGAGCCTCATGCTGGGAAAGATGGAGGGCAAAGGAAGAAGGGGACGGCAGAGAAGGAGGTGGCTGGATGGAGTCACGGAAGCAGCAGGCGTGAGCTTAAATGGACTCCAGAGGACGGTAGAGGACCGGAAGGCCTGGAGGAACGTTGTCCATGGGGTCACAATGGGGTGGACACAACTCCGCAACCAACAACAACAATAAATACATGTTAACCCTGTTATTACATTACTGTATGAATACTAAAGATGGCATCAGGACTGATTCAGAAATAACAGATTTTGTCTTTTACAAGGCGTCCTCAACTTACGACCACAATTGAGCACAACATCTCTGTTGCTAAGCGAAACATTTGTTAAGTGAGTTTTGCCCCACTTTATGACCTTTGTTGCCTCAGGTCAGCAACAACCTTTCTAGCCAGAGTTGTTAAGTGAATCGCAGCAGTGGTTAAGTTAGTAACCCGGCTGTTCAGTGAATCTGGCTTCCCCATTGGCTTTGCTTGTCAGTAGGTCAGAAAAGGGGATCGATCACATGATCCCAGGACACAGCGACGGTCATAAATAGGACCCAGTTTCCAAGCGTCTGAATTTTGATCATGTGACCATGGGGAGGCTGCAAAGGTCATAAGTGTGAAAAATGGTCATAAATCTTTTTTTTAATGCTGTTGTAACTTGGAATGGCCACTAAAGGACGTGTTGTAGGGCTACCTGTATTTAGAATATAGAATATAACGGGATTGGAAGGGACTTTGGAAGTCTTCTAGTCCAACTTCCTGCTCAGGCAGGAAAAACTATAGCATTCCAGACAAATGGTTATCCAGGATCTTCTTTTTAAAAAGTGGCACGCAGAGCTTTCTCTGTGGACACACAAGCCATCGCCCCAGCTCAGCTCCACCACCCACATGTGTGCGCGAAACTCAGCGGCCAGCTGATTTTTGGGTCTCTGCCGTGCATGCACAGGGGGTGGGGCGCATGTGGGAAATGCACATGCATGTGGGGAGGTCACATGCGCAGGGGGCTGGGGGGAGCACCGGAGGGTGCAGCAACACCCCCCCCCCCTTGCAGCCTGTTTTTGGTCCCAGGAGGCTGCAGGGAGGCGTACTAGGCCCAAAATGGGGCGCGGGGGTTGCGCCGCGCTTTCAGCACGCGACGACAAAAAGGGTTAGCCATCACTGCCTTAGGTCAACCTCCTTGCTCAAGCAGGTTGGCCCTATAACAGGGGTGTCAAACTCAAGGCCCGGGGCCTGGATTCAGGCTTTGGCGTACTTAAATCTAACCTTTGGGGCTACCCTGGAAACAGGAAAGGACCGTCCCGCAGTGCCTCTCCCAGCGAAAACGGAGCTCAGGAGGGCTGCGTGTGTCCCTCCCGAGCTCCGTTTTCGCTGGCAGAGGGTTGCAGGAGGCTATCGCAGCTGAAAATGGAGCTCGGGAGCCCTTTTTCGCTGGCAGAGCGCTCGGGTCACTACACGCGCCCCCAAAACGAGTGACATTGAGCTGGCCACGCCCACCTTACACACACACACCCAGGTCAAACACAACCCTGATGCGGCCCTCAATGAAATCGAGTTTGACAGCCCTGCCCCTCTAAGATTCCAGACAAAAGGCTGTCCTATCTCTTCTTAAAAACCTCCAGAAAGGCAAATGTGGATCCTTCGGCTCCAAAGCATTCTACCCCATACATCCCTACGACCAATCCGCTCACACAGGGAGGGTCTCCTCCGGGTACCCTCCGCTACACAATGCGGGCAGGCGGTGCCCAGGAGTAGGGCCTTCTCTGTGATGGGCCCAACCCTCTGGAACGAACTCCCCCCTGATATTAGAACTACTGTTGATCTCCGCTCCTTCCGTAAGAAACTCAAGACCCACCTGTTCCGACTAGCCGGCCTGGCCTAATTGTAATCACAAGTACAATCTCTTACTGACCTTCCTGGATGGCTTTTTTAATATTGTAAATTTTGGGGTTTTAATTTGGTTTTAGACCGTTTTTAACTAGAAATGAGTTCGGGCATTATATAGACCTTATGTTTATGTTGGTTGTCTAATGTTTTGTTGTTCCTGCTTTGTTGTTTTATATGTACTGTCTGTACACCGCCCCGAGTCCCTGCGGGGAGAGGGGGGCGGTATATAAATTTAATAAAACTCAAAACTCAAAAAGCGAAGATCCATAAAGCAAGTTTCTCTCGATTACCTGCTTCGACTGATGCTCGCCTGCCAGCGCTTTAAGCAAAGATGTCTTTTTTACTTAATATCTGACATACTTTACGTTGCAGCAATGCCAAGAACTGATGCTGGGCTTTTCTTTAGAGAAAACAGATGTTCCAGCGCGTAAATTGCAGCAGTTGTGAATTATTACTGTGTCAGTAAATTTGCAGGTGCCTAGTTTATAGACTCCATTTCCCTGCACAGGGTTGTGTAGCAGATGCTAAGAACGATACTATAAAGTCCTCCTTGTAATCCCTTGAAACCTAGCACAGCTGTGCATTAGTTCAGCTTCAGTTCCAAAGGGTGCATTTGAACATGCATTGGATTGCATTGTTTTTCTTCATCTGGAGATGCCTCTCTTGCCACAGCGACTGACTCAAGGTGGAAAACAACATTTCAAATTAAAACAACAATAGACGTAGTGTAAATGCAACTTAATATAACAAAACATTGTGAAAAGAATTGTGGAATGTGTTGTTGTCATTCCTTTCTAGAAGCCCAAGGTCATCTTTTGTCTCCACACCTCTGCATATGACTGGAACTAGATGGGTGGAAATGCCAGCGTAGCCAAAGAAGATTGGACCATGTGATGGATTGATGGGTGTGGGGATAAGATCATGAACTTTCGACTGGGTGGAATCTCAGGAAGCTTTTAGATTTGGGATTCCACAGTTTGTTGCCAACATGTCTGCCTTATTAAATTGGAACTTTAAGGATAGTTTTGCCTTGGACGTTGATTTAATTCTGCATGATATTTGGAACGCTGACAAAGAGCTTAGCATGCCAAGTTTGTTATCCCAGGACAATCCTTTATCTCTTAATCATCCAGGCTCAGGGCCTCTGCTGCTTTAAGCCCAAACCTGTCCCATAAAACTGGGCAGGCATTGATCTCTTGTGTTAATTCTCAAGGCATTGAAAGTGCAGGTGGTGGTCCTCGACTTACAGCCATTTCGTGACCCTTCAGAGTTAAAACGGCACTGAAAAAGCTGACTTTTCACGCTAGTGACCGTTACAGCATTCCCATGGTCATATGATTAAAACTGGGATGCTTGGCAACGGGCATGGATTTATAACGGTTGCAGTCTCCCAGGGTTCGTGCGATCCCCCTTTGCAACAATCAGACACACAAAGTCAATGGGGGGGAAGCCTGATTCACTTAGCAACCACATGACTTGGTTTAAACAAGTCATTTCCCCCGTCTTCATTCTTTGCATACTTTCTAAATCAGGCCAGCTTTGTGGAATTTGTTTTGGGGGGGTGGGGGTGGGGGAAGAAAGGAGAGGAGTGTGGCTGTTTGGAGAATGCAGCTTAGGGAAAGATTAGAGCGGGACTACTCTTCCAGGTATGCTCCAATGCATTGCAGTACAGGTAGTCCTCGACTGACGGCCACAACGAGCCCAACGTTTCTGATGCTAAGCAAGACAGTTAAGTGAGTTTTGCCCTACTTTACGACCTTTCTTGCCGCACTTGTTAAGTTAGTCACATGGATCGGAATCTGGCTTCCCCATTGACTCTGCTTGTCAGAAGGCATGTATACCTCACCTGTGAGTGGGTTATCCCCAGGATTGGTCACAGCTAGAATTGACACAGCACTTAAAGGCGCTGTCAGCTGGAAAGCTGACAACCTGGGTTTGAAACCAGAGGGCCGCATGACGAGGTGAGCACCTGTTCTTTGCTCCAGCTCCTGCCCACCTAGCAGTTCCAAAGCATGCAAATGCAAGTAGATAAATAGGTACCCCATCGATGGGAAAGTAACAGCGGTCCACGCACTTGGTGTACAGGTAGTCCTCAACGTGCGACCACAATTGATCCCAAAATCTATGTTGTTAAGTGAGAAATTTGCTAAGGGGTTTTTGCCCCATTCTTGGACTTTCCTTGCCACATTTGTGAAGCGGATCAGTGCAGTCGTGAAATTAGTAACAGGGTTGTGAAGTCAAATCTGGTTTCCCCTTGTGACGTTTGCTTGTTAGAAGGTCATCCAAAGAGGATCACGTGACCTTGGGACACTGCAACCGTCATAAATAGGAGTCAATTGTCAACCATCCAAATGTAAACCACGCGACTACGGGGATGCTGCAACGGTGGATTTCACGTTTTGTTACCACCGGTTTGCCCCCCCCCGCTCGCGCCCGCCCCTCCTGTGCATGCGCCTGATCACAAAAACATGCCTAAATGGGACAGCCTAGAGCAGAGGTGTCCAAACTTGGCAACAGAGCTGGCTGGGGAATTCTGGGAGTTGAAGTCCACAAGTCTTAAAGTTGCCAAGTTTGGACACCCCTGGCCTAGAGCCAAGGTGGGTGGATGGCCCACCCGCAATTTCCGCAACCAATTCGGGTGAACCGGTCTGAACCGGCTGAATATCACCTCTGGCTGTAAGTGTGAAAAACGGTCATGTCACTTTTTTCAGTGATGAACTTTGAATGGCCACTAAATGAACTGTTGTAAGTCGAGGACTACCTGGATAGTCATGCCAGCCACATGAGCATAGAAATGTCTTTGGGAAACGCTGATTCCCTTGGTTAAGAAATGGAGATGAGCATCTCCACCCTAGAGTTGGGCACCACAGGTCAAGGGGACAACTTTTATCTTTAAAGTTGGCAATTTGTTATGCCAAAAGAGCTGCTGGTTGTGCAAGGTTTTCAATTGTGCTTATGGTTTTTTTTTTCCCCTGTCTTCCTTTTGGGCTGAGGTGTCCTTGTAAATTGGGAATATTTCAAGTGAATGTGTTAATGCCGATTTCAGCTTGCATTTGAAAGCTTCTGTGAACTTCTCAATGTATCTTCTTGGTTCCCATCTATTAAAGAAAGCTACCGTATTTTTTGGAGTATAAGACGCACCTTCCCTCTCCTAAAAGTGGGTGAAAATTTAGGTACATCTTATAGACTGAATACATGCATTTATGGCCTCCCGAACAGTCCGTGTGTCGCATTTTCACCCTCACCAGCCCCCTGAAGCAATCTACACAGCCCGTTTTTGCCAAAAATGGGCCCGTTTTTGGGCTCCCAAGCCCTCCACCTGTCACCTTCCCAGCCCCCAGAAGCACTCCAAAAACAGGTGCGTTTTTTGCAAAAACAGGCTGTGCAGAGCACTGCAGAGTGCTTCTGGGCCCCTGAGGGAGTGAAAATCCGACGCGGGAGGCCAAAAACTATTTTTTTTCTTGTTTTCCTCCTGTAAATTTAAATGTGTCTTATAATTTGGAAAATACGGTACTTAAACACTTGCTATAATGGCTCCCACTCCTAAGCGACCATGTACAATGTAAATGTGGGTTTTTCTCCTAATAAGGGGTTGCATGCCAGGGAGGCTTTTTAAATTTGCCAATGAATCAGTTGTAATGTTGTGAAAGGGAGCTCAACACCTGCATTTATTTATAGGGAAAAGGGTAAATGGACAGGTATACAAATTTTGGCAGTTGCAAAGTGTGTGAGGCCCCCCTCCCTCCATACCCATAGTATACATTTAATATAATGCATTAGTATATAATTGATTACAGTCAGCGTATTAGTTCTATTATTAAATTCAATCAAATTAAACATTACAGTATAAAATCCAAATATAATTCCATTTTCACTTTCGGTCAGTTTATAATAATATGATTTTCTTGTTTATTTTTGTGATCTGAGTCTTCTTGCTATTGCCCCATCTCCCTCCACTGGCAGAGCTCTGGCCCCTCCCGTGTCCTGCGTGTCCGTTGTGGTGTCTGGTGGTTTCTCTAGGAGTGTTTTATTTTTTTCCATAAAGGCCTGCGCCTCTATGGGTGAATTAATTCTAATTCTTGTCTCCTCCCAGAATATCAGCATACCTTCAGGCATCAACCATCTAAACCACACCCCTTTCTGGTATAATTTATTCGCTAATTGCGAATAATTTTTTCTTTTTTCTCTAATCTTCTTAGGGATCTGCTTCAGAATGGTTATCTCCATATCATGATATGTCAATGCTTGCCCCCTTTGTACACCCAAAATTTCATCTCTTGTGCTTTTTCTAAGGAATTTAATGTGAACCTCCCTGGGTACATTGTGTGTTCTAGCGTAAGCTGAATTCACTCTATAAACCAGGTCTATATCCCACCCCATCTGTTGTTTTTCTTTGTGTGTGTAGTCAGCCAGAATGTTTGTCATGATGTCCCTTATATTTTCCCCATCTTCTTCTATAACATTTTGAAATCTAAGATAATAGGACATTCTCTCAAATTCTAATTTCATCTGTTGGATGTCAAGATCTTTGTTCCCTTTCTGCACAGCTTCCACCCCCCCCCTCACCTCCTCCACCCCCCCTTCCACAAGATCCAGTCTCTGTGAATTCTTATAAATTTGGGCTTGATTTTCTTTAATTTCATCTTTCATTTCCCTTAGCTGTTTCTTGATTTCCTCCTGGCCCTGTAAAATTTGTTGAAGCATTTGTTGAAAGTCCATCTCTATAGTCTTAGGTTGCATCAGTTCTGTTATCTTGGACTGTGTGGCTGGACTGGATGTTACAGATGTTGGAGCAGACGTGGCAAAGCCAGATTTCCCAGGAGGTGGTCTTTTGGATGCCATCCTTTATAACATTAGAAGTTCAGTCCATATATAAGATAAACAGTTAGAAAAGAAGGGTAGCCAGGTGAGGTCCGGGAGCAGAAGTACCAGGCAGAAGAGAATCTCTCTAATAAGTCTGGCAATAGATGAAAGGTTTCCCCTAGAAAGTTCAAAAAGACCAATCCACAAGAGATTCCTCTGGGAGACACGGAGACAAAGACCGGAAGCCTGAATTTTAAAGGTGGAGTCAGGTTTCAGAGTTCATAAAGACAACGGAAGTGTGCCATCTTGCCCTGCCAGTTTTGGGCACAGAGGCATATCAAAGTTTTAAAAAGTTCCAAAAGTCCTCAAATCACAGTAGATAGTGAAATTAAATTGCAAAGAAAATCATCCAACCTGGGTGAGGCTTCATTCGTTGGCTCTCCCCCCTCCTCCTTCCCCAGGGGCTGAGAGCAAAATTATTCCTCGCCGCTTGTCCAAGGGGGGGGGGAAACCCCCCTCCCTCCAGCCGCGCCTCCAGAATACTCCGAAAGTTATTTAAAGAAAGCTAACTAATTCTTTGTGCAAAATAGGGCATGAAGAGCGAAGCAACCTCACCGCACCGCAGCTGCTTCCTTCAATTGCTTCATTCTCCCGACGGCTTTAGCGAGGCGCGAAGCGCAGAAACGCGAGGCGCCCTCCGATCTAGCTCCCCGGTGCCTTGGGCGCGCGAAAGACCTCCCGCCGGCCGCCGCCGCTGCAGGAGCTCCCCGCGATGCCGCCCCTCCGGCAGGACCCCTCTGAGGGGTGTCCTGTGCCCCCCAAGGAGTGGGGAAGCCCACCGGAGAGCCGGAGCGGGCAAAGAGCTGCCCGTCGCCGCTGCCGCCGGAACCGGAACTCAACACCTGCATTTGAAAGCCGGTTTGCATAGAAGAAAACACTCTTGAATTTAAGCTTTTTTCTTCCTTGTTGAAAGCAACGTCTCCAAAGCGGGTTTTCTATTGGATTCCAAGGAGGACAAATTCAAGAATTCAAGATACTGATAGAAAAGAGCATTTGTAGTTCAGGGTTGAAACGAGGGGTCCTTGGTGCTCTCTGAGCTGGGTGGTTTTCTTGCAGACGTTTCATGACCCAGCTAGGTAACATCATCAGAAAGATGCGTGGAAGCCATCTTTTACATTGGACCTTCAGGCCTGCCACTGACAATTCCCAGATGAGATGGATCACAAGATGTAGTGTGGAATACCAGCCTCAGGTCAGCAACAACCTTTCTTGCCACAGTTGTTAAGTGAATCACTGCAGTTGTTAAGTTAGTCACCTAATTGTTAAGCGAATCTTCCCCATTGATTTGGCTTGTCCAAAGGTGAACTTCGTGTGAGCCCAGGACTCTGAACCCATCATAAATATGAACCGGTTGCCAAGCCCCTGAATTTTGATCATGTGACCATGGAGATGTGGCAACGGTCATACGCGTGAAAAATGGTCATAAGTCACTCTTTTCCAGGGGTGGGATTGAAAAGGTTTAGCAACCGGTTCTCTGCCCAGTTGCTGGGTGGGCATGGCCATGGGGGCATGGCCTACTCAGCCTCAAGATACCACTGGGGGCGGGGGGGGATTGGATATTTTTTTCAAGCCTCTGGGAGGCCGAAAACGGCCTTCCCCCAGGCTCCAGAGGCCCATTTCTGGAATTCCAGAACTTCCAGGAGTCCCTTTTTTTGCCCTCCCTAGGCTCTGCAATTACCTGGCATGAGGAACGGACCGCGTGGAGACTCCGTCAAGGGGCAGGGTGGGTGGGGCGGGGCCAGCCAGTCCTTCCAACTACCGGTTTGGCGAACCAGATGTAAAATTCGTCCGAACTAGTCCAAACCAGCTGAATCCCACCCCTGCTCTTTCTACTGACGTAATTTCAAACGGTCACGGAAAAGAAACTCTTATAAGTTGAGGACTACCTGGTAAGCCCCAAGAAAGAGACCACCAGGAATGAGACGGTCACACGCCCACGATCTCCAGACCAAGCATGGCTGCAGACCTCCGATTTTCTTTCAGAACAGAACGGAACAGAGCCAGTTAGTTGTTCAAAAAGATAATATTTGTGCTCTCCCGGCAGTTATCCGCTGCTGTAGAATTTCGTTCCTCCCATCCTCCTTGCTTTTTCTTTTTTCTTTTTCATTTTGAGGCAGGGGGTATAGATAATTTGTAAAGTCTTTATGGCCCGAGACATGGCAGTTTTTATTATTGCTGGGATTGCAAGCCGGAAAATGGCCATAGCAATACGCATTCCATTAATTATTAAGGACAGTAAATCTTAAGAAGATTAAAACCTGGCATCTCCTGCAAACAGAGCCGGCATTGTGGGGGAGAGAGAGAGAGATCTGCTTCTGCCCCATCTCGGTTAAGGTTTTTTTGTTTTTTTTTAAATGGTTTAACATTCTGCAATAGAGATTGGAACTAAAATTCTTTTCATCTGTGCCAGCACATGGTGGGCTGAAAGAGAAATAATTATTTACAAATCATGTAGTTGTTGCTGGCATATGACAATCTGGTTCTAGGTTTTGGCTGCATCTCAAAAGGCAAAAAAAAAATCCTTTTTTTTTCTTGTGGGTGTTCAACTCACAATATATTTATATTTATTATTGGTGCATATATTCAGATGTTAGCAGCGCAGTTGGCCTTCTGGAAAAAGATCAAATGTATTCCGAAGGCTTCTTCTACATCAGATCCATGTACCAAATTTGACAGTATTTATAGTTTTACTAGCTGGATACCCGTTATGCTTCGTGACAAAACGATATGATCGGGATTTGCAGGAAAAAATTGGTTCATGATCCGTTGACTCAGTGGTGGTCGGTGATTGAAACACATAAGGGAATATCGCTCCCGCCCCCTTGAGTCCGGAAGCAGTTCCATAGGTGGAAGGCGTAGACATTTGGTGAGGTACCGACATTTAGTACTGTAAGGAGCCCCAGACCTCTCCTGAGTGAAGGAGTGGAACGTCTGCCAATTTGAACTGAGGTAACGGAATGTGAGGCAACTGGCAGTTGAAACAGAGTCATTTTTAGGTGGGGAAGGGGAGTAGAATGTCTAACTCCTTAGCATCAGAGTGTGTTAATCTCTACATATATATACTGTATAAGAAAGACTAATGATCTGATGGTCATTTTGAAAAATCCTTTCTCAGCAAGCACCTAGAAGCCAAGAGGAACATACGTGCCAAATTTCAAGTTTGTAGGCTTTATGGTTCTGGAGATTTCATGATGATGCGTCAGTGGTATTTCGCTTTTATATATAGAGATTCATTTTATAATATGACATACAAAAAGAATACAAAAGCAAATATTAGGGAAATTAGGAAAGGAAAAAGGGAAGCGAATAGTGGGGGAAAGCAAGAGAAAAAGAAAAAAAAGTCACTTTCGACTCCTTTGGTGCAGTAAAATAAGGCATTAAAATCTATCCTCAACTTTTTACTTTTTCATGATAATAGAAACTAGCCGTTTGTATAACAACAAATCTATCTAACCGGTAAAACCCAAAATCAAAGTTTCATTTTTTTTCACCACCTCAAGCACAAAGTCCAGAAGTGGTTTCCAAATAGAAATGAAAGGATTTGTATTTTGTTTCTTTCATCAAAGCAGTAAATCTAGACATCTCTGCTAACTCCATCAGTTTTTGCAACCCTTCATCCCTTGTGGAGATCGAGGTGATCTTCCATTTCAGGTCCTTGTAACCGATGAGAATTTGCCCCTCCAGGGTTGGGAACCTTTCATTTTGTTTGCCGTCCGTCCTTCAGCAACCAGAATGGGAGGCAAGTAGTCCTCGGCTTACGGCCATCGTTGACCCCAAATTATCTGTTTCTGAGGAAGACGATTGTTAAATGAGTTTCGCCCCATTTTACGAACTTTCTCCCCACAGTTGTTAAGTGAATCTCTGCATTTAACGTAGTAACATGGTTGTTAAGCGAATCTGGCTTCCCCATGGACTTGGCTTGTCAGGCGGTCGCAAAGCGGGATCATATGACCTTGCGACACTGCAACTTTCATAAATACATGCCAGTTGCCACGTGTCTGAATTCACAGGGAGGCTGAAAACGGTTCTAAGTGTGGAAAACGGTCATAAGTCACTTTTTTCAGTGGCTTTGTAATTCCGAACGGCCACTGAATGGTGGCAAGAATGGTGCGATGGCCTAGAAGTGGAGCTCTCGCCTCACAATCAGGAGGCTGTGAGTTCAATCCTAGGTAGAGGCCGATATTTCTCTCTCTGGGCATCATGAGAATATATCTGCTGAATATAACTCCGCATTGGTGACAGGAAGGGCATCTGGCCAGTAAACACTCAGCTCCATTCAGTTGCACAGACTCCGCTGCACAAGGGATTATGGGGTCATTAAAAGATGATGATGATGATGATGATGATGATGATGAGCAAGGCTCTGTTTTAGGCCCAGTCCTCTACAACATCTTCATCAATGAATTGGATGAGGGAATAAATGGGAACTCATCAAATTTGCAGATGACACCAAGCTGGCAGGAATAGCCAACACTCCAGAAGATAAAGATGCAGAAGGATCTTGACAAACCTGAACATTGGGCACTATCTAATAAAATGAAATTCAGTGGTGAAAAGAGTAAGGTTCTACATTTAGGCAACAAAAAAGGAATGCACAGGTACAGAATAGGTGGTACCTTGCTCAATAGTAGTAACTGTGAAAGGGATCTTGGAGTCCTAGTGGACAACCATTTAAATAGGAGCCAGCCGTGTGCAGCAGCTGCCAAAAAAGCCAACACAGTTCTAGGCTGCATCAACAGAGGGATAGAATCAAGATCACGTGAAGTGTTAATACCACTTTATAATGCCTTGGTAAGGCCACACTTGGAATATGACATCCAGTTTTGGTCGCCACCATGTAAAAAAGATATGGAGACTCTAGAAAGAGTGCAGAGAAGAGCAACAAAGATGATTAGGGGACTGGAGACTAAAACATATGAAAAACGGTTGCAGGAACTGGGTATGTCTAGCTTAAGAGAAAGAAGGATCAGGGGAGACCATGATAGCATTGTTCCAATATCTCAGGGGTTGCCACAAAGAAGAGGGAGTCAAGCTATTCTCCAAGGCACCTGAAGGTAGAACAAGAAGCAATGGGTGGGAACTAATCAAGGAGAGAAGCAACTTAGAACTGAGGAGAAATTTCCTGACAGTTAGAACAATTAATCAGTGGAACAGAATTGCCTCCAGAAGTTGTGAATGCCCAAACACTGGAAGTCTTTAAGAAGATGTTGGATAGCCATTTGTCTGAAACAGTTTAGGGTTTCCTGCCTAGGCAGGGGGTTGGACTAGAAGACCTCCAAGGTCCCTTCCAACTCTGCTATTGTATTGTATAGTAGAAAGTGATGACTAAACGAATGGTTGTAAATCGAGAACTGCCTGTATATGAACTTCAAGGTCTGAATTGCCATTTCCTTGAAAATTAGAGGCATGTGCCGATTTCTCAGGCTTACTTGGTGATAGATGGTAGGAAAAAGGGAAACTGCAATAGCTAACCTAAGGCCAGAAATACAGGTTATCCTCGACTTACAACAGTTCACTTAGTGACCATTTGAAGTTACAACGGCACTGAAAGAAGTGACTCATTTTTCAGACTTTATGACCATTGCAGCATCCCATAGTCACGTGATTTACATTCAGATGCTTGACAACTGACTCACATTTATGACCGATGACATATCCCGGAGTCATGTGACTATCTTTTGCCACTGTTTCCGACAAGCCAAGTCAACAAGGAAAGCCTGATTCACTTAACAACCGGGTTACTAATTTAACAACCGCAGTGATTCACTTGGCAAGAAAAGTCGTAAAACGGGGCAAAATTCACTTAACTAATTTCTCACTTAGCAACACACATTTTCGGCTTCATTTGTGGTCATAAGTTGAGGACTAACTATAATTCTAAAACACGACAGCCAAAGAAGTGTGAATTGAATAACCGAGGAGAAATGTACATTAGCTGAAAAGGCCACAGGAGAAAAATCAGACAGCTTTATTGTTTAGCTCCCTTTTTAATGGTTAGCCTTGTTCTGAACCCGAATCAAAAGTTTAATCAGTAAATTAATTTCAAGAGCCCTGGGGAATTCTGGGAGTTGAAGTCCACACCTCTTAAAAGTTGGCCAGATTGAGAAACACGGCTCTCGACGTTGCTTTTCAGGAATCCGCTAAATAACGCCAGCGATTGCATCCCTTCCACAATATTTATGAAGCTTCAATATTTAATTTGATGTAAGAGCCTCGTTCTGGGAAGGAGTCTATCCCTCATCCAGCTCCGTAGCTAACGGCTGTGCAGTTCATTCCCCACTGAAAGGCAATATCACACAGATGCCAATGAGTTGGAAGAGAAACAGCTGATTGCGTGTTTTAAGTTTAGGAACTAGGCGCAGGCTGCATATCATTTTCATAAGTTATGTCTGAGGCTGGGCAGGAGCTGCTGGATTTGCGTTTGTCTAGTCCAGCGATGGCGAACCTTTTTTGGCTCGCGGGCCATAAGTGGGGAGAGCGCATGGGGACCGTATGCGGGCGTGCCGCACCCATAATACAATGCATGACCCCCAGTGCGCATGCGCGCACTACAGGCGCTCCCCTCCCATTTTTCTATGCTTTTTTCGCCCTCCCCAGGCTCCAGAGGCTTTATAGAAGCCTGGGGAGGGTGCAAACAGCCTCCTCCGCCCCCCCGGACGCCCTCCGGAGGCTTCAGCCAAGCCTCCGGACAGTCCCTGAAGCCTTTGGAGCGCTCAAAAGGACCCTCCAAGCAAACCGGACTTCCGGTTTGCTCGGAGGGTCGTTTTAAGCATTCCGAAGGCTTCAGGGAAGCCTCCGGATGGTCCCTGAAGCCTTCGGAGCGCTCAAAACGACCCTCCGAGCAAACCGGAAGTCACTTCCGGTTTGCTCGGAGGATTGTTTTGAGCGCTCCGAAGGCGCGCACTGGACAGCTGACAGGGCAGTGCCACAGGTTCGCCATCACTGGTCTAGTCTAAAAAAAAAAAGACTAGGGGGCACATGACAGCAGTATTCCAGTATTTGAGGGGCTACCACAAAAGAGGGGGGGGGGTGTCAACTTATTTTCCAAAGCACCGGAGGGCAAGACAAGAAACAATGGATGGAAACTAACTCGCTAACTCACTAAAAAAGGATGGGCTAACTCACTGCTCACTCCAGGACTTTGATTCTGACCAGCTCAAGGTTGACTCAGCCTTCCATCCTTCCAAAGTTGGTAAAAATCAGGAGCCAGATTGTTGGGGGAAGAGGCTGACTCTGCAAACTGCTTACAGAGGGCTGTAAAGCCTCTATACCGTGAAGCGGTATAGAAGTCTAAGTGCAATTAATCTTCCAAAGCATTAGAGGGCAGGACAAGAAACAATGGATGGAAACAACTCAAGGAGAGAAGCAACCTGGAAACGAGAAGAGACTTCCTAACAGTGGGGATGATTATTAACCCATGGGACAACTTGCTTCCAGAAGTTGTGGGTTTTCCATCGCTGGAGGTTTTTAAGAAGAGACCGGACAGCCACTTGTCTGAAATGATATAGGGTCTCCTGCTTGAGGAGGTGGCTGGACTAGAAGACCTCCAAGGTCCCTTCCAGCTCTACTCTGATTCTGGTTCAAATGCCCCCACTTGTATCATTTTTAATTTAGCTATTAAATATATATGCTACCCATCTCACCATTAGCGACTCTAGGCGGCATATAAATGAGGTATTAGGATAGTATTTCACAGTTTCTTGCCAAGGATCAATCACGGGGCATATGAAATCCACCTGGCCTCAGCTGAAGTTTCTACCTTTCTTAGATTTTGTGTCAGGCCTGTTGTTATGTTCCTTTTAGGATCTTTGGCCTGCCACACTTTCTATTATTTTCCTATGCTGTTTCATTAGTGTAGTAGTTGGGAGGGGGGAGTAGAAAGGAGTAGAATTGTGGAATGGTTTGTTGTCATTCTTTCTTGCGGGATCGTATCCTGCCCCATACATCCCTGCGACCAATTCGCTCGCACAGAGAGGGACTCCTCCAGGTGCCGTCCACCAGACAATGTCGGTGGGCGGCGTCTAAGAGTAGAGCCTTCTCTGTTGCGGGCCCAGCCCTGTGGAATGACCTTCCCCCGGATATTAGGACTACCTCTGACCTCCGCGCCTTCCGGATAAAGCTCAAGACGCACCTATTTCAAGTAGCTGGCCTGGCTCAACCATAGTTCGTTCACACTGCTCCTGACGGGTTTTTTAATTTTTGTGACTTTTAGACTTTTATTAGGGGATTTTAAACTATGTTTTAACTGTCTTTTCTTATCTTCATACCTCCTCCATGTACGCGTGTTCGTTTATTCTGTGTGTGTATTGTCCATATTGTTTTTTATGTGTTTTATTGTACGCCGCCCCGAGTCCTTCGGGAGAGGGTGCGGCTAAGAAATAAATTTATTATTTATTATTATTATTTCTAGAAGCTCAAGGTCATCTTTTGTCTCCGCACCTTGACACCTGACCGGAAGCAGAGGGGTGTAGATGCCAGCGTGGAAGATGACGATTGGAACGTGTGATGGATTTGTGGGTGTGGGGATAGATCATGAACTTTCAACTGGGTGGAATTCCAGGAAGAACATTAGAGTTGGAATTCCATAGCCGTGCTAACTTGCCTGTATGAATAAATGGGAACTTTAAGGATGATTCTGCCTTGGTCTCTGATTGATTTCATGCATGGTATTTAGAACGCTGACATTTTGTTGTCTCCGAAGACAACCCTAAAACAGCTCTGAAAATGGCCCAAAAACAAGCCATAAAATGGCCCAGAAAACAGGCCGAAAAATGAGTGGGGGCAGGGCTAGCCAGTGGTGGGATTTGCCGTTTCGCCGAACTGAATCTTAACTACCTGTTCGTCCAAACCATGCAAACCAACAAATGCTCACCTCTGTCTCCTCCCCATCAACTTGAGTCCCACTATGCTTTGTGCTGCTGAGAAAGGTTGTCGACTGTCTCGGTGACAACTCTTTTTTCCTTCTGTGAATAAGCAAGGCTGATAACAGTGCATGGCGGCCCAGGAGGTGCTTGTTTGGGGGCATTAGTGTTTTATATCCAGGAAAATTGGGGATCAAGAAGGATTCTGTTCTTCTCACGGTTGAGAATTCCCCGGTTTCAGATTCATATCATAGTGCCAATGAGCAAAGTTCCTGTAGAGCTGAAAGAAACACCGCGAATATTTTAGCCGTGAAACTGAAAAAGGAGTATTCTGGGGTGTTACTTTTTAAATCCTGTTTTATTCCTCCATCTACTCGGTTCAAAATTCTGAACGGAGGCAGTTTTGAAATGCTGAATCTCAACAGAAGAATTGTGTAGGGAGAAATTCTTTAGCTGCTGTCAATTAGGCAAAATGTACATGTATGAAAATGCCTATTGGATTGGAGGTGAAAGATTATGCTGGTGTTGTGGCCCGTCAGTGGCCAACGGAGCTGGCAGCAGATTCGGACAGTGAGGAGCTTGGGGAGGAACCTGGGCCAGTCCTGGAGTCTGGGGAAGGCTCTGATGAGGGCTCTGTGTCGGAGGCAGAGAGGGGGCCAGAGCCATATGCCGGTTATCAGATGCCTTCAGAGTCAGACATCAATGAGGCAGACGAACAGCTGGAGCCTGTTCCCAGTGTGCGCATGCGCAGAGCTGCCAGACGAAGGGAACAGCTAAAGAACAGGGGTTGACTTGGGAGGAAGGCCACAGGTGGATGGTGAATAGCCCCTCCCATAGGGAATAGAGGAGTGAAAGGGGAGTGGAGTTTGCAGGAGACAATTAGTTCACACAATTGGTTCGTGTCTCTCCGAGACTCCTTGCCAGGTTTTGTAGATATCAGCCTGGCAGTTCTCCAAGCCAGATCAGGTCTGTGACTGTAAATCCTCCCTTGAAAGACTTTGCTGAATTTGAATGAACAGAATTCACCGTAAATTAATTAAAGGGTGTTTTGTCCGGACAAGGAGTTTGCTTCACGCTCTTGGGAAGCCTCAGTCAGAACATCTGGGAATGAATAAATAGTTCTCAACCTATAACCACAATTGGGACCAGAATTTCGGTGCCTAGGCAAAGCAGTTGTTCAGTGAACCCCATCTGATTTCATGACCTTTTTGCCATGGTTGTTAAGCAAATCACTGCAGTTGTTAAACGAATCATGCTGTCATTAAGCAAATCTGATGTCCCCCATTGAGTTTGCCGGTTCGGAAGCTGGCTGGGAAAATCACGAATAGTGATCACATGATCCCAGGATGCTACAACTTTCATAAATACAGGCCGGTTGCCATTTCTATAAGGACAAATCTATCTAATCTATCTACCAAAGTCAAAATTTCATTTTTGTTTTAATCTCAAGCAGAAAATCTAGAAGTCATATCTACGTGAAAAACATACTTAAATATATTCTCCTCTTTAAATAAAAACGATCCCTCTAATCATTCCTGCTTTGTCTTCCTTGCTATGGAAATAGTATGTATTTCTATTTGCACCTCATAATAATTTGTGAGCTATCACCATTTTTATTAATAAAGTTCACTATATTCTTTCAAATTGTTTGAACTTACCGGGAGAAATACTCTAGAACTCTAGTGTATATACTAGTATGTAAAAGCGAAAAGTTGCGGTTGGAGTGCTTTTATCTTGTAGTGTGCTAAAAAAAAATCGGAAATCAATGCCGTTTCCCCCCCCCCCTTTTTTTTTCCTTTGTACCTCACATCTTCTTTTCCTCTCTCCTTTCCCTTAATTTCTATTTTTCTTTGTATTTTATATGGTAAATAAATAAATAGTCCCGCCGGGGAGAGGGGGCGGTCTAGAAATTTAATAAATTATTATTATTATTATTAAATAGATATCTAAATGCATGCCGGGTGCCAAGCACCCAAATTCTGTGACCGTGAGGATGCTACAACTGATCTTAGATCACTTTCTTTAGTGCTGTTGTAACTTTGAACAGTCGCTAGAGAATCATTGTACATCAAGGACAAATGTAGTTTATTCTTGCATCTCTTCATTCAGACTTTTGAGGAAGACCCAGCAGTATGTTCAAAGGTGGTCAACCTCATAGGTAGAATACGGTCTCTAAGATGGACAGGTGGTTGAGTTTGCCTTGTGAGACAATGGTCTGGGGATGTCTTAACCTCCCTCTCTTTTTTTCTATTTGAATACTTACAATACAATAGAATACAATAGCAGAGTTGGAAGGGACCTTGGAGGTCTTCTAGTCCAACCCCTTGCCTAGGCAGGAAACCCTATACCGTTTCAGACAAATGGCTATCCAACATCTTCTTAAAGACTTCCAGTGTTGGGGCATTCACAACTTCTGGAGGCAAGTTGTTCCACTGATTAATTGTTCGAACTGTCAGGAAATTTCTCCTCAGTTCTAAGTTGCTTCTCTCCTTGATTAGTTTCCACCCATTGCTTCTTGTTCTACCCTCAGGTGCCTTGGAGAATAGTTTGACTCCCTCTTCTTTGTGGCAACCCCTGAGATATTGGAATATACTGCTATCATGTCTCCCCTAGTCCTTCTTTTCATTAAACTTAAGGCAAGGGTGTCAAACACCATTTCATTGAGGGCCGCATCGTGGTTGTGTTTGACCTCGGAGAGAAGGCGGGGTGGGCGTAGCCAGCTTGACATCACTTGTGTTGTCACGTGGGGTGGCCCGAGTGCTCTGCCAGCGAAAATCGGCTCACGAGTTCCGTTTTCGGCTGTGACAGCCTCCTGCAACACTCTGCCAGCGAAACAGAGCTCCATTTTCACTGGCAGAGACACGCGGTCTGGTCCTTTTCTGTTTCCAGGGTAGCCCCATGAGCCAGATCTAGGCACCCCATGGGCCAGATCTGTCCCGGGGACTTTGGGTTGGAGACCCCTGAGTTAAGGAGTGCAAAGAGTTCTTATTTAAAACAACTGTGTCTAATTCCTCTCCTTCCCTCTCTCTTTTGTTCAATATAGTGACGGACGTAGAGCTAAAACGGCTGAAAGATGCCTTCAAGAGGACCTGCGGACTCTCGTGTTATATGAGCCAACAATGCTTCATTCGGGAAGTTCTCGGAGATGGAGTTCCGCCAAAGGTTGCAGAGGTAATTACTCTTCCATCTCTCCGTCTCCTGCACACACACACACACACACACACACACACACACAACACCCACTGCAGAAATCAGTGTTTTAAAACATTTCAAGTGAACAACACCAAGTGAAGAAGCATTTGGAATAGAATAGAATATTAAAGAAATTAGAAAAGAATAGAAAAGAAATTAGAATAGAATAGACTAGAATAGAAATTAGAATAGAAATTAGAATAGAGTAGAAATTAGAATAGCAATTAGAATAGAATAGAAATTAGAAAAGAATAGAATAGAAATTAGAATAGAATAGAAATTAGAATAGAATAGAATTGAAAATAGAATAGAAAAGAAATTAGAATAGAATAGAAATTAGAATAGAATAGAAATTAGAATAGAAATTGTATTGTATTGTATTGTATTGTATTGATACTGCAGGGCATTTTTCAGAGTTGAACAGCTCAAGGACAAAACAGATCCCCTTGCCTTCTTGTACATAAAAATAATTTGTCATTCACATTTGCCTGCCACCTGGCAACCTGGCTGGATTTTAAATCTTCATTAAACTTATTTGCCAGGTATGCAGGTCACATATGGGCTCAGATATTAGTTGAACCAGTAAGTTCAGATCTCTGGAGAAGGTCTTTCTTTGTTCATGTCAGAAGCACGTACAAAGTATAAAAATATAACATTCAACACTGAGCGAATAAAATAGGTATAAAACAGGTTATAGGAATATAAAAAGGTAGGAAATAGACCTGGTTTATAGAGTGAACTCCGCATATGCTAGAACACACAATGTCCCCAGGGAGGTACACATTAAATTTCTTAGGAAAAGCACAAGAGATGAAATTCTGAATACACAAAGGGGACAAGCCCTGATATACAAAGATAAGGAGATAACCATACTGAAACAGATCCCCAAGAAAGTGAGGGAGAAAAGAAAATATTATTCGCAATTGGCGAATAAATTATACCAGAAGGGGGTGTGGTTTCCTTGGTTGCTGCCTGAAGGTATGCTAATATTCTGGGAGGAGACAAGGGTCAGAATTAATATACCCATAGAGGCACAGGCCTTTATGGAAAAAAATAAATTACTCCTAGAAAAACCAGAAGACATCCCAGTAGATGTACAAGACACGGGAGGGGCCGGAGTTCTATAGGGAAGCCCCATTTTCTTAGATTGTCCTTGGATCTCCCTACCCCGGTGTGCAGTCTATTTCGCTATTTGTTTAGCGGTTCTGGAGAGGGTTATTACACTGGATGGTTGCTTAACTGTGTCAGCTTTGTCCTGGATTTTCTTTGCTGGCACAGCTTAGAGAATACGAATTGATCCTTTATTTGGCCTTTTGTGCCTTGGCTTCAGGGATCACTATGCGAATGGCAAAACCTAACATTTGATTGACCAGTTAGTTCGTTACCTGCTATTTGAAAGGATATTTCTATCAAGTCAAAAATGCAATCTCATGCGAGCTTGTTGCTTTACGTGTCATGGGTCAATTATAACCTTATGTATTTTGCGCCTTTGGGAATTTTTTTTTGTATTATCTAACTGTCAGGAAAGGCTTTTCAATATCATGATGGATACATTTTCTTATATACTCGGCTAGTGCTGGGGAATATTAAATCCTCCAGGTTTAGGGCTGTAGAGGTTCTGAAGATACGTTCTAAAGCAGGGGTGCCAAACTTGATTTCATTGAGGGCTTCATTAGGATTGTGTTTCACTTTGGGGGTGTGAAGGGACCATGGCCAGCTCGATGTCACTTGTACAATACAATACAATAGTAGAGTTGGAAGGGACCTTGGAGGTCTTCTAGTCCAACCCCCTGCCTAGGCAGAAAACCCTATACCGTTCCAGACAAATGGCAATCCAACATCTTCTTAAAGACTTCCAGTGTTGGGGCATTCACAACTTCTGGAGGCAACTTCTGTTCCACTGATTAATTGTTCTCACTGTCAGGGAGTTTCTCCTCAGTTCTAAGTTGCTTCTCTCCTTGATTAGTTTCCACCTATTGCTTCTTGTTCTACCCTCGGGTGCCTTGAAAAATAGTTTGACTCCCTTGTATTGGGGATGCCTGTGGTCCTAAGTTTCATTTTCGGTTGTGTCAGCCTCCTACAACCCTCAGCCAATGAAAACAGAGCTTGGGAGGGTTGTGTGTGGAAGCACTGCGAGCCGATCCTTCACTGTTTTCAGGTCGGCCCTGTGGGCCAACTCTAAGCACCCCATGGGCCGAATTCGGCCCACGGGCCTCGAGTTTGACACTCCTGTTCTAAAGGGCCAGGTTGGGGACAGATTATAATGGAGAAAGTCTACCTATGTGGTCACTAAGGGTTGACACCAACTTGATGGCACATGATCTAAACTTCAGGATTCTATGTGAGTCATTTTGCCCTCAGGTCATTCAATCTCAATGGAATATTTCCAGGTTAGGGTTGAATCCTTGGTGCTCTCTGAGCCTGGTTGCTTTCTTGAAGGCGTTTCATTACCCAACTAGGTAACATCATCAGTGCTAGAAAGGAGTTGGGCTTCTCCCTGTTAATATACAAGTGGCTTGCCCTGAGTGTTGGTGGGAGTTCTTGGTGGTTCCTTGTTTAGGCTATTGCTCACTACTAGCTTATTTGTCTGAATTCGTAGTTCCTTGATTGGGGTATTGTTTGTTTCTTACTTGTTGGTCAACATTAGCACAGGAGAGGCTAGAAGGCTTACTCATCAGAGGTGGTATTCAGCCGGTTCGGACCGGTTCACCAGTAGCGGAAATCGCGGGTGGACCTGCCCGCCCACCCTGGCTGTATGCCGTCCTATTTTGGCACGTTTTTGAGGCCAGGTGCATGCGTGGAAGGCGCACGCGAGAACAAAGCACATATGTGGAAGGCCGGATGCATGCGCGGAAAACCGGCGGTAACAGAATGTGAAACCCACCACTGCCACTCATGTTACTAGGTGGCTGTGGGATATAGATCAAAGCTAATTTGCAAGATCATTCTAAGAATCTTGCCTTATTTTTCATTTGCTCTCTGTAGCTACTAATCAGATGTTTCTTCATTAACTACCCCTTTATTCCTGTTGCGTTCACTTAATTCTCTACCCTCATTCTCAGGTTTCTGCTGTGTAACATTTCTTGGGCAAAGCAGCTAATTCTTTCCTCTGCTGTCTCCTGTTATAATAGTGTCAGCCCCATTAAATAACCCAGCCAGGAAATCAACTCAACAGGAAAGAGTAAAAATATGTTTGATTGTATGTATTGAATTGAGGGGGTTCTTGGTCCTCATTGAGCTTGGTTGTTTTCTTAAAGACGTTTCATTACCCAAATTAGGTAACATCATACAATAATACAATAATACAATAGTAGAGTTGGAAGGGAACTTGGAGGTCTTCTAGTCCAACCCCCTGCCTAGGCAGGAAGCCCCATACCGCTCCAGACAAATAGCTATCCAACATCTTCTTAAATACTTCCAGTGTTGGGGCATTCACAACTTCTGGAGGCAACTTCTGTTCCACTGATTAATTGTTCTAACTGTCAGGAAGTTTCTCCTCAGTTCTAAGTGGCTTCTCTCCTTGATTAGTTTCCACCCATTGCTTCTTGTTCTACCCTCAGGTGCCTTGGAGAATAGCTTGACTCCCTCTTCTTTGTGGCAACCCCTGAGATATTGGAACGCTGCTATCATGTCTCCCCTAGTCCTTCTTTCTCTTAAGCTAAACATACCCAGTTCCTGCAAGTGCTAGGAGAGAGTGCTGTTTATATATAGTGGCTTGCCCTCTCAGTGTTGGTGGAGTGTTCTTGGTGGTTCTTCCCAGAGATCAACAGGCACATAGAGATTAACAACATCTACACACCATTCAAAAGAGATTATCAAAAAGCCAAAGAGGAAACAAGAGGACCAAAAGACTCCCTCACCAGCAATCAATTTCCAGATAAGCGGAAATCAACACCAAGATCAACACTGGACCAACTATCCATGCTGATCAGTGCATTCCTGTGGAATGTCTGCCTTATTTACTCTTTTCTAGCTTTGTCCAGTCTGTTTTGCATGTTTGGATGTAATTCTTGTGCCCTGAAAACATAACAGCACTAATTGTAATAGCGCTTAGGCTTATATATCGCTTCTAAGTGGTTTACTGAGTCAGCCTATTGCCCCCCAACAATCTGGGTCCTCATTTTACCCACCTCAGAAGGTTGGAATGCTGAGCCAACCTTGAGCCTGTCAGGACCGAACTTCTGGCAGTGGGCAGAGTTAGACTGCAACAGCAATAGCACTTAGACCAGCGTTTCTCAACCTTGGCAACCTTGAAATGATTGGACTTCATCTCCCAGAATTTCCCAGCCAGCAAAGCTGGGTTTTGTCATATGAACTTTACCCCCTAGGACAAAAATTACTTATTTCTAGGGTAGAAATTACTTCTTTAATTACCAGGAAGCAAAGCTGGCTGGGGGCTTCTGGGAAGTGAAGTCCAACCATCTTAAGGTTACCAAACGGAATGCACAGGTACAGTATAGGTGGTACCGTGCTCAATAGTAGTAACTGTGAAAGGGATCTTGGAGTTCTAGTGGACAACCATTTAAATATGAGCCAGCCGTGTGCAGCAGCTGCCAAAAAAGCCAACACAGTTCTAGGCTGCATCAACAGAGGGATAGAATCAAGATCACGTGAAGTGTTAATACCACTTTATAATGCCTTGGTAAGGCCACACTTGGAATACGGCATTCAGTTCTGGTCGCCACGATATAGAAAAGATGTGGAGACTCTAGAAAGAGTGCAGAGAAGAGCAACAAAGATGATTAGGGAACTGGAGACTAAAACATATGAAGAATGGTTGCAGGAACTGGGTATGTCTAGTTTAATAGAAAGAAGGACTAGGGGAGACATGATAGCATTGTTCCAGTATCTCAGGGGTTGCCACAAAGAAGAGGGAGTCAAGCTATACTCCAAGGCACCTGAGGGCAGAACAAGAAGCAATGGGTGGAAACTAATCAAAGAGAGAAGCAACTTAGAACTGAGGAGAAACTTCCTGACAGTTAGAACAATTAATCAGTGGAACAGAAGTTGCCTCCAGAAGTTGTGAATGCCCCAACACTGGAAGTCTTTAAGAAGATGTTGGATTGCCATTTGTCTGGAACGGTATAGGGTTTTCTGCCTAGGCAGGGGGTTGGACTAGAAGACCTCCAAGGTCCCTTCCAACTCTACTATTGTATTGTATTGTATCACCAAGGTTGAAAAAAAAAAACTGACTTAGACTTCTATACTGCTTCACGGTGCTTTACATCGCACTCTAAACGCTTTACAGAATCAACACATTGCCCCCAACATTCTGGGTCCTCATTTTACTGACCTTGGAAGGATGGATGGCTGAGTCAATCTTGATCCGGTAAGGATCGAACTCCTGGCAGTGAGCAGTGAATTAGCCATGATGACGGAGAAGTACTTTTTTATGATTTAAAAAAAAAATCCTTAAACACTTTGGCTTCCATTTCTTTCTCTTCACTGTCCTGCTGGAGCGGAAAAGTCACTCAGGTTTTAGGGAAGAAAAGATGGTTATTTCAGAGTGTGCCACCTGAATTTCTTGCCTCTTTTATTTGTGCGCTTCCATTTAATCTCTACAATTTTTTCAGTGCCGGTCGGCAAGAGCTTTCAAAAGCTGGGTCAGCAGCTCAGAAGTCTGTCTAGAGAATAGTTAAGAAGGGCTTTTAGAGCACATATCTGATTGTTGCAGACCAGGCTGACTGGCACTGTTGATCCACGAAATTAGAATAGAATAGAATAGAAAATAGAGAATAGAGAATAGAAAATAGAAGAGAAGAGAAATAGAAGTGAATAGAAGAGAAATAGAAACAGAATAGAATAGAATAGAATAGAATAGAATAGAATAGAATAGAATTCTTTATTGGCCAAGAGTGATTGGACACACAAGGAATTTGTCTTTGGTGCAGATGCTCTCAGTGTACATAAAAGACAAGATACATTTGTCACTAAGGTGCAGCACTTAATGATAGTCATGGGGTACAAGGATACAAGCAACGAAGTTGCAGTCACACAGTCATAAGTGGGGAGAGGTAGATACTAGGAAGGAAGAGAATAATAATAATAGTAATGTATTCTTGGTAAATTATTGACAGTGTTGTGGGAATTAGTTGTTTAGCAGAGGGGTGGCATGGGGGGGGGAAACTGTCCTTGTGTCTAGTTTTTCTGGTGTGCAGTGCCCTATAGCGTCGTTTTGAGGGCAGAAGTTGAAACAATTTATGTCCAGGATATGAGGGGTCTGTAGATATTTTCACAGCCCTCTTTTTGACTCATGCAGTGTACAGGTCCTCAATGGAAGGCAGGTTGGTAGCCATTTTTTTTCCTGCACTTTTATTTATCTGTTGAAATCTGTGTCTGAAGTCTTGTTGGGAGCCAAACCAGACAGCTAGGGAGGTGCAGATGACAGACTCAGCAATTCCTCTGTAAAACTGTATCAGCAGCTCCTTGGGCAGTTTGAGTTTTCTGAGTTGGCGCAATTGCTGTTTGCCTACGGGGCAAAATGGGATGTTAATCTTGAGTATCTTTCTTCTAGTGATCAGATACAGGTGCTCATGGCAAAACTACTTTTTAAAAAAAAAACAAATCTTGCCTTTAGGACAGCAATACAATCTGCAAATCCGTGGGGTCCTTGAGAGACTTTCGGGGGGGGGGGGGTGTGTCTACGAAGTTAAATGAATAAATAAATAATTCCAAAGCTCCTCGGGGGTTTCTTTCTAATGCAGTAAAACATCAAGTAGATTTAATCTGCAGAAGCCAAATCTTTTTGAGGCCCTCCCTCTATCGTTTCTAAGAACCTTAAGGGGTTCTGAGACCCAAATGTTTTGTGAACTGCTGCCTGAGAACTGGGGTGGGCAACTATGGTCCCAGCTGGCTCAGGAATTCTGGGAGTTGATGTCCAGAGGTCAAAAAGGGGCCATAGTTGCCTATCCGGTACCAATTGTTAAGTGAACTTTGGCCATGCAAGTGGCAGGTGAGCGGCCAAAGCTTTATTTGCTCATGCGTTGGGATTAATCAATTTAACAGATTAACAGAGTTGGAAGGGACCTTGTAGGTCATCTAGTCAAACCTCCCCGCCCGAGCAGGAGACCCTACGCCTGTGATGGCGAACCTGTGGCACCCGTGCTACAGGTGGCACATGGAGCCATTTGTTTTAGGGCACGCGAGGCGCCCTGTCAGCTCCGGCCAGCTGACTTCGGCGTTCATTTTTGGCTGTTTTTTTGCCCTCCGGAGGATTCCCTGAAGCCTCCGGAGGGCGAAAAACAACACAATGCGCAAAGCGGAAGTTCTGGAGCGGACTTCCGGTTTGCACGTTGGGCGTGTGTGCATAGAATTATGCATGTGGGCCTGCGCACAACTCCCCCCTGCGCTCCCCACACTTTTGGCACGTGATGGGAAAAAGGTTAGCCATCACTGCCCTAAGCCATTTTTGACAGATGGCGGTCCAATTTTTCCTTGAAAGCTTCCATTGATGAAGCTCCCACAACCTCCGAAGGCAACTTCTCTTCCATGGGTGGATTGCTCTCCCTATCAGAAAATTCCTCCCTATTTCCAGGTTGAATCCCCCCTTGTTCAGTTTCCATCCATTATTTCTTGTCTGGCCTTCGGGTAGTTTGTAGAATATCCTGACCCCCTCCTCTCTGTGGCAGTCCCTCAAATACTGGAAGACTGCTATCCTGTCTCCCTTGGTCCTTCTCTTCCCTAGACTAGCCATGCCCAGTTCCTGCAACCGTCCATTAGCTTTCGTTATCTTCATTGTATTAGGTTGTGCACGAGCCGCCATCCCCTCCCCTGCTGCTGCTAGTCTGCCAGGCCCATAAAGGTTGGGGACCATTACCTTAGAGCAGGGGTGTCCAAACTTGAGAACTTTAAGACTTGTGGACTTCAACTCCTAGAATTCCCCAGCCAGCCATGCTGGCTGGGGAATTCTGGGAATTGAAGTCCACAAGTCTTAAAGTTCTCAAGTTTGGACACCCCTGCCTTAGAGGATAATCATCTGCATTAGGAATCCATTAATGCGGCAGATTTTGTCTATATTTCTGGGAATATTGATCCTTTCTGATGGAAAATGAACTTCTGGGTCTGAAAAAAAAAGTCTCTGCTCTTGGCGCACTTGATCGTATTCCCTAGCAATCCTAGTTAGACATGGTTCCTAATCGGAGGTGGGTTCCTACCAGTTCAAGCTTGTTTCGGCTGAGTAGGTAGTAACTCGGCCACCCACCGGTGCTATCGGCGGCGTTCTGGGTGCTGCCATCTTGTTTTTTGTTTTTTTTTGCTTCTGTGCATACGCAGAAGCAAATTTTTCATTACTGTGCATGCATGCACCTGAGCAAACAGGCCAGTAAAGGAATCCGGAACCTACCCCTGTTCCTAATGCAGAAAGCAGAAGTACATTTCTTTCTTTCTTTCTTTCTTTCTTTCTTTCTTTCTTTCTTTCTTTCTTTCTTTCTTTCTTTCTTTCTTTCTTTCTTTCTTTATTTCTTAGCGCTTATAGACCGCCCCCTCTCCCGAAAGGGACTCGGGGCGGTGTACAGTCCATATCAGAAATACATCATGAATAACTATAAAATTTAGACAATTAAAATTATTAAGTAGATAGATAAATAAGTAAGAGGAGGATAAAAAGATTTACAGAACTGTACTGCTAAGTAAATAATTTAAAATTTAAAAATTTAAAAACCCAACAAGTATCCTATACAATTAAATTTAAAAGAACAATCCCCCTAAAAAACCAGTAAGAAATATGTTTGCCAGGAGGTAGACGTTATAATTATGCCAGGCCAGCCAGTCGGAACAGGTGTGTCTTCAATTTCTGTCGGAAGGAGCAGAAGTCGGTGGTGGTTCTAATGTCGGGGGGGAGGTCATTCCAGAGGGTTGGGCCCATCACAGAGAAGGCCCTACTCCTTGGTGTTGCCCGTTGGCATTGCCTAGTGGACGGCACCAGGAGAAGCCCCTCCCTGTGAGAGCGAATTGGCCGCAGGGATGTGTGTGGCAGGATGCAATCCCGCAGGTAGCTAGGTCATGTGCTTTCCCTGTTAAACCATGTGCTTTCCCTGTTAAATCTTCCCTGAAATTAGGGGTGGGCTTCAAAAATGTCAGCAATGGGTTCTTTGCCTAGTTGCTGGGTCGGGGTGGCCATGGTGGGCGTGGCCTAGTCAGCCTCCTGCACCATGGCGGGGATGGGAGGGCGTTTTTGTCTTTCCCAGGCTCCGGAGGCTTTCCTCGAGCTTCTGGGAGGGCGGAAAACTGCCTCCCCCAGGCTCCAGAGGCGTTTCCGGAAAATCCATTTTCCCCCCTCCCCGAGCCTCCGTGCGGGCCCTGCACTTACCTCGCATCCAAAATGACCCGCATGGAGACTCCTAGGAGGGGAGAGTTGGGGTGGGATGGGCGTGGCCAGCCAGAGGTGGGATTTGGAGGTTCTCCAAACCGGCCATAACATTCAGGCAGCCCACCCCTGCCTGAAATCTCGAATTGCAAATCCATTTACTTGCAGTTTGTGGTGCAGGAAAGATTCCTAGTCCAAATCGCTTTACAGGTAATCCTTGAGTTACAACAATGTGTTTAGTTCAAAGTTAAGTCGGCATTGAAAAAAGTGACTTATGGCCATTCCCCCTCTCCCCCCCCCCTTTACGATGTTGCAGTATCCCTGTGGTCACAGGATCACAATTCAGATGCTTGGCAACTGGCATGTATTTATGACGGTTGCAGTATCCTGGGGTCATGTGATCCCCTTTTGTGACTTTCTGACAAGCACAGAGTGGGGAAGCCAGGTTCAATTAAGAACCATGTGACTATCCTAAAGGTGCTTTTTTTTTTGAAGAGGCAACTGGACTTTCTGGTTTGTCTTTGAAGACGTTTCCCTTCTCATCCAAGAAGCTTCTTCAGCTCTGACTGGATGGCGGGGAATGGAAGGATTTATATTCCTTGCAGACAGCTGGTCATTTGCATCCTTTTTAGAGAGTCATTGAGGCCACTTGAAGCTTCTTCAGTTCTGACCGGATGGTGAGGAATGGAAGGATTTATACTCCTTGCAGACAGCTGGTCATTTGCATCCTTTTTAGAGAAACATTGAGGCTGCTTGAAGCTTCTTCAGCTCTGATTGGATGGTGGGGAATGGAAGGATTTATACTCCTTGCAGACAGCTGGTCATTTGCATCCTTTTTAGAGAGACATTGAGGCCACTTGAAGCTTCTTCAGTTCTGACCGGATGGTGGGGAACGGAAGGATTTATACTCCTTGCAGACAGCTGGTCATTTGCATCATTTTTAGAGAGTCATTGAGGCTGCTTGAAGCTTCTTCAGCTCTGATTGGATGGTGAGGAACGGAAGGATTTATATTCCTTGCAGACAGCTGGTCATTTGCATCCTTTTTAGAGAGACATTGAGGCCACTTGAAGCTTCTTCAGTTCTGACCGGATGGTGGGGAATGGAAGGATTTATACTCCTTGCAGACAGCTGGTTATTTGCATCCTTTTAGAGGGCTGTTAAGGTCACCTGGAGGTTTATCTGTGTCTTCAGGGTCAGCTGAGTGTGGCAATTGGGTGTGGAGCCTTCCTGGAACTGTTGAAAGGACTGTGTTGTAGATTGGAGATAGCAGTTCCAAGAAGGCTCCACACCCATTTGCATCACTCAGGTGACCCTGAGGACACAGATAAACCTCCAGGTGACCTTAACAGCCCTCTAAAAGGATGCAAATAACCAGCTGTCTGCAAGGAATATAAATCCTTCCATTCCTCACCATCCAATCAGAGCTGAAGAAGTTTCAAGTGGCCTCAACGACTCTCTTAAAGGATGCAAATGACCAGCTGTCTGCAAGGAATATAAATCTTTCCTTTCCCCACCATCCAATCAGAGCTGAAGAAGCTTCTTGGAGGAGAAGCGAAACTTCTTCAAAGAAAAACCAGAAAGTCCAGTTGCCTCTTGGGAACAAAAAAAACAACAGCTTTGGGACAGCCCTGACGTGGAGGACTGAGAATTTCCATAGACCTCCGTATGACTAATTTAACTTCAGTGTTTCATTTAACAACTGTGGCAAGTAAGGTCATAAAACGAGACACAACTCACTAAAGAACTGTCTCGCTGAGCAACAGAAAGGCTGCTCGGTTGGAGTCACGCTGAGCGTGTTGGGCGGCCATACGAGTTTTTTTTTAATTTTATGACTGATTTCTTTCAAAAGAATCATAAAAAGGTTTAGCCTGGGCAATGCTAGTCTCACACACGCTATTTTTCTCCATGCCTTCTTGGGGGCCTTTCCTTCTTGGGGGGGACGGGGGTGGGGGTGGGGGTGGGAGAAAAATGGCTTGCCAAAATCCACAGAGAGAAACTATCGTAGTGATGGCTAACCTTTTGGTCCTTGTGTGCCGAAAGCGGGTGCATGCGTGCCCACACCCACAATGCGATGTGCGCGTGCCCCCCCTGCATACACATGTGACAATCCACCCCGTGCACCCGATTTTGGGCCTAGCAAGCCTTCCTGGAGCCTCCTGGGACCAAAAATGGGGCTCAACGGCCCCGCACCCACCCCCATGCTTTATTCCTCTCTAGCATTCATCCCCATTGTTCAGGGATGCATTTCCTCTCTAGAATCTGCCTCTATCTTCTCCTGTGAGGCACTTCCTGTTCCTGTTGGATGTATACTGAATGCTTGTATGGTGTGCGCATGCTTGGTGGAGGACAGCTGGGGCTCATGTGCCAGCCGAGAGGGTCTCCGCGTGCCACACCGTCACAGAACTGGTGGCCTCATGAGAAGGGATGCTTTTAAAATAGACCCTTAGGGCACCTGCTAACTTGCTGACGGAGCCACTTGGCTGGGACGGTCTCTCTTTCACCCTCCCCCTTCCCCCCAATTCTGACTAACTGTCCCATTTTGGGGGAACATCCCACTAAAGACAAGACGAGAGAGCACAGCTGTTTCCCATCTCTCCAGCCCTCCCTTCCTATTCCTGTTGAGAAAACTCTTTTTATTCCTTCTCTTGATAGTTGGATGCAGCAGGGAGGGGAAAGTGCAATTGTCGTTCTAAAGCCAAATTTGGACATTTCTGTTCCTCTCCCCCCCAGCCCCTCCCCCCAAGGCATCCTTCTGACCTTCCATAGCCCAATTGGGGTATATCAAGCTGGAAGGGGTTGACGGATTAAGACAGGGGTGTCCAAACTTGGGAACTTTAAGACTTGTGGACTTCAACTCCCAGAATTCCCCAGCCAGCTCTGCTGGCTGGGGAATTCTGGGACTTGAAGTCCACAAGTCTTAAAGTTCCCAAGTTTGGACACCCCTGGATTAAGAGAAGACTCCATCTCTCCCCCCCCTGCTCATCTTGCTCCTTTCCTCCTCCATCTTTTTAATTGAAACTTCTTTTTTCCTAAAAGGCGTATTTGTTGTTCGTGTTTTTATTGGCTTTTTAATTTGGCGAGCCACCCAGAGCTTCTCCCAAGGGAAATGGGTGACAATTAAACCAAAGTCGATAGTGTGAGCACAGGCAGTCCTCAACTTACAACCGCAGTTGAGCCCAAAATTTAGGCTGTGAAGAAGCGAGAAATTGGTTTCGCCCCATTTTACGACTTTTCTTGTCACATTTGTTAAGTGGATCGCTGATGTTGTTCAATCAGTAACGTGGTTGTTAAGTGAGTGGCTTCCCCATCCACTTTGCTTGTCAGAAGGTTGCAAAAAAGGGATCTCCTGACCATAGAACTCGGATGGCTAACCTTTTTGTCGTCGTGTGCCAATAGCAATGTAATGCAAGTGTGACCTACCTGCTCCCGTGCATATGTGTGCAACCCTACGCATGTGCGCATGACCCCCTGTCCATGTGCGTGTGACACCCCTCCGCACTCCCTCCCCCCGTGCATGCGTCCCATCCACCCCTTGTCCATTTTTGCCTTCCAGGTTGGTGCAGAGGCTTTCCAGGCACAAATCGGGACGTGGGATGGCCATGCGTATCCGTTTTGGGCCTGGAAGGCCTCCTGCATCAACCTGGAAGCCAAAATAGAGCAGGGGGCGTTGTGCAAGCCCCCAAAGTGCAATGCAAGCGCTTCCCCCCTTGCATGCGCCTCCTCGCGCATACACAGCAGAGACCCGAAGGCCAGCTGGCTGGCATGCGTGGTAGAGCTGGGCTGGGGCAACGGCTGTGTGTGCCACTTATGGCATGCGTGCCATAGGTTCGCCATCACGGCCCTAGAGCACTGCAACCGTCATAAACGTGAGTCAGTTGTCTTCATGGCTAGGGAATTCTGGAAGTTGAAGTCCACAAGTCTTAAAGTTGCCAGAGTTGGGGACTCCTAGCCTAGTGGTTAAGGCACCAGGTTAGAAAGCATGAGTTCAGTTTCCACCTTAGCCATGAAAGCCAGCTGGGTGACTGGGGAATTCTGGGAATTGGAAGTCCAGAAGTCTTAAAGTTGCCAGGGTTGGATACCCCTGATCTAAAGCAACTTGCTCACTCTCAGGGTCCTGGAGAAAAATGTGACAGAATGGATAATGTTTTTTAAAAAAACGTGTTAGAAAAAGTCAAAAGGTTGTATTATGTAATTCTGAAAGCTATTTCGGTGGGGAAAAGGGGAATGTGAGGAATGTGTACATATGCAAGTATTGATCGTTCAGGTATGAGTGATTAAATATCTAGGCGTCCCGCATTAAGTGAATTCAGATCTAGGTATGGCCTATTTATTTCTGGCAAAATAGACTTAACGATTTTTTTCTCCTGTTACTGTGAAAGCCACTATTGATTAACATGCCGGCATTTCTTGCAGATGCTATTGTGCAAACGTCCAGTGGTAAAGATTTGAAGTGGGAACCCTCATATGAGTGTAATCTACAAATCGGGGGTTTGCGCAGGAGGGTGTATAATCAGTTGCACATAAGTCCTGTTAATGGCACAGGTGTTCAACAGTTATAGGCCCAATTAAGTTTGCAGACCTCATGATATGGAGATGGGTTTTGAAGAAAAAAAAAACAGATATTGGCTGAAAGCGTTGGAAAAAATGTTTTTTATTTTTATGGTCCTCGTGCAGCCATACCCATTGTTCCTCAAGCTACGAGAAATAAATACAATATTTTACAAGTTGTATGTCTGAGGATTAGCTGGGTTTTTAACTCTGAAGGCTAATGATCATAAATCAATGCGTCTAAGTGTAAGATAAAATCTGGGGTCTTTGCAGCAGGAGTTAACCTGTCTTTAATATAAAGAATCGCTTCCATCCGAGAGGCAATTTAGCAATTAAGGCGCCAGGCTAGAAACTGGGAGAGTGGGAGTTCTAGTCCCACTTCAAGCATGAAGGCCACCTGGGTGACTTTGGGCCAGTCAATCTCTCTTAGTCCAACTCACCTCACAGGGTTTTTGTTGCGGGGAAAATAGGAAGAGGAAGAAATATGTCTCCTGCCTTGAGTTGTTTATAAAAAAACAAACAAAGATGGGATATGCACAGGTACAGTATAGGTGGTACCTTCCTCAATAGTAGTAACTGTGAGAGGGATCTTGGAGTCTTAATGGACAACCATTTAAATAGGAGCCAGCTGTGTGCAGCAGCTGCCCAAAAAGCCAACACAGTTCCAGGCGACCAAAACTGAATGCAGTATTCCAAGTGTGGCCTTACCAAGGCATTATAAAGTGGTATTAACCCTTCACGTGATGTTGATTCTATCCCTCTGTTGATGCAGCCTAGAACTGTGTTCCAAGATCCCTCTCACAGTTACTACTGTTGAGCAAGGTACCACCTATACTGTACCTGTGCATTCCGTTTTTCTTGCCTAAATGTAGAACCTTACTCTTTTCACCATTGAATTTCATTTTATTAGATAGTGCCCAATGTTCAAGTTTGTCAAGATCCTTCTGTATCTTTAGCCTATCTTCTGGAGTGTTGGCTATTCCTGCCTGCTTGGCGTCATCTGCAAATTTGATGAGTTCCCCATTTATTCCCTCCTCCGTTTGAACAGTCACTAAAACGAACAATTGCAACGCGAGGACTTACCTGTAGCCGAATCCCAGTTTAGGCACTGTGACATGGAGAAAAATGGAATGATACGATTTCTTGACGATAAGCCTTGCGGAGAGGCTGAGCTGTAGATTGAAGAGCTTGGGGTTTGGAGCTCTGAGCTCCACAGCTGCCAGGGTGTGAAAAATGCAAGACCCTCTCGCCTTCGCGTTTCATCTCAATCCTCCTGTTTGGGACATCCATTTGGTATCGATCCGTCTACGGTGGCTTAAAAAGTCATTATTGTTGATACCAGGAGAGCAGAAAACCCGAAACAGTGATTTAGTGGTTGATCCAAGAAAATAACGCAACCTATGCATTACAGCAGACAAAGCACACACTTCAAGGGCCACCGGGGTTATCTGGCTTTGAAGGCAGGGAAAATCATGCTGCTTTAGGGGTTTTTGGTTTGCATTCTCTCCATCAGATACCTAACGACATGGCCTTGGGCAGGGAGTTGCTGCAATTTTAGGATATCCTTCTACTCTTGACCCATAGAGCAGCCTTCACCAACTGTGATCCATGAGAAAATTTGGGTCGTCCGCAGAAAAATGATTTGCATTTTTTAAAATTTATTTTTTCAAAACACAAATAAAACAAAGTAGATATACAACTGAATACAAAAAAAAAGAAAGATAAAAGGAAAAGGGAAAAAAACATATTACTGTGCATCCTCTATCCCCTGGAGACCTCCTCCCGCCTTATATTACTTAGATATACAATATATTCCAATTGTGTCCTTATACCCTCCAAAATGACATATATTCTTGAGTAGATTTATTCCCTTTGCCTTCCACCAGCACTGTTTTCATAAAATCCCCCCCAAAAAATTTCATAATAATTGTTTTGCTTTAATCATCCCTTTTTAAGTTTAATTGCTGTTGTTAATTTCTCATTTGTTGCCATACTCCAAATTTCATTAAACCACTCACTTCTCTGGTTATCCCAATTTCATCCCCAATATTTAGCCATCACTAATCTAGCTGCCATTATCAAATTTACAATCAATTCCTTTTTTGTTTCATTTATAGCCCATTTTTCCATCAGCAACTATAATGCAATCCTTGGTGACATCTCTAGATTTATATTCAACAGTGCTCTTAATTTCTACAAACACCACGTCCCATATTTTTTGTGCACTATCACAATCCCACCACATATGTTTATGTGTTCCAACCTCTTTCTTGCACATCCAACAAATATTTGTATATTTGCCATCTATTTGATTTAATTTACGTGGTGTTAGGTACCATCTTCATATCACTTTATATCCATTTTCCTTAACTCTAACTGACATATTCTTATACACTCTTCTATTCCAAATATTTTTCCAATCATTATCTTTTATTTCTCCCCAATCTGATTCCCAAATTAATTTTAAACCTTTTGCCTGCATTTTTAATGTTGCACTAAATCAGGGGTCCTCAAACTACGGCCCCTAGGCCGAATACGTGCAATGAATGTTTGTGTTGCTGCAGAGAGTCTTCCCCTTCGGGTCTTTTTGTGCAGGTCGAAGGGAGAAATTAATTAAACTTCAAAACCCTTGTTAAGAGTCCATTGTTATATTTAATTCCCAGAAATTCCATAAATGGTTTCAAGGCTTAGCATTTTCTGAAGCACTTTCTGTTCTCCCAAGAGAAGCTTGGAAAAGCAGTCAAATTGACACACTGAGATTCGATATATATCTCCACCCACACCTTCTTTGGAAAATGTAAGTGGTCCACAGGGAAGGCAGAGGAAGGTATCTCTGGGAAAGATCAACATCTGTCTGGAAAGGTCAACACCTGGTTGGGATCATTCCAGAGTGCAGGAAATTGGTGTTAAATCACAGGAAAGAGGATTAGCATTGGACATTAGGAAGAACTTCCCAGCAGGAAGAACGTTTTTCTACTTGAACCAAGGATGCGGAGAAGGACAGATATAATAGAATCAGAATAGAGCTGGAAGGGACCTTGGAGGTCTTCTAGTCCAGCCCCCTGCTCAAGCAGGAGATCCTATATCTGTGATGGATAACCTATGGCACGTGTGCCAGAGGTGGCACACCCAGCCCTCCCTGTGGGTATGCGTGCCGTCGTCAACTATTCTTCTGGTTTCCGGCACATGTATGCGCACCGGCTAGCTGGTTTTAGAGTTTCTGGGGCTCCAGCACGCATGCACAAACATTCCAGTTTGGGCACTTAGTGCCAAAAAGTTTCGCCATCACTGTCCTATACCATTTTAGATAAGGCTCTTCTTAAAACCTCCAGTGATAAAGCACCCACAACTTCTGGTGGCAAGCTGTTCCACTGGTTAATTGTCCTCACTGTTAGGAAGCTTCTCCTTAATTCCAGGTTGCTTCTCTCCTCGATTAGTTTCCATCCATTGCTTCTTGTCCTGCCCTCTGATGCTTTGGAAGATTAATTGCACTTAGACATATACACCGCTTCACAGTGCTTTTGCAGCCCTCTGTAAGCGGTTTACACAGTCAGCCTCTTGCCCCCAACAATCTGGATCCTCATTTTACCGAACTTGGAAGGATGGAAGGCTGAGTCAACCTTGAGCCGGTCAGAATCTTAACTCCTGGAGATGGCATAATGGCAAGGACCAGTCATAAATCACTTTGAACAAATGGTTGTAAGTTGAGGACTACCTCTATGGATGGGAGTTGAAGTCCACAAGTCTTAAAAGTTGCCCCAGTTGGAGACCCCTGCTGTAGAACATGGCTGATTGGGGGAATTCCCCCAGATGTTAATGGGGACATTAACATCTTAATGTCCCCAAGGTTGAGAAACAGTGTTGTAGAGACCCAACAGAGGTGAGTCCTTGACTTACAACAGTTCATTTGGTGACTGTTCGAAGTTACACCATCCCTGAAAAAAGTGACTTTACGACCGTTTTCCACACTTACAACCATTGCAGCATCCCCATGGCCAAATTCGGATGCTTGACAGTTAACAGTGTCCCGAGGTTGCGTGATCTCCTTTTGCAACCTTCTGACAAGCAAAGTCAATAGAGAAGCCAGATTCACTTAACAACCGTGCTACTAGCTTAACAGCTGCAGTGATTCGTGTAACAACAGTGGCAAAGATCGTGAGATGGGGCAAAGCCCACTTAACCACCGTCTCACATAGCAACCTAAATTTTGAGCTCAATTGTGATTGTAAATCGAGGACTACATGTACCCTCTCGTCTGTCCAGAGGGACGATGCCGTGGGGGCATAGTGGTTAGAATGCAGTATTGCAGGCTAATTCTGCCGACTGGCATCAGTTCAAATCTCACCAGCTGAACTCAGCCTTCCATCCTTCCGAGGTTGGTAAAATGAGGACCCAGATTGTTGCGGGTTTATATGCTGACTCTCAATCGCTTAGAGAGGGCTGTAAAACATTGTGCAGCGGTATATAAGTGCTAGTGCTATTTTTCTTCTTCTATAGTTGCAGGTCTCATTTGCACACTCACCAGCCTTGGAAATGGGATGAATACAAGCCCTGTATAGTTGTCATTTGTAAGGAAGGTTCCTTTTTCCTCTCTGTCTCTGTCTGTTTGTCTCTGTCTCTCTCTTTCTCTCTCCCTCCTCCCTCTCTCTCTCTCTCTCTCTCTCTCTCCCTCCCTTTCTCCCCCTCTCCTCCCTCTCTCTCTCTCTCTCTCTGTTCCTGTTGGTTTTTAACTGAGATGTTCTCAAATTGGGCCTCTCCCTTGCATCTCCCATTCAGCCTCATTTTGAAGTCTTACTTCTGTGGTGAAATTCAGCTAGGGGGGAATCAGCCCCCTTCACTGCTAAATCCTGGCTTTTTAAAAAAAAAATCGCAGCATCGTACAAACAACACCTGCAAACATCCCTGACAATCCTCAAATAAACATTCTTCCCACCCAGCGAAATTCTTTCCACCCCGAAACTTGAATTCGGCAAGGAAAGACGTCGTTTACAATTGCTGTGTTTTGAAGCGGTATTTTGCCAGGGGTTATTTTTTCTTTTTCAAATCGGAGGGGTTGGAGGGGGGAATTTGACAGACCCCTTAGAACCCGACGGCTGTTCCCGGAGCCAAAATAAACGTAGAGGATTCATTTGTACGGTGTTATCTCCGGTGGGTGATGTTTCCCTACCCCCAGCCAGGCTTAAATCTCTTCTCTCTCCAGTGCTTTGCGTTTTCAACTTTGTTAAAAGGCTGAGCTGAATTGCATTCATCTTGTAAAGTAATGAAAGCATCCCCTACCTCAAAAGACCAAGTTTTCCGTTCATTGTAGTCCCCCTTAATCAAATGAGCCAGGTGTCTCCATGGCTGCCTTGCTATTAAGGTCCTTAGCAGGAGTTCTCCACAAAAGGATTAGTCAAAGCTTTGATGGTACTGCAGAGATGCTAATCGGGTCAAGCTGCACTCTTGCAGATCTGAAATTCTGGCAATTCAAAAAGCACCATTGTAGGGATAACTTGAAGGTGGTAGCCAAGATCTGTTATGCCGCTTCCTTAGAAGAAGTGCAGCCTCGAAGGCTGAATACAGATAGTCCTCAGCTTACAACCGTTCATTTGGTGACCGTTTGAAGTTACAGCATTCCTGAAAAAAGTGACTTAGGGCCATTTTTCACAGTTACGACCTTTGTAGAATCCCCATGGTCACGTGATAAAAATTCACACACTTGGCATACAAACTGGGTGTCTAGTTTGATGAAAAGAAGGACTAGGGGAGACTGATAGCAGTCTTCCAATATCTCAGGGGTTGCCACAAAGAAGAGGGAGTCAAACTATTTTCCAAGGCACCTGAGGGCAGAACAAGAAGCAATGGGTGGAAACTAATCAAGGAGAGAAGCAACTTAGAACTGAGGAGAAATTTCCTGACAGTGAGAACAAATTAATCAGTGGAAGAACTTGCCTCCATAAATTGTGAATTCTCCAACACTGGAATTTTTAAAGAAGCTGTTGGACAACCATTTGTCTGAAGTGGTCTAGGGTTTCCTGCTTAAGCAGGGGGTTGGACTAGAAGACCTCCAAGATCCCTTCCAACTCTGTTCTTCTGTTCTATTCTATCTTTCTATTCTAGCAATTGGTTCATATTTAATACAGTACAATACAATAGCAGAGTTGGAAGGGACCTTGGAGGTCTTCTAGTCCAACCCCCTGCTTAGGCAGGAAACCCTATACCGTTTCAGACAAATGGCTATCCAACATCTTCTTAAAGACTTCCAGTGTTGGGGCATTCACAACTTCTGGAGGCAAGCTGTTTATTTATGATGGTTGCAGTGTTCTGGGGTCAGGTGATCTCCTTTTGGCAGAAGTAACCCTGCAGTGCTGCACTCTAACCACTGGGCCACCATTCAAAGCATCTAGATGCTGTCCTCGACCGCAATTGCGCCCAAAACTTCAGTTGCTAAGCAAGGAAATGGTTACATGAGTTTTTTTCTAAATTGTACAACCTTCTTGGCTACCGTTATTAAGCAAATCGCTGCAGTTGTTCAATGAGTGAGGCGGTTGTTAAGAGAAACGGGCTTCCCCCATTGACTTTGTTTTTCAGAACCCGACTGGGAAAATTGGAAATGACGATCATGTGACTCTGGGACATTGCAACCGTCGCAAATACCTGCCAGTTGCCAAGTGCCCGAATTTCGATCCCATAACTTCACCAATAACCTGTTTCTCCGAAAATAAGCCCTCCCTGGATAATAAGCCCAATTCGGGCTTTTGAGTGCATGCGCTAAAATCAGCCTTCTCCCGAAAATAAGCCCTTCCCGAAAATACTGCAACGAAGCAGCAACCAGGCTCGCCGCCTCCTGCACCTCGAAAATAATAAGACCTCCCCGAAAATAAGGCCAAGCGCTTATTTCGGGGATCAAAAGAAAATAAGACCCTGTCTTATTTTCGGGTAATATCAATCAGAATAGAGTTGGAAGGGATATTTGAGGTCGTCTATCCAACCCCCTGCTCAAGCAGGAGGCCCTACACCATTTCAGACAAATGGCTGTCCAATTTCTTCTTTAAAATCTCCAGTGACGGAGCACCCACAACTTCTGGTGGCCAGTAGTTCCACTGGTTAATTGTCCTCACCGTCAGGAAATTCCTCCTTAATTCCAGGTTGCTTCTCCCCTTGATTAGTTTCCATCCATTCTTTCTCGTCTTGCCCCCTGGTGCTTTGGAAAATAAATTGATCCCCCTCCTCTTTGTGTCAGCCTCTCAAATACTGGAATATTGCTTTGATACACTGTGATGGTCATGTTATCATATTTTTCAGTGCCATTGTCACTTTGAACAACCGCTAAACAAGTGGTCGTAAGTCGAGGATTACCTGTATTTACAGTCCTGTGGACACTTAATTTTGCACATTGTATTAATGAGCTAAGCCAGTTTTTGGTACCCAAAGCAACATCCGTACGCATCTACTCAGAAAATTATTTCAAAAATAGTACTTTTTTTTTTGCTTTTATTATAATGACAGAGAAACAGAACCATCCCTCACACAAAAAGATAAAATTCCTTCATTGTCAAAAAAGAAAAGAGGGAAAAAAAGCCCACACACAATGTGTTGATTAAACAAAAGTGAAAAAATACAAAAAAGGTACAAGATATCACTTTAGCTGTAAATAGTTACAATTCTTTATATAGTTATCTACTGCAATTACTATTCAAGTACATACTGTATGTACACTAATAATACATTTGCCTAACTATTCATCTTGTTCACCTGTATTTTGAATAAATAAATGCCCCATATTTCATTATATTTGAAGAAACAATAAACTATTAAGTTATGAATAATTTAAATCAGTTTGATCTAGTGGTTTTGTGTAGTTTGGTCTAGTGGTTAAGTCCCCAGGCTAGAAAGTGGGAGATGGAAAGTTCTCATTCTACCTTAATATGAAAGCCAACTGGGTGACTTTGGGCCAATCACCAGGAGACACTGAGTTCTAGTCCCGCCTTAGCTCTGAAAGCTAGCTGGGTGATTTTGGGCCAATCACCAGGAGACAGTGAGTTCTAGTCCCACCTTAGTCCTGAAAGCTAGCTGGGTGATTTTGGGCCAATCACCAGGAGACAGTGAGTTCTAGTCCCGCCTTAGTCCTGAAAGCTAGCTGGGTGATTTCGGGCCAATCACCAGGAGACAGTGAGTTCTAGTCCCGCCTTAGTCCTGAAAGCTAGCTGGGTGATTTTGGGCCAATCACCAGGAGACTGTGAGTTCTAGTCCCGCCTTAGTCCTGAAAGCTAGCTGGGTGATTTTGGGCCAATCACCAGGAGACTGTGAGTTCTAGTCCCGCCTTAGTCCTGAAAGCTAGCTGGGTGATTTTGGGCCAATCACCAGGAGACTGTGAGTTCTAGTCCCGCCTTAGTCCTGAAAGCTAGCTGGGTGATTTTGGACCAATCACCAGGAGACAGTGAGTTCTAGTCCCGCCTTAGTCCTGAAAGCTAGCTGGGTGATTTCGGGCCAATCACCAGGAGACAGTGAGTTCTAGTCCCGCCTTAGTCCTGAAAGCTAGCTGGGTGATTTCGGGCCAATCACCAGGAGACAGTGAGTTCTAGTCCCGCCTTAGTCCTGAAAGCTAGCTGGGTGATTTTGGGCCAATCACCAGGAGACAGTGAGTTCTAGTCCCGCCTTAGTCCTGAAAGCTAGCTGGGTGATTTTGGACCAATCACCAGGAGACAGTGAGTTCTAGTCCCGCCTTAGTCCTGAAAGCTAGCTGGGTGATTTTGGACCAATCACCAGGAGACTGTGAGTTCTAGTCCCGCCTTAGTCCTGAAAGCTAGCTGGATGATTTTGGGCTAATCACTAGGAGACTGTGAGTTCTAGTCCTGACTTAGCTCTGAAAGCCGTCTGGGTGACTTTGAGCCAGTCTCTCTCTCTCAGCCCAATCCACCTCACACGGTTGTTGTGTTTTGGGGGGAGGGGAATAACAGGAGGAAGGTGTGTTAAGTACACCACCTTGAATTATTTTTGAAAATAATAAAGGTGAGATAGAAATTAATATGTCAACAAATCAATATGTAAATAAATAAATCAATTGTTCACATGGCCATAGGGATGTGGCGGTGGTCATAATGCGAGGGCTGGTCATAAGTCACTTTTTTCAGTGCTGTTGTAAGTTTTTACGGTCACTAAATGAATGGCTGTAAGTTGAGAACTCTCTGTATATGGGTGGATGTAAGTACAGGTAGTCCTTGACTTAAAACTACAGTTGAGTCCAAAATTTCTGTTACTAAGTGAGACATTTTTGGAGTGAATTTTGCCCTATGTTATGATCTTTCTTGGCCACAATTGTTAAGTGAATCTCTGCAGTCATTAAGTTAGTAACATGGTTATTAAGTAAATCGGGCTGCCCCAATGATTTTGCTGGTCGGAAAGTCGCAAAAATGAGCACATGAGTTGCCAAACCTCTGAATCGTGATCAGGTGACCCTGGGGATGCTGCAATGGTCGTAAATGTGAAAAACGGTCACAAGTCACTTTTTTCAGTGCTGTTTGTAACTTTGGCTGCTCAACAGATGCGTATAATTGGAGAACCCTTCTGTATGTACGTGGATATCAATAGTAGCCATGATGGAGTGCCAAAAAATGGGAATATTTCCACCTCAGGGTTGAAAAGAGGGCTCCATGGTGTTTAGAATAGAATAGAATAACAGAGTTGGAAGGGACCTTCGAGGTCTTCTAGTCCAACCCCCTGCTTAGGCAGGGGACCATACACCACTTCAGACAAAATTCTCTGAGCTTGCTCGCTTTCTTGCAGACATTTCATTACCCAACTAGGTAACATCATCAGTGTTAGTAAGGCAGGCATGTCCAAAGTGCGGCCCGGGGGCCAAATGTGGCCCTTTTTCAAATTTCAAGCGGCCCGCAGGCTCTTCTCCCCACTGGAGTTATTTGTTTAGTCTTTCATAAAATACCATATTTTTTAAAGTATAAAGATGCATCTTTTTCCCCTCAAAAAAGAGGCTAAAAATCTGGATGCATCTTATACACTGAATACGGCATTTTTTGCCTCCCAAAACTCTGCCCCCTTCACCAAAATGGCTGTGCATAGCCTTTAGGAGGTTTTCAGAGTGCTCCTGGGGGCTGTGGAAGGCATAAATGAGCAAAAAACGGGCCATTTTTTGCTCAACTTTGCCCCCCCCCAGCCCCCAGGAGCACTCTAGAAGCCTCTTAAAGGCAATTCATGCCCTTTAAAAAAAAAGGCCCATTTTCGTGAAAAATGGGCCATTTTTGGGAGAGTGCAAATCTTTTTTTTTTAATTTGCCTCTTCAAAATCTTGGTGCGTCTTATACTCCGAAAAATATGGTAGTTAATTCGCATTTAATGTTAAGGGTTCAAAGAATGTCAGGCTGAATGATCGGCCCCACACATTTTCACCTCACCAAATCTGGCCCTCCTTGCAAAAAGTTTGGACACCCCTGTATTGTTTGCTGTCACCTTATATTCTGGTGACTTGCCTGCCTGTGTGTGTGTGGGTGGGGGGGAGGGGGCGGTGTTAGAGATTCTTTGGTGGACTGTTTTACTGATGGTGTCCTTGGCAGTTTCTTGATTGGGGTATGGCTTCCTTGATTATTGGTCTGAAGTTGACCTTGGAGTTAACCTAAGTTGACCTGGGTGCTGATTCCTAGTGGAAAGGTGCTGGAGTCTTTTTTTTTTTTTGCTCCTTTGGGCTGGTTGATTGTCTCTTTTGCATAGTCTATAGATTAGTCTCCGACCAGCACCTCTTGAAATGACCTTGGTTCTCACAGACCCATGACCTGTTGTTATTATCTGGTCTGACATTCCAAGACTCGACACCAGGGGTGTCAAACTCGATTTCATTCGAGGACCCCATCAGGGTTGTGCTTGACCTGGAGGGGGGGGGGAAGCGGGATGGGCGTGGCCAGGCTGGGTGTCAAATCACTTGTCGGGGATCTGTTTTCGGCTGCGACGGCCTCCTGCAGCCCTCCGCCATCAAAAATGAAACTCGTGCTCTGTTTTCGCTGGCAGAGGCAACGCGGGCTGGTCCTTCGCTGTTTACACGGTAGCCCCGCAGGCCACATCTAAGCATCCTGTGAGTTTCATTTGGCCCACAGGCCTTGAGTTTCACACCCCTCCTCTACACACACACACACACACACACACACCATACCGTGTGGCAAAGTGAGAAATGAGAAGATGGCTGTGGCAGCCAAGATGCGTTTCGAAGTGGACAGTACCTTCCTGAGCACTAGAGGCCACTGCATTGGGGCCAACCACTCATCAAAGTTAACGCTGGCCTAGTGCTTTCAAACATGCTTCATGTGCTCTTATGAGGTTATGAGCTCAGCACCTTATAAAGCAGGCTGGCCCCATTGTCTTCCCAGATTACGAAGCCCACCTGGTGAGTTCACGACAGAGGTCGGGTTTGAAATGGGGTCATCTTGATTTGCAGCCCCCGTTTAAAACCCGTAAACAATAGATTTGGCAGAATGACCTCTCTGTGCTTTGTTTTTTAATACAGAGTTGGGTCATGCAGGAGGACCCAGAGAATTTCCTCTTCTGATCGCCCAGATTGACATTTTTCTCCTATTTTTCTTTCAGGTCATATACTGTTCTTTTGGTGGCACCTCGAAAGGTCTGCATTTCAATAACCTGATCGTGGGCTTAGTCCTGCTGACGAGGGGCCGGGATGAAGAGAAAGCCAAATGTAAGTATCAAGGCATTGCGCAACCAGGTCACAGTTGTCTCACGGTGGGCTTTTTTCCAAAAGGCAACTGGACCTTCTTGCTTTTTTTCTTCGAAAACGTTTCCCTTCTCATCCAAGAACATATGAAGAACGGTTGCAGGAACTGGGTATGTTTAGTTTAATAGAAAGAAGGACTAGGGGAGACATGATAGCAGTCTTCCAATATCTCAGGGGTTGCCACAAAGAAAAGGGAGTCAAACTATTCTCCAAGGCACCTGAGGACAGAACAAGAAGCAATGGGTGGAAACTAATCAAGGAGAGAAGCAACTTAGAACTGAGGAGAAACTTCCTGACAGTGAGAACAATGAATCAGTGGAACAGCTTGCCTGCAGAAGTTGTGAATGCCCCAACACTGGAAGTCTTTAAGAAGATTTTGGATATCCATTTGTCTGAAACGGTATAGGGTTTCCTGCCTAGGCAGGGGGTTGGACTAGAAGACCTCCAAGGTCCCTTCCAACTCTGCTATTCTATCCCAGTGACGGCGAATCTTTTCGGCACCGAGTACTGAAAAAGGAACGTGCGCCAGAGCCTGGAAATCAAAAGACCAGCTGGCTACGGCACACGTGCCCACAAGAGAGAACTCTGCATGCCACAGGTTCACCATCCCAGTTCTATTCTGCTCTGCTCTCTCTAATGTCAATTAAGAGCCTGGTTGAAAAGCATCACCAGTGTAGACTTCTGACACCAAAGTGAGTCCATGTCAGATGTGCCATCCCACTGCATTGGCCCCGCTTAGCTACATGCCAGGCTAGTAAGTGGGGGGAAGGAGATGGAGCCGTGGGGTGGGATGAAGTAAGGGGGGGGAAAGGCAGTGATGGATTTCAAAAATTTTTAGAACCTTTTCTGTAGGTGTGGCCTGCTTTGTGTGAGTGGCTTGCCAGCCATGTGACTGGGTGGGCATGGCCAACTTGTAAAATGTGATGAAACTCACTTAACAACGCTCTTGTTTAGCAACCAAAATGTTGGCTCCGAAACTCTGGCATTGAGGTGTGCAAGTCTTAAAGCTGTCAAGTTACAAGACCTTTGCACCCCTAACCCTTTAGGAAAAAAACCCCAGGGGTGTTCAAACTTGATAGCTTTAAGACTTGTGGACTTCAACTCCCAGAATTCCTCCTCTCGCTCTTCACCTTGATGATGTACGGACGGGCGGGGGGAGGGAGCTGGAACCAGTAGATTTGTGGAACCTCTTCTATAGAAGAGGTTAGAACTGGCAGGAACCCACCCCTGGGGGGAGGGAGCTGTGGGGTGGGCGATTAAAGGAATCCAAAAGCCTGCATACCATCTCATGAGAGCAGAGACCCAGTGGAATGCAGCACCTCCAAGCCCCTCGTAGCTGGGGACTGTTAACCAAAACAATTAGTTTGAATACGATTAGTCACTCACCAATAACCGTAGGGAGACGGATCCCAAGGGGGAAAGTTAACTGTTTGGTTTGGCCGTGAAATGCTAAATTCGTGAAATGTTTTGCTCCATTGTAACCACTTGGCCTAAGTAAAACATGCTTTCAACTGCCATGACTTTGGGGGTCTTCCTTACCTATTGACTAAGCAGGACGACTGCCAGTCCTCCTGCTGGCTGGGGAATTCTGGGAGTTGAAGTCCACCCACCTTTATAAGCTGACAAGGTTAGGAAACACTGATCTAGACATTGTTTGTGATACTTTTTTTGCATAAAATGCCATGGGCTTTGCAATGGAAATATCAGATGACTTTAAGAACAACTGTGTAGATTTTTTGTAAAAAAAATTCAGACCTAGGCTTCCCCAGCAGAACGAAGCCGAGTCCTTGTCCCAATAAACCCCTTTTATTTAATTTACTGTGAATTCCTCTCCAGCAAAGTCCCGACCACAGCCTTTCAAGATAGTTCATAATTACTAACCTTTATCGGGCTTGGAGAGTGGCCAGGCCGATATCTTTCAGATGCCGCAATACTTGGCAAGAATGCAGGAATGAACTCATTGTCTCCTGCAAGCTCCACTTCCCTTTCGCTCCTCTTTTATTCTCTATGGGAGGGGCCATTCACCATCCACCTGTGGCCTTACTCCCAAGTCAACCCCTGTTCTTTAGCTTTTCCCTTCATCTGGCAACTCTGCGCATGCGCACACCGGGAACAGGCTCCAGCTGTTCTTCTGCCCCACTGATCTCCGATTCAGAAGGCAGCTGATAACTGGCATACAGTCCTGGCCCTCTCTCTGCTTCCGACACAGAGCCCTCATCAGAGCCTTCCCCAGACTCCAGGACTGGCCCAGGTTCCTCCCCTGACTCCTCAGTGTCCGAATCTGCTGCCAGCTCTGCTGGCAGGCCACCACACTTTTAAGAGTGTAACTATTTCTGTTTCTAAAATGATATGAAATAATGGATGTCATCAGCTCTATCACAATTTCTGACTTGCACAGAAATACTTACTTTGCCCTGTGTACATGATTTTGTCTTCTCTCTCAGATATTTTTAGCCTGTTTTCCAATGAATCTGGGAGCCATGTCGCCCGTGAAGAGATGGAGAGGATGCTTCTCATAGTTGATGGAAAAGTTCCTGAATGTCTAAAAAAATGCTTCTTGGAGGTAATGCCTGACAATTAGCCACTTTCTATTTAACATTCAATTCATTTTCCTTCTTTTCAGTAGTATCGTTATTCTGCCTTGATATCAATCCTCTTTTAATGATGCTAATTTTGGTAATACTGCTGCATTATTATTATTATTATTTAAATGTAATGTATTAAATCATATCACTGTATTAATTCATATCACATACTCACTTTAAATAACTGCTCCTGAAAATCAGTTGGCGATAGCTTGAGAGACAGTCTAACTGGAACAGGCTCTGCTGTCATCTGGCCAAGGCACCACTTGTTCCATTTTAAAATAAATATTTACTTTGGTTGTGCTTCATGTATTGTAAAGTAAGCCTTTGATATAACAGAGTTCGGTTTAATGCTCCTTGTATTTAAGAGGTTAAATGTGTGACATAAGGGTTTGAAGTAGCAACGATAGGAGGGAAAGGGCTAGGAGCAGTGGTGGGATTAAATTTTTTTTACTACTGGTTCTGTGAGAGTGGCGTGGCTTGGTGGGCGTGGCAGGGAAGGATACTGCAAAATCCCCATTCCCTTCCCACTTCAGGGGAAGGATACTGCAAAATCTCCATTCCCTTCCCACTTCAGGGGAAGGATACTGCAAAATCTCCATTCCCTTCCCACTCCAGGGGAAGGATACTGCAAAATCCCCATTCCCTTCCCACTTCAGGGGAAGGATACTGCAAAATCTCCATTCCCATCTCACTCCAGGGAAAACATACTGCAAAATCCCCATTTCCTCCCCACTCCAGGGGAAGGATACTGCAAAATCCCCATTCCCTCCCCACTCCAGGGGAAGGATACTACAAAATCTCCATTCCCTTCCCACTTCAGGGGAAGGATACTGCAAAATCTCCATTCCCATCTCACTCCAGGGAAAACATACTGCAAAATCCCCATTTCCTCCCCACTCCAGGGGAAGGATACTGCAAAATCTCTATTCTCATCTCACTCCAGGGAAAAGATACTGCAAAATCCCCATTCCCTCCCCACTCCAGGGGAAGGATACTACAAAATCTCCATTCCCTTCCCACTTCAGGGGAAGGATACTGCAAAATCTCCATTCCCATCTCACTCCAGGGAAAACATACTGCAAAATCCCCATTTCCTCCCCACTCCAGGGGAAGGATACTGCAAAATCCCCATTCCCTCCCCACTCCAGGGGAAGGATACTACAAAATCTCCATTCCCTTCCCACTTCAGGGGAAGGATACTGCAAAATCTCTATTCCCATCTCACTCCAGAGAAAACATACTGCAAAATCCCCATTTCCTCCCCACTCCAGGGGAAGGATACTGCAAAATCTCTATTCTCATCTCACTCCAGGGAAAAGATACTGCAAAATCCCTATTCCCTCCCCACTCCAGGGGAAGGATACTGCAAAATCTCCATTCCCATCTCACTCCAGGGAAAAGATACTGCAAAATCCCTATTCCCTCCCCACTCCAGGGGAAGGATACTGCAAAATCTCCATTCCCATCTCACTCCAGGGAAAAGATACTGCAAAATCCCTATTCCCTCCCCACTCCAGGGGAAGGATACTGCAAAATCTCTATTCTCATCTCACTCCAGGGAAAAGATACTGCAAAATCCCTATTCCCTCCCCACTCCAGGGGAAGGATACTGCAAAATCTCCATTCCCATCTCACTCCAGGGAAAAGATACTGCAAAATCCCTATTCCCTCCCCACTCCAGGGGAAGGATACTGCAAAATCCCTATTCCCTCCCCACTTCAGGGGAAGGATACTGCAAAATCCCCATTCCCTCCCCACTCCACTAACCTGCTTTCCAGCTCCGTTCTCCTGTGCAGGGCAACAAAAGAAGACCCAGCCGATCAGCTGGAACTTGGGAGACAGTGAATAGAATAGGAGCGGGGCTAGTCAGAGATGGTATTTGCCGGTTCTCTGAATACTCAAAATATCTGCTACCGGTTGACCAGAACTGGTTAGAACCAGCTGAATACCACTTCTGGCTAGGAGGTTGGGGATTTATCTAGTTTTATAAGTTTTTATAAGTCACAAAAAAGTGGCAGGAAGTAAAGGAGAAATTATAGAGGTAGTCCTCACCAAACACTCACAATTGAGCCCCCAATTTTTACTCACTGTAATTTCTCAGGGAACCCCTGTAATTTCAAAACTCCACCCCAAAAGAAAGACCCCGATTGTATTTTTCTGCAACCAGTTATGGGATACAGGTAGTCCTCGACTTACAGCAATTCATTTAGCAACCATTGAAATTTACCCTGGCAGTGAAAAAAGAGACTTACGACTGTTTTTTACCCTTACATCTGTTGTAGCATCCCCGTGGTCACATGATCAATTTTCAGATGCTTGGCAACAGGCATGTACTTATGACAGTGGGGGTCCCAGGGTCATGTGATCAATCTTTGCGACCTCACCAGCAAAGTCAATGGAGAAGCCGGATTCACTTAACAACTGTATTATTAACTTAACAACTGCAGTGATTCACTTAACAATTGTGGTTTCAGGCCTGCCTCCATTCAAAACGCAAGAAAGAAACCTCCCACTCAATTGAGATAGAGGAGAGGTACTTTTACTGAGTTGGAAATGATAGCAGCGAAAGCAAGGCAAGATCGGATTCAAAAGCCGCGAAAGTTACAGATTGAAAGTTTCCCCAAATCCCTCCCCCCAGGGTCCAGCACTAAGAGTTCAATCAATGTCTAGTATGATGTTATGGGAAAGCTCCTCTGCAGGTATTTCTCGCATCTGGAGTCTCAGGATGGTTGGCCTTGACAGGGTGTAAACAATTCCACTCAGCAGCGCAATAATTCTTGAGAGCAAACCTCCCTTTCAGTTCACATGGGACTTCACCAGCTCACTTCCCCAACCCAAATACCATGCCCCCCCTCCCCGTTACTATGGCAGCTGATAGCAAGCATGCAGAAAACTCATGCTAGAGATTCGGCTGACACGTGGCAAGAAATGTTATGATCTTTCTTGCCACAGTTGTTAAGTGAACCGTTGTAGTTGTTCAGTTAGCCACCTTCTTGCTCAGCAACAGAAATTTTGGTCCCAAATGTGGCTGTAAATTGAGGACTACCTGTATAGATTCATTTCTTCTCCTGTACAGGTAGTCCTTGAATTACGACCGCAATTGAGTCCAAAGTTTAGTGCTTTACAGCACACTGCACTGTTTACAAAGTATATGCATATTACCCACAACAATCTGTGTATCTGTGTCTTCATTTTACCGACCTCGGAAGGATAGAAGGCTGAGTCAACTTTGGCGCCTGTCAGGATCGAACTTCAGACAATGGGCAGACTTTGCCTGCAATACTGCACTCTAACCACTATGCCACCCGGGTGAAGTGCGAAGCCATCTTGCACGTTCGCCTTCTGCTGGCTGCCACCTTTATAGCTTCATTTTTGATCTTATTATATATTTTTAATTGCCCATTCTGAATGTTCGGTGGTCTACCACAGGGGTCCTCAACTTCTGAACGGCTGCAGTGCCGTTCAGAACTGGGTTTGCAGAAATGGAGGTACATGCACCATGCTTCTCTGCTGCTCACACGGAATCTCCCTTCATAGCTGGAGAGGTTGGGTAACTGTGGCCTGTGATTTGACTGCACTGGAATTATTTCTGGGAAACTCACTAGGTGTGTGTGTGTGTGGGGAGTCTGTAGAGATTCGCAGTCATCCAGGTCATGGTTGTCCCAATGGTGCTTTTTCAGGAGGCAACTGGACTTTCTTGTTTTTTTCTTTTGAAGACGTTTCACTTCTCATCCAAGAAGCTTCTTCAGCTCTGACTGGATGGCGGGGAAAAGGAAGGATTTATATTCCTTGCAGACAGCTGGTCATTTGCATCATTTTTAGAGAGTCATTGAGGCCACTTGACGCTTCTTCAGCTCTGACTGAATGGTGGGGAATGGAAAGATTTATACTCCTTGCAGACAGCTGGTCATTTGCATCCTTTTAGAGGGTCCTTGAGGCCACTTGAAGGTTTACTTCAGTCCTCAGGGTCACCTGAGTAGTACTAATGGTTCCTGCAGTCTGCAATTTCTCCTCTGGACATCCATTCCTACTCCCACGCCATTCAAAGTGTGTTCATCCCAAATTGTATAGTTAAAAGTCTGTGTTGTTGTTATTAGTTGCGTTGTGTCCGACCCATCGCGGCCCCATGGACAATGTTCCTCCAGGCCTTCCTGTCCTCTACCATCCTCTGGAGTCCGTTCAAGCTCACGCCTGCTGCTTCGGTGACTCCATCCAGCCACCTCCTTCTCTGTCGCCCCATTCTTCTTTTGCCCTCCATCGTTCCCAGCATGAGGCTCTTCTCCAGGGAGTCTTTCTTCCTTCTCATGAGGTGGCCAAAGTCTTTGAGTTTCCTCTTCAGGATCTGGCCTTCCAAAGAGCAGTCAGGGTTGATCTCCTCTAGGACTGACCGGTTGGATGGCCTTGCAGTCCAAGGGACTCAATGCAGGAGTCTTCTCCAGTCTGTAGAGATTCTCAGTCATCCAGATCATGGTTGTCCCAAGGGGATGGGGCGTCACGGCAGGAGCTGGGGGGGAAGGACAGCATTCACATTTCATAAATAAGTCCGGAGGTGCAAAGTTGTTGGCTTTGAGGGCGTCCTTTGCACATCCTCTGAGCTTGGGGCTCATTAACATTCTGTCTCTGAAAAGCAGTAGAAGAGAGTGCGGTTAAAACGGCAGACCTGAGGATTGAAATTCTGCAAAGCCCGTCAGTCGCTCCCCTTGTATTGTCAATCTAATTTGATGGGATGTGGGTTGAACGTTGATCGGGAACACGCACTCTTCCCTCTCAGCCCTCTCAGGAAAGATTCAGTCGGGACGTTAGATGCCATGCTGTTGTTGAGCAGGTTAGTCCTTTCTTCAGTGGTTTTGATTTAAACAAATGAAAATGGCCAAAACCCAGGTCGGTTTTTGGCTTAATTCTGGGCTGAAAACAGCCCAAAAAACTACCTGAAAATGGCCCAGAAAACGGCCTGAAAACTGCCTGAAAAACAACCTAAAATTGCTTGGTAAATTATGCTTTTTTTTTAAACTGCCAATAAAAGAGAATATTCATAGTTCCTTTTTGAAACGAGGAGTCCTTGGCGCTCCCTGAGACTGCTTGTTTTCTTGCAGACGTTTCATTACCCCACTTTGTAACATCATCAGTGCTAGAAGTGAGCGAGGATTGAAGACAGGAGGAGGCGCAAGAAGGATTGTGGAAGTCCTTGGTGCTCTCTGCGCTTACTTGTTTGCTTGTAGACATTTCATTACCCAACTAGGTAACATCATCAGTGCGAGTAAGTATTTACCCGCACTGATGATGTTTGATTAATAAAACATCTGCAAGAAAACAAGCAAGCTCAGGGAGTATCAAGGATCCCTCAAAAAATCCTGGGACACGTATATTCACCTTCATTTGTACAGGATGTACTATATTTTTCGGAGTATAAGACGCACCATTTTCCCTCAAAAAAAGAGGGTGAAAATCTGGGTGCGTCTTATACACTGAATATAGCATTTTTGGCCTCCCGAAACCCCGCCCCCTTTGCAAAAATGGATGTGCATAGCCTTTAGGCGGCTTCCAGAGTGCTCCTGGGGGTTGGGGAGGGCAAACATTACGAAAAACAGGCCATTGTTTGCTCGTTCCCCCCCCCCCAACCCCCAGGAGCACTCTATAAGCCTCCTAAAGGCTATTAATGCCCTTTTTTTGGACAAAAAAAGGGCCCATTTTCACAAAAAATGGGCCATTTTGGGGAGGTCTGCAGAATGCAAAAACTTTTTTTTTTAATTTGCCTCTTCAATATCTTGGTACGTCTTATACTCCGGTGCGTTTTATACGGTAGGTCCAGGGGGAAATAGATAACAGGAAAATTTAGTAATAAAATATGCACAATGTACAAAAAAATAAATAAATCAGCATCCGAGTAAATACATCGCACCCCCCCAATCTGTTTGGTATAACCGATTCTCAGATCATCTGCCTTAGCTGTAAACTTGGGAGTTCTGTTCGCTATGTATGCTTATGTAAAGGATCCATTGTGTGTCCCCTCTCTCTGTGTCGCCCAAGATGGCTGCTTTTCCAGTGTCAAATCAGGCCATTTGTGATGGTAGATTTCCCCTCTTTCCTCCTCTGTGTGTGGGCGAAACAGATAACCGTCTCTGATGGGCTGCTTGTGACTTTCTTCCTGCTAGGAGGATAGTTATGTAAGTAGTAAAGATTAAAAGGTAAAGGTTCCCCTCACACATATGTGCTAGTCGTTCCCGATTCTAGGGGTTGTTGCTCATCTCCCTTTCTAAGCCGAAGAGTCAGCGCTGTCCGAAAATGTCTCTGTGGTCATGTGGCTGGCATGACTCAACGCTGAAGGCACACGGAACGCTGTTCCCTTTCCACCAAAGGTGGTTCCTATTTCTTCTACTTGCATTTTTAATGTACTTTTGAACTGCTAGGTTGGCAGAAGCTGGGACAAGTAACGGGAGCTCACTCTATTCCGCGATACTAGGGATTCGAACCATTGGACTGCCAACCTTTCTGATCGGCAAGCTCAGCACCTTAGCCACTGAGTCACCGTGTCCCTTGAGTTGAAGTACACAGGTCTTAAAGTTGCCAAGATTGAACACCTTAGACTACAGGTAGTCCTCATTTTACGACCACAACTGAGCCCAAAATTTATGTTGCTAAGTGAGAAGTGAGTTTTGCCCCATTTTATGACTTCCTTGCCACGTTTGTTAAGTGAATCACTGCCGTTCTTAAATTAGTCACATGGTTGTTAAGTGAATCTGGCTTCCCCATTGACTTTGCTTGTCAGGAGGTCAGAAAAGAGGAATCGCATGACCCTGGGGCGCTGCAACCGTCATAAATGTGAATCAGTTATCAAGCATTCTCCTAATGTAAATCACGTGTCCCTGGCGATGATCATAAGTGTGAAAAAATTGTCATTTTTTTCAGGGCTGTTGTAACTTTGAGTGGTCGCTAATGTCAGTGTTCTGACTGATGCCCTAATTAAATCATGAGCCTCAAGCCAAGCTTCAAAAGAAATGCAGTTATTTATTAGGAGCTTCATGTCAGCAGGTTCCCAAGAGAAGCCAGCTCTGACCCCATGTAATTTACTGCCCCAATCATGACCCTCCTCCCCCAGGGTGTATCATCAATCACATTCACCAATGGGGTTGTAGAGATCACTCCCCTCTGGCAGCTAAGTAACCCTGGGATACAGCCTTGAGAGAGATAAGTCTGGAATGTGCATGCCATGTCATCGGTTTCCCATTCCCCCTCTCCTATGGCAACTCGAGAGCAGGCCAGGAGTGCTTTGCAAGTTGACCACTAAATGAGCTGTTACAAGTCGAGGACTACCTGTATTGCAATTAGCTAATATATAGAAAATACTTCTAAGAGCAGTAAGTATTTGTGATCAGTTCCCATACATGGTGGTTGGCATTTGGATTTTGCCTTACGGGTGGGGTGAGAGAGGCTGTTGGCACCAGATGTGCGTTTGGCAGCCAGTTGTGCTTTCAGTACTTGGCAAGGCAACTAAGCCAGCTGACGACTTGCCAGCTGCAATCACAGCTGCCTTGTACATGGCAGTTTTCTTTCCGTGCCTTGAGAAGGCTCAAGCCAAGTCCCTGGACACATTCAGTGGGGGATTCATCTCTCTGGGATTGCCAGATGTTCTCAGAACATACCACTGCCAGATGAATGATCATAGAGTTGGAATGAACCTTTGACCTTCCAGGTCAACCCCTGGTCCAGAGCATCCTAGACAGGCAGCAATCCAGATCTCAACTTCAAATGGAATTTCGAAAACCAGCATGATATTGAAATTGCAGTCAGCTTAGGGTAGTGGTTAAGGCGCTGGCCTAGAAATCAGGAGGCTGTGAGTTCTAGTCCCACTTTAGGCATGAAAGGCAGCTGGGTGACTTTGGACCAATCATCAGGAGACGGTGAGTTCTAGTCCCACCTTAGTCATGAAAGCTGGCTGGGTATCTTTGGACCAATCCCTCCCTCTCAGCCCACCTCATTTCAAAGGGTTGTTGAAAGGAAAACATGAGGAGGAAGGAGTATTATAGCCTGTACTGTGTATATTAAAACAAAGAGTCAGATTGTTGGGGGCAAGAGGCTGACTTTAAACCGCTTAGAGAGGGCTGTAAAAGCACTATGAAGCAGTATACCCTATTTCCCCCAAAATAAGACAGGGTCTTATTTTCTTTTCACCCCCGAAATAAGCACTTGGCCTTATTATGGGGGAGGATTTATTATTTTTGAGATGCAGGAGGCGGCAAGCGCGGTCACCTCATGGCTGCTGCTGCGTTGCACTATTTTGGGGGGAGGTCTTATTTTCAGGGTATAATAGGGTATAACTAAGTGCTGTTGCTATTGCTGTATTCTCCATCATGAGTTACCCAATAAAGTAATAAAAAGTTAGGGTAAAATCTAATAAATAAGTTTGAACTCTACGGGAGCAGGGTTCCAGATTGACTCCAAAATTTATGTTGTCAAGGGAGAAATGTGTGAAGTGAGTTTGCTCCATCTTACGACTTTTCTCGCCTCGTTTGTTAAGGGAGCCACCGCGGTCCTTAAATTAGTCACCTGGTGGCTAAGTGAATCTGGTTTCCCCGTTGACTTCAATTGTAGCTCAGGGTTGAAATGAGGGCTCTGTTGCTGCCCGAGCTTGGTGGTTTTCTTGCAGACGTTTCATTACCCAACTAGGTGGCATCATCAGTGCTAGAAGGGAGTGGGGATTGCAGAGAGGAGGAGGAGGAGCGGGAAGGACTATGGCGGTTTTCCTACTGACCTTTCTTTCCCCAAACTAGGTAAACATCCTCAACTCTTTTCTATTTATTTGAATAGTGAAAATCCCACTTTTTATTATTTTTAGCATTTATTGCTCCAGATCATTTTGAGCATTAACTTTCTTGCTCCCATCTTCACAGATGTGAGTTGTTCTTCAACACCCTACTTCCCCCCCCCCAAAATACACCCTTCTTTCCATTAAAAAAACAACAACAGCTTATCCTTTTTGTTTCTCAATTTCCCCAAGAGCTCTTTGCTGATCCTATCAATATTGTCCCCTTGGTTTTTTTTTTTCTTCTCTTCAATATGTTTTCAGTTTGGGACTGAGCTATGTCCCCCCCCCCCCCAAATTTCTCAGCCCACCCTTGCACTGTTTTGTTCCCCTCTCGGGATTTTTATCGGTGGAATTCTTTCTTTTTCCTTTAGCTCTTGAATCTAGAACACTAATTGGGTGTTTTTGGTTCTCCCTGCTGCAGGCCTAAGATAATTAGCGTCACTCTCTCCTGTGGTTCTTACAGCTTTTGCTTCCTTGACCATTTCTTCCCTCTTACCCTGTTTCCCTGGAAATAAGACCTCCCAGGATAATAAGCCCCATCGGGACTTTTGAGCGCATGGGCTAAAATAAGCCCTCCCCAAAAATATTGCAACACAGCAGCAGCCATGAGGTGACCACGCTCGCCGTCTCCTGCACCCCCAAAAACAATAAGACTCCCCCAGGGCCGGATTTAGATGAAAAGAGGCCCTAGGCTATTCCACTTATGGGGCCCTTTCACCTCCCATTTTTAACTTTGTAAATTACATGAGAGATAATAAAATACATCATTACTGTGATATATATCAATATATTAAATGAAACATGTTGTAATTGGTACTAACCTTTATAAAAAATGTGGCACGGATAATAAATAAAAATAAAAGGCCCCTCTTGATCTTGAGGCCCTAGGCTGAAGCCTAGTTAGCCTATAGGAAAATCCGGCCCTGCCAAGTGCTTATTTCAGGGGGCAAAAGAAAATAAGACTATTATTTTCGGGGAAACACGGTAGTAAGTAAAGGTAAGGTAAAGGTTCCCCTCGCACATATGTGCTAGTCATTCCTGACTCTAGGGGGCGGTGCTCATCTCCCTTTCAAAGCCGAAGAGCCAGCACTGTCCGAAGACATCTCTGTGGTCATGTGGCCGGCATGACTCAACGCCGAAGGCGCACGGAACTCTGTGACCTTCCCACCAAAGGTGGTTCCTATTTTTCTACTTGCACTTTTTACGTGCTTTCGAACTGCTAGGTTGGCAGAAGCTGGGACAAATAACGGGAGCTCACTCTGTTACGCAGCACTAGGGATTCAAACTGCTAAACTGCTGACCTTTCTGAACGACAAGCTCAGCATCTTAGCTTATCCCCAATTCTTTCCTTCTCCTTCTAGACAATGACGCGGCTCAGTACAGTAGTCCTCGACTTACAGCAGTTCGCTTAGTGACTGTGTCGACGTAACAGCGGCACTGAAAAAAGTGACATGATCATTTTGCCCACTTAACAACCGTTGCAGCAGCCCCATGGTCATGTGATTTACACTCAGGTGCTTGACAACTGACTCACATTTGGGATGCTTGCAGTGTCCTGGTGAACATCTCCTGCAGCTTTCTGACGAGCAAAGTCAATGGGGAAGCCAGATTCACTTAACAGCAGTGCTACTGGTTTTAAACCACAGCGATTCACTTCACAAGGAACAGAATAGCAGAGTTGGAAGGGACCTTGGAGGTCTTCTAGTCCAACCCTCTACTTAGGCAGGAAACCCTGCACCACTTCAGACAAATGGCTATCCAACATCTTCTTAAAGACTTCCAGTGTTGGAGCATTCACAACTTCTGGAGGCAAGCTGTTCCACTGATTAATTGTTCTAACTGTCAGGAAATTTCTCTTTAGTTCTAGGTTGCTTCTCTCCTTGATTAGTTTCCATCCATGGCTTCTTGTCCTGCCCTCAGGTGCTTTGGAGGATAGGTTGGCCCCACTCTTCTTTGTGGCAGCCCCTGAGATATTGGGACCCTGCTATCATGTCTCCCCTAGTCCTTCTTTTCATTAAACTTTCAGTGAAATTAAAACATGACCGGAAAAGTCGTAAAATGAGGCAAAACTCACCTAACCAATTTCTCACTTAGCAACATCAACTTGGGGCTCAATTGTGGTCATACGTTGAGGGACTGCCTGTAGGTAAAAAAGCCTATTACCGATATTAACACCTGTAACATGTTACCTGCAGAACACCTGTTGGTAAGAGCTGTGTGACATTCTGATAGAAATGATTCAATTCTGCCGTTAGGCAGAACCACGGTCTGTCCCTCCCCCCCCCCCTTCTCGGTCCTAGTGGTGTATTTTTTGTAAAAAATGTGCCGGAGATTTTGTCTTCTTGTTAGCTATCTCCATGCCGAAATGTATTCTCTTTTGCCAAGCTGTCTATTCCCGATAAGCTCGGTGGAAGCTAATCCTTTCGTGCCAAAGGGTTAAAAAAATACACGCACGCCAGCACGGGGCTCCTGAAGTTAATCACAGTTTTCTTTCAGGGTGGCTTTGAATGCAGCAGCAGGCTCTGGGGTTGGAAAAAAATCAGCTCTCTGATCTGCCGACAAAGGAATTGGGAGGAATATTTTATTTTTAAAACCAGTTATTCACCCTGCCATTACAAAGAATCAGAAAACAACAGCAGTCTTTTTAAACGAGACGGGATTTAAAGGATATTTCTCTCAAGCTCATCAAGAGCCGAGCTGGAGAAAATGTTATTTAAGATTCTGTTGCAATCAAATAATAGAATAGAATAGAATAGAATAGAATAGAATTCAATTGAATTGAATAACAGAGTTGGAAGGGACCTTGGAGGTCTTCTAGTCCAACCCTGTGCTTAGGCAGGAAACCCTATACCACTTCAAACAAATGGCTATCCAACATCTTCTTAAAGACTTCCAGTGTTGGAGCATTCACAACTTCTGGAGGCAACTTCTGTTCCACTGATTAATTGTTCTCACTGTCAGGAAGTTTCTCCTCAGTTCTAAGTTGCTTCTCTCCTTGGTTAGTTTCCACCCATTGCTTCTTGTTCTACCCTCAGGTGCCTTGGAGAATAGTTTGACTCCCTCTTCTTTGTGGCAACCCCTGAGATATTGGAACAATGCTATCATGTCTCCCCTGGTCCTTCTTTTCATTAAACTAGCCATGCCCAGTTCCTGCAACTGTTCTTCCTATGTTTTAGTCTCCAGTCCCCTAATCATCATTGCTCTTCTCTGCACTCTTTCTAGGGTCTCCACATCTTTTCTACATCGTGGTGACCAAAACTGAATGCAGTATTCCAAGTGTGGCCTTACCAAGGCCTTATAAAGTGTTATTAACCCTTCATGTGGTCTTGATTCTATCCCTCTGTTGATGCAGCCTAGAACTGTGTTGGCTTTTTTGGCAGCTGCTGCACACGACTGGCTCATATTTAAATGGTTGTCCACTAAGACTCCAAGATCCCTCTTCCAGCAGTCAATAGGCAGGCGTATAAATGCAGAGGGCTCTTTGACTTCCTGCTTACAGATAGTCCTCAATTTACAACCGTTCATTTAGTGACCGTTCAAAGTGGCAAGAGCACTGAACAAAAGTGACTTATGACCATTTTTCACACTTATGACCGTTGCAGCATCCCCCATGGTCACATGAGCAAAATTCAGACACTTGGCAACTAGCTCACATTTATGACGGTCGCGGTGTCCTGGGTTCATGTGGTCCCCTTCTGACAAGCAAAATCAATGGGGAAGCCAGATTCACTTAACAACCGTGTTACTGGCTTAACAACCGTGGTGATTCACTGTGGCAAGAAGTCGTAAAATGGAGCAAAACCTATTAACAACTGTCTCAGCAACGATTGTGGTCGTAAATGAAGAACTACCTGCATTTCTTTCTTGTCTTGTGGCTTGCCTTTTATAATAATTTTTATTGTTTTTGTCTTTTCATCACATATTACAATCTTTATATCAACAGTTTGTACAATGTTACATCGTCGTATCTATATATGTTTTCCTCTCTTTACCATATATTACATCATTATGTCATCTTATCTATACATTTTTATGATCTTTTACACATTTACCTACTTTTATATACAGTTCTATGTTTATTTATGTATATTGTTTTCGGCTTAATTATTTTTCTTATTTTCCAACCATTCATACCACTTATTCCAAATTTCGTAGTATTCCGATTCTGCTTTGTCCTTTAATTTTAGGGTTAATTTGTCCATCTCTGCACAATCCAAGGGTTTTTTTTATCACTAATTCGTCCGGCGGTATATTATTTTGCTTCCAGCATTGGGCAAAAGCTATTCTAGCTGTGGTTAATATATGTGTTAGTAGATATTTAATTTTTTTTGTGTAGTTCCCTTTAATTATTCCTAGTAAGAAGGTTTCGGGTTTATACTTTATTTGTTCCCCCGTGATTTCTTGTGCCCACTTCCAAATTCTTTTCCAATATTTTTGGAAAAGAATGTCTTGTGGCTTGCAATTCATTTAATACCTCCTGCAAAAAGAAAAGTCAGCAAATCAGGCCAGTCATGTGACCAATCCTTTTTTATCATCAAGAATTATGGCTGTGAAGTGTAGGCTCACTTGAGGTCTACCTGTACGTTGCCTTGTTTTGTTTTTAATGGCTGACAGCTATTAAGGAGGGAGATGGGATGTAGGTAGGTAGGTGATAAGTAGGTAGATGATAGGTAGGTAGGTAGGTAGGTAGGTAGGTAGATAGATAGTAGTTAGATAGGTAGGTGATAGATGATGATAGATAGATGGTAGGTAGCTGATAGATAGATGGATGGATGGATGATAGGTAGGTAGATGATAGATAGGTAGGTAGGTAGGTAGGTAGGTAGATGAAAGAGAGATAGATAGGTAGGTAGATAATAGATAGATGATGAATGGATGATAGGTAGGTCGTAGGTAGGTAGGTAGATGGATGGATGGATGGACGGACAGTAGGTAGGTAGGTAGGTGATAGATAGATAGATAGATAGATAGATAGATAGATAGATAGATAGATAGATAGATAGATAATAGGTAGCTAGGTAGGTAGGTAGATGAAAGAGAGATAGATAGGTAGGTAGATAATAGATTGATAGGTAGGTAGGTAGGTAATAGATAGATGATGAAAGGATGATAGGTAGGTGGTAGGTAGGTAGATGGATGGATGGATGGACGGACAGACGGTAGGTAGGTAGGTGATAGATAGATAGATAGATAGATAGATAGATAGATAGATAGATAGATAGATAGATAGATAGATGATAGATAGATAGATAGATAGATAGATAGATAGATAGATAGATAGATAGATAGATAGATAGTGATGGTAGACAAACAGAGAGACAGTTGGTGGTTGGATGGATGGATGGATGGGTGATGGTAGTAGATACAAAGATGAGTGGGTGAGTGGGTAGATGGATGGATGGACGGTGGGTGGATGCATGCATGAGTGCTGATAGAGGAGAGCTGTTCATGCCTCTTATCTTTAGTTTAAGAAAATGCAGTTATAGGGACTAGGACATATCTCTGGCTATTTGCTCCAGAGTTATACATAAATAGTGGGTCTACTAGCAGGGAAGGGGCTGACCAGTTAGGGACAAAATTTACATGGAGATTGGTTTCAATAATGTTTATCACCCAACTAATGTCACGACTCGCCCAGGATCATCCAGCCAGCTTTCATGTTTAAAGCAGGATTACAATTCCCAGTCTCCTGGTGATTGGCCCAAAGTCAACCAATCATCTGTCATGCCTAACACAGAACTAGAAATAGAAAGTTGCTGTCTCCTGGTGATTGGCCCAAAGTCACTGAACTGGCTTTCGTGCCTAAGGAGGAATTAGAACTCACAGCTTTATGGTTTTCTGGGCCATCGTCTTACCCACTATCCCAAACTGGCGCTCCCCTGGCTGAGAAAGATCTATATCATGCCCAATATCTCTGGAGGATGCCTAGCTTGAGTATGACTGTTTTAATCTTCTATCGATAGCTCTAAGCAGTCGATTTGGCTAAAAAGAATTTTTAAAAAATGGAAGCAAGCTTCACAGTTCACATCTCCCTTTCCCCCTTTGCTTTTATTGTAGGGCGAAAAAGTAAACTATGAAAAATTCAGATCCTGGCTGTTGCACAACAAAGAAGCGTTCACATTCTCCCGCTGGCTGCTCTCCGGAGGAGTGTATGTCACACTCACAGATGACAGCGACACCCCCACCTTCTATCAAACTCTTGCTGGAGTCACACACTGTAAGTAGCTTTCTCTCTGTCTTTTTGCCATTGAGCCAAACAAGCCTTGATGAATGAATGCGTGGTTTCTCCTTGAGATTGTCCAAGGGTCAGCCTTCTTTGGGGCAAAAAGGGATGCTTTCTGTGGTTATTCTGCCCTGTTCCCTATGACATTCGGTGCCGCCTGCCTGTAAAGCATATGTCCTTAAAGTTCTGGAATTATATATATTAGCATCTGCCTGAAACGGTGTAGGGTTTCCTGCCTAGGAAGGGGGTTGGACTAGAAGACCTCCAAGGTCCCTTCCAACTCTGTTATTGTATTATTGTAATTATAGGTTTAACTCAGGGGTGGGCTTCAAAATTTTTAGCAAGGAGTTATCTAGACTCTAGAAAGAGTGCAGAGAAGAGCAACAAAGAGGATTAGGGGACTCCAAGGCACCTGAGGGTAGAACAAGAAGCAATGGGTGGAAACTAATCAAGGAGAGAAGCAACTTAGAACTGAGGAGAAACTTCCTGACAGTTAGAACAATGAATCAGTGGAACAGAAGTTCCGTCCAGAAGTTGTGAATGCCCCAACACTGGAAGTTTTTAAGAAGATGTTGGATAGCCATTTGTCTGAAACGGTACAGGGTTTCCTGCCTAGGCAGGGGGTTGGACTAGAAGACCTCCAAGGTCCCTTCCAACTCTTTATCATTCTGTAATTGCGTAACTTGTTCGTAATAGCTCGGTTTGGTGGAAGAGAATGTATTCCCTCTTGTGCTGCGTCAAAGCTGTGGTTTAGAAGCAAGGGCAAGCACAGCTTGCGTGATAAATAATGGTGCATCCTTGGGTGCTCAGCAGGTAGAATTATTCATCCCTGTCTTTTGTTTATATCCTGTTTCTCCTACTACCCCCCCCCCAAAGATAATGTACTTAATTTCTCTCTTGTCTTTTGCCAATGCGCCAACCTGTATGTGATTGGACAAGAATTAATTAAGGAAATAATGGTGCCAATGAAGGCTGTCGTTCTACTCAGGGCTGTTTGCTTAGTGACTGTTCGAATTTACAGTGACGTTGAAAAAAAGTGGCCGGTTTTCAAAAATAGACCGATTGGTTGATATAAGTCCGTGATGGCAAATCTATTGCATAGGGTTTCCTGCCTAGGCAGGGGGTTGGACTAGAAGACCTCCAAGGTCCCTTCCAACTCTACTATTGTATTGTATTGTATTATTGCATGCGTGACCAAAGTAGCACATGGAGCCATGTTGCTTGGCACGTACAAATCTTCAACAAATCTCAAAAAAGAGGCCACTCTTTTGAAGACAGCAAAAGACAGAACCCTTTGGACAGACAGAACCACTGGTTTTAAAGAGCAGTTGAATAGGCCGTCTATGTCAAAATTGAACAGCTTTCTCTCAACGGAGGAGGAGGGATATGACATCACCTATCTCCAATCTACAACACCGTCCTTTCAAGTTCCAAGAAGGTTCCACACCCATTTGCACTACCCAGGCCAGGAGTCGGCAACCTTAAACACTCAAAAGAGCCACAAAGATCCTATCCAGCCACCCCGTTCAATTCTGGAGCCGACCGGACGTCCGGTTCCCCCACCCTGGAGTCTCCTCCTAGCACGGCGTCCTTTTTCCTCTACCTGTCCTAACCGAAAGCCCTATCAGTTGTTGAGCTGACTGGCGACAGGGAGCCGCAGCAGAGGGATGAAAGAGCCACATATGGCTCCTGAGCCGCAGGATGCTGACCCCTGACCCTGGTGATCCCGAGGACACAGGTGACCTTAACGACTGGTTAAAAGAATGCAAATGTCCAGCTGTCTGCAAGGAGTATGAATCCTTCCATTCCCCCCACCAGGCAACCGGAGCTGAAGAAGCTCCTTGGATGAGAAGCGAAGCATCTTCACCCAAGGAAAAACCAGAAAGTCCAAGGTTGCCTCTTGAAAAAGCATCTTAGGGACAACTCTGACCTGAATGACTGAGAATCTCCATAGACTTCCAGGCCTATGATTCTGTCTTCCACCTTGACCGTTCCTAGTCTATCTGATTTATTTTTATTCACATGAAATTTGAAAAGAAATGATTGAAACACCCGCCTGTCTCCCCAGATATTGCTCTCCTCCCTCTTAGTGATTGGTAGAAAGTTGTGAAAGGGCTGCACTTCGTGTGTTGCCTCTTTCTTTCGCAGCCTCAAAAAGGGAAGCTTCTGGGCGAGGCGCTTATCGGCCTGCAAATTGGAGGCTTAAGACAGCATTAAGAGGCCAAGGGGCCCTCCATTCCCTCTCCTATTTGTGCAGTGCTTATCTCTATTATTGTACTCCTGATTTCCCCCGGGAGAGGGTCATAAAAATGTCGCTTTGCTCCATGTGGCAACTCAAACTGCATTGGAACAGAAAATTGGAATAATCCGAGATATCGGGGGGATAGGGAGCATGAAATTAATAAAGCTCGTTCCGAAGCAGGAAATCACACGTGTGCGAACCTCGTAACAGGAGTCCCAGGAGAGGCCAGCAAAAGAACCGTTAGGATGCAACATCTGCCAGGTGTGCAGAATCCTCCCGACCCTGGAAAGCGTGCTGTGGAAAATTTGGGTTAATGTTAGTTTTGTAGGGTTTTCTCATTTCCCGTTGATTAAAAATCTCCCGTTGTTCGAAACACAGAGGGAAGTATATCCGTTAAAACAAGCTCCTCTAGAATTTAAAACAATTAGTCCCTTTTAATAATTTAAATCAGGGGTCACCAACCTTTTTTAGACCTCGGGGACCACTAAATTCATAATTTTAAATCCCGCAGACCGCTAATACGATCTGCCTAAAGACCGGCTGGGTGAGCATGGCTAGGTGGTCATGTGACTGGGTGGGTGTGGCCAACTCCATGTCACTCACATCAAGGGATGCCTCACTGGCATCTACTCGCCCCTCCCCTCCCAGCTAATCCTCGTCTTCCCGCCCGGGCTCCTTATGGCCCCAACAGGAAGCAGTTGTTGGAGCTAAGCAGCCACCATGAGAAAGAGTTGGCAGAACAGCTGGCTCAGTTCAAATTGGATGTGACCAAGAAGGAGGCTCAGCAGAAGCACCTCACTGAGGACTACGAGCATTGGCTGTCCAAGCAGAGGAAAGACCTGCGGGAGTGCAAGGCCAGGTATCGGCACCTGGAAGCTCAGCAGGCTGAGATGGTCAGCCAGTTCCAGGCCATGATGCGGTCCCACTGGAAGGAGGCCCTCCGGCTCTTTGCCATCAGCGGCGCTTCCCTCCAGCCTTCGCCCAAAGCCCCACACCAGGAGGCTGAAGCAGACCCCAATTCGGAATTTCTGCCCCCCTCCGACCCACACAAAAGGACCCCGAAGGGGGAGACTCTCTGCAGCAACACAAGCATTCATTGCATGTATCCGGCCCAGGGGCCGTAGTTTGAGGACCCCTGATTTAGTGCAATGTAAAAAATGCAAATAAGTTTTCTGTGGACCACCAAGATTTTCTCACAGTTCACCAGTGGTCCACGGACCACCATCTGGTGACCACTGATTTAAACAATACAGCCCAAAGACAAACAGAGGTAGATGCAAGCATATTCCGTATTAACTCATCAGTTCCTACATTACAATAACGTGGTTAAAATCAGCCTCAAATAGAAGATCTAGCATGAGCATGAATTAAGCCTATAATGCAGGGGTGTCCAAACTTGGGAACTTTAAGACTCGTGGACTTCGAAGTCACTTCCAGTTTGCTCGTAGGGTCGTTTTTTGCCCTCCGGAGCCTTCAGGGAAGCCTCGGGAAGCCTCCGGAGGGCTAAAACCGGCCCTATGAGCAAACTGGAAGTTCATTCTTGAACTTCCAGTTTGCCTGTAGGGCCGCTTTTTCACATTCCAGAGGCTTCCTGAAGGCGAAAAATGGCCTCAAAATAAGGCCGAACTCAACTGGCCAGCACGCGCATGCACACTGGCCACCTGACAGAGCAACGCCTCGCGTGCCCTGACAAATGGCTCCGGAGGTTCGCCATCACGGACCTAGAGTGTTTTTTATTTGTGCCTCTGATATAAGCCCTACCCCCCCAAAAAATAACCCCTACTTAAAAGCCTGTGCAATCGCACGTTTCGTACTATTATAAGTCAAGGACCATCTGTACAGTGGCAACCAGGAGGAACCACAGCCTTTTTCTGGAAAGATTTCAGAGGACATAATTTAGAATTATAGGAACGTGGTGGCTCAGTGGCTAAGACGCTGAGCTTGTTGATCAGAAAGGTCGGCAGTTCGAATCCCTTGCACTGCGTAACAGAGTGAGCTCCCATTACTTTTCCCAGCTTCTGCCAACCTATCAGTTCGAAAGCAGGTAAAAATGCAAGTGGAAAAATAGGGACCCCCTTTGGTGGGAAGGTAACAGCCTTCCGTGCGTCTTCGCCATTTAGTGATGCCGTCCACATGACCACGGAGACGTCTTTGGCAGCGCTGGCTCTTCAGCTTTGAAACGGAGATGAGCACTGCCCCCTGGAGTCGGGAACGACCAGCACATATGTGTGAGGGGAACCTTTACCTTTACCTTCAATTGACCTTCTGTACAATATTTTCTTTTAAGTTGTTTTATTTCCTTTTCTACATTCTTTGAACTCTCTAACCTTCACTTGCTGCCCCTGTTATCTTGGAGTGATGTCAGTTGCAGCTGGAGAGAGCGCTGGATTTGGGGAGGCTGTTTTAAATTATATGTAGGGACTTATCTTGTTCTTATGATAGGTTGATAAGCATAAAATAATGCCGTCTTCCCAGATGGCATTTTAGCTGCAGCTTTTGCTGCTTCCCTGCTGCTTTTTGTACCGCGCCGCTTTGAATAATATCGGTAAAAGGCGTGAAAAATAGCCTTGATTAAAAATAGGGGGAAGGAGTTTGATTTGATTTTAGAGGCTGTGGGAGAGGCCCAGCCAAGACAGGAAGCATTTATTGTGAAGCTCCGGTGGCTGTATTTAAATCTACTTAATGAGCCGAGATACTGGAGGACACACTGAAAAGAAATGTAAGATTTTGCCGCTTGTAAATAATATTTATATTGGAAGGGCGGGAGACTTTAATTAGGTCCCTCCCTGGCTCAAAATTAAAAGAGGGTTTTTGAAAAAGTCACACCGAGTTGCCCACGTTTGCTACTTTTAATCAAATTTGGTTCCGTTTCATTTCAGCTGTAAAATATTTTTCCAGCCACAGCTTTGGGCAGTACAGGGAGTCCTCGAGTTACGACCACAATAGCAACAGCACTTATACTTACCCTGTTTCCCCGAAAATATGGATCCCTAATATTCGGAAAATAGCCTGCATGATTTTTAGGATGCTGATAAACCCTACCCTAAAACTAAGCCCCAGTTAAGGTGGTCAGCCAAATGGATGCATTTAGTACCGTATTTCCCCCAAAATAAGCCCTGGTGTGTCTTTTGGAGCAAACATTAATATAACACCCGGTGTTATTTTCGGGGAAACATGGTATATATTGTTTCAAAGTGTTTTATAAGCCCCAAGTGATTTACAGATTCAGCCTCTTTCCCCCAACAATTGAGGTCCTCATTTACGTACTGACTCAGAAGGATGGAAGGCTGAATCATCCTGGAGTGGAGTTTGCAGGAGACCATTAGTTCGCTTCATTGGTTCATGATTCTCAGAGACTCCTTGACAAGTTTTGCAGATATCGGCCTGGCAGCTCTCCAAGCCAGATAAGGTCCGTGACTGTAAATCCTCCCTCGAAAGACTTTGCTGGATGTGAATGAGCAGAATTCACAGTCAATTAATAAAAGGGGTTTTTGTCGGGACAAGGAGTTTGCTTCATGTTCTCGGGAAGCCTCGGTCAGAACAGGCACATTCATATGTGTTGTTGTCTGCGTGTCACCACAGCCGCAAAGGGCAGATAGCCCCGTTGGTTCAGAATGTCTCTGGATCTTGTTGTGTCCGTGTGCAGTCTATTCAACAATTTCCATAGTTCCCAGCTTTCGTCAGTCCCAGGTGCCGGCTCCTCCATTGGTTCCATCCAGCGTTGGTTCTTTGTAGCTTTCCATAGGTCCTCTCGGCTTTCAAATTCCCTCTCCCTGAAAATCCCTTTGCTTGAGAAGCATGAAGATGCAGGTAGTCCTCGACTTGCAACCCGTTCGTTTAGTGACTGTTCAAAGTTACAGCAGCACTGAAAAAAGTGACTTATGACCACTTTTCACACTTACGACCAATGTCTCGTATGTACAGCATCCCCGTGGTCACAGCATCGGATGCTTGGCAACTGACTCCTATTTATGACGGTCGCAATGTCCCGGGGTCACACGCGATCCCCTTTTTGCGACCTTCCGACAAGCAAAGTCAACGAGGAAGCCAGATCCGCTTAACAACCGGGTTGCTAATTTAACAACTGCAGTGATTCACTTAACAAGGAGGCCGTAAAATGGGGCGAAACTCACTCGACAACAGGAGCTGTGGGTCCCATTGTGGCCGTAAATCGAGGACTACCTTTATTCCAGGAAGCTTCCAGACTCAGCCAATCCCTTCTTATGGGATTTAATCTTTGTGTTTTCATCTTTCTGATCCTATCCGCTTACCTTCGGGGACAGAGCGTGCCCCTTTAAGAAGATCTCATTGCCTCGGATCCTTGAATAGCTGGCTCTCTGAAAGTGAACAAATGGCAGAGCTAGCTGGGGAGTGGATCCAGTTCGCCTGATGGGCCAAGAGGAAGCTGGGCCCCTGGAGAAGCCGTACCTAGTGGAACGTCAGTGGTACAAGCCGGGGCTGGTAAAAATGTGGGGAATATGGTATGCTGCTACTGTTGCGGGCCAAAGAGAATTGTGCCTTTAGGTGGGTAGAACAACTGAGCATGAAACGGGAGTGTGCATGAGTGTGAAAGGAGGGTAGAAGGAGAGATAAGGCGGGATAGGAGAGTTGAAATGGGAGAGGACAGAATAGCATATCACAGATGGATTGTATGTGAATTGCCTGGAAATGCAAAGATACCGTATTGTCTCTGAACCAGGAGCGGGGGGGGGGGGGGGGGAAGGATGGACGCTCTCTACAGGATAGCTGGGTAATTTCAGAAAGTGAACGGATCCTGTAATGTCGGACAAGATAAATAATTAGATGGAGATTCTCAGTCACCCAGGTCATGGTAGTCCCAGAGTCGCTTTTTTGAGAGGCAACTGGGCTTTGTTTCTTTTTGCTTGAAGAGGTTTCGCTTCTTGTCCAAGAATATAAATCCTTCCATTCCCCACCATTCATTCAGAACGGAAGCAGCTTCTTGGATGAGAAGCGAAACCTCTTCAAGCCAAAACGAAGACAGTCCAGTCGCCTCTCGAAAAGGCACCTTTGGAAATATCTGGGTGCTTTAAATCCCTTTATGTTGATTTTTGTAACGTGTGGAGGGGTTGATTTATTTTATTTATTTATTTATTTATTTATCACGTTTTGGAACTGTCTATCTCCCTCCCGGATGGACTATGGGTGGTGCACAATGAAATATTAAAACGGAAAAGCAATATGCAAAAGTTAAAAAAAGAGGCAAGGTCTTTAAACAAAAGCATCATTTAAAAGTAATTGAAAAACGATGGGGGGGGGGGCTTTTGGGTTAGGGTTTGCCATGCATGCCTACATACATGCATTGATTATCTCTTCAGAATTTCTATAATTTATCCAGAGGGGAGTTCACATAGATAAGCTTGTAGGAGTAGAAAAAGGACGGAAAAGTTTAAATACTTTGCTTTGGATATCTCTAGCTGAGATGGTGCTGTTAGATGGTCCGATCAAAGGGTAGGTACTCTTTTTATGTTTCTGTCATCTGTTGGAATCAGGAGGTGTGTCATTTCAGTTTTAGAACAAAATAGAATAACAGAGTGGAAGGGACCTTGGAGGTCTTCTAGTCCAACCCCTTCTTAGGCAGGAAACCCCACACCACTTCAGACAAATGGTTATCCAATCTCTCCTTAAAAACCTCCAGTGTTGAAGCATTTACAACTTCTGAAGGCAATTTGTTCCACTGATTAATTGTTCTAACTGTCAGGAAATTTCTCCTCAGTTCTAAGTTGCTTCTCTCCTTGATTAGTTTCCACCCATTGCTTCTTGTTCTACCCTCAGGTGCCTTGGAGAATAGTTTGACTCCCTCTTCTTTGTGGCAACCCCTGAGATATTGGAAGACTGCTCTCATGTCTCCCCTAGTCCTTCTTTTCATTAAACCAGACATACCCAGTTCCTGCAACCGTTCTTCATATGTTTTAGCCTCCAGTCCCCTAATCCTCTTTGTTGCTCTTCTCTGCACTCTTTCTAGAGTCTCCACATTTTTTTACATTGTGGTGACCAAAACCATATTCCAAGTGTGGCCTTCCCAGGGCCTTATAAAGTGGTATTAACACTTCACGTGATCTTGATTCTATCCCTCTGTTTATGCAGCCTAGAACTGTGTTGGCTTTTCTGGCAGCTGCTGCACACGGCAGGCTCCTATTTAAATGGTTGTCCACTAGGACTCCAAGATCTCTCTCACAGTTACTACTATTGAGCAAGGTACCACCTATACTGTACCTGTGCATTTGTTTTGTTACCTTTGAAATAATGTCCTGGCCTTACTTCCCTGGAATCCTTCCCTTTGGCATTCAGAAAAGTCACAGAAACCTGTTTTCTCATCAGTTTTGTGGCTGGTTCATCAGTTTGGGGCATTTTAAATTGATCACTTTCTATGGTTCGAGTGAAATTTCCTATCTGGGTTTGAATATGATTCCCTGGCTATCTAGTCATGCCTTTGGACTATAATTGTGTTTGCTTTGCTTTGTTTCTAATTCACTGCTTCCACTTTTAATTGGTGAAAACTCATGAAGTAACTTTGGACTTATTTCCCGTTCTAACCTACCTCGCAAGGTTATTGCTACGGGTATAAAATGAAGAGAGGTTCTTATGTAGTCCATTCTAAACTTCTGAAGACAACGCCAAGATGCAAATAAATAGTTAAATACTCAATAACGGAGTTGGAAGGGACTTCGGAGGTCTTCTAGTCCAGCGGTCACTAACTGCTGGTCAGCGAGAAAAATGTGGTGGTCTGCAGAAAAATTATTTGCACTTTTTATATTGCACTAAATTAGGGGTCCTCAAATTACAGCCCCTGTGCCAGATACGGGCAATGAACGTTTGTGTAGCTGCAGAGAGTCTCCCCCTTTGGTGTCTTTTTGTGTGGGTCGGAGAGGGGGCAGAAATATTGGCTTGGGGTCTGCTTCAGCCTCTTGGTGCGAGGCTTTGGGCGAAGGCTGGAGGGAAGTGCCACTGGTGGCAAAGAGCCAGAGGGCCTTGTTCCAATGGGACTGCATCATGGCCTGGAACTGGCTGACCATCTCAGCCCGCTAAACCTCCAAGCGCCGGTACCTGGCCTTGCACTCCCACAGGTCTTCCCTCTGCTTGGAAAGCCTATGCTCCTAGTCCTCAGTGAGGTGCTTCTGCTGAGCCTCCTTCTCGGTCAGATCCAGTTTGAACTGAGTTGTTTTGCCAACTCTTTCTCATGGTGGCTGCTTAGCTCCAACAACGGCTTCTTGTTGGGGCCCTAAGGAGCCTGGGTGGGCAGGCAAGGAGTGGCAAGTAGAGGCTGGCAAGGTGCTCCTCAACATGAGTGACATTGGGTTGGCCACGCCCACCCAGTCACATGAGGCAGGTCATATTAGTTGTCCAAGGGATTTAAAATTATGAATTAGTGGTCCCTGAAGTCTGAAAAGTTGGTGAACCCTGCTCTAGTCCAACCCCTGTCCCAGCAGGAGACTTGGATGGAACACTGCAAAATTAGTTTTGGACCCTGCGACCCATTGTTGCTTATTTATTTATTTTAACATTTCCCGATTAAGCATCTTCAGCCGTGAGACATTTTCTGGGTGTGTATGCTGGTCTTGTTGTATTCGGGTCTTTTCCCGTGTAAGATTGAGATTGTCTTGGCAACGTTTCGGCGAGGTCTCACTCGTCAACCTCAGGCTAGTGTTTTGGGCTTAAAGTGTGGTCAGAGCTGCCGTCTTTCTATAAATCTTGGTGGGGGTGTGTGGAGTGCTGGTTCTGTTTTAGTTAGTTGATTGGATGTGTGGTTGTATCATGATTGGTAGATTGGTGCTGATTGGTGCTGGCTCTGTGTCTGTTGTTTCGTGTTGTAACGGCCTGCGTGGTGCATGTGGTTTGTTTGTTGACTAGGGTTGGTTTCCAGATGCCTGGTAGGCGGGAGGTATCGTCACGTTTATTCATGTTGTGGGGGTGTTTCTCTATTTCAATAGCTTCCATAATTATTCTCTTGTTGAAGTGTTCTGTTTTGGAGATTAATTTGGTTCCTTCAAAATTAATTTCATGTCCTGTAGCTTTAAGGTGCTGGAAAAGGGAGGAAGTTTTTTCTTTTTTTCTTACTGTATTCTTGTGTTCTGCGATGCGTGCATTTATTCTCCTGTTCGTTTGTCCTATGTATGTTGCAGGGCAGATTTTGCATGGTATTTTGTAGACTCCTTGGTTTTCTAGCTGGATTTTGTCTTTGGGGTTTCTTAAGATGTTGGCTATTTTTTGGTCAGTGTTGAAGGCTGTCTTGATATTGTGTTTGTGGAGAAGTTTGCTGATTTTATCTGCGGTGCCTTTGACGTAAGGGAGGAGGGCGATGCCATTGTCCTGTTCTGTGTCTCGGTTTTTGGGGGGAGTCTCCCTTTGGATTAGGTTGGTAATTGTTTTTCTTTTGAATCCGTTGGAGATAATACGTTTGTGAGAGTGTGTAATTCAGTTTTCAGGTGGTCTTTGTCGGCTAGGCGTTTGATTCTGGAGATGAGGGTCTTGGCTACAGAGTTGATCTGTGCAGGGTGGTGTTGGGATTGTGGGTTTAAGTAGCGGTTGGTGTGTATTTTTTTCCCGGTAGATGGTGTGCCCTAGGGATCCATTGGGTTTTTTGTACATTAGGGCGTCCAGAAAGGGAAGTTGGTTGTTAGCTTCTATTTCCATAGTGAATTGTATTTTGAGGTGTAGGCTGTTGAGATGTGTGAGGAAGTTGTCCAGTTTTTCCTTCCCGTGTGGCCAAATCACGAAAGTGTCAATCTAGATATCTAAGCCAGAGTTTGGGTTTGTGTTCAGATTTATCTAAAGCGTTGGTTTCAAAATGTTCCATGTATAGGTTTGCGATGACGGGTGAGAGGGTGATCTCATGGGTGCTCCTTCTATCTGTTTATATCTTTGTCCATTGTGGATGAAGTATGTGTTGGTTAGGCAGTGGTTGGTCAGGTCCAGGATGTGTTTAGGGGGGTTGTGTTTGTTCTGGATAGCTGTCAAGGCTTCTTTAATAGGCACTTGGGTGAAGAGGGATATGACATCAAAGCTCACGAGTAGGTCACTGGGTTGTAGGTTTTGTTTCTTTATTGTTTCTATGAAGTGGGGTGAGTTTTGTACGTGTGAGGTGATGGATTCTGTGTAGGGATAAAGTTGTCTGGCAAGAAATTTGGTAAGAATCTGTAGAGATGAGCCTATGGAGCTGACTATGGGTCTGAGTGGTGTTCCTTCTTTGTGTATCTTGGGGAGGCCATAGAGGTTGGGGCATCTGGAAGATTTCTCTCTGGGGATGATTCTTTGCTGGATCTCTTCACTGATGGGAGAGGCTTTTATTTTGGATTTGGTGGTTTTTTTTCCAGATAGGTGGTGGGGTCTGTGTTTAGTGGTTTGTAAGTAGGTTGGATAGTTAGACTTGGTAGTCAGATGTCTTCATTACCACTGTCGCATTGCCTTTGTCTGCTGGGAGAATGATTATGTTGTCTTTTCTCAAGTTGGTGAGTGCTTTTTGTTCTTCTTTCTGTAAGTTGCTTCTGGGTGGATTGCTGGAGCAGAGGACGTTGGTGACTTCAAGTCTGATTTTATTGGCTTCATCTGGGTTGATTTTGGTTAGGGTAGCTTCAACTCCGCATATGATGTTTTCAGTGGGGATGTGTTTGGGGGCGAATGCAAAGTTGAATCCTTTGGAAAGGACATTGGTTTCAGTTGTGATGAGGGTCCTGCCTGATATGTTATGTACTGTTTGTTTCATGAGTTGCTGTGGAGGAGGGTTGGGCTTCTGGTGTTTTTCTAGTCTGTGGAGTTTGTTGGTGTGTGAGTACCACAGATAAAATCAGCAAAATTCTCCACAAACACAATATCATGACAGCCTTCGGCACTGACCAAAAAATAGCCAACATCTTAAGAAACCCCAAAGACAAGATCCAGCTAGAAAACCAAGGAGTCTACGAAATGCCATGCAAAATCTGCCCTGCAACATACATAGGACAAACGAACAGGAGAATAAATGCACGCATCGCAGAACAGAAGAACGCAGTCAGAAAAAAAGAAAAAACTTCCTCCCTTTTCCAGCACCTTAAAGCTATAGGACATGAAATTGATTTTGAAAGAACCAAATTAATCTCCAAAATTGAAGACTTCAACAAGAGAATAATTATGGAAGCTATCGAAATAGAGAAACACCCCCACAACATGAATAAACGTGACGATACCTCCCACCTTCCAGACATCTGGAAACCAGCCCTAGTCAACAAACGAGCCCCACCCACCACCTAGGTCGACACACACACACACACACACACACACACACACACACACACCTTTCCATATTTTGGCCATAAAAATTAAGTCAGTGCAATTGGGAGTTGCAACTGTTCAACCAGCAAAGTAAGCAATCAATTTAAAATGTCATAGCCCAATGGAAAAAAAAATAACCTATATATTTTGACTCGGTGCTCCAAAGAATGCAGAATTCACGTTAGCCCTGTGTTACACATAACTCCGTGAGATATGGCTGAGACGGTGGGCTTCTCAGCAGTTGCATGTTTTGAAATCAAGGAATTGTTATCACCTGCTGGATGAACATTGCAAGAGCCTGGTGAGAGTTCCACCCCTGTGAATGAGATCTATTTTAATCTTAGGACTACTGAGAACTGGCTAGAACAGTTGCCCTAAAGGAAAATAAATTTAAGATGATAACTCCCATAAAGGAAGAATAAAATATATAGACGTAGACATACATCTTTCACAGTGTCCAGCTTCCTCTCTGAATCATCCTATGGTTGCCAAATCTACATTGAACCAGGTTTGGGAGATTTCCCCAGTCCCTTGCCTAAACATGCACAAATGACATGTTTTTGTTTATATATGCATAGCCAAGAAATTAAAAGGCACTTGGCCATCCCATCGGTCAGTCCTGGAGGAGATCAACTCTGACTGCTCTTTAGAAGGCCAGAGCCTGAAGAGGAAACTCAAAGACTTTGTCCACCTAATGCAGTGCTTCTCAAATAGTGGGGCGCCCCCCCCCCAGGGGGGGCGTGAGGCTCCGTAAAGGGGGGCGCGAAGGCTCCCTTTCCATCTGGGTGCAAACGAGGAGCCAGGAGCAACAGGCGGGGTCCCGCCACCACGTTCAACAGTTTGCTTTCAAGTGGGCTCAGCCCGTGCCAGCAGGACTAAGAAGGCGGCGCTGGCTGCGCCCATGCTGGCGCTGGCCAAGAACGAGGGACAAGGGGGCCGCAGCCGCCAGTGCACAAAGAGGTCTTTGTGGCCTCGCTCGCGTCTCCTCTGGGCTAACTGGCGGCGAAGGCGGCGGTGGCGAAGGCGGCGGACTGGAGTTTCCCGACGAGGTTGCCTGTCCGACCAGCCCCCGCTGGCTCCTGGCTGAGGGAGGAGCTGCCGCTCCGCCTTCTCCGAGCGGGATCCGCGCCCTGCAACTGGCCGCGGCGGGCGAGGGGAAGCGGGAGCTGAGGCCGCCTGGTGGGCACGGACGTCCCTTCACGCTGACCAGCCTCTTGCTCGGGCTACCCTGCAGCCCGCTGTCCGGCGAAGGAAAGGACGGCAGAAAGGCCGCCTGGCCCCGGGCGCTGTGCGGGACTTCGGAAACCAAACATGAAAGAAAGATTGGATGCCACCGGGGCAGCCCGCGTTGCTTTGCAGCTTCATTGGAAGGCCCAAATTGGAAGCAAAGCCAATCAATTTTGTGTTATGCAGAGGTGTACTTATAACAATTTTATAGACAAATGATACTATTTACAGTCGCGCGGGGGGGGGGGGAATGTTTTCTTCTTCCTAGAGGGGGCATGACAGAAAATAATTGAGAAGCACTGACCTAATGAGAAGGAAGGACTCCCTGGAGAAGAGCCTCATGCTGGGGAAGATGGAGGGCAAAAGAAGAAGAAAGGGACGACAGAGAAAGAGGTGGCTGGATGGAGTCACTGAAGCAGTCGGCATGAGCTTAAATGGACTCCAGAGGATGGTGGAGGACAGGAAGGTCTGGAGGAACGTTGTCCATGGGGGTCAGGGTGGGTCGGACAGGACTTTGCAACTAACAACAGTAACAACAATATGCATAGCTGGAAAACAGAGATTAGATAAACCCAGCAACAATAAAACGGACAAAAGAATGTGAAGTGTTTAATGTAGCATTACATCAAAGCATCTATTACAAAGGCCTCCTGTTTATAAGACTGAGCCCTCAAGTGCATCACTCACCATTGACTTTCAGACAAATAAATCCATATCAAGGATTGAAGCATATAACTACATGCACGTGCTCCTTTCCACGCACACTCACTCATGCGCATGAGTGCATCACATTTCTCTTCATCCCTTCAGCAAAAATTAAGAAAACAGAGAGTTTTGGAAATAGGTTGGGGACGGGGAAATGTTAGCTGCATTGGGAAGGGAAGAGAAAGTGAGGTATGAAACTGGTTGATGGTGCAGCAAAAGGAAGAGGTCATAGGAGAAGGGAAGGAAGAAGAAGTGGAGGGAAAAGACAGGGGAGGAGAAGGAGTGAGGGGAGGGAAAGGATATGAATCATGTTAAAGGTATAGAATAGGTACCTAGGTCTGTAGTAGCAACTGTTAGAGGGACATTGGAGTCCTAGTGGACGATTGCTTAAACATGAGCCAGCCATGTGCGGCAGCAGCCAAAAAAGCCAATGCAATCTTTGGTTGCATAAACAGAGGGAGAGAATCAAGATCACGTGAAGTGTTAATACCACTTTATAACGCCTTGGTAAGGCCACACTTAGAATCCTGCATCCAGTTTTAGTCACCACGATGTAGAAAAGATGTGGAGACTCTGGAAAGAGTGCAGAGAAGAGCAACCAAGAGGATTAGGGGACTGGAAGCTAAAACATACAAAGAACGGTCTCAGGAATTGGGTATGTCCAGTTTAAATGAAAAGAAGGTCTAGGGATGACATGATAGCAGCGTTCCGTTATCTCAGGGGTTGCCACAAAGACGAGGGCAGGACAAGAAGCAATGGGTGGAAACTAACCAAGGAGAGAAGCAACTTAGGACGAAGGAGAAATTTCCTGACAGTGAGAACAATTAACCAGTGGAACAACTTGCCTCCAGACGTTGTAAAAGCTCCAAACTACAAGTTTTTAAGAAGAGATTGGACAACCATTTGTCTGACATGATATAGGGCTGTGATGGCGAACCTATGGCACCCATGCCACAGGTGGCACACGGAGCCATTTCTGAGGGCACGCGAGGCGTTGCCCTGTCAGCTTGATTTTTGGCCATTTTCTGAAGCCTCCAGAGGGCGGAAAACCACCCAACGCGCAAACCGGAAGTTCTGGAACAGACTTCCAGTTTGTGCGTTGGGATGTTTTCGCCCTCCAGAGGCTTCTAGAAAGCCTCTGGAGCCTGGGGAGAATGAAACATGGACCTACTGGGCCCACCAGAAGTCAGATAATGGGCCGTTTCTGGCCTCGAGTGGGGGGACAGGGGAGGCCGTTTTCATCCTCCCCAGGCTCCTAGAATGCTGTGCGTCGGGTGGTGGTGGTATTAAATTATGGGAGTGGGCAGGAGCTTGGATGAAGGTATCTGAGGGGAGAGCTGCCTACAACCATTGGTAGCTCCTGCTTTTCTTTCTTTCTTTCTTTCTTTCTTTCTTTCTTTCTTTCTTTCTTTCTTTCTTTCTTTCTTTCTTTCCTTCCTTCCTTCCTTCCTTCCTTCCTTCCTTCCTTCCTTCCTTCCTTCCTTCCTTCCTTCCTTCCTTCCTTCCTTTCTTTCTTTCTTTCTTTCTTTCTTTCTTTCTTTCTTTCTAGTTTTCCGAGAATCTAGATTAGTGTAAGATGCTCATCTAATGGCGGGAAAGTGGGCGGGGTGGATTCTTGTCTTCCTACGAAATGTTGTCTGCAAAATAAATATATTCTTTCCAACAGTGGTTGGTATTTTCGGAAGACTTTATGCGCTGTGATTTCATGAAAACCTGTAAACGATTTTTTTTTTGGTGACACTAATTTTAGTCTTGTTAAGATTCTTAGCTTTCCGTATCCCCATCCCCCCACCCCATTTTGAGGTTTTGGGGTTCAGCTGTTGGAACTAGCAAAAAAAAGAACGATGTTTGGGAATGTGAGACCTGTTTAAATCTCAGGAACCCTGGAGAACATTGAACCACTGTTTGTTGGCTTTTCACATAAATACCAAATGAATTATTCCCAAATAAGCACCAATGTAGACTTGATTAATTTGCAAAGTCTCTGCAAGCTGAAATATGTTTTTTCCCCCTTAGTGTACATTTTGGATTGCCTGGTTTCAGAATTTCCTAGACATTTATGGATTTACCACCCTAAATATTTACAGACAGTCCTTGATTTTTGACCATAATTGAGCCTGACAATTACGGCCCATAAGCCGCGATAGTCATAAAGCAGACCAATCCAATTGTACAACACTTTTGGGAAATGCTTGTTATGTAATCGTTTGCTTTGGGTGGTTTTTAGGTGGTTTTTTTGGGGGGGGGCAGAAATTGGAAGTAAACCCCAGTTTCTGGCAAAAATGTTACAAATGACAGTCATATGACCATGGGATGCTGCAAACAGCCAGAAATTGGGGGGGGGGGAGTGTGCAATCATGTGACTAGGTGGGGGCATTGGAAGTTCGGAACTGGTCCTAAATTCCTTTTGGAGGGTCAGTCATAACTTCAAATGGTCATGGAACAAAACAATCATAATCCCAGAAGTGTTTTTTCTCAAGAGGCAACTGGACTTTTTTTGTTTTTCCTTGAAGACATTTCGCTTCTCATCCAAGAAGCTTCTTCAGTTCTGAGTGAATGGTGGGGAATGGAAGGATTTATATTCCTTGCAGGCCTCTGGTCGTTAGCGCTGCTTCTGAGAGTCATTGAGGCAACTTGGAGATTTGTCTGTGCCCTTGGGGTCATCTGAATAGTACAAATGGGCATGGGACCTTTTTAGAACTGCTGAAAGAATTGTATTGTAGACAGGAGACAAGTGGTGTTGTATTTCCCCCCCCCCCCTCCTGTTGAGAGAAGGCTGTTCAATAAATCCCTCCATTCTGTACCATTCAATCAGAACGAAAGAAGCTTCTTGGATGAGAAGCGAAACCTCTTCAGGCAAAAACAAAGAAAGTCCAGTTACCTCTTGAAAAAAGCACCTTTGGGACAACCATGATCTTATGAGAATCTCGTAAGTCGTAAGTCAGGGACTACCTGCATTTGTTATTTGGAAGATTTACCATTAGGACTGTGATGGCGAACCTGTGATGGGTTACCACAAAGAAGAGGGAGTCAAACTATTCTCCAAGGCACCTGAGGGTAGAACAAGAAGCAATGGGTGGAAACTAATCAAGGAGAGAAGCAACTTAGAACTAAGGAGAAACTTCCTGACAGTGAGAACAATTAATCAGTGGAACAGAAGTTGCCTCCAGAAGTTGTGAATGCCCCAACACTGGAAGTCTTTAAGAAGATGTTGGATAGCCATTTGTCTGGAACGGTATAGGGTTTCCTGCCTAGGCAGGGGGTTGGACTAGAAGGCCTCCAAGGTCCCTTCCAACTCTGCTATTGTATCATATTGTATTGTATTGAACCTATGGCACACATGCCGCAGGTGGCAAGCAGAGCCCTCTGTGGGCATGCGAGCCCTTGCCCCAGCTCAGCTCCACAGCACATGCGCACGGGCCTCCCTCCGGCCAGCTGATTTTCGGGTCTCTACCGTGCATGCGTGGGTGCGGGAGACAAAAAAGTTAAGCCATCACTGCATTAGGGTCTGAGAAGCACCCAGCCGTCAAGTTACCACTATTGGAAATGACTGCTTGCTTAATTTATAATCAATACTCTGAATATGACAAACGCTGACGGGCAGTTTTGTGCAATCAGCTGAATGTTCTTTTCCACTTAGTTGCCGATTTCGCTTGCGTGAATTGGTGTTTGATCCAAAGAAATGGAGCTCTTGGGCGGCAAACGTTCATACTGATTAGTAATTCCTAGGAAGTCGACAGCTTGACACGTAGTTGGTTTCTTTGATCTTACTTCTTTGCAGCCAGCCTGATAAAAGACGCCGATAACACCTTATTCTCTTCCCTAGACTGGGTTATATTAAGATAAGCAATTAAAGTAGCATTAAAAAAAAACACGGCTTTATGCAACAGTTGTTGAACTGGCCCCCACCACAGCATGCAATCCATCTTTTGACTTTCAAATGTCATATTTTGAGTTACCAGCTCTGGTTGATGCAATCATGTTAATAACTGTATTCTTCTTCCAAGATAAACCATCAATCACTATGATTAGTAGATTGCGATTTTCCCCCCACCGAACCTTTTCAAGTTCAAGGTGGCTTTTTGGAGCGTTGGAAAGTCAAAACGCAAACCGTGTTTCCTCAGAGCTGGGTTGTTTTATTGATGCCACAGCCCGCAACCTCACACCAGGCCAGTTAACCTTGAAACGCATTGTTTCAATCCACAGTTCAAATAAACTCCTTGCTCAAGGTTGGAATAAAACTCTCAAGTACTTTTCACATTCTTTTCTGACCGATGCTAGCAAACACGGCCTCCACACCCGAACAGCAAAACACACATCCCCATTTCATTGACATCCCTATTGCTTGGCAAACAAAGGTCCTGTTGTTGTCGTTCGTGAAGTCGTGTCTAATTCTGGACCACAGCATGACAGTTTCCCCATCCTCCACTGTCTGTTCTGACCAAGGCTTCCCAAGAGCCTGAAGCAAACTCCTTGTACCGATAAAAGCCCCTTTTATTAATTTGCTGTGGATTCTGTTCATTCACATCCAGCGAAGTCTTTCAAGGGAGGATTTACAGTCACAGACCTTATCTGGCTTGGAGAGCTGCCAGGCCAATATCTGCAGAACTTGGCAAGGAGTATCGAACTAATTAAGTGAAGTCATTGTCTCCTGCAAACTCCACTCCCCTTTCGCTCCTCTTTTATTTCCTCTGGGAGGGGCCATTCATTGTCACCTGTGTCCTTACTCCCAAGTCGACCCCTGTTCTTTAGCTGTTCCCTTCGTCTGGCAACTCTGCGCATGCACACACTGGGAACAGGCTCCAGCTGTTTGTCTGCCTCACTGATGTCTGACTCTGAAGGCAGCTGATAACTGTCAGACGGCCCTGGCCCCATCTCTGCCTCTGACGCAGGTCCCTTCCAACTCTGTTAATCTGTTAAATCTGTTAAATCAGTGCTAGAAGGGAGTGGGGTCTTGCTGTCTTTTTCTATGTTAGTGGCTTCCCCTGCCATTTGGGTCTTCCACGGACATTGTTCTGATTCATGCGATGCTCCAGGTCAGTTTTGTTCGTAGAGGTTCCTCATTTGGGCCCATCTCCATCACTGGAGCTTTGAAAGAAGTTGAACAACCGCTTCTCCAGAATGGTATACAGCAGTGGTTCCCAACCGTTTTGGGGCCATGCCCACCTAAGCATCTCTAAAATCCTGATCTCCCCCCCCCCCATGTGACGTATAATTCTTACTTTACTCAAAAAGTGAACTCTACTCATGCAGAGGAAGCCTAAAAGGCCATTAACTTGGTTTAAACAAGGTTCAAATTGCCCACATTAAAAATCAAATTGCCTCCCTGTGGGGCCTGGGCCCCACGTTGGGAACTATTGGTATAGAGCAGGGGTGTCCAAACTTGGGAACTTTAAGACTTGTGGACTTCAACTCCCAGAATTCCCCAGCCAGCCATGCTGGCTGGGGAATTCTGGAAGTTGAAGTCCACAAGTTTTAAAGTTCCCAAGTTTGGACACCCCTGGTATAGAGTCTCTTGCTTAATCAAGGGATTGGACTAGAAGACATCCCAAGATCCCTTCCCACCCCGTTATTCTTTAATTTTAATACCGTATTTTTCAGAATATAAGACGCACCTTTCCCCCCCAAAAAAGAGGGTGAAAATCTGGGTGCTTCTTGTATACTGAATACAGCATTTTGGAGCTCCCAAAACCCCAAACCCTTCACAAAAATGGACGTGCAAAGGGTTTGGGAGGCTCGTTTTTTTTGCTTCCCCCCCCCCAGCCCCCAGGAACACTCTACAAGCCTCCTAAAGGCTATGCATGGCCTTTTTTGGCAAAAAACGGGCCCGTTTTTGCCCCTGTCAGCCCCCAGTAGCACTTTGTAGTTTTTATCAAACTCTCTGCATGCCCGGTTTTTCCCAAAAAATGAGGTGTGCAGGGGGTTTGGGAGGTCTGCAGAGTTGAAAAACTTTTTAAAAAATTTTACCTCTTCAAAATTTTGGGTATCGTCTTATACTCCAAAAAATACGGTACATTTACACTTCATTTTTCCATTGTTATTGTTGTGAGCCGCCCACCCCCACCCCCCAGTCAGATAAGCAGGAAATAAATTTAACAAACTAATGCATAAATTGTTGTCCGTTGAATGAAGACCCCAAACAAAGTCTCAAAGCCAGCCTGCCTCTTGAGTTTGTCACTCGATCCTCTGCGCATGTTTGCTTCACGGCACTAGCCATTCCAAAGAGCTGAAGTCAAATCCTATTATGAAACTGGTGTTGATTTAAGGACTCAGGGCCATCTGGTAGTGAGATCACGAGTGGCAATGCTAAATATACCCCACTTTGTTCCTAAGTATTGAGAAATCTTTCATACCAGTCTTAAGTGTTCTTATAAGTCAGTGAAGAAAATGCTCCTGGCAGCGCTCATTCTGGGATAAATCCCAAATTCTACAAAAAAGGTACCAAGTTTTTCCCTGCAAGCCCTACTGCTCAGATTCCCAGGTTTTTTTTTAAAGACAAGGTACAGTTTATCCTTGAGTTACAACGACAAATGAGCCCAAAATTTCCATTGCTAAGCGAAACATTGGTTAAGTGAATTTTGCCTCATTTTATGACCTTTTCTTGCCACAGTTGATAAGTGAATCACTGCAGTTGATAAGTTAGTTGTTAAGTGAACCTGGCTTCCCCATTGACTTTGCTTGTCAGAAGGTCGCAAAAGGGGATCATGTGACCCCGGGGCACAGCAACTGTCATAAATATGAGTCGGTTGCCAAGCGTTTGAATTTCAATTAACTGATCATCAGGATGCTGCAATGGTCATAAGTGTGAAAAATAGTCATAAATCACTTTTTTGGTGCTGTTGTAACTTTGAACAGTCACTAAATGAATGGTTGTAAATCGAGGACTACCTCTATTATTTAGCCATTCTCAAAGCTGAAATATACAGCAACTTTCTGTCTGTCTGGCAAGGAAGCCTTCCCTTTTCAGCATTCTTGGCCAAGAGATTAGCAATTCTCACTTCGATTGTCAGGAACTCTGGCTAAATACTGTCTGGAAAAGGTTTAAGGTTTTTTTCTCCTTAATCTTCTCAAATAGGAAGCGGCTCCTTCTGCGGGAGAAAGGATTTTAGGGTAACTCCAACTGAGCAGTTGTACATCTGCTTAATAGCAAAAGACAGGAGTTTATAGTTTTTTTTTAAAGGTGATTATTTTCACCTACATACAAAAACGGCTGTGTGTGCATATGTTCCAGCATAACTCTGAAACACCTCGCGCAATTTCAACCAAACTTGATACACAGATGACTTATTCTCTGGAAACAAATACTGTGGGGGTAAGACACCCCTAAAACCCCTCGGAGTATGTGTTCTGTTAAGATACAGCCTGTTGTGCCGTAAAATGGCTTCTACTGTGCAGCGCAGTGGAGTTGCCATGGTAACAGCTTCACGTACTCCACAAGGGGAGCTCCCTCTGGTAAGGGGGATAATCCAACATTAGAAATTACGTTTGGTCTAGACCAGTGATGGCTAACCTTTGTCTAAAGATGTGCCAAAATAGCGTGCGCAGACTATTGTGCACTCACTCATGCCCACCCACCTACGCATGCACCCAAGCCCACCCCCGTGCATGCACGCATGCACTGTGGCGGGGGGAGCTTTTGCCCTCCCCAAACTTCAGGAAAGCCTCCGGAGCCTGGGGAGGGCGGTTGGGATGTTTTACATCCTCCCCAGGCTCCGGAACTTTTCCTGAAGCCTGGGGAGGGCTTAAACGGCCTCCCCCGGCCCTCCAAAAAGCCAAATATCAATTGGGCGGCGCACGCATGCACACTACAGCTAAGGGCTGCTGTGCCGGCAAATATGGGTCTACATGCCACCTGTGGCACGCGTGCCATAGATTCGCTATCAGGGGTCATTTCCCTCCCTATAAAAAAACACCCAGGCACTGCCGGTTATCGGCTAGTTTTAAATATTTCAAGAAGTCATTTTGCCAAAGCGCTCTAGTAAATCTATAGCCTCATAAAAAGCTAAAGTACCATCAAGTAGAGCTGAACTCCCGGTAACTTCATTTAGCTTGATGTTTTCTTGGCAGCCCTGTGGAAATGGTGCGGCGTTATTGTCTTTTGATCCTTTTTTACTAATTCTCATATCCCCTAAGATTTGCTTGAAGTCCTCCATCCAAATACTAGCCAGTTCTCTCTCCTTTCGTGGCTTCGCTTTCATCCACCTGCTGCTACATGCACCTATGAATGTTTTGGGAAACAGGACAGGCCTGAGAGACAGGTAGTCTTCAACTTAAGACCACAATTCAGCCCAGCATTTTTGTTGCTAACAGTTGTTGAATGACTTTTGCCCCATTTTACGACCATTCCTGTTACCGTTGCTAATTGAATCCCCCCAGTTGTTAAGTTAGTAACACGTTTGTTTAAGTGAATACTGGCTTCCCCCTTGACTTCGCTTGCCAGAAGGGATCCCTTAACCCTGGGAACACTGCAACCGTCATAAATATGAGTCGGTTGCCAAATCTCTGAATGTTGATCACTATGGGGATGCTGTAAGGTTTGTAAGCGTGAACCGTCATAAATCACTTTTTTCAATGCAACTTTAAACAGTCACTCAATGAATGGTTATAAGTCAAGGACTCCCTGTATGATCAAGAACTGCTATAACATTGGATTTTAGCCTCTGACAATTTTAGCCCCAGTTAAAAAGATGCTCCTTTAATTCTATGCGCACAAAAGCTGTACAGCCAAACTGCCTTTGAGCACACAGGTGGCACTTGTTGGCAACGCTAAATGCATCATTTTTGGGAAGCTGCAGAAGGCCACAGCGCAATCTGTGCTACCTAATTTCTCAAGGTCACATCTGTGTATCTAATGTATGTTAAATGCTGCTTTATTTTCCCACATCGGCAGAAATGATAGGTCTATTTTCTGACACTATCGCACCCTTTTATTAAAAAAAAAATGAAGTGCAACTAAATACAGACACATCTATAGTTCTGGGAACAAACATGCTATTCTAAGTCCCAAAGGTGTTTTTTTTTTCAAGAGGCAACTGGACTTTGACTGACATGCCTCTGACAGTGGAACTAATGGCCCCAAGTGGTTGGGGGCTCCCTTCACTGGGTGTTTCCAAACAGTGGCTGGATGGCCATTTATCAGGAGTGCTTTAATCTAAAATTGGTTGAATCTTGCTTGGTGATGTAATCTCCCCAGGTGCCTTGTGGTGAGTTCTGTTGCTAATGGGAGGAGGGCTAATCCTATCTTTGTTGGATCTTGGGATTTCAGAGACTCTGTGCCAAGTCTTTCTTTGCACAGCACTGGGTTTGGACTTTACTTTACTTTACTTTATTTCATATTTCTAGACCGCCCCCTCTCCCAAAAGGGACTCGGGGCGGTGTACAGTCGGGCTAAAACACAGATAAAATACAGATCAGTAAATACAAAAATACATAAATACTTAAATAGAGGAGGCTGTATAAAACTGTACCATAAAGTAAAGTTTTAAGAACAAATTTAAAATAACCCCTAAAAATACCCCAAAAAATTGAATTTAAAATAATTACCCCTAAAATTCCCCAAGTAAAATATCTGCCAGGAGGTAAAACAAAACTATGCGTGGGCCAGGCTGGCTAATCGAAACAGGTGAGTCTTTAGTTTTTGTCGAAAGGAGCGGAAGTCGGTGGTAGTTCTAATGTCGGGGGGGAGGTCATTCCAGAGGGTTGGGCCCATCACAGAGAAATATTTACAATATTTACAATATTTACATGGCAGCTTTCCAAGCTAGATAAGGTCTGTAGTCATAAATATTCCTTTGAAGGACTGTTTACCAGCCCTTGGCTGAATATGAATGAGAGGAATTCACATTCGTTTAATAAAAGGGGTTTTGTCGGGACCAGGAATCTGCTTCGGGCTTTTTGGGGAAGCCTGGGTCAGAACAAATAGTTGCTGTCAGACATGAATGAACACTGGCACAAAAATGTTGTTGTGTGTCACCTTTGACCTAGGCGCCCTAGGTTCGCCATCACTGCCCTAGGCATATATTGTCTCTTCAATATATTGAATGGTATATATTGAATACAATCTTAGCAGAATATATCAAGACAAGTAAAGAACAGTTGTGGTGGGATATGGATCTGGTCTACAAGATCAATTCAGCATATGCTAGAACCCATAACGTTCCAAGGGAGGTACATGTTAAATTTCTTAGGAGGACCACGAGGGATGAGGTGCTAGGGGCCCAAAGGGAGGGACCATTAAAATACCAAGATAAAGAAATTACCATTCTTAAGCAAATTCCGAAAAAAATTAGAGAAAGAAGGAGGAAGTATTCCTCCTTATCAAAGAAATTATACAATAAAGGAGTTTGGTTCAGATGGTTATTGCCAGAGGGAATGCTGATTTTCTGGGAGGGAAACAGAATTAGAATTAACACAGTGGAAGAGGCTGAAGCCGTCACTAAAAAACATTTTTCTCTCCTAGAGAATGAAAATAAGGGAGGTGGTGAAAAATGCAGCAATGTACAGGATATGGGGAAGGGGGGGCGTGGCTCCATCTGGAGACAGGGAGGAGGGAGCAATATCGAAAAGGCTCAGACCACAAAAATAAATGTATTTGAAATATTAGTGTAATTGTTGATATACTAGAAAGTGACAAAGAACGAGATGATTGAACACATGATTGATATAATGTAAGAATTCTGTTTATGCTTATCTTTTATACGTTGTTTTCAAATTGAAAAAAATTGTGAGATTTGGAGGGATTTCTACCACTAGCACGGGAGCTGCCAAAATTTTCTATGTACCTTTGTACCTTTTCCCCATAAATGTTTTAAAAAACCAATAAAATCTTAAATATAATATATTGAATGGTGGAAAGTAAAACAAGTGGCTCTCCACACTAAGGACCTCACATTAAGAGTCTTTGTTCCGTAAAACAATCCGCATTCCTGGAATCGCTCCTTTGAGCTTGTTGCCTGCGTAAAGTGGCTGATACAACGCACCCTTGACTTTAAAAGCACCGTTTTCATTTGTCTGACTTTGATTGTCTTTCTTGGCTTTTATGCAGTGGAAGAATCGGACATCATTGACCTCGAGAAACGCTATTGGCTCCTGAAAGCTCAATCGAGAACAGGCCGTTTTGATCTGGAAACGTTTGGCCTCCTGGTTTCCCCTCCGATCCATCCATCCCTGAGCGAAGGTATGTAAATTTCGTTGAGGAGCTCTCTCTTCTTGGTTTTCTTCCAATACAAATATAATATAAATATTTATTTCTTAGCCGCACCCTCTCCCGAAGGACTCGGGGCGGCGTACAATAAAACATATGAAATAAATATATAGACAAGACATACATATTACAAAAACATATACCAAGACATGTACAAGGAGGAGGTCGGCTAATGAATAAAAACAATAAAAAACAATGTTTAAAAACCCCTAAATAATTGAATACAATTAAAATACCCAAATAAAAACCCGTCAGGAGCGATATAGTTAGATCAAAGTTGAGCCAGGCCAGCTACTTGGAATAGGTGGGTCTTGAGCTTTATACGAAAGGAGCGGAGGTCAAAGGTATTCCTAATATCCGGAGGGAGGTCATTCCACAGGGCTGGGCCCGCCACAGAGAAGGCTCTACTCCTAGGTGCCGCCCCTCGACACTGTCTGGTGGACGGCACCTGGAGGAGGCCCTCTCTGTGCGAGCGGATTGGTCGCAGGGATGTATGGGGCAGAATACGATCCCGCAAGTAACTAGGTCCTGAGCCATGGAGCGCTTTAAAGATCGTAATCAGGACCTTGAAACGCACCTGATAGACCACAGGAAGCCAGTGCAGCTCGTGCAGGAACGGTGTCACATGGGAGTACCTAGTACTCCCCATAATTACCCGCGCGGCTGCGTTCTGGACCAACTGTAGCCTCCGGGTGCATTTCAAGGGAACAGTACAACCACAATGGAGGCCAAAATGTCTTTTGCGAAGTGAGACAGTTGTTAAGTGAGTTTTGACCCCATTTCACAACCTGCCTTAGAAAATTTTAGAATAACTTTAGTGTCACTTTGACAGTAATTGGCGTACATTAAAATGGAATTTCATGGCTTGCAATGAAAAGTGCCACCACCTCCAGTATACCCTACATAAACATGACATAATGAATGAATACAAAATAATGCATATAACCACTTATTTTATATGACCCAGTGAAAAAACACAGTCTAGTTCGGATGTATACATGTACATGGCAAGAAAAACTACCGTATTTTTCGGAGTATAAGATGCACCAAGGTTTTGAAGAGGGAAGTTAAAAAAAAAGAAGTTTTTGCACTCTGCAAACCTTCCCAAAACAGCCCGTTTTTCGTGAAAACTGCTCCTGGGGCCGTGGGGGGGGGATTGAGCAAAAAACGGCCCGTTTTTCACTCATTTCTGCCCTCCCCAGCCCCCAGGAGCACTCTGGAAGCCTCCTAAAGGCACGGCCATTTTGCTGAAGGGGGCGGGGTTTCAGGAGGCCAAAAATTCTGTATTAATTATATAAGACGCACCCAGATTTTCAGCCTCTTTTTTGAGGGAAAAAGATCTTATACTCCGAAAAATACGGTACATGGCAAGAAAAACTAATCTTGAAAGTTTACCAGCTGGATGGCATCGGGAACAAAGCAGTGGTGGGCTGCTGCCGGTTCGGACCGGTTCAGGCTAACTGGGAGTTCCAACCACCAACTGGACTCGCTCTGACCCTATCCTGTCCTATATATTTCATTCTCTGGCTCGCTCGCCCCTCCCTCACAGCCCAGGAGGTTTCCTGTTCTACTCACCACAGCTGCCCAAGAAGCAGGAAATCTCTGTGTGACGGCGTGTGCGCCAGCGAAGCAAGAGCGCACACATGCACACTCACCTTTTTGGTCCATTTGTCAAACCAGTTGTTAAATCCTGTGAAGCCCACCTTTGGAACAAAGCTGTTACAGAATCTTGGTAGTCCTGCTAGAAATACTTGGAAACCTCTCCCAGAGGGGAGGAACAGTTGTTAAGCGAATCACGGCAGTTGTTCAGTTAGTAACCCGGTTGTTAAGTGAATCTGGCTTCCCCGTTGACTTGGCTTGTCAGAGGGTCGCAAAAGGGGATCATAGGGCCCCATGATGCCGCAAGCGTCATAAATGTGAGTCAGTTGCCAAGTGTGAAAACGGTCGTAAGTCCCTTTTTTCGGGGCCGTTGTAACTTTGGTCACTACATGAACTGTTGTAAGTCGAGGACTTCCTGTATTTAGTGAAATTGTACACGTTTCACTGCTGGCTTTGGCAGTCCCAATACGCATGCTCCTTAGTCCCACCTCAGAAGCTCTCTGTGTACAGGCAATAAATAGTAAACTTGAAACAACTGGATTAAAAGTTTTCATAAATTCCTAAAGGATTTTAGGACAGTTTGTCCAGTACAAAAGCAAGCAATGAAAAGATCGGTGCTTAATAGGAGGTAAATCTTGAGCATCTTCCTGTAATCCCTTCTAGATTTGCCTGTTATGAATTCTGCGAATTGTAGTTGTAACCCATCTAAAGGTAAAAGTTCCCCTCGCACATATGTGCTAGTCATTCCTGGCTCTAGGGGGCGGTGCTCATCTCTGTTTCAAAGCCAAAGAGCCAGCGCTCTCCGTGGTCATGTGGCTGGCATGACTAAATGCCGAAGCCACACGGAACGCTGTTCCCTTCCCACCAAAGATTGTCCCTATTTTTCTACTTGCATTTTTAACGTGCTTTCGAACGGCTAGGTTGGCAGAAGCGGGGACAAGTAACGGGAGCTCACTCTAATAATAATAATAATAATAAATAAATTTGGATTTATTAGCCGCTCCCTTTCCGGGCAGGACTCGGGGCGGCGTACACTAAGACATATATAAACATACATATATACACAGACATACATGCACGGAGGAGGTAATAGATTAAAACATAAGACAAATTAAAACCATTAACATGCCCCATCTAATAAAAAACCCAATATACAATAAAAATTTAAAATTTAAAAAAGACAGTCAGGAGGAATATGAAAAGATTACGGTTGAGCCAGGCCGGATGATTGAAAGAGGTGGGTCTTCAACTGTACACGGAAGGAGCGGAGATCGGAAATAATCCTGATGTCACGGGGGAGGTCATTCCACAGGGCTGGGCCCATCACAGAGAAGGCTCTGCTCCTGGATGTCGCCCCCCGACACTGTTTGGCGGACGGCACCCGGAGAAGTCCCTCTCTGTGTGAGCGAATTGGTCGTAGGGATGTGTGGGGCAGGATGCGATCCTGCATGTAACTAGGTCCTATGCCATGAAGCGCTTTAAAGATCATAATCAAAACCTTGAAACGCACTCGGTAGACCACAGGAAGCCAGTGCAGCTCGCGCAGGAGAAGTGTTACAGGGGAGTATCTAGACCTCCCCATAATCACCCGCGCGGCCGCGTTCTGGACCAACTGTAGTCTCCGAGTGCATCTCAAGGGAAGCCCCATGTAGAGAGCATTGCAGTAGTCCAGGCGAGACGTCACTAGCGCTGGAGTGGTGACTGTGCGTAGGGCATCCCGGTCCAACAAGGGGCGCAATTGGTGCATCAGGCGGACCTGATGGAACGCCCCCCTAGCCACGGCTGTTACATGGTCATCCATGGACAGCCGGGCATCTAGGAGGACGCCCAAATTGCGCACCTGTTCCATGGGGGCTAGTTGCACGCCCCCAATGGCCAGAGATGGAAACACCTGGTTGAACCGGGGGGCCGGAAGCCACAGCCACTCCGTCTTGGAAGGGTTGAGTTTTAGTCGGTTGCCATCCATCCTGTTACGCGGCGCTAGGGATTCGAACCTATCTGGAGGCTGCCAAATTGAACACTGTTCTTTTCCCCCTTGGTGAGGATAAAGGAGGCAACCATAACAGAAATAGACAAGAACTGTTTTTAGGGTTAGGGTTGTAACTTTGAATAGTAGATAAATGAATGTAAGTTGAGATTTACTACCTGTAAATCTCAGCTAATGAAACCATGATTTGATTGAACAATTGGGCGCTCTCTGTAACCGAAACAAACTCACCCTGCTGCTTTGGGACCCTTTGCAGGCCTGTTTAACGCCTTTGATGAAAACCGCGACAATCACATCGACTTCAAGGAAATCTCGTGCGGACTCTCGGCTTGCTGCAGGGGGCCACTGGCAGAACGGCAGAAGTGTGAGTATGGCTAGGAGGCTCCCCTTCAGGTATTACAGTTGCTCCCAGGTTCCGCTTAGGATCCCTCACTCACACCGTTTCAGCCCCGGAAAATAGCCACACAGATCACTTTCACGCATACCCAGTAGGGGTGGGTTTTTGCTGGCATTACTGCCGGCTCCGTGCATGCGTGATTTTGTGCACGCGCAGTTGCCCGTAAATAGAACATTTAAAAAGATCCCAAAAAAGATGTTGCGGCAGTGGTGGGTTCCGGATCCCGCTCCAACCGGTACGGTTGGAACGGGTTCGGCAGTGTCCACATGGATGCGCGCAGCATGCGTGCATGCGTCTTAGCACCTCCATGAGCCTCTATGACACTCCAGCTGTTCAGCGGAGCATTGCGCAGGTGCTCTATGCGCCATGCGCGGAAGCGCAGAAGACTTAAAAGACCGGTAAGGAGCTAGGGCAGGCAGGTGGGCCCTCCGGAGCACCGTACTGGAACGGTATTCGGTGCTCTGGGCTGGCTCTGGTATGCCCGTACCGGGGCGTACTGCCTGCAACCCACCACTGTGTTGTGGCAACCGGGGAACCGGTTTGGGGGCGTGGCGAGAATGCTGTCCGTACCGGTTTGGCCACCCAGTCACCATTTCCACTATCGGTTCCACCAAACCGGTGCAAACCGGTAGGAACCCACCTCTAATGCACAGAGGCATAACTACTTCTTTAGACTACAGAGATACCCAGGGAATTTAAAATTTACTTTACTGAGAGTTCCTTGGTGCTCTCTGAGCACTGATGATTTTGTTTTGTTTTTGCAGACGTTTCATTACCCAAAGTAGTAATGTCATCAGTGCTCGAAGAGAGTGGGGGCTTGGTCTTTACTGGTAACTGGTTGCTACATGGATCCCCAAACTCTGGGCCGCAGCCCACTACCAGGCCGTGCCTTATTCGGAATTGGGTTGCGTGCGCAACTCAATATGTGTGAGTGACGGGCCGGCAGGCACATGCATGCGCTGCAGCCCACCGCTCACACAAGTCGAGCTGTGCATATACACACCGGCTTTACTCGCATACGGACTGTATGCGTGCCAGCTCACTGCTTGTTTGGCCCAATTCCCCTCCCCCCCCAAGCCGGGCTGCCAAGCAACATAGGTTGGGGACCACCGGGTCGTTTTTCGGGACAGCTGAAATAATAATAATAATAAATAATAATAATAAATTTAAATTTATTAGCCGCTCCCTTTCCAAACAGGACTCGGGGCGGCGTACAATAACATATAAAACATAAAACACATGTAGAAACACATAAACACAAATATATACAAAGACATAACATGCACGGAGGAGGTAACAAATTACATCACATTAGACAATTAAAAAACCACCATTAAAATACCCCAATTATAAAAACCATTTAAAATTTAAAAATGTAAAAGAACTGTCAGGAGGAGTAAGAAAATTTACGGTTGAGCCAGGCCAGATAGTTGAAAGAGGTGGGTCTTCAGTTGTACACGGAAGGAGCGGAGATCGGAAGTAATCCTGATGTCCCGGGGGAGGTCATTCCACAGGGCTGGGCCCATCACAGAGAAGGCTCTGCTCCTGGGTGTCGCCCCCCGACACTGTTTGGCGGACGGCACCCGGAGAAGTCCCTCTCTGTGAGAGCGGATTGGTCGTAGGGATGTATGGGGCAGGATGCGATCCTGCATGTAACTAGGCCCTGTGCCATGAAGCGCTTTAAAGATCATAATCAAAACCTTGAAACGCACCCGGTAGACTACAGGAAGCCAGTGCAGCTCACGCAGGAGAGGTGTTACAGGGGAGTATCTAGTCCTCCCCATAATCACCCGCGCGGCCGCGTTCTGGACCAACTGCAGTCTCCGAGTGCATCTCAAGGGAAGCCCCATGTAGAGAGCATTGCAGTAGTCCAGGCGAGACGTCACTAGCGCATGGGTGACTGTGCGTAGGGCATCCCGGTCCAATAAGGGGCGCAATTGGCGCATCAGGCGAACCTGATGGAACGTCCCCCTTGCCACGGCTGTTACATGGTCGTCCATGGACAGCCGGGCATCTAGGAGGACGCCCAAATTGCGCACCTGTTCCATGGGGGCCAGTTGAACGCCCCCAATGGCCAGAGATGGAATCAACTGGTTGAACCGGGAGGCCGGAAGCCACAGCCACTCCGTCTTGGAAGGGTTGAGTTTTAGTCGGTTGCCATCCATCCAGACCCGTACGGCCTCTAAACACCGGGACATCATTTCAACGGCCTCATTGGGGTGGTCCGGGGTGGAAATGTATAGCTGAGTATCATCAGCATACAGATGGTATCCCACCCCAAAACCACGGATGATCTCGCCCAGCGGTTTCATGTATGTGTTGAACAGGAGAGGCGAGAGAACCGACCCCTGTGGCACCCCACAAGTGAGTGGCCTCCGGGTCGATCTCTGCTCCCCTGCCAACACACGTTGCGTCCGGTCGGAGAGGTAGGAGCCAAACCACCGTAAAACGGTGCCCCTGACTCCCAACCCCTCCAGCCGGTGCAACAGGATACCATGGTCGATGGTATCGAACGCCGCCGAGAGATCTAATAGGACCAGGATAGAGGAACAGCCCCTATCTCTGGCCCTCCAGAGATCATCGACCAATGCGACCAAGGCCGTCTCCGTGCTGTGCCCGGGTCGGAAGCCGGACTGGCGCGGGTCTAGATAATCATTCTCCTCCAGGTGACGTGGGAACTGTTGTGCTACCACACTCTCTACAACCTTCGCTAAAAAGGGAAGGTTGGAGACTGGACGATAATTGACTAGATCCGTTGGGTCCAGGGAAGGCTTCTTGAGCAGGGGCCTCACCACCGCCTCTTTCAAGGCGGCCGGTAGAAACCCCTCACCCAGCGAAGCGTTCACTAGGCCCAGGAGCCAGTCACGTGTAACCTCCCAGGATGCCAGTACAAGCCAGGAGGGACACGGGTCCAATAAACATGTGGTAGGTTGCAGACGTCCACGCAACCTGTCCAAATCCTCGATGGCAACCGAGTCAAACTCCTCCCAGAGCGGTCCCTCAAGACTCGCCACGGGCGTCTCAACTGGACCACTGAAAGGGGCCCATCCCATCCGGATTTGAGCGACTTTGTCCTGTAGATATTTCCCAAACTCCTCTGCTCTGCCCTGTAAAGGGGCTTCCCGCGGTCTCTCAGACAAGAGAGAGCGGGTCACCCGAAACAGGGCGGCAGGGCGGTTATCTGCGGACACAATAAGAGCGGCGCAATATTGACGTTTGGCCGCTCTTAATGCCACAAGGTACGTCCTCAAGTAGGCTCGTGCCTGTGCTCGGTCAAATTCGGAACGGGAGGATCTCCAACGACTCTCTAGGCGTCTCTTGTGGCGTTTCATCACCCTTAGCCCCTCAGTGAACCAAGGGGCCAGGGTGGTTCGTTGCCGCAGGAGAGGCCGCAAAGGCGCCACCCGGTCTAGGGCCCCGGTAGTCGCACTATTCCATGCGTCTACCAGGTCCTCCACTCGGGGGCGGGTCAGGTCCATAGGAGGTGGCCCAAGCTCCGTCTGGAACCTATCTGGTTCCATCAGGCGCTTGGGGCGGAACCATCTAATACCTTCCGGTTCCACCTCCCCGCAGCGGGGGGTAGCACCAGGGAAGTCAAATAAGCACTTGGCCTTGTTTTGGGGCAGGTCTTATTATTTTTGAGGTGCAGGAGGCGGGGAGAATGGTCACCTCATGGCCGCTGCTGTGTTGCAATATTTTCGGGGAGGGTTTATTTTTTGGGGAGGGCTTATTTTAGCGCATGCGCTCCAAAGCCTGATTGGCAAATTTTCCCAATGCCGGTGCTTACGGGATTATGGCAGAACCTTTTGAGAGGCATGCTGGAGCGCGTGTCTTTTGGGAAACCAACTCTCAAATATAAGACGAGTGGAATTTATGGAATTTGTCTTAACTCCTGTGATTTTATTGCTTTTATGACCTGGAAATGTCAAAAGTATCTGTGTAGCACACACAAACGCCGACACAAACATGTGGTATACTTCCCCCCCCCCCCCCCCCCCCGAGGTTGACATTAGCTGCTTTTTCCTCCTGGGTACGTAGAATAGTGTTTTTCGACTTCAACAACTTTACGCTGAGGGGACTTCAACTCCCAGAATTCTCCAGCCAGCATGCATACTGAGAGCAAGCTGGCTGGGGAATTCTGGGAGTTGTAGTCCACTCATCTCAACGTTGTTTAGTTTGCGAAACACAGTGATGTAGAGATGGATCAGTCTTGGCTCTATAGGGATAATATGTAAAAACAGAGCTATGTTTATTACGTGCACATTTTTCCTCCTTTTTTGTTTAGGAAAAAAAAGAAGTTTCTGATATCTGCCTCCCTAATCTGCATTTTTTAAGGCTTCTGTGTGTCCGTTCCCCCCTTTATTATTATTCTTTCCTTTATTGGGGCATGCACATATTAAGAAAATATAACCTCCCAAATGATGGTTTTGGAATGAGGGCTTTTAAAAGCTAATTCCTGATCATCTTCCAGCTCTATTAATTCAATATATTATTGTGAGTTACTCTCATTTGATGTCAATTACAATCAATTTTTCTGGAAGAGGTTGTTTGGTTCATTGGTAGTCGATAAACGCTCCCCCCTTTTTGGCGGGGAGGGAGCTGGATTTTAATTTCTCTTTAATAAAATATTCATAAGCGCAAATAGTTAGCTCTGTTTACGGCATTGACATTTGTGTCTAGGTGAATGGAGTATGTGGAGAGCCTGTGTGCTGCAAATGCCAATATTTGCTCTTTGGAAAAAGAAGAGTAAACAGATTATATCGTTTATTGCATCTCTGGTGCTGGTGTATTTCGGTCCCTTCGCTCTTGGAAATAGATTTCCTCCCTCTAATGGAGGCCACTCTTCAGAAAAGTCTCTTGTGACTCCTTTTAACTGTGCCCTGTTTGCAGCTAATTCCCTCCCACAAATTTTCCAGTGTCTGCACTAAACTCTAGATAGCATCCATAACACTCCCTTCTTCTATTTTCCCTATAATAACAACATCGCAGCTTCATCTCTAGGTGGCTGGGCTGAGCGAGAGGGATTGGCCCAAAGTTACCCAGCAGCTTTCAAGCCTAAGGCAGGACGAGAACTCACCGTTTCCTGGTGAATAGCCCCAAAATCACTCAATGACTTTCATGCCTTAGGCAGGATGAGAACTCACCACCTGGTGATTGGCCCCAAATCACCCAATGGATTTCATGCCTAAGGCGGGACTAGAACTCACCCTCTCCTGGTGATTGGCCCAAAGTTACCCAGCAGATTTCAAGCCTAAGGCAGGATGAGAACTCACCACCTGGTGATTGGCCCCAAATCACCCAATGAGTTTCATGCCTAAGGCGGGACTAGAACTCACCGTCTCCTGGTGATTGGCCCAAAGTTACCCAGCAGCTTTCAAGCCTAAGGCAGAACTAGAACTCAACACCTGGTGATTGGCCCCAAATCACCCAATGGGTTTCATGCCTAGAGGCGGGACTAGAACTCATCCTCTCCTGGTGATTGGCCCAAAGTTACCCAGCAGATTTCAAGCCTAAGGCAGGACGAGAACTCACCACCTGGTGATTGGCCCCAAATCACCCAATGAGTTTCATGCCTAAGGCGGGACTAGAACTCACCGTCTCCTGGTGATTGGCCCAAAGTTACCCAGCAGATTTCAAGCCTAAGGCAGAACTAGAACTCAACACCTGGTGATTGGTCCCAAATCACCCAATGAGTTTCATGCCTAAGGTGGGACTAGAACTCACCGTCTCCTGGTGATTGGCCCAAAGTTACCCAGCAGATTTCAAGCCTAAGGCAGAACTAGAACTTACCATCACTAGGTGTAAGCTCCAAATGACCCAATGATTTATTTATTTATATATATATATATAATAAAAAGATCTGCTTTTTAAAATGTAGGGTTTCTTCACAGCAGTTCATCATCCTGTTAAAAGCATACTTTAAAAAAAAAGAATTAAGTTAAAAACAGCAGCCTAGAAATGAAAATGATGTAGAGAAATAGTAAAATCCCAAGATGACTATCATCGTGGTTCATTGCAGACTCAGCCAGATGAATAAAAATAAAATAAACAAACAAATAAATAAAAGAAGCACTTTAAAGCAGTTGCAAACAAACTGATGATCCCTCATCGCTCCTTAACATTACAATGATCCCTTCAGCCCCCTATTCAATCTTTTTTTCCCCAATGGTCAAATCTTGAAATCACCGTTTCACTTATTTTCCATTGTCAGCAAAAAGTCCATCAAGGGTTTCCAGCCTATTGTAAAAAAATATTGCTTTATCTTTGGCCAAAGTGGTCAATTTTTGCCTTCTCTGCTTATTCTGCCCTCTTCCCAATCCATTCCTTCATTATGGGCATTTTCAGCATGTTTTCATCTTTGTGCGTAGAAGAATCTTGCTGCAGTCCCCGCATATAAAACCAGTCTTTTGCATCTTTTTTAATCAACTATCCATCAGTTCCAAAAAAACCCCATCCAGTTTTGGTTTCATCGCAGCCTTTAAAATCTTTTTAGTCATCATTAGCTGTTTAGTTCTGTTAGAATAACCATTTCTGTCTTTCTCAGTTTGCTTCAAGGTTTTCGACGTTGATCGAGACGGAGTTTTGTCTAAGGTTGAACTTGAAGAAATGGTCGTGGCCCTTCTAGAAGTTTGGAAAGATAATCGTATTGATAACATACCAGTAAGTGGCATTCAACATTAATATTAATTAAATATTAATTGAATATTAATAAGAAATGATATCAAGTTATATTTGGGTTTGCGGAAATACCGTCCCAAGAAAACATAAACTGAGATCTGAAAGAGACACCTACAATAATAGAAAAGAGAGAGAGAGAGAGAGAGAGGAGGAGAGAATGAAAGGAAGACGGGGGGAAAGAAGAAGGAGGTAAGGATGGAAGAGAGAGAAAGAGAAGGAGAGAGGGTAGGAAGGGGAAGAGGAAGAAAGGTAAGGGAAGAAGGAAGGGGAAGGAGAGGGGGATGGAAGGGAGAGAAAGAAAGAGAGGGTAGGAAGGGGAAGAGGAAAAGGAAGAAAGGTAAGGGAAGAAGGAAGGAGAGGAGGATGGAAGGGAGAGAAAGAGAGAGGGTAGGAAGGGGAAGAGGGAGAGTAGGAGTAGGAGAAAGGGAAAGGAAGAAGGAAGGGGAAGGAGAGGAGGAAGGAAGAAAGTAGAGAAGGGAGGGAGGGAGAAAAGAAAGGGAAAATAAGGTGGTGTTACAACAGGAGGAAGGGATGGTAAATAAAGCAACTCAAACTGTATATTATAACCTATTAAATCAGTGGTTCCCAAAGTGGGCGGTACCGGCCTCTGGGGGGCAGTGAGATGATCTAGGGGAGTGCTAAGAGGCAAGGGGGGCGGCAGAGGGGCGCTAAGAGGAAAGGGAGGTGGCAGAGGAGTGCTGGAGGTGGCCCCTTTGTTAGAGTGACGTTTTTCCGCATTTCAAGTGCTGGGTGTTGTCTCGCTCCCTCCGGAAAGTCACCGGCAGTCTGATTCCGACAGAGATCCCCCTGCGAGAGGTGGGAGGAGGAGTGATGCAAGATTTGGGGCAAGAGAAGCCCATATCAAAGCAAAGGCTCGGGGACATACATATGTGGGACTGGGGAATTACGGTGGGTGGTAAGCAGCAGCAAGGTAGCTTACTACTGCTTGAACCTTCGCGGCTCTGCCTCCCTCCCAACTCCCCTCTGCACATTAACCCCCACCTTCCCCTCTGCCCCTAGGACAGGCTTCTAAGTCAAACCTGCTACACCAGCTCTGAACGGGAACTTTGAACATTTCCAAATTTGGAGTGGGGGTGGGGGTGGGAGAAGGAGGGAATGAATGGAGGAGGAGATGGGGGTCCAGGAGTTCAAAAGCCCCTCCATAACGCCTTTATTCAGATGCGCCAAAAGGATTCTGGGGGAGGGAGGCGCAGTCCCAGAAGGTAAGAATTAAGATTTTAATCTTCCAGAAACACGACTCCCAAGTTTGCTGGTCCAGTGAATTTCCCTGTGGGGCTGGGAAGATTTTGTAGAGGGGGGAAGCCCCTTAAAACAGACCCCTTTTAAAAAGGGTCCGCTCCCGACAAATCGAGCGATTCTTCGGGTGGATCTTAACAGAGTTGGAAGGGACTTCGTAGGTCATCTAGTGACTAGATATAAAGAAATCGACTCCAGATTACTGAACGTGGTGATTTAAGACTCCTGCTAAGTGACTTAAAACCAGACATTGGGAAACTGGTATCACTTCATCAAGCCCATCCATCACATTAAGAATTTACTGAACAGTGAAGTGGCTACTAAATTTTACTGAGTTTACTAAGTTACTAGTTACTAAGGTTCTTGATAAATGACTATCAGACTTTGAAAATCTGGTATCACTGGGTCATGTTCAACAATTTTGTTGAATTAACATGAACTAAAAAGGTTTTTAAATTGGATTTTGAATAAATGTGCAATTAATTGTTACAGTTTTGAATTTTACTGTTACTATCTTCCTTCCGTTGTGCAAACCGCCCAGTCACATGACCCTCCCCAGCCACACCCACCATGCCACGCCCACCAAGCCACGCCCACAGAACCGGTAGTAAAAAAAATTGAATTCCACCACTGGGTGGGGGGCACTGAGGATCAGTTTGTAGCACCAAGGGGGCGGTGGACTGAAAAAGTCTGGGAACCACTGTATTAAATGAAATAATAAATGTATAAGAATGATAAATATAAAGAAGAATAACAATTATGTAATGTATACTTAAAATGGCATGTAAGAGAATAAAAAAATAAAAAAATTATTTGGAAAAAATTAATATTAACAAGGACTGCCCATTTTTGACAGTGGTTTGCTCTCCAAGCTTCTTTCAATTTACTTTCTGAACGTTTCGTTATCACACTAGGTAACGTCATCAGCAGGATTGTCTTGTCCTGTTCCCCTTTAACTTATAAATGTCTCGTGTGCCTGTGTGATCAGTTGGTGGTGTGATTGGTTGTTGATTTGGAGCTATATTTACATTCTGAGCAGGTGATTGGTTCTCTTGTGGATTGGTCGTTAGAATGGTCTGGTTTGTTTACTTGTTTATTTATTTATTTGGAAAATTTATATCGCCGCCAACTCGCACATGGCGACTCGAGGCAGCTTGCAAGGATATAAAAACAGCATATAAAAGAAATAAGAAGAATAAAAGGAAAAAATAATAATAAAAATGACAGGCCTGCAGCCATATGCATTTTCTATTGTAGGAAAATGGGATGGGGGGATTGTACGGAGTTAGATGATAGGTAGCCATAACAAAATTCTTTCTAGAAAGCCAAGGTCATCCTTTGTCTTTGCACCTCTGCACCTGACCGGAACTGGATGGGTGGAACTGCCAGCATAGCAGTGGGAGATTGGACCACGTGATGGACTTGTGGGTGTGGGGGCAAGATCTTGAACTTTCAACTGAGGGGGGGGGGAAACCAGGAGGCTTTCAGATTCGGGTTTTCCCAGTTGTGCCAACATGGCTCTCTTCATCAATTGGAAATTTGAGCAATACTTTGCCTTGGACTCTTGATTTACTTTTGGATGCTATTTGGAACCCTGACACACAACACACATTCATACTAGCCATTTAATAGCCTCCATCCTGCTCTGGGTTCCCCAGGCCCGCTGGCAGAACCAGGTCTTCAGCGCCTTCTGGAAGAGTATTAGAGTGGGGACCATTCTAATCTCTGGGGAAATGATCTTTCTGAGAGAGGGAGCCACCACGGAAAAGGCCCTTCTTCTGGGTCCCACCAGGTGTATCTCCCTAGGGTAGTGATGGCGAATCTTTTTGGTACTGAGTGCCCAAAGCGCGTACAACCCCGAAATGCAATGCGAGCGCTCCCTGCGCATGCATCCCCCCCACACACACATGCGCACACGTCCCTCGTATATGCGCCCCGCATCTCGTTTTGGTTTCCAGGTTGGTGCAGTAAGCATTCCAGGCCCAAAATGGGCCGTGGGGGGGGGGGCGCACGCTTCTGGACACAATTGTAAACCAATTGTCCAGAAGGTTCATAAAAGCAGACAAAACAGTCTGAATTCCAGATTTAATCTGTCATGGATCAGAACAGCTAAAATCAATGGGGACAGGTCCATTTGCTGCTAATTGAGCAATGCTGTGCATTGATTTTAGCAAATCTGCACTCTATGGATTCAACTGATCATTCTTACTTTTGGGGTCTATATCCGTAGACCAAAATTACCCTCGGAATTATGTTCTTAACTTTCATGTTCTTCTCCTTTTTCCCCCCCCAGGAGCTGCACATGAATTTGCCTGATATTGTAGAAGATATTCTAAAGTCACACGACACTACCAAGGTAAGAAAAGGCACAAGTATCTCATTATCCCTTATGGTGCGACAATAGGTGCAGAAATAGCTTCAAGAATTTCACTGAATTTCCCTCTGAATTGGACCACGGTGAGGGTGAGCGAAGCTGCTGAGTTAACTTGTGCATGGAAGGTCTCTTTACTGTGAAATTGATTTGCATGGTATCCTTTCCAGAAAGAAGCCGAAGAGGATAAAAAGCAATAGTAGAAACTGTGAGAGTGATCTTGGAGTCCTATATTTAAATAGGAGCCAGCCGTGTGCAGCAGCTGCCAAAAAAGCCAACACAGTTCAAGGCTGCATAAACAGAGGGATAGAATCAAAATCACATGAAGGGTTAATACCACTTTATAAGGCCTTGGTAAGGCCACACCTGGAATACTGCATTCAGTTCTGGTCGCCACGATGTAGAAAAGATGTGGAGACTCTAGAAAGAGTGCAGAGAAGAGCAACAAAGAAGATTAGGGGACTGGAGACTAAAACATATGAAGAACGGTTTATTTATTTATTTATTTATTATTTATTAATCCATTTTATATGCCGCACCCTCTCCATCAAGGGACTCGGGGCGGTGTACAATTTACTACATAACAAATAAATAACAAGGAGGAGATATAGAAAAAGCATTATACAACACATAATAAATAAATAATCAATTAATTAAAAACAGCAAAAAGCAATTAAAAAACAATTAAAACACCCAAAGTCAAACGTAATTTAAAATTTTATCCAGAGGGATTAGAATAGCTATAATTCAGGCCAGGCCGGCTAGTTGGAACAGGTGGGTCTTGAGTTTCGTGCGGAAGGAGCGGAGATCGGTAGCTGTCCTAATGTCAGGGGGGAGGTCATTCCAGAGGGCTGGGCCCATCACAGAGAAGGCCCTGCCCCTCGGCGCCGCCTTCTGGCTTGGTGGACGGCACCCGGAGAAGTCCCTCCCTGTGAGAGCGAATTGGTCGCAGGGATGTATGGGGCAGGATACGATCCCGCAAATAGCTAGGTCCTGTGCCATGGAGTGCTTTAAAGATAGTAATCAAAACCTTGAAACGCACCCGAAAGACTACAGGGAGCCAGTGCAGCTCGCGCAGGAGAGGTGTCACATGGGAGTACCTCGTACTCCCCATCACTGCCCGCGTGGCCGCGTTCTGGACCAACTGCAGTCCTCGGGTGCATCTCAAGGGAAGCCCCATGTAAAGAGCATTGCAGTAATCCAGACGAGACGTCACCAGCGCATGAGTGACTGTGCGAAGGGCATCCCGGTCCAATAGGGGGCGCACCAGGCGAACCTGGTGGAACGCCCCCCTTGCCACGGCTGCCACATGGTCATCCATAGACAGCCGGGCATCTAGGAGGATGCCCAAGTTGCGCGCCCATTCCACGGGGGCCAGTTGGTTGCCCCCAATGGCCAGCGATGGGGTCAGCTGGTTGAACCGAGAGGCCGGTAGCCACAGCCACTCCGTCTTGGAGGGGTTGAGTTTAAGTCTGTTGTCTCCCATCCAGAGACAACAGATTGCAGGAACTGGGTATGTTTAGCTTAAGAGAAAGAAGGACTAGGGGAGACATGATACCATTGTTCCAATATCTCAGGGGCTGCCACAAAGAAGAGGGAGTCAAACTATTCTCCAAGGCACCTGAGGGTAGAACAAGAAGCAATGGGTGGAAACTAATCAAGGAGAGAAGCAACTTAGAACTGAGGAGAAACTTTCTGACAGTTAGAACCATTAATCAGTGGAACAGCTTGCCACCAGAAATTGTGAATGCCCAACACTGGAAGTCTTCAAGAAGATGTTGGATAGCCATTTGTCTGGAACGATATAGGGTTTCCTGCCTAGGCAGGGGGTGGACTAGAAGACCTCCAAGGTCCCTTCCAACTCTGCTATTGTATTGTAAGATGATTACCTACTGTATAGGGTGGCAGAAATCCATTTAGCTAATGGATGCAATTACGTTCGTCGTTTTCACCCCGTAGTGAAATTAGAGAACAGTTATTGTTAAATATGTTTTAAAAATTGGTTCGTTCCATCTGCTAGGCTTTCGCTGTTCTACTAACATTCTCCTAAGCTCCTGAATATGAGAAAGGTTAGGAGCAGCAATGGCACAGCGGTTCGAATTCAACGTTACAGTCTAACTCTGCCCACTGTTAAGAGTTCGATCCTGACTGGCTCAAGCTTGACTCAGCCTTCCATCCTTCCAAGGTTGGTCCAATGAGGACCCAGATTGTTGGAGGCCATAGGCGGACTGTAAACTGCTTAGAGGGGCCTGTAAAGCATAAAGTGGTGTATAAGCGTAAGTGCTACTGCTATTGCTGATGGAGAGCTGACAAAATCAGAAGTGAGGAGGTGATAAGCAGTCTGGGAAAGCCAAGGGAAATTCATCAAAAGCATAAAAAAGCGAAAGTCAGAATATTTTGGACATACGATGCGACACCCAGAAAAATACACCATACTTCTCTTAATCCTCCAAGTTAAGATTGAAGGCAAATGAGATCCAAGGAGAAGAAGAACCTAAATGGCTTCAAAATCTAAGGGACTGATTTGGACAAAACTCAACACCACTTTTTCATGCGGCGATTGATTAAAACAGGATGGCCAACATCATCGCCAACGTCCAGTGACGGAGATGGCAGAACAAGAAGAGGACGGAGAGCTATTTAAGATATTAAAGCATCAAAACATTCCCCCCCCCTTTTTTTTTTTGAAAAAATTCTACAATTTTTCAATTTCAGATAATAGTCAACCTGTTACTTTTGTTCTGGCTTTTAAGTACCTCTAGAAAACAACCCCAAAATTTCAGCGGGGATAGTTCCCCTGAAACACATCATCATCCATCAAATCTGGTCCTGATCATAGTTCAGTGGAACTTATCTTCCATTGTGACAGCCAATCTACATAAAACCTGTTCAACTGGCTTTGGGTCAACTTGATTGACAGACAATAGATTTGTATATTTGCAATATGGGTTAAGAGAATGTGATGTGAGTAATACTTTAGCAAGTGCAGCAGGAAAATGTATAACTATTTGTCGACCTGCAATGCAAGGAGGAGAAACTGATTAGATTTGTTTGAGCATCAGCATTCAACCAGGGTGGAGGTTATGTGTTTACTATTAATTCTACATCAGCAATATGCCCTTTTTTCTTCTCCTTTTTGTGTCTTCTTTGCAAATCTGGTGGGTTTTTAAAAAAATCTATATTTTGTATTTTATCTTCAGGAAACATTTTTTAAAAAAAAACTTTATTTAAAAAAACCTGTTTAACTGGCATGGCTTCCAGCTAGAAAAAATGTGGATGGATAGTTTCCCTGAGAAAAATCAAAATTATTGAGAGTAGTTGCAGATCTGTGATTCTCCAGGGAAATCATGACTATTAATTGATCAAAACCAGCTTCAGATCTGCAAATAGAACAGATTGATTTTTGGCCAAAGCTTTTCTTTATTTTCCTTAAAATATCCATTTCATTTTGCATGGGAGAAATGGCATGTGTATGTGAGGGGGGGGTGAGAGAGGTAGAGGGGGGGAGGCAGAGGGGGAAAGAGAAGAGAGGGAGAGGGGGGAAGAGGGGGGAAAGAAGAAGAGGGGGAGATAAAGAGAGGGAGAGAATGGGAAGAGAGGTGGGAAGAAAGAGAGAGGGAAGGGATAAGAGAGGGGGGGAAGAGGGGGAAAGAAGGAGAGGGAGAGATAGAGAGAGGGAGAGAATGGGAAGAGAGGTGGGAAGAAGGAGAGAGGGAAGGGATAAGAGAGGGAGATGGAGAGAAGGAGAAGAGGGAGGGAGAGGGAAAGAAAAGGGAGAGGGGGAGAGAGGAAAGAGGGAGGAAGAGGTGGGAAGAGGAAGAGAGGGAGATGGAGAGAGAAAGAGAGGGGAGAGAATGGGAAGAGAGGTGGAAAGAAGGAGAGAGGGAAGGGATAAGAGGGAGATGGAGAGAAGGGGAAGAGAGAAGGAGATGGAAAGAGAGAGAAGGGAAGAGAGGGAGAGAAAGGGAGAGGGGGAAGAGGTGGGAAGAGGGAGTGAGGGGGGAAAGAGGGAGAGGTGGGGGGAGAGAGAGAAACCTCATTGAGCAAACCCTTTGGGGAAAAATAACCTATTGATTTTCCTTCCTTCCTCCCCCCCCCCCCCTTCAGCTTGGTCATCTCACCCTTGAGGATTATCAGATCTGGAGTGTGAAGAGTGCCCTTGCCAACGAATTTCTCAACCTGCTTTTTCAGGTACGTTTCCTGCAAGCCCAAACCTCCAAGGGAAGGCAAGCCTTGGATTTACCTGCCCGTTTGGCAGTCACGCTTGGCATGCCAAATGCTGCATCAGCTCTTGTGTCACTTGCATTCCTGAAGATGTCTGGTTTTCTTGTTGTTGTTGTTGTTTTTGGAAGTGTGAGCTTTGCTGAGATGCTTCTCTTTTGCCTGACTCATATCAGCCAAGGTGGCTGGATAGTTAAGATGGTAGACTGGAAAACAGGACATGGGGAGTTCTAATCCTACGAAAGCCAGTTTCTGAACTTTCCGCCAGTTATTTTTCTCTTATCCCACTTCACAGGGTCGTTGTTGCAGGGAAAATAGGCAGAAGTGTTGGGTGTGTTTGCTTTTTTTGAGGTAGGTAGGTAAGAGAGGGAGGGAGGCAAGGAGGGAGAGAATAACACAAGTACTCCTTGAGTTGCAAACATTCATTTAATGAGCACTCAAAATACTGATCGTAATGCCCAGCATAATTAGCTCGCGTTGTGGTATTTTGCAAGACCTTCTAAAGCAAAAACGATCGTTTCATTTTGAATGGGGGGTGGGGGGGGAGAGATTCTGCAAGATGAACAAGAACACGGAGGTTTTCCGCAGCAGAACTCTTATCTGCTCTTCAAATTGGGTTGGGCAGCCCATTTGGCAAGTAATAACCTTCCGCCCCTCGAAACGAGGTTACGCCTGTACGTGCGGAGAGCTGCAGCGTTAGATGCCAGAATTCTTAACAAACCAGGGCCATTGTATGCATTTAGGGTACTCAATGCGGTTGGCAGGGGAACAAAGATAAGAGCCAGTGTTACAGCCAGGGCCTTTTTTCCAGAGAAGGCTGCAATACAGAGACATTTAGCATACCGATTAGGATGGGGAAATGAAACCACCTCTGAAATGAGGATTACCGTATTTTTCGGCGTATAAGACGCTCCGAAGTATAAGACGCACCTAACTTTTGGGGAGGAAAACAAGGGGAAAAATATCTGCCTCCCAGCAATTTGCCTCCTTGCAACAAACAGCAAACAGTACAGACAACATACACTGTTTGTAGTGTCACATTTCAGACTATACCTGTACCGATGCTGTTAAAATTGATGTGGCTCCCTGGAAATATAGTTATTCTCTGCTATTTAAAAGAAGATACAATAGCACTGGGCCTCTTCAGATCAAGCATTTATTTTAAAAAGCTTCTTCATTTTGTTAAGCTGTCTAGAACAATAATAAAGCAGTCTGCAAAAAGTAAATGTAATAATTTGAACATTCTATAGGCATTTATAGTTATTGACATAGCTCCTTGCAGCAAACAGCAAACAGCCTGATTAGCACAAGAAAAAAGACTCCTTCTGCCTCCCAGCAATTTGCCTCGTGGAGCAAACAGCAAGTTTCACTTTCAGTTTAAAGGAGCCTCCTGATCATCAGCTGTTTCAGGCTGCAGGGATTGCTATTGCAGCGTCCGCAAGCCCCATTTTCCCCGTTTGCTGCAAGGAGGTAAATTGCTGGGAGGCAGAGGCCAAAGGGTGGGGGACTGTGGGTGGGTGGGGCTACATTCACACCCAAATTTTCACCCTCTTTTGGGCGGCGGAGGTGCATCTTATACTCCAAAAAATACGGTAGATCCTGGAAGCAGAAACTCTGGTTTGGCACAATGTCTGAATTGAATTATCGTCGATAGCTTCAGTCAGCTCTGGACAAACGTTTCCGGTGGGCTCAGTTGTTTTATCTCGAATAGGAAAATGTCTTCCACAGATACTCCTTAACAATAGTTTGCCTAATGACAGTTTGAAGTTACGAGGACACTGAAAAAAGTGACTTGGTGGTTGATTTTCACACTTGGGACCGTTGCAGCATCCCCGTGGTCACATGATCAAAATTCAGACACTTGGCCACTAACATTTATGACAGTCACATGTTCCAAAGGTGCTTTTGGGCATTTTGCTTCTCATCCAAGAAGCTTCTTCAGCTCTGACTGGATGGTGAGGAATGGAAGGATTTATATTCCTTGCAGACAGCTGGTCATTTGCATCCTTTTTAGAGAGTCATTGAGGCCACCTGAAGCTTCTTCAGCTCTGACTGGATGGTGGGGAAAGGAAGGATTTATACTCCTTGCAGACAGCTGGTCATTTGCATCCTTTTTAGAGAGTCATTGAGGCCACCTGAAGCTTCTTCAGCTCTGACTGGATGGTGAGGAATGGAAGGATTTATATTCCTTGCAGACAGCTGGTCATTTGCATCCTTTTTAGAGAGTCATTGAGGCCACCTGAAGCTTCTTCAGCTCTGACTGGATGGTGGGGAATGGAAGGATTTATACTCCTTGCAGACAGCTGGTCATTTGCATCCTTTTTAGAGAGTCATTGAGGCCACCTGAAGCTTCTTCAGCTCTGACTGGATGGTGGGGAATGGAAGGATTTATATTCCTTGCAGACAGCTGGTCATTTGCATCCTTTTTAGAGAGTCATTGAGGTCACCTACAATTTGGCATGGACACCCTTTGAATGGTGTGGGAGTAGGAATGGATTTCCGGGGGAGGGGGGGAATTGCAGATTACAGACACCAGGAGCACCACTGAGGTGAGCCTGGGGCCACAGATAAACCTCCAGGTGTTTCAACAACTCTCTAAAAAAAGGGTGCAAATGACCAGCTGTCTGCAAGGAATATAAATCCTTCCATTCCTCACCATCCCGTCAGAGCTGAAGAAGCTTCTTGGAGGAGAAGCGAAACGTCTTCAGAGAAATGTCTATGGAGATGCTCAGCCATCGAGGTCATGGTTCTTCCAAAGGTGCTTTTTTTTCAAGAGGCAATTGGACTTTTTGGTTTTTCTTTGAAGACGTTTCGCTTCTCATCCAAGATGCTTCTTCAGCTCTTCTTCAGAGGCACTTGGAGGTTTATCTGTGTATCAGGCTCACTTGAGCCGTGCAAATGGGTGTTGAGCCTTCATGGAACTGCTGAAAGGACTGTGTTGTAGATTGATGATGTCCTACAGTCCCCTCTGTTAAGAGAATGCTGTTCAGTTTTGACTTAGATCAGCGATGGCGAACCTTTTTTGGCTCGCGTGCCATAAGTGGGGGGAGCGCAGGGGGGTTGTGTGTAGGCGTGTCGCACCCATAATGCAATGCGCAACCCCCCAGTGCGCATGCGCACACTACAGGCGCGACCCCCCATTTTTTGCATGCTTTTTTCGCCCTCCCCAGGCTCCAGAGGCTTTATAGGAGCCTGGGGAGGGTGAAAACAGCATCCCCCGCCCCCCTGGAAGCCCTCCAGAGGATTCAGAGACCTTCAGGACGCTTCCCTGAAGCCTCCGGAGCACTCAAAATGACCCTCCGAGCAAACCGGAAGTCCATTCCCGAACTTCCGGTTTGCCCATAGGGCTGGTTTTTTGCGCTCCGGAGGCTTCAGGGAAGCTCATGAAGCCTCCGGAGGGTCTCGGGGGGTGGGAGGCTCTTTTCGCCCTCCCCAGGCTCCTATAAAGCCTCTGGAGCCTGGGGAAGGCGAAAAATGGCTTTTAAAAAGGGTGAACTCAGCTGGCCAGCGCACGCATGCATGCTGCCCAGCTGACAGGGCAGCGCCTCGCGTGCCTGAAAAATGGCTCCGCGTGCCACAGTGGCACGCGTGCCATAGGTTCGCCATCACTGACCTAGATGGCCCTTTGACCCCTCTTTCAAATCAGTGGTCCTCTCTGTCCAAAATGTGGACTTTACTGACTTCAGAAGAGTGGCCTTTGTCTTTTAAATGCAGGTGGACTGCTGCATCTTGCCCTGATGGGTGTGTTGTGCCATGCCTTTATGGTCACACGGTTAAAATTCAGACGCTTGGCAACCTGCTCATACAGTACTTACGACGATTTCCCAGGGTCCCAGGGTCACATGATTGATCTTTTGGGACCTCCCTACAGGCAAAGTCAATGGAGAAGCCGGGTTCACTTCACAATCATGTTACTAAATTAACAACTGCAGTAATTCACTTCGCAACAATGCAAAAAACTCACTTAACAACTGCCTTGCTTAGCAACAGCAATGTTGGGCTCAATTGTGGTTGTAAGCCGAGGGCTACCTATAGAAAGTAGATGTTCAAAGATGTCAAGAGTTTGCAGTGGAAACCACATCCAGCAAGCACACACACATAACTGATTCGGCTGGATTCATTAACTTCTTTATATACATAATAACACATGAATAAATGTACAATACCAACAACAGATTATTCCAACGTGGTAGAGAGGAGAGATTGTTTCAGTTCAGAGCAGACTACATTAGTTCTCTTGCACAGACTTAGAGCTACATAGGTAAACCAATCTCAGGCTCCAAGCTGTCTGGCATGGCTCTCAGTCACCAAATAGTCCCATTGGCTGACCCAGTTGCCATGTCCTATTCCAGTTCATGAATATTCTGACAAAACATTATCTGACCAGGAATAATAGCTTGTTAACTTTTTATGTCCTTTCATCTGACGCAAGTAAATTTTCTCACTTTCCCTTTTTCACTCCCATCTCTTTTTTTTTCTAGGTGTGCCATATAGTCTTAGGTTTAAGACCTGCCACTCCAGGAGATGAAGGACAAATCATTAGGTATGTTTGATCTTCTGACATCGCCTTTCAAAGGAATTCCAGGGATTTTTTCCTAGCTTAAAATAAGAGGTGCGTTTGGGAGCAAAGGACTTAAGCAAGGTAACTTCTTCGGTTTCCACCAATCAAGTGCTTGGTAGAAATAAGATGCATCAGGACTTAATGTGCTTTCTCCAGATTGGGACCAAGAGAAAGGGGTTCAACTAGATCAGGTGTGTCAAACTCGATTTCATTGAGTTTGACCTTTGGGGGGGCAGGGGGCATGGCCAAGGTGGGCATGGCCAGCTTGATGTCATGTGTCAGGGACACCTGTGGTGGCCTGAATGCTCTGCCAGTGAAAATGGGCTCCCAATCTCCGTTTTCGGCTGGGACGGCATCCTGCAACTCTCTGCCAGCAAAAACAGAGTAGAGGGTTGCAGGAGGCCGTCCCAGCCGAAAACGGAGATCGGGAGCCCGTTTTCGCTGGCAGAGGCACTGCGGGCTGGTCCTTCGCTGTTTCCAGGGTGCCCCGTGGCCAGATCTAAGCATTAAAACATTTGGTTGTAAGTTGAGGACTACCTGTATATGTGGAACACTGAATGTCTTCTCTAAAAGCCAAGTGGAGATGTCAGGAGATGTCATGGAACAAATTAGCTTTGAAATCCCTGAGGATTCCACCCCGCCTCTGAACTAAAGCTGCAATATTTGAATCTCATTAAAGTTCTCAACTCTGTGGCCAATCTCAACATTTAAGCATTGTAGGACCACCAAGTTGCCTTCAACCATGAGAGCCAGACACTTGAGATTGAGATTGATTGGGTTTTTTAAAAAAATGCACAAATTTTTGGGGAAATTCTTGGAAAGAAATATCAAGGGGAACTTTTAGCAAAGTCTCAGTCTCTCCCTTCCCCCCCTCCCTCTCTCTCTTCTCCCTTTTTTCTCTTTTTTTCTTTCTCTCTCTTTCTCTCTTTTTCTCTCTCTCCCTCCCTCCCTCCCTCCCTCTCTCACAAAGCATGATAAATGGGGATTGGAAACAGAGATCAGAATTGAAATGAAGTACACAAAGGGCAGCTAGAATTAATTCTATTGTCAAGGTTCACTTTAAACAATTATTTGTTAAAGGATCTAACAATGGCATTCTGGCACTACCGGGCTAATGGGCAGATACATGATTAAAAAAAAAACCTTTGTCTCCATTCCAGCCACTAACCTATTGTAATTAAAAGAGCACAATTGTCAAGAAATTCAGTCAGATTACTAGTTCCTGAACCAGGAGGAAGATTTTATCTGGCTATATATGTTAATTATCTTGTCAGTGCCGGATGCCGGATGCCTTTGTAATCACTATCTTGCAAATGGTCACTCTGAACAACACAAATACCACTTTCTGTACCCTATTAATTTCTCCTGATTACATTCCCCACTCTGTCCCCAAACTATATTGATGCAGTCCTATGATTCTTGAGAATAATGTTAGTTTTGATGCAATGGAATTTAGCCAGGCGAATTATATCCAGTGTGTATGTGTACAATGGTACCTTGGTGCTCAACTGTTGTGAAACTCATCGAATTTGGCACTCAACGCATTTTGACACAAACCTTTTGTCCCCAGTACTCATCGTTTGTTCAGTACTCAAGCTAGAATTTGTCAGTGTCGGCTACCTTGTGACTTGCTACATTATTCCTTATGGGAAAATAATTCCTTATTAGAAAGAGTGCAGATATCTGCAATACCTAAGGGGCTCCCACAAAGAAGAGGGGGGTCGATCTATTTTCCAAACCCCCTGAAGGCAGGATAATAAGCAATGGATGGGTAATAATCAAGGAGAGAAGCAACCTAGAACCAAGGAGAAATTTCCTGATAGTGAGAACAATTAATCCATGGAACAACTTGCCTCCAGAAGTTGTGAATGCCCCAACACTGGAAGTTTTTTAAAAAAATGACAACCATTTCTTTGAAATGATATAGGATCTCGTGCTTACGCAGGGGGGTGGACTAGAAGACTTCCAAGGTCCCTTCCAGCTCTGTTTATTCTGTTCTATTGTTTTTGGTACTCATTGCGCCTCCTGGAACTATTTAACAATGAGTACCGAGGTACCACTGCATTTACCCATGTAGTATGGCTGTAATATTATTACTTATCCTTTTTATTATCATCTTTACTCCTCCCTCTTGCTCCCATTATTACGATGATGTTTATCCTTATTCTGTTACTCTGAGAGCCGCTGCACCAGAGACAAATTCCTGGTCTGTCTAATCACATTTGGCTACTAAAGTATTCAATTCAATATGAAAGTAATACATTTGAGAGGAAGTCATTGATGTTGAAGAGGCTAACATGATTGCTGTTTCAGAAATCATTATTTGACAGCTTCATTCTGACAGCGGCTTGCAAATTAGTTATGAACGCCCCTAAAACTTTGTTTCCTAAAGTAAGCTTTGTCCAAGACAATCTAGGACAAGGTTCCCCAACCTTTTGGACCTCAGGGACCACTCAATTCATAATTTTAAATCCCGCGGAACGTAATATGATCCACCTAATATATTATGTCATAATCATATTATGATTAGGTGGGTGTGGCGAACTCGATGTCATTCATGTCAAGGGCCACCTTGCCAGCTGCTACTCGCCAGTCCTCGCCTGCCCACCCGCCCGGGTCCTTAGGGCCCCAACAGGAAGCCGTTGTTGGAGCTAAGCAGCCACCAGGAGAAAGAGTTGGCAAAACAGCTCAGTTCAAATTGGATCTGACCGAGAAGGAGGCTCAGCAGAAGCACCACATTGAGGGCTAGGAACATAGGCTTTCCAAGCAGAGGGAAGACCTGCGGGAGTGCAAGGCCAGGTACCGGCCCCTGGAGGGTCAGCGGGCTGAAATGGTCAGTCAGTTCCAGGCCATGATGCAGTCCCACTGGAACGAGACCCTCTGGCTCTTTGCCACCAGCGGCGTTTCCCTCCAGCCTTACCCAAAGGCCCGCACCAGGAGGCTGAAGCAGACCCGAAGTCAGAATTTCCGCCACCCTCCAACCTACACAAAAAGACCTCGAAGGGGGAGACTCTCTGCAGCAACATAAGCGTTCATTGCATATATCTGGCTCGGGGCTGTAGTTTGAGGACCCCTGATTTAGTGCAATATTAAAAAATGCAAATAATATTTCTGCGGACCATTAAAATTTTCTCACAGACCACCAGTTGGTGACCACTGATCTAGAAGATGTTAGACACTTTGTAGACCAGTGTTTGTCATATTATTTATTTAGCCTATGGTGTACATCCCGGAGCAGTCCCAACTTCAGCAGCTTCAGTGGCTGCGCTTCTATTGCCGGCAAGAAGAGGTTCTCCTGAATCAATCAGGGACTTTGTGATGTCTCTGAGATCAATAGAACGTACTCTTCCCTGTCACCGTCTCTGCGGGACGGTTTAGGTCCAAAAGGACCATCTAGCGACAAAAGTATCGACTGCGATCCTGGAGCTCCAAGATCGCACGTCGTGTCGTCGCGACACTAGATCCTCTTTTTCTCAGCCATTTATCTACTTTGAACTGCTAGGTGGGCAGGAGCGGGGGAGCAAACGGCAGGAGCTCACCCCATCTTGTGGAACTGGGCTCAAACCGTTGGAGTGCGGACCATTTCTGGCCAGCAGTTCCAGCATCATTAAGCCACTGCACCACCAGGTTGAAGACCCCTTCAACCAGGGGTCTTCAACCTTGACAACTTTAAGACTTCTGGACTTCAACTCCCAGAATTCCTCAGCCAGCTAGGAATGAATTCCCCAGCCAGGCTGGCTCAATTCTGGGAGTTGAAGTCCACCCATCTTAACGTTGTCAAGGTCGAGAAACACTCGTGTAGATGTGAAGCACAAGTGTTGTTAAGTGTGGCACCATTGATCTCTTGCTTTCTTTTCTTGGCATAGAGGCTGGCTAGAACGTGAAAGCAGACATGGCCTTCAACAAGGACACAACTGGTTTCTCATCGCAATGCAGTGGTGGCAGCAGTGGAAAGAATACGTCAAATATGTAAGTCGCATAATGGACTTGAAGAAACGGATGAATAAATAGCGTGCCAATGTCCATGCACCAGAATAGATGGCAGTTGAAATTCCCTCATCCTTTAGGACCGTGTTTCCCCAATCTTGCTATCTTGAAGATGGGTGGACTTCAACTCCCAGAAACTCTCAGCCAGCCATGTTGGCTTCTTATCCAAGAACCATCTTCCTTTCTGAAGAAGAAGTTTCTTGGGTGAAAAGTGAAACACTTTCAAAGGAAAAAAAAACCAAGAAAGTCCAGTTACCTTTGGATACTTTTGGAAAAAGTATCTGAGTCTCTTTTGCTCTCCTTTTGTGCCCCTCAACCAGTGGTGGGATCCTACCAGTTTAACAACCGGCTCGGCGATCGCACGCTTCACGTGCGTGCGCACTTTTGAGAAAACGTACCTTCTGCATTACTCCTGGGGAGGAAAACAGCTGAAGTGTGGCAATCCACTCTGCTGCCTGACTCAGCTGAGAAGATATACCGTATTTTTCGGAGTATAAGATGGACCTTTTTCCCTCAAAAAATCTGGGTGTGTCTTATACACTGAATACAGCATTTTTGGCCTCCCGAAACCCCTCCCCCTTCACCAAAATGGCCATGCATAGCCTTTAGGACAGGGGTGTCCAAATTTGGCAACTTTAAGACTTGTGGACTTCAACTCCCAGAATTCCCCAGCCTCTGGGGAATTCTGGGAGTTGAAGTCCACAAGTCTTAAAGTTGCCAAGTTTGGACACCCCTGCTTTAGGAGGCTTTCAGAGTGTTTCTGAGGGCTTTGGAGGGCAGAAATGAGCAAAAATCAGCCCATTTTTTGCTTTTTTTGGCCCCCCCCCCGACCCCCAGGAGTACTCTACAAACCCCCTAAACGCTATTCATGCACTTTTTTTGAAAAAAGAAAAAAAACGGGCCCGTTTTTCCCCAAAACAGGCCGTTTTTTTTTTTATTTGCCTCTTCAAAATCTGGGTGCCTCTTATACTCTGGTGCGTCTTATACTCTGAAAAATAGGGTAGGTAAGTAAAGGGCAGGGGCAGGCAGTCGGGCCCACTTGATCGTCGGAGCTACTGGTTTGCCCGAACCAGTCCGAACCGGTAGAATCCCATCCCTGTCCTCAACCAATGAAAACTGAAGGATTTTTTTTTTTTTTTGGCAAGCTCACATTTGTAAACCAGAATGGAAATTGTATACAGTCGTATTTGGACTGCTTCAGAACTCTTCGAATTCAGTTTTGAAGCAGAAATCTTGTCCTGGCACTCGTCTTTCTTCTGGTAGTCGATGTGCAAGGAAGAACTTCCTGACGACAGCTGCCACGTGACTCGCTATTTCTCCCAGCCAAAATAGTTGGTTGCGTAGTTTCCTTGCCACACGTCGCTTTTAGTGTTCATTGTGTCTTTCCCAGGGAAAAATCACCCAACCGTTACTGAGATCCCATTGTGATGGACAAGCCCATACACAGCCTTCCAGCCCAAGACAATGACCACTGGAGGTTCTTGGCCCTTTCTGGGTTACCATCTCACCCTACAATTGAGCTCTGACCCAAAGGTGCTTTTTTCAAGAGGCAACTGGACTTTCGGGGAGGGGGAGGGGTTTGAAGACGTTTCACGTCTCATCCAGGAAGCTTCTTCAGCTCTGTGTCAGGGTCCCAAATAGCATCCAAAATTAAATCAGAGTCCAAGGCAAAGTATTCCTCAAAGTTCCAATTTATTAAGAGAGTCATGTTGGCACTTCTGTGAAAACCCGAATCTGAAAGCTTCCCAGTTTTCCCCACCCAGTTGAAACTTCAAGATCTTGCCCCCACACCCACAAGTCCATCCCATGGTCCAATCTTCCACTGCCACGCTGGCAGTTCCACCCATCCAGTTCCGGTCAGGCTCAGAGATGTAGAGAACAAAAGATGACCTTGGCTTCTAGAAAGGAATTTTATTTTGACAACACATTCTACTCCTTACTATTCCTCCTCCCAATTCCCCACTAATGAAAAAGCATAGTAAAATAATAAGAGTATGTGGCAGGCCAAAAATCCAGACAGGAATATGACTGTAGGCATGACACTCTGACTAGATGGTGTGGAATCCAGAGCTGAAGAAGCTTCTTGGATGAGAAGCGAAACGTCTTCAAAAGAAAAACCAGAAACTCTTAATTGCCTCTTGAAAAAAAGCACCTTTGGGGCAACCATGATGTGGATAGCTGAGAATCTCCATAGACATTGAGTTCTGACTTTCTGATCCAATTTAGGATGCTCCCCCTGTTATGCTGGAGCCTTTGCCTCTCTCAAATGGGGGTAAGATTTCTTTCCTGAGTCCTGGGACACCTACGTCAGAGCAAGGAGATGACCGAATGGGAGCTTCAAATAACATCAGTACCCCAGAAGAAAGGTTTTCAGATAATATTTCCAGCGCGTCAGAAGCATCGGAGACAACTAACAGCAGTAAGCATTAACAGCCTGAACACACAGTTTTATTTCTAAAGAGCTTTGAAGGTAGACTAAATGTGTGAGAAAACGGGGGAGGGATTCAGCAGGTTCATATCGGTTCGGGGCAAACCGGATGCTAATTTTACATCTGGTTTGTTGAACCGGTAGTTGCAAGGACTGGCTGGCCCCACCCACCCTGCCCTTCCCAGGAGTCTCCACGCAGCCCATTTTGGATGCCAGGTAAGTGTAGTCTCTGGGAGGGCGAACGTTTTTTGGCTCGCGTGCCACAAGTGGGAGGAGCGCAGGGGGGTCGTGTGCAGGTGTGCCACACCCATAATGCAATGCGCGACACCCCCCAGTGCGCATGCGTGCACAATGCGTGATTCCCCCCTATTTTTACATGCTTTTTTCGCCCTCCCCAGGCTCCAGGGGCTTTATAGGAGCCTGGGGAGGGCAAAAAGAGCCTCTCCCGCCCTGGAGGCCCTCCGGAGGCTTCAGGGACCGTCCGGAGGCTTCCCTGAAACCGGACTTCCGGTTTGCTCGGAGGATCGTTTTAAACGCTCCAAAGGCTTCAGGGAAGCCTCCGGACGGTCCCTGAAGCCTCCGGGGGGGGGCTCTTTTCGCCCTCCCCAGGCTCCTATAAAGCCTCTGGAGCCTGGGGAGGGCGAAAAATGGCTTTTAAAAAGGTGAACTCAGCTGGCCATCACGCGCATGCGTGCCATAGGTTCTTCATCATGGGTGTAGGGCTTACACGGAGGCTCGGGGGGGGGAGGGGAAATGGGCCACCTGGAAATTCCAGGAGTTTGGAAACGTGCCCATTTCTGGCCTCTGGAGCCCTGGGGCGGGGCAAAAACGCCCACCCAGCAACCGGGCAGAGAAACGGTTGCTAAAAATTTTGAATCCCACCCCTGGTGAGAATGGTCGAACCAGGTAAGAGGTTTGGCTAAATTTAGGAAACATTAGATTCACATTTTCAAACAGAAGCATTATGTGGACGTGTGAAACAATAGAAGAATACCGGTAATCCTCGACTTACGCTTACAATTGAGCCCCCCAAATTTCAGTGGTTAAGTGAGACGCTAATTGAGTGAATTTTGCCCCGTTTTATGACATTCCTTGCCACAGTTGTTAAGTGAGATCACTGCAGTTGTTAAGTTAGTGAGACGGACGTTAAGAGAATCTGGCTTCCCCAGTGACCTGGCTTGTCGGAAGGTCGCAAAAGGGGATCACGTGACCCCCGGACCCTGCAACCATCATAAATATGAGTCAGTTGCCAAGCGTCTGAATTTTGATCATGTGACCATAAGGGGTGCTGCAACAACTGTAAGTGTGAAAAGCAGTTGTACATTACTTTTTTCAGTGCCTTCGTAACTTTGAACGGTCACTAAACGAACTGTTGTAAGTCAAGGACTACCTGTAAGGCCTCCTGAGGAAAAGAAGGAAGTTCCAAGATCCTGTTATAAAAGGCTGATGGATCATAAAAAGCGTTTATGTTATTCCATATGTTATTGAGCTAATAATCAGTGGAACAGAAGTTGCCTCCAGAAGTTGTAAATGCTCCAACACTGGAAGTTTTAAAGAAGATGTTGGATAGCCATTTGTCTGAAATGGTAATAGGGTTTCCTGCCTAAGCAGCGGGGTTGGACTAGAAGACCTCCAAGGTCCCTTCCAACTCTGTTATTCTAAACAATTCATACCATTTTCAAGTCAGCGTACAGACGTTGAGATTTGAGGGCAGTTATAATTCAGACATACCTTGGGTGCCACTGGTTTGCTCCTTTCTGATATTCCCCCGTAACTTTGCACCCTTCGTGCTTATTTTTTGCTTCGTCCTCCTTTACCTTCCAGGTTTTATTTACGCCACCACTCCCATTGCCGAGATGTCCTTTGCTCGACAACTTAATTCTTCGGACAACAACAATCAGTGCCTCCTTGCCTCTAATGGGAATATTTTACTGCAGTTGCTGAATCCACAGCGGCCCGGAGCGATCGATAATCAGCCACTTGTAACGCAAGAGCCAGTGAAGGTAAGCATCTTATAAGTCTAAAAACAATACAGCGGGGGTTCCCAACCCTCGGTCTCTGAACCGGAACTGGTCCGTGGCATGTCAGCAACTGGTCCGCGCAGTCAAGTGAAGCCGATGTCAGGGTCCCAAATAGCATCCAAAGGTAAATCAAGAGTCCAAGGCAAAGTATTGCTCAAAGTTCCAATTTATTAAGAGAGACATGTTGGCACATCTGGGAAAACCCGAATCTGAAAGCTTCCTGGTTTTCCCCACCCAGTTGAAAGTTCAAAATTTTGCCCCCCCACACACAAGTCCATCCCATGGTCCAATCTCCCACTGCAATGCTGGCAGTTCCACCCATCCAGTTCCGCTCAGGTGCAGAGGTACATAGGACAAAGAATGACCTTAGCTTTCTAGAAAGAATTTTGTTATGGCTACACAGCATCTAACCCCGTACAATCCCCCCTCCCATTTTCCCACAATAGAAAATGCATAGTAGAATAATAGAAAGTGTGGCAGGCGAAAGATCCAAAAGAAAAGATGGCTGCAGGCCTGACAGCCTCATCTGCCAAATGTAAGCCGCATGCAAAACCACGCCCCTTCCGGTCCGTGGAAAAATCTTTCCCCATGGAACCTGTCCCCTGGTGCCCAAAAAGTGGGGCCACTGCAATACAAGTAGACCTCAGCACCCTGACTGATGGCTTTATAAGTAGGCTGCATTTTTTCAGCTTCCGTTTCAAGGCAGGAGTGAACTGGGATAAGGAAAACACTCTTTTTTAAAGTATTTTGAGCTTTAAAAAATTATGACACCTCCACGAAAAAGCTTGGAACTGAATCCGTAGTCAGAATGAATGGAGCGATGAGAACTAACTGCGAGGTGTCATTCAAATTTGGACAGCTGCCCTAATCATGTTGTGCTCAAGATGTTTGCAACACTTATATTTTACTTATTTAATTAATTGGAACTTTGCTTTTTAGCCAAAGTAGCTGCTAAAGTAGTGAAACAGATTTGCAACCTGGAGTCAGAATTAGATTCTAAAATAAAATAAAATTCTAATTCTAATTCTAAATAAAATTATTCTAATTAGAATAATTAATTGTTCTAATCTAATTCTAAAAAATAGAGTTAGGATTAGATTTCTTTATTGGCCAAGTGTGATTAGACACACACAAGGAATTTGTCTGCATAAGCTTTCAGTGTACATACAACAATAGTGGTAGATCATGATCATAGTCATTGTAAAAATACATTCATCATACAACATTAGATACAAAACTTAGTGATAGTTATAGGACACTAAATAAGCAATCAACATAAATGATACTATGATACTAAGTAAACAATATAAATCGTAAGATTCAAGCAACAAAGCTATAGTTAACAAGAAGATAAGGAGAGAGGTAATGGGGAAGATGATAATAATACTGCCTTTCTAGATAGTTTGACAGTGTTGTGGGAATTAGTTGTATAATTCATTATTATTATAAACTATCATCTATCTATCATCTATCTATCTATCTATCTATCTATCTATCTATCTATCTATCTATCTATCTATCCCGTCCATCTATCCATCCATCCATCCATCCATCCATCCATCCATCCATCCATCCATCTATCTATCTATCTATCTATCTATCTATCTATCTATTCCGTCTGTCCGTCCGTCCATCCATCATTCCATCCATCCATCATTCTATCCATCCATCCATCCATCCATCCACCCATCTCATCCATCCATCCATCCATCCATCCATCCATCCATCCATCCATCCATCCATCTATCTATCTATTTATCTATCCATCTATCCCATCCATCCATCCATCATTCCATCCATCCACCCAGCTAGTTATAATAATCGAGAAAAAGAGATGGGGAGGGAGAAGGAAAAAAGTTGGCACAGGGACCATTTCTTAATGGGTCAGACGCTTGCTAATGCCTTTATCTCCAGGGTTAGAAAAAAGCAGCTTATTGCCAGAAGAAACAACAGAACGACCATGTTGAAAAAGCACGCAAATAATCCAAGCTCTTTTAATGGCCGAATCCCTTTTGTGAAATGGGAGTGTCTCCCTAACGTTGCTCAATTAATGGATCTGCATTAATTCTTTATTCGGTTTGAGATTTTTAATCTCCCTGCATGGGGGCAGTTTCCAGAAATTTGATGAAAGAAAAACTCAGCATCTGATGGAGGGTTTTTTTCCCACCCTTTCTTTTTATTTTAATGAAGGCTCCATCATTGACTTTGGAAGGCGGGCGATTAAAACCATCGCCCCAATTAATCCAAGGGAAAAATTATGAAAGGGTCCCAGAACCGGTGTGGAGAGCCCTCTACCATTGGTACGGAGCGAACCTGTCTTTGCCGAGACCGGTAAGTACTGAAAATGGGCAATGTTCCTCTAGGTTATTTACTCTCGATCTTCAAAACATTCGAATGGAATTCTTTTAATATTCCTAATGATCACCAAAGCCCTTGCCAATTGTTTAATGTAAACTGGTTGACTAAAGATGTAGACCACGGGGGTCAACCTCAAGGCCCGGGGGCCGGATCCAGTGCGCGGGGTGCTTAGATCTGGCCCTCGACTTTGAGCCTGGTGAGAATCGAACTGCCAAATTGCAGGCAGCCAGCAGAAATAGCCTGCAATACTGCACTCTAACCACTGCGCCACCACGGCTCATAGAGAACAATGGGTTTACTTAATGACTACCTTTTTAAAAAAAAATGAAATAGGGCCGGTCATATGATGATCTTCTTATTTAGTGGGTGCCATTATATTTGTAAATCAAGGGCTACCTATAATTAGATGTTCAGAGTTTTTAAAAAGTCGGATGAATGTGCAGTTTATCTCAATTTAATGGGAGGAGGAAAAATAAACCTGGTTGAGACATGTCATCTTCAGGGCAACTGTCTCTAATTGCAGTATATGGGATTCTCTAGCCAACATAAATCTATTTTGCTGGATGGAAGTGCTACAGAAGCACATCTGGGGTGCATCAGGTGTTGGGGGGGCACCTGATTTGGGATTTTTGATATCTCCCAGCATATGTTTTCCATTAAAATATCCCCTCCAACTCATATTCTGCTTTTATTCACAACCCCAGAGTGTTGATCTTAAAATAAAATAAAAATACGCCCACGCGCAAAATTGGATATCTTTTTGGCTTGGTAAGTTAGCTCTGTGCCAAAATGGGCATTACAGTGCTAAATGTTCATTTTTTAAGAGGTTACGTTTGTGAGGGGATTGGGTTTTTGTTTGTTTGATTCTCCACGAGTACAGTGGCACGTTAAAGCAGAGGTGGGGAAGTAATGGGATAATAGTAATTAAAAAAACCAAGAATTTCCATCTGCCAGCACAAGGTTAATGGATTAGAGCCGGCTGATGGCAACTAAGCATCTGGGCATAGGATGGAAGCAAAGAGTAAAAAAAGAGCATGACATGTGGCATTCAATGTGATAGCCAGGAGAAAGTGAATCTTGCAAGTTTAATGAGCCACACTAGATAGCTAGTTGTGCAGCATGGGTTTGACCCTGCCACCTCTTTGAAATTCGGATCGGTGACAAAAGAGAATTGGTGAAACCATCACCACTGTTCTGTCCCGTGATTCTAATGAATATGCAGATACAGGCTTGGCTGTCTGCCACGACTAATGACGGAGATAAAGCCACCCCTTGGCTAGGAGCCTAAAACGCTATCTTCAAGAAACCAAGATTAGACTTACAGAATGCTTTCTCAACAGCTAGTAAAATGGACTGTTTCCTGAAAAGATTCCCCTCCCGTCGCTCCACCTATAAACTCTTTGGGAGGGGCCACACCCTTAGCCAGCTGTCCCTACTTCCTTCTATGACGTCTTCTCCACAGCTGTTCCTTTCTCCTATCAATTCTATGCATACGCACATCAGGGACAACCTCCCTCTGTTCCTCCTCACTGCTCCCTGACTCAGATGCCACCTGGTGGCCAACAGGCCTCTCTAGTCCCTGCTCTGACTCCAAACACCCTCCAGAGTCTTCCTCATCCTCCAGAGCAGTCCCACAATGGTCTGAGCTGTCAGAGTCCACCAACAGCTCAGCCGGCCGCTGCTGGGCCACAACAACCAGTGTACAGATCTGTACTTTGGAGAAACAAAACAACCACTTCACAAACACGTGGCCCAACATAGGACAAGATTCAGCAGTCCATCTGCATTTGAAAGACAAAGGGCATAATAGCTGGCAGGCTTTTTACACGCAGCCAAAGTACATAAACATGGGCGTCTCTCCAAATGATCTGCTAACTTGAAGGGGTTTTTTGGTACGGATCATGTGACCATGGAGATGCTGCAATGGTCGTTAAGCAAAACTTGCTTGTCAGAAGCTGGCTGGGAAGGTCGCAAAGGTGATCACATGACCCTGGGACATTGCAACTCTCAAAAATACATGCCAGTAGCTAGGTATCCAAATTTTGATCATATGACCAGGGGGATGCTGCAACGGTCGTAAGTGTGAAAAACAGTCATATGTCACAATTTTTCCATCCCATTGTAATTTTGAATGGTCACTAAATGAATGGTTGTAAGTTGAGGACTACTTGTAAATAAAAATAAATAAAGGACGATGATTAGGGCCTGGAGACTAAAACATGAAGAATGGTTGCAGGATTGGGGTATCCTAAATGGTGTAGGGTCTCCTGCTTGGGCAGGGGTATTGTGGCCTGACAGCGACCAGCAGAGCTGGCAGCAGATTCGGACAGTGAGGAGGTTGGGGAGGAACCTGGGCCAGTCCTGGAGTCTCTGGGGAAGGCTCTGATGAAGGCTCTGTGTCGGAGGCAGAGAGGGGGCCAGAGCCGTCTGACAGTTATCAGCTGCCTTCAGAGTCAGACATCAGTGAGGCAGACGAACAGCTGGAGCCTGTTCCCAGTGTGCGCATGCACAGAGCTGCCAGACGAATGGAACAGCTAAAGAACAGGGGTCGACTTGGAGGTAAGGCCCCAGATGAACGGTGAATGGCCCCTCCCAGAGGAAATAAAAGGGGAGCAAAAGGGGAGTGGAGTTTGCAGGAGACAATCAGTTCGCTTAATTGGTTGTGACTCTCCGAGACTCCTTGCCACGTTTTGCAGATATCGGCCTGTCAGCTCTCCAAGTCAGACAAGGTCTGTGACTGTATAAATCCTCCCTTGAAAGATTTTTTTGGATGTGAATGAGCAGAATTCACGGTCAATTAATAAAAGAGGTTTTTGTCCGGACAAGAAGTTTGCTTCATGCTCTCGGGAAGCCTCGGTCAGAACAAGGGGGTTGGACTGGATGACTTACAAAGGTCCCTTCCAACTCTTGTTAATCTGTTAAAATCTGCTTCCGTTTCCTCCTGCAGGTGATCAGAAACAGCATGACGGGCCTGCCCGAGCTGGAGCTGTTTCCCCGTTACTTGCTCTTCCTGAGACAGCAGCCGGCTACCCGGACCCAGCAGTCCAACGTCTGGGTGAACATGGGTATGATGAGCCTGAGGCTGTTTCCTCAGCATTGGCCGAGAGGTAACGTAAGACTACAGCAAGAACCCAGCTGCGCAGTAGTTCTCGAGGGGAGGCCAGCTCCACCGCCCAGACTCCGACGCCTGTGCTGCCACAGTGCTTGTAAATGACACTAATGATCCCTTAAAAGCATGGTTGGTGATGGTTATCCACCTTCTCCTCCCTTTCCAAAGGGATTCAAAACTCTCATCAAAGGTCACGGAAGCCTTCGGGCGCTTTTCTTTCCCTCCTTTCGAACCCCTTGGCGAGGCCACACTTGGAATGGTGTGTCCAGTTCTGGTCAACATGATACAAAAGAGTGGTTGAGATTCCGGTAAGAGTTCAGAGAAGAGCAACGAAAGAGGGTGAAGGATCTGGAGGTTAATCTTGCGATGAACAAGTTAAGGGAATTACGGTGTCAAATTCAAGGCCCGCAGGCAAGATCTGGCCTACAGGGGGCTTAGATTTTGCACACAGGGCCGCTCTGGAAACTGCAAAGGAGCAGCCTGCGGGCCTCTTCCAGTAAAAATGGAGCTCGGAAGGGGGGCCACGGGCAGCCCTCCCACGCTCTATTTTCGCTGGCCCAGGATTGCAAGAGACCATTGCAACCTAAAGCAGAACTCTTGTGGGCCGTGTATGCCCTTCTAGAACTCTGTTTTTGCTGGTAGAGGATTGCAAGAGGCCATCGCAGCTGGAAACGGAGCTCAGGAATCTGTTTTTGCTGGCAGAGCACTTGGTCCACTACAGGCGTCCCCGACACGAGTGACGTTGAGCTCACGCCGACTGCTTTGGTGACTCCATCCAGCCACCTCATTCTCTGTCGTCCCCTTCTTCTTCTTTTGCCCTCCATCTTTCCCAGCATGAGGCTCTTCTCCAGGGAGTCCTTCCTTCTCATTAGGTGGCCAAAGTCTTTGAGTTTCCTCTTCAGGATCTGGCCTTCCAAAGAGCAGCCAGGGTGGATCTCCTCTAGGACTGACCGGTTGGATGGCCTTGCAGTCCAAGGGACTTGCAGGAGTCTTCTCCAGCACCAGAGTTCAAAGGCCTCCATTCTTTGGCGCTCAGCCTTCCTTATAGTCCAACCTTCACAGCCATCCATTGCAGCTGGGAAAACCAGAGCCTTGACTAGACGCACTTTTGTTGGCAGGGGGATGTCTCTGCTTTTTAGTATGCTGTCTAGCTTTGCCACAGCTTTCCTCCCCAGGAGCAAGTGTACCCGATAATGGGTAAACTCCTGCAGTCAAAATGTTATTAGCTGGGTAAGCCCAGGTCTTTGGAAGAAAAGCTGTATGTTGTGTTGACCTTTAATAAGAGTTTGCTTAAACGCTCGTTCTAAACCTTCAACTTTGGGTGTGTGTGGTTGGGTTTCTTTTTTTTTTTTACTGCTTCTGCCACCTGTAAAAAAGAGAGGAGGGTCTCAAGAAAGCCCTCCTCCCCCCAATCGGTGAAAATCAGTGGCTCGTATTAATCCAAATATGACAAAATCCAGCCAGCTGCTTATCAAAAACTTGATTGAATATCAGGTGGTCGGAGCTGCTTTCCCTTCAACACATCAAAAAAACCCCAATTTGGAAGAGAGGGGATTTTCATAATACACTTATATATCTGAAAGTGATTTGGTGTTTTTTTCTCCCGCTCGGCACTAACGGTGAAATCAACCATGAATCGTGAGCCTGCCCTCCATCCCAACATGCTTTCTTGCTGTAATCTTATTCTTAATCTCTCGCTTTTTGATTGCAGGGGAAAAAATGGCTTTGTATTGTATACAGCGAGAGGACGCTTTGCTTGATGGTGAATACGGGTGGGGGGGTTGGGGGGGGGAATGTCAGGGTGTGAAAGGGGAGAGATGCTTGCTGCCTTACAAAGAAATTGAAAATTCAAAAATTGTGCTGTTTTTCATTAACCTGCATGCAAATAAATCAGGGTTCTGGCATTGCTGGGATCAAGCTAGATGATCAAGCTAGATGCATTGACCCAGATTGGAGAAGAAAGCACTCAGACAGAATGCTTCAGTAATTTTTTATTTACTGTATTTTTCGTAGTATAAGATGCACCTTTTTCCCTCAAAAAAGAGGCTGAAAATCTGGGTGCGCCTTATACACTGAATATAGCATTTTTTTGCCTCCCATAACCTCGCCCCCTTCACCAAAATGGCCGTGCAGAGGGTTTGGGAGGCTTTCAGAGAACTCCTGGGGGCTGGGGAGGGCAGAAATGAGCAAAAAACAGACTAATTTTTGCTCATTTTTGCCACCCCCCAACTCCCCAGGAGCATTGTACAAGCTGCCTAAAAGCTATTCATGCCCTTTTCCCCCACAAAAACAGGCATGTTTTTGAGAAAAACGGGCCATTTTTTTGCTCTTTTGGGGGGAGCAGCCCCCAGGAGCACTCTACAAGCCTCCTAAAGGCTATTCATGCCCGTTTTTTGAAAAATAAAACCGACCCGTTTTCGCAAAAAAACAGAGCGTTTTTAGGAGGTCTGCAGAATGCAAAAACTTTTCTTTTTATTTGCCTCTTCAAAATCTTGGTACGTCTTATACTCCAGTGCGTCTTATACTCCAAAAAATACGGTACTTGTATCCAACCTTTTATTAATTTTATAAATGAGTCAAGCTCGACACTTGAACACATCTTCCTCCTATTCTCCCAACACACCTTCCTCCTGTTATTCTCCCCACAACAAAAATCCTGTGAGGTGGGATAGCCTGAGAGAGAGAGAGAGAGAGAGAGAGAGAGAGAGAGTCTCGCTTTCATGACTAAGCAGTCTCGAACCAAGGAGAAGTTTCCCGAGAGTTAGAACAATTAACCAGTGGAACAAGTTGCCTCCAGGATTTGTGGATGCTCCAACACTGGAAGTTTTTAAGAAATTAAGATGATTAAAGGAACACGTTGAAATAGGGAAGAAAATGGTAAGTGAGCACCTGTCTACCCTAGACGAGTTCAAATCACCAGGACGGACGGATTACACCCCAGGGTTCTGAAGGAACTGGCAGGTGAGATCTCAGAAGATCCTGGAGCACCGGGGAACTGCTAGAGGACTGGAAAAGAGCTGATGTGGTTCCCATATTCAAAAAAGGAAAAAAAAATAGATCCAGGAAACTATAGACCTATCAGCCTGACCTCAATACCAGGAAAGATTCTGGAAGAGATAATCAAGCAATGAATTAGCGAACACCTAGAAGCAAACACCAAAGTAATAGCCAAAAGCCAACATGGGTTTGTCAAAAACAGATCATGCCAAACTAATCTTATTGCATTCTTTGACAAAGTGACAAAATTAGTGGACCAGAGGAATGCCATCGATATAGTTTACTTGGACTTCAGTAAGGCATTTGATAAGGTAGACCATAACCTACTACTCGATAAAGTTGAAGAATGTGGGTTGGACAGCATCACCACCAGATGGATTCGTAACTGGCTGACCAACTGCACTCAACGTGTAGTCCTCAATGGAACTGCATCTACATGGAGGGAAGACTGCAGTGGAGTACCCCAAGGCTCTGTTTTGGGCCCATCTTCATCAATGATTTGGATGAGGGAATAAATGGGGAACTCATCAAATTTGCAGATGGCACCAAGCTGGCAGGAATAGCCAACACTCCAGAAGACAGGCTAAAGATACAGAAGGATCTTGACAAACTTGAACATTGGGCACTATCTAATAAAATGAAATTCAATGGTGAAAAGAGTAAGATTCTACATTTAGGCAACAAAATCGAAATGCACAGGTACAGTATAGGTGGTGCCTTGCTCAACAGTAGTAACTGTGAAAGGGATCATGGAGTCCTAGTTGACAACCATTTAAATAGGAGCCAGCAGTGTGCAGCAGCTTCCAAAAAAGCCAACACAGTTCTAGGCTACATAAACAGAGGGATAGAATCAAGATCACGTGAAGTGTTAATACCACTTTATAATGCCTTGGTAAGGCCATACTTGGAATACTGCATTCAGTTTTGGTCGCCACAATGTAAAAAGATGCTGAGACTCTAGAAAGAGTGCAGAGAAGAGCAAGAAAGAGGATTAGGGGACTGGAGGCTAAAACATATGAAGAACGGTTGCTGTAATTGGAGATGTCTAGTTTAACAGAAAGAAGGACTAGGGGAGACATGATAGCAGAGTTCCAATATCTCAGGGGTTGCCCCAAAGAACAGGGAGTCAAACTATTCTCCAAGACACCTGAGGGTAGAACAAGAAGCAATGGGTGGAAACTAATCAAGGAGAGAAGCAACTTAGAAGTGAGGAGAAACTTCCTTACAGTTAGAACAATGAATCAGTGGAACAGAAGTTGCCTCCAGAAGTTGTGAATGCCCCAACACTGGAAGTCTTTAAGAAGATGTTGGATAGCCATCTGTCTGAAGTGGTGTAGGGTTTCCTGCCTAGGCAGGGGGTTGGACTAGAAGACCTCCAAGGTCCCTTCCAACTCTGCTATTGTATTGTTTTGTATTAAAGGCCTGGAGAATAAAACATATAAAGAATGCTTGCAGTATTTGAGTTTGGCTAGTCTAGAGAAAAGATGGACTAGGGGAGACATGATAGCAGTCTTCTAGTATTTGAGGGGCTTCCATAAAAAGGAGGACGTCAGCTTATTTTCCAAATCACCTGAAGGCAGGACAAGAAACAATAGATGAAAATTGATCAAGGCGAAAAGGAATCTGGAATGAAAGAGAAACTTTCTAACAGTGAGAACAATTAACCAGTGGAACAGAAGTTGTGGGTACTTCATCACTGGAGGTTTTTAAGAAGAAATTGGACAGCCACTTGTCTGAAATGGTATAGAGTCTCCTGCTTGAGCAGGGGGTTGAACTAGAAGACCTCCAACATTTCTTCCAGCTCTATTCTATTCTAAAATCCATACCCTGCTACAAGAAATGATCCAGGTAGGGCAGCTAGCAGGGGAAAAGCAGATGGATACAGGAAGATGTTCAAGTTATCCACTTCATCTCTGTCCAGTTTCATGAAAGGGCTCCTAAGCGGATCAACCCTACCTGGAAAAGAAACAGATAGGAACCTACCTACCTAACCCTTTCTACACACAGGTGTAAATGCTTGATCCCATTTTGCCACCTTTGATCCCAGACAAAGAGGTATCTGCCCAATATTTTCACTTACCTGATTTTGCCCATGTTGGAGAGGCCTGCAAATGCCAGACTTCACGTTCACCTAGTCATTCTGTCTCTGTGTTCTCTGCCCGTTTTTGCTGGTCAAAAAGTGAGCAAGAGGGGCCATCCAGACAACTCCTAAAAACACCAGCAAGTCCAGATCGACCCAAGCACATTGATTTGCACGCTCTTGAGCACCGGGGTGGGGTGGGGTGGTGAGGCTCCAACCTTGGCAACTTTTAAGGCTTGCGGACGTCAACTCCCAGAATTCCTCAGCCAGGGGGAGACAACCCCCCTTCCCCCCCAATACTGCATCTTTGGCTCTTAACTTCCATTTCTGTCTGCTTGTGAACTTAGGGAATGTCCCGTCTCCCAGCGCGCCCTTGAAGAGGGTCTTGGCCTACACCGGCTGCTTTAGTCGCACCCAGACCATCAAGGAGATCCACGAATACCTGTCGCAAAGGCTGAGGATGAAAGAGGAGGACATGCGCCTGTGGCTGTACAACAGCGAGGTAATGGCGGAATCACAGAGAATAAGCTATTGGGCTTTTTTTGTTACAAATGGGTTTGGTATTAGTAGTTAGTAATTCTGATTGCAGCTTAGTTCAGACATGCTAGGCCAGCCAGCCAGCCCCCCCCCCCCCCCCCCCCCCCCCCCCCCCCCCGGTAGCCCTCCTTGGGATGTGCAGAGCCAGCATACAGATCAGAGGTGAGTTGCCACCAGTTCGCACCGGTTCGGGCGAACTGATAGTGGAAATTGGGACTGGGTCGCCGAACCGGTAGGGACAGCAGGCTGGCCACGCCCCCGAATCGCTTCCCCAGCCACTGCTGCTTGTTTTTCAGTCATTTCTTTTTTCATGTTCTGCGCGCGTGTGCATAGTGTGCCTCTGGCACGTGCCAAGCAGACCGGCAGTAACCCACTCCTGATCCAGACAGTCCTCAAATGTCAACTATTTGTGTTCTGACCCAGCTCCCTAAACACAACCAACCCTCTGAAGTTAATGCAAAGATTTCTCTATAAGGAGCTCCAGCAGTCCTAGCAAAAAGTTTCTCTCTCACCGCAGGCTAACAGGTCCAGAAGATGAATAGTTGTCTGCCACATCTATTCATCTCCGCCTCCTGCCTTTTATCCCCAGAGCTCGTGTGGGGCTTCGTTAGCAGTGCTGGTACTTCCTTACCAAGGACCGGCCCATAGATTTCCACTGCTCTCCTCTCCTCTGCCTTCTGCACATCCGCGCGTCAGGCACTGGACCCAGTTGTTCCTCCTCTTCCTCATCAGCCACCTCCAGACCTGGGGGCTCTTGACTCTCCATCTGAGGGCTGACGGACGGTCCAGGCTTTGCCTCTGTCTCTCTCTCTGACACCTCCGCTCCCTCTTCCCCCTCGGAGCTCTCAGGTTGCCTTGACGCTGACCCTGACTCCCACGCCGCCTCCTTGATTTGGCTTCTGGAGGGGCTGGCAGCCGGCAGGCCCCAACAGTTTGTTTAGCGACCATTCGAAATTACGACAGTGCTAAACAAGTGAATTATGTCTCGTAGTTACGACTGCTGCTGCAGCCCTGTGGTCATGTAATCAAAATTTGGGCGCATGGCAATTGAAGTGGGTTTGCAATGCTTGCATTGTCCCAGGATCATGTGATCCCAATTTGCAATCTTCCCAGCCAGCTTCTGACAAGCCAAGTCGGGGGGGGAAACCAGGTTGGCTTAACATATACATGATTCACTTAACAACTGCAGTGATTTGTTCAAGAGATGTGGGGGGGGGGGAAAGGGTTGTCAAATGGGGCACAATGGACTTAACTGTCTTACTTAGCAACTGAAACTTTGGGATTCGTTGTGGTCATAAGACGAGGGTTAGGTTTAGGGTACAGATAATCCTGGACGTATGACCACATGACACATGCTTACAATGGCTGCATTATCCTAAGGCGGGGTGTCAAACTCACGTCTTCATCAGGTGACATACACTGTATTGCCAAAAGTATTCGCTCACCCATCCAAATAATCAGAATCAGGTGTTCCCATCACTTCCGTGGCCACAGGGGTATAAAATCAAGTCCCTAGGCATGCAGACTGTTTTGACAAACATTTGTGAAAGAAAGGGTCGCTCTCAGGAGCTCAGTGAATTCCAGCGTGGAACTGTGATAGGATGCCACCTGGGCAACAAATCCAGTCGTGAAATTTCCTCGCTCTTAAATATTCCACAGTCAACTGTCAGCTGTATTACAAGAACGTGGAAGTGTTTGGGAACGACAGCAATTCAGCCACAAAGTGGGAGGCCACGTAAACTCGTCCAACATCAGTGTGTGACCTCACAAATGCACTTCTGGAAGAATGGTCAAAAATTCCCATCAACACTCTCCTGAACCTTGTGGACAGCCTTCCCAGAAGAGTTGAAGCTGTAAAGGATGGACCGACGTCATACTGAACCCTATGGATTAGGAATGGGATGTCACTTACAGTCAGTTCATATGCGAGGAAAGGCAGGCGAGCGAATACTTTTGGCAATACAGTGTATCTTCCTTTGCGTAAACTGGGGGTGGGCATGGCCAGCGCGTGACGCATTCAGCCTACGGGCCATGAGTTTGACACCCCGCTATCCTAGGGCCGTGTGACCACAATTTTCAACCTTCCTGGCCAGCTTCCAACAAGCAGAGTGAATGACGGAAGCCGTATTTATTTAACAACCACATTATACGCTTAAAACTTTGCTTCAACCCCACAGCAAAAAAGGATTGTGAAATCGGGTGCACCTCATTCGATGGCCTCACTGAGCGATAGAAGTTCCTGTCTCACTTGCGGTCGTAACTTGAGGACTCTCTGCATCTGATGGTCACCAGATTAAGAAGAACGTAACAATAGCATTTAGGCGCATATACTGCCCCCTGTGGTGCTTTACAGCCCTCTCTGAGCGGTTTACAATGTATTTGCATATTGCCCCCCAACAATCTGGGTCCTCATTTTACCAACCTCGGAAGGATGGAAGACTGAGTCATCTTTGGTCAAGATCGACCTGCTGGCAGTTGGCAGAATTAGCCTGCAAATACTGCATTCTAACCACTGCGCCACCAGTACATGCGAGGCTGTATGTAAATGCATGCGTGTTAAGACTGCAACTCAGGATTAGCAAAATGTTTGCATTCAGGATTAGCAAAATGTCTGAATTAACAAAGAAGGGTGCAAGATCAGCTCTCTCTGGTCATCCAATTTTGCTGTTGTAAGGATAGGGAAGCTAACTCACGGTTTTGCTCTCTCTACAGAACTACCTTACGCTTCTAGACGACGAGGATCACACGCTGGAATACCTGAATATTCAAGATGAGCAGCACTTAATTATAGAAGGTATAAGATAACCGTGGCTTTAACCTAATATTCGTGGCTGGCTGCGGGGAATTCTGGGAGTTGAAGTCCACATTTCTTCAAAGTTGCCGCAGTTGAGAAACACTGCTCCTCGCCACTCAGTCACTGGGGGCAATGGAGTGAGGATTTCCTTGGAGCAACAGAAGGGAAAAGGAAGGTCAAACTCCCTTTGCTACAATTCCCCAAAGTTCCTATATTGTTCCTAATCACTCCAGCACCCTGAGGCAGTTAGAGTCCTTAAAGAACGTATTTATTGGATACATCATCTCAGCACAGCTGGTGAAAATCAACTCTTAACGTTTCCCCGTGGTTTCAGCCTAATTAAAAGAGCAACTGTTTCCAGGGGTGGGATTGAAAAATTTTAGCAACCAGTTCTCTGTCCGGTTGCTAGGTGGGCGTGGCCATCAGGGGCTGGCCTACTCAGCCTCCTTCACCATGGCGGGGGGGGGGGGATTTTCACCCTCCCCTGGGTTCGGGAGGCTCCGGAGGCCGGAAATGGGCATGTTTCCGGACTTCCGGGACGGCCCATTTTTCACTCTCCCAGAGCCTCTGTGTGGGCCCTGCACTTACCTGGCATGATGAGCAGGCCACGTGGGATGGGGTGGGCAGGGCCAGCCAGTCCTAACTACCAATTCAATGAACCAGATGTAAAATTAAACTCCGGTTTGCCCGAACTGGTCCGAACCGGCTGAATCCCACCCCTGATAGTTTCCCTCCCCAAATGTCACAGGTCACATTGTCCAATTGAAGTAGCTGTTGGGCTGCTTGGTCTCTCCTCTCCTTCAACTGACACCTGCTGGGGATGACCTTGGTTCCCACAAGAAAGCTTTTTGTTTTGACTGCTAGCCAGTTCTATCTACTTCCTCCTCCCTCCCCCCCCCTTCAGAGTTCATGGCAACCACGAGCCAGCAAAAGATGGCTTCAGCCAGGTTTGTTTCAGAGTTGACACCCTCATTCTTAAAAAGTTTAATACGAGCCTCAGAGGAAAGGCTTAGTTAATTAAGAATTCTTCTTTCCACCCTCTATTGTTGTATTTTCCCATTCATTTATCATTGGAAGTTCATATTGCATTTTTAAAAATGCGATGACCTTTCCCGAGAGCTGGGGGCCAAATCCGACCCACAATACATGAAAACAAGAGTTTTCGTTCAGAAATTTCTCACCTAGGAACATCTGAGGATTTCTTTCCTGGCTGAGAACTTTTAATCATTTTGTTGGGATCCTTGAAGGCAGCAGCCCCAATGCACAGTTCTCCGGCTTCCAGCCACATTGTGGTTTCCGTAAATATAAGGCTCCTTCTGTCTTTGTGAAGGGGCTGGCCTTTCCATCTCACATTATTGGAGTCAGCTGCATTCTACATGCCATGGAGTTGATGCCAGCTAAGCTTTGATCTCTTGTTTCTTGCAGTTCGCAATAAAGACATGAGCTGGCCGGAAGAGATGTCATTTATAGCAAACAGCAGTAAAATTGACAGGCATAAAGGTAAGTGCTGCTTTCTTACTCCCTGACCTTCCAGAAGTCAATGTTTAGGATAGAAGAGAATAACAGAGTTGGAAGGGACCTTGGCGGTCTTCTAGTCCAACCCCCTGCCTAAGCAGGAAACCCTACACCACTTCAGACAAATGGTTAACCAACATCATCTTAAAAACTTCCAGTGTTGGGGCATTCACAACTTCTGGAGTCAAGTTCTTCCTTTGTTTCATTGTTCTAACTGTTAGGAAATTTATCCTCAGTTCTAAGTTGCTTCTCTCCTTGATTAGTTTAGTTTCCACCTGTTGCTTCTTGTAGTACTCTCAGGTGCCTTGGAGAATAGTTTGACTCCCTCTTCTTTGTGGCAAGATATTGGGACCCTGCTATCATGTCTCCCTTGGTCCTTCTTTTCGTTAAACTAGACCTACCCAGTTCCTGCAACCGTTCTTCATATGTTTTAGCCTCCAGTCCCCTAATCATCTTTTTTGCTCTTCTCTGCACTCTTTCTAGAATCTCCACATCTTTTTTACATTGTGGCGACCAAAACTGATTGCAGTATTCCAAGTGTGGCCTTACCAAGGCCTTATAAAGTGGTATTAACCCTTCATGTGATCTTGATTCTATCCCTCTGTTGATGCAGCCTAGAACTGTGTTGGCTTTTTTGGCAGCTGCTGCACATGGCTGGCTCATAATTAAATGGTTGTCCACTAGGATTCCAAGATCCCTCTCAACAGATCCCTCTGTTTGATTGACATATAAATAGAGTGAGCTGTTGGCAGTCCCAAGCAGGTAGATCCTGCTAGTAGGTTTGTAGATAATGATAGTAAGTTGGTAGTAAGTTGGTAAATCCAAGCTAGTAGATCCTGTCCAGTTTTGGTCATCATGATAACAAAAGTGATGTTGAGACTCTAGAAAAAGTACAGAGAAGAGCAACAAAAATGATTAGGGCTTTGAAGGTTAAAACAGATAAGGAACACTTTGAAAAACTGGGTATGTCCAGTCTAACAAAGAGAAGGACTAGTAGTGACAAGATAGCAGTCTTCCAATATTTGAGAGGATGCCACTAAGAAGGAAGTCAACCTGTTCTCCAAAGCACCAGAAGGCAGAACAAGAAGCCCTGTGAAGCGGTATATAAGTCTAAGTGCTGTTGCTATTGCAGATTAACTCTGCTAACTGCCAGGAGTTCGATCCTGACTGGCTCAAGGTTGACTCAGCCTTCCATCCTTCCGAGGTCGGTAAAATGAGGAGCCGGATTGTTGGGGGCGATTTGTAAACCGCTTAGAGAGGGCTATAAAGCCCTGTGAAGCGATATATAAGTCTAAGCGCTACTGCTATTGTAACTATTCGTGATGAATGTCCTCCTGATTGCCATCATTTCTTCCTTCCTCCCAGTTCCCACAGAAAAAGGGGCCACGGGCTTAAGCAACTTGGGGAACACGTGCTTCATGAATTCGAGCATCCAATGCGTCAGTAACACACAACCTCTTACCCAATATTTCATCTCTGGCCGACATCTGTATGAGCTGAACAGGTAGTTCTCACCCGTGACTCAAGGTGGAATTGAAATATGAACAGAAGCAGTTGTGATGGAGTGTGGGTGTGTGTATGCTTGCTTACAGGTGGTCCTCGACTTACAACTGTAATGGAGCCTGTCCCATTATAGTCGTGAGTTGCGATGGCTGCAAATCTGACTTTGCGACCTACTTTTGTGGCGGTCATTAAAGGAATCCCCATTGTCATTGAGCGAAACCATGTCATTATGCAAACCTATTGTTCATTATGGGGCGTCTTGGAAATAAATGCCCGTTTTCAACAGAAATCGTGGTTACGTGGCTGTGAGATGCTGCAAGCAGCCATCAATATGAGCTGCTTGGCAAGTGCCCAAAATGCGGTCACGTGACTATGGGGTGAGGGGCTCTTAATTCATCAAAACCGGGTCTTAGGTACCTTTTGGAGGGAACTATCATAACGTCAAACGGTTGCTAAGCAGCTGGTCGTAAGTCGAGGTGTCAGGCTGCCAAATAACACCCCCAACGAAAGAAGACTGCGAGGCTTGAGTTTCCTCAAAGTTCCGTTTTATGAGAGATGTCATATTGGCAGATCTGGGAAAACCCGAATCTGAAAGCTTCCAGGTTTTCCCCACCCAAAGAAAGTCCAAGCCCCTGCCCAGCACCCACATCTCCATCCCATGACCCAATCAGGCACCATCCAAAACTAGAGATGCCTCTTGGTCACGCCACTCCAGGTGCAGGGCGAAGTGTCCTTGACTCTCTGAGAAAGGAATGTTATTTGGACTATATATCTCCCATACTCCATATAACCCCCCCTTCCATTTTCCCATAGCATCAAATGTCGCAGGCCAGAAGGCCCAATGCAAAAGATGGCTTCCAGGCCTGACACGAGGACTACCTGTATTGCAAAGCGATCCAAATAGGGAGAACAAAGACACTAGAAATAGGAATAGCCTTTGTTTGTTGCTGATTTCCTGGTTCTAATGACAACATTATTGCTTGTCTCATTTTTCTGCCCATTGGGAAAGACTGCGGGTTCTCTGCCTGAGAGGCTGGCAAATCACTCACACAAACAAAAATGTTATCCCTGCATGTAAACATCTAGCCTTTATCTCATTTAACGTTTTTAATGAGTTATGAAATAAAATAAGATACAAAATACAAAAGTAAATAGGAAAATGGTGGGAAGGAAGGAAGGAGGCCTTCTCTGCATCTAAAAATATTAAGGCAGCCTGTTTCTCTTTATGATATCGTAAGTATTCCATAAAGGGACACGGTGGCTCAGTGGCTAAGACGCTGAGCTTGTCGATCAGAATGGTCGGCAGTTCGGCGGTTCGAATCCCTAGCGCCATGTAATGGAGTGAGCTCCCTTTACTTATCCCAGCTTCTGCAAACCTAGCAGTTCGAAAGCACGTAAAACATGCAAGTAGAAAAATAGGAACCAACTTTGGTGGGAAGGTAACAGCGTTCTGTGTGTCTTCGGCGTTGAGTCATGCCGGCCACATGACCACGGAGACATCTTCGGACAGCGCTGGCTCTTTGGCTTTGAAATGGAGATGAGCACCGCCCCCTAGAGTCAGGAATGACTAGCACATATGTGCGAGGGGAACCTTTACCTTTAAGTATTCCATAATATTTTAAGACAGCCCCCACATTATCTCTTAGCTGTCTTTTCGGCAGAAAGCCTGCTTGGTCTTCATGTATATCATCTTCTTTGAATGACCCCATAATCCTTTGCGGGGTGGTGTCTGAGCAACTGAATGGAGCTGCTTACTGGCCAGATGCCCTTCCTGTCGCCAGTGCGGAGTTTTGTTCAGCAGATATATTCTCATTGTGCCCATATCTACCTCTACCTAGGATCGAACTCACAGCCTCCAGATTGTGAAGGGAGAGCTTCATCTCTAGGCCACTGTACCACTCTTGGTCTTCATGTATATGTGCCTATAAAATTTTCTTTAGTCTTTCTGCCAGAATGGCAGCAAAGAGTTTATAAACTTGGTTTAATAATAAAATTGGTCTATAATTACATTACAATACAATAGTAGAGTTGGAAGGGACCTTGGAGGTCTTCTAGTCCAACTCCCTGCCTAGGCAGGAAACCCTATACCGTTTCAGACAAATGGCTATCCAGCATCTTCTTCAAGACTTCCAGTGTTGGGGCATTCACAACTTCTGGAGGCAACTTCTGTTCCACTGATTCATTGTTCTCACTGTCAGGAAGTTTCTCCTCAGTTCTAAGTTTCTTCTCTCCTTGATTAGTTTACACCCATTGCTTCTTGTTCTACCCTCAGGTGCCTTGGAGAATAGTTTGAGTCTTGAGTGTAATTCTTTGTCTTTGTATCATGTTGATTCTCCTTTGGCAGCAGCACAATGTTGGTTGCTTTCCATGTCGGGGGTATATTTCCCCAGTATAGTATATCATTCAAGGTGTCCGTTAGTGGTTGAAGACGTTCCTCCTTGAAGCACTTATAAATATTGGGTCAGGTCTGCAGCCATCTTTTCTTTCAGATCTTTGGCCTGCCACACTTTCTGTTATTCTGTTATGCCTTTTCTATTGTGGGAAAATGGGAGGGGGGATTCTACGGAGTTAGATGCTATGTAGCCATAACAACATTCTTTCTAGAAAGCCAAGGTCATCCTTTGTCTTTGCACCTCTGCACCTGACCGGAACTGCTGGATGGGTGGAACTGCCAGCATGGCAGTGGAACATTGGACCATGTGATGGACTGGTGGATGTGGGGGCAAGATCTTGAACTTTCAACTGGGTGGGGAAACTGAGAAGCTTTCAGATTCGGGGTTCCCCAGATGTGCCAACATGTCTCTCTTAATCAATTGGAACTTCGAGCAATACTTTGCCTTGGACTCTGATTTACTTTTGGATGCTATTTGGAACCCTGGCAATTGGCTTGTGAGACCATCTGGGCCTGGGGCTTTGCTTGGCCTCATTGTTTTAATGGCTTCTGATATCTCAAAGGCAGTTATCGGGTCTTTGGGTTTGTGATAGTTTAGACAACTGTTGTCTTAAAAGATATTCGTCTACTTTTAACATATCTATCTCCTGTCTTTTATACAAATTTGAATAGAAATTATGAAAGGACTTTTTAATAAGTTCATTACATGTAGCCTTTATAATAGATGAAGAGGTTCAATAGAGCCCTTGTCCTGTCTACATTTAGGGAGCAATTCAGTGGAGCCCTCTGTCATCTGGTTATGTACCTGTAATGGCGAACCTGTGGCACGCAGAGCCATCTCTCTGGGCATGTGGAGCCATCGCCCGTTGCTCTTCTGGGTTCCTGCGTGCCAGCCAACTGGTCTTCACGCATGCGGGAGCACCAGAAATTGAACGAGCAATCTGCCTGCACGCATGCGCGCTCTGGAAAGATGTTCTTCCGGTTTCCGGTATGCGCATGCATGCTGGCTAACTGGTCTTTTGATTTCTGGTGCGCATGGGCGCACGAACAAAAGCTTGCGTGTCCAAAGAGGCAGAGACGGCATCCCAGCAGTCACTTCCTAGGGGAGCAGAACTATCAGGAAGGATGGGTTGGACGGGGCTTCCCTCCCTCACCGCCCAAGCGGGGTTGTTGCGTGGCCCCAGCCCTCGGCAATGCACATCCATGGTTTGAAGCCCCTGGCTGATTTGTGTGCCTCAGAAGAGCAGCAGCAGAAGCGCTGCTTGTTCTTGGTGGCGGGCGAGGGGGGGGAGGCGTCCACCCCTGGAAAAAAAGGTTTTAAATCTTGGTGCGACTCACTTTAACACCACATTGTTTAGCGATGGAAGTTCTAGTTCCCATTGGGTTTGTAAGATGAGGTCGGCCTCTTTTCAAAATCTCATCAACTCATTCCTAAGTACATAATTGACAGAACGAATTCTGTTTTAAATTCCAGGACAAATCCGATAGGAATGAAGGGGCATATGGCTAAATGCTATGGGGATTTGATTCAAGAACTGTGGAGCGGAACCCAAAAGAACATTGCTCCTCTCAAGTTGCGGGTAAGCCCCCACGACGTTTCTTATTCCTTTGCAGCTTCGTTCTGAAATGGGGAATTTTAGAAAAAAATCACGTATTTCTTGATATATACGGGCCTGAAAGTGAGTCACTTTATAATGGAATTTCCAATCAATTTCAAATATCCATTTCCTGGGAGGTGTATGGGACAAACCTTCCTAGATAATGCCATATTCTTTCCCCTTGGATCCAAGGTGCAGGGAAGAATACTTTGCAACCAGGTGGAATCTGGACCACAAAGTTTGATTTTACCTTAGTCGGTGGGGGGAGCACATACAGACATGGTATCTGCTTCTTTGAAGTCATTCCACCCATTGTGTCAGAGCATTCACACATGGTGCTATTAAAGTGACTGATTGAATAAGCCGAAGGGGGCAGAGGGGTCTAGTGGTTAGGATGCTGGATGTCAACCGGATCTTCAGCATGGGTATTTGCAGCGTGGTTGTTCTTGGCTGCCATAGAAATCTGGGGGAGCGGGGGGATTTGGGATGGGGAAGTGAGCTGGTGTGTAGTAGTCCCATGAGAACTGGAAAGGAGGTTTGCATTCATGAATTATGGCGCTACTGAATGGAGTTGTTTATGCTCCATCAAGGCCAACCGTCCTGAGACGTCAGATGCAAGAAATATCTGCAGAGGAGGTTTCCCATAACATCATACTAGACATTGATTGGACTCTTAGTGCTGGACCCTGGGGGGGGGAGGGATTTGGGGTGACTTTCAACATGTAACTTTCGCAGGTTTTGAATCAGATCTTGACTTGCTTTCGCAGCTATCATTTCAAACTTAGTAAAAGTACCACTTCTCTAATCCAATGGAGTTGGGGGTTTTCTTTCTTGAGTTTCGAACGGAGGCAGGCCTGACACTAGGCTTGTCAACCAGAAGGTTGGCAGTTCGACACCCAAGCACTGTGTGACAGGGTGTGTTTTCACCCCAGCTCCTAGCAGTTGGAAAGCATGCAAATGTGAGTAGATAAATAGGTACCACTTCGGTGGGAAGGTAACAGCATTCCGTGTGCCTTGGCATATAATCATGCCAGCCACATAACCATGGAAGCATCTTAGGAAAACTGTAGCTCCCTTGGCTCTGAATTAGAGATGGAGACTGCCCCCTAGACTTGGACACGACTGGACAGGGAAAACCTTTGAATACGGCACAGTTGGCTGATTCCACCCATAATATTAAGCCATGATATACCTAAGGATAGCGCCTTGCATTCGTATGCCCAATCAGCATTGTGCAATTAACTTGGCCAATGGGTAACCTCCTCACTGTTCTTAACCCCCATTGGGTCTGCTTTGCTTCGTTACAGTGGACTATAGCTAAATATGCCCCGAGGTTTAATGGCTTCCAACAGCAAGACTCTCAGGAGCTCTTAGCTTTTCTCCTGGATGGCCTCCACGAGGACCTGAATCGAGTCCATGATAAGCCGTACGTTGAGCTGAAGGACAGCGATGGCCGGCCAGATTGGGAGGTAGCAGCAGAGGTGAGTGACATTGGGTCAACGCCTGGCCCTCTCTGATTTTGAATGCAGGTTTTGTTTTTTTGTTTTCATCATTTTGAGGATTCTCTGGAAGCTTGTGTTTTTATAGTATTTTATTCTTATTGTATACTTGTTTTGTATAGTTTTTATGATTTTTAGCATTGGAAGCCACCCAGAGTCACCTTCCGATGGGATGTGTTCAGAAAGAGAGAGAGAAAGGGAGGGGAAGGGAAGGAAAAGAAAATGTAGGAAGGGGAGGGGAAGGAAAGGAAAATGTAAGAAGGGAAGGAAAATGTAGGAAGGGAAGGAAAATGTAGGAAGGAAAAAGGGAAGGAAAGGAAAATGTAGGAAGGGGAAGGGAAGGAAAATGTAGGAAGGAAAAAGGGAAGGAAAATGTAGGAAGGAAAAAGGAAAGGAAAATGTAGGAAGGGAAGGAAAATATAGGAAGGAAAAAGGGAAAGAAAAAGGAAAGGAAAGGAAAATGTAGGAAGGGAAGGAAAGGAACTAATTTCATTCTCTCAAAGAACGAAAGCTCCAAACTCTCATGATCAACCAGTAGCTAGCTGTGACTTGAGACAACAACCTCCATCATCCAAAAACTTGCAGATAATGTTAGTCCAGAGGAACCACTTAAAGTATGAACATCAGGTGGCTGAGGGGGGGGAGGAGAACACAAAATTTTGCACCTAAATTATAAGCCTTCACGAAATGTTCACTTTGCAACTGACATGCTGGTTTTCTACGAATAAGGATGGGCTGATGGTGGTGGTATTGCCCCTCATTATTTTCCACCTGTGATGGCGCAGTGGTTAGAATGCAGATCTGCAGGCTACTTCCGCTGATTGCCAGCTCGGCAATTCGAATCTCACAAAGGCTCAAGGTTGACTCAGCCTTCCGTCCTTCCAAGGTCGGTAAAATGAGGACCCAGATTGTTGGGGGCAAAGTGATGGCTCTGTAAACCGCTTAGAGAGAGCTATAAAGCCCTGTGAGGCAGTATATAAGTCTAAAACCATCTTCCATCATACTGGCCACCTCTCTGCGGTCTGAGCCTGCGTGATGGCCCTCTTCCCTAACAAGGAATTTCCCTCCATCTGATAGGACCTAATCTCACCCTAGCTTCTAAAGTTTTCAGCTGAACCTTTTGTTTTTCAATCAGATTTTTATATTCTTTACACATATCAATGCGTGAACGGTGTGGTAGCTGGGTAACATACATTTCAGTACGCATAAACATAGTTTTATTATTCCTCAATATCACATTTCATTTCCATTGTTTCATATTATTTATGCATGTCTTTAATTATAACCCTTCCTTTCTGGACCATCTTTCTGTCCTTTTGTATATCTTAACATATTAATATATAATTATTATTTCCTCCACTATTTTCTATCCCTAGTTTAACTTTTTTCCCCTCTTTCATATCATAATATTCAAAGACGTGTTTTCCACCTATTTTGTTGTTCATATTTCCATACTTAAATCAAAGTTCCATCCTTCATGCTTCCATTTTTCACTATCTCCTTATACCGTTTTAGTATCAATCACAATCATTTATACATTTAGTGTATTTCTATTCATGTTCTTTCCAGTTCTTCAATCCATATAATTCTATACACATGTTTAGATTAATATATATATTTATGTATTTCCCTAACCGCCCATTAAGTTCTAACCTTCCACTGCTATTCATATGTTATCAGTGACGTGCGGTGAGGTTTATGGCTGGTGAGGCACTGACCCAGTGGTGGGTTTAAAAATTTTTTAGACTTGTGGACTTCAAATCCCAGAATTCCACAGCCAGGCATGCTCAGTTCCAATTTAAAGTGACAGCATTTGTTTTTCTTTGCGAAAGAAGTTTCCTTCTTTCTTTTTCTTCTCCCTTCCCCTCCTTCCTCCCTCTCTCCCTCCCCCCCTCTCTCTCACACACACACACACACGTTGGATTGGACTACACACACTTTCCCCCAGCCCCGGGAGGATCCAGCCCAGCTTCACTGATTACAGGTTTGAAAAGGCAACGTGGTTCTGCCTGCAATCAAACTACAGTTTGAAGTTTGAATTCCTCCCCCTCCCTCCGACCCACACGTACCTTTTCCAGCTGTTTCAGAGAGGATTTCAACTCTGCTCTTGCCTCGGGTCCTCTGAAGAAGCCCCGCCCAAACAAGCGCCCTCTACTGTGAGGCAGGAGAACTCCGTGCGTCACCTTCATCAGGAATTTTTAGGCTTTTAACCTTGCTTAACTCTGCTCGAGTGATCATAAAATGCCTAAAGTCAGACTAGGTGAGGCATGCAGTTCTCCTGCCTCATAGTAGAGGGTGCTTTTTTAGAGGCCTTTTTTAAACAGTTAAGCAGAGTCATCCACGGTGAGGCCTTTTACATTTTCTTTTCTTTTCATGATGACAGTGGTGAGGCTGTGCCTCCCCTGACAGCACATCACTGTATGTTATACATATTTAGTAGTACAGTCATTCAAAGTCTATTTTTCCCATTCTTTATATCCATTTATAGTACAATATTATGTGGGATGGCCCTCTTCCCTAACAGTGAATTTCCCTCCATACGATAGGACCCGATCTCAACCCATCTTCTAAACTTTTCAGCTGAACCTTTTCGTTCAGTTCGCTCAGTTTCCTGCAAAAGGTTTGATTTGATTTGATCTCCCCTTCCTTTCGTTTCAGGCCTGGGAGAACCATTTGAGAAGGAACCGCTCGATTGTGGTCGATCTGTTTCACGGGCAGCTAAGGTCTCAGGTGAAATGCAAGACCTGTGGGCACATCAGCGTTCGTTTCGACCCCTTTAACTTCTTATCGCTGCCTCTTCCAATGGACAGTTACATGCACATAGAAATAATAGGTGAGTGAGGAATTTTGAGTCGCTTTCCTTGATGTGGTTGTTTCCCGCGGGGGCGGCGGGGGGATGACCTCCATTTTGGTTATTGGAAAAATACCAAGAATTGGGCAGCTCTTTCCATCTGGGATGTTCCAAATTCAATTCAATCAGAATAGAGCAGGGAGGGACCTTGGACCAACCTATATACCATTTCAGACAGGTGGCTGTTGTGGCCCAGCAGGAGCTGTTCGAGTTGCCAACAGACTCTGACAGCGAGGGTCCCTCTGAGTCGGCTCAGGAGGATGTGGAGGACCCTGGACAGGGTTCCGACTCTGAGCATGGCGCAGAGAGGCTGGTTGGCCACCAGGAGGCACCTGAGGCATGGAGCAATGGTGAAAGCCAAAGGAAGGGGGCTCCTGATGTCATGCCTTGGAGCAGTGGGGAGGAGTCACGGGACAGTGAGTCAGACATCAGCAGTGAGCTATTAGATGCTCGTTACCGGAGTGCTACCCAGCATAAGGAGCAATTGAGCAATTACAGGAGGTAATTGCTCTCAGCTGCTGATAATTAGACTCCGCTCCAGACTATAAAGGGACTGCTTGTGGACACATCCTTTGCAGGAATCAACTGATCATTGGAGTTGGAGAAGGTCTCAGATCTGTGCTGTACTTTGGCAGGCTGGATTGCTGCCAAAGGGTTTACCTGGATTGCTGCCAATCTGTTCCCTGGACCTTGGCAGGCAGGAGTGCTGCTAAGGTGGTTATCTGGAGCTTGGTAGCTGGATTGCTGCCAAGGGGTGTTGCTGTAGCTGGATTGCTGCCCAGAGTGCTATCTGGATCTTGGCAGGCTGGATTGCTGCCAAGGTTGAACTTGTATGAAAATAAAAATCTTGAAGAGTCTTTGTGTCGGAGTGACTTGGTGACGAGAGGTGGGGGGGGGGTCAGAACAGGTGGCTGTCCAGTTTCTTCTTAAAAACTTCCATTGAGCACCCACAACTTCCGAAGGCAACTTCTGTTCTGTTGGTTGATTGTTCTCACTTTCAGAAAATTCCTCCTTGTTTCTAGGTTGAATCTCTCCTTGATCAGTTTCCATCTATTGTTCCTTGTCTGGCCTTCGGGTGCTTTGGAGAATAAATTGAGCCCCTCTTCTTTGGGGCAGCCCCTCAAATACTGCAATACCGCTGTCATGTCCCCCATAGTCCTTCTTTTCTCTAGACTAGCCAAACCCAAATCCTGCAACTTTTCTTCATGTTTTAGTCTCCAGGCCTTTAATCCTCGTTCTTTATTTATTTTTATTTACAAGTTGTCCTCGACTTACAACCATACATTTAGCGGTCATTCAGAGTTGCCATGGCATTGAAAAAAGTGAGTTATGATCACTCCTGAAAGCAAGCTGTTCCTGTCACGGCAGCCTCCCATCAGTAACCGAGAAAGAAAACACTTAACTCCAGGTTTAAGAATTAAGAGTACTTTTCCTGGTTGTGAAAAGATAGCAGCTAAGCAAAGCAAGATCTGAGGCAAAAGCGTATCAATGTATAACCCAACCCTCTCCCCTTGGTAACCCCATCCCTTGTCCAGTGTGAATATCCCTCAGGTGTCATGTGGGATCCATCTTCAAAAACCATCATCAGGTTGGTATGCAGGACAGTTGGCCTTGGAGGGCTCCTCCACTATCTCCAGCATGCGCAGTAGATGGTGAGAACAAAACTCCCTCCTGTACTTAAAACTTCCCTTCCCAAATGCCATGCTCTCTCCCCCCCCCCCCCCCCCCCCATTTCAATGGCAGCCGAAAGCAATAGCGATGCAGAGGCTGACAGTTCCATGGCTTGATTGCTCTCAGAAAGTTTCTCTTTATTTCCAGGTTGAATCTCTCCTTGATCAGTTTCCATCCATTCTTGTCTTGCCTTCGGGTGCTTTGGAGAATAGCCTGGCCCCCTCCTCTCTGTGGCAGCCCTTCAGATATTGGAAGACTGCTATCCTGTCTCCCCTGGTCCTTCTCTTCCCTAGACTACCCATGTCTACTTCCTGCAACTGTTCTTCATATGTTTTAGCCTCCAGTCCCCTAATCATCTTGGTTGCTCTTCTTTGCACTCTTTCTAGAGTCTCTGCATCTTTTCTACATCGTGGAAACAAAAACTGGGTGTCGTATTCCAAGTGTGGCCTTACAAAGGCATTATAAAGTGGTATCAACACTTGACGTGATCTTGATTGTATACCTCTGTTAATGCAATTTAGGATTACATTGGCCTTTTTTGGCTGCCGCTGCACACTGCTAGCTCATACTTTTGAACCCTTTTCTTTCCATTCCAGCAGCCTGTCCCACCTGATCAGGCAGGGTATGTTGCAGACCCTGCCAGTTTAGGAATTACGACAAATGGGTCCAGGAAGAGAGACTTCTTTTCTGTTCTCCCTTCCCTGTGGAATACTCTCCCCCCCCCCCCCCGAAATGAGGCAGGACCTCATTCCCCTGGCCTTCCAGAAAGACGTAAAAACACGGTTCTATGGCATAGGAAGTGCAGAGAAACACAGAGCCATGGGCTGGTTACAGTGGTGGGTTTCAAAATTTTTTAGAACCTCTTCTGTAGGTGTGGCCTGCTTTGTAGGAGTGGCTTGCCGGCCATGTGACTGGGTAGGTGTGGTTTGCAGGCCATGTGACTGAGTGGGAGTGGCTTGGCAGTCATGTGACTGGGTGGGCATGGCCAACTTGTGAAATGTGGTGAAACTCACTTAACGCTCTTGCTTAGCAACCAAAATGTTGGCTCAGAAACTCTGGCATTTGAAGCACGCAAGTCTTAAAGCTGTCAAGTAACAAGACCCTCACACCCCTAACCCTTTAGGAAAAAAACCCCAGGGGTGTTCAAACTTGACAGCTTTAAGACTTGTGGACTTCAACTCCCAGAATTCCTCCTCTCGCTCTTCATCTTGAATTATCTTGCCTCTTGTCAAATGTTAACTGTTACGTACTGTTATTTATTATAATTTATTTACTAGCTGATAACCTGGCGTTAGCCGGGTGTTTATTTTTAGGGGGAAACTCTCCGGATGAAATATTAATTTCTAATGTTGGATTTTCCCTCTTACCAGAGGGAATCCCCTTGTGGAGTACTATGAAGCTGTTACCATGGCAACTCCACTGTGCTGTACAGTGGAAGCCATTTTACGGCACAACAGGCTGTATCTTAACAGAACACACACCCCGAGGAATTTTAGAGATGTCTTTCTCTTCCTCCTCTCCCCCCCCCCCCCCCCAAACAGTATTTGTTTCCAGAGGGTAAGTCATCTGTGTATCAAGTTTGGTTGAAATTGCTCGAGGTGTTCCATAGTTATGCTGGAACACACATGCACACAAACACACACAGCCGTTTTTATATATATAATTTTATGTCATTTTTTATGTTTTCATTTTTTACTGTAGGCTGCCCAGAGTCTCTCTGTGAGGGGAGATGGGCGGTTCCAAAATGCGATAAACAAATAAAACGAAACAATAAAGTGAAAAGTTTCTAAAAACACACCCTTTCTCCCTTTGTCTCTCCCCCTCTTTTCCCTCTTTTCCTTCTCTTCTTCAAGTAACTAAGCTGGATGGCACGACTCCCGTCCGATACGGACTCAGGCTGAATATGGACGAGAAATACTCTGACTTGAAGAAGCACCTGAGTGAACTTTGTGCCCTGAAGCCCGATCAGATCCTGCTTGCGGAAGTACACAGTTCGAACATAAAGGTAATTGATGCTTCTGCAATTGACTGCAAAAATTGACACCCTCGGTCAAATGTATGTTTCAAGGAAATCCTAAGGAGACAGAAGAGGCACAGCTCCTATATAAAGAGAGGGGCGGAATGGACTGAAAATGTATTTGTCTCCTACATACCTTGGGACCCTCCTCCTCCTATTTTTCCCACGACAACAACCCTGTGAGGTGGGTTGCGTCTGAGAAAGAGAGTGACTGGCCCAAAGTCACCCATCCATCTTTCATGCCTAAGGCAGGGCCTTCTAGTCTCCCAGAGATTGGCTCCAAGTCATCTAGCCAGCTTTTATGTCTAAGGTGGGACTAGAACTCACAGTCTCCCGGTGATTGGCCTAAAGTCCCCCAGCCAGCTTTCATGCCTAAGGCAAAACTAGAATTCAGTCGCCTGGTGACTGGCCTAAAGTCCCCCACCTGGATTTCATGTCTAAAGCGGGACTAGAACTCACAGTCTCCTGGTGATTGGCCTAAAATCCCCCAGCTGGCTTTTATGCCTAAGGCAAAACTAGAACTCACTATCTCCTGGTGATTGGCCTAAGGTTCCCCAGCCAGCTTTCATGCCTAAGGCAAAACTAGAATTCAGTCTCCGGGTGACTGGCCTAAAGTCCCCCACCTGGATTTCATGCCTAAGGCGGGACTAGAACTCACAGTCTCCTGGTGATTGGCTCAGAGTCACCCAGTCAGATTTCATGCCTAAGGCGGACTAGAACTCATGGTCTCCTGCTTTCCAGCTTGGTGCCTTAACATAGAGACCCTAACCACAGGATTTCACCACCCTGCAGTTTACAGAAGGCCCAGAGAATAAAACTGGAGTGGAAAGAGAGGCGTTTGCCTCGATGGGCCCAGCCTGTTTTTAGATCTTGACGGGCTGCGTCGAAGAGGCGCGTTATCCTGGGAGCTCACTACACACCCGCCTGTCGAGACAACAGATGGGGCTGCGTCCGATGGGCTCCCCTGTCCTTTGCCATTCTCCCCTCAGCTGCTTCTGCTCTTTTGAAAGCGGCTCCCCCCCCCTGGGGTTTCCGAAACTGACCGGAGAAGCCTTCTCCTTTGTTGTCAGTCGGGGGGGGGGGCATCGAATGCCTCGGCTTCCCCTACAGCAGGGGTGTCCAAACTTGGGAACTTTAAGACTTGTGGACTTCAACTCCCAGAATTCCCCAGCCAGCATGGCTGGCTGGGGAATTCTGGGAGTTGAAGTCCACAAGTCTTAAAGTTCCCAAGTTTGGACACCCCTGCCCTACAGCTCTCTGAAGTGTCGCCTTCATTATTCATGGCTCCTGGCTTTAATCTCTTACGTTGCTACTGTTGTTTCTCCTCCTCCCCCCTCCCGCCCTCATGTTTTCCAAAGAACTTTCCGCAAGACAATCAAAAAGTCCGGCATTCGACGACTGCTTCCTTGTGCGCCTTCGAGGTACCGATTCCCGGCTCTCCCACTTCGGCTTCTTCCACCCCCTTGCAAACAGGTAGGAGGAAAAGTCTCGATTCCGCCCCCCCTCCTCTCGTTTCCCCCACCCCCCACCGTGTGTCCCCCCCCCAAAAAAACTGTGAGTTTTGTTTGTCAAATTGGCAGCTGTTGCTGTTGCTTAGCGTTGAGGGTGAAAGTGGGCGCTCTTAACTTTCACTCCCGACTGAATTCCTGAAGTTAATACAGAGTAAAATGCAGGAAGGATGGGAAGGGATTGGCATAAAAGTTCCTAAGCGAAGATATATCCTCTGTGTGTTTCTCTCAACCAAAGGTCCTGCCATAGAAAACCATTTTTTCCCTTTCCCCTTCTCCTTTCCCATCTCTTCCTCTTCCTTCTTTTCTCCTTCTCTCCTGCTCTTCCTTTTCCCTTTCTTCCTCCTCTTCTTCCTCCTCCCCCTTTTTCTCCATCTCTTTCTCTCCATCTCCTTCTCCTCTTTCTTCTTCTCCCTTTCCCCTTCTCCTCTTCCTCCTCCTTTTCTCCCTACTTCCTCCTCTTCCTTCTTCTCCCTTCCCCCTCCTCCACTTCCTCCTCCTCCTTTTTCTCCATCTCTTCCTCTTCCTTCTCCTCTCCTTCTTTCCTCCTCTTCCTTCTTCTCCCTTTCCCCCTCCTCCTCTTCCTCCTCTCCTTCTTTCCTCCTCCTCTTCCTTCTCCCTTTCCCCCTCCTCCTCTTCCTCCTTTTTCTCCATTTCTTCCTCTTCTCCTCTCCTTCTTTCTTCCTCTTCCCTTTTCCCTTTCTCCTCTTCCTCCTCCCTTTTCTCCATCTTTCTCTCTATCTCCTTCTTCTCTTTCTTCTCCTCTCCTTCTTTCTTCCTCTTCCCTTTTCCCTTTCTCCTCTTCCTCCTCCCTTTTCTCCATCTTTCTCTCCATCTCCTTCTTCTCTTTCTTCTCCTCTTCCTTCTTCTCCCTTTCCCCTCCTCCACTTCCTCCTCCTCCTCTTCTCCCTTTCCCCCTCCTCCTCTTCCTCCTCCTTCTTCTCCATTTCTTCCTCTTCTCTTCTCCTTCTTTCTTCCTCTTCCCTTTTCCCTTTCTCCTCTTCCTCCTCCCTTTTCTCCATCTTTCTCTCCATCTTCTTCTTCTCTTTCTTCTCCTCTCCTTCTTTCTTCCTCTTCCCTTTTCCCTTTCTCCTCTTCCTCCTCCCTTTTCTCCATCTCCTTCTTCTCTTTCTTCTCCTCTTCCTTCTTCTCCCTTTCCCCTCCTCCACTTCCTCCTCCTCCTTTTTCTCCATCTCTTCCTCTTCCTTCTCCTCTCCTTCTTTCCTCCTCTTCCTTCTTCTCCCTTTCCCCTTCCTCCTCTCCTTCTTTCCTCCTCCTCCTCTTCTCCCTTTCCCCCTCCTCCTCTTCCTCCTTTTTCTCCATTTCTTCCTCTTCTCCTCTCCTTCTTTCTTCCTCTTCCCTTTTCCCTTTCTCCTCTTCCTCCTCCTCCTCCTCCCTTTTCTCCATCTTTCTCTCCATCTCCTTCTCCTCTTCCTTCTCCTTTTCCCCTTCTTCCTCCTCTTCTCATTTTAGCCCTCTTGGCACAATCAGGATGCAGTTTGTGAATAGGAACATATCACAAATACCTGTTGCAGAATCCTGTTGGAGAACTAACTTAGTCTTCTTCACATATCGTTTTATTCTACTGCCGAAGCCCAGCTAGAGAACAAAAGTCAGTTTGTTCGACAACCTAGTTAAAGAAAACGGCCCTCCTTATGAAGGCTCTACAGCAGGGGTGTCCAAACTTGGGAACTTTAAGACTTGTGGACTTCAACTCCCAGGATTCCCCAGCCAGCCATGCTGGCTGGAGAATTCTGGGAGTTGAAGTCCACAAGTCTTAAAGTTCCCAAGTTTGGACACCCCTGCTCTACAGATTTTGCCCAGCTAGGGATTAACAATCCTTAAGCGAAGAGCTTCATACCAGGTCATATTTTGACGACAGCCTCTTTGTGCTTGAGTTTTAGATTTTTACCGCGGACAGTCGACCAACGGGGTGATCAGCTGCCTGATGAACGGGGACCTTCCGCGGTCAACCTTGATCCCAAACGGAATCCCAAACACAGTGGCGCCCTACAGGGGGGAGAATGGCGTGGTGATGAATGGTCATGTGACCTCACCTTCCGACAGCCCCTTCATAGGCTACATCATTGCGGTCCACAGGAAAATGGTGAGTGGAGGACAAGCCTAGCCCAAACCAGACAAGATGCTTTGTCCGTTTCGCATGAAGGCAGCTACAGCCAAACTTTGCCAAAGGGCCACCAGCTATTTGGAAAGTATATCTGGGGTTCGGACATGCTGAGTCCATTTGCTTGTCGATCTGTGAGGTGGACTTCAAAAAGACTCCTCTGTTTGTTTGTTTCATTGGATGTATATGCCGCCCTTCTCCCAAAGGACTCAAGGCGCCATACAGCATTAAAAAACACATATTACAAAAGTTAAAAGTAAATTAGAAACAATCCAAGAAACAAACCCAATTAATATAACACTGACATTTAAAAAAATTAGATAAAATTAACAGGCCAGGCCGGCTTGCTGCAAAAAGCCAACTTTTTAGGGCGCGTCGGAAGGACCGGAGGTCAGGGATTATGCGAAGCTCCGGGGGCAGCTCATTCCAGAGGGAAGGCGCTCCCACAGAGAAGGCTCTCCCCCTGGGGGTCGCTAGCCGACACTGTTTGGCCAACGGCACCCTGAGGAAGCCAACTCTGTGGGATCGCACTGGATGGTGGGAGGCTACTGGTGGCAGTAGGTGGTCTCGCAGGTACCCTGGGCCTAAGCCATGGAGCGCTTTAAAGGTCATAATTAGTACCTTGAATCGCACCCGGAAAACAACCAGCAACCAGTGCAGGCCGCCTAATAGAATAGAATAGAATAGAATAGAATAGAATAGAATATTTATTTCTAAGCCGCACCCTCTCCCGAAGGACTCGGGGCGGCGTACAATAAAACAAATAAAATACAAAGTACAATACAATACAATACAAATCTGGACAGGACATACATATAACAAGGACGTATATAAGACTTATACAAGGAGGAGGTAGGCTGATAGCTAAAAACAATTAAACAATTAACAATTAAAACAATTACAAAGTCACAATATTTAAAAACCCCAATAAATAAATTGGAATTACATTACATAAATAAATGGAATTACATTAATAAAAAACCCGTCAGGAGCGATATAGTTAGATCATGGTTGAGCCAGGCCAGCTACTTGGAATAGGTGGGTCTTGAGCTTAACTCTGAAGGAACGGAGGTCAGATGTAGTCCTAATATCCGGAGGGAGGTCATTCCACAGGGCTGGGCCCGCCACAGAGAAGGCTCTACTCCTAGACGCCGCCCCTCGACATTGTCTGGTGGACGGCACCTGGAGGACTCCCTCTCTGTGCGAGCGAATTGGTCGCAGGGATGTATGGGGCAGAATACGATCCCGCAAGTAACTAGGTCCTGAGCCATGGAGCGCTTTAAAGATAGTTATCAAAACCTTGAAACGCACTCGATAGACCACAGGAAGCCAGTGCAGCTCGCGCAGGAGAGGTGTCACATGGGAGTACTTCGTACTCCCCATAATCACCCGCGCGGCCGCATTCTGGACCAACTGCAGTCTCCGAGTGCATTTCAAGGGAAGCCCCATGTAGAGAGCGTTACAGTGGTCCAGGCGAGACGTCACCAGCGCATGGGTGACTGTGCGTAGGGCGTCCCGGTCCAATAGGGGGCGCAATTGGCGCACCAGGCGAACCTGGTGGAACGCCCCCCTGGCCACGGCTGTCACATGGTCATCCATGGACAGCCTGGCATCCAGGAGGACGCCCAAATTGCGCGCCCGCTCCACAGGGGCGAGTTGAATGCCCCCAATGGCCAGAGATGGAATTAACTGGTTGAACCGGGGGGCTGGAACCCACTGCCACTCCGTCTTGGAAGGGTTGAGCCTGAGTCGGTTGTCATCCATCCAGACCCGTACGGCTTCCACACACCGGGACATCACTTCGACGGCCTCGTTGGGGTGGTTCGGGGTGGAAATGTACAGCTGAGTATCATCAGCGTACAGATGATATCCCACCCCGAAACCACGGATGATCTCACCCAGCGGCTTCATGTATGTGTTGAACAGGAGTGGCGAGAGGACCGACCCCTGTGGCACCCCACAGGTAAGGGGGCTTAGGGTCGACCTCTGCTCCCCTGCCAACACACGTTGCGTCCGGCCAGAGAGGTAGGAGCCGAACCACCGCAAAACGGTGCCCCGGACCCCTAACCCCTCCAGTCGGTGCAACAGGATACCATGGTCGATGGTATCAAAAGCCGCCGAGAGGTCTAATAGGACCAGGATAGAGGAACAACCCCTATCTCTGGCCCTCCAGAGATTATCTACCAACGCGACCAAGGCCGTCTCTGTGCTGTGCCCAGGGCGAAAGCCGGACTGGCGCGGGTCTAGATAATCATTCTCCTCCAGATGTCGTGGGAACTGAGAAGCCACCACACTCTCTACAACCTTCGCCAAAAAGGGAAGGTTGGAGACAGGACGATAATTGGCCAGCTCCGTAGGGTCCAGGGAAGGCTTCTTGAGCAAGGGTCTCACCACCGCCTCTTTCAAGGTGGCCGGAAGAGACCCCTCACCCAACGAAGCGTTCACTAGGCCCAGGAGCCAGTCGCGTGTAACCTCCCAGGATGCCAGTACAAGCCAGGAGGGACACGGGTCCAGTAAACATGTGGTAGGTCGCAGTCGTCCACGCAATCTGTCCAAATCCTCGATGACAACCAAGTCAAACTCGTCCCAAAAAGGTTTCTCAAGACTTGCCACTGGCGTCTCGACTGGGCCACTGAAGGGGACCCAATCCTTCCGGATTTGAGCGATTTTATCCTGCAGATATTTCCCAAATTCCTCTGCCCTACCCTGTAAAGGGGCCTCCTGCGGCCTCTGAAACAGAAGGGAGCGGGACACCCGAAACGGGGCGGCAGGGCGGTTCTCTGCGGATGCAATGAGAGCGGCACAATATTGGCGTTTGGCCGTTCTCAATGCCACTAGGTACGTCCTTAAATGGGCTCGTACCTGTGCTCGGTCAAATTCGGATCGGGAGGATCTCCAACGACTCTCTAGGCATCTCTTGCGGCGCTTCATCACCCTTAGCTCCTCGGTAAACCAAGGAGCCAGGGTGGATCGTTGCCGCCGGAGAGGCCGCAAAGGCGCCACCCGGTTCAAGGCCCCGGTAGTCGCATTATTCCACGCGACCACCAGGTCCTCTACCCGGGGGCGGGTCAGGGTTGCAGGAGGTGGCCGAAGCTCCGTCTGGAACCTATCTGGTTCCATCAGGCGCCTGGGGCGGAACCATCTAGTGTTTTCAGGTTCCGCCTCCCCGCAGCGGGGGGTAGCACCAGGGAAGTCGAGTCGGAGGAGTGAGTGATCTGACCATGACAGGGGAGTGATGGTTAAGTCCCCTCCTCCCAGATCACTCAACCACTGGCCAGAGACAAAAACAAGGTCCAGGGTGTGTCCTCCCTCGTGTGTCGGGCCCTGAATCAATTGAGTCAGGTCCATGGCTGTCATGGAAGCCATGAACTCCCGAACCCCCTCGGATGCTTCTCCCACCGATGGCAGGTTAAAATCCCCCATCACTAAGAGTTTGGGGGTCTCAACCGCCACCGATGCGATCAGCTCGAGGAGTTCAGGCAGGGCCGCTGATGTATAGCGAGGAGCCAGGTATACTATCAGCAGGCCCAACTGTCTCCCAGGGCCCCATTTCACAACAAGGGATTCACACCCGGACGTCTGTGGCACAGTGGACTCCCTTGGCTCTAAATCCTCCCGGATAATCGCTGCTATCCCACCACCCCTTCCCTGGGCCCGGGGCTGGTGAAATGCTAGGTAGCCTGGTGGGCACATTTCCACGAGGGGTAAACCTCCCTCGTGGCCCAACCAGGTCTCCGTTATTCCCACGAGGTCCGGCTCCCCCTCCAAAATTAGATCGTAGATGAGGGGGGCCTTATTAACGACGGACCTCGCATTGCGTAGCAACAGCCTCAGGCCCTGGGTCTGCAGCTCCTGACCACCTAGAACGCGGGGGTTGGTACGAGCGACCGGGTGTAACCAGCACCCACGGTCTCCCAACCGACTATGAGTTCTTAATCTGTCCTCGTATCTGCCCCTCCCTACGACCGTTGAAATCAGCGAGCCCTGTAGAGGAACGATATCCTCCCCCTTCTCCTCCCTTCCGCTCCTTCTGCTCGCGACCACACACCAAGGGGTGTAACATGGGAGCACCTAGGTACCCCCATGACAACCCGCACAGCTGCATTCTGGACCAGCTGAAGCCTCCGAGTGCTCTTCAAGGGCAGCTCCATGTAGAGAGCGTTGCAGTAGTCCAGGCAAGAAACTCCTCTGGTTTGATAGTCGCCCTTGTCACTAAAGTATTTATTTTATTTATTTCTTAGATTTTTAGACCGCCCCCTCTCCCAGAAAGGGACTCGGGGCGGTGTACAGTCAATACAAATAAAATCAGTCATAATAATAAAATACATTTAAGATACATTTGGAGGGGGAGATAGGCTGTACTAAGAAATAAATATATTCTAATCCTAAAAACATCCCAATTAAAACCCCAAACCCAATTAAAATAAAATAAATCCCCGGGAGGTAAAACTAAGAAAGTGCCAGGCCAGCTGATTGAAATAGGTGAGTCTTTAACTTTTGCCGGAAGGAACGGAGGTCGGTGGTAGTTCGAATGTCTGGGGGGAGGTCATTCGAGAGGGTTGGGCCCATCACAGAGAAGGATCTACTCCTAGGTGTCGCCCGCTGGCATTGCCTAGCAGACGGCACCAGGAGGAGCCCCTCCCTGTGTGAGCGGATAGGTCGCAGGGACGTGTGTGGTAGGATGCGATCCTGCAGATAACTAGGTCCTATGCCATGGAGCGCTTTAAAGATGGTGTTCAATACCTTGAAACGCACCCGAAAGGCCACAGGTAGCCAGTGCAGCTCGCGCAGGAGAGGTGTTACGTGGGAGTAACGTGTACTTCCCATAATAACCCGCGCGGCTGCGTTCTGAACTAGCTGCAGTCTCCGGATGCGTCCCAAGGGAAGCCCCATGTAGAGGGCATTGCAGTAGTCCAGGCGAGACGTCACCAGCGCATGAGTGACCGTGCGCAGGGCACTCCGGTCCAGTAGGGGGCGCAATTGGCGCACCAGGCGGACCTGGTGGAACGCCCCCCTTGCCACGGCTGCCACATGGTCCTCCATTGACAGCCGGGCATCAAGGAGGACGCCCAAATTGCGCGCCCGCTCCACGGGGGACAGTTGTTCGCCCCCTATGGCCAGCGATGGAGTCAGCTGGCTGAACCGAGGTGCCGGTACCCACAGCCACTCGGTCTTGGAGGGGTTGAGTTTGAGTCTGTTGTCCCCCATCCAGACCCCGACGGCTTCCAAACACCGGGACATCACTTCGACAGCCTCGTTGGGGTGGTTTGGGGTTGAAATGTACAGCTGAGTATCATCAGCGTACAGGTGGTACTCAACCCCAAAACCACGGATGATCTCACCCAGCGGCTTCACATATGCGTTGAACAGGAGAGGCGAGAGGACTGACCCCTGTGGCACCCCACAAGTGAGTGGCCTCAGGGACGACCTCTGCCCCCCTGTCAACACACATTGCTTCCGGTCGGAGAGGTAGGAGCCGAACCACCGCAAAACGGTGCCTCCGACTCCCATCCCCTCCAACCGGCGCAATAGGATACCATGGTCGATGGTATCAAAAGCCGCCAAGAGGTCTAATAGGACCAGGATAGAGGAACAACCCCTATCTCTGGCCCTCCAGAGATCATCAACCAACGCGACCAAGGCTGTCTCAGTGCTGTGCCCGGGTCGGAAGCCGGACTGGCGTGGGTCTAGATAGTCGGATTCGTCTAGGTGTCGTGGAAATTGCTGCGCCACCACATTCTCAACAACCTTCGCCAAGAAGGGGAGGTTGGAGACTGGACGATAATTAGCTAGCTCCATTGGGTCGAGCGAAGGTCTCTTGAGCAAGGGTCTCACCACCGCCTCTTTCAAGGCGGTTGGTAAGTATCCCTCACCCAATGAGGCGTTCACCAGGCCCAGGAGCCAGCCTCGTGTCACCTCCCAGGCTGCCAGTACCAGCCAGGAGGGGCACGGGTCCGTTAAACATGTGGTGGGTCGCAGCCGTCCACGCAACCTGTCCAAATCCTCGGGGGCAACAGAGTCAAACTCCTCCCAGAATGGTCTCTCAAGACTCGCTGTTGGCGGCTTGTCTGGTCCACTGACGGAGGTCCACCCGCTCCGGATCTGATCGATTTTGTCCTGAAGATATTCCCCAAACTCCTCTGCTCTACCCTGTAAGGGTGTCTCCCGCGCCCCCTGCGATAAAAGGGAGCGGGTCACCCTAAACAGGGCGGCAGGGCGGTTATCCGCGGACGCAATAAGAGCAGCACAATGTCTACGTTTGGCCGCTCTTATTGCCACAAGGTAAGTCCGCAAATAGGCTCTTACCTGTGTTCGGTCAGATTCGGAGCGTGAGGACCTCCACCTGCTCTCTAGACGTCTCCTGTGGCGCTTCATCACCCTAAGCTCCTCAGTAAACCAAGGAGCCCGGGTGGGTCGATGCCGCAGGAGAGGTCGCAAAGGCGCAACCCGGTCCAAGGCCCCAGTCGTCGCCCTATTCCAGGCAGTCACTAGGTCCTCGGAGCGGGAGCGGGACAAGGCTACAGGTATTGGCCCAAGCTCCGTCTGGAATCTATCAGATTCCATCAGGTGCCTGGGGCGGTACCAGTTTATAGAGTCTGGTTCCGCCTCCTCGCGGTGGGGGATAGCGCCAGGGAAGTCCAGCCGGAGGGATGAGTGGTCTGACCATGACAGGGGCGTGATGACTAAATCCCCTATTCCCAGATCACTCGTCCACTGTTCAGATACAAAAATGAGGTCCAGTGTGTGGCCCCCTTCGTGAGTGGGGCCCTGCACTAATTGGGTCAGGTCCATGGCCGTCATGGAAGCCATGAACTCCCGAGCCACCTCGGAAGCCGCTCCCGTTGACGGCATGTTGAAGTCCCCCATGACCAAAAGTCTGGGAGTCTCAACTGCCGTCGCTGAGATTAGCTCGAGGAGCTCGGGCAGGGCTGCTGATGCATAGCGAGGAGCCAAGTATACAATCAGCAAGCCCCACTGCCTCCCTGGGCCCCAGTTCACACCAAGGGACTCACACCCGGGTATCTGAGGGACAGTGAACTCCCTCGGCTCTAAACATTCCCGCATAACCACCGCCACCCCACCACCCTTACCCAGGGCCCGAGGCTGATGGAATGCACGGAAACCCGGTGGGCACATTTCCACGAGGGGTAAACCACCCTCGTGGCCCAGCCAGGTCTCCGTTATCCCTGCAAGGTCTAGCTCCCCCTCTGAGATCAACTCATTAATGAGGGGGGCCTTGTTGGTGACAGACCTTGCGTTGCAAAGCATCAGCCGCAGGCCCTGGCTCTGTAGTAGAGGTCCCCAACTCCTGGGCTGAAGCCCATAGTGGGCCGTGGCTTGTTTAGAATCAGTCTGTGCAAACGCCAGGCTGGCATGCACACAAACAGCTCGACTTGTGTGAGTGGCAGATCAACATGTACATATGCCGCTTGACTTGTGTGAGGAGCAGGCTGGCGCACACTTGCACAACTCAACTTGTGCGAGTGGTCAGCTGGTGTGTATGAGTATGTGCGAGTGTTGGGTCAGGGCATGCGTGGGCTGGTTCCCCTCTCCCTCCCCGCTCAGCCACCAAGCTGTTGGAGACCACTGCACTAAAAGGCAAGAATAACCAACGAATGACCCTTGGTTGGGATCACAGTTGGCTGAGTCACTTTGTCCAAAGCTGTTGAGATGCTTCATTTCCAGAATACTGACCCATAGTTTCAGTAGCCTTGTGATTTATTTATTTATTGTTTGTTTGTTTGTTTTCTTTATTAAATTTATTAGCTGCCCATCTAATAAAGAATTGCTTGGGCCTGTTGTGGCCCGCTAGCAGCCAGAGGAGCTGGCGGTAGATTCGGACAGTGAGGAGGTTGGGGAGGAACCTGGGCCAGTCCTGGAGTCTGGGAAGACTCTGATGAGGGTACTGTGTCGGAGGCAGAGAGGAGGTCAGAGCCATCTGACAGCTATCAGCTGCCTTCAGAGTCAGAGATCAGTGAGGCAGACGAACAACTGGAGCCTGTTCCCAGTGTGCGCATGCGCAGTTGCCAGATGAAGGGAACAGCTAAAGAACGAGGGTCCACTTGGGAGTAAGGCCACAGGTGGACGATGAATGGCCCCTCCCAGAGGAAATAAAAGAGGAGCAAAAGGGGAGTGGAGGTTGCAGGGGAGAATTAGTTCGCTTAATTGATTTGTGACCCTCCAAGACTCCTTGCCATGTTTTGCAGATATCGGTCTGGCAGCTCTCCAAGCCAGATAAGGTCTGTGACTGTAAATCCTCCCTCGAAAGACTTTGCTGGATGTGAATGAGCAGAATTCACCGTAAATTAATAAAAGGGGTTATTTTTATTGGGACAAGGAGTTTGCTTGATGCTCTCGGGAAGCCTCAGTCAGAACAGGGCCAAGGATATTCTTGTATTCTGAGAAAGGATCCTGTTATAATAAGAAACTGTTTCTATAATCTAACCTGCCTCTCCAGAGTGCTGAAAGGGTGCCCATAAGTTTTGGAATAGGGCTTATCCTTGGGAGGGTGGGGCGAGGGGCACAGGAGAAGCATGGCCTGACTGAAGCCAGATCTTTTACCCAAACCCTCACCTAAGAGGTTTTGAAAATCTCCACTGCATTGCATCTTTTTCTGCTGTGAAAAGTGTTGTGGTTTGATGCGGTTAAAATAATCATTGCAGGATGGAAGCTGTTCCAACAAAGCTGCCTTTTGCAATTGAGGGACGGAGATATTTTTTTGTCAATGCCTATGCTTTTCAAGTAGCGCTCCAGATGTTTTGGGATTACACCCAAGCCTCTTATCACTATTGGCTCTTATCTTTGTTTTCATTGCTACAGTCTTTCTATTGATATTGTTTCCTGATTTCTTATTTGTACTATCATTAAGTGTTGTACCTTAGGATTCTTGATGAATATATCTTGTTTTTTTATGTACACCGAGAGCCTCTGCACCAAAGACAAATTCCTTGTGTGTCCAATCACACTTGGCCAATAAAGAATTCTATTCTATTCTATTTTATTCTAGTCCATATTTTCTGTTCTATTCTATTTTCTTTTCTATTCATTTCTGTCCTATTCTATTCATTGCTATTTTATTCTCTGTTCTCTTCCCTTCTATATCTATCTGTAGGTTTTGTGTTTTTGATTTTTTAAATTACTATTAAAAACTTTGAAATTGTTTTTCAAACTAAATTTTCAAATAAAATAGGCAAAGAGTAGGTGTAAATCACCCTGGAGCCGTTTTACTATTTTAACTATTTTGTTGTTTCGCTTTTGCACACTGCTGGAGAGACATCCATGTCCATCCGTGATTGTTACAAAAGGAAAGTCTACAAAAATTGTTCCTAACTTTCAAAATCTATGTGGTTTTTTTTTTAAAATTCTCGTTGAATGCAGATGCGGGCCGAAATGTACTTCCTCTCATCTCAAAAGAACCGGCCAAGCCTGTTTGGGATGCCTCTGATTGTTCCCTGCACAGTTCACACAAGGAAGAAAGACTTGTACGATGCTGTCTGGATCCAGGTGTCTCGGCTTGCAAGCCCCCTCCCTCCCCAGGAAGCAAGTAACCATGCTCAGGATTGGTGAGTCCAGTGCTGGAACGAGGAACTGCTGGGCCGCTAATAGATCTGATAGAAGAGAATAGTTATAGCTCAGGTTTGGAGTCCCTGGTGCTGTCTGAGCGTGGTTGTTTTCTCCCAGACGTTTCATTACCAAATAGGTAACATCATCAGGGCTAGAAGGGAGTAGGGTTTGTTCTCTGTTTATATACAAGTGGCTTGGCCTGTCACCAAGGCGTTGCCCTTCAGTGTGAATCATACCAGACCTTTTTTTCCACACTTGCTAAGCGAATCGCTGCGGTTGTTAAGCGAAACATATGTCCGTTAAGCGAATCCGGCTTCCCCATTGACTGCTTGTCAGAAGCCGGCTGGGAATGTCACAAATGGGTATCACGTAACCCTGGGAGGTTGCGATGATTGTAAATAAATGCCGGTTGCCAAGCGCCCAAATTTTGACCATAGGAATGCTGTGATGATCGTAAGTGCAAGGACTGGTTGTAAATCGCTTTTTTCAGTGCCAACCGTACTTTCAGAGAGTTGTTCAATGAATGGTTGTAAATTGAGGACTACATTTACTCTATTCAAGGACTGTCTTGGCAGAGAAGCGAAATTTGAAAATATCTTGGTTTGAGCAGGGGTGCCAAACTCAAGGCCCTTAGATTAAAGTGCTTAGATCTGACCCGCGGGGCCTCCCTGGAGACAATGGGGGAATGGCCTGCACTGCTTCTGCCAGTAAAAATGGCACTCAGGAGGGCCGTGGGCAGCCCTCCCGAATCCCACTTTCGCTGGCACAGGATTGCAAGAGGCCATCACACCCTAAAACCGAACTCACGTGGGCCACGCATGCCTCTCCTGAGCTCCATTTTCACTTGCAGAGGGTTGCAGGAGGCCGTCGTAGCCGGAAACGGAGCTCAGGATGCGGAAACAGAGCTTGCGATGAACATGTTGAGGGAGTTAGGTATGTCTACCCCAGGGGTGTCAAACTGAAGGCCGGTGGGCTGGATTCAGCCTGTGTGGTGCTTAGATCTGGCCCATGGGGCCGCCCTGGAAACAGTGAAGGACTGGCCCGTGGTGCCTCTGCCAGTGAAAATGGAGCTCGGGAGGGCACTGGGCAGCCCTCCCGAGATCCATTTTTGCTGGCACAGGATTTCAAGAGGCCGTTGCACCCTAAAATGGAACTCATGTGAGCCACACGTGGCCTTCCCGAGCTCCAATTTCACTGATAGAGGATTGCAAGAGGCTGTCGTAGCCTAAAACGAAACTCATGTGAGCCACACGTGGCCTTCCAGAGCTCCATTTTTGCTGGTAGAGGATTGCAAGAGGCCGTCGCAGGCTAAAACAGAACTCGTGTGGGCCACGCGTAGCTTTCTAGAACTCCAATTTCACTGGTAGAGGATTGCAAGAGGCCGTCGTAGCCTAAAATGGAACTCATGTGAGCCACACGTGGCATTCCAGAGCTCCATTTTTGCTGGTAGATGATTGCAAGAGGCTGTCGCAGCCTAAAACAGAACTCACGTGGGCCACACGTGGCCTTCCAGAGCTCCATTTTTGCTGGTAGAGGATTGCAAGAGGCTGTCACAGCCTAAAACAGAACTCACGTGGGCCACATGTGGCCTTCCAGAGCTCCGTTTTCACTGCCAGAGAGTTGCAGGAGGCCGTCACAGCTGGAAATGGAGCTCGGGAGCCCAAACTCGGGAGTTTTTGCTGGCAGAGCACTTGGCCCACCACAGGCGCCCCTGACACAAGTGACGTCGAGCTGGCCACCCCCGCCCACCCCCGAGGTCAACACAATCCTGATGTGGTCCTCAATGAAATCGAGTTTGACACCCCTAATCTAGAGGAGCTTTGGCTAGCAGACTGGCATTCCGCCAACACTTTTTGCTGTAATAGCAAAAAAAAAAAAAAAGTGTCAGAAAAAGGCATAGATTAAACCAAGAGTAGGGACCATGGCCCTTTTGTGACTTTTTGGACTTTAACTCCCAGAACAGCTGGCTCAGGAATTCTGGGCCGTTGAAGTCCACAAGTCATAAAAGGGCCATGGGTCCCCACCCTGGATTAAACACCCTCTGATTATTATTGTGGCATTGGGCAGGCTTGTTAGGGCTATGGAGATAATCTGTTGGGGATTTCAACTCCAAAGCAAGCGGGGCTAAATCAGAAACCATCAGCTGAGCCTCTTGTCAAAGGCCCCGCATTGAGGATTCTTGAACCGAGTCCAAGGCTTGCCAGTTTCCCAACCTGGCTTAAAAGATCAGTGAGGAACAAGAGAAATAAAATCCGAAGAGTCTTAACACATTAGCAATAACAATGTGTGTCTCTTGTGTGTTTTCCTCAGCGATGACAGCTTGGGATATCAGTACCCTTTCACCCTTCGGGTGGTTCAGAAAGATGGCAACTCCTGTGCCTGGTGCCCTTGGTACAGGTGAGCTCTGCTGGCTTTGTTCTCTTCTCCTTCTCTTACCCTTTGCCTTTCGGTCCTGACTCTCTGTCTGTCTGTCTGTCTGTCTGTCTGTCTGTCTGTCTATCTATCTATCTATCTATCTATCTATCTATCTATCTATCTATCTATCTATCTATCTATCTATCTACTTACCTACCTACATGTCATCTACCTACCTATCTATCATCTGTCTGTCTGTCTGTCTGTCTGTCTGTCTGTCTGTCTGTCTGTCTATCTATCTATCTATCTATCTATCTATCTATCTATCTATCTATCATCTATATCGGTGTATATCTATATTTCTTATCTGTCTGTGTCTGTCTGTCTGTCTTATCTATATCTCTCTATTTAATCTATACCTACCTACCTACCTACCTACCTACTTACTTATCTATTTAATCTGTCTGTCTGTCTGTCGATCTATCATCTGTCTGTCTGTCTATCATCTATATCTATGTATATCTGTATCTCTTGTCTGTTTGTCTCTGTCTGTCTGTCTTATCTATATCTATCTATTTAATCTTTACCTACCTACTTATCTATTTAGTCAGTCTGTCTGTCTGTCTATCTATCTATCTATCTATCTATCTATCTATTTACCTACCTACGTGTCATCTACCTACCTATCTATCATCTGTCTGTCTGTCTGTCTGTCTGTCTGTCTGTCTGTCTGTCTGTCTATCTATCTATCTATCTATCTATCTATCTATCTATCTATCTATCTATCTATCTATCTTTCATCTATATTGGTATATATCTATATTTCTTATCTGTCTGTGTCTGTCTGTCTTATCTATATCTCTCTATTTAATCTATACCTACCTACCTACCTACTTACCTACCTACTTACCTATCTATTTAATCTGTCTGTCTGTCTATCTATCAATCAATCAATCATCTATTCATCTATCCATGTATTAAATTTACATGCCACTCATCTGTATTTCAAATAAGTCTGGGTGGCTTACCCACATGAAAAAAAAAACCAACAGTATAAAATATAAAACATTAAAACACTACCTATTAAACATTAAAATTAACAAAAAAAAGCTAAGGAAAGAATCAATACATAACAGGGTAGAGGTGGAATCCTCTTTTAAACTACTAATCATCTCCAGTATTGAAAGGACCAAGTGTACAGGCCCTTCCAGAAGGCCAAGAGGGTGGATCACACCTCAAGGGGCACAATGTTCCAGAGGGCAGGAGCCACAGCAGAAAAGGCTCTTCTCTTGGACCCCACCAGCTGGTAATCTTTGCCTGACAGGGTCCAGAGTTTCCACCTTCTGCTGGTGTAATCCCATTGAGGTGAATCAGTTCCTCTTGTCCACCAGCGGCCAGAAGAGCTGGCAGCAGATTCGAACAGTGAGGATGTTGGGGAGGAACAAGGGCCAGTCCTGGAGCCTGGGGAAAACTCTGATGAGGGCTCTGTGTCGGAGGCAGAGAGGGGGTCAGGGCCATTTGACAGTTATCAGCTGTCTTCGGAGTCAGAGTCAGACATCAGTAAGGCAGATGAACAGCTGGAGCCTGTTCCCAGTGTGCAAATACGCAGTCACCAGACGAAGGGAACAGCTAAAGATCAGGGGTCAACCTGGGAGTAAGGCCACAAGTGGACGATGAATGGCCCCTCCCAGAGGAAATAAAAGAGGAGCGAAAGGGGAGTGGAGTTTGCAGGAGACAATGAGTTTGCTTAATTGGTTCGTGACTCTTGGAGGCTCCTTGCCAAGTTTTGCAGATATCGCCTTCTCAGCTCTCCAAGCCAGAGAAGGTCTGTGACTATAAATCCTCCCTTGAAAGACTTTGCTGGATGTGAATGTGCAGAATTCACAGCAAATTAATAAAAGGGGTTTTTGTCGGGACAAGGAGTTTGCTTCACGCTCTTTGGAAGCCTCGGTCACAACACCTCTCTTGCCAAAGATCACCGTCTTTTGCCCTCTTCGCCTCTGCCTCCCATTTAGGTTTTGCTACGGGTGTAAAATCGATTGCACAGAAGAAAGAGCTCTGATGGGGAACGCAAACCTCGCTGTCGACTGGGATCCCACCGCGCTTCACCTCCGCTACCAGACCTCACAAGAACGGGTAAAGAAACCGAAAACCTTCGGCGTAAATCCTAGGCCTGTTCCTTCTTATGACTCCTGTGGTTAAGTGAATTTTGCCCCGCTTTGCGACCTTTCTTGCTACAGTTGCTAAGTGAATCACTGCACCTCAGTGGTGAAATCTAATTTTTTTGCCTAGCGGTTCTGTGGGTGTGGCTTGCAGGAGTCATGTGACTGGGTGGGCGTGTCCAACTTTTCACTTTTTAAAGTATTTTTTTCCTGCCGATTTGGGCGAATAGGCAGGGAAAAAATGCTTTAAAAAGTGGCAGGGGGGGAAGCTTCCGACGAGGTCGAGCCGCGTGAATGTCGGAAGCTTTTTTTTACTACCGGTTCGCAGAACCAGGGTCAATTGTCCCTACGGGTTCAGCCGAACCGGGAAGATTTCACCCTTGCTGCCCCTGTTAAGTTAGCAACATGGTTCTTAAGTGAATCGGGGGCCCTTATTGACTTTGTCAGAAGGTCGCAAAAGGAGATCACACGACACTGCAACATTCATAAATACAGGTACTCCTCGACTTACAGCAGTTCATTTAGTGACCGTTCAAAGTTACAACGGCCCTGAAAAAAATGACCTATGACCATCTTTCACACCTATGACTGTTGCAGGGTCCCCATGATTGACATTTGGATGCTTGAAAACCGGTTCATATTCATGGCGGTCGCGGTGTCCCGGGGGGGGGGGGGGTCATACAATCCCCCTTTGCAACCTTCTAACAAGCAAATTCAACGGGGAAGCCAGATTCACTTCACCAACTGCCTTACTAATTTAACAACTCCAGTGATTCACTTAGCAAATGTGACAAGAAAAGTCGTAAAATGGGCCCAAACTCACTTAACAAATTCCTCGCTAAGATACATAATAAATTTTGGGCTCAATTGTGGTTTTAAGTACATCCCAGTTGCCAAGCATCTGAATTTTGATCACGTGTCCAAAGGAATGCTGCGACAGTCGTAAGAGTGAAAAACAGTCATAAGTCACTTTTTTCCAGTCCGGTCACTACAAACGAATGGTTGTAAGTCAAGGACCTACCTGTATACGTTTGCTTTGTCAGGCTGAAACCCAGAGACCACACAGTGAGCTGCAATTGTGTCTAATTCTTTATTTGCTTACATGAACGGATGGAATCTCGCTACCGTGTTTTCCCCAAAATAAGACAGGGTCTTATTTCCCCCCCCCCAATAAGCGCTTGGCCTTATTTTCGGGGAGGTCTTATTATTTTTGAGGTGCAGGAGGCGGCGAGCGTGGTCATTTCATGGCTGCTGCTGTGTTGCACATCACTGGGCCTGCCACTCTTTTTGCGACGGCCATTAGCGTGACAGAAGGGGCGCGAGGACTAGGGTTGCGGGAGCGGCTGTTAGATACGGGTGTGTGGGAAACATGGGGCTGTTCCCCCCCCCCCCCCCCCCCCCCCCCGGCCTTGCCTCCTCACCTTGTATTGTTTGTGGGGCAAGCAACCAGAGGAAATAGCAGAGTCGTTTAAATATTTCCAGGGAGGGCTTATTTTTTGGGGGGGAGGGCTTATTTTAACCCCTGCACTCAAAAGCCCAATTGGGCTTATTATCCAGGGAGGTCTTATTTTTGGGGAAACGGGGTATAACCTGCTAGGTACATCCTGAGAGATCCTCTCTCCAACTTCGGCAACTTTATGACTTGTGGACTTCAACACCCAGAATTTCTCAGCCAGCATGGAATTAACATATTTTTTGGATTATAAAATGCACCTGACTATAAGACGCACCTAAATTTAGAAGAGGAAAACAACAACAACAAAAGATTTTTGGCCTCCGTGTGCCTCTTTTTCGGGGCTTTTTTTCAGGCCTTTTCCACCTTTTTTTCTACCCATTTTAAGGTGCTTTTTGAGCACGTTTTTTAGGCTTTTTCCGGCCCGTTTTTGAAGCTTTTTTCAGCCTTGTTTTGAGCGATTTTTGAGGCTTTTTTCAGGCTTGTTTTGGGCCATTTTTGAGGCTTTTTTTCAGCCTGTTTTTGAGGCTTTTTTTCAGCCCATTTTTCAGGCTTGTTTTGGGCCGTGTTTGAGGCTTTCTTGGCCCGTTTTCTAGGCTTTTTCCAGCCCTTCTTTTTAAACGGGCCGAAAAAAGAAAAATGGGCCAAAAAGCCTTGAAAATGGGCTGAAAAAATGCCCCCAAAACAGGCTGAAAAAAGGCCTGAAAAAGGCTGACAAGAGGCCGTGTGGAGGCCAAAAAATGGCTGACTGGTGGGCGGGGCTTTGGCAACGTTCAGTCTATAAGATGCACAGAAATGTTCACCTCCTTTTGGGAGACAAAAATGTACATCTTATACTCCGAAAAATACGGTAAAATCCACAAGTCACAAAGTGGCCAAAGTTAGGGATCTCTGGAAGAAGGTTTTCCTCAGAAAGGACCCGATGCATGAATGAATTTCTTCCTTCAAAAGGGACTGAGGGATTCTGCATGTGATTTAGAGGGAAGGGGAAGGGGAAGGGGGGGGTGTTGCTTTTCCCAAAGAGGGAAGCCTTTCCTGAAAGCTCTCTCACCCTTCGGTTTCTTTCCTGTCCCCAGATAGCAGAGGAGCACCGGAGCGTGGAGCAGAGCCAGCACGCTCAGGCCGAGCCCATCAACCTGGACAGCTGCTTGCGGGCCTTCACCAGCGAGGAGGAGCTGGGCGAAGATGAAATGTACTATTGTTCCAAGTGTAGCACCCACTGCCTGGCCACCAAGAAGCTAGACCTGTGGAGGTTGCCCCCCATCCTGGTAGGCCAGCAGATCGTCTCTTTTTCTGACTTCAGCCAGGCCAAGCACGGTTTCTGACAAGGACTTTTCCTTCCCTTCCCTTCCTTTCCCTTCCTTTCCTTTCCTTAACTTTCCTATGTAGGTATAGGTACATGTATGTATGTATGTATGTATGTATGTATGTATGTATGTATGTCTGTCTGTCTGTCTGTCTGTCTGTCTGTCTGTCTGTCTGTCTATCTATCTATCTATCTATCTATCTATCTATCTATCTCTATCTAATCTATATCAATCTATCTACCTACCTGTCTATTTAATCTATCTATCTATCTATCTATCTATCTATCTATCTATCTATCTATCTATCTATCTATCTATCTATCTATCTATCTACCTACCTACCTACCTACCTACCTACCTACCTACCTACCTACCTACACACACACACACACACACACACACACAACACACACACACACACACAGAGTGTGCAGTGTTATAGGGCAGTGCACACCAGAACAACTAGACACAAGGACAGTTTTTTCCTGAATGCAATTGCTCTGCTAAACAACTAATCCCCACAACACTGTTACATTACCTACTAAGATTGTATTACTATCATTCTTTTCTTTCTTCCTAGTACCTATCTCTTCCCATTTATGACTATAACCATGTTGCTTGCATCTTATATTTAGTACAATTTGATTGCTTCTTAGTAACCTATAACTATCACTATAAGATACAACACTACACTAGTGTTGTATCTTATGATTCTTGATGAATGTATTCTATTTTATTCTCCTTATGTACACCGAGAGCATCTGCACCAAGGACAAATTCCTTGTGTGTCCAATCACACTTGGCCAATAAAGAATTCTGTTCTATTCTATTCTATTCTATTCTATTCTATTCTATTCTATTCCATTCCATTCCATTCCATATTCTATCCCATCCCATCCCATTCTTTCCTTTCCTTTCCTTCTTCCCTTCTCTTCCCACTTCCTTCCCTTCCCTTTCCCTCCCTCCCCCAGATATACCTGCAGGTAGCCCTCCTTTATGCCTGTACTAAAGACTGCCCATTACAGTCATAAAAGTTGGACACCTCTGCTATAGATGCCAGCCATGCTGGCTGTCTGGGGAATTCTGGGAAATGAAGTCCACCAAGCTTATAGTTGCCAAAGGTGGAGCCCCTCTGCTTTAAACGGAAGGCCTTTGAACAAGGGAGCCCTCACCCGACTCCCCTCTTGCTTGTCTCCCTCCAGATCATTCACTTAAAGCGTTTCCAGTTTGTCAATGGCCGCTGGATAAAATCCCAAAAAATCGTCAAGTTTCCTCGGGAGAGCTTTGACCCAAGTGCCTTCCTCATGCCACGAGACCTGAGCTGCTGGCCGCCAAAGCTGCTGACGCCGCAGGCTGACGATCCTGCGGAGCCCCTGATTCTGCCGGAAGAGTGTCGGAGGACGGAGCAGCGGACCGGCACTGTGGCCGGAGAAGGCGACGTCCTCACCCGGAGCCCTTCCTCTCTCAACGCTTCGGGCATCTTAAATAATATTAGAGGTAGGAGTTTGGGGTCTTGCCCCACAGAGCGTCAAAACAAGAGTTGCTTGGCCCCCATTGGCAAGGGATCCGCACGAAGTCCTCGACTTAGGACCATTTCCATGGTTAAACAAGGCGGTCGTTAAGTGAGTCATGCCCAGTTTTATAGTCTTTCTTGTTATGGGGTTGTTAAGTGAATTGCTGCCATTCGGTGAACCACACAGTCATTAAGTGGATCCTGCTTCCCCTCTTGTCTTTGCTTGTCGGCAGCTGGCTGGGAAGGTCCCATGACACACACACACACACACACACACACACACACACACACACACAGCAAGCTGCAACTGTTGTAAATACATTCTCTTCTTTTAACGACCCCATAATCCCTTGCAGGGTAGAGTCTGGGCAACTGAACGGAGCTGAGTGTTTACTGGCCGGATGCCGTACCTGTCACCAATGTGGAGTTTTATTCAGCAGATATATTCTCATTGTGCCCAGAGAGAGAAATATCTGCCTTTACCTAGGATTGAACTCACAGCCTTCTAATTGTGAGACGAGAGATCCACCTCTAGGGCACTGCACCACTCCCAACTGTCATAAATACATGTGCCAAAATTTTGATCGCATGACTGAGGGGATGCTGTGACAGGCGTAACTATGAGGACCGGTGGGGAATCAGTTTTGTCAGAGCCATTGTAGCTTCAAAGGGCTGCTCAATGAATTGTTGTAGTGCGAGGATTACCTGTGTCCCGACTCTTAAGGCCAACTTACAGCCAAACTGTAAAAGGAGGGTGCGAGTATGTCTCTGCATGAGTTATGGCTTTCTCTGTCTGGCCCTCCCACTCTATAAGAGCATTGTTGTGGCCTGCCGGCAGCCAGCACAGCTAGCAGCAAAGTCGGACAGTGAGGAGGTTGGGGAGGAACCTGGGCCAGTCCTGGAGTCTGGGGAAGGCTCTGATGAGGGCTCTGTGTCGGAGGCAGAGAAGGGGCCAGGGCCGTCTGACAGTTATCAACTGCCTTCGGTGTCGGAGATCAGTGAGGCAGACGAAAAGCTGGAGCCTGTTCCCAGTGTGCGCATGCGCAGAGTTGTCAGATGAAGATTACAACTAAAGAACAGGGGTCGACTTGGGAGTAAGGCCACAGGTGGACAATGAATGGCCCCTCCCAGAGGAAATAAAAGAGGAGCGAAAGGGGAGTGGAGTTTGCAGGAGACAATTAGTTCGATTCATTGGTTTGTGACTCTCCGAGTCTCCTTGCCAAGTCCTGCAGATATCGGCCTGGCAGCTCTCCAAGCCAGATAAGGTCTGTGACTGTAAATCCTCCCTCGAAAGACTTTGCTGGATGTGAATGAGCAGAATTCACCGTAAATTAATAAAAGGGGCTTTTGTCGGAACAAGGAGTTTGCTTCATGCTCTTGGGCTATAGCCTAGGTTACAACAGGCATCTTTATTACAACAGGAAACTAACATTCCTTTGTGAAAGAAGGTGCATTTCCCTAAATTGAAAGGAGCCACACAGTCTCCAAGCATCCCTTCAAAGCAACCAGAAGGAGACTGGAGGGAGGGAAGAGCAGGCAGCAAGCCAATTCCTGTCTGCCCCTCCCTCAATTCTGGGAGTTGAAGTCCACACCTCTAGTAGCCACACTAATTCATCTGCAAAGCACTCACCCATCTCTTTCTTTCCAGCATCGCCGTCCTCCGCGAGGAAGTGCCCGCCCAGCTCTTCGGCCAGTAAAAACCTTAGCCCCACCAGTAGCCCCAGGACTATGGGCAGAAGTAAGGGGCGCCTTCGCCTCCCCCAGCTCTGTAAAAACAAACTCTCGAGCAGCAAAGAGAACCTGGACACGAGTCGAGAGAACGGTACCCAGCCAGATCCAAAGGCCGCATTGGACTCCCCGGGCAGGGAGCCGCAGAATTTGGGGGACGGGTCGGGAGAACCGGTGGCTGCTCAGGACAATGAGGGGCAGCTATCCAACGGATACCTTTGCAAGCTGAGCTCCTCCAGCAACCACAGTCTCAACGGTCCCCTGGAAGCCTGCCGGGAAGAGGAACTGGCAGATGACCAAAGAGGAGAAATCTGTATTAATCCCATTTATAATTTATATGCAATTTCGGTAGGTATCCCAGTCGCCATCCGGTTGAAGGCTCGATGGGTTTCTTCCCAGCTCAGATTTGGGCTGAGCTACTGCATGAAGGTGGCTAAGATGCTGAGCTTGTCGATCAGAAATGTCGGCAGTTCAGCGGTTCGAATCCCTAGCGCCGCGTAACAGAGTGAGCTCCGGTTCCTTGTCCCAGCTTCTGCCAACCTAGCAGTTCGAAAGCACGTTAAAAACTGCAAGTAGAAAAATAGGGACCACCTTTGGTGGGAAGCTAACAGCGTTCCCTGCGCCTTTGGCTTTTAGTCATGCCGGCCACATGACCACGGAGACGTCTTTGGACAGCGCTGGCTCTTCGGCTTTGAAACGGAGATGAGCACCACCCCCTAGAGTCGGGAACGACAAGCACTTATGTGCAAGGGGAACCTTTACCTTTATTGCATGAAAGTCCCAGAGGGGTTCACTTAAACTATCCCAAAGGGAAGAGCAGGGGATTCAGCAGGGTCTATCCAGGCTTAATCATCACAATTACAGGTAGTCCTTGACTTACGACTTACTCCAGGGTTGACAACGACCACAATTGATCCCAAAATTTGAGCCCAAAATTTCTGCTGCTGAACAAGACAGTTGTTAAGAGCGTTTTGCCCTATGTTGCGACTTTTCTTGCCACAGATGTTCAATGAATCACCGCAGTTGTTAAGTTAGTAACGCCGTTGTTGTTAAGTGAATCTGGCTTCCCCATTGACTTGGCTTGTCACACTGCAACTGTCGTAAATCTGAGCCATTTGCCAAGCATCTGAGTTTGGATTGCAGGGAAAGCTGCCAAGATTTTAAACGTGCAAAACGGTCACGAGTCATTTTATATAGCGCAATTGTAACTATGAATGGTCACTTAACGAACTGTTGTAAGTCAAGGACTAGCTGCGTTTGTACAAGCCAGTTGGGGTACAAGGAATGGGTCTTCTGTCCATCCCTGCAATTTGTCAATCTATCCTTCCTGTACGATTAACAGTGGCAGGGTTTCTTAAACTTACAATACAATACAATAGCAGAGTTGGAAGGGACCTTGGAGGTCTTCTAATCCAACCCCCTGCCTAGGCAGGAAACCCTATACCATTCCAGACAAATGGCTATCCAACATCTTCTTAAAGACTTCCAGTGTTGGGGCATTCACACCTCCTGGAGGGAATTTGTTCCACTGGTTAATTGTTCTAACTGTCAGGAAATTCCTCCTTAGTTCTAAGTTGCTTCTCTCCTTGATTAGTTTCCACCCATTGCTTCTTGTTCTACCCTCAGGTGCTTTGGAGAATAGTTTGACTCCCTCTTCTTTGTGGCAACCCCTGAGATATTGGAAGACTGCTATCATGTCTCCCCTAGTCCTTCTTTTCATTAAAGTAGACATACCCAGTTCCTGCAACCGTTCTTCATATGTTTTAACCTCCAGTCCCCTAATCATCTTTGTTGCTCTTCTCTGCACTCTTTCTAGAGTCTCCACATCTTTTCTACATCGTGGTCACCAAAACTGAATGCCGTATTCCAAGTGTGGCCTTACCAAGGCCTTATAAAGTGGTATTATGGTAAGGCCATACTTGGAATACTGCACTCAGTTTTGGTCATCACGATGTAGAAAAGATGTGGAGACTCTAGAAAGAGTGCAGAGAAGAGCAACAAAGAGGATTAGGGGTCTGGAGGGTGAAACATATGAGGAACGGTTGCAGGACCTGGGTATGTCGAGACATGATAGCAGTATATTCCAATATCTCAGGGGTTGCCACAAAGAAGAGGGAGTCAAACTATTCTCCAAGGCACGTGAGGGCAGAACAAGAAGCAACAGATGGAAACTAATCAAGGAGAGAAGCAACTTAAAACTGAGGAGGAACTTCCTGACAGTTAGAACAATTAACCAGTGGAACAGCTTGCCTCCAGGAGGTGTGAATGCCCCAACACTGGAAGTCTTTAAGAAGATGTTGCATAGCCATTTGTCTGGAATGGTATAGGGTTTCCTGCCTAGGCAGGGGGTTGGACTAGAAGACCTCCAAGGTCCCTTCCAACTCTACTATTGTATTGTATTGTATTGTAACTTTAAGAAACCCTGCCATTGTTAATCGTACAGGAAGGATAGATTGACAAATTGCATGGATGGACTGAAGACCCATTCCAAGGTCCCTTCCAACTCTGCTGTTGTATTGTCTTATATTGTATTAATCCCCCCCTCCCGTTTTCCCACAGTAGGAAATGTGGCAGGCCTGAAGGCCCAATGCAAAAGATGGCTTCCAGGTTTGACAGGTATCCCCATCGCACCTGGTCAATTCCCTTTTCCTTTGACAGGAAGAAAAGGATGGAGAAGTTGAATCAGTGAATAACTTTGGTGTCTTGGCTCTCTTCTCTTCCAGTGCCATTCAGGAATTATGGGAGGAGGTCATTATGTCACCTATGCCAAAAACCCAAATGACAAATGGTACTGTTACAACGACAGCAGCTGTAAGGTAAGCCATTTTGCGAGCTTAAGGGGAAGAACAGAAAAGCTTCCCACGAGATCTTTCATTACATAGGAACCTCAGTGCCCTGAAATGAGCCACCATGGTTTCAGGACATTGGAGTGGTGTGGTGTGGTAGCCTAGAGGGGGAGCTCCCGCCTCACAATCAGGAGGTTGTGAGTTCAATCTTAGATAGAGGCAGATATTTCTCTCTCTGGGCACAGTGAGAATATATCTGCCGAACAAAACTCCGCATTGGCGACAGGTACGGCATCCGGCCAGTAAGCACTCAGCTCCATTCAGTTGCCCAGGCTCTATTCCGCAAGGGATTATGGGAGTTTTAAAAGAAGATAATGATGATGATGATTTCAGGACATTGGATGCTATCATGATTTTCTTTTGGCCCACCTGTACAATAGCAGCCTGTTCCTGGGTGCCCATCAATTGTCTGTCTCAGAAGACCTTGAAGTGGATGAGGTTCTCTTCCACTTGCATTGCTCTATGTTGAAAGTTGGTGGTGGCCCCTTGTGGATTGGAGACAATGTTGGTGGAACGATGGCTCTTTTATGACTTGTGGACTTCAACTCCCAGAATTCCGAGCCAGCATGGGAATTCTGGGAGTTGAAGTCCACAAGTCATAAAGGGACCATCGTTTCCCAACCCCTGGTCTAGGTTGCCCTATACTTAAGATAATAAGCCACAGGATATTTATTGCTGTTGTAGATACTCCAGACCTCTTAGCTAGTTCTCGACATTCTTCCAAGGCAGGGGTCAGCAACCTCTTCCATCCCTCTGGTGCGGCTCCCTGTTGCCAGTCAAATCCACAATTGATACGCCTTTTGGTTAGGACATTAAACTAGACATACCCAGTTCCTGCAACCGTTTTTCATATGTTTTAGTCTCCAGTCCCCTAATCATCTTTGTTGCTCTTCTCTGCACTCTTTCTAGAGTCTCCACATCTTTTCTACATCGTGGTGACCAAAATTGAATGCAGTATTCCAAGTGTGGCCTTACCAAGGCCTTATAAAGTGGTATTAACACTTCACGTGATCTTGATTCTCTCCCTCTGTTGATGCAGCCTAGGACTGTGTTGGCTTTTTTGGCAGCAGCTGCACACGGCTGGCTCCTATTTCATTGATGGTCCACTAAGACCATCTCCCTGAGCCGCCTTGCTCATCGGGGCCATTCATTGCCTAATGGTGAGGGGGTTTGTTGAAGGCTGCTGGGTCTTGAGGAACCTTTGACATACATAAAAGCGAGAAGACACAATGTCTATGGAGATTCTCGATCACCCAGGACACCTTTGTCCCAAAGGCACTTTCCAAAAAGCAACTGGTCTTCCTTGGGGTTTTTGTTTTCCCTTGAAAACCTTTCGCTTCTCATCTAAGAACCGAAGCAGCTTCTTGGATGAGAAGCGAAATGTTTTCAAAGGGGAAAAAAAACCCCAAAAAGTCCAGTTGCCTTTTGGAAAAAGCAAAGGGAGAGGAAAAAGACAGATAGAGGAAAAATGATGTTGTGCCTGGAGGAGACTCTATGGCAGGGGTGTCCAAACTTGGGAACTTTAAGACTTGTGGACTTCAACTCCCAGAATTCCCCAGCCAGCCATGCTGGCTGGGGAATTCTGGGAGTTGAAGTCCACAAGTCTTAAAGTTCCCAAGTTTGGACACCCCTTCTCTATGGTGAGGGAACCGGACTTCCGGTTGGCTCCAGAATCGAAAGGAGGGAGGGACTTCCAGTTAGGACCTTTGTGGTTCTTTTGAGTGTTTTGGGCTGCCGACCCCTCTTCCAGGGGATGTATCCGTGTCTTTTACTGCATCCTGCCGTTTTCCAAGCTTTTCAACAGGATCTGTTTATTTGCTTGTCTATATCCCACCTTGATTATTTCTTCACAAATAACTCAAGGTGAGGAGCATGTCCAACACACTTTCACCCTCCTATTTCCCCCAAAACAGCAACCCTGTTAGGTGAGTTTGCCTGAGAGAGAGAGGGACTGGCTCAAAGTCACCCAGGCAGCTTTTCTGTCTAAGGCAGGACTAGAACTCACCATCTCCTGATGTTTGGCCCAAAGTCACTCAGCCGACTTACATGGCTTAAGGCAAGACTAGAACTCGCCATCTCCTGGTCTTTGGCCCCAAGTCACCCAGCTGACTTACCGTGTTTTTCGGAGTATAAGACGCACCAAGATTTTGCCGAGGGAAACTAAAAAAGAAAGTTTTTGCACTCTGCAGACCTCCCAAACCCTCTGCACACCTCGTTTTTGGTGAAAAATGGGGCATGCAGAGAGTTTGAGGGGCCTGCAATGTGCTCCTGGGGGCTGGAGGGGGGGGGCAAAAACAAGCAAAGAGCAGCCCGTTTTTCGCCAAAAAAAGGGCATGCATAGCCTTTAGGAGGCTTGTAGAGGGCTCCTGGGGGCAGGGGGGCAGAAACAAACAAAAACCAGCCCATTTTTCACTCGTTTTTGACCTCTCCAGCCCCCAGGAGCACTTTGCAGGCCCCCCAAACCCTCTGCATGTCCATTTTTGTCAAGGGGGCGGGGTTTTGAGAGGCCAAAAGTGCCGTATTCAGTGTATAAGACACACCCAGATTTTCACCCTCTCTTTTGGGGGGGGGAAAGGTGCGTTGTATACGCAGAAAAATACGGTATATATGGCTAAGGTGGGACTAGAACGCACCATCTTCTGGTGATTGGCTCAAAGTCACCCAGCCCGACTTTCATGTCTAAGGTTGGAGTAGAACTCATGGTATCCCAGTTTCTAACCTAGTGCCTTAGTCATCAGCTGGTGGTCCGTGAGAAAATTTCAGTGGTCCACAGAAAAATTATTTGCATTTTTTATTTTACACTAAATCAGGGGTCCTCAAACGACTTGCAATGAACGCTTGTCTTGCTGCAGAGTGTCTCCCCGTTTGGGGTCTTTTTGTGCGGGTCAGAGGGGGGCAGAAAGTCTGACTTGGGGTCTGCTTCAGCCTCCTGGTGTGGGGCTTTGGGCGAAGGCTGGAAGGAAGCGCCACTGGTGGAGAAGAGCTGGAGGGCCTTGTTCCAGTGGGACTGCATTATAGCCTGGAACTAGCTGACCATCTCAGCCCACTGAGCCTCCGAGGGGCCAGTACCTGGCCTTGCACTCCCGCAGGTTTTCCCTCTGCTTGGAAAGCCTATGCTCCTAGTCCTCAGTGAGTTGCTTCTGCTGAGCCTCCTTCTCGGTCAGATCCAATTTGAACTGAGCCAGCTGTTGTGCCAACTCTTTCTCATGGTGGCTGCTTAGCTCCAACAACTGCTTCCTGTTGGGCCATAAGGAGCCCGGGTGGGCAAGCGAGGAGTGGCTGGGAGGGAAGGAGTGAGTAGCGGCTGGCGAGGCACCCCTCGACGTGAGTGACATCAATTGGCCACGCCCACCCAGTTGGTCATTAGGCAGATCATATCCGTGGTCCGCGGGATTTAAAATTATGAATTTAGCGGTCCCTGAGGTCCGAAATGTTGGGGATCCCTGGACTAGACTAAAGTTGATATTTCCTGCACCGTCCTTATAATAAGCTGCTATATATCAGCCTCCCTGATCCCAAACAATCGCCAGTAATATTAGAACAAGAGTTTTCAGCTGTTTTCAGCATTTTGTAAATTTTAAAATGTTAAAATAATATTGCATTATTCCAAGGACTGTTCCCTAATAGTCCCTTCTTCTTCTTCTTCTTCTTCTTCTTCTTCTTCTTCTTCTTCTTCTTCTTCTTCTTCTTCTTCTTCTTCTTCTTCTTCTTCTTCTTCTTCTTCTTCTTCTTCTTCTTCTTCTTCTTCTTCTTCTTCTTCTTCTTCTTCTTCTTCTTCTTCTTCTTCTCTTCCTCCATTCAGGAATTGCATCCCGACGAAATCGACACAGATTCTGCCTACATCCTTTTCTACGAACAGCAAGGGGTGGACTATGCACAATTTTTGCCAAAGACTGAGGGCAAGAATATGGCGGATACCAGTAGCATGGATGAAGATTTTGAGTCCGATTACAAAAAGTACTGTGTCTTGCAATGAGCAAAAAAAACGGGTTTTGTAAAGGTTAGTCCGAGGAGGTTGCACCACAAGGCTGTCGGGGAAAAAAAAAAGGAAATAAGGTTTTAACTGAGCAGAAGAGCTAGATATAATTTTTATTTACTTTTATTTTTATTTTCCTCCTCTGACCTGAAAGCACAACTAAAGAAAAACAAAACAAAAAATACCAGGGGGAGAAAGAGAAACTCTGATTAAAGCGAGCATTTATCAGATGGCATTTGATTTTGGTTTCCCATCTCTTGCCCCATGCCCTGAGGGTGGGGGAACACCCGTTGTTTAAATTGATTTATTTTCCCTTCAGCCTTTAAACGGGCTTGACCTCAGCAAACTAGATGCAATTTCAAGTTTTAGAAAGATAATCCAGTTCAGAAGGCAGAAGAAGCGTCGTCCATTCGTTCCTTTGACCCCTTTGCTCTTAGCAACGCCTGAAGTAAATTGGGACTAAGGAGAGAAATGACTGTTGGGGGAAGCTCTCTTCCGATGGCTGATGATTCACTTGTAGTGTTGTCTGACAACATGAAATTTCTACCTCCTTTTTCTGACGTTTTATTCCATTTCCACGAGGAGAAGAGGCCCACGCAGACCGCAGGGCACAAACTGCAGAAAATTCCCCCCAGACTTTCCCTGCTGTTCATTTTCTCACTTGATGTATTCATTAGCAGTTCCTTTCCGTCGCCTTGAGAATAAAGTTTCCTCCTTTTATTTATTTTTTTGACCTTGCGGAATTGTTCCAACCCTTTTAGCTTTCTGAGAGATTTCGGAGCAGCTCCAGCAACCTTTCGGCGCTTGAAATGGCTGAAGGTCTGGAAAGTGAGACAGTTCCAGGCTGTTGCTGGGGGCAGTGAGTGGGGTAATTATTTGTACTCATCTCCACTTTGGATGGATTGGGATGTTCTAAGAGCCAAGTGTTTTTTTCAGTTTACTAGAGGGTACTTGGGTAAGACATCTTCCCTTGTTGTGAAAATATTTTGCCAATGTGGTTATGCTGTCTCCTCAACTTACAACTTTCCTGCAAAAGAAGCTAGCTCCTGATTTTTTAGTGCATTGACCTGATCGTTGTTGAGGCTGGGAAAGTCAAAAACAGGCATCTATTCCCCAATTCAACCCAACTCAATGCAGCCCAATAGAAGTCAATGTAACCCAACCTAATGCAGCTCAACCCAGCCCAATACAACTCAGCCAACCTAACTCAATGCAACTCTACGCAATCCAACCCAAGTCAACCCAACCCAATGCAACTCAACCCAACCCAATGCAACTCTAACCAACCCAACGCAACTCTAACCAACCCAGTGCAACTCTAACCAACCCAATGCAATTCAACCGAACCTAGTGCAATTCAACCCAACCCAGTGCAACTCTAACCAACTCAATGCAATTCAACCGAACCTAGTGCAATTCAACCCAACCCAGTGCAACTCTAACCAACCCAATGCAATTCAACCGAACCTAGTGCAATTCAACCCAACCCAGTGCAACTCTAACCAACCCAATGCAATTCAACCCAACGCAGTGCAATTCAACACAACCCAATGCAACTCTAACCAACCCAATGTAACTACCCAACCCAACTCAATGAAACTCAACCCAACCTAATGCAACTCAATCCAAACCAACCCAACTCAGTGCAACTCAACCCAATCTTTAAATCCCAGAAGCAATGATGCCTGGTTGAGTGTTTGAGCCAAAGTGTATCAGTGATGGCTGATGGGAAATGCATACCCAAAGGAGGACTATAGGCAGGGATGTTGCTGAAGGAGAGAGATAAAAAAATTCAAGATGGTGTCGGTAACTTTGATCCAAATTCTACCCCGTACCCCCTTTTTTACTTGTATCACATGTGTGCAAGAGATGGGGCTTCAGAAGGACAGTGACAGCTGCCATCTTGATTTTTAGGACACCCCCCCCCCCCCCCCCCCCAAGTAGCCATCCCTCACAAGATGGGCTAGAAGATTAACAGGCCCTTCTTCAAGATTCCAGCACCAATCTTAAATTTGTGGCAGACTTTTTGAAGGGGAGAGAGTCCTCCCAAATATTGTTCTCTCTTCCTTTGATTGGAGGGAGCACCAGTCATGATTTTGTTTTAATTTGCGTTTTAGAAATAACAATAAAAACGTAGCGAGAGTTCCTTTTTCAGTGCTCTTGGGATAGCTGTGTGCATGCTTGGGTGAGCGTCTTCTCCATTCCTTTCCTTTCAAAAAGCAAAGTTAGCACGTCCGAATGATGACGGAGAGGTGTCCGTTTTGCCACCCAACCTGCTGTGCTTTTGATCAGGCCAGCGTTGTCCCCAGATACGGAATAGTTATCCTTCAAACCCACTTCAGGCATCTCGTGGTTCTTAACCATCCTTTTGATGGAAATTCCCCATTATCTGTTCTGATCGGTCAGCCAGAGTCAGAGCAGAGCAGTGAGGTGGGTGTCATAAATTTAATAATGAAAACGAAAGAAAGAATTAAATTGGCAGCCATTTCCAGTTTCTTGAATGGGAATGGATTGAGAGAGCAGGATAATGTGGGAGCTGAAACAGCGTCCCCATTTTCAGGTGAGGTCTCGAGCATTTGATTGAAAAATCCTTCCCCAATCTGCATTTATTAAGCCAAGCCCTAAATCGGACGCCCCACCTCTCCCCCCTTATTCCTCACCTGCCCCCATCAGATGATGAAACAATGTTGATCAGAGGTTAGGATAAATCATCATTTCTTCATAAACGAAGTCTCTGAACCGGCTCTTAGTGATACAGTGAGATTTTAAAAGAGCAGCAAAGGTGAGTTTTGCCACTAATTTGGAGATCTGTTGCAGGACGATGCTCTTAAAATATTGGGAAGAAGGATTTAGTTGAACACGTGACTTCTTTACGCAAGATAAAATCTTTAATCTACCAGGGAGAAGTCAATAACCAGCCTTCCTCCTAACAAGCTAGATTTCTCATCTGTATGCAGGGTTTTATTCTGTCTTCTGGAAGAGGAACGCACACTATAATCTCAGCTCTCCGCTGTCCTTTGAACTGGTCCTGTCAATCTGTCCCTTACTGAGAACCTGAGAAAAATAATTAAACATTATTTCTTTCAGCTAATTTCCCCACTGTTTATTCCCTCCTCCCAAAGCAAAAACACAGCAGTTGCTCAGTCTTTTGATCTCTTGGAAATGCAAGCTATTGGTCTCTGAGCGACTCCGCCGTGCACTGGGGAACTTAACCCACCCAAGTGATGTGGCACCATTATCCGGTCGTCACCGGGGGACGACGACACACACACCTCGTCACTCCCATTAGCGTGTGCATGTGTATGAATGTTGCAGATGAGGTCATTTCAAACCCAGATCTTCTGTTGGAGCACAGCAGAAGGTCGTGGCGCATCTTAAGGAGAAGAAGGACCTAGTGTCTCTTAGCTCAGGGGTCTCCAACCTTGGCCACTTTAAGACTTGTGGACTTCAACTCCCAGAGTTCCTCAGCTAGCTGGCTGAGGAATTCTGGGAGTTGAAGTCCACAAGTCTTAAAAGTGGCCAAAATTGGAGACCCCATCTTAGCTTGTCATGCAGGAACAAGCCACCATAACCTCCTATAACTGTGATGGCGAACCATTTTGGCACCGTGTGCTGAAAAGGGAGCGCACGCTCATCTGGGCCACAAGCCGGAAGAGGAGCTGCCCAGGGGGCATGTGCGTGTCGGAACATGAACTTCTGGTTCCCGGCGCGTGCGTGCATGCCTGCCAGCTAGTCTTCTGGTTACTGGTGCGCATGCGTGCACAATTATTAGCTAGCCAGTGTGCATGCTCATGCTGGAAAACAGAAGACCAGCTCTTCCAGTTCCCGGCACTGCCCCACGCACGAAGGCTAGCTGATCGTCATGCATGCATGCGCTCCAGAACCCCCAAAGAGGAATGGGCGCTGCTGCATGTGCCAGGCGACATGGATTTGCATGCTGCTTCAGGCACGCATGCCATAGGTTTGCCATCACGGTCCTATAAGTTCCCATAATCCCCGACTGGGCTGATGAGGCCTTCAAGAAAGTGTAACCCCCCCGTAGCTCCTGAAAACCAATTTCCCAACCCCACCCACCTGGTTCTAATGGGTGCCACCACTCGGTTGTGTGATTAATAGCGCGACGTTCCCCTTATGCCAAAACCAAGCCAGCATCTTGTTGAACACATCGTACGATGCCTATCAACCTTGTGATGTACTTAGTGGGGTAGCCAAATTCTGTGGGGTGGGGGAGGGAGAGAGATTTTAACAATGCATTGGCCCCCAATGTCCATTTTCTTGACCTCTCTGCGCATGGAGAAAATCCCTACTTTAAAAACAGGAGGGGACCGTTCACCTCTCTCTCTCCCCCACGCCCCTCTTCATCTTCTTCGTTTCTTTGGTTTAAGTTCCATCCCAGCATGATCATCTCACCTCGTCTTTAATCTGCCATGCTTTTGTTACATCGGTTGCAATGATTAATATTTTTTTTTAAGAAAAAAGGTTAAATTAATTCCTAAATTTAATAGGAAAAAAAAAACGATTTAAGTTAACTGTTTAACTATATTCGCTCTGTAAATTATTGTATAAAACCTATTGACCTAATGCACTGAATTTAGAAAGACCGTGTACATAAGTACTGTGTAAATAATTTAAAGGGGGAAAAAAGTATTAATGTATTGGGATATGAACTGTATTAAAAAAAAAAGTCCAAGTAACTGTATATGGAGTGAACTTGTCTATCTGTAAGTATATTATTCAAGCAAATTAAATACTGTGGATGCAACGCACTCTGTCGACAGATTCATCATTGGAACATTTGAGAGGGCAGCTTCTCTAAAAATTTAATCACTCACCAATTTTGATACGGAAATAATACCATGAGGTGACCTTCCTCCTGGGTTATCCATTACCTGAAAAAGATGTCATTCATGTCAGAGTTGGTTGCATAAATTCAAATCCAGAAAGCACACACAGTTAACTGATGCAGCAGGATTCATTAACTTCTTTATATACATAAAAATAGATGAATAAATCTACAATACCAACAGGTGGTTCTTCCAAACACAAGCAGTTAGTTTCATTTCAGCAGACAAGCCCAGACAGACAGCTAGTTTACTTCTCAGAGCAGCAGACTGCTTAAGTTTCTGTTTCAATTCTCTGCACACTCAGATCTGTTTAAGCTCCCATTGGCTGACTTAGTTGCTATGTCTATTCATTGGCTGACCTTGTTCCCATGTCTCTCCCAGTCATAAATATTTTAACCATTCATTGATTCATTCATTGAATTTATGTACAGGTAATCCTCGACTTATGACCACAATTGAGCCCAAAATTTCTGTTGCTAAGCAAGATAGTTGTTGAGTGAGTTTTGCAACATATTACAACTTTCTTGCCACGATCGTTAAGTGAATCACTGCCAGTTGTTAAGTTAGTAACACAGTTAAGTGAAGCTGACTTCCCCATTGACTTGACTTGTCAGAAGGCTGCAAAAGGTGATCCCCGGGACACTGCAACCATCATAAGTATGAGTCAGTTGCCAAGCATCTGAATTTTGATCATGTGACTATGGTGTACTGTAAGAGTGGAAAAATGGGTTAGGGATTTTCAAGGATTGAGGAAGTGTTTCCAGGATAAATTGAAGATTTTGGGATAGATACATACCATGTTAGGACACCCTCATAATCTTAAAACTGTAAAAGAACTGAATTTATGGAAGACACGGAGGTGCTTTTTAACTTGCGTACCTTGTTAAAAGTGTGAAGATAAAAATACATATTGAAAAGAACAAAACCGATTTCTTCCCCATCAAAAAATCTAAATCTCCAAGAAAGCCTAACCTTGTTTATTTAAAAAAAAAAAACAGTAGTCCTTAACTTACGACCACAGTTCAATCCAAAATTTCTGCTGTTAAAGCGAGATATTTGTTAAGTGAATTCTGCCCATTTTTCTTGCCAGAGTTGTTAAGTGGATCACTGCAGTTGTTACATTGGTAACACGGACGTTAAGTGAATCTGGCGTTGACTTTGCTTGTCAGAAGGTCGCAAAAGGGGATCGGACGACCCAGGGACACTGCAACAGCCATGTGAAAAACAGTTCAAAAGTCACTTTCTTCAGTGCCGTTGTAACTTTGGTCACTAAACAAACTGTTGTAAGTTGAGGATTGCCTGTACAGCACTGCCAAACTCTTCTAGAGGCAATTTTTGGGCGGCTTGCAAACATTAAAACCAGTAGACATTAAAATGATCAAACAGTAACAACTATAAGAGTAAGTATGGTTAAAAAGTATAATACATTTTAACAAATGGTGATCCTGTGAATAAAAGTATGGATGTACTTATTTCGTGTATGAACTCTACAGCCAACGGGTGGCAGCATTTACTTACAAATTCTTCCAACTTCCAAAAACTTTGTCCTTAGTTTCATGACATCTCGAGTTTGACTTCAGGATTTTTTTCTTTACGAACAAGGAAAATGAGGTTACACATTTACATTCACAGAATAATTCCAGGTGAGATGAAGGTGATCTGTGGCTTCCTCACCAGAGGTAGTCCTCAACTTAACAACAGTTCATTTAGTGACCATTTGAAGTTTCCATGGCACTGAAAAAAGCGACTTATGACCGTTTTTCACACTTAACAACTTTTGTGGTATCCCAATGGTCACCTATTTTTCGAAGGCTCGCAAGGTCCAGGGGTCCCACAAGAAAGAGCCCACATTTACTAGAGGAGCAAACATTGGACAAAGTATGTACCAAAATTAAACATGGTTGTAAGGTTATACAATTATATAATTATCATGTTATTACAGTATATAAGGATAGATGGGGAATTCATTAAATTTGCAGATGACACCAAGCTGGCAGGAATACCCAGCCAACACTCCAGAAGACAGGAGGATCTTGACAAACTTGAACATTGGGCACTATCTAACAAAATGAAATTCAATGGTGAAAAGAGTAAGGTTCTACATTTAGGCAAGAAAAACAGAATGCACAGGTACAGTATAGATGATACCTTGCTCAGTAGTAGTAACTGTGAAAGGGATCTTGGAGTCCTAGTGGACAACCATTTAAATAGGAGCCAGCCGTGTGCAGCAGCTGCCAAAAAAGCCATCACAGTTCTAGGCTGCATCAACAGAGGGATAGAATCAAGATCACGTGAAGGGTTAATACCACTTTATAAGTCTCTGGGAAGGCCACACTTGGAATACGGCATTCAGTTCTGGTCACCACGATGTAGAAAAAATGTGGAGACTCTGGAGAGAGTGCAGAGAAGAGCAACAAAGATGATTAGGGGACTGGAGACTAAAACATATGAAGAACGGTTGCAGGAACTGGGTATGTGTAGCTTAAGAGAAAGAAGGACTAGGGGAGACACGATAGCAGTCTTCCAATATCTCAGGGGTTGCCACAAAGAAGAGGGAGTCAAGCTATTCTCCAAGGCACCTGAAGGTAGAACAAGAAGCAATGGGTGGAAACTAATCAAGGAGAGAAGCAACTTAGAACTGAGGAGAAACTTCCTGACAATTAGAACAATTAATCAGTGGAACAACTTGCCTCCAGAAGTTGTGAATCCTCCAACATTGGAAGTCTTTAATAAGATTTTGTCTGAATGCTGAAGGGTTTCCTGCTTGAGCAGGGGGTTGGACTAGAAGACCTCCCAGGACTCTATTACTCTAAATTCTAATTACCCCATTTGGGACAATCAGACCATATGTCACTGCTTTTAGCACCAGCATACATCCCTCTTAGGAGACTGACTCTACTTATATTAAAGACAGTGAAATGTTTGCCAGATGTTTCTCAAGACGGAGTGGCTGTGGCTACCGGCACCCCGGTTCAACCAGTTGGTTCCATCACTGGCCATTGGGGGCGAACAGCTGGCCCCCGTGGATCGGGCACGCAATTAGGGCGTCCTCCTGGATGCCAGGCTGTCAATGGATGACCATGTGACGGCCATGGCGAGGGGGGGCGTTTCACCAGGTTCGCCTGGTGCGCCAATTGCGTCCCCTATTGGACCGGAACGCCCTCCACAAAGTCACCCATGCGCTTGTGACGTCCCGACTGGACTACTGTAATGCTCCCCCTGAGATGCGCCCAAAGGCTGCAGTTGGTTCAGAATGCGGCCGCACGGCAATTGTGGGAGTTACTAGGTACTCCCACGTAACACCTCTCCTGCGCAGGCTGCACTGGCTACCTGTGGCTTTTCGGGTGCGTTTCAAGGTGTTGATTATCATCTTTAAAGCGCTCCATGGCACAGGACCTAGGTATTTGCGGGATCGCATCCTGCCCCATACATCCCTTCGGCCGATCCGCTCTCACAGAGAGGGACTCCTCCGGGTGCCGTCCACTAGGCAGTGCCAGCGGGCGATGCCCAGGAGCAGGGCCTTCTCTGTGATGGGCCCGACCCTCTGGAATGACCTACCCCCGATATCAGAAAAACCACCGATCTCTGCTCCTTCCGTAAGAAGCTTAAAACCCACCTGTTCAATTTAGCCGGCCTGGCCTAATCCCAGGTTAGTCCCTCAAATCTGTATTTTAAATTTTTAAGGGTGGGTTTTAGGTTGTTTTTAATTTTTATCACTTTGTACAGCCTATTGTTTAATTTGATTTTATGGGAATTTAAGGGTATTTATTTTTGTATACGGTTTTTAGTGAGATGTCTGTACACCGCCCCGAGTCCCTTCGGGGAGAGGGGGCGGTCTATAAATCAAATTAAACTTAAACTTAAACTTAAACTGGATTGTTTTGAGGACACAAATTGGGACATCTTTTAACACCCTGATCTAGAGGAGCACAATGCAACTTAGTGGTGAAATTCAATTTTTTTTACTACCAGTTCTATGGTCATGGCTTGATGGGCGTGGCAGGGGAAGGATACTGCAAAATCCCCATTCCCTCCCCACTCCAGGGGAAGGATACTGCAAAATCCCCATTCCCTCCCCACTCCAGGGGAAGGATACTGCAAAATCCCCATTCCCTCCCCACTCCAGGGGAAGGATACTGCAAAATCCCCATTCCCTCCCCACTCCAGGGGAAGGATACTGCAAAATCCCCATTCCCTCCCCACTCCAGGGGAAGGATACTGCAAAATCCCCATTCCCTCCCCACTCCAGGGGAAGGATACTGCAAAATCCCCATTCCCTCCCCACTCCAGGAGAAGGACACTATAAAATCCCCATTCCCTCCCCACTCCACGGGAAGGATACTGCAAAATCCCCATTCCCTCCCCACTCCACGGGAAGGATACTGCAAAATCCCCATTCCCTCCCCACTCCACGGGAAGGATACTGCAAAATCCCCATTCCCTCCCCACTCCAGGGGAAGGATACTGCAAAATCTCCATTCCCTCCCCACTCCAGGGGAAGGATACTGCAAAATCCCCATTCCCTCCCCACTCCAGGGGAAGGATACTGCAAAATCCCCATTCCCTCCCCACTCCAGGGGAAGGATACTGCAAAATCCCCATTCCCTCCCCACTCCAGGGGAAGGATACTGCAAAATCCCCATTCCCTCCCCACTCCAGGGGAAGGATACTGCAAAATCCCCATTCCCTCCCCACTCCAGGGGAAGGATACTGCAAAATCCCCATTCCCTCCCCACTCCAGGGGAAGGATACTGCAAAATCCCCATTCCCTCCCCACTCCAGGAGAAGGACACTATAAAATCCCCATTCCCTCCCCACTCCACGGGAAGGATACTGCAAAATCCCCATTCCCTCCCCACTCCACGGGAAGGATACTGCAAAATCCCCATTCCCTCCCCACTCCACGGGAAGGATACTGCAAAATCCCCATTCCCTCCCCACTCCAGGGGAAGGATACTGCAAAATCTCCATTCCCTCCCCACTCCAGGGGAAGGATACTGCAAAATCCCCATTCCCTCCCCACTCCAGGAGAAGGACACTATAAAATCCCCATTCCCTCCCCACTCCAGGGGAAGGATACTGCGAAATCCCCATTCCCTCCCCACTCCAGGAGAAGGACACTATAAAATCCCCATTCCCTCCCCACTCCAGGGGAAGGATACTGCAAAATCCCCATTCCCTCCCCACTCCAGGGGAAGGATACTGCAAAATCCCCATTCCCTCCCCACTCCAGGAGAAGGACACTATAAAATCCCCATTCCCTCCCCACTTCAGGGGAAGGATACTGCAAAATTCCCACTCCCTCCCCACTCCAGGGGAAGGATACCGCAAAATCTCCATTCCCTGCCCACTCTGGGGCCAGCTAGAGGCTGTTTTTGCCCTCCCCAGGCTCCTAGAAAGAATCTGGAGCCTGAGGATGGTGAAAAAAAACACACTGAAAACATGGGGGAGCATGCGTGTTGGGGTCTTGCGCATAACATTATGGGTGACACACCCACGCATGACCCCCCTGCGCTCCCCCCGCTTTCGGCACACGATCCAAAAAGGGTTAGCCGTCACTGTATTAGGATCTATCCCAATCAGAAGCCCTGGATGATTAAGGAGGTCCCACTGCACAACAGAGAGTGTTTTAACTTACTCTGCAAGGAGTATAAAATCCTTCCATTCCCCATCATCCAGTCAGAGCTGAAGAAGCTTCTTGGAGGAGAAGCGAAATGTCTTCAAAGAAATGTCTATGGAGATGCTCAGTCAGCCAGACTCATGGTCGTCTCAGGTGCTTTTTTTCAGGAGGCAACTGGACTTTTTGGTTTTTCTTTGAAGATGTTTCTCTTTCTCCTCCAAGAAGCTTCTTCAGCTCTGACTGGGTGGTGGGGAAGGGAAGCATTTACACTCCTTGCAGACAGCTGGTCATTTGCATCCTTTGAGAGAGTCGTTGAGGCCACTTGGAGTCCCAAAGATGTTTTTTCAAGAGGCAACTGGACTTTCTGGTTTTTCTTTGAAGATGTTTCTCTTTCTCCTCCAAGAAGTTTCTTCAGCTCTGACTGGGTGGTGGGGAAGGGAAGGATTTGCACTCCTTGTAGACAGCTGGTAATTTGCATCCTTTTAGAGGCTCGTTGAGGCCACTTGGAGGTTTATCTGTGTCCTCAGGGTCACCCGAGTGGGGAAAATTGCTGTGGAGCCTTCTTGGAACTGTTGAAAGGACTGCTATCTTATAACACAGTAAGAACAATTAATCAGTGGAACAACTTGCCTCCCGAAGTTGTGAATTCTCCAACACTGGGAGTTTTTAAGAAGAGATTGGATAACCATTTGTCTGAAGTGGTGTAGGGCTTCCTGCCTGGGCGGTGGGTTGGACTAGAAGACCTCCAAGGTCCCTTCTAACTCTGTTATTCTATTCTCTTTCCTCAGATACCTTCCAAATAAAAACAGATTCCGTCCGTAGCTATTCAGTGGACAGCAAACATACTAGTAGGGAAGAAAGGGAGGGAACAGCTCAATTCCTATTTTAGCTTAGGCTCTCAAACAAGGCACATGTCCCACCCAATAATTGTGTAAACCCCCACTGAAGTTTGAAAGAAACACAGGGGATTCCTTCTGATCTCAAATGAGGCAGATGGGAGGTTTTGTAGGAAGCATCTGTGCAAACAACGGCACAGATTGCATTTAGATGTGAGAAGTAAACTTCCTTAGAGTAAAAAAAAAAACCAAGGAGATATAAATATGTATATTAATCCAATGTGTAATTAAGCTTTGGAATTGGCTACCGTGAGACGTGAGGCTGACTACTAGCTTGGCCGGCTTCAAAATAAAGATTCGACGGATTCATGGAAGCTGTTGGGATCAAAAGCCATTAGCCTTGAGGGCCATCAGGCTAACTCGGTTGTGGCCCACCAATGGCTAGCGGAGCTGGCAGCAGATTCAGACAGTGAGGAGGTTGGGAAGGAACATGGGCCAGTCCTGGAGTCTGGGGAAGGCTCGGACAAGGGCTCTGTTTCAAAGACAGAGAGGGGGCCAGAGCTTTCTGACAGTTATTAGCTGCCTTCGGAGTCAGACATCAGTGGGGCAGAAGAACAGCTGGAGCCTGTTTCCAGTGTGCGCATGCGCAGAGTTGCCAGACGAAAGGAACATCTAAGAAACAAGGGTCAACTTGGGAGTAAGGCCACCGGTGGATGGTGAATGGCCCCTCCCAGAGGGAATAAAAGAGGAGCGAAAGGGGAGTGGAGTTTGCAGGAGACAAATAGTTCATTCCTGCATTCTTGCCAAGTATTGAGGCATTTGAAAGATATGGGCCTGGCCACTCTCCAAGCCTGATAAAGGTCGGTAATTGTGAGCTATCTTGAAAGACGGTGGGAGAGGAAAGACTTTTCTGGAGAGGAATTCACTGTCAATTAAATAAAAGGGGTTTATCAGGATGAGGACTCAGTTTCGTGCTGCTGGGGAAGCTTAGGTCAGAACAAACTCTGAAGATCATCTGCTGAGACACGAGTGGGGCTTCTTTGTGCCATGGTTGTCCATTGTGAGAACAGATGGATGCAGCCAACCAACTGCACAAGGAAGCCTAGCAGATTGCCTTCAGAGGCAGCTAACAACCATCAAGACTAATAGCCACTGGTCCCCATAACTTCCATGAATTGGTCTAACTCTTTTTGTAAAGTTCACAAGTGCTTTTCCCAAAAGACAATTGGGCCTTGTTGTTGTTGTTTCTTTGAAAACATTTCACTTCTCATCCAAGAGATGTCTAATGGAGATTCTCAGTCATCCAGGTCAAGGTTGTCCCGAAGGTGCTTTTTCAAGAGGCAACTCGACTTTCTGGTTTTGCTTTGAGGGCGTTTCGCTTCTAATCCAAGAAGCTTCTTCAGCTCTGACTGGATGGTGGGGAATGGAAGGATTTATACTCCTTGCAGACAGCTGGTCATTTGCATCCTTTTTAGAGAGTCATTGAGGCCACTTGAAGCTTCTTCAGCTCTGATTGGATGGTGAGGAATGGGAGGATTTATACTCCTTGCAGACAGCCGGTCATTTGCATCCTTTTTAGAGAGTCATTGAGGCCACTTGAAGCTTCTTCAGCTCTGACTGGATGGTGGGGAATGGAAGGATTTATATTCCTTGCAGACAGCTGGTCATTTGCATCCTTTAAAGTATCATTGAGACCACTTGGAGGTTTATCAGTGTCCTCAGGGTCATATTAACCTCCAGGTGGCCTCAACAACTGTCCAGAAAGAACACAAATGACCATCTGCCTGCAAGGATGATAAATCCTTCCATTCCCTACCATCCAATCAGAGCTGAAGAAACTTCTTGGATAAGAAGCGAAACGTCTTCGAAGAAAAAAATGAGAAAGTCCAGTTGCCTCTTGAAAAAAGCCCTTTTGGGATTCTCATGCAAGAAGCTTCTTTAAGCTTTAAGAATTATTCCATTCAGAACTGAGGAAGCATCTTGCATGAGAAGTGAAATGTTCTCAAAGGAAATGAAAAACCAAGAAAGTCCAGCTGGAGAAAAAAACATCTTTGGGACAACCATGACCTGGTTGATTGAGAATCTCCATATATATATATTTTTAAAGCCAACCAAGCTGGTAGCCAGCGCCCACATGTCCTGGTGACAAACTCCAAAGGTGTTTTATTGGCAAGGATTTTAGATATGATATCCCAAATGCCAAAGTTCTTGTCCTAATCCATCACCAAGTTTTAATCTCCATTCCCACTCACTCCTGCTTCCTCTTATCATAACGCATGATGCTCTAACTTTCTATATTTATAATGATGAATAGAAGTCTTGGAGAAGAATTTCTCGTTATCTTCCCGTGTCAGCTAGTAACAATTATGTAGATTTATAACTCAAACTGAAAATAAAGTTTTGTGTATTTCAGAGAGGATGACTGAACACATTTTGTTCTAATCCACATTTTTCAGGCTAATCTGGGCCGGGGAGAACTTAATTATGTTTTCCAACTTGACATACACAAAATATATTGAGTCCAAACCTGAAACTACAGAGATAAAATTTATGGAAGTAGGGATCCAGACAGAACAAGAAGCAATGGGTGGAAACTAATCAAGGAGAGAAGCAACTTAGAACTGAGGAGAAACTTCCTGACAGTTAGAACAATTAATCAGTGGAACAGAAGTTGCCTCCAGAAGTTGTGAATGCCCCAACACTGGAAGTCTTTAAGATGATGTTGGATAGCCATCTGTCTGAAACGGTATAGGGTTTCCTGCCTAGGCAGGGGGTTGGACTAGAAGACCTCCAAGGTCCCTTCCAACTCTACTATTGTATTGTATAACATCCTGCAGGATTTTTTTTTTTATTCAGAAGGGTATTTTAGAACATCATTCTCAACTATTATAACCGAAGTAAATTCTCTGCACTGATTTATTCATTGTTCCAATAAAATAAAAACAGAACAGAACACTGGAAAACTGCAAATCTGATATCTAATATTTTTACACTCAAGAGTGGCTCTGCTTCCTTCAAAAATAAAAATGAGGAGGAGGGTGAGAGTTAGGTAACTTGGGAATTTGGGGGAAGGCACTCACCTGTCCAGGAGGGAAAAGGGGAGAGGAGAGGAAAGGAAAGGAAAGGTAAATTTAGGAAAGGAAAGGAAACGAAAGGAGAGGAAAGGAAAAAGGAAAGGAAAGGAAAAAGGCGAGGTAAGGCAAGAAAACGTAGGAAAGGAAAGGAAGAAAGGAAAGAGGAAAGGAAAGAGGAAAAAGGAAAGGAAAGGGGAAAAAGAAAGGAAAACAGTGGAAACTATAAAATCTTTAGACTAAATGCGACAACCATTTGTAATTCAATTAACCAGCAAAACAAAAATAAAATTTCTATGTTGTGTGTGTGTGTGTGTGTGTGTGTGTAGCACACAGGTTCTCCATGGTTATAACAAGCTCTTTGTTCTGATAAACAGTCAGGCAGAAATCATTTAAAACAAATGTTTTGTTTAAACTTGATCTAGCCAGTTCTCCTCTTCTTCCTTCTGTCTCTCCTTTTTATCTTCCTTCCCTCCCCCCCCCCCCCTCTCATATCTTATTATTCATTTCTCAAAGGTCACCCTTTTCCTTTAGGCTTTAAGGACATTAAGAGCCAGGAAGAACCAAAGGTGTAAAAAAATCCCATGTTCTGATTTCACCAGGCGTCTCGATATTCACCCACAGGGTGAAGCCAGCAGGAATAACAGAATAAGAGAGGTGGAAGGGACCTGGGAGGTCTTCTAGTCCAACCCCTTGCTCAAGCAGAAGACTCTTTTACAAACTTGTGTTTAACCTTGGAGCTTTGCCATCCCATAAGGTTAATAACTGACCCCCTTCACCTCAGCCCCTTAGAAAGCGGTCACCGAACATTTATTTTAATCTCTCACGGGAGAGGAAAATTATTCAATCGGCAGGCAGCCCTCCACATTAATTTCAAATCATTGCAAGTAATTTAATTTAATATAAACGTCCTGTCAATGAAGTGAAAGCCAATTCAGGTTTTCCATTGCACACTCGTAGCATCTAAACCGGGTATTTTTCAATTTTGGCAACTTTAAAAAATGTGGCCTTCAATTCCCCATGCTGCCTGGGGAATTCTGGGAGTTGATGTCCAGGGGTCTTAAAGTTGCTGAAATTGAGAAACATTGATCTAAGCCATGGGTTGGCAACCTATGTCTCTGGAGCCGCATGTGGCTCTTTTCTTTGCTGTGGCTCCCTATCGCCGATTGTCTCCACAATTGATAGAGCTTTCGGTTAGGACAGGTAGAGGAAAAAGGACGCCACGCTAGGAGGAGACTCTATGGTGGGGGAACCGGACTTCCGGTCAGCTCCAGAATTGAACAGGGGGGCTTCCGGTTAGGACCTTTGTAGCTCTTTGACTGTTTAAGGTTGCCGACCCCTGATCTAAGCAATGAAAATCCTCCCATCGCGGTATCCCAAAATTCAGGAACTTGCGGTGTAAGAGAATATTCGTAGCTTAGAGTTGAACTAAGGCGCTCTTGACGCTGATTGAGCTGGGTTGCAAAATGGGGTGCAACCCACTTAACAATGGCCTCACTTAGTGATGGAAATGTTGGCCTCCGTCGTGGTCGTAAGGTGAGGACGGCCTGTATGATTCTGAATGGAAGAGCAGCAACAGGAAAAAAAAAACCCAGCATTGATAAGGTGAAATCTTTGGCCTTCTCCCATGGGCTTGGCCTTGTCAGCCAAACAAAACTCCGCTTGATGGATTTATATTATCAACAGCCACGAATCAAAGCACAGTGTTCTTTTTTCATCCCTAGATTTGGGACATAGCTGACATATACAATACAATACAATAGTAGAGTTGGAAGGGACCTTGGAGGTCTTCTAGTCCAACCCCCTGCCTAGGCAGGAAACCCTATACCGTTTCAGACAAATGGCTATCCAACATCTTCTTAAAGACTTCCAGTGTTGGGGCATTCACAACTTCTGGAGGCAACTTCTGTTCCACTGATTCATTGTTCTCACTGTCAGGAAGTTTCTTCTCAGTTCTAAGTTGCTTCTCTCCTTGATTAGTTTCCACCCATTGCTTCTTGTTCTGTCCTCAGGTGCCTTGGAGAATAGCTTGACTCCCTCTTCTTTGTGGCAACCCCTGAGATATTGGAAGACTGCTATCATGTCTCCCCTAGTCCTTCTTTTCATTAAACTAGCCATGCCCAGTTCCTGCAACTGTTCCTCATATTTTTTAGCCTCCAGTCCCCTAATCATCTTGGTTGCTCTTCTCTGCACTCTTTCTAGAGTCTCCACATCTTTTCTACATCGTGGCGACCAGAACTGAATGCAGTATTCCAAGTGTGGCCTTACCAAGGCCTTATAAAGTGGTATTAACCCTTCACGTGATCTTGATTCTATCCCTCTGTTGATGCAGCCTAGAACTGTGTTGGCTTTTTTGGCAGCTGCTGCACACGGCTGGCTCCTATTTAAGGGATTGTCCACTAGAACTCCAAGATCCCTCTCACAGTTACTACTATTGAGGAAGGTACCACCTATACTGTACCTGTGCATTTCGTTTTTCTTGCCTAAATGTAGAACCTTACTCTTTTCACCATTGAATTTCATTTTATTAGATAGTGCCCAATGTTCAAGTTTGTCAAGATCCTTTTGTATCTTATATATATATTTAAATATATATATCTTCTACATCAATCTGGAAGTCCTTCAAGGGAACACCCACAGGAAATGGGTGCACACTCCCTTGCACACAAACTATCCTCTCATCTCTCCAAAGACTTGTGTCGGCGCCGTTTGAAGGACCCAGAAAAGGAAGTTTGTTTCGGACAAAATAAACACAACCTTCAGCTGCCCATGGCGCTTGGTCTAAACACCGCCTCTCGCCAAAGAGTTGCACTTGTTTGTGGGCGTCGTGAGCCAAAGGTCCAGGTCCAGCATCGATTTTGCAGACCCATTTTCAGCTCAGAGATTTTCCATGGTCCCAGGTCCCTGGTTGTATCTGGGATGGAGGTGGGTATTCAGGGGTGGGATTGAAAAGTTTTAGCAACCGGTTCTCTGCTTTGAAAACTGCATTCAGTTTTGGTCGCCATGATGTAGAAAAGATGTGGAGACTCTAGAAAGAGTGCAGAGAAGAGCAACAAAGATGATTAGGGGACTGGAGACTAAAACATATGAAGAACGGTTGCAGGAACTGGGTGTGTCTAGTTTAATGAAAAGAAGGACCAGGGGAGACAGTATAGCAGTCTTCCAATATCTCAGGGGTTGCCACAAAGAAGAGGGAGTCAAGCTATTCTCCAAGGCACCTGAGTGTAGAACTATGGGTGGAAACTAATCAAGGAGAGAAGCAACTTAGAACTGAGGAGAAACTTCCTGACAGTGAGAACAATTAATCAGTGGAACAGAAGTTGCCTCCAGAAGTTGTGAATGCCCCAACACTGGAAGTCTTTAAGAAGATGTTGGATAGCCATTTGTCTGAAACGGTATAGGGTTTCCTGCCTAGGTAGGGGGTTGGACTAGAAGACCTCCAAGGTCCCTTCCAACTCTGCTATTGTATTGTATTGTATTGTATTGTATTAAAGGCCTGGAGAATAAAACATATAAAGAATGCTTGCAGTATTTGAGTTTGGCTAGTCTAGAGAAAAGATGGACTAGGGGAGACATGATAGCAGTCTTCCAATATTTGAGGGGCTTCCGTAAAAAGGAGGACGTCAGCTTATTTTCCAAATCACCTGAAGGCAGGACAAGAAACAATAGATGAAAAATTGTATTGTATTGTATGGTATTGTAGATAGGCCAGTGATGGCGAACCTATGGCACGCGTGCCACAGGTGGCACACGGAGCCATTTGTCAGGGCACGCGAGGTGCTGCCCTGTCAGCTGGCCAGCGCAAATGCGCGCGCTGGCCAGCTGAGTTCACCGTTTTTAAAAGCTATTTTTCGCCTTTCCCAGGCTCCAGAGGCTTTATAGGATCCTGGGGAGGGTGAAAAGAGCCTTCCCTGCCCCTCCGGAGGCTTCAGGGACCATCTGGAGGCTTCCCTGAAGCCTTCGGAACGCTTAAAAGGACCCTCCGTGCAAACCAGAAGTGACTTCCTGTTTGCTCGGAGGGTCGTTTTAAGCGTTCCGAAGGCTTCAGGGAAGCCTCCAGACGGTCCCTGAAGCCTCCGGAGAGCCTCCAGGGGGGCGGGGGAGGCTCTTTTTGCCCTCCCCAGGCTCTTAGAAAGCCTCTGGAGCTTGGGGAGGGCAAAAAAAGCATGTAAAAATGGGGGGGAGGTCCGCGCCTGTAGTGCGCCCATGCGCACTGGGGGGGTCGTGCATTGCATTATTTGGTGCAGCACGCCTGCACAAGACCCCCCTGCGCTCCCCCCACTTATGGCACGCGAGCCAAAAAAGGTTCGCCATCGCTGAGATAGGCTGATCCTAGTATTAAAAAATAAAGTGGAGTCGGAATATTATGAAATATTATGAAACAGATTTTATTATTGGTATAAGACAAGATGACAAGACTGGAACAAACTGTAAATAATATGATTGGATATAGAAGGATAGATATACCAAATAGACTGACAGTTTATGGATGAGATTATGTATATAAACTGTCATTGTATCGCCATAATGGCTTTGCTGCACTGCACTATTTTAAATGCAAAAATAATAAGAATATGTTTTTTAAAAAATTGGGATTATTCTGGTCAGTTGGAGTTTTCCCTGAATTGGGGTTACGCTCCTTAAGCTTACTCAAATGGTAGTGTCTTTTCCTGAATTTATTCCATCTGTTAGATTAGGGCCCCCAACGCCTGGTTCATGGACTGGCACCAATCTGCGGCATGCCCGAAACCCCGCCACACAAACAAGCAAAGCCCCATCCAAGGGATGCAGGCAGCTCACAAAGCCACGCCCCCTCCAGTCCGAGGAAAAACCTCTCCCCCCAGAACCAGTCCCTGGTGCCCAAAAGGTCGGGGGTCACTGTGCTAGATTGTGTTCCTCAAACTTCAGGACTCTTAAGATGTGTGGACTTCAGCTCCCAGAATTCCCCAACCAGCCATTCTCTCCCCTCTCCCTCTCCCTCTCTCTGTCTCTCTGTCTCTCTCTGTCTCTGTCTCTCTGTCTCTCTGTCTCTCTCTCTCTCTCTCTCTCTCTTCTCTGTGTGTATGTCTGTGTGTATCTGTGTCTCTCTATCATCTACTACCTATTATATCTATCATCTAACTACTGTAGGTATCATATCTATCAATCTACAGTATCTATCTATCTATCCATCCATCCATCATCTAGCTAGCTAGCTATTCTTTCTTTCTCTGTTTGTGTGCGTGTGTGCGTGTGTGTGTGATCTAGCTAGCTATCATATCTATCAACTCTATACCTATCTATTTATTCTCTCTCTGTGTGTGTATATCTGTATCTCTCTATCATCTAGCTAGCTATTATATCTATCATCTAACTACTGTAGGTATCATATCTATCAATCTGCAGTATCTATCTATCTATCTATCTATCTATCTATCTATCTATCATCTATCTGTCTATCCAACCATCCATCATCTAGCTAGCTATTCTGTGTGTGCGTGTGTGCGCGTGTGTGATCTAGCTAGCTATCATATCTATCACCTATCTATACCTATCTATTTATTCTCTCTTTCTCTCCTCTCTCTCTCTGTCTGTATATCTGTATCTCTCTACCATCTAGCTAGCTATTATATCTATCATCTAACTACTGTAGCTATCATATCTATCTTTCTGTCTGTCTGTCTTCTTTCTGTCTGTCTGTCTGTCCGTCCATCCATCCATCCATCCATCCATCCATCCATCCATCCATCCATCCATCCATCCATCCATCCATCATCTAGCTAGCTAGCTATTCTGTGTTTGTGTGTGTGTGTGATCTAGCTAGCTATCGTATCTATCATCTACCTATATCTAATCTATCTATTTATCCCCCCCTCCCCCCCTCTCATGTACCATCTATCTCGGGCAATTAAGAATAACGTATTGTGTAAAATTTATTCTCAGGTAGTTGCCAAAAATGCAGACACAGGCAGCAAAATTCTCTTGCATTTTTTTTATTCATTTGGCTCCCCAACCCAGAAGAAAAGCTGTTAAATAATATATATTTATATATAAAAATACATGTGAGGTTTTGTATAGTCATCCACAATATATAGACTCTAAGCACACGTGTTGCTTCTTTCCCTGATTTTGCTTTTGCATTTTCCCATAAGGTCTTTGCGATTCCATTTATTGCAAGTAAGTAAACAATTCAGTTGCAGCGTTTCTTAAACCTCTAGAGCAGGGGTGTCCAAACTTGGGAACTTTAAGACTTGTGGACTTCAACTCCCAGAATTCCCCAGCCGGCTGGCTGGGGAATTCTGGGAGTTGAAGTCCACAAGTCTTAAAGTTCCCAAGTTTGGACACCCCTGCTCTAGAGAAAGAGGCAGCTTGGACAAAACATTCAGGTCATAAATGGCCTCAACCATTCCGCCTCAATCCCCATTGGCACTTCTGGAGACAAGGAGAGAAATGTTAATTTCTGGCTAGAGAAGATCAGTGGAAAAGCCCAAAGCTGCCCTTGGTTAGTGCAAAGCCAGACTGGCAATCTTTGCATTCAATACGGGTGACACCAAATGATTTCCATTAAAAGTGTGTATTAATGAATGCCAGCTAAATATCAGCAAAAAATAATAATGATCAAAAAATTACAGCAGCAATCAGAAGGGCCAAGAAACCATCACCAGTAATTTAGCAACTGGACTCCAACCAAGCTTTAGTCACTTATGCTCAAGAATGTTTCAGTCGGTTAAAAAAAATATCTAAGGAAGAAACGTGAAAGCTGCTGTTTTTCCAGGAGTCATGTATGGCTGTGAGAGTCAGATCATAAGGAAGGCTGAGAGCCAAAGAATTCATCATTATCTTCTTTTTAAAACCCCATAATCCCTTGTGGGGTGGAGTCTAGGCAACTGAATGGAGCTTACTGGCCAGATGCCCTCCCCTGTCGCCAATGCGGAGTTTTGTTCAGCAGATATATTCTCATCGTGCACAGAGAGAGAAATATTTGCCTCTGCCTAGGATTGAACTCACAGCCTCCTGATTGTGAGGCGAGAGCTCAACCTCTAGGCCACCGCACCACTCTGAGAGCTGAAGATGCTTTCAAATCGTGGTGCTGGAGAAGACTTTGGAGAGGCCCTTGGACAGTCAATCCTAAAGGAAACCAACCCTGGCTGTCCTTTGGAAAGACAGATCCTGAAGCTGAAGCTCAAATACTTTGGCCACCAGATGAGAAGAGAGGACTCGCTGGAAGGTTGGGAAAGTTGACCCTGAGGTTGGTTGACCCTGACGTTGGGAAAGATGGAAGGGAAAGAGGATGAGATGGTTAGATGGTGTCATCCATTCAATGAACATGAATTTGGACCAACTCCAGGATACCATGGAGGACAGATGGGCCTGGCGTCCGATGGTCCATGGGATTACAAGGAATTACATGACTTAGTGACTAAACAACAAGAAAAGAAGGTAAGAAGAATTATTCTCTTAATGGAGGTGCTTAGAAATCATCTTCAGAAGAAATGTTTTCCTATCTCTCATTTTAGAAGAAATGACTCCTTGGAAAGGGTGATGGCTTTGGGACCACCAGCAAAAATGCAATTCCTCTCTAGGTAAAGCTAAAGGTTCCCCTCGCACATATGTACTAGTCCTTCCCAACTCTAGAGGGCAGTGCTCATTTCCGTTTCAAAGCCGAAGAGCCAGCGCTGTCTGAAGACGTCTCCGTGGTCATGTGGTCGGCATGATTAAACGCCGAAGGCGCATGGAACGCTGTTCCCTTCCCACCAAAGATGGTCCCTATTTTTTCTACTTGCATTTTTTACGTGCTTTCGAACTGCTAGGTTGGCAGAAGCTGGGACAAGTCACGGGAGCTCACTCTGTTATGTGGCGCTAGGGATTCGAACCGCTGAACTACTGACCTTCCTGATCGACAAGCTTAGCCACTGAACCCTTGTTTCCTCTCTAGGACGCTAGAAAAGAAAGATTTCTTGATTCCTTCACTTTAGACAAGAATCCAAAGAGTAGCATTTCTTCAAGAAGGAACATAGGAGTGGAAAACATTTGGATTTTCAGCTTCCTTGGAAGTCGGATGAGAACTTGGCTTCAAAATGTCTGCAGGGGCTTAGTTCTCTTATTTAGAGGCATCCTGTTACTGATGAATTTTAGCTTTGTCCCCTCCTTAGGACAGGTGTGACAGTCTTCCTTACTCAGTTCCCTAACCTGCTTTCAGAATGCCATTTTAGCATCATGTTCAGCAGTGGTGAAATTCAACTTTTTTTACTACCGGTTCTGTAGCTTGCGTGGCTTGGTGGGTGTGGCATGGGAAAGATACTGCATAATCTCCATTCCCATCCCACTCTGGGGCCAGCCAGAGGTGATATTTGCTGGTTCTCTGAACTGCTCAAAATTTCCGCTAGCAGTTCTCCAGAACCTGTCAGAACCTGCTGAATTTCGCTCAGTGTTTTGGGGCAGAACAGAAATATTTTGAAAGGTTTCGTAAGTCAGGCCGCCAGGTTTAGGCTGCAAACATTTTGATGTCCACTAGATGGTGACATTATGCCTTTCTATGCTGCCATCTAGGGGTCATGTGGAGTTTCACAGCATCCCCCTGGTCATCTGATCAAAATTCAGACGCTTGGGAACTGACTCACATTTATGACCGTTGCAGTGTCTCCGGGTCATGTGATCCCCTTTTGTGATCTTCTGACAAACAAAGGAAGCCAGATTCACTTAATAACCATGTTCCTAACTTAACAAGGGCAGTCATTCACTTAACAACTATGGCAAGGAAGGTCGTAAAATGGAGCAAAATTCACTTAATCTTGCAACTGAAAATGTTGGGCTCAACTGTGGTCATAAGACAGGGACTACCTGTATTGCTTAGAAGCAGGGGTATTCTCAGGAACTTTAAAATGGGGACATGACAGACATAAAAGCCCAGTCTAGCACAATACCAATGAAAATGTCATTTCTCTGAAATGGTATTGGACTGGGCTTTTACGTCTGTCATATCCCCATTTTAAAGTTCCTGAGAATGTCCCCATTTTAAAGTTTCCTGAGAAACCCCCAGGGGGTTGGACTAGAAGACCTCCAAAGTCCCTTCCAGCTCTCTTTTGATTGATTGATTTTTTAAAAAGGGAGCTGTTCAGTCACACTATCATAGGTGCCATTTTAACTTTTTTGGCCATGTTCTGGTTGGAAGTCTTCTCCAATGTTTCCTTCCCATATAACCAACTAAAACATTTTTGTGTTCCAGTAAGTGAAAAAAAAAGCTTAATTGCATTGCACAAATCCTGAAAGAATAAAATTTTGGCATGCAGAAATCAGCATAGAGGGCAGGGGTCTCACAGAATATATGCAGTCCCCCAAGTCATTTTTGGCACATGTGCATGCACATGCATACACATAAACAGATACACAGACAGACAGATACACAAAGACGCACATATTACCCTGAAAGAATACTTTGTAAATACAGATCTTGTAGAAATTAATCCATTGTCAATCCAGTAATAAAAACCAAGTATGGTACCCAGGTTAAGCCAGCAAACTGACCAAAATGAAAATAATATTAGTTAGAACTGATAGGTGGATAAACATTCTAGTCTAAACATCTGGCTGAACAATCTTTATAACAATTCAAGTTGAATATTCGTATTCTTGTCTACTTGTTTTGCAGCATTTTTAATTTAATCAGTTGATGACGATCGGTAAATCGTGATGTATTTGATTTTGAACCCAAGACAGGTTTTTGTATCAGCCTTCGGGCTAAGGAACTAGTCCTCATGAGGAAGTCATGGCAATTTGAAGTTGATGTTCCAGTTGAGAAGGGTGGCAGTTTGGGCCTGCAAATTCCGTTTTGGCCTCTGATAATAATTAGTAAAAATACTCACACTTTGGTTTTCAATGTCAAGTGCAAAATCTTGATGCTGAATTAATGTTCTCACATTGCTGGCATGCTTATGACTTGAAACATAAGTATGTGAAAACTGATTCACGGAGGGTGCTATCCAAATAATGAAGTTAAAAATCTATGCATGGACAAAATTCCTCAGAGATCCAATGGCAAAAGAAAGGAGAAAGAAAAGAAGGAAAAGATAGGAGGTTTAAAAAAAAGAGGAGAAAGAGGAGGAAAAGATAGAGAAGGGGAAAAGAGACAGAATAAGAGATGGAGAAGGAAAAAAGGAGAGAGAGAGAAGGAAGGAGGAGGAGGGAAGGAGAAGGAGGAAAAGATTGAGAAGGGGAGAAGAGAGCGAACGAGAAAATATGGAGGAGGAGGAGGGAAGGAGGAGAAGAAAAGATTGAGAAGGGGAGAAGAGACAAAAGGAGAAAATATGGAAAAGGATAAGAGGAAGGAGGAGGGGGGAGGGAAGGAGAAGGAGGAAAAGATTGAGAAGGGAGAAAAGATTGTGAAGCGGGAAAAGATTGAGAAGGGGGAACAAGAGAAGGAGAAAATATGGAGAAGAAGGAGGAGGAGGAGGAGGAGGGAAGGAGAGGGAGGAAACAATTGAGAAGGGGAGAAGAGAGAGAGTAGGAGAAAATATGGAGGAGGTGAAGAAGAAGGCAGAAAAGAGAGCGAGAATGAGAAAATATGGAGAAGGAGGGGGAGGGAAGGAGGAGAAGGAGAAAAGATTGAGAAGGGGAGGAGAGACAAAAGGAGAAAATATGGAAAAGGAGAAGAAGAGGAAGGAGGAGGAGGGAAGGAGAAGGAGGAAAAGATTGAGAAGGGGGAAAAGAGAGAGAAGGAGAAAATATGGAGAAGGAGAAAAGATTGAGAAGAAAAGGAAGAGAAGAACAGATGGAGAAGGAGGAGAAGAGAAAGAGAAGGAGCAACTGACTTTCTACCCCACCAGAGATTTACAGTTGGAAAGTAGGAACAGGGTGAGAATAATATTCTAGGTTCGGTCGCTTAAAATTCTTGTGAAGACACAGGCGTCGTTTGGACCGCATGATTTTGGCACGAGAATAATTCATGCGTGGTACATTGGATCACTCTAACGCAGGAGGACATCATCTGGAGATCTGTCTCTGCTAGGAGATCCTGGCCCTCCTGTGAAAGAGATTCCAGATTGTGGCTATGAGATGCCGAAGGCTTCCAAGAGGAGGCCAGGCCAATTCAATGCGAATTGTTCAAATGTTTCCAGCTTCTCTTCAGGAGACCCAAGTGAAGGCCAGGAACGCTGCGGTGGGCATCAGCAAGAGTGCGCTTCTCGCAGGCAGCAGGAGGTTTGCGTTCGATTTTTGGACAATCCGGGCACCCAGAGGCTGAATGGGTCGAAAATTCTCCACCATCGGAATTTTTTTCTCACGGTCGAAATACACCTTTTCCCAGAACTCTTCGATCTATGGACCAATAAGAAGGACAAGTATTGATTTTCTCTCTTTCCAAGTCAATGTAGAAAGAGGAGCTTCTGTTGACTGGATAATAAGGTACCAAAGTATTCATATGCTTCTTTCTTTCTTTCTTTCTTTCTTTCTTTCTTTCTTTCTTTCTTTCTTTCTTTCTTTCTTTCCTTCCTTCCTTCCTTCCTTCCTTCCTCCCCCTCCTTCCTCCCTCCTTTTTCCCTCTATTTTCTACCTCCCTCCCTCCTTCCTCTTTCACTCCTTCGGCCCTTCTTTCTTCATTCCTCCCTCTCTCCTTCCTCCCCCTTTCCTTTCCTTTCCTGTCCTGTCCTGTCCTTCCTTCATTTTCTTTTCTTTTCTTTTCTTTTCTTTTCTTTTCTTTTCTTTTCTTTTCTTTCCCTTCCCTTCCTTTCCTTTCCCTTTTCCTTTCCTTCCTTTCCTTCCCTCCTGCTGCCCAGTGGTGGCATTCAATCAACTTTCTGAGCAGTTTGATGAACCGGCTGTTGGAAGAAATCAGTGGGCAGAGAACCAGTTGTTAAATTATTTGAATCCCACCACTGCTCCTGCCCCCCTCTCTCTCCCCCTCCCGCCCTTCCCTTCCCCATTCTCTCTCTCTCTCTTTCACACATACACACATTCCCTTCCTCTTCCTTCCTTCCTTTTGTCTGCCAGCATTCAAGGAGGTTAACAACATTTCAAAATCCACACCGTTGTCCAAAACATAGAAGCCAAAAAAACTACTGACCCAAAAATTAAACCACAGCTGAAAACCCGAGACCACCGTATCCATAAGGAAGGAGAATCACAGCCCTGAACAGCATTGCCCCATCGGGATCCTACCCTATCCAAGCCAACCTCATTTGCGCACGCATTGCGCTAACATAAGCACATCCAAATGGAGGCAGAGCTTATGATGCAACAGAGCAGTGATGTGCGGTGAGGTTTATGGCTGGTGAGGCTGGTGACGTCATCAGGAAGGCGGGGAATGGGACCACGTGTACTGGAGGCTGTGGCTGCCTCAGCCTCCAGCACACATGATCCCATTCCCCGCCTTCCTGAGCGCGCTCCGCCGGCTCGCGTTCCGCAGTCCCCAACAGCAGTTGCTTTTCAGTGCTTTTCTGAGCGTCTGGCGTTTAGGACATCCAGCTATCTACCTAAACGCCAGACGCACAGAAAAGCACTGAAAAGCACTTCGCCTCCAAGCCACTTCTGGATGTCTATTGCAGTCGCAAGGAGTGCGCAAAGTACAGCGGAGGCAGGAAGGTTATTGGCGCTTCCGAGAACCCTCCTGCCTCCGCCGGTTGCCCAGCTGGCACCACCCCGTGCACGCTCCTCCTCCTCCCTCCTCTTCCTCTTCACTCCCAAAAAGCTCTTCTCCTTACCAGAGCTTAGCGGGAACTGTGTAAAAGGGATGGGAGGAAATATATATTATAATTTATTATTATATATTATATATTATTTCATGATGAGAGGCGAGGCTCTGCCTCCCCTGCCTCCCCTGACCGCACGTCCCTGCAACAGAGCAACCAGAGCCCACGCATAGTTGCACCCCCATTGCTTTGTTTGTCCATTTTTAATGCTTTGAGGGACCCCCTCCCCCAAGTGTTTCTCAGCCCGGGTCTCCTACCTGCTCCCACTCAAGTTCAATGGGTTTCTCAAACAGGGTCCAGATCACCTCCTCATTGCAGGCAGGAGTGGTCAGAGAGCCAGTGTAGCGATAGAAGCTCGTGAGATCCTCCTTGTCCGGGATCAAGGATTCCAGGGGCAAAGCTGGAATCTCAACTTTTTCCCCTGAATAAAAAACAGAGGGAATTGAAATGTGTTTGAATATATCAGTAGCTCGGGTTGGTAATAGTTAAGCTGTTGCTTTGGGCTCCGAGATGGCAATTTGGTTGCAAACATTTCGTCACCATTCCAGGAGACATCATCCGTGCGCTTTGAGTTGTGCCCATCTATCACAGCACAGGCCTTTCAAGACCTTTTTATGAGATGCAAATTAGGCTGAACATTGTTTGTTTGGATATTTCTGTTCTGACCTAGGCTTCCCGAGAGCATGAAGCAGACTCCTGGTCCCCACAAAAAACCCTTTTATTAATTTGCTGTGAATTCTGCTCCTTCACATCCAGCAAAGTCTTTCGAGGGAGGATTTACAGTCATAGACCTTATCTGGCTTGGAGAGCTGACAGGCTGACATCTGCAAAACTTGGCAAGGAGTCTCGGAGAGTCACGAACCAATTAAGCAAACTAATTGTCTCCTGCAAACTCCACTCCCCTTTCGCTCCTCTTTTATTTCCTCTGGGAGGGGCCATTCACTGTCCACCTGTGGCCTTACTCCCAAGTCGACCCTTGTTCTTTAGATGTTCCCTTCGCCTGGCAACTCTGCGCATGCGCACACTGGGAACAGGCTCCAGCTGTTCATCTGCCTCACTGATGTCTGACTCTGAAGGCAGCTGATAACTGTCAGATGGCTCTGGTCCCCTCTCTGCCTCTGACACAGAGCCCTCATCAGAGCCTTCCCCAGACTCCAGGACTGGCCCATCTTCCTCCCCAACCTCCTCACTGTCCGAATCTGCTGCCAGCTCCACTGGCCACTGACGGGCCACAACAATTTCTGAGTCAAGGTCTGATTTTGGACTATTTGATTGGCTGGCTGTTGGCTGGCAACATTCAGACTAATTTGCATCTCGTAAAAAGGGTATTTAAAGACCTGACAGACGAGCACAACTCAAAACGCACGGGCGATGTCGCCTCGAATGGTGACAATCATTTGCAACCCAATGGCCAAGCTCAAATGTCAGAGCTCAAACCAAGAGAATTATTTGTCTCTCAGGTAAATCCTTCACTTTTCCCCCCATGTTTTGTTTGCTGAATTATTTGAAGTTATAACAGCATTGACAAAGATGACATGACCCTTTTTCACACTTGCAGCCATTACTACACCCCATGCCCATATGATCAAAATTCAGATGTCTGGCCACTGACTCATATTTATGACGGTTGCAGTGTCCCGGGGTGATGTGATCACGTGTAACCTTCTGACATGCAAAGTCAATGCAGTAGTCTGGTTCACTTAACAACCATGTTACTAACTGAACAACCGGCAGTGATTCACTTAACAACGGTGGCAAGAAAGGCCATAAAACGGGGCATAATTCACTTAACTGTCTTGCTTAGCAACATACATTTTAATTATGAGCTGTTCAGAGTCTCCTTTGGAGCTGAGTGGAGCCTCTAAAATCCAATGAATCAAATCAAATGATTAAATTCACTTTTGCATTAGGTCTCCTCTCCTTACCTGGAGCCCCAATCTTTCCTAAATTTGAAATGAGTGGTTCGTAGTTTGTGTTCTTTTTGCCAGCCTGTAAATAGAACAAAACATATTAAGAATTGAACCTGGAACATTTTTTACTAGCTCAAGGTTGACTCGGCTTTCCATCCTTCTGAGGTTGGTAAAACAAGGTCCCAGATTATTGGGGGCAAGAGGCTGACTCTGTAAACCGCTTAGAGAGGACTGTGAAGCACTGTGAAGCGGTATATAAGTCTAAGTGCTATTGCTATTGCAGGAAAACTACCCACTGCCAGGAGTTCGATTCTGACCCGCTCAAGGTTGACTCGGCCTTCCATTCTTCCAAAGTGGGTAAAATGAGGAACCAGATTGTTGGGAGCAAGAGGCTGACTCTGTAAACCATTCAGAGAGGGCATTATGAAGTGGTATATAAGTCTAAGTGCTATTGCTATTGCTAATTGCTGTTTGAAGCAAATACAAAAAAGAGGGTGTCCTGTTTAAGAAAAGCTTTCCTTTCTCCCTCCCTCCTTCCCTCCCTTCCTTGCTTCCTGCTCTTTCTTTTTCTCTTTATCCTTCCTCATTCTTTCCTTCCTTTCCTTCTTTCCTCCCTCCTTCTCCTCTTCCTCTTCTTCTTTACCCTTCTTCATTTCCTTCCTTCCTTCCTTTCTTCTTCCTTCTTACCTTCTCTTTTTTTCTTCTTTATTCTTCTTCCTTCCTCCCTCCCTCTCCTCTTTCTCTTCTTCTTTAGCCTTCTTCCTTTCCTCCCTCCCTCCCTCCCTCTTTCTCTTCTTCTTTACCCTTCTTCCTTCCTTTCTTTCTTTCTTTCCTTCCTTCCTTCCTTCCTTCCTTCCTTCCTTCCTTCCTTCCTTCCTTCCTTCCTTCCTTCCTTCCTTCCTTCCTTCCTTCCTCCCTTTTCTATGTCCCGCTCTCCTTTTCCCCCTTCCTTTGGGAGAACACAGTGAAAAATAGCTGGTAAACCTGGCAAGAAAGATGAGCCGAAACATTCTGTTGCCCCAGGACTCTAGAAAAATACTTCAAACTTTGGCAACTTTTGAGCTGGCTGGACTTCAACTCCCAGAATTTCTTAGCTGGCTGGAGAATTCTGGGAGTTGAAGTTGTCATAGCTCAAAATTGCCAAGGTTGAGAAACTATGCTCTGGGAGGAGAAAGCCGAGGTCAACAGGGACTTTCAGAGGTGAGGAGGTGGGGATCTTGCCCACCCCAAAGAGGTGAGGCCAAGATGCGTAAATGCAACCTGCCCTATGTAGGAGGATGGCTCAGTAAAACCACGATGGGTGAGGATTACGGGTCTTGTGCTTCAATATAACCGGAAGGCACTGGATGAGACTGACCCAAGTGAGTTTGTTCTAGGTTTTTATGTTTGTTAATATATATATATATATATGATGGAATTCAAATCTATTCCATACCTTTATAAAAAATCCCAGCACGGCTGCTCCTTTTTCTTTGATCGCTGAATTCACGTTGCTAAATTCCTCCTTAATGTGGACAATGTGAAGCTGTAAGAAAATCACAGGTTGGATTGACTCAAGACCCTTTTATTACTCAATCGCAATGGGTTAAAAACACTTTTCATAATAAAGGAGAATATTTGTAGATCAGGGTTGACAAGAGGGGTCCTTGGTGCTCTCTGAGCTTGGTTGTTTTCTTGCAGATGTTTCATGACCCAACTAGGTAACATCATCAGTGTTAGAAGGGAGTAGGGTTTCCAGAAGGAGGAAGAGGAGGAGGGGGACGATGACTATGGGATCTTTGGTGCCCTCTTAACTTTGTTGTTTTCTCGAAGATGTTTCATTACCCAACTAGGTAACATCATCAGTGCTAGAAGGGAGTGTGGTTTATGGAGAGGAGGAGGAGGAGGAGGAGGAGGAGGAGGAGGAGGAGGAGGAGGAGGAGGAGGAGGAGGAGGAGGAAAAAGACTGTGGAGTCCTTGGTGCTCTCTGAGCTTGGTTGTTTTCTTGAAGACATTTCATGACCCAACTAGGTAACATCATCAGTGCTAGAAGGGACTGGAGTTTGTAGCATCCCCACAACACACAATCAAAATGTGGGCATTTGGCAACCAGCCTGAATTTACAACAGTTGAAGCACCCTGGGGTCATGTGAACATCATTTCTGACCCTCCCAGCTGTTTTCCACCAATCAATGTCAATACGGAAAGACAGCTTCATTTAACGACTGCATTATTTACTTAATGGCTGTGACATTTCCCTTAAGAACCATGGGGTGGGGGAAAGGTAGTAAAATCAGGAAGAACTCAAGTAGCAGCTATCTTGTTTAACAATGGAAAATTCCGGTTCTTATTGTAGTCATAAGTTGAGGATTCCCTATAATTACATTTACACACACACAGACACACAATTATATAATTATATATAAAGAGACAGACATCATGATCCCCGGAACTTAAAATATATTATCCACTTAGCTTTCATTAGCCTCTGGTAGCATTCGCCAGAGTGTAAAAACTACCATTGAAGAGATATTTGCCTTTATACATCATTGATCAATTTAGCCATTGTGTGTGTAATGTATAAAGGCAAATATCTCTTCAACGCTGGTTTTTACACTCTGTCAATGTTAGTAGAGGCTAACGAAACTAATTGGAATATATATATTACACACACACAGACACACACACAGACACACACACATATGTATGTATGTATGTATGTATGTATGTATGTATGTATGTATAATGTTTCCTGATGCTAGATTTTGGAGATGAATGTTTCTGGGTGCTTTTACCTCCATGGGGTACCTCTCTCCATCGATGCTGTGTTCAGATCCAGGACTCCATATCTTCCCCACCTTGCTTCCCCAGTGGAAATGAAACTGCGCTGCCTTGTATTTCCCATTCAGACCCCCACGTTCCACCTTCCCCGACTGATTCAGCACTACGATGACTGCCGAGAAAAAAATTGATTCAGTACAGCCTAGTCCAGGGGCAGTGGTGGGTTTCAAATTTTTTTACTACTGGTTATGTGGGCGTGGCTTGGCGGACGTGGCAGGAGAAGGATACTGCAAAATCTCCATTCCCTCCCCATTCCACCACACTCCAGGGGAAGGATACTGCAAAATCCTCATTCCCTCCCTACGCCAGGGGAAGGATACTGCAAAATCCTCATTCCCTCCCTACGCCAGGGGAAGGATACTGCAAAATCCTCATTCCCTCCCTACTCCAGGGGAAGGATACTGCAAAATCCTCATTCCCTCCCGAGCAGCTGGGACTTGGGAGGCAGAGAATAGATGGGGGCGGGGCCAGCCAGAGGTGGTATTTACCGGTTCTCCGAACTACTCAAAATTTCCGCTACCGGTTCTCCAGAACTGGTCAGAACCTGTTGAATACCACCCCTATCCAGGGGTGGTATTCACATACCTTTCCTACCGATTTGCAAATGTGAATGTGCATTGGCAGAGCTCTCGGGCCACCACCGATGCCCCTGAAATGAGTGACATTGGGCTGGCCATGCCCCCTGCCCTCCCCCCCAAGGTCAAACACAACCCTTATGCGGCCCTCAATGAAATCAAGTTTGACACCCCTGACGTATCTGGTGTTAAATACCAACAATACATCATTGTATACATTTTTTCTTTTAGATTATGATTTGATATAAATTTTAGACGTTTCGTCCACATATTCTCCCATTGTGTGGAATACCTGACTTGTCTGAGGTATTCCTGCTTCTCACCTGTGTGTCCGTTGTTTTCCATGCTCCACTTGTGGCTGGATTTGACATCGTAGTCTATAAATTTAAAGGCTTTCAGAGAATCGTTGCATATTGCCTGCCGGGTGAGAATATTAACCGGAGATTGTTTGTCGTTTCCACATTCTGACTCTACCTCTGCCCATAGGCGAGGTTCTGTAGGAGGGAAAGGAGGGAAAGGCTTTTGAATGGGACAGACATTGGATCAGGACCAATGCAACTGCAAACTGTGGTTTAAAAATGTTGAGGTCTTTAGGACTTCCTGGGCTATAAGCTGGAAGAAGTCTAAAAAAAAACCCTAAAAGAAGCCACTGAGAAATCAGAATAACAGAGTTGGAAGGGACCTTGAAGGTCTTCTAGTCCATCCCCCGCTGAAGTAAGAGACCCAATACCATTCCGGACAAATGGCTCTCCAATCTCTTCTTTAAAACCTAAAACTTCTGGAGGCAAGTTGTTCTACTGGTTGTTGTAGAACTAGAACTAGTAGAACTAGTTGTTCTAGTGTGGCCTAATGCCTTGGTAAGGCCACACTTGGAATACTGCATTCAGTTTTGGTTGCCACGATGTAAAAAAGATGCGGAGACTCTGGAAAGAGTGCAGAGAAGAGCAACAAAGATGATTAGGGGACTGGAGACGAAAACATATGAAGAACAGTTGCAGGAACTGGGGATGTCTAGTTTAATGAAAAGAAGGACCAGGGGAGACAGGATAGCAGTCTTCCAATATCTCAGGCGTTGCCACAAAGAAGAGGGAGTCAAACTATTCTCCAAGGCACCTGAGGGCAGAACAAGAAGCAATGGGTGGAAACTAATCAAGGAGAGAAGCAACTTAGAACTGAGGAGAAACTTCCTGACAGTTAGAACAATTAATCAGTGGAACAGAAGTTGCCTCCAGAAGTTGTGAATGCTCCAACACTGGAAGTTTTTAAGAAGATGTTGGATAGCCATTTGTCTGAAACGGTATAGGGTTTCCTGCCTAGGCAGGGGGTTGGACTAGAAGACCTCCAAGGTCCCTTCTAACTCTGCTATTGTATTGTATTGTATTGTATTGTATTGTATTGTATTGTATTGTATTGTATTGTATTACTGGTTAATTGTTCTAACTGTCAGGAAATTTCTCCTTAGTTCTAAGTTGCTTCTCTCCTTGATTAGTTTCATTCATTTCAAACCATTTTATAACAATAAAATCATCCCAATCATCAAAACCTAAAATCAAAGTTATCTTTTTTTTCAGGCTAAGCACAAAGCGGTTTCCAACTCAATAAATCCTTTTTTTTTTAGTTAAAACAGTCTGTTTCGCCATCTCCTATCTAGTTTCAATTCCAGTCCCTGAGCTCAAACTAGCCATGACTAATAGACATTCATTCTTCCTTGGAACATTAGAAGTAGTCCTTGACTTACAACCAGTGGTAGGTTCCTACTGGCTCGGACTGGTTCGCCCGAACCGGTAGAAGCTTGGCAATCTGAGTTGCTGGAACCAGCAGCGACCCAGGCCTGCCACGCCCCCCCCGAACCAGTTCTCAGGGTGGCTCCATAGAGCGGCGCCATCTTGTTTTTTTGCTTCTGCGCATGTGCAGAGCAATTTTAGTTGTACCGCACATGCCCCCGAGCGAACCGGCAGTAGTCTCTTCTGGAACCCACCACTGCTTACAACCATTCATTTAGTGACCATTCGAACTTACAATGGCACTGAAAAATGGGACTTACGATCGGTTTTCACACTTACAACCACTGCAGCAGCCCCTTGGTTACATAATCAAAATTCAAAATAATGAGCAATTGGTATGTATTTATGACAGTCACACTGTCCTGAGCAGTGGTGGGTTCCAGCCGGTACGCACTGGTACACCCCAGTACATACTGGGAGCAGCAGCCATCGTACCAGAATGGTGCTTTGGAGGGCCCGCCTGCCCACCCTCGTTCCTTACCTCTATTTGAGCTAATCAGGCTATTTGTGCAAGCGCGCGCAGCATAAGACACCTGCGCGATGCTCCGCCGAGCAGCTTGAGCATCATAGGGCGGTATGTGCGCAGGCATGCGCAGTGTACGTGCCCATGGTGGACGCCCAGCCCCGTTGCAGTGTACTGGTTGCTATAGGACAGTGATGGCGAACCTATGGCACGCGGAGCCATTTGTCGGGGCACGCGAGGTGCTGCCCTGTCAGCTGGCCAGCGCGCATGTGCGTGCTGGCCAGCTGAATTCACCCTTTTTTAAAGCCATATTTCGCCCTCCCCAGGCTCCAGAGGCTTTATAGGAGCCCGGGAAGGCCGAAAAGAGCCTACCCCACTCCCCCGAAGGCTTCATGAGCTTCCCTGAAACCTCCGGAGCGCAAAAAACTAGCCCTACGGGCAAACCGGAAGTTTGGGAACTGACTTCCGGTTTGCTCGGAGGTTCATTTTGACTGCTCCGGAGGCTTCAGGGAAGCATCCTGAAGGTCCCTGAAGCCTTCGGAGCACTGAAAACGACCTTCCGAGCAAACCGGAAGGGTCGTTTTGACTGCTCCGGAGACTTCAGGGAAGCCTCCTGAAGGTCCCCAAAGCCTCCGGGGGGTGGGGGAGGCTGTTTTCGCCCTCCCCAGGCTCCTATAAAGCCTCTGGAGCCTGGGGAGGGCAAAAAAAGCATGCAAAAAATGGGGGAAGCGCCTGTAGTGCACGCATGCGCACTGGGGGGTGTCGTGCATTGCATTATGGGTGTGGCATGCCCGCACATGACCCCCCTGCGCTCCCCCCATTATGGCACGCGAGCCAAAAAAGGTTCGCCATCGCTGCTATAGGATCTGGAACCCACCATTGGTCCTGGGGCCATTTGTCACTATTTGTAACCTTCTCAGCTGTATTGTGACAAGCAAAGTCAAAGGGGGAAGCCATATTTGCTTAGCATGACTCACTTAACAACTGCCTTGCTTAGCAACTGAACTTTGGGGCTCCACTGTAATTGTAAGGTGAGGACTATCTATGCTTGAGACCAATCTTGTCTTCCCCAACTGGGAGCTGCCTTAGGATTCCATGAAAACATCGTCAGGCTATATGGTGGTGTACAACAAACAACTCAAACGATACATTATTAAATTAGGGGTGGGAGTAGGAAAGCATTAAAATCCAAGTATACAAGTTAAAAAAACGATACAAGAGGAATTATTATTAGAAATAAAATGGAACAGAGAAAATTATTTTGTATGAAAATATAAAGTTGGGATTGCTGAAATGCCTCCCCGAGAATCCATCGGAGAAAATAAATAAGCAAAGGCAACGATGGAAAGGAGGTAGGATGAGGAGGGAAAGGAAGAAAGGGTAAAGCAGAGAAAGTAAGGGTGGGAATTAAGATTAGGAGCGAGGGTAAGAAAGAAGAGAAGAGAGGGGGGAAGAAGACAGGACGAAGGATGAGAGGGAAAAGAAGAAAAGGTAAAAGCAGAGGAAGCAAGGGAGGGGGATTAAGAGTAGGAGAGAGGGAGCAAGATGGAGGAGAAGAGAGGAGGGGGAGGGAAGAGAGGGGAAGAAGAAAGGAGGAAGGAGAGGAGGAAAGAAGAAGGGTGGTTGAGAAGAGAGAAGGAGCAAGGTTGTTGCAAAATAAGATGGAGGTATGGGATGTGACCCACACTGTGATCTATATATTTGTAAGAAAACAATGATAAAGATTAATAGTGAATAGATAAATGTTAATACAATACAATACAATACAATAGTAGAGTTGGAAGGGACCTTGGAGGTCTTCTAGTCCAACCCCCTGCCTAGGCAGGAAACCCTATACCGTTCCAGACAAATGGCTATCCAACATCTTCTTAAAGACTTCCAGTGTTGGGGCATTCACAACTTCTGGAGGCAACTTCTGTCCAACTGATTAATTGTCCTCACTGTCAGGAAATTTCTCCTCAGTTCTAAGTTGCTTCTCTCCTTGATTAGTTTCCACCCATTGCTTCTTGTCCTACCCTCAGGTGCCTTGGAGAATAGTTTGACTCCCTCTTCTTTCGTTAAAAATAATTGTAAGAGAGTATATTTGTGAATGAATTTGAAAGAGAAAAATAAAATAAAAACTATCTTTAAAAAAATGGATTCCATGAAAACATAACGAGGCTATATGGCGGTGCAGTGGCTCAGTGATTAAGATCTGGGCTTGTCAGCTGGAAAGCCGGCAGCCGAGGTTCAAGACCCACGCACCACGCGATGGGGTGAGGACAGGAGCTCACCCCATCGCGTGGTGCGTGGGTCTTGAACCTCGGCTGCCGGCTTTCCAGCCGACAAGCCCAGGCTCCTGCCAACGTAGCAATTTGAAAGCACGCAACCAAATATTAATTAGTTAATATTCGGGTTAATAAAAGCATGAAAGAAATTTAACCTTGCAATTCAAGGGTCTTTTCAGGGCAAGCCTGGAATGGCAGCAAAGCAGCTCAGAAGCTCTCCAAGAATTCAATGTTTTGATTACCATTTGTTCTAATCAGCATTTCATTGCATAACTACCCATAATAGTGACTCAACAGAAAAGGAAATATAATGAATTGCATTTTCCCACACCTTGCCCCCGGTTCATGTTTTACAGTACATTGAACTGTGGGGCTTTGAAAGTTACCTTTGCAATCTGAGACATTACACTGTTGTGAGGCATAACACCAGGCTTCCCCTCCTGCAAAAGACAAATAGTTTGCATTAGTTTAATCATATTATTCCTAAGATGAATGATAGCAGAGAACAGGTATCATTTTCAGAACATAACATTTTGAAACAAGGTATTAATTAATTTAGAATACTATCATCCTTCCTAGGGACGCAGAAATTCACCCCCTGTAGTTAAAAATGGAATAACCCCAATTAAGAGGAAACATCAGACTCACACAAAATCTGCAATATGAAATGAGAAATAAAACAATAAGGGAAAACAGTAAAAAATAAAATAAAAGAATAGTAGAGTTGGAAGGGACCTTGGAGGTCTTCTAGTCCAACCCCCTGCTCAGGCAGGAAACCCTGTACCATTTCAGACAAATGGCTATCTCATCTCTTCTTAAAAACTCCCAGTGTTGGAGCAGCCAAACGGTTAGTTTGTTTCTTCTTTTTTCTTTATTGTGTATATTCACTTTGGAAATAAAATTTTAAAATAGTTGTGGGGAAAAATCCCGGGAAAGCAATCTGAAATTACAATCTAAATCATTCTGGGAGTTGAAGTCTACAGGTCTGTCTGAAAGTTGCAAGGTTGAAGACACCTGATTTAAATGATTGCTGCAATAAAATGATATTTGACAGGGAAGAAAGAAAGAAAGAAAGAAAGAAAGAAAGAAAGAAGGGAGGGAGGGAGGGAGGGAGGGAGGGAGGGAAGGAAGGAAGGAAAGAAGAAGAAAGGAAGGAAGGAAGAAAGGAAGAAAGAAAGAAAGGACAGAGGGAAGGAAGGAAGGAAAGAAAGAAGAGGGAAGGAAGGAAGGAAAGAAAGAAAGAAGGAAGGAAGGAAAGAGAACAGGAAGGAAGGAAGGAAGGAAGGAAGGAGAAACAGTTGAAGAGGAAGGAAGGAAAGAAAGAAGAAGGATGGAAGGATGGAAGGAAGGAAGGAAAGAAAGAAAGAAAGAAAGAAAGAAAGAAAGAAAGAAAGAAAGAAAGAAAGAAATACAGACAGACAGACTTATAGGAACTATAGGAATAAGATAATTATAAGATATAATTATAAGAATTATAGGAACTAAGAAATGGCTTCTCTAATCATGGACTGACAACTTGCAAAGTTGAAGATAGTGAAGAGGATGTCCAGCTGTGAGGTGGATGGACCCAGCAGTGATGGGGGCCCCGTTGGAAGAGCGGGATAAAAACAGGTTGGGGACAGACCCTCCTGCAGAAAATCTCTGCTTGTGATTGCTGAGAGTCAGCACTTGATTTATAGCACAAAACCAATCAAATCGCAAGGTTTCCCTCCATTATTACAGGAAGCAGAAAAACTGCTTCCTTCAATACCCGATTAGCAAACGGCAGAGTTTAAATAAATACCAGTGGCTTTTAACCATAATCATAACAACGGGGGGAGGGCTCTTTCTTCAAAAAGAATACGTTAATGTATAAAAAGATATTTGCAAATATATAAACCAGGAAGGAACCAGGAAAGAAGATAAAACGTTCTGGAGAACGTTATCTGGTGTTGGATACAATAAGTGACCACAGCAAAGGGTCAAACAACTGAGCAAATTTATCCTGGATGAAAAAAACATCCTTAGAAAATTGGGGGGAAAAAACAGCTGAGAAGCTGGCAACAAGGAGGGTGGTTAAATTATTTTGTTCTAATGAAAATGTCTAATAGAGTTGGTTCTTGACTTACAACCGTTTGTTTAGTGTCCGTTTGAAGTTACAATTGACACTGAAAAAAGCAACTGATGACTGTTTTTCCATACTTAGAACTGTTGTGGCATCCCCGTGGTCATATGGTCAAAATTCAGGTGCTTGGCAACTGACTCATATTTATGAGGGCTGCAGTGTCCCTGGGGAGGGTGTGTGTCACGTGATTTCCCCTTTTATGACCTTCTGACAAGCAAAGTGTGGCTCACTTAACAAGCGCAGTCATTCACTTCACAACCGCGGCAAGAAAAGCCGTAAAATTGAGGCAAAACTCATTCAACAAACGTTTCCCTTAGCAACAGAAATTTTGGGCTCAATTGTGGTCGTAAGTCGAGGTGTACCGGGACATCTCCTGCTTTCTTCTTTGGCTGGAAAGAGTCAATTTGTCTCTCCCAAAGGTGCTTTTTCAAGAGGCAATTGAAGACGTTTCTCTTTCTCCTCCAAGGAATGGTGGGGAATGGAAGGATTTATACTCCTTGCAGACAGCTGGTCATTTGCATCCTTTTTAGAGAGTCATTGAGGCCACTTGAAGCTCCTTCAGCTCTGACTGGATGGTGAGGAACGGAAGGATTTATACTCCTTGCAGACAGCTGGTCATTTGCATCCTTTTAAGAGAGTCATTGAGGCCACTTGAAGCTTCTTCAGTTCTGATTGGATGGTGGGGAATGGAAGGATTTATACTCCTTGCAGACAGCTGGTCATTTGCATCCTTTTAAGAGAGTCATTGAGGCCACTTGAAGCTTCTTCAGTTCTGATTGGATGGTGGGGAATGGAAGGATTTATACTCCTTGCAGACAGCTGGTCATTTGCATCCTTTTTAGAGAGTCATTGAGGCCCCTTCGAGGTTTATCTGTGACATAGGAGAGCAAACCTACCAGGACAAGATTCAGCAGTCCACCTGCATTTAAAAGACAAGGGCCACGCTTTTGAGGACAGCAAAGTCCACATTTTGGACCACTGGTTTGAAAGATGCATCAAAGAGGCCATCTAGGTCAAAACTGAGCAGCCCCCTCTCAACAAAGTGGGAGGGATAGGACATCATCTATCTCCAGTGCACAACCCCGTTCAGTGGTGGGTTCTGGATCCCATTGCAACTGGTACGGTTGCAACGGGGTTCGGCTTCCACTACATCACGCGCATGCACCCTTCCCTCTTGTGACCCCGAGCAGCTGGCCTCTGCGATGCTCCAGCTGCTCGGCGGAGCGTTGTGCAGGTGCCGTGCGCTCCGTGCGTGGAAGCACCGAAGAGCTCAAATACAGGTAAGGAGCTCGGGCAGGCGGGGGGGCCCTCCAGAGCACCGGAACGGAACGGAACCCAGTGCTCCGGGCAGGCACCGGCATGCCTGTACCAGAGTGTACCGCCTGCAACCCACCACTGACACAGTCCTTTCGGCCGTTCCAAGAAGGCCCCACACCCATTTGCATCACTCAGGTAACCCCGAGTACACAGGCAAACCTCCAAGCAGCCTCAACGACTCTCTAGGTAAAGGTAACGGTTCCCCTCATACATATGTGCTAGTCGTTCCCAACTCTAGGGGGCAGTGCTCCTCTCCGTGTCAAAGCCGAAGAGCCAGCGCTGTCCGAAGACATCTCCGTGGTCATGTGGCTGGCATGACTCAATGCCGAAGGTGCACAGAACGCTGTTGCCTTCCCACCAAAGGTGGTTCCTATTTTTCTACTTGCATTTTTTACGTGCTTTCGAACTGCTAGGTTGGCAGAAGCTGGGACAAGTCACGGGAGCTTATTCCGTTACGCGGCGCTAGGGATTCGAACCGCCGAGTTGCCGACCTTCAGATCGACAATCTCAGCATCTTAGCCACTAAGCCATCTTAGCCCTTAATGGCTCTCTAAAATAGCCAGCTGTCTGCAAGGAGTATAAATCCTTCCATTCCCCACCATCCAGTCAGAGCTGAAGAAGCTTCTTGGTTGAGAAGTGAAACATCTTCAAGGAAAAAAACAGAATGTCCTGTTGCCTCTTAAAAAAAAAGCACCTTTGAGACAATCGTGACCTGGATGAACTGAGAATCTCCATAGACAGCCCATTTGTCTCTGCACGCCCGTGTGCAAATTCAGTGAATCCTTGTCGCCCGTCAGTCTTGGAAGGCTTGCTGGAGATCATTAAAGGCAGCAAGCAAAACCTTTTTCTGGTCAGCAGAAAATCTCAGCCTCCGTTCACCTCCTGAAGCTGCTTTACTGCTGTGTCAGCACTCCGGCAGGTGGAAGAAATCTATGGTGAACGGAAGGAGTTTCTTTTCCAGAGCTTGTGAAATTTGAAGAGCTTTTGAGGCTGGTGTCAAAATTTGCTGGGAGCTGCAAATTTTAGAGGATGGCTTGGTGGGGAAAAAATATCAACAAGGACAAAATTGTTTTTCTCCCCTGCTGATAGGCCTTCAGCTCGAAGGTTTCCGAATCTACACGGCTCAGAAATGGATATTTTTCAAACATGCCCGTTTGGATTAATGGAGCATCACATCACGGGGGTTGGACTGGGGAGAATACAGAATAACAGATGTGGAAGGGATCTTGAAGGTCTTCTAGTCCAACCCTCCGCTCAAGCAGGAGACCCTACACCACTTCTGACAAATGGCAGTCCAATCTCTTCTTGAAAGCCTCCAATGATGAAACTCCCACAACTTCCAAAGCAACTTCTGTTCCACTGGTTGATTGCTCTCTCTGTCAGAAAATTTCTCCTTATTTCCAGGTTGAATCTCTCCTTGTTTCCATCCCTTATTCCTTGTCTGGCTTTCAGGTCCTTTGGAGAATAGCGTGACCCCCTCCTCTCTATGGCAGCCCCTCAAATATTGGAAGACTGCTATCCTGTCTCCCCTGGTCCTTCTCTTCGCTAGACTAGCCATGCCCAGTTCCTGCAACCGTTCTTCGTATATTTTAGCCTCCAGTCCCCTAATCATCCTGGTTGTCTTCTCTGCACTTTCTCCAGTGTCTCAACAACTTTTTTATAGTGCGGTGACCACAACTGGATGCAGTATTCTAGGTGTGGCCCTACTAAGGCTTTATAGAGTGGTGTTAAGTACCTCCCTTGATCTTGATTGTATCCCTCTGCTAATGCAATTTAGGATTGCATTGGCTTTTTTGGCAGCTGCTGCGCGCTGCTGGTTCCTATTTAGCTGGTTGTCCACTAAGACTCCCAGATCCCTCTCCCAGTCCCTGCTATTAAGCCTGGTTTCACCCAGTTTATATGTGTACTTTTGGTTTTTCTTACCTAAGTGTAGAACTTTACTTTTCTCTACAGTGAATTTCATTTTGTTAGAGAGGGCCCAGTGTTCAAGTCTGCCAAGGTCCATGTGGCTCTTGAGCCTATCTAGTCCAACTCAAGCAGGAGCTCCTATATCATTCCAGACAAATGGCTTTCCAATGTCTTCTTAGAAATTTCCAGTACTGGAGCATTCACAACTTCTGGAGGCAAGCTGTTCCACTGATGAATTGTTCTCACTGTTAGGAAATTTCTCCTTAGTTCTAGGTTGCTTCTCTCCTTGATTAGTTTCCACCCATTGCTTCTTGTCCTGCCTTCGGGTGCTTTGGAGAATAGTTTGACTCCCTCTTCTTTGTGGCAACCCCTGAGATATTGGAAGACTGCTATCATGTCTTCCCTAGTCCTTCTTTTCATTAAACTAGACATACCCAGTTTCAGCAACCGTTCTTTTTATGTTTTAGCTTCTCAACCCCTTTGATCTTCTTTGTTGCTCTTCTCTGCACTTTTTCCAGAGTCTCAACATCTTCTTTTTGCATTGTGATGTTTTGCGATGACCATAACTGTAGGCAGCCAGCTTGCTACTCAAGGCAAAGGACCTGGGGGTGAATAGTTCTTGCTCCCAAGCTATTTCATATCGATTACTCCAAGATTTATTTATAAATCAGTGCTTTTCAAATTTGGCAACTTTAAGATGGGTGGACTTCCACTCCCAGAATTCCCCAACCAGCATGCTTCGAGATGGATGGATTTCCACTCCCAGAATTCCCCAGCCAGCATGCTTTAAGATGGTGGACTTCCAGAATTCCCCAGCCAGCAGGTTTTAAGATGGGTGGACTTCAGTGGTGGGAATCAAAACTTTTTACTACCGTTTCTGTGGGCGTGGCGTGGTGGGCATAACAGTGGAAGGATACTGCAAAATCCCCATTTCCTCCCAATCAGCTGGGACTCAGGAGGCAGAGAATAGAAGGGGTGGGGCCAGTCAGAGGTGGCATTTACCGATTCTCCAAACTACTCAAAATTTCCGCTACCGGTTCTCCAGAAGTGGTCAGAGCCTGCTGAATACCACCTCAGGTGGACTTCCACTCCCAGAATTCCCCAGCCAGCATGCTTTAAGATGGATGGACTTCAACTCCCAGAATTCCCCAGCCAGTAAGCCCACAGATATAAATTCATGCTGATTGGGCAATTCTGGAAGTCCACCCATCGCAAAGCATACTGGATAAGGATTCTGAAAGTTGAAATCCACTCATCTTAAAGTTGCAAAGTTTGCTATTTGGAAACGATTTCTAGACTTTGTGCTGGAGACAGAAAAGAAATGAAAGTTTGACTTTGGGATTTGCTGATTAGATAAGACCATTGTTCTAGAAATGGCTAGGATATTAAGTACATACAACTAGAAAATTGAGGCTGTACCATGCTATTTTTTATTGTACGGCATTGAAAAAAAGTTGGAAGCTAACACTTTTTTTCCTTCTTCTTTTCCCCTTAACCCACACGTCTCTTTTCCCCTGTTTACCTTTCCCATTTCCCTACTATCTTTATTTTCATTTTATATTGTGAAACACGATGAAAATTGGAAGGAAAAAAAGTCTGAAGCACACTGGTTTAAAAGAAAAGGGAGGAGGAGTGAGCAAACAATTAAGATTTAGCAGGCCTTGTTCTTACACCCAGTTGGGAAGGCTTGAGGATGGAGAAAAAGGAAAAGAAATTGAGAAGAAATAAACTTTGTGTTAGATACTTGTTCTAACTACAGTGGTTTCCACCCAGGTCCGCTGTTCCGGTGGGAACCGAGTTTTAATCTCATTGGTCGAAGGGTCTGACAGCTCCCTATAAAAGGGCTGCTGTCAGACTCAACCTTCGCTGGATGGTTCTCACTTGTTGTACTTAATAAAGAGCTGTTGTTACCGTTAAGCCTGTGTGTGCCTATCCATTCCCCAATCTAACACTTTGGGATACAGGTAACCCTCGACTTACGACCACAATAGAGCCCGAAATTTCTGTTGCTAAGTGAGACAGTTGCGAAGTGAGCTTTGTCCCATTTTGCCACCTTTCTCGCTGCCGTTGTTAAGTGAATTGCTGCAATTGTTCAGTTAGTAACATGGCTGCTAAGTGAATCTGGCTTTCCCACTGACTTTTTGTTTGTCGCAAAGTGGACACTGCAACTGTCATAAATAAGAACCAGTTGCCAAGCATCTGATCACATGACTATGGGAATGCGGCAATGGCCATAAAAGTGGGAAATGGTCATAACATAGGTCACTTTTTAGATCCATGACTTTTTTCAGATTCATGACTTTTATTGTTTTAGAATAGAATAGCAGAGAAGAGAAGAGTTGAGTTGGAAGGGACCTTGGAGGTCTTCTAGTCCAACCCCCTGCTCAGACAGGAAAACCTATACCATTTGAGACAAATAATCAATGTATAAATTCAAAGAAAAAGAAAAATAGGAAATTAAGGGAAGGAAGAAGACGGGGAAAGAAAATGTAAGGTACAAGAGAAAAAAGCATTGACTTCCAACTCTTTTTAGCACAGTACAAGATAACAATATTACAACCTCATTTTTTTACTTTTACACAGTAGTAAATAACTAGCCATTGCTATAATAACCAATCTATCTAATCACCAAAACCAAAGTCAACGTTTCATTTTTTTTCTCCTCCCAAGCACAAAATCCAGAAGTGATATCCAAATAAAAAACACAATGAAATATATTCTCCTCTTTTAATAAAGCAATCAGTTTAACCATTTCGGCTTTATCTGCCTAGTTGTGGAAATAATATATACTTCTGTTTGCACCTAATAATCTTTATCACCATTTATATTAACGAAATTCAAAACAAGTCACAAAAATAAGCCACTTTTTAGGGTGCCGTTGTAACTTGGGCCACTAAACGAATGGTTGTAAGTTGAGGACTATCTGTAGCCCTTGAGTTACGACCAAAAACTAACCCCAAGGTCATTGAGAGCAAGCACGAAGGGATGGATTCCCACTACAGGCTCTGTTCGTTGAGTTAGACCAGGGGTGTCAAACTCAAGGCCCAGGGGCCGGATCCTGCCCGCAGGGTGCTTAGAACTGGCCCACAGGACGGCCCTGGAAACAGTGAAGGACCAGCCCACAGTGCCTCTGCCTCTGCCAGTGAAAACGGAGCTCCATTTTAGCTAGCAGAGGGTTGCAGGAGACCATTGCAGCCAAAAACGGAGCTCTGTTTTCCCCGGCAGGGGATTACAGGAGGAAGTTGCAGCCGAAAACGGAGCATGGGAGACCATTTTTGCTGGCAGAGAGCTCTGGCCTGCATAGGCGCCCCCGACACGCCCACCATGTCCACACCCACCCTGTCCCCCCACAAGGTCAAACACAGCCCTAATGCGGCCCAGGTTGCTTCTCTCTTTAACGGTGTTCCAGCCATCTCTTCTTGTCCTGCTGCACAGATGCTTTGGAGAGTAGGTACCGTATTTTTCGGATTATAAGACGCATCTTTTTCCCCCAAAAAAGAGGGTAAAATCTGGGTGCGTCTTATACTCCGAATGTAGCTCCACCACCTGCTCCGTGCGTCGGGTAGTCGAGTGATCCCCTACTCTCTATGACAGCCCCTCAAATACTGGAAGGCTGCGATCCCGTCACCCCGGGTCCTTCTCTTCGATAGACTAGACTCCCGTTCAACCTCTTCACATTGCCAAGGTTGGCCAAAGCTGCTCCACTGTATATGTTTCAATTCTTGCATCCCTATGCGTTCCAGTTTTGCAGACGAGTTTGATTACAATTTGGGCTTTGAGATAAGGCCATCAAATATTTATATATCAGCCATTTGGTGGCTTTCTGTGGAAGTCATCACACAACATCTGATTCCCCCAGAATATCCCAGGGACTCTAGGGAGTTCCTTCCACCACCACCCCCAGCTTTGTTTCCTTCCTCCTATTAACCTTGAGGGAACCATGGCAAGCCACAAGCCTTGAATTGCAGCTAGAGTCCCTATCCTGCCCCCACAAGCCATTTCCTAGAATAACCTTTCCCCTTCCTAGGTTCCTTCTGCAGAATACAATGCAGGGAGGAATGTTATTTAAATCAGGCACACAGCCCACATGTGATTCTATCGGGGATTTGGCATAAGGTTAGAGGAGGAAAAAGGTCATTTATAAAACTCTTTATGAAAAAAAAAACCCTTCCATTTTTAAGGGCTTAATAATGCAAGTTGCATTTGCAATAACGGAATGCCCAGAGGTGGATTTCACATAATTTTACCACCAGAAACTGTGAGCACGTGCACCTTCCGTGCATACGCTTTGCTCACACACGCGGCTTGCACACATGCACGTCAGAAGTGGGTTGCTACCGGTTTGGCCCGGATCGGGCAAAGCGGTAGTGGAGGTAGTGGTGGCGGGAGGCTCCGCCCACCCGCCTGGATGCTTCTGGTCGTGCATAGAAGTGTTGCGAGCGCACGAGCAAACTGGCAGTAAAAATAATGGAAACCCACCACTGATACGCGCGGCTTAGAATACGTGGCTAAATAGGATGGCATAGAACCGGGGCGGTGGGGAGGGTGGGCCCACACGCAGGTCACCACTACTGGTTCGCTTGAAGCAGTCCGAACCGGCTGAATACAGCCACTGGTAATGCCACCTCTGTGCTAGATTATCGGCTCTAAGGGATGGCTGCATGTTTCGCTGGTCACTGGTAGAATAGAAATTTGCCAACAGTGAGAACAATTAGCCAGTGGCCCAACTTGCCTCCAGAAGTTGTGAGTGCTTTATCACTGGAGGTTGGACAACCAATAGAATAGAATGGAATGGAATAGAAGACTCTGGGGAGGGGAGGGGGCGGGCGGGGCCAGCCAGCCGTTCCAACTAATGGTTCAGCGAACCTGATGCAAAATTAGCATCCACTTCACCCAAACCGGTCCGAACTGGCTGAATCTCACCCCTGAGTATATAAGTCTAAACGCTATTGGTATTGTTGTCCTGTCCTCTGATGCTTTGGAAAAATAATTTGGCCCCCTCAAATATTGGAAGACTGCTATCATGTACCCTCCTTAGTCCTTATTTTCATTAAACTAGACATACTGAATTCCAGCAACCGTTCTTTATATGTTTTAGCCTCCAGGCCCCTAAATTCAGCTGCAGACCCCCGGTTGCTGCTTATAAAATGAGAAATGCCCCAGCTGCAGATCTGTCGGAAAGGATGGGGCGGGTGGGGAGGTGAGGGTGGGGAGAAGCTGCGTGCTGGATGTGGGATGTACTTTGTGCTCCACAATGGGGTGTCCTTAACAAACAAAAGACGCCTCAGGAAAGGTGGAGAGAGCCGGGCTCTGTTTATGCGGCAATCTGCTAAGTCAATCAATCTTCTCCTGTATCTTTGCTGAAACTCCTTGCAGCGTCCAAGCACAGCTGGGCTGGAGTTGGCTGTCCCATTGCAAGGTCACATTACAAAAGGAGCGTCGGTTGTTTTTTGGCAGCCAGCTCCGTGAACGTGTAAGTCTGCAGCGGGACTTCACACACATGCAAATCCGGTTAAACACGCGTGCGCCTGTACAGGTAGCCTTCGACTCCAATTGAGCCCCAGGTTTTCTGCAGCTAAGCGAGACAGATGTTAAATGAGATTTGCCCCATTTTACAACTTTTCTAGCCCCCGTTGTTAAGTGAATCAGGGCCGTGGTTAAGTTCAGGGGTGGGCTTCAAAAATTTTAGCAAGGGGTTCTTTGCCTGGTTGCTGGGTGGCGTGGCCATGGTGGGCATAGCCTACTTGGCCTCCTGCACCATGGCGAGGGGGGGTGTTTTTGCCCTACCCCGGCTCTGGAGGATTTCCTTGAGCCTCCGGGAGGGCAAAAACAGCCTCCCCAGGCTCGGAAGGCCCTCTGGGCCCCCTTCCCGAACTTCTGGTGGGCCCATTTTTCACCCTCTCTGAGTCTCCGTACATGCCCTGAACTTACCTGCATCCAAAACAGGCTGCGTGGGGACTCCTGGGAGAGGATGGGCGAGGCCAGCCAGGAGTGGGATTTGGGGCTTCTCCAAACTGCACAGAATCTTAGCTAGAGGTTCTCCCGAACCCTTGCGAATCCCCAGCATCCCACCCCTAAGTTAGTCATACAGTTGTTAAGTGAATCTGGCTTCCCAGATGCCTTCGCTGATCAGAAGGTCGTGGGAGGGGATCACGTAACCCTGGGACATTGCAACTGTCATAAATGTGAGTCAGTTGCCGTGCCTCTGAATTTGGATCACGTGATCACGCAGAGGCTGCTACAGTCATGTGAAAAATGGTCATTAATCACTTTTTTAAGTGCCGTTGTAACTTTGAACGGTCACTAAACGGTCACTAAACGAATGGTTGTAAGGATGAAAGTTCATTCTCCAAAGCTTGTGGGTTAGTTTCCGAAAGTTTTGTTACCAGGCTAGGTAACATCATCAGGGGAGTTTAGAGGATGTCAGTGTTCTACTGTTTATAAGGGCTTTGTGTGGTCAGTAGGTCTTGTGACGTGTCAGGTGTGAGTGTGACAAGTGAGAGTCAAGATCAGTGGTGGGATTTTCAAAATTTTTACTACCAGTTCTGTGGGCTTGGTAGGCGTGGCTTGGCAGGCTTGGCTTGGCGGGCGTGGCTTGGCGGGTGTAGCAGGGGAATGATACTGCAAAATCCCCATTCCCTCCCCACTCCAGGGGAAGGATACTGCAAAATCCCCATTCCTTCCCCACTCCAGGGGAAGGATACTGCAAAGTCTCCATTCCCACCCCACTCCAGGGGAAGGATACTGCAAAGTCTCCATTCCCACCCCACTCCAGGGGAAGGATACTGCAAAATCTCCATTCCCTCCCCACTCCAAGGGAAGGATACTGCAAAATCTCCATTCACTACCCACTCCAGGGGAAGGATACTGCAAAATCCCCATTCCTTCCCCACTCCAGGGGAAGGATACTGCAAAATCTCCATTCACTACCCACTCCAGGGGAAGGATACTGCAAAATCCCCATTCCCTCCCCACTCCAGGGGAAGGATACTGCAAAGTCTCCATTCCCTCCCCACTCCAGGGGAAGGATACTGCAAAATCCCCATTCCCTCCCCACTCCAGGGGAAGGATACTGCAAAGTCTCCATTCCCTCCCCCCCCACTCCAGGGGAAGGATACTGCAAAGTCTCCATTCCCACCCCACTCCAGGGGAAGGATACTGCAAAGTCTCCATTCCCACCCCACTCCAGGGGAAGGATACTGCAAAGTCTCCATTCCCACCCCACTCCAGGGGAAGGATACTGCAAAATCTCCATTCCCTCCCCACTCCAAGGGAAGGATGCTGCAAAATCCTCATTCCCTACCCACTCCAGGGGAAGGATACTGCAAAATCTCCATTCCCACCCCACTCCAGGGGAAGGATATTGCAAAATCTCCATTCCCTCCCCACTCCAGGGGACGGATACTGCAAAATGCCCATTCGCTCCCCACTCCAGGGGAAGGATACTGCAAAATCCCCATTCCCTCCCCACTCCAGGGGAAGGATACTGCAAAATCTCCATTCCCTCTCCACTCCAGGGGAAGGATACTGTAAAGTCTCCATTCCCTGCCCACTCCAAGGGAAGGATACTGCAAAATCTCCATTCCCTCCCCACTCCAGGGGAAGGATACTGCAAAATCTCCATTCCCTCTCCACTCCAGGGGAAGGATACTGCAAAATCCCCATTCCTACCCCACTCCAGTGGGGAGAAAACTGCGAAATCTCCATTCCCACCTCACTACAGGGGAAGGATAGCAAAATCTTTATTCCCTCCCCACTCCACTAACCTGCTTTCCAGCTCTGTTCTCCTGTGCAGGGCAATAGAAGAAGACCCAGCCAGTCAGCTGGGATTCAGGAGGCAGCGAATAGATGGAGGCGGGGCCAGCCAGAGGTGGTATTTGCCAGTTTTCCGAACTACTCACAATTTCTGCTACCGGTTCCCCAGAACTGGTCAGAACCGGCTGAATACCCACCTCTGGTTGTGATGGGTCAGGTGTGGGTGTGTCATTGAGGGTCTTGTGATGGGGAAATCACATCACGTTAAGGTCATTGGGAGGTGAACTGCTGGTTGGGGGGGGGGCTTGCATGGGTTGGTTGAGGGTTGGTGCCATCTCTGGTTAGCTGTGTGGTTGATTTGGATTCTGAGAAGTTCCTCGGATGATTGTAGGTCAGTGTGTCTGTTGATGATTGTAAGACATTTATTTCAGTACCATTGTAACAGTCACTAAACAAATGGATGTACGGGAGAAGATTCGTTCTCCAAGCTTGTGGGTTGGTTTCCAAACATATCATTACTAGGCTAAGTAACATTTTCATTGGAGTTTAGGGGATGTCGGTGTCACTGTTCCTCTATTTATAAGGGCTTCAGGTGTGAGTGTGAGAAGTGAGGCCCTTGTGATGGGTCAGGCGTGAGTCACCAATGAGAATTTTGTAATGGGTCTTGTGATGGGGAGGTTACATCAGGTGAGATGAACGGCTAGAGGGGTGGAGTTGCATGGGTTGGTTGAGCGTCGGTGCTGTCTCTGGTTGGCTGGCTGGATTCTGAGGGGTCTGTAGGCTGGTTGTAGGTCAGGGGTGTCACACTCGATTTCATTGAGGGCTGCATCAGGGTTGTGTTTGACCTCAGGGGACCAGAGTGAGCGTGGCCAGCTTGATGTCACTCGTGTCAGGGGTGAGAGTGGTGGCCCGAGCACTCTGCAAATGAAAACGAGCTCACGAGCTCCGTTTTCGCCTGCGACGGCCTCCTGCAACCCTTTGCCAGACAAAATGGAGCTCCGGACAGGGTGGGTGTGGACCGGGTGGATGTGGACTGGGTGGGCGTGGCCAGCTCGCCATCACTCTTGTCAGGGGCACCTGTGCTGGCCTGAGCACCCAGCCAGCAAAAATGGGCTCCCCGGTTCCGTAAAAATAGAGCTCCGTTTTTGGTTGCGATGGCCTTCTGCAACCCTCTGCTAGCAAAAATGGAGCTCCATTTTCTCTTGCAGAGGCACTGTGCGCCAGTCCTTCGTTGTTTCCAGGGTGGCCCCACGGGTCAGAGCTAAGCACCCCAGGGCCCAGATCTGGCCCCCGGGCCTTGAGTTTGACACCCCTGTTGTAGGTCAATGTGTCTGTTGATGGAATTGCTTGTGGAATGCCCTAATTGTCTTGGAAATCCAATTTTCAGAATTTGCAGGAATTTAGGACACTGGTGTCCCACGTTATCTGCACCATGTGGAATTAAACTGATTAAAGTCCTGCTTCCTGGCTTAGTTGGCAGTGGCGTAGCGTGGGGGGTGCAGGGGGTGCCGGCCGCACCGGGCGCAACATCTAGGGGGGGCGCACTCGCACTCGCAGCTCTCTGCCCCTGCCTGGCTCACTCACTTTCTCTCACTGCAGTGCTGGCTGTGCGAATCCGATCCGAGCCGCCGGGTCGCTGCCCACTGTGGAGGGGGTGTGTGCCAGCAGTGGCATAGCGTGGGGGGTGCAGGATTGAGGAAGTTGGCTCCATCTAGCCCAGTCTTGGATCATCTCCAGGGTATGGTTCCATTTTGATGTTTAGTTTTTGTTCTTGATATTTTTTGTCGTTTACGATGGTTGTGAGACGACATATAATAGCATGGCCCATGCTAGGTTACTACATTTGTAGATTTGTATTCATAGACCTGCTGAAAATGTGGAGAATGTGTAATGCATGTTCGCACTCAATAAAGTGTTTGAAAATAAACTTGTATTTAGATGCATTTTACTTTAATTACATCAGTATTTTCATAACAAACAATACATGTGCTTAGGGGGTAAGGGTTTCTTTAACTAATCTAGTGGAAGAGACTCGAGTGCTAAAATCCACGGGTTAGGGGGCGCAAATTACTTGCCTTGCCCCGGGTGCTGACAACCCACGCTACGCCACTGTTAGTTGGTGTTTCCTTCTACTTGGGACTGGCAACTTGACAAGTGGAGAGTTTGCAGAAAATTCTGGGCTTGCCCGTTTCTCTTCCTAAGAAGCAAATATGATACCCCTCCCACCAAAAAGATGTTGAGACTCCAGATAGAATACAGAGCAGAGAAACAAAGAGGATAAGAAGTCTGGAGATTAAAATGTACGGTGAACGATTGAGGGAATCGGCTATGTTTAGTCTAACGAAGACGGGGATGATATGCTAGCAGACTTCAATAGTTGAGGGGCTGCCACAAAGAAGAGGAGGTCAACCTGTTCTCTAAAGCACCCAAGGGATAAAACAAGAATTACCATATTTTTCAGAGTATAAGACGCACTGGAATATGATGCACCAAGAGTTTGAAAAGGCACATTTTTTAAAAAAGTTTTTGCACTCTGCAAACCTCTCCAAAACGGCCTGTTTTTCACAAAAATGGGCCCATTTCCTTTCAAAAAAAGGGCATGAATAGCCTTTAGGAGGCTTATAGAGTGCTGCTAGGGGTTTGGGGGGGGAAAAATTGAGCACAAAACAGCCTGTTTTTCACTTATTTCTGCTCTCCCCAGCCCCTAGGAGCTCTCTGGAAGCCTCCTACAGGTTCTGCAAGGCAATTTTGGTGAAGGGGGCAGGGTTTCGGCAATTTTGGTGAAGGGGGCTGGGTTTCGGGAGGCAAAAAAATGCTCTATTCAGTGTATAATGGTGCACCCAGATTTTTTGAGGGGGAAAAGTGCGTCTTATACTCTGAAAAATATGGTAACAGGTGGAAGATCATTGGGGAGGTCTAGATACTCCCACGTAACACCGCTCCTGCGCGAGCTGCACTGGCTACCTGTGGTTTTTCGGGTGTGTTTCAAGGTCCTGATTACTATCTTTAAAGCGCTCCATGGCTCAGGACCTAGTTACTTGCGGGATCGCATCCTCCCACATACATCCCTGCGGCCAATCCGCTCTCACAGGGAGGGCCTTCTCCAAGTGCCGTCCACTAGGCAATGCCAGCGGACGGCGCCAAGGAGTAGAGCCTTCTCTGTGATGGGCCCAACCCTCTGAAATGACCTCCCCCCCGACATTAGAACCACCTCGGACTTCCGCTCCTTCCGACAAAAATTGAAGACTCACCTGTTCCGACTAGCTGGCCTGGCATGATTATAAATGTTACATCTATGAACTCCTGGTAGTATACTCTCATCTGGTTATTTTAAGGGTAATGTTTTAGTTTTAATTGTTTTTAGGGCTTTTAGCCTCATATTTATTCTCTGTACAGTACTCTTAATTTTAACCTCCTCCACATACATACATATATTTATAGTTCTATTTATATTTGTATTTTATCTGTGATTTATTGTGGACTGTACACCGCCCCGAGTCCCTTTTTGGGAGTGGGGGCGGTTTAGAAATGTGAATAAATAAATAAATAAATAAATAAATAAATAAATAAATTAATAATAATAATAATAATAATAATAATAATAATAATAATAATAATAATAATAATAATAATAATAATAATAATAATAATAATAATAATAATAATAATAATAATAGGTCTTCCAAGTCCAACTTGGAAATAAGAAGGAATCTCCTGACTGAGATTTGATAAAAGCCCAGAAAGTCTTTTTCATTTGCTTGCACACAAGAGTTTTTCCCAAACTGAAGGCTAAAACATGTGAAGAACAGTTGCAAGAATTGGGTTTGTCTAGGCCAGGAGTCGGCAACCTTAAACACTCAAAGAACCATTTGGACCTGTTTCCCACAGAAAAGAAAACACCGGGAGGCCCCAAAACCTTCCCACGCCTGACAATTTCCTGAGCATCCACAGAACTCACATATGTAGTGGTGTTTTCTTCTGAAACTTTTCTTTTCTTGGATTTATCTATGGTTAGCCTACTGGGGGTCGAAAAGCTCAAAAATCGCGCACAATACAATACAATAGCAGAGTTGGAAGGGACCTTGGAGGTCTTCTAGTCCAACCCCCTGCCTAGGCAGGAAACCCTATACCGTTTCAGACAAATGGCTATCCAACATCTTCTTAAAGACTTCCAGTGTTGGGGCATTCACAACTTCTGGAGGCAACTTCTGTTCCACTGATTAATTGTTCTAACTGTCAGGAAATTTCTCCTCAATTCAAAGTTGCTTCTTGATTAGTTTCCACCCATTGCTTCTTGTTCTACCCTCAGGTGCCTTGGAGAATAGTTTGACTCCCTCTTCTTTGTGGCAGCCTCTGAGATATTGGAAGACTGCTATCAGGTCTCCCCTAGTCCTTCTTTTCATTAAGCTAGACATACCCAGTTCCTGCAACCGTTCTTCATATGTTTTAGCCTCCAGTCCCCTAATCCTCCTTGTTGCTCTTCTCTGCACTCTTTCTAGAGTCTCCACATCTTTTCTATATTGTGGTGACCCAGATCAGCTCTGTGCTGGAAGCACTTGCTTATTCACGGAAAGACTGAAACCAGAACTCATGGTTGTGCTTGGTACAGCATAGGGGAAAGGTTGATGGGAGGGGCAACTTCCCCACTCACTCATTAACTTGAATTAGTAAAGGCAGCATGTAAACACCATGAGAAGAGGAGATGACCTTTGCACTCACAATCTGGTTAGATAATTTTCAATGCCCCAATTGTTCTTCACTCCGTCTAAGACTGAATCCGTCCCATCTGCACCTGAAGGCCACCAAACTTGGTGGACTTCACCTCTAGTCAAGATAGGCTAGGAACAATACAATACAATAACAGAGTTGGAAGGGACCTTGGAGGTCTTCTAGCCAACCCCCTGCCTAGGCAGGAAACCCTATACCGTTTCAGACAAATGGCTATCCAACATCTTCTTAAAGACTTCCAGTGTTGGGGCATTCACAACTTCTGGAGGCAACTTCTGTTCCACTGATTCATTGTTCTAACTGTCAGGAAGTTTCTCCTCAGTTCTTAGTTGCTTCTCTCCTTGATTAGTTTCCACCCATTGCTCCTTGTTCTGCTTTCAGGTGCTTTGGAGAATAGTTTGACTCCCTCTTCTTTGGGGCAACCCCTGAGATATTGGAAGACTGCCTATCATGTCTCCCCTAGTCCTTCTTTTCATTAATGGGAGTTGTAGTCTACCATCCTTGGAAAGGGGTGAATAACAGAAAAATAGAATTGGAAGGGACCTTGGAGGTCTTCTAGTCCAACCCACTGCTCAAGCAGGAGACCCTATGGAGATGAGGAAACAGGTCGCTTAAAGAATTGGGGGAAAGAATTTAGATGAAAATCTCCCAAATATAAAACCTAAAGGCAGTTCTGGGATACAATTCCTGAGTCATTACAGAGCAACATTAGTGCAGCAAAGGGACAATGTGCTTTGAATAAAAGCTAAGAGCCTCGGATGAGTTCCAAGCCAAAAATTTCTCCTGTATTTTTAGCTGCTGTTCCAACTCGGTTTGATAAGCGGAAATAGACTTTCAAGACTTCCTGAGAGACAAGAGATATTCAATGCAATTCCCAAGAGGGTTTAGGGCTGGGGGTGTCCTAATTTAAGATCAAGATAAGCCAAGGGTGTGTGCAGATGTTTTCCATTTTGTTGAATTATGGCCTCTCGAGCAGATCGTGGTTCTTTTTGTGGTCTCCCCACGTTTTGTACCCGTGTTAATCCTAGTTCCTGAGATTTATGCTTTGCTAGGAGTTTAAGGGCAATTTCACTCCATTTCAATCAGGTTAGGTGGAAACTCCTTAACCAATTTCGTTGTATTTATTTTGTACAATGACAATAAAGACTACACTATACATGGAAAGAGATGCTATGTAGGTATTAGAATGCAGGTATTAGAATGATAGATAAGTTGACGTTCTAGAATATGATGGTCAAAGATAACCGTACAACACGAACACTGTTTAAAATAGTATACATGTTATTTGTTTTTTTAACCTTTGTTTCATGGCAAGTGGAATGCCAGGACAATTACACCGTATTCAATATATTTATATGTAAACAATTGATAAGGAAGAGAGCTCGTGGCTTAGTGGCTAAGACTCCTGCCTAAGATATATACAGCCCGGGTTCAAATCCCAGTAAGGGTATGGCTAGCTGATGAGAGCTAATTAGCTCGAAATAGATCTATACTAGTCTCCCTTTATTTATTTATCAGTACAAATATAACACACACACACACACACACACACACACACATATATTTAAAAAGAGCAATTTTATTCTTTTTAAGCAATATTCAGTTATTCCCAGTCAGTCAATGATATATTCAAAAACCATATGCTCTCTTAAGCCATGGTTTATTCATAGAATAGAATAGAACAGAACAGAACAGAAGAGAGCAAAACAGAAGAGAATGGATCTTGGAGGTCTTCTAGTCCAGCCCCCTGCTCAACCTATACCAGAATCTATACCAGTGATGTAATTTTAGTGCCCAAAGCCTGCGTGAAACTCCAACGCAATGCGAGCACCTTGCCGCACATGCCCCCTGCCTTCTCCTTGCCCATTTTTGGTTTCCAGGTTGATGCAGGAGGCCTTCCAGGCCCAAAATTGGGTGGAGGTCGGCACGCAAGGTCCCAAAATGCAACGCGAGCACCGCCACCCCGCATGCGTTGCAGAGAACCGAAGACTAGCTTGCCAGCGGGAGTCCTGCATCCATGCATGCGTGGTGGAGCTGGGCTGGGCTGGCGTGACGGCTGGCGTGCCTGCAGAGAGGGCTCAGTGGGCCACCTGTAGCACACGTGCCATGGGTTCGCGATCATGGACCTTTACCATTTCAGACAAGTGACTGTCCAGTCTCTTCTTAAAACCTCCAGTGATGGGGCATTTACAGTGGTTTTGTAAAATGCAAAATGGTTTTGTAGCTTTGGAGTGGATTAAAAAGAAAACTGTGGTCCTTTATTAAGACGGGGAATTTGCAACAGTGAGTGGTCCCAGTTTTAAAAAAAGATTTGGTAAATCCATAGAAGAAAAAGCTGTCAGTAATGGCATTGAGGGATCACGGCTGGATACCACTTTCTTAACCTTGAGATTTTTAAGTTGGGTGGACTTCAACTCCCAGAATTCCCCAGCAAGCAGGTTTTAAGCTATGTAGACTTCAACTCCCAGAATTCCCCAGCAAGCAGGTTTAAATTATGTAGACTTCAACTCCCAGAATTCCTCAGCAAGTATGTTTTAAGCTGTGTAGACTTCAACTCCCAGAATTCCCCAGCAAGCAGGTTTAAATTATGTAGACTTCAACTCCCAGAATTCCTCAGCAAGTATGTTTTAAGCTGTGTAGACTTCAACTCCCAGAATTCCCCAGCAAGCAGGTTTAAGTTGTGTGGACTTCAACTCTCAGAATTCCCTAGCAAGCAGGTTTAAATTATGTAGACTTCACTCCCAGAATTCCTCAGCAAATATGTTTTAAGCTGTGTAGACTTCAACTCTCAGAATTCCCCAGCAAGCAGGTTTACGTTGTGTGGACTTCAACTCTCAGAATTCCCTAGCAAGCAGGTTTAAATTATGTAGACTTCACTCCCAGAATTCCTCAGCAAATATGTTTTAAGCTGCGTAGACTTCAACTCCCAGAATTCCCCAGCAAGCAGGTTTACGTTGTGTGGACTTCAATTCCCAGAATTCCTCAGCAAGTATGTTTTAAGTTGTGTGGACTTCAACTCTCAGAATTCCCTAGCAAGCAGGTTTTAATTATGTAGACTTCAACTCCCAGAATTCCCCAGCAAGCATGGTTTACGTTGTGTGAATTTCAATTCCCAGAATTCCTCAAACAACATTTTAAATCCTCAAATTTAAAGTGCATGTACTTCAACTCCCAGAATTCCCCAGCATAATTTAATTTAATTCTGGGAGCTAAACCCACACATCTTAAAGTTGCCAAGGTTAAGAAATACTATTTTAAGCCTTTCAGGAGTATCCATGAAAACAAAATGCTCCACTAAGGAAAGCTTTGGCCATGCTATTTTGATTTAGTTGCTTGCTTTTGCCATGATTTAAAATATATTTTAAATTTGAATGTTGTTTTGTCTTTTTCCAAAGCGGAAACTTTCTGATCTCCATGTTTATGAACCTGTCCTTAGTTGTTAATCGGCTTTTAATAATCTTTCCTTTTTTGTCTTCACTGGTTAATGTTTGTTTAGATCTCTGTATCTGAATGACAAGGTTCATTTCCAATGTTTTTACAGCCCTTACAAAGCTTATAAGCCAAGAGGAAAAGTTGATAAGGTGTTTTTCCCCCTCCCTTCTCTTCTGTTAGTTTGAAAAGCTTGATAGGACTCCAGAAAAGCCTTAGATAAAATCTTTCACATTCGCTGGAAAAGGAACTAGTCCTCATGGTTAAATGCCGATGACAAATTGGCATTTACACGACAACTGTCAGCAAGGGACTCAGAGGCAATGACATACAATATGATAAAGATAAAGATAAAGGTTCCCCTCCCACATAGTATGTGCTAGTCGTTTCCGACTCTAGGAGGCGGTGCTCATCTCCGTTTTAAAGCCAAAGAGCCAGCGCTGTCTGAAGACGTCTCCGTGGTCATGTGGCCTGCATGACTCAACACCGAGGGCGCACGGAGCGCTGTTCCCTTCCCACCAAAGGTGGTTCCTATTTTTTCTACTTTTATTTTTACATCCTTTTGAACTGCTAGTTTGGCAGAAGCTGGGACAAGTAACGGGAGCTCACTCCGTTACCCGGCGCTAGGGATTCGAACCGTCAAACAGCCAACCTTTTTGATCGACAAGCCCAGCATTTTAGCCACTGAGCCACCCTTGAGATGTACGATATGACAACTTAATATTCCTTAATTTTGGTTTTCTAAATTTTAACTGCCTTAGAGGCAATGACAAATATTTTATATAGTTCTAGGACTTTTTAATACACTGTACAAGAGAGACAGAACAATTGTTGTGCATAGTTCAAGCACTGATTGCCATATTGTCCTTTTGCATTTTTATGCCGAATTGGAAATGTTTTTGTGGTTAATTTATTTCCCGGGCTTTGTTGAGTTACTTTGAAAAAAAATTAAAAAGCAAACAAGAATGCAAATAAAATAGGCAAACGGATAAAGTGATACTGGGTCTATATTGATTGGCTAACTACTAAGAAATTAATTAGGGAGTAGAGTAGAGTAGAGTAGAGTAGAGTAGAGTAAATGAAATAATATGAAATGAAATGAAGAGAAGATTATACAACACTATACTACACTATATTATAGTATATTATATTAACATCAGAATAACAGAGTGGGAAGGGAATTTGGAGGTCTTCTTATCCAACGCCCTGCTCAAGCAGGAGACTCAAAGTAGTATAATAAGATATGACATTTCTATTTCTATTAAGGCAGAATTTAATCCATTTCTCCTTTTATTCTCAACCTCCTCCAGTTCTGTGCCCTGATTTTTGCATCCTCCTTTCTAATTTAAACATATTCACAGATATTTATAATATACTTCTGTGTTTTTGCCAAGCTGCTATTGACAAAATTAGTTATTTATTCAAGAATTACTTTTCTCGATCCAAGAAAAACAAGACAAACCTTTCTTCTAACTATCTAAACAATACTGGCATATCAAGATAAGCTTTTTTTTTTTTAATTTTAAAAAACCGAAACACGCTTCTCAGGAATTTAAGCTGCAAGCTTCAAACATAATCAGGCCAGTACATTTCACACCGTGAAACTTCCTTGCGGGTAAACATGGATAAAGTGACAGAGTTAAGTTAACGGAGGCACTCTGGATAATGGCCAGTCCGTAGATGACTTATGAAATAACTTGCAGTCACAAAACACTCACGAATGAAGGAATCCGAACAGTATAAAATATATTTCTGAATCAATAAATTGGGAACTGATGTTAAACTGGATACATTTATCTCAAATTTGGGCAGCCAAGTTGGGAACTTTTTCTGACAGCTCAGTCCAAATTTCACACTGGGTGGGTGGGATGAAAACTTGGCTATTTTGTTCATAAATGAATAACAGAGTTGGAAGGGACTGTCTTCTAGTCCAATCCCTTGCTCAAGCAAGAGACCTTATAATGCTAAAGACAAAAGGTTGACTTACAATACAATACAATAGCAGAGTTGGAAGGGACCTTGGAGGTCTTCTAGTCCAACCCCTGCCTAAGCAGGAAACCCTATACCACTTCAGACAAATGGCTATCCAACATCTTCTTAAAAACTTCCAGTGTTGGGGCATTCACAACTTCTGGAGGCAAATCTGATTTAATTGTTCTCACTGTCAGGACATTTCTCTTTAGTTCTAGGTTGCTTCTCCCCTTAATTAGTTTCCACCCATTGCTTCTTGTCCTACCCTCAGATGCCTTGGAGAATAGTTTGACTCCCTCTTCTTTGGGGCAGCCCCTGAGATATTGGAAGGTTGCTGTAAGGTCACCCCAAGTCCTTCTTTTCATTACACTAGACATACCCAATTCTTGCAACCATGTTTTAACCACCAACTTGGGGGAAACGTCTCTGTGTTGCATAGGAAGCCAATTAAAAAGGCTTTGCTGACTTTTATGCAAATCTCTCCAGCTGTGCTCAAACCCATCGGCTCTAGTCTGATTTATCTATCACTTCCCAATTTTATAATGCTAACATCAGAGGGAGGAATGGACAGTCGGTCAGTTAGTCAATGGGTGTAATCTTGCATATCCACCCTTTTTCTGCAGAATTCATTTCAGGGTTGAACTCATGAAAAACAGCCAGCTCTGATTTAATTTCAAGCACCAACGACAAAAAAATGCTGTTGGGTTTTTGGTCAGATGAAATGATTCTTCCCCCCCCCCCAATCTGGCTCATCTCTATCTATTCTAGAGAAGAGATTCTTTCTCCCACTTCTTCCCATTACTTGCTTTTGGGGGGTGGGCGGGGGGTGGTCCCAAAAGTGCTTCCCCCCCCAATTTATTATTTTTTATTCTTTTACATACCATTTTCATTGTTATTCTTCTTTTCATTTGTCATTCTTATATATTTGTTATTTCACTTAATAGCTTATAATATACAGTTTGGGTTGCTTTATTTACCATCCCTTCCTCCTGTTGTAATAACACCTTATTTTCCCTTTCTTTTCTCTCTCCCTCCCTTCTCTACTTCCTTCCTTCCTCCTCTCCTTCCCCTTCCTTCTTCCTTTCCCTTTCTCCTACTCCTACTCTTCCCCTTCCCCTTCCTACCCTCTCCTTCTCTTTCTCTCCCTTCCATCCTCCTCTCCTTTCCCTTTCTTTTCACCCTTCCTCCCTTCTCTACTTTTTTCCTTCCTCTTCTCCTTCCCCTTCCTTCTTTCCTTCCCTTTCTCCTACTCTTCCTCTTCCCCTTCCTACCCTCTCTCCTTCTCTTTCTCTCCCTTCCACCCTCCTCTCCTTTTCCTTTCTTTTCACCCTCCCTCCCTTCTCTACTTCCTTCCTTCCTTCTCTCCTTCCCCTTCCTTCTTCCCTTCCCTTTCTCCTACTCCTACTCTTCCCCTTCCTATCCTCTCTCCTTCTCTTCCTCTCCCTTCCATCCTCCTCTCCTTACCTCTTTCTTCTTTCCCCCGCCTTCCTTTCATTCTCTCTCCCTTTCTTTTTCTATTGTTGTAGGTGTCTCTTTCAAATCTCGGTTTACGTTTCTTTGGGATGGTATTTCCGTAAACCCAAATATAATTTGGTATCATTTCTTCTTTCCTTACCTGGGGAAGGGAAGGATTTATATTCTTTACAATAATGAGAAGCTGTCTGCAAGGAGTATAAATCCTTCCCCACCATCCAGCCAGAGCAGAAGAAGCTTCTTGGAGGAGAAGTGAAACGTCTTCAAAGGAAAACCAGAAAGTCCAGTTGCCTCTTGAAAAAAAAAAACACCTTTGGGATAACCATGACCTGGATGACGGAGAATCTCCATAGACATTTGCTTTTTTGCATGTTTTACAACCTGTCCCTGAACTTGGGACTTTTTGCACGTAACAAAAGAATTCTGCCTCACACCATCTTTCATGCTCAAATGATCGTTTAGATCTCAGTTGATGTTTATATCAATCGGTATATCAGTAGGGGGACATGATAGCAGTATTCCAGTATTTTGAGGGGCTGCCACAAAGAAGGAGGGGTGGTCAACTTATTCTCCAAAGCACCAGAAGAAACAATGGATGGAAACTCATCAAAGAGAGACCAGGAATGAAGGAGAAACTTCCTAACAGTGAGAACAATTAACCAGTGGAACAGCTTGCCACCAGAAATCATGGGCACTCCATCTCTGGAGGTTTTTAAGAAGAGACTGGACAGTCACTTATCTGAAATACTATAGTCTCCTGGACTAGAAGACCTCCAAGGTCCCTTTCAGCTCTACTTTGATTGAGATTGATTGGGTTTTTAAAAAAAACAAATCCAGAAATATTTGGGGAAATACTTGGAAAAAAATATCAAGGAGAGCTTTTAGCAAACTCAGTCTCACTCAGTCTCAGTCTCTCTCTCTCTCCCTCTCCTTCTCCCTAACTCCCGCCCACTCCCTCTTTTTTCTCTCTTTCTCTCCCTCCCTCTTTCTCCCTCTTTCTCTCTCTCTCTCTCTCCTTTTTTCTTTTTCTCTCTTTTTCTCTTTCTTTCTTTTTCTTTCCCTCATTCTCTTTTTTTGTTTTCTTTCTTTCTCTTTCTCTTTTCCTCTCTCTTTCTTTCTTGTTTTCTTTTTCTTTCTCTCTCTCTCTCTCCCTCTTTCTTTCTCTCTTCCTCTCCCTCCCTTTCTTTCTCTCCCTTTTTCTCTTTTTCTCCCTCTTTCTCTCTCTCCCTCTTTCTTTCTCTCTTCCTCTCCCTCCCTTTCTTTCTCTCCCTTTTTCTCTTTTTCTCCCTCTTTCTCTCTTTTTCTTTCCCTCTTTCTCTCTCTCTCTTTTCTTTTTCTTTCTTTCTTTCACTCTCATTTTTCTCTCTCTCGTTCTTTCTTTTTCTTTCCATCTTTCTCTCTTTTTTTCTTTTCTCTATCTCTCTTTCTCTCTTTCATTCTCTCTTCCTCCCTCGCTCCCTCCCTCTCTTTCTTTTCTTTCTCTCCAGGGAGAAATCTGATGCAAGACGCATCGTGACAGCATTGCGCGGTTACAGCTACTGCGGAGAATCGAGGTGACGGATTATTACAGCGGCAGCTGGAGAGGAATCAAACTGGAGATCGCGGGACTTCTTGGCAACGCGGAGTCCAAGATCCCACGCGAAGCTCGGGAGCAAACGTCCCAGGACGACGCAGCCCCACGAAGGAGAAACCCACACACCACCAGCCCAGCTCAGTCCGAATCTGCGTAAAAACCCCTGAAAGTAAACACTGCCCCCCAACCCACTCCTGTCCCTAGTGGGCTTAGTCACCCAGCTTTCTTCCGACTTCCAAGGGCGCTTCCGAAAAGCAGAATTTTGCAAGAGGGAGGGGAAAAATATTCTTTGCAAAAGAAATAAATGCAGCATCTCGGAAAATCCACGCTGGAAGAAGACTCACCTTCCGAGGCTGCGGCTGCAAAGGCGGAATAGCCCAGGAGGAGGAAAGCCAAACCGGGAAGACCATCCATGGCTCCTCCGGCGAATGGGCTGCAAAGACCCCGCGTGAAGCCTTCGCGTTGGCGCACATGGGCTTTTATAGCGGAGGGAGGCATGCCTCCATCACCCCCCCTCCTGGCCCTGAACGGGCAGCTCCTCCCCCTTTTAATCCCTCCGGCGATCCAAGACGATAAGGCTCTGCTCCACTTTCACCGTCCCTGCATTTCCTCCACACCCCTTAATGAGGGGCTGTCAAAAGGAGCCAGGCGCCGCAGAGCAGCCGCGTCCGATTCCCCGAGCGAAACTTTTGGCTTTTCGGAAACTCACCTGCGGCGCCCCGGCCGGAGCGGCAAGGGAAAAGGTGCTTTGCTCGGGGCCGCCTCTTCTGCAGTTTGGACCCGCTTGGCTTCGGTTGTTTTTAATATGTCCAGTCAGCGTATGTGCGTGCATGCGTGCGTGTATCTGCATGAAAATATATATAAATCGAGGAAGACACATACCATCCCTAAGGGTGAAAAAGGATTTTAAATATATATATATATATATTCTGTCTGTCTGTCTGTTTCTCTCTCTCTCTCTCTCATCTATATCTGTCTGTCTGTGTCTTTCTGTCTGTCTGTCTGTCTGTCTGTCTGTCTGTCTATCTATCTATCTATCTATCTATCTATCTATCTATCTATCTATCTATCATCTATGTATCTATCTATCTCTATATGTCTATCTATCTATTTAACCTATATCTATCTATCTATCTATCTATCTATCTATCTATCTATCTATCTAATCTATATCTATCTGTCTGTCTATCTATCTATTTAACATCTATCTATCTCTCTATCTATCCATCTATCTATCTATCTATCTATCTATCTATCTATCTATCTATCTAATCTATATCTATCTGTCTGTCTATCTATTTAATATCTATCTATCTATCTATCTATCTATCTATCTATCTATCTATCTATCTATCTATCTAATCTATATCAATCTACCAACCTACCTATCTGTCTATTTAATCTATCTATCTGTCTGTCTGTCTGTCTATCTATCTATCCTATCTCTATCTATCTATCTATCTATCTATCTATCTATCTATCTAATCTATCTCTATCTATCTAATCTCTATCAATCTACCTACCTACCTATCTGTCTATTTAATCTATCTATCTATCATCTATCTATCTATCTATCTATCCGTCTGTCTGTCTATCAATTTAATCTATAACTATCTATCAATCTATCATCTATCTATCTATCTATCTATCTATCTATCTATCTGTTTAACCTATCTCTATCTATCTATCTATCTATCTATCTATCTATCTATCCATCCATCTAATCTATATCGATCTAATCTATATCAACACAATAGCAGAGTTGGAAGGGACCTTGGAGGTCTTCTAATCCAACCCCTGCCTAGGCAGGAAACCCTATACCGTTCCAGACAAATCTATCTATCTATCTTCCATCCATCCATCCATCCTCCATATATCTATCTATCTATCTATCTATCTATCTATCTATCTATCTATCCTATCTCTATCTCTATCTCTATCTCTATCTCTATCTCTATCTCTATCTCTATCTCTATCTCTATCTATCTATCTAACCTATCTCTATCTATCTATCTATCTATCTATCTATCTATCATCTCTATCTAATCTATCTCTATCTATCTAATCTATATCAATCTGCCTACCTACCTACCTGTCTATTTAATCAATCTATATCTATCTGTCTGTCTGTCTATTTAATCTATATCTATCTATCTATCATCTATCTATCTATCTATCTATCTATCTATCTATCTATCTATCTATCTATCTATGTGTCATCTATCATCAATGCAATTATATGTATGTATGTATATGTAATATAATATAAAATATATTAATATTATAGAAAATCAACAAAGCAGTAAAGTTATATATATATTCGTAGATTTTCACAGGTGTAGTCTTCTTGTATTCAGGTCTTTTCCCATGTAAGATTGAGATTCCTATTAGTTTGTCCAATGTACGCAGTCAGAAAAAAAGAAAAAACTTCCTCCCTTTTCCAGCACCTTAAAGCTACAGGACATGAAATTGATTTTGAAGGAACCAAGTTAATCTCCAAAACTGAACACTTCAACAAGAGAATAATTATGGAAGCTATCGAAATAGAGAAACACCCCCACAACATGAATAAACGTGATGATACCTCCCGCCTACCAGACATCTGGAAACAAGCTCTAGTCAACAAACGAGCCCCACCCACCACCCACAAAAGAACAACGGACACACAGCCAGCACTTCAGCCACACAGGATGATATGAAACAGCTGACCAATCTACAAACATCAACTCCATCTACCAATCAGGATGCAACTACACAGCCAATCAACCCACTTACAGCAACAAAGCCAGCACTCCACACCCCTGCACCAAGATTTATAGAAAGGCGGCAGCTCAGACCACACATTACTCGCACAAGCACAAAGCCGAAAACACCAGCCTGAGGATGGAGAGTGAGACCTCGTGAAAACGTTGCCAAGACAATCTTAATCTTACACGCGAAAAGACCAGTAATACAACAAGACCAGCATACCTACACCCGTGAAAATCTATGAATATTAATATTAATTATATTAATTATATTTGTAAGTTTGTAATAATAATATTTATTAATCTATGAATATTAATATTAATTATATTTGTAAGTTTGTAATAATAATATTTATTAATCTATGAATATTAATATTAATTATATTTGTAAGTTTGTAATAATAATATTTATGAAATATACATACACACACACACATACTTTGTTGATTTTATATATATATATATATATATATGCTGTGCTGGTTTTGTTGTATTCGGGTCTTTTCCCGTGTAAGGGAAAAGACCCGAATACAACAAAACCAGCATACCTACACCCGTGAAAATCTACGAAAACATTATATATATATATGTTGTATTTGTACTGATAAATAAATAAAGGGAGACTAGTATAGATCTATTTCGAGCTAATTAGCTCTCATCAGCTAGCCATACCCTTACTGGGATTTGAATTTGATTATATTTGATATATATAATCAACAAAGTATGCATGTGTGTATGTTTGTTTATTTCATAAATATTATTATTACAAACTTACAAACATAATTAATATAATTAATATTAATTTGTAATGCTAATATGTATAAAATATAGATATTTTATTATGTAATAAAATAAAGTATATTTTACACATATTAGTACTGTATTGCAGATTAATATAATTAATATTAATTGGTAATAGTAAATGTATAAAATATACTTTATTATTTTCTATATATCATTACTTTATTACTTTGTTGATTTTCTATAGATAAATATACTAACACACACACATACACATATATTCTTTATATACTTTTATATGACCTTGATCATATATATGGATGCATATTTGTATGCATGAATTTATATAACAGAGTAACAGAATAATGGAGTTAGAAGAGATCCTGCAGGTCTTCACTGGCCTATAGCATTTCAGACAACTGGTTATCCAGCATCTTCTTAAAAACTTCCAGTGTTGGAGTATCCACAGCTTCTGGAGGCAAGTTGTTCCACTGATTAATTGTTCTGACTGTCAGGAAATATATGTATATATGTATGTATAAATATGTGTGTGTGTATGTGTGTGTGTATACTCTGTGTGTATTCCTTGTATACTTTATATAAGTATACTTTATACACTTCAATAAAGTAAGGAGAAAAGCTCAAATAAGGCTTCTTTCTCCCAACATTTCAAAGATTCACCACAGTGTGGCTTATGCAACGTCCTTCCGAAAAGGAAGATTGGCAACAAATGACAAATGAGTACCATGTCATATTTAATTTAACATATTGGATTTGTAAAGCTGCCCAGTGTAAGTGACTCTCAGGAGAGCACAGATTAAAAATCAATAACGAGGCAGTTATCAAAAGTCAAAGAAATATAGAAAGCCTGGAAACCCCCCACCCCACCCCCCGACAACAAGAATTATTGTTATGCATCTGAATAGCAGGAAAGCAAACTATTCCCTCTTTTTAAACAAGGTAAAGGGTCCCCTTGCACATATGTGCCAGTCGTTCCCGACTCTAGGGGGCGGTGCTCATCTCCATGTCAAAGCCGAAGAGCCAGCGCTGTCCGAAGACATCTCCATGGTCATGTGGCCGGCATAACTCAAACGCCAAAGGCGCACAGAACGCTGTTACCTTCCCACCAAAGGTGGCTCCTATTTTTTCTTTTCTTTTTAAATTTTTTTTTTATTATAATCACTTATACACATTGACAAAAACATACACACAAAAACATACACTTACAAATAGCATCGGAACTACACATTCCTTCTTACAGCAGATATCTATCGGGGCATCTTTACAAACGCTATTTCCCTCTCAATACATTCTAGTTTTACACTTATAATCCTATTATTTCTTACTCTTTTGCTTATCAGTCTATGTTTGGTTATTTGTATCTGACAGTCTTTGTTGTTCTTTTACTAATATATAACTTTTCCTACTTTTGTAAATTCTACTTTTCCTACATTCCTATCGCCAATTCCTACTTCTTCTATAATACAAACTATATTTTCCAAATTCTTATTTCCTATTTCTATCCTCTAACCACTTATACCATTTTTCCCCAAGTTAAATAGTACTCTGTTTCCTATTTTCCTTGAATTTCCTTGGTCAATTTATCCATCTTGGCCCATTCTAAGATCTTCCGTATTTTCTCATCTTCGTTCGGTATTGTATTGTTCTTCCATTTCTGTGCATATGCTAATCTGGCCACTGTAATAATGTGTAGAATTTGGTATAGAGCAGTGATGAGATTCAGACAGTTCGCACCTATTCGGGAGAACCGGTTGTTAACTTTCTAAGCAGTTGGAAGAACCGGTTGTTGGAAGAAATCTCATTTTGCTTTTTTCCAATTTTTCAGGGCTAATGCTGTAAGGAAGGCAGGAAGGAAACAATCTGGTGTTGTTTCTAGCCTAATCTTTATTGCTTATAGAAACTGCCTCTCCGGTTAACCCTCGTTACATTGCAACAGCTAAGGTGAAGCGCCCATCAATGTGAGTGGCGTTGAATTGGCCATGCCCACCCAGTCACATGCCCACCGAGCCACGCCTACCCAGCTGGTCATTGCGAATGTCAGCGTTCCAAATATCATGCAGAATTAAATCATTGTCCAAGGCAAAGTGATCCTTAAAACTCCAATTTAATAAGACAGACATTTTGGCATTATGCTGTTGAATTTCAACTCTAACGTACATCCTGTGAGTTCACCCAGTTAAAAGTTCATCATCTATCCCCACACCCCATAATTCATCACATGGTCCAATCTTCATCTTCCACGCTGGCATGTACACCCCTCTTCTTCCGGCCAGGTGTCGAGGTGTGGAGACAAAAGACGACCTTGAGCTTCTAAGAAAATCCATAACAATACATTCCACAATCCTACTCCTTTCTATTCCCCCCTCCCAACTACTATACCAACCCGTTGTTAAATTATTTGAATCCCACCACTGGTATAGAGTCTCTTTGTATTGTATTTGGTTGTAGTTAAACCTAATAAAAATGTCTCCGGTTTCCAATCTATAGGATTTCAACCAGGTTTTGATTTTAACCCAGAATTGTTTGGCCGCCTCGCAGGTCCACCATGTGTGATAGTACGTCCCGTATGAGTCCTATTTTTCTACCTGCATTTTTTACATGCTTTTGAACTGCTAGGTTGACAGAAGCTGGGACAAGTAACGGGAGCTCACTCCGTTATGGGGCGCTAGGGATTCGAACTGCCAAACCGCCGACCTTTCTGATTCTCAAGCTCAGTGTCTTAGCCTTTTTAAGTAGAGTATCATAAAGGGTTACAAACAACCAAGGTTGGCTGATTGAGGGTACGTATACAGGAGCCACATTTTTCCTCTCTGTGAAAGGTTGGCAGTATTTCCACTGGTAAACGCACCAGGAAGCCAGTGAGTAACTTTGGGGGAATTTTTAAAATTATTTTCTAATTTTCTGAATTTTCAGATCGCTTTTACATACAGGTAGTCCTCGGGTTACAACCGCCACAGGGCCCCAAATGTATGTTGCTAAGTGAAACATTTGCTAAGCGAACTTGCCCCATTTTGCGACTTTTCTCGCCGCCGTTGTTAAATGAATCATGGCATTTGTTAAGTGAGCGATGCAGTGGCTAAGAGAATCTGTCTTCCCCATTGAGGTTGGCTTGCCAGAAGGTCGCAAAAGGGGATCCCCAGGGACACTGCAACCGTCATAAGTGTGAGTCAGTTGTCAAACCTGTCTGAATTATGATGAGATGACCATGGAGATGCGGTAACCGTCATAGGCAGGGGTGGGATTCAGCCGGTTCGGATCACTTCGGGAAAACCAAATACTAATTTTACATCTGGTTCGCCGAATCAGTAGTTGCAAGGATTGGCTGGCCCCGCCCACCCCGCCTCGCCCCTCCCAGGAGTCTCCACCTGGCCGGTTTTAGATGCCAGGTAAGTTCAGGGCCCGTGTGGAGGCCTGGGAGGGTGAAAAATGGGCCTCTTGTAAGTTCTGGAAGTCCAGAAATGGGCCCATTTCCAGCCTCCAGAGGCTGGGGAAGGCCGTTTTCACCCTCCCGGAAGCTTGAGGAAAGACTCCGGAGCCTGGGGAGGGCGAAAATGCCCCCCCCAAATCATGGTGCAGGAGTCTGAGTAGGCCACCCCCACCATGGCCACCCCCACCCAACAACCTGGCAGAGAACAGGTTGCTAAAATTTTTGAATCCCACCCCTGGGACTCCTATGTGTGAAAAACGGTCATCAGTCACTTTTTTCAGTGCCGTGGCGACTTTGAGCAGTCACTAAATGAACTGTTGTAAGTCGAGGACTACCGTACCTGTCCTCCTTTCAAGGGCTTTTGAGAGGGGGAGGGGTTGAACATCATATCCACCTATTTTCTTCAGTTTTAGAAAAGGGACAGGTAGGTCTTCTCCACAGGTAGACCTCCTTCTTGCTCCTTTTCCCCTTCGATTTTCCTCCTTGCTTTCCCACTGTTCTTCTCAGGCTTCCCTGCAGCTTTGGAGCCCTTCCAAGCACTTCAGAGATGAAGTCTCTTGATGAAGCTCAAGTAGGGTTGACCTCCACCTGACCACAACACCCATTGTTTGAAGTTCTTCCTGTTTACGCTCCTCAAGACTTTTTGGTCAAGTGTCTCCCTCTGTCTCTGTCTCTGTCTCCTTCCCTCCCTCTCCCTCTATCCCTCCCTTCCTCTCTCCCTCCCTCTCTCTCTAACCCCCCCCTCTCTCCCTCCCCTCTCTATCCTATCTATCTATCTATCTATCTATCTATCTATCTATCTATCTATCTATCTATCATCTATCTATCTATCTATCTATCTATCTATCTATCTATCTATCTATCTAATCTATCTACTCCCCCTCTATCTCTATCTCTCCCTCTCCCCCTCTCCCTCGCTCCCTCTCTCTCTTCTCTCTATCCCTATCCCCCTCTCTATCTATCCCTCTCCCCCCTCTATCTTTCTATCTATCCCACTTCTCTATCTATCCCTCTCTCTCCATCTATCTATCTCTATCCCCCCCTCTCTCCCCTCTCTCTCCCTCCCTCTGTTTCTATCTCTATCCCCCTCTCTATCTATCTCTCTCCCTCTCTCTCCTCCCTCTCTCTATATCTATCTATCTATCTATCTATCTATCTATCTATCTATCTATCTATCTATCTCTCCCCCTCTCTCTATCCCCACTCTCTCCCCTCCCTCTGTTTCTATCTCTATCCCCCTCTCTATCTATCTCTCTCCCTCTCTCTCCTCCCTCTCTCTATATCTATCTATCTATCTATCTATCTATCTATCTATCTATCTATCTATCTATCTATCTATCTATCCCTCCTCTCTATCTCTATCCTCCCTCTCTATCTCTCTCTCTCCCCCCTCTCTCTATCCCCCCTCTCTCCCCCTCCCTCTCTCCCTATCATCTATCTATCTATCTATCTATCTATCTATCTATCTATCTATCTATCTATCTATCATCTATCTCTATCCCCTCCCCCCTGCTCTCTCAATGGGTACCTCCGATTTCTTTTTAAGTCCAGCCCTCTCCTTAATCATGGTTAATGGGTTAACCTCTTGACCATTAAACCTCATCAGGATGTTCCCTCTCTCTCGGTGCTGCTTGGATGTTCTTTCCATTGTTTGTATGATCCTATTGATTTAAGGTTGATCTAAGTCCAAGGAATGTATACATCTTTTGTATCCGAGTACTGTCGGATGGAGATAGGGCAAGGTGGAAGAGGGAACGATCTGTGCTGCCCTTTTCCTACACATCTTCACGTTGCCAAGTTTGGCAAACTCTGCCCTAATCAATGCCAAATCTCTGAATTCCTTAGATGCCTTTGATCTTTTCCCAAGTCTAAACACAACCCCCACCACCTACCATTTTTCCTTATCTGTCCCAAACTGTTAGCAAACTTTAAACCTTCAAGTTTAAAGGGGCCAGATGAATCCAAAATTGGAATTAAGATTGCCGGGAGAAATACCAACAACCTCAGATATGCAGATGGTACCACTCTAATGGCAGAAAGGGAAGAGCAGCTAAAGAGCCTCTTGATGCGGGTGAAGGAGGAAAGTACAAAAACTGGCTTGAAACTCAACATTAGGAAAACTAAGATCATGGCATCCGGCCCTCTCAATTCATGGCAAATAGATGGGGAAGAAATGGAGGTAGTGAACCGATTTTATTTTCCTGGGCTCCTAGCTCACCGCAGATGGGGACTGCAGCCAAGAAATTAAAAGGCACTTGCTCCTGGGGAGGAAAGCTATGGCAAAGCTAGACTGCATCCTAAAAAGCAGAGACATCCCCCTGCCAACAAAAGTGCGTCTAGTCAAGGCTGTGATTTTCCCATTTGCAATGGATGGCTGTGAAGGTTGGACCATAAGAAAGGCTGAGTGCCAAAGAATGGAGGCCTTTGAACTCTGGTGCTGGAGAAGACTCCTGCGAGTCCCTTGGACTGCAAGGCCATCCAACCGGTCAGTCCTAAAGGAGATCCACCCTGACTGCTCTTTAGAAGGCCAGATCCCGAAGAGGAAACTCAAAGACTTTGGCCACCTAATGAGAAGGAAGGACTCCCTGGAGAAGACCTCATAATGGGAAAAACAGAGGGCAAAAGAAGAAGGGGACGGCAGAGAATGAGGTGGCTGGATGGAGTCACCGAAGCAGTCGGCATGAGCTTATATGGACTCCAGAGGATGGTAGAGGACAGGAAGGCCTGGAGGAACGTTGTCCATGGGGTCACGATGGGTCAGACACGACTACGCAACTAACTATTTATTTATTTATTTTTATTTATTTCTTGGATTTCTAGACCGCCCCCTCTCCCAAAAAGGGACTCGGGGCGGTGTACAGTCAATGCAGATAAAAATACAATCATAAAACAATTAAATACATTTGGATGGAGGAGATAGGCTGTACAAGAAATAAATATATTCTAAAACCCTAAAAACATCCCCAATTAACAACAAACAACAACAAAACCTTAAAAGTCCTGCTTCTTAAACTTCCTTAAAATATTCACCTAATGCGTCATGCTGAATACAGACCTGGAAAAGTTGTAGGGAATTTTTACAAAATGCATTTCTTGTATGGGGGGGGGGGGGGGGAGGGTGAGAGAAGGAGGAAGTGGCCACAAAAGGAGCGATTAGTTGCTGAGTTAATAAGTCTTCTTCCCGTCCACGTAATAGGAAATTTTAATGGGATCTCCAGGACTGTTAAAAAGAAAGTTTGCAGACAGGCAGATAGTCTGTTTGATCTAGTAGTTTAGGTGCCAGGCTAGAAACTAGGAGATGGTGAGTTCTAGTCCTCTTTTAGGCATGAAAGCTAGCTGGGTAACTTGGGGCCAATCACAGGGAGAGGGTGAGTTCTAGTCCCCGCTTAGGTGTAAAAGCCAGTTGGGTGACTTTGGGTCAGTCACCAGGAGAAGGTGAGTTCTAGTCCTACCTTATGTACAAGAGTCAGCTTGGTGACTTTTGGGCCAATCACTGGGAAACAGGGAGTTCTAGTCCCCACTTACTGGTAGGCGTGAAAGCCAGCTTGGTGACTTTGGGCCATTCACCAGGAAATGATGAGTTCTAGTCCCACAATCTGGAATTAAGGAGAAACTTCCTGAGAACAATTAAGCCGTTAGAACAGCTGGCCTCCAGAAGTTGTGGGTGTTTCATCACTGGAGGTTTTTAAGAAGAGACTGGGCAGTCAATTGTCTGAAATGGTATAGGGCAGTGATGGCGAATCTATGGCACGCATGCCACAGGTGGCATGTGGAGCCATTTGTCAGGGCACACGAGGCATTACACTGTCAGCTGGCCAGTGTGCATGCACACGCTGGCCAGCTGACCGGACTTCTTTTGAGGCCATTTTTCACCCTCCGGAGGTTTCCCTGAAGTCTCCGGAGGGTGAAAAACGGCCCTACATATTTCCGGTTTGGCCGTAGGGCCGTTTTTCGCCCTTTGGAGTCTTCAGGGAAGCCTCCTGAAAGCCCCTGAAGCAGGGGTGGGTTCCTGCCAGTTCTAACCTCTTCTATAGAAGAGGTTCCCCAAATCTACAGTGCCGTTTAGAACCGGTTCCAGCTCCCTCCCCACGCCTGTCCGCACATCATCAAGATGAAGAGCAAGAGGAGGAATTCTGGGACTTGAAGTCCACAAGTCTCAAAGCTGTCAAGTTTGAACACCCCTGGGTTTTTTTTCTAAAGGGTTAGGGGTGCAAGGGTCTTGTAATTTGACAGCTTTAAGACTTGTGTGCTTCAAATGCCAGAGTCCCTGAGCCAACATGACTGGAGGAGGAATTCTGGGAGTTGAAGTCCACAAGTCTTAAAGCTGTCACGTTTGAACACCCCTGTGGGGTTTTTTTTCTAAAGGGTTAGGGGTGTAAGGGTCTTGTAACTTGACAGCTTTAAGACTTGTGTGTTTCAAATGCCAGAGTTCCTGGGCCAACATGACTGGAGGAGGAATTCTGGGAATTGAAGTTCACAAGTCTTAAAGCTGTCAGGTTTGAACACCCCTGGGGGTATTTTTCTAAAGGGTTAGGGGTGCAAGGGTCTTGTAACTTGACAGCTTTAAGACTTGCGTGCTTCAAATGCCAGAGTTCCTGGGCCAACATTTTGGTTGCTAAGCAAGAGCGTTGTTAAGTGAGTTTCACTACATTTTACAAGTTGGCCATGCCCACCCTGTCTCATGGCTGCCAAGCCACTCCCACCCGATCACATGGCCGGCAAGCCACTCCCACAAAGCAGGCCACACCTGCAGAAGAGGTTCTAAAATTTTTTGAAACCCACCACTGCCCTGAAGGCTCCGGAGGTCGAAAATCAGCCCTACGGACACACTGGAAATCACTTCTGGTTTGCTTGTAGGACTGGTTTTTGCCCTCGGGAGCCTTCAGGGAGGCCTCCTGAAAGCCCCTGAAGGCATCGGAGGTCAAAAATCTGCCCTACAGACAAACCAGAAGTCACAATTCCTGAACGTCCTGGTTCCCCGTAGGTCTGTTTTTTGCCCTCCGGAGATGGGGGGCGGGAGAGGCTGTTTTCACCCTCGCCAGGCTCCTAGAAGGGAGCCTGGGGAAGGTGAAAAAACTGTGGCAAAAGCAGGGGGGTTGCTGATTGTGCACATACGTGTCCCCTGGGGGGGGGTGCCGCATAGTATTATGGGTGTGGCACACCGGCACACAACCCCCTGTGTTCCCTCTGCTTTTGGCATGACAGCCAAAAAAGATTTGCCATCACTGGTATAGGGTCTCCTGATGGACTAGAAGACCTCCAAGGTCCCTTCCAGCTTGATTCTAATTGATTGATTAGGCATGAAAGCCAACTGGGTGACTTTGAACCAGTCACTCTCTCTCTCAGCAAAACAACCTCGCAGGGCTGTTGTTGTGGGGAAAATAAAAAGAGGAATGTGTGTTGGACATGTTAGCCTCTTGAGGTATTTGTAAAAGAAATAAAGGCAGGAATAGATGATAGATAGATAGATAGATAGATAGATAGATAGATAGATAGATAGATAGATAGATAGATAGATAGATAGATTGATTGATTTAATTTTAATTTAATTTAATTTGATTTGATTTCTAGACCGCCCCCTCTCCCAAAGGGACTCGGAGCGGTGTACAGGTACCACATTAAAAAACCATATACATAATAAATACCCATAAAACCAAATTAAACCTTGAGCCCTGTACAAATTGATAAAAATTAAAACCCGGCCTAAAACCAACCCATAGAATTTAAAAATACAGGCTTGAGGTGGGTAAGCTGGGATTAGGCCAGGCCGGCTAAATTGAACAGGTGGGTTTTAAGCTTCTTACGGAAGGAGCGGAGATCCGTAGTCGTTCTAATATCAGGGGGAAGGTCATTCCAGAGGGTCGGGCCCATCACAGAGAAGGCCCTTCCCCTGGGCGTCGCCCGCTGGCACAGCCTAGTGGATGGCACCCGGAGAAGTCCCTCTCTGTGTGAGCGGATCGGCCGAAGGGATGTATGGGGCAGGATACGATCCTGCAAATAACTAGGCCCTGTGCCATGGAGCGCTTTAAAAATGATAATCAACACCTTGAAACGCACCCGAAAAGCCACAGGTAGCCAGTGCAGCCCGCGCAGGAGAGGTGTTACGTGGGAGTACCTAGCGGCTCCCGAAACTGCCCGCGCGGCCGCATTCTGAACCAACTGCAGCCTTCGGGTGCATCTCAAGGGGAGCCCCATGTAGAGATAGATAGATGATTGATGATGATAGATAGATAGATAGATAGATAGATAGATAGATAGATAGATAGATGATAGATAGATAGATAGATAGATAGATAGATAGATAGATAGATAGATAGATAGATACATACATACATACATACATACATACATACATACATACATACATACATACATACATACGGATATATAATTAGATAGATAGAAAGATAGATAGATAGATAGATAGATCAATAGATTGATTGATAGATAGACAGACAGACAGACAGACAGACAGAGATATGGATATATAATTATAGATAGATAGATAGATAGATAGATAGATAGATAGATAGATAGATAGATAGATGATAGATAGATGATAGATAGATAGATAGATAGATAGATAGATAGATAGATAGATAGATAGATAGACAGACAGACAGACAGACAGACACATACATACATACATATATACGGATATATAATTGATAGATAGATAGATAGATAGATAGAGATAGATAGATAGATAGATAGATAGATAGATAGATAGATAGATAGATAGAGTGATAGATAGATGATAGATAGATGATAGATAGATAGATGATAGATAGATAGATAGATAGATAGATAGATAGATAGATAGATAGATAGATAGATGAAGGAAGGAAGGAAGGAAGGAAGGAAGGAAGGAAGGAAGGAAGGAAGGAAGGAAGGAAGGAAGGAAGGAAAGTTTATTTTTAAATTCCAGAATTGGGAGAAGGCCAGAACAGATTTCTCTTTCTTTACCTTGCTACATCCCTCATCCAACAGCATGCATATTAAAAAAAAACCTCATACATTTAAATGTAAATTAAATTTCATTTAAAGCTACAGAGGCGGATGGAAGGAACAGCATTGCCACTCATCTTCATTCTGCCTCTGCAGGAGGACAAGCTGTCCCTTGACTTCATAAATACTCTCTGGGCCTTTTTCATTCAACAGGCAGCCTTTCAGCTTTGCCAATTTCTTTCTTTTGTCTTCTCCTGTGGTACGTGCACACATGAAATTGGAATTTCTAACCAGTCTGAGCCACATCCTGTTTCTGATTCACACACCGTTCCTCCTGGATCTATTCTCAGCTGCTTATCTTTCTCGTAAGTCCCTCTTCGTTTGCAAACCCTCTTGCAAAATTGGAGGTAGCATTACGGCTGGTCACGGAGTCATCCAGATGTTTAGATTGGATGTGGCAGTTTTGTCCACCTATTGAGTCCTCCCCTGGGATAGGCAGCTGTTTCTATAAATCTTGGTGGGGTGTGTGGAGTGCTGGCTTTGTTGCTGTAGGTGGGTTGATTGGCTGTGTAGCTCCATCTTTAAGCCCAAAACACCAGCCTGAAGATGGCGAGTAAGACCTCGCCGAAATGTTGGGCTTAAGTCCAAAACAAGAACCAAATGCCTAGCTGACAAAGACCACCTGAAAACTTAATTACACACTCTCACAAACGTATTAATCTCCAACGGATTCCAAAGAAAAACAATTACCAACCTAATCCAAAGGGAGACTCCCCCTAAAAACCGAGACACAGAACAGGACAACGGCATCGCCCTCCTCCCTTACGTCAAAGGCACCGCAGATAAAATCAGCAAACTTCTCCACAAACACAATATCAAGACAGCCTTCAACACTGACCAAAAAATAGCCAACATCTTAAGAAACCCCAAAGACAAAATCCAGCTAGAAAACCAAGGAGTCTACGAAATACCATGCAAAATCTGCCTTGCAACATACATAGGACAAACGAACAGGAGAATAAATGCACGCATCGCAGAACAGAAGAACGCAGTAAAAAAAAAAAAAAAACTTCCTCCCTTTTCCAGCACCTTAAAGCTACAGGACATGAAATTGATTTTGAAGGAACCAAGTTAATCTCCAAAACTGAACACTTCAACAAGAGAATAATTATGGAAGCTATCGAAATAGAGAAACACCCCCACAACATGAATAAACGTGATGATACCTCCCGCCTACCAGACATCTGGAAACCAGCCCTAGTCAACAAACGAGCCCCACCCACCACTCAGGCTGTAAACAACAACAGACACACAGCCAGCACCAATCAGCACCAATCTACCAGTCATGATACAACCACACAACCAATCATTTCACTTACTGAAACAAAGCCAGCACTCCACAAACACCCCACCAAGATTTATAGAAAGACGGCAGCTCTGACCATGCTTTAATCCCAAAACTCAGCCTGAAGGGAGACTAATATAGATCTATTTCAAACTATTTAGCTCTCATCAGTTAGCTATACCCTTACTGGGATTTGAACGTAGGCTATTTTACATGTTAGGCAGTTATAATAACCTCTAAGCCACAAGCTCTCCTACCCTTATCAGCTGAGCCAGGGGAATGATTAGATGTTTTGTCAAGGCACCTGGTATGCCCAAATATGGGAGGGAGCATACTAGTCTCCCTTCATTTATTTATATGTATAAATATACTATCACACACACACACACACACACACACACCTTAGAGGTCTTCTAGTCCAACCCCCTGCCTAGGCAGGAAACCCTGTACTGTTTCAGACAAATGGCTATCCAACATCTTCTTAAAGACTTCCAGGATTGGGACATTCACAACTTCTGGTTAATTGTTCTCAGTGTCCGAATATTTCTTCTGAATTCTAGGTTGCTTCTCTCCTTGGTTAGTTTCGATCCGTTGCTTCTTGTCCTGCCTTTGCAGAATAGCTTGACCCCCCTCTTTTTTATGGCAGCCCACAAAGCCCCCTATCACGTCCCCCCTAGCCTTTCTTTTCATGAAACTGGACATGCCCAATTCCTGCGACCGTTTTTTGCATGTTTTAGCTTCCAGTCCCCTAACCGTCTTTGTTGCTCTTCTCTGCACTCTTTCTAGACTCTCCACATTTTGTATTGTGACAACAAAAACTGGATGCCGGATTCCAAGGTGTGTCCTTCCCAAAGCATTATAAAGTGGTATTCACACTTGAACCTTAGACCTCATCCAATTTTGATTACTTCACTCTCATTCTTCTATTGTACTCTTTATGACAAAACACAGGGAGTCCTTGATTTACAACGTTGATTTCATTTGGTGACTGTTCAAAGTTACAACAGCCCTGAAAAAAGGTGACTTGTGACTGTTTTTCCACAGTTGTAACCGTTGTGGCATCCCCAGGATTGTGTGATCCAAATCCAGATGCCTAGGAACTGGCTCAGACTTACAACCGTTGCTGTGTCCCAAGGATCACATCTTCACCTTGTGTGACCTCCTAGCAAGCAAAGTTAATGGGGAAGGCAGTTTCGCATAACAGCCGGGCTACCAACTTATCAACTGCAGTGATTTGCTTAACCCCTGCGGCAAGGAAGGTCTGTTCCTCGGTCTGCTCCCCGGTCCCTGCCGTCCCCGCCAACATCTCTTTTTTTAGTTCTGTGCATGTCCAGAACAATTTTCATTGAACTGTGCATGTGCGTGCAGCATGCTTCCAGTGCGCGCACACGCACGGCCGAACTGGTGGTAACGCTGGCTGAAACCCACCCCTGCCTCAAACCATGTGGTCCTGTCCATCATCAATAAAACTTCTTTCCAAGCAACTTCCTTGAATCCAGGGTCTTTTTCCCCACTTGGAACTGAACCCAGAGGGGCATTTCTTTCAAGAGTTCTTCCAACACCTCCTTCGTTCGTTCGTTTGGATCCCTTCCCACCACTTCAGAGATTCAAGTCTCGTGATGGAGCTCAACTAAGGTTGACCTCCTCTTGACCACAACCTACATTGTTGGAAGTCCTTCCTGTTTATTCTCCTCAAGACTTTTTTTTGTCAAGTGCCTCTCTTTCTCTCAATAGGCACCTCCGATTTCTTTTTATGTCCAGTCCTCTCCTTAATCATTTTTAATGGGTTAACCTCTTGACCAGTAAACCTCATCAGGATGTTCTTTCTCTCAGTGTGTCTCTGATGTTTCCTTCTGTTGTTTGTACCAATAGTCCTCGACTTGCGACCACAATTGAGCCCAGCATAACTCTGGAACGCCTCGAGCAAATTCAACCAAACTTGGTACACAGATGGCTTACTCTCTGGAAATAAATACGGTGGGGGTAAGACACTCCTAATGTCCCTCGGGGGGGGTGTTGTGTTCTGTTAAGATACAGCCTGTTGTGCCTTAAAATGGCTTCTACTGTACTGCCGTAAAATGGCTTCTACTGTACAGTGCAGTGGAGTTGCCATGGTAATGGCTTCACAGTACACCACAAGGGGGCTCCCTCTGGTATGGAGGGAAAATACAACACTGGAAATTATGCTTGGTCTGGACATTTTCCCTCTATAAATAAAATATCTTGGCAATGCTGGCTTATCAGCTAGTTTAAAATACAGTAAAGAATCATTGCCCTTTTCCCTGTCTGCAAACTTCCATAACTTTTCCTAAGTCCTGCTTATTGCTAGCCATAAACCTACCCTGATTCAAATCAAACAGATAGCCTGTTTTTAAGAGACCGTTTTATCCAACTCTCCTACTGGTAGTCCTTGACATTTAGGAACTGTTCAAAGTTACAACAGCACTGAAAAAGGCGACATCTGACCGTTTTTCGCCCTTACAACCATTGCAGCGTCCCCACATTCACACGATCAAAATTATGACGGTTGCAGTGTCCCAGGGTCATGTGATCCCCTTTTGCGACCTTCTGACGAGCAAGGTCAATGGGGAAGCCAGATTAACTTAATGACCTAATGTTACTAACTTAACAACTGCAGTGATGAACTTAATAATATTGGCAAGAAACGTTGTGAAGTGGGACAAAACTCACTTAACAATTGACTCGCTTAGGAACAGACATTTGGGACTCAATTGTGGTCATAATTCAAAGACTACCAATAGTTGGAAATATTGGTTAAGACCTGTTTGATCTCATCCCAGAGGGCAGAAGCAGAGGTGAAATTCAGCAGGTTCTGACCAGTTCTAGAGAACTGGTAGCAGGCATTTTGAGTAGTTCAGAGATCCGGCAAATACCTCCTCTGACTGGCACCGCTCCCATTTATTCTCTGCCTCCCAAGTCCCAGCTGATCAGGAGGGAATGGGGATTTTGCAGTACCTTCCCTGGAGTGGGGAGGGAATGGAGATTTTGCAGTATCCTTCCCCCAGAGTGGGGAAGGAATGGGGATTTTGTAGTATCCTTCCCCTGGAGTGGGGAGGGAATGGAGATTTTGCAGTATCCTTCCCCTGGAGTGGGAGGGAATGGGGATTTTGCAGTATCCTTCCCCTGGAGTGGGGAGAGAATGGAGATTTTACAGTATCCTTCCCCTGGAGTGGGGAGGGAATGGGGATTTTGCAGTATTCTTCCCCTGGAGTGGGGAGGGAATGGGGATTTTGTAGTTTCCTTCCCCTGGAGTGGGGAGGGAATAGAGATTTTGCAGTATTCTTCCCCTGGAGTGGGGAGGGAATGGAGATTTTGCAGCATCCTTCCCCTGGAGTGGGGAGGGAATGGAGATTTTGCAGTATCCTTCCCCCAGAGTGGGGAGGGAATGGGGATTTTGTAGTATCCTTCCCCTGGAGTGGGGAGGGAATGGAGATTTTGCAGTATCCTTCCCCTGGAGTGGGGAGGGAATGGGGATTTTGCAGTGTCCTTCCCCTGGAGTGGGGAGAGAATGGAGATTTTACAGTATCCTTCCCCTGGAGTGGGGAGGGAATGGGGATTTTGCAGTATCCTTCCCCTGGAGTGGGGAGAGAATTGAGATTTTACAGTATCCTTCCCCTGGAGTGGGGAGGGAATGGGGATTTTGCAGTATTCTTCCCCTGGGAGTGGGGAGGGAATGGGGATTTTTGCAGTATCCTTCCCCTGAAGTGGGGAGGGAATGGGGATTTTGCAGTATCCTTCCCCTGGAGTGGGGAGGGAATGGAGATTTTGCAGTATCCTTCCCCTGAGTGTGGGGAGGGAATGGGGATTTTGCAGTATCCTTCCCTGGAGTGGGGAGGGAATGGGGATTTTTGCAGTATTCTTCCCCTGGAGTGGGGAGCGAATGGGGATTTTGCAGTATCCTTCCCCCAGAGTGGGGAGGGAATGGGGATTTTGTAGTATCCTTCCCCTGGAGTGGGGAGGGAATGGAGATTTTGCAGTATCCTTCCCCTGGAGTGGGGAGGGAATGGGGATTTTGCAGTGTCCTTCCCCTGGAGTGGGGAGAGAATGGAGATTTTACAGTATCCTTCCCCTGGAGTGGGGAGGGAATGGGGATTTTGCAGTATCCTTCCCCTGGAGTGGGGAGGGAATGGGGATTTTGCAGTATCCTTCCCCTGAAGTGGGGAGGGAATGGGGATTTTGCAGTATCCTTCCCCTGGAGTGGGGAGGGAATGGAGATTTTACAGTATCCTTCCCCTGGAGTGGGGAGGGAATGGGGATTTTGCAGTATTCTTCCCCTGGAGTGGGGAGCGAATGGGGATTTTGCAGTATCCTTCCCCTGAAGTGGGGAGGGAATGGGGATTTTGCAGTATCCTTCCCCTGGAGTGGGGAGGGAATGGAGATTTTACAGTATCCTTCCCCTGGAGTGGGGAGGGAATGGGGATTTTGCAGTATTCTTCCCCTGGAGTGGGGAGCGAATGGGGATTTTGCAGTATCCTTCCCCTGAAGTGGGGAGGGAATGGAGATTTTGCAGTATCCTTCCCCTGGAGTGGGGAGGGAATGGGGATTTTGCAGTATCCTTCCCCTGGAGTCGGGAGGAAATGGAGATTTTGCAGTATCCTTCCCCTGTCACGCCCCCCAAGCCACGCCCACAGAACCGGTAGTAAAAAAAAATGAATTTCACCACTGGGCAGAAGGCTGAAAAATGGATTTAAGTTACAGGAAGGAAGATTTGGATCGATTGCTTAGAAAGTGTCTTTGTGTGTGTGTGTGTGTGTGTGTGTGTGTGTGTGTGTGTGTGTGTGTCAATTTTGCTTCAATCAGTGAAGCTGTCTTACTGTCCCCCCCCTCCCACACACACACTAACCTTGACAATTTGACGACATTGTCTTCCAAAAATCTGTGATTTTTTCAGCTGCGGAAATCCACCAGGATTGTGATTTCTGCCTCCTATGAAAAGAATGTTTGCACAGGTTACGAGAGGAGGAGGTGATGTGGCCTCCGAGTTAGAAGGTGGGAAGGTCTCTTTGTTAAGGAAAAACAGAAATGCTGATCCATTTTTTGGAAAACCTTTGGAATCAGGTTCCAGATGGCTGCGGTCCCGTTATATCAGTCCAACGGTTTCATAAATTCCTAGTGAAAGAGGAAACAAAACATTTTACGTGGCATCTCTGCTTTTCGGCTCCTGTTTTTCTTTTAGGGGAAAGTAAAGAGAGGGGGGAAGAGTATTTGAGTAGAAATCTTTGGGTGAAAAAGAAGCAGGCAGGGTGAAAATTAAGAAGAGATTTGTTGCAAAGCCCTTCCTCTGTATTGTCCTCGATTTACAACAGTTTGTTTGGAGACTGTTCCTACTTACAACAGCACTGAAAAAAGTGACTTATGATCAGTTTCCCAACTTAGGGCTATTGCAGCATCTCAATGATCAGGTGATCAAAATTCAGATGCTTGGAAACTGACTTGTATTTATGACAGTTGCAATGTCCTGGGTCATGTGATCACTTTTTTGCGACCTTTAACCCTTTTGACAAGCAAAGCCAAATTCACTTAACAGCCATGTTACTAATTTAACAACTGCAGCGATTCACTTAACAGCAGTGGCAAGACGGGTCATAAAATAGGACCAAACTCACTTAACACATCTTGCTTAGCTACAGAGGTTTTGGGCTCAATTATGGTCATAAATCAAGGACTTCCTGTAGCCTCCTGAATCCAATTAGACTGCTAAATAGTATATCTGAATATTGATTCTATTAAACAGAACTGAATTCCCAGCAGTCTGTTTGTATACACCTGTGTTTTCCAATTTGGCTGGAGAATTCTGTGAATTGAAGTCCAGCCCTCTTAAAATTGTGAAGGTTGAGGAACATGAGTGTAAATGACTTTTTAATGCGTGTGTGTGTGTGTGAAAAAAAAATGAGAGAATGAATATTGGAAAAATATGTAGAACCCCGAATGTCGTAATTTGATTTTTAGGGTGACAATTCTTTTCTTTATATATTTCTTCCGTTTTAATTTTTAACACGGTAAATATGTATGTTTTAAACATTGCGTTATTCATTTATTTTTATTTATTTACTTTGCCACTCATGCACAAGGTAACAGGAGTAAGAGTAAACATGAATAAGAACACAGGAAATGCGTACAAATAAATGGGGACAGAAGGACAGGGACGTTAGACACGCTGGTGCGCTTATGCTACAAAATCATTACAAAAATACTACAAAAAAAAAACTTTTAAAACTATTCAGTTTTTTAACGTAAAAAATCACCACCACCACCCACTAAAGCTTAAGAAAGGGAATAGTTAAGAGGACAGAATAGAGAAAAGAATGAGAAGTAGAGTTGTAGAGTCAAATAAAAAATATATAACATGAATAATATTTTTATACACAAAAAGTAATGACTCCCAACGGCTTTTACAGTAAAATTGTTCATCTCTTAGTCTAAAATTGCAACCTAACCTTTTTTTTATAATCTCTGATTATTGCTAGTCATTAAAGCTGTATGTCATCATTTCATTTCCCCCCCCCCTCTTTCCCAGAGATAGTCCAAAAGGACTTTCCAGTGGGTAATAAATTTAGTCAACATCTTTTCTTTAATCAAACCTGTTGGTTTTGCCATCTCAGCTGACTCCATCAGTTGTACTATCTCTCTTCCATGACAACTCTCAGTGATAAATACCCTGCTGCAATCGTTTCTTTCTCTCTCTTATCATTTAGCGTTCACTTATCATTGCCGGGATGAACCCAATGATAAAAGGATGGTTTGTTCTTTGCCTTCAAACCCAGGTGTGGTTGTGATGATGCCATGGACATAAAACACAGGTGGAACTCGCATGGATCCCACCCTGTTGAAACTGGAAGCGTTTCGCTAAAGCGTATTGTTGTATGTTGCTCAGTAATTTTGTACCCACCATCTTTTAGCCAAGACTAAGCATTGGCTAATACAGATAGTCCTCGACTTAAAACCGTTCTTTTAGTGACTGTTTGATGTTGCAATGGCACTGAAAAACGTGACTTATGACCGTTTTTCACACTTAGGATCGTTGCAATATCTCCATGATTTACATTCAAATGCTTGACAACTGATCATTTTTATGACGGGTCGCAGTGTCCCGGGGTCAATACAATACAATACAAATACAATAGCAGAGTTGGGAGGGACCTTGGAGGTCTTCTAGTCCAACCCCTGCCTAGGCAGGAAACCCTATACTGTTTCAGACAGATGGCTATCCAACATCTTCTTAAAGACTTCCAGTGTTGGGGCATTCACAACTTCTGGAGGCAACTTCTGTTCCACTGATTCATTGTTCTCACTGTCAGGAAGTTTCTCGTGTGATGATCCCTTTTTGCGACCTTCTGACATGCAAAGCCAATGGGGAAGCCAGATTCACTTAATGACAGTGTGACTAATTTAACAACTGCAGTGATTCACTTAATAAATAATATTTAGTTATTATAATATTTATTTATTCTTGCACTAGAATCCCTTATGCCACCAGGTTCGAAATTTTGGCCTTAGACAACCTGGAACTACGCCGCCTATGGTCTGACCTAAGCTTAGTACACAAAATTGTCTGCTACAACGTCCTACCTGTCAACGGCTACTTCAGCTTCAACCTGCTAAAACTGCTCCAAACTCGATTGCAGAAAATACGACTTCAGCGACAGAGTGGTCGATGCCTGGAATGCTCTACCTGACTCCATTATTACATCCTCACGCCCACCCCCCCCGCCCCACAGCTTCAATCTTAAACTGTCTACGGTGGACCTCAACCCATTCCTAAGAGATCCGTAAAGGGGGCGTGCATAATACAACACAATACAATAGTAGAGTTGGAAGGGACCTTGGAGGTCTTCTAGTCCAAACCTCTGCCTAGGCAGGAAACCATACACCACTTCAGACAAATGGCTATCCAACATCTTCTTAAAGACTTCCAGTGTTGGAGCATTCACAACCTCTGGAGGCAACTTCTGTTCCACTGATTAATTGTTCTAACTGTCAGGAAATTTCTCCTCAGTTCTAAGTTGCTTCTCTCCTTGATTAGTTTCCACCTGTTGCTTCTTGTTCTACCCTCAGGTGCCTTGGAGAATAGCTTGACTCCCTCTTCTATGTGGCAACCCCTGAGATATTGGAAGACTGCTATCATGTCTCCCCTAGTCCTTCTTTTCATTAAATTAGACATACCCAGTTCCTGCAGCCGCTCTTCATATGTTTTAGTCTCCAGTCCCCTGATCCTCTTTGTTGCTCTTCTCTGCACTCTTTCTAGAGTCTCCACATCTTTTCTACATCGTGGTGACCAAAACTGAATGCAGTATTCCAAGTGTGGCCTTACCAAGACCTTATAAATTGGTATTAACACTTCACGTGATCTTGATTCTATCCCTCTGTTGATGCAGCCTAGAACTGTGTTGGCTTTTTTGGCAGCTGCTGCACACGGCTGGCTCCTATTTAAATGGTTGTCCACTAGGACTCCAAGATCCCTTTCACAGTTACTACTATTGAGCAAGGTACCACCTATACTGTACCTGTGCATATCCCATCTTTGTTGCCTAACTGAGTTGAACCTGAACTGAGAAAATGTTTGCCTCGATGGAGTAAACAGAAGAAAAAAAATTCAAACCCAATACATTTGGCTTAGTAGCATTCTTACCTTTCAAGCATGCAATCTGCATCAAAAAATAAATAAAATTTCTTACCAAAGAAAGTCAAAGTCTGAACTACAATTTGCCATTGTTGAGGAATTGGCTGAGTGGTTTCTCTCAAAACTTTTCAGGAGAAAGAGAAACAAGTATTTTCTCAGGAACACAATTGATTCCCAGAAGGTTCAGCGCACAACAATGGAAAGTGTGCTCTTTGCTGTTCTTTAGCAAAAACAGTGGCTCCCCCCACCTAGTAGACAAAATGAACAATGTTCTAACCTGAGAGTAAGAAGTCAATTTGTACCGAAAACAGTTCTGACAGAAATTTGGAAATGATTTATTTAGATTTTCCTTCCCCACTCCCTCCTTTCTCCTTACCTCCATTCTCCCCTTCTTTCCTGCCTCTTTCTCTTTCTGAATTCATTCATTCATTCTTTCTTTCTTTCTTTCCCCTCCCTCTCTCCCTCTCACCTTCCCTCCCTTCTTCCCTGCCTCTTCTTTTTCCCTTCTTTCCTTCCTTCTTTCCCTCCCTCCCTCCCTCCTGAGATACCTACCTACTTTAGTGCCTCTTCCTTCCTTCCTTCCTTCCTTCCTTCCTTCCTTCCTTCCTTCCTTCCCTTCCTTCCTTCTTTCCTCCCTCCTACCCTCCCTTCTTCCCTGCCTCTTCCTCTTTTTCCCTTCTTTCCTTCCTTCTTTCCCTTCCTCCCTCCCTCCTGAGATACCTACCTATTTTAGTGCCTCTTCCTTTCCTTCCTTCCTTCCTTCCCTTCCTTCCTTCTTTCCTCCCTCCTACCCTCCCTTCTTCCCTGCCCCTTCCTCTTTTTCCCTTCTTTCTTCCCTTCTTTCCCTTCCTCCCTCCCTCCTGAGCTACCTACCTACTTTAGTGCCTCTTCCTCTCCTTCCTTCCTTCCCTTCCTTCCTTCTTTCCTCCCTTCCTCCCTCCTACCCTCCCTTCTTTCCTGCCTCTTCCTCTTTTTTCCTTCCTTCCTTCTTTCCTGGCTTAATCAGAACCTTCTAACCTCCCTGGCAATTTTAATTATTGTAAATGTAAATTTTGGGGTTTTTAAATTGTTTTAACTGTCTTAACTTATTGCTATTTATTTTAACCTAGTGGCTTTTCATTTGTATCTGATTTGTTAATCATTGATGTTACCTCCTCCATGCCACACCTGTATATTTGATTTGATTGTACGTCGCCCCGAGTCCCTTTGCGGAGAGGGGGCGACTGATAAATCGAATAAATAAATAAATAAATAAATTTCCTGCCTCTTCCTCTTTCTTCCTTTTCCTTCTTTTCTTCCTTTCTACCTTTTCTTCCTTCCCTTTCTTTCCCTCCCTTTCTTTCCCTTCCTCCCTCCCTCTTAACTTAATTTTTAGTTTCTGTTAGCTTTTTATCTTTCTGGTATACACATTTTAGTAAAGTTCTCATTAAAAAGGAGAAACTGTGTTCTCCTCAAAGAGAAAACTTCTCTCTCACACCCACCCACCCCTCTGCTCTGATCAGAATTTCTCCCAAAAGCTTTGGAATACTTTTTAATACGTTTATAACATGGAGTGGAAGAACAGCAGGGGAGGGAAAACGAAGGGGAAATAGCCTACCTACCGTTGTGTCTAATTAGTGACTTTTATTCAGCAATAACCACAAAATAGGAAAATAAGGGACAAGATATAAGGCTAAGCATCTGGGTGATTTGCAAATGTAGTGTCTCCGTGCTTTATCTCTGCCACAGATAATTCATCATTGGTGATGAATTAAACATCATTTCTCTAACTGTTGTTTTTATTGCAATTTATTGTCCTGGTTGTCAGCACGTATATTCTCCAGAATTAGCCTTATCTCTGGGGATGGGCTCCAAGTTTCCTGCAGACAGTTGGGTTTTACAGATGGGAAGCTGAACTGGGTGATAAGAAAACACCGAAGGATTAAAATTAAGCCTCTTCCAGGTGGATGTAATGATTAACCTGTGTTAGCTTGCATTTCTGAAGAGAGGAGCATCCTTTGAATTGGGGAAGGCAATCAAACTGGTCAGTCCTAGAGGAGATCCACCCTGACTGCTCCTTAGAAGGCCAGATCCTGAAGAGGAAACTCAAATGCTTTGGCCACCTAATGAGAAGGAAGGACTCCCTGGAGAAGAGCCTCATGCTGGGAACGATGGAGGGCAAAAGAAGAAGAAGGGGACAACAGAGAAGGAAGTGGCTGGCTGGAGTCACTGAAGCAATTGGTGTGACCTTAAATGGACTCCAGAGGATGGTAGAGGACAGGAAGGCCTGGAGGAACGTGGTCCATGAGGTTGCGATGGGTCGGACACGACTTTGCAACTAACAACAACATCACCCTCTCTTGCTCAGATTCCTGCATGGAGAATTTGTGCTGGGCATGAAAATTCACACAATTGCTGGAGGGAGGTTGCAGGGAATTCTGCATGGCTGCAGAATTTTTCCCCATAAAGGAAGTCCTTACAAAAATTCATTTGACAATTAAAATTCATTTAGCAGCCAAAATTTATTTAGTACCCCTTTGTAAAGCCTTGATAAGGCCACACCTGGGATACTGCACCCAGTTTTGGTCACCCCATTAAAAAAAAGATATTGAGACTTTGGAAAAAGTGCAGAGAAGAGCAACTAAGATGATTAAAGGCCTGGAGACAAAAACATAAGAGGAACGGTTGCAGGATTCGGGTTTGACTACTCTAGAGTAGAGGTCTTCAAACTTGGCAACTTTAAGACTTGTGGACTTCAACTCCCAGAATTCTCCAGTCAGCCTAGATGGCTGGATAATTCTGGGAGTTGAAGTCCACAAGTCTTAAAGTTGCCAAGTTTGGGGACCACTGGTCTAGGGAAAAGAAGAATTAGGAGAGACATGATAGCAGTCTTCCAGTATTTGAAGGGATGCCACAAAGAGAGGAGGGAGTCAAGCTATTTTCCAAAGCACCATAAGGCAGGACAAGAAACAATGTATGGAAACTCATCAAGGAGAGAAGCAACCTGGAATTGAGGAGAAACTTCCTAACAGTGAGGACAATTAACCAGTGGAACAGCTTGCCACCAGAAGTTGTGGGTGCTTCGTCACTGGAGGTTTTAAAGAAGAGACTGGACAGTCACTGGTCTGAAATGGTATAGGATCTCCTGCTTGAGCAGGGGGCTGGACTAGAAGACCTTCAAGGTCCCTTCCAGCTCTATTCTGTTTCATGAACTGTTTGAAGGTACAGTGGCATCAAAATTTAGACACTTGGCAACTGATCCATACTTATGACCATTGCAGCGTCCCAGGGTCATCTGGTCCCCTTTTTTGACCTTCTGACCCGCAAAGCCGATAGGGAAAGCCAGATTCACTTAACAACCATGGCAAGGGAAGTCGTAAAGTGGGGCAAACTCACTTAACCAATGGTTCACTTAGCAACATAGATTTTGGACTCAATTGTGGTCGTAACTCAAGGACTACCTGTATTTGCAACTGTCGCAGCCCTCTCTAGGGTCACTTGATCAATATTTGGTTGCTTGTGTGAGATATTAAAACCCAATTTTTGATGCTCACAATTCAAAAGACAAGTCCGGTTCACAATTCAAAAGTGTTTATTGCAAAGAAGTGGAAAAAGCGGTTGCAAGCGGGACCTCGCAGACTCTTCCCAATAGCTTGGAGTACAAGGAGCGCAAGGACAGACTTCATAGGATTTCCTGCCTAGGCAGGGGGTTGGACTAGAAGACCTCCAAGGTCCCTTCCAACTCTACTATTGTATTGTATTGTATTGTATTGTATTGTATTGTATTGTATTCAAGTAATACAATTTATACCTTTCTAATCGTTATGAGTGACGCCTAAGAAGCACCCTTCCCCATTTCACAAAAATCATTCTTTGTGGTTAATTCGCATTTCAAGAGGACAGCGTGACTTTTCCTGCAGACCCCTTTATCTTATTTGTGCCACTTTGTTATTTCATTCTAGGCTGCGGATGTTATCACCTCACCAATTGGTGTCCTTGTCTGTATTTAAATAGTCAAGGAATTTTAGCAAGTCATCCTGTATTGAGTTTACGGCTTTGTGCTTAATTTACAATCCAGAAAAACAGCGCTGAGAATCTTACACCTTCCTGTTACATTTTACCCTTTCTATCAGGGGTGTCCAAACATGGCAACTTTAAGACTTGTGGACCTCAATTCCCAGAATTCTGGGAGTTGAAGTCCACAAGTCTTAAAGTTGCCAAGTTTGGACACCCCTGCTTTATATGAAAGAGTAACTTATTATTTCTTTATTTCCTCCACTTGGCAACTGGCGTGTATTTAGGATGGTTGTGGCATCCTGGGGGGGTCATGTGACCCCCACTTACAACCCCCATTGGCACCAGAATTCCCATCGCTAAGCAAGACAGTGGTTAAGTAAGCTGCGCCCCATTATATCGCCTGTTTTGCCATAGTTGTTAAGCGAATCACTGCAGTCGTTAAGTAAATCACCTCATTGTTAAGCCTACCCATCTTCCCCCATCGACTCTGCTTGTGAGAAGCCAGAGGGAAGGCTACAAATGGCAATCACGTGACCCAGGGATTGCTGCAACCATGGTAAATGCATGGCTGCAACCTACCGTATTTTTCAAAGTATAAGACGCACCCCCTCCCCCAAAAAAAGACCGTGGAAATGTTGGTTCGTCTTATACACCGAATGCAGCCATTTTTGGCCTCTTGAAGCCCTGCCCCCCACATCCAATTTTTGTGAATTTTTGCACTCTGCAGGTTTCAGCAGGGCTGGGGGGAAGGCAAACACACCTCCATTTTGGCAAAAAAATCCCATTTTCCTCCCGTTTTTCACAAAAACGGGGGCGTTTTTGCCTCCCCCCCAGCTCTGCTGAAGCCTGCAGAGTGCTCTTGGGGCCGAGGAGGACAAAAAATTTTCTTCTTACTTACCTCTTTGAAATCTTGATGTGTCTTATGCATTGGTGCGTCTTATAGTCTGAAAAATACAGTATATATTTGCAAGGGGGCGCAGTGGTTAGAATGCAGCATTGCAGGCAAACTCTGACCACAGCCTGGAGTTTGATCCTGATGGGGCTCAAGGTTGACTTTAACCTTCCATCCTTCCGAGGTCGGCAAAATGAGGACCCAGATTGTTGGGGACAAGAGGCTGACTCTGTAAACCGCTTAGAGAGGGCTGGAAAGCACTGTGAAGCGGTATATAAGTCTAAGTGTGATTGTTATTGTTATTGCAGGTTAACTCTGCTCCCTGCCAGGAGTTTGATCCTGACCAGCTCAAGGTTGATTCGGCCTTCCATTCTTCCAAAGTCAGTAAAGTGAGGACCCAGATTGTTGGGTGCAAAATGTTGATGTTGTAAACCTGTCAGAGAGGGGCTGTAAAGCACTATAAAGCAGTATATACATCTAAGTGCTATTGCTATTGTGAAATACATGCCAGTTAACAAGCTACTGAATTCTGATCACCTGTGTGTTACAGTTGTTGTTATTGTGTAAACTAGTCATAAGTCTCATTTTTTTCATGGCTGTTGTAACTTTGATTGATTGCTAAGCAAACGGTTGAAAGTCAAGGATTGCTTGTATAATATTCTGATTTTATCTTCTTTGGATCTTGTTCTTAATTCTGTTTAATTATTTTGTGATTTCAGTGGTTTCATTGTAAATTTTAATTGTTTCATTGTGCAGCTCCCAGAATCAGCTTGTGTAACATGGACAGCTTTATTAAATAAACAAGCTTTGTTTTTTAAAAGTTTGATACTCTTTGGTGCCTATTTCTCCCAAAAGGCATTTTTGTTGAGCTGGGTGCTCAATAAATCAGCGGACTCAAATCTTGCAGACTCATTCCTATCTGACAATCTGGTTGATTTGTTAGTCCCATGAGGTTCCATTCTATTCCTTTTAAAAACATTTTTAAAAAAGAAAATGTGGGAATGAACTAAAGTCAAGATGTGAGGTCATTGATGCTATCTGGGCTTGGTTGTTTTTTTGCTGACATTTCATGACCCAACTAGGTAACATCATCAGTGCTATAAGGGAGGGGGGTTTGCAGAATGGAGGAGGAGGAGGAAGGATTATGGGGTCCCTGATGCTCTCTGAACTTGGTTGTTTCCTTGCAGGCATTTCATGACCCAACTAGGTAACATTATCAGTGCTAGAAGGGAGTGGAGTTTGCTCTATGTTTATATACAAATGGCTTGTTGTGTCACTGTTGGTGAGAGTATTCTTGGTGGTGATTAGGCTGCTGTTTACTGTTTGTTTGTCTGCTTTGTTAGTTTCTTTATTGGGGTATTGTTACCCCAATAAAGAAACTAACAAAGCAGACAAACAAAACAAGTACAACAGCAAGCCTAATCACCACCAAGAATACTCTTCACCAACAGAGTTGACACTAACAAGCGCTATGATGTACTATTACAAACATAGAGGCAAACTCCACTCCCTTACTAGCACTGGATTAATGTTACCTAGTTGTGGTTCATGACATGCCGCCTTGCAAGGAAACAACTCAAGTTCAGGAGAGCATCAGGGACCCACTATAATCCTTCCTCCTCCTCCTCCATTCTGCCAAACCACCCCCTCTCCCTATATATGCACTGGTTGATTGTTACCCTAGTTGGGTCCAGGAAAATGTCAGCAAAAAAAAACAACCACAGCCCAGAATATGCAGCAATGTTACCTCACATCTCGGACTTTAGTTCATTCGCCCATTTTTCTTTTTTAAATAATTGATTTTATAAAAGGAAATAGAATGGAACCTCATGGCGGGACTAACAGAATCAACCAGATCTTGTCAGAATTAGGAAGGAGTCTTGCAAGATTTGAAGGTCCATGCTGATTTATTGAGCACCCAGATCAACAAAAAATGCCTTTAGATGGGTAAGAAATAGGCACCAAAGATGTATCTAAACTTTTAAAAAACAAAGCTTGTTTATTTAATAAAGCTTGTCCATGTTACACAAGCTGATTTCTGGGAGCTGCACATCGAATGAAACAATTAAAATTTACAATGAAACCACTGAAATCACAAAATAATTTAAACAGAATTAAGAACAAGATCCAAAAGAAGATAAAATCAGAATTTTATACATGCAATCTTGACTTTCAACCGTTTGCTTAGCAATCAATCAAAGTTACAAACAGCCATGAAAAAAATGAGACCTTATGACTAGTTTTACACAATAACAACATCTGTAACACACAGTGTGATCAGAATTCAGTAGCTTGGTTAACTGGCATGTATTCACAATAGCAATAGCACTTAGATGTATATACTGCTTTATAGTGCTTTTTACAGCCCCATCTCTGACAGGTTTACTAACATCTACATTTTGCACCCAACAATCTGGGTCCTCACTTTACTGACTTTGGAAAGAATATGGAAGGCCGAATCAACCTTGGAGCTGGTCAGGTATCAAACTCCTGGCAGGGAGCAGAGTTAACCTGCAATAACAATAACAATCAACACTTAGACTTATATACCGCTTCACAGTGCTTTTCCAGCCACTCTCTCTAAGCGGTTACAGAGTCTGCCTCTTGTCCCCAACAATCTGGGTCCTCATTTTGCCGACCTCGGAAGGATGGAATGGTTTTTAAAGTCAACCTTGAGCCCATCAGGATCAAACTCCAGGCTGTGGTCAGAGGTTTGCCTGCAATGCTGCATTCTAACCACTGCGCCCCCTTGCAAATATATATACTGTATTTTTCAGACTATAAGGACGCACCAATGCATAAGACACATCAAGATTTCAATAGAGGTAAGTAAGAAGAAGAAAATTTTTTTGTTCCTCTCGGCCCCAAGAGCACTCTGCAGGCTTCAGCAGAGCTGGGGGGGGGAGGCAGCAAAAACGCCCCGTTTTTATGTGAAAAAAGCGGGAGGGTAAAATGGGATTTTTATGCCAAAATGGGAGGTGTTGAGTTTGCCTTCACCCCCAGCCCTGCTGAAACTGCAGAGTGCAAAAAATTCACAAAAATTGGGATGTGGGGGGGCAGGGCTTCAAGAGGCCAATAAAAATGGCTGATTCGGTGTATTAAGACGAACCAACATTTCCACGGTCTTTTTTTGGGGGAGGGGGGTGCGTCTTATACTTTGAAAAATATCGGTTAGGTTGCAGCCATGCATTTACCATGGTTGCAGCAATCCCTGGGTCACGTGATTGCAATTTGTAGCCTTCCTCTGGCTTCTCACAAGCAGAGTCGATGGGGGAAGATTGGGTAGGGCTTTAACAATGAGGTGATTTTACTTAACGACTGCAGTGATTCGCCTTAACAGACTATGGCCAAAACAGGCGGATATATATGGGGGGCGCAGCTTACTTAACCACTGTCTTGCTTAGCGATGGGATTCTGGGTGCCAATGGGGTGTTGTAAGTGGGGGGTTCATCATGACCCCCCCAGGATGCCACAACCATCCTAAATACACGCCAGTTGCCAAGTGGAGGGAAATAAAGAAAATAATAAGTTACTACTTTCATTATTAAAGCGAGGGGTGTCCAAACTTGCAACTTTAAGACTTGTGGACTTCAACTCCCAGGAATTCTGGGATTGAGGTCCCACAAGTCTTAAAGTTGCCATGTTTGGACACCCCTGATAGAAAGGGTTAAAAAATGTAACAGGAAGGTGTAAGATTCTCAGCGCTGTTTTTCTGGATTGTAAATTAAGCACAAAGCTCGCGTTAAACATCAATACAGGATGACTTGCGCCTATAAATTCCTTGACTATATTTAAAATACTCAGACTCTAAGGACACCAATTCCGGTGAGGGTGATATACATTCCGCAGACCTAGAAATGAAAGATAACAAAGTTGGGACGACAAATAAGATAAAGGGCCTCCGTCTGCTCGAGGAAAAGTCACGCTGGTCCCTCTTGACATGCGACCTATTAATATTAACCAACAAAGAATTTGATTTTTTGTGAAATGGGGATCAAGGGCTGCTTTCTTAGGCTCGTTCACTCATAACGAATTTAGCAAAGGTCTATAAAATAGGTAGTACTTGAAATAAACTCCCCAATTAAACAATTACAATACAATACAATACATACAATACAATAGTAGAGTTGGAAGGGACCATTGGAGGTCTTCTAGTCCAACCCCCTGCCTAGGCAGGAAATCCTATGAATGTCTGCTTTTGTCCTTGCGCTCCTTTGTGCTAGCTCCAAGCTTTTGGTGTTAGAGAGCTTCATGCTGAGGGAGTCCCGCTTGCAACCCGCTTTTTTCCACTTCTTTGCAATAAACACTTTTGAATTGTGAACCGGACTTGTCTTTTGAAAATTGTGAGCAGTCAAAAATTGGGTTTTAAATATCTCACAACAAGCAACCAAATATTGAACAAGTGACCCTAGAGAGTGGCTGCGACAGTTGCAAATACAGGGTAGACCTTGAGTTAGAGACCACAATTGAGTCCAAATCTATGTTGCTAAGTGAACCATTGGTTAAGTGAGTTTGCCCCCACTTTACGACTTCCCTTGCCTTGGTTGTTAAGTGAATCTGGCTTTCCCTATACGGTCTTTGCGGGTCAGAAGGATCAAAAAAGGGGACCAGATGACCCTGGGACCCGCTGCCATGGGTCCATAGTATGGATCAGTTGCCAAGTGTCTAAATTTTGATGCCACTGTACCTTCAAACAGTTTCATGAAACAGAAATAGAGCTGGAAGTGACCTTGAAGTCTTCTAGTCCAGCCCCCTGCTCAAGCAGGAGATCCTATACCATTTCAGACACAGTGACTGACCAGTCTCTTCTTTAAAACCTCCAGTGACGAAGCACCCACAACTTCTCTGGATGGCAAGCTGTTCCACTGGTTAATTGTCCTCACTGTTAGGAAGTTTCTCCTCAATTCCAGGTGCTTCTCTCCTTGATGAGTTTCCATACATTGTTTCTGTGTCCTGCCTTATGTGTGCTTTGGAAAATTAGCTTGACTCCCTCCTCTCTTTGTGGCATCCCTTCAAATACTGGAAGACTGCTATCATGTCTCTCCTAATTCTTCTTTTCCCTTAGACCAGTGGTCCCAAACTTGGCAACTTTAAGACTTGTGGACTTCAACTCCCAGAATTATCCAAGCCATCTAGGCTGAACTGGAGAATTCTGGGAGTTGAAGTCCACAAGTCTTAAAGTTGCCATGTTTGATAGACCTCTACTCTAGAGTAGTCAAACCGAATCACATGCAACCGTTCCTCTTATGTTTTTGTCTCCAGGCCTTTAAATCATCTTTAGTGCTCTTCTCTGCACTTTTTTCCAAAGTCTCAATATCTTTTTTTTAAATGGGGGTGACCAAAACCTGGGTGCTATGCAGTATCCCAGGTGTGGCCTTATCAAGGCTTTACAAAGGGTGGTACTAAATAAATTTTGGCTGCTAAATGAATTTTAATTGTCAAATGAATTATTGGTTAAGGACTTCCTTTAAGTGAGGGAAAAAATTCTGCAGCCATGCAGAAATTCCCTGCAACCTCCCTCCAGCAATTTGTGTGTGAATTTCTCATGCCCAGCACAAATTCTCCATGCAGGAATCTGAGCAAGAGAGGGTGATGTTGTTGTTAGTTGCAAAGTCGTGTCCGACCCATCGCAACCTCATGGACCACGTTCCTCCAGCCTTCCTGTCCTCTACCATCCTCTGGAGTCCATTTAAGGTCACACCAAAATTGCTTCAGTGGACTCCAGCCAGCCACTTCCTTCTGCTGTTGTCCCCTTCTTCTTCTTTTGCCCTCCATCGTTCCCAGCATGATGGCTCTTCTCCAGGGAGTCCTTCCTTCACATTAGGAGGCCAAAGCAACTTGAGTTTCCTCTCCAGGGAATTCTGGCCCCTTCTAAGGAGTGCAGTCAGGGTGGATCTCCTCTATGACAGACCAGTTTGAAAATTGCCTTCCCCAATTACAACGGAATGACTCCCTCCTCCTTCAGGAAAATGCAAGCTAACCACAGGTTAATCATTACAACCA